>CM022087.1:4338750-5785000 GCA_011114355.1 Carex littledalei
GGTTGTGGTGTCGGCGGCGGTGGAGAGAGCTTGAAGGGGATTGAGGTAAGAGTGGAAAGAGACGGAGTGAGAGGAAGAAGCGGGAGCGAGACGAGAGAAGAGGGGGCGAGGGGAGGGGTTTATAAGGAGGCGAGAGGTGGGGGTGAGAGTGAACATAGAGAGGTGGGGTGGGGTGGGGTGGATTGGGGGTTGGTGTGCGCTGATGATCTGTGTTCGTATGTTGGCTATGGCTATTTTCGGCTTATTTTCCCGATTTTTATTTTACCATTTTACTCGAGTCTCCAGTCTCTGCCTCGGCGCAGGCCAGCCGGGTCCGGATCCTCTACAGTAACTCACAAAGTGATTTTGAATCCGGACCGTCCGATCAGAATCTAGACCAATCCGGTCCGAGTTTCAATTCAGGTGATATCTTTAATACTCGTGCGGATTCTCATCGAACGGTTCAGATCCAAAATCAATCTTTGGGTAAACTTTGGGATCCGAATTCGGTCGCGGGGGGATAACATGCAAGAAAGGGATTCGACTGATAATGGGCCTAGTCAGTTATTAGGGTTCGGCCAGATGCTTGATCGGTGTGACTGCGGCCATGCCGGAGGTAATAAAATTAACGAAAATTTATCATTTCAAAATATAACTTTGCAAAATTTATCTTTTATTCTTCTTCAAACTAAAATGTATTGAAAAAGAAAACTAAGATCGAACGAACGCGGGTGCATATCTCCTGCGGTATGGTACGGGGTCCATTCAGTTATCAACTGAGTCAACTTCTTTTTAAAACAATAATCAACTGAGTCAACTTGTGTATGAATTTGGAGTTTTGTGTTAGATTAAAACAAACTGTTAATATTTTACAGCTACGAATATGAACTTGCAAATATGAGGAACAAATTCGGTCTGAACCTACAGCAAGGAGTCTTTAATATTTGTGTGAATTCTGATTGAACTAAAAATTTAAGTTACTTTTAAGATATTTGAATTCCACTCACTCGTTGTTCCGCACACAGTGATACCAAATCAATTATACTATCTATGCAGTAAGTCCAGATCTCCTAAAGTAATCTAATTTTTTAGTTTAGATTTGAACCGTCCGATTCGAATCCAAATCAATCAGGTCCGAAGTGGAGCGCATGGGCCTCTTTAGTCTGCCTTTCAGGAACTAAACTCAAAAATTGAGTTACTTAAGGAGATTCGAACTCTATATACAGCACTGGTCTTGTGATTAATGTTTATTTAGAGAACCGTTAACGGTACCATAAATTTAATTTTCCAAATTTATTTTTTCAGTGATAAAATTTATAGTTATCCTTTGCATTTTAAAAATGAAAATAATTTGCCAGCGTGTACGCTCCATGCCGTCCAGCTCACGGCGATGCACAAACATTAATATTTGATGGTTAATTGTATCTATATTGTCAATTACTCGTACCTGCAATGTGCATGCCATCTTGCATTGACACTTGACAGCGTAAGGCTAAACATCAATATTTTAATACAAGATGTGTATACTTAAAAATTTTGGTGTTTAAATTATAATTTTCTGACATTTAAACTTGAATAATCAGATGTTTATACTTAAGTTTTAGGTATTTTAATATAAATTGTTCGGTGTTTAAATTTGTACAGCAAAGTGCGTAAACTTATATTGACCATTATTTAAAAAATATATTATTTAGCGTGTATACTTGAAATGTGCAATATTTAAATTTAAACGATATGCGCTATGTTTGGATGACATAACAATAGAGATTATTTTAGAATAGTAGCTATTCGGAATAGCAATGTGTATTCAAACAACATTTTTGTTATTCGGAATAAGCTAGAGTAGTTGTTATTCTCTATTCCTTGTAAGTGTTGGAATAGCTACTATTCGAAAGTGTGAAGAGAGAGAAAAAAATACTTTATTTTCGGATTTTCGCCAACACAATCCCAAAATGACAAATTTGACACCACTTCCGCTATCTCCACGTCGTGACAATTCGTTTAATATCCCACTTGCCTATTTTTTTTCTTAATTAGTACATTGTTAACACTATTCTTTATTAGTTACAGCTATTCACTATTCTACATGTACAATCAAAACAATATTTTACCAATCCGAATAGTACCATTTTCACACTAATCTGAAAATCACTATTTTTTCTCTATTCTCATTTACTATTCTCAAGTTTCACTATTCTAGCTATTCTAGCTCCCATCCAAACGTACCCCTGGTGCTTAAGACTCGTATCATGTGTTTAAATCTAAATTGTCTTTTGTTTAAACTTCAACAGATAGATGTTTATAGTCAATGGTACGGTGTATATAATAATTGAGGAGGGATCAAGTTACAACAAAGTTACCACAATTATTTTCTACATTTTGAAATTCCAAATCGTCGATCCAAACCGTTCAACATGATCTCCACAATAAAATGTGATTCCAGATCAAATTTTACATTTTTTTGAATTTTTTACTATTTATTAAGTATTTTACAAAAACTAGTCAAATTCAGACCATTGAATTTTGTACCCATCTTAATAAATAGTAAAATTCAAAAAAAATGTAAAATTTGATCTGGAAGCATATTTTATTGTGGAGATCATGTTGAACGGTTTGGATCGACGATTTGGAATTTCAAAATGTAGAAAATGGTTGTAGTAACTTTGTTGTAACTTGATCCCTCCTCGTAATAATTTACATTTTCTCTGTGCTTGACCATATAATAATTTCATGTTTTGAACAGTAACTTCTTGTAAAAAGATTTCCTATAACATAGGAAAGAAGGTACGAAGAGCACAAAAACGGAAAAACACCAAGTGAAATCAAATTGGGGTTTTGGGAGATGAATTTGGAGTCTGTATTCTATGCAGTACCTCACTCGGTTCAATAAGTAAGGATTAACTTTAATCTGAATGATTGAAATTTGGTGTCTATTTAACATAGGGGATCCGTTTTATAGATTTGTGTCGAATTTAGTATTTGAGCGTGCGGTACAGGGGTGATCCGAATTCGTGAATTTGGAGGGCAAATTTATAAAAGAAAAAATATAATTTATTTTATTTTAGTTAAGGACATGTTTGAATGGTAAAAAAAATTTTGAAAACGGATGGATTACAGACTATTTGGGATATTATTCTATTGGCTTGTTTGAATAGTCCAACACTTCTTTTTCATATGTACTTTGAAGAAATGTAAAACGATGAATAAAAATAATAAAGTCAGACTGAATTTTTCTACACTTCTTTTTCATATGTACTTTTAACTATGCATGTCGCTCTTACTTTTCTACCACTATCTCAATATTCGGCTGGAAAAAAAATTAGAAACAAAAGAGAGGCTATATGATAAGAGTAGCTTCTGGTTTCCATAAATTTTTCTACACAATTATTTAATATTCACAAGAAATTTCTCCATTCGAATATCGAACTTGCGATCTTTCAAACGGAGAAACATTTGGATATCAATTAAATAATTTAAATAATGATTATTGTCACGGATTAAAAAATAAAATTAAAAGAGTTTCGTGACATTATTCACACATTATCTTTTTTGGGTACAAAATAAACTAACAAGTTCTTAATTAATCTCACAGTATACACTAATATTTTTAACACATTTTCATAATTATGTCCGTACAGATTATGTATATGAATTTTCATAAATTAATTAATTAGTTGGTTTTCAAATCCGCAAATCTCAACCCCACAATCGTGAGACAAACATGTCCTAGGTGATTAAAAGTCTTCTGTATCTCGGTAAGACGACAATGCATGACATGACGCCTGTGAAGCACGTGATTACTTGCATTTTCAGAATACGATATATTGTTTACAAAGAAAAGGAAATTTTATTGAGGAATTATTTTTTGAGGAGGGTTCAAATGCCTTCATTTTTTGTGCCTCCACCATACTTTCATTTTTAAAAACTTTAATAACTCCAAATTTAAAACTTAAAAGTCAAAATAAAACCGTTGGATATGATTTACGTCATTTTATCTATGTGCTGATAAAAAATCATCACATTTTGATTTTGTTTTTATGTGAATCAATAAGTTGAAAAATCAATGTCTAGAAATTATCCACATTGGTACATTTTTTACAAGCTCTTGATGACAACTAAAACAAAATTAAAATGTCATAATTTTTTACACGTGCATAGATAAAATGATGTAGATCATATTCAACGGTTTTATTTTGATTTCTTAGTTTTAAATTTTGAGTTATTAAAATTTTTAAAAATAGAGGCATGGTGAAGGCATTTGAACCCTCCTCTTATTTTTTATGAATCTCTGATGTATGCGTAGAATAAGTAGTGTGGTAGCGGGTCCAAAATGCTGCCTACTCCCATGATTAATTAGTCCACCTACTAATAGTGGACTGCGTCTGTCAATTATTCCTCCTAACTTTTGGGTTGTTGGTGATGTGGATTGTTGGTCCCACTTACCAAACTCACCAACCTCGGTTTGATGGACCTACTATTTCTTCTTCGGATGCGGATTGTCAATCTCGGATCCCTTTACCCATTCTTGATCAATGCAATTTTGTCCTTGTTGTTTATTTTTACAAGCGTCTTTAGATTATAAGAGCATCGTTGTTATTTCTTATAAATTGCTAATCTGATGTGTTAATTCTGATATGTTAATTGCTAATATAATTGCTGGGATGTACCACAGTTTTTAAATTAGCAAGTTTGCTTTAAAAGCAACTCTTTAATTCCATAACTTAATGCATCTCCATTACAGCAAACGTTTAGCAATTAATTTGGGCCACGTCACTGAGTTTAGCAATTAAAGGGATTCATAATTTCTATCCATTCCAAAAAGTTAAGAGCATCTACAATGGTGATTTCTTTTAAATTGTTAATCTGATGTGTTAATTGCTCATATAATTGCTGGATGTACCACAGTTTTTAAATTAACAAATTTACTTTAAAAGCAACTATAGTTAAATTTCTGAGATGGAGTGATTTAGAAATTATGAATCTCTTTAATTGCTAAATTCAGTGACGTGACTCAAATTAATTGCTAAACATTTGCTGGAATAGAAATGCATTAAATTATAGAATTGATACAATACTGGACTCGGATTTGAATTAGAATCTACATGCCCGTTAAAAGTGGATGCCTTAACGGTTCAACTAAGTAAGCATAAGTACTTCTAAAAGTCGCATCATGTTCATATTTTAGTTGTAGACTTGTAGCTGATTATAACAACTCTCGTACTTTTGATAAAAATTTCAAAAATAATATTGATGCGTCACATTATGTTATATAATGTGTCATATTCATAAGTAATTTTACGGACACCTGATACATCACACAAGTAAAACGAGTAAAGTTAGCATGAGCTATACTCATTAAAAGTTTGGTGAACAAAATTTTAATATCTATCAGATTGGCTTTAAACGATGAATTCAAATTATTGAAATCAATAATATAAAATCAAGCGGTCAAAAAAATAATAAATAATAAAGTTTTTTAAGTTATCTTAATGCATTTATTTTTTATTATTTTTTACCGCTTGATTTTGTACTAAATAAATTCGAAAAGTTTAAAATTTTGCATGTATTTAATCACTCATGAAGTAGTTGATTTCAGCAATTTGAATTCGTCATTTGAAATCAATTCGATATATTTTAAAGTTTATGCTCACCGCATCTTTTTTTTTGTGAGCATATCACGTACTAACTTTACTTCATATAAAATAATATATATTTGTTCTATAGTCGGTTGGCAGATATTTGTTAGTATCAACTATTAAAGAGGACAGTGAGATGTGGTTGAGATGGTGTGGAGGACAACAAAGGAGCCGACTTCAGATGGTTAATTCAACTGGGGCGATATCAAAACCAGTTGCCGTAATTTTTCTTTCATTTGCTGTTTTGGCTGTTTATGCATTGCTGGATGCAGACATTTTTATTAATATCCAAAGTTTAATAGAAATTAATTAATATACTCATATCCGCTGGGAAAGTTATAAAAATATCTGTACCGGCTATTTTCTGACTGGTATTCAATTCAATTCAGTACCGGTCAAAAAATGACCGGTACTTAAATTTTTTAATTTTTTTTACTACAGTACCGGCCATTTTCTGGCCGTTTTTTTTTTAGGATGGGCATAACATAGTTGGCTCAGGGCCTATTTGGCGTGGTACTGTGCATGGGAAAAAAAAAATTCACTCAGACTGAACTTTTTTTCCCCACGCGCACAGTAAAATTCAATTCAAAAATTTTCTGTTCCCAAGCCCATTCCCGTTCCCCTCTTGGTGCCGAACAGGCCTTAGAAGAAAAAGCCGTAGGAAACTCGAATTGAAGTATCGATGTTTTTTTTTTTACAGTGGCGTATGATACTAAAGTTTAGTGTTCGCATGCGACTAGTGAATTTAATTTGACAATAACCATCATTCTAAAATTGAGTACCGATGCTTTATGCACGGCCAAACGACGGCAGAAGTGCATCGATGTTTCATTGCAAAAACATCAGCGACGCACCGATGTTTTTTTAGCACTACCCTGCTTAATTGCCAATGCTAAGGCTAATAAAACATCAGCGACGCACCGATGTTTTTTTAGCACTACCCGGCTAATAAAACATCGATGTTTCATTGCAAAAACATCGATGATGCACCGATACATGCAATCGATGTAACACACGCATCCAGCCAAATGCATTTGTTTGATCTTAGCCAAACCGAATGCAAACTTCAATCCGAGTTTCCTACGACTTTTTCTTCTAGCCAACTATACTATGCCCATCCTAAAAAAAAAAAAATTAAGTACCGGCCAGAAAATGGCCAGTACTATAGTAAAAAAAAAATTAAATACCGGCCATTTTTCAGCCGGTACTGAATTAATTTGGATACTGGCCAAAAAATAGCTGGTACGGATATTTTTATAACTTCCCAGCGGATATGGGTATATTAATTAATTTCTATTAAACTTTGGATATTAATAAAAATGTCGGTGCTGGATGTAAACCTTTTATCTATTAATGCACACTTGGTAGCTACTCTTAAGTTTTTCAAAAAAAGAAATCTATTAAAGAGAGGGTCAAATGCACTAGGATTTTGTGCTCCAATATGTTCCACATTATTTATCTCCGTTTTCAAAGTCCGAACAGTCGATCCAAATCGCTTAACATGACCATAATAAAATATTCTTGGAGACCAAATTTTATATTTTTTAGAATATTTTACTATTTTTTTAGATGGGTACAAAATCACTATTTTAAAGAGATTCCGGACCATCCGAAAAAGTGATTTTGTACCTATCTAAAAAATAGTAAAAAAAATATAAAAAATATAAAATTTGGTCTTCAAGAAGTTTTTATTATGAAGATCATGTTGAACGGTTCGGATCGACTGTTCGGACTTTGAAAACAGAGATAAAGAATATGAAACATATTGGAGCACAAAATCATAGTGCATTTGAACCCTCCTCACTATCAAATAAGCTGGTAGTTGATATTGCCTTGATAAAGTCACAAAATGGTGGATTTTATTTTTTCTGTTTTGCTTAATCTGGGAACCATGGGATATTATTTTATTGATCTCGCTAACACTTTTTATACATGGAAATAATCAAGATATTTATTATTAATTGCATCATGGAGTGATAACGAAATCTTTTATTTTTAAAATATCTTGTACGAAAATAAAAATACACCACTTCAAAGAACGAGATTTGCTACCAGCCGTACTAAATTTATAATTCTTATTTTGGCTTATAATTTAATAGATAGATTTAGCGTGTTCTTCTAAATTAGAGTAGAATCGGTAAATGAAGAAGAGAGAAAAAATAAATTAGAGTAGAATAGGTAAATGAAGAAAGGGGAGTGAGAAACTATATTTTACTTTCAAATTAAAATTATAAGAGATGAAGACAGATGAACGGAATTTTTTTTTTATTTCCTTATATTTGTTCGTAATTGTAGTGTAAGACCAATTCTTTATATATTTTTTTTGTATTTCCTTTCTAGAGCAACCTTTTATGATATGTTCGGTTGTTACGAGATTGTTCGGGATGATATATCTCATGCACTTGGGTATGCTCGGCAATGGTCATGGGAACGTGCTAAGTGAATATTCAGTTGTATTGTAGAAAATTCTAATTTGAGAAAAGTATTCACGAAAAATTATATATATATTTTTAAAGACTTATTGTCAACAGTTATTTTTTATTAATAATTATTGATAAATTTATGATCAATTCTAAAGTCTAATAATTAAAACATAATAATATAAAAAATTATAAATGTAAAAGTTGTCGTAAAAACAATTTAATGATGAAATAAATAGTAAAGTAAAACTGATGATGAAAAAAAGTATAATAAAATAAAATAAAGAAATTAACAAAATGTACATGTCATGAATATATATATAAAAAAAATTAAGTTCAACCTCGTGTTTTTTTCCATGCATCCGTATATAAATTTGATCCTCATTATCACATATATTTTCTCGTAAGTCAAGTTCTTCATTATAAAAAAACCACCTAATATCCAATCAAAATTTTCACGAAATATCAAACAAAAAATAAATCATCCGAACACGTCCGTAGTCAGTCCCCTTCAAAAAAAGTTTAAAAAGGTCGACGAGTTCAGCTTATTTCATTGGTATTTTACGAATGTCTTTCACCATCTCTTTCCTTCGCATCTCTTTCTGTCTTTCACTCTCTTTCTTTCGATGCTGTAAACCAAACCAAAATGCATGATTTTTTATTTATTTATAAAGTAATAATTTATTTATTCGGAAAGAGAATGATAAATTTATCGATGCGGTTTCAGTCTTTTTCAGATCTTAATCTGCATGTTGACTACATATTTGTCTGAAATTCTTCATGACTAAATATTTACTTGAAAACTGCTGATGGTATTTTTTGAAGTAGAAAAACAATCAATTTATTTTTCAAAGATTTGATTTTTCAAATTATAAATAAATAAAAAATCCCAAAATGCATGAGCACTGCTCCGAGTAAATCTTGACTCTTCCCGTCCCTGTCCCGAACAAGATAGCGATCGCAAATTTTGCTTCGAGGTGCTTTCGTTGCTAATTAGCTAAATGCAATCGATTGACCATGCTTGCTTTATATTTTTTATTTGATACTTTTTTTTTTGGTTGATTTGGGACGATTGTGAATTTGTGATGCGTTTACTTTTTCATTTATTTTAATTTATTTATTGCCCCATGTTCCTAATGCAAATGGAAGCGTACAGGCTAAAGACAGGCAATGCCGAAATTTTTAAAACTACTATTTAAAAAAAAAAAATAAAAAAATTATCGTTTTTGGGAAATTCGAAATCTAACATGGCCGCAGAATCATTCTGCGGCCCCAAATGCTGGAGACCGCACAAGCGTTCTGCAACCCATTTTTTTTTCCAAACTTAGAGATATCTCATAAGGCACGCATTCCTAGAACAAAAAATATTAAAAAACCAAAAAAACTTTGAGATATCTCATACAGATGCACGTGGTGCCTCTTTTAATTAGATAAAACATAAAAAAAAACAAATGGGTCCGCAGAACGCTGTGCGGTCTCCAACATTTGAGTCCGCAGAATCATTCTGCGGGTGGTAGATTTCAAATTTCCCAAAAACGATAGTTTTTTGGTTTATTTTTTTTTAAACTGTGCTAACATTACAAATTTCGGCAGGCGATATATTTTTTATATATCATTGCAGTAAAGAAAGGGCTTAATTTCTTTTTCTTTTTTTCAAAAATCTCCAAATAATGCTGAATTTCAAGCATATAATCTTTCGAATTTTTGTTTATATTTTTATTTTTCGGTTTGGATGTGAAATGATTTGGTCATACCTCTCGTTTTTAGCCGAAATTTTTAATTTTAACATTTTAAAGAATTAAATTAATAAAATAACCACCGTTTTTGGTCAATTCCATATTTAACACGGCCGCAGAACACCGGAGCGGACCCATTTGGGGGAGGCCGCAGAATGCCGGAGCGGACCCCCATATGGGGCCGCAGAATACCGGAGCGGACCCGGGTCCGCACTATGCCGGAGCGGACCCTGGTCTTTTTTTTTTTTTCTGATTCTGAATTTGATTATGGTTTTGTTTTGGAAATTTTTATAAAAAATGTAACGTTTGTGAAGTTGTGTATAATTACTTATATTTGAAATGTCGTTTAATCTGAAATTGTTGTTCGTCGTTTGTTTGATCAAAAGAAACATTAAAATAGAACAAGGGGCCATATAAAAAAGCATACAATAAAACATGCGAATGTTATCGGAAATTACAAATACGTCTAATTAACCGAAAATAAACAATAGTTTTACAAGTACAATTAGAAAAACAACATTAACTCTCAATCTCGTGCAGCCCGAGCAGCTCTGTTTTGTCTTTCTTGCGTATCTCGGCCGGCTTGGTGTCCTCTTCTCCTATTATGCAGAACATCCATCCACATCGGAATTCTGTCGTGCTGTCTTCTGCCCACAGCAATATTTTTTTTCTCTGGAACAAGGACCGGGCCATCGTGTGGAGGCCATTCCGACTGATTTCCATAAACATGCCATTGTGCGCTCCATGTGTTGATCAGTGTAGGGATGTGATAATAGTGACTTACAAATACGCCAGGGTCGATGCCTCGGAGACGACACACGGACAGAACATGAGAGCACGGTATTCTCTCCAATTGAGGCTTCTGGCACGTGCAAGTTACCGTGTGATCATCCCCGATTATCACCGTGTATTTGTAATTGGCCTTGGTAAACCGACCAGAATCGTCAGGTATGAAAGCGTGAACTCTCTCCTGTGTGGCGGTTACCTCGAACTCGTTGTTGTTTCCAAAGCCCCCCAGCGTCTTCATTTTATCGGACCTCTCGAACCGTTTGTTGATCACCTACGAAAAATTAAAAAATAATGAAGAAGTCAGATATTTTTTTAACAAACTTCATTAAAAATTATGAAGAAATAACTACAAATAAAAGTACCTTATGCACACGACACGAGAATTGCTGACCTTGACTGACTTCCCATTCCGCTTTGGCCCTCCTTTGCGCAAACCATATCATACATTTGTAAAATGTGTTTTCAATTATTGCTGCAACCGGTAGCCTACGAGAGGACTTGAAGACCTTATTAAGCGACTCAGACCCGTTTGTAGTCATGATGCCCCAACGGTAACCACCGTCCAGTGCTTGGAATATCTTCCATGGTTTGGGGCACTCGTTCTCATCTTGATCTAAATATTTACCCACCCCGTCCAGCCAATTGAGGGCAATGTCACATGCCTGCCCCATTGCTTGCATTCCTTGCTCGTACCTCCTCATCTTCCTCTTAGCCACACATATTCTAAAAAAACGGATTGCCTTATCACTGCAACCGTTCTTCTTCATGTTCTCGGCTATGTGAGTAGCACAAAGACGGTGAACACATTGATCCTCATCCTCCTCGTTCCACCCCATATCATCTTGTCTGAACACCTTCTTGATACCCTTTCCCCTATCAGTGATGACACACATGAATCTGGAGCGGATTACATTGATCCTCAACCATTTCATGAACCACGCACAATCGTCATAACTCTCTGATTCTACCAGTGAAAAAGCCAACGGGAGGAGCTGATTTTCAGCATCGTACCCGGTTGCAATCAACAGCTTGCCTATGGTTAAAACCCATTTTGTAAGAGCTGAAATCAACTAAAATAAATAAAGTGAAAACAACCAAATTAGTTACCTTTATACCGGCCTGACAGGAAACATGCATCAACTGTGATGACCGGTCTGATATGTTGAAAAGCAGCTATGCACGGTCCAAATGCCCAAGCCGCCCTATGAAAATACCTCCATGGTCCAGGTTCACCAGTGGGATATGAGGTCACCTCAAACAATGTTTCTGTCAATAAATTTAAAAAAATAAGTTCAATTTTTGATTGATAATGAAATAACGTAAAAATTGAATGAACAATGTAGTACCTGGGTTGCTTCTTTTCATTGCCTCCAATAATGGAACTACAAGAGCGTATGACCCCTCCCAACTGCCAAATTGACGGGCTATTGCCAACTCACGGCCACGCCATAGTTTGTTGTACGCCGGTATCTGACCGTTGTACTTTTCAGCAACAGCAATTCGGACAGCCTGAATACTCAAGTCGACATCGTTCCTCATGTGAGCGGATATACACTCGGCAACCATAGCAGCTGACAACTGGGCGTGATCTGTTCTTGTCGCATCCGCATGGCATGAATGTTGTGTTGGGCATTTGGAGACACGCCATTGTGTTCCATAACCGGTGGCCCTTGCGAGTATGTACCACCCACAGTAACTGTCCTTGCACTTGAACCTCATTCTTGTGCGGTCACTGTGCGTAGGTATTAACTCTTTGTTGCAAAGGATGTGAAACCTGGCAATTGCGCTCTTCATGTCCTCCTTTGAGTCATATGTTTGTCCCTCGGACAATTCATTCTCAAAATCTGCTCTACTTCCAAACAAACCCGAATTGGCTTCCATAAACCCTGATGTGTCGTTGAAAGCATGAATCGGGTGCTGAACCCCGCGATCCATTATCTGAAACCCGCTATCCATCTTGAATTTCCTTGATAGTCCGAGCACAGGCCCGGTATCTTCCTGGTCAGAATAATCGCTCATACCCTCAGGATCAACATGACCCCAATTTTCCTCTGCCTCTAGTATTTCCGGATCCACTTCTTCATCAGATTCATCCGGATTACAATTTTGACCCCAATGAGCGGTCCGACTAGATGAAGGGTGGTCAGTCTGGGATGGGGCCCGACGGGAGGGTCGGTCCCTCTGAACTGGGGCCCGACTACTGGACGGTTGGTCAATTTGGACAGGGGATGGACTAGAGCCGGATGAGTTACCCCGACTACGACCCCGGATTAACCTCTGAACTGGGTTCGAACGCCGGGCTCTGGTAACCTCCACATATAGGTCAATTATCTTGTATGCACCCCCAGAAAAACTCATGGTTTGGTTATACAATACCTGCCAGACTCCCTCATTCTGAATTGGAAATAGTTGGAACCAGGTTTGTGCCGAACTAGTCGGCATGCTAATTTTGGCATCAATTTTAAGGTCATACTGACCCTGATCCAACCCCAAATTCCCACATATACTTGATTTAAGTCCCAAATAATCCGTACCTGGCAATACCGGGATCACAGTAACGGGTCCAATACTGTAGTAAACCCCATTAGGACCTGTTAATACATCCCCACCAGTGTAGATGGATACCATAAGAGCCATTTTTCCAATTCAATACAGAAGAAACCTACAATTAAAAATTAACTAAATTAATTATTCTAATTAATTATTCTAATTTAATTATTGCTAAATTAATTATTCTAATTAAATTATTAATCTACTGAAATAAAAATAAAAAATTTAAAAGAAGAGAGAAAAAACTTACAGATCAGAGCTAACTCAGGAGAGAGAAGGTGTGAGAGTGTGGAATGAAATGTTGCTGTCATTTTCGGGATATGAAGACCAGGGTCCGCTCCGGCATAGTGCGGACCCGGGTCCGCTCCGGTATTCTGCGGCCCCATATGGGGGTCCGCTCCGGCATTCTGCGGCCTCCCCCAAATGGGTCCGCTCCGGTGTTCTGCGGCCGTGTTAAATATGGAATTGACCAAAAACGGTGGTTATTTTATTAATTTAATTCTTTAAAATGTTAAAATTAAAAATTTCGGCGTTTTTATTCCTATGGTAAATTCGTTTATATTGAGTTTGAACTTTAAGAAATGCAAAAAATTGAAAACAAAAGCAAAAATAAAATGAAAGAATATTTTTATGGTAATCATCTTGTGGTACCATTCCTCAAATTCTGATTTCTTATGCTAATTATTTTGTATTTTTTTCTAGTACATGTCTTTGTATTATAGTTGGAGGCTGAAACATAAAATATACAATATGAGATTGGTGGGATATAAACTCAATTATTCACAATTATAAAGTGTAATTCCAACCACCGAGTTACAGGTGGGCTGGTGGAGCAACCACATCAACGATATATTGATGGATAAAAGTGTTGACAATGCTTTTTTTATTTCATGTAACACATGAGTTATATGTTTATTTTTAAAATTCTATTATTTATATGTTGTATGAATTCAAAACAGAGGTGTCAATATCTTTAGCCGCATTGCTGCTATAACAGCATGTACCATCAATTATGATCTAATTTCTCATTTGTTGGAGATACTAATGAAATATCCGCATGTGATTTATTAAGGATTAATTTCACTATTTTGCATAGATTATATCAAGTTGATGAAATTCTGGTGAATTGCACATCTGTGATTCATATAACTTGGCTTACAATATAATTGATAAATAATTGTAACCTAATTGCAAAAAGAAATATATATATCAAATTCAGTTCAGTTCAATTGTAATGGATTGAAGTCACTAAACATTCACACGACAAAGGCAGAAAGCTTATAATCGTCTTTTATTTTTCTGGTGTCACCGTAAACCTCAATTAATATATGAAAGCAATTAAGCATTACCGTTGCTCAATTTAACAAAAAACACAAGATTTGAACAACAAAAACTCTAATTGTGGTTTTTGAACCACTTCAACACAAAATTAAAGCTCCAGAATGAATTTTTTTTATAAACCATAATTAAAAAAATATTTTTACGAAACTAACATGATTATTATTTTTATTTTTTTACAAAAACCATAAGAACCGAAATGTCATTTCGGTCTGTTATTTTTTTCATTCTGGACCGAAATGGCATTTCGGTCCGGTCCCTTTTTTGGATTTTCTGTGGCGGCTCATATGAAAACTTGTGAAACCAGTACCACAGAAAATCCAAAAAGGAGACCAGACCGAAATGCCATTTCGGTCAGGAATAAAAAAAAATAACGGACCGAAATGGCATTTCCGTTCTTATGATTTTTATGAAAAAAAGTAATCATGTTGGTTTCGTAAAAAAAAAAAATTTAATTATGGTTTATAAAAAAAATTCCTCCGGAATAGTTCCCCAAAGCTTGTAACTTCGACCTAAACACCTAAAACATTAGTACATAAATAAAATCAAATATTATTCACGGCAACATCAAATTGCACAGCTATTGGACAAAATATACGCGTGGACTTTTATGGTGTAAAATAATATTTAGAAATTGAAACATCAACGGATCAACCGCAAATTAAAGGATACAAATCTGCTGTTTTTCTTTTGAAAGAATAGATCTTGATTTTGATTTTTTCTCATTCAACCGTTTAAATTTTTTCATGTGTAAATTTCAATAACAATCAACAATTAGACGAGAAAAAATAAGTTTCTACTTTTCTAAAAGAAAACACAACATATTTTATTCCCAAATTAAATCAACAAACCCACTCGATTTCATAATATCCAAATCCATGAATTTCATTTCCAATTACGATCCTCTGACCGGAGTGGGGGCAGTCCGATGAAATTTAATTTAATGTCCAGTTAATAATACTATTTAATCTGTATTAAAATTTGTGACATATATCAAATTGAATTTGATCTAATGTCCATCAAACCGCTCCTAATTCCCCTTCGTCCATAACCCAAATGACCCCTTGTTTTTTTTCAACTACCTGAAAAATCAGATAATAATTGACATAAAATAATTTGG
Source organism: Carex littledalei (assembly GCA_011114355.1). NCBI lineage: Eukaryota > Viridiplantae > Streptophyta > Magnoliopsida > Poales > Cyperaceae > Carex > Carex littledalei. Next base: position 4,354,319 of record CM022087.1, read on the forward strand.
TCAGTTTTTTTTTTACTTTTATGTGGAAAAGTTGAGCGCGGTTAGTTTTTATTCGGACAGCTTCTCCGAAAGAAATTTTGAAAATACAATTTGGGTTAATGGATTACCGTATGATTTAATAATTCCAGCATTGATAAGAAGTTTTAAGAAATTGCAATTTTTATAAATTTACTTAAAATATATCTAAAATCACCACATCATAATTTGTAATTAGTTTGCAATTAAATTGTAAGGATATAAAAATTAAATTAATCAAACTACTAATCCGTCGAGAAATATTTTAATATAAAAGATGCAATTGGCCCCATTATTAAAATTAGAATGAACTGTTGGAATGAAAAATATATTATAATTAATTTGAAAACAATTACTAAGTTACTAATATAACACAACAAAATCAGATTTTTTGTATTACAAGGAAGCAAATGCCCTTATCTTAGACAAAAAAATGTAGGTTATTTTTTGTTAATAACAATGTGATTAAATCACCGATTTGGCTCTAAAACTTTCAAGGTTTCAAGAGTGTCCAGAAGGTTCAATTCATAATAGTAACGATACTAATATATATCAACTGTAAATTTTTTATGAAGTAACTTCCTTTATTTTATTTTTTTCCAAAATTAGATCTTATTACTTTCTAAATTGAAGAATGGGGGAAAGAAATAAAACCAACTCCAAAAAAGGAATAAGAATATTTTAAGCTTCGTTTCTACCGTTTCCTTTAAATTTTCCTTTCTCATTCGACTTGTACAGTTGTACTAACCAAACACACTGTAATTCACGCTTGCACAGGTGCGAGTTGCCCAATAAATTTCGAATTCAGATCTATTGCAATACCTGACTGGGTAGAGTGAGATCTAAATCGTCAATTTTAATCTGGAAAGCATCTCAAAGCAGATCCCATATTTCAGATAGACACCGAATTGATTTTTGCCCGCTGTGATTATTATACACAGTCAGGTACCTTAGAGATGCTCATCAATTTCCATCTCCGCGATGCGTCGCCGCTCCACGCTTCCTTGTCAGTGGCGGGCCCTCTATAATAATATCACACACCAACCCCCTTCCCACCGGATCTGATTGAGTACTTCTGAAACTAATTATTTTGTTAAATATTATAGCGAGTCGATAAGAAATCAGTAACAACCCACCACACAAAATAGAAAGATAAATCTCACTGATCACTTCCACCGCCCAAACCCCTGCAAAAACCCAAGATCCAACGGCTCAGATTTCTCCCAAATCCTTTATATTTTCTCCCCTCCTCCCCAATTCTCACTGCGCCACTCTTATCTCCTCTAGTCCTCTCTCGTATCACATCTCAGATCCAAACCCTTTTGCCCTTTAGCCCTTTAGCCATGGCTCTCTCTGTCGAGAAGACTAGCTCTGGTCGGGAGTATAAGGTGAAGGATCTATCCCAATCCGACTTTGGTCGGCTCGAGATCGAGTTAGCCGAGGTGGAGATGCCCGGTTTAATGGCCTGCCGCACCGAGTTCGGGCCGTCCCAGCCCTTCGCTGGCGCCCGCATCTCAGGATCTCTCCACATGACGATCCAGACCGCGGTTCTGATCGAGACCTTGACTGCGCTCGGTGCAGAGGTGCGTTGGTGCTCCTGCAACATCTTCTCGACTCAGGATCACGCTGCCGCAGCCATTGCAAGGGATTCAGCAGCTGTTTTCGCCTGGAAAGGAGAGACTCTTGAGGTATTTTTTTTTATTTCTACTGTTTTCTCAATTTGATCTGGTCTTCATCGAGTCGGTGTTTTTGTTTAGAGTTGAATTCGTGCAAATCGGAGACTAGGATATGTTTTTTTTTCGTTTTTGTTAGTTTGTATAGAATGTAAGTTTGAACTTTTACATTGTTTACCGTATTTAAACATAGATCTGAGTAGGATTTAAGTACAAACTTTCCGCTTGTATTCATCACCTGTTACTATTCATTGCTGTTATTTCCAAAAACACTGCTCGGGGTTAATCATTTACTGCCTTGTAATTGAACTATCATTCTGGTTCTAGCTATAGCCAGAAGTTTAATCTTGTCACCGCTAACTGTAAAGTTTGTATTTTCTGACCACCAGGAGTACTGGTGGTGCACAGAGAGGTGCCTTGACTGGGGCTCGGAAGGAGGTCCCGACCTAATTGTTGATGACGGTGGTGATGCCACACTCCTAATCCATGAGGGAGTTCGCGCTGAAGAGGAGTATGAGAAGACCGGCAAGCTGCCTGATCCTGAGAGCACTGACAATGCTGAGTTCAAGATTGTGCTTAGAATTATCAGAGATGGCCTCTCGGTAGACCCAAAGAAGTACCGTAAGATGAAGGAGAGACTTGTTGGTGTGTCAGAGGAGACCACCACCGGTGTCAAGAGGTTGTACCAGATGCAAGACAGTGGCACACTTCTCTTCCCGGCAATTAATGTGAATGACTCAGTCACCAAGAGCAAGGTGAGATTTTTTTTTTTTCTGGATTTACATCTTAGCAGTTCATTTTAGGTATAACTAATCACGCACCTCTGGTTTTGTGGTTGGTGGAGTTGGTATTTTAGGTGTTTGATTTGACTGGGATTTAGGTTTTGATCTAGATCTGGCTCTGGGCCTGGCTGTAGCTTTCACTTAAGGCAATGGGATCTTACCTAACTTAAAAATAATTCATAGCAGTTTGAATAGTCTTTTGAGAGCCTATGGCCACTCTTTATTTGGTTGGTTACTGATGGTGGGTTCTGAGTGAGATGGTCTTTGCAGTGGCCTTTTTCATAGATCTGCTTTTTCCATGTCGGACAAGTTTTGCAGTAACCCTTTGTGTAGATTGACATAGGGATATTGGTCATATGCTTTATCAAGATCTTCTTTTCCTTGTGTAACTGTTGATTTTATTTACTCTGAATTTGTTATTAAAAATCAGATAATGAACTACAACTGTTGTATCAAATCCTACTTTTGACTTTTTGGCTTGGAATCTAGCTAAGTAATGCTTTCAAAAGAAAAATAACTTCTTTTGACAAACTGATGGAAATTGCTTATGAACTGAAGAAATTTAAATTGATGTTTAGACTATCACTTCTAGCTTGTCATGAAAAGTTGCTTTGTTCGACATGATATAAATGAAAACATCCAACAATTCTTATGAGTTACTATTTTCCAAATTTAGTTTGACAACTTGTATGGGTGCCGCCACTCCCTCCCTGATGGCCTGATGCGTGCCACAGATGTCATGATTGCCGGCAAGGTTGGTGTTGTCTGTGGTTATGGAGATGTTGGAAAGGGTTGTGCTGCTGCCTTGAAGCAAGCTGGGGCCCGCGTCATTGTCACTGAGATTGACCCAATCTGTGCCCTACAAGCCACCATGGAAGGCCTTCAGGTCCTTACCCTAAAAGATGTTGTCTCAGAGGCTGACATTTTTGTCACCACCACTGGTATTGAACTTGACATCCTCATGATTTATAACTTTGTAATTAGTACATAATAAGGGACTAAATGAAGCTGTCTCATTTGATAGGTAACAAGGATATCATCATGGTTGACGACATGAAGAAAATGAAGAACAATGCTATCATTTGCAACATTGGTCACTTTGATAATGAGATTGACATGCTCGGTCTGGAGACATACCCAGGCGTCAAGAAAATCACAATCAAGCCCCAAACTGATCGGTGGGTCTTCCCTGAGACCAACACTGGCATCATTGTTTTGGCTGAGGGACGGCTCATGAACCTAGGTTGTGCCACCGGTCATCCCAGTTTCGTCATGTCTTGCTCCTTTACCAACCAGGTTATCTTTTTTTGTGTGTGCAGTTTAATTTTTTTTACTCTTGGTATAGCAGCTGCAACTACTATTTTGTTTTAATACCATCCTCATTGAATTTGATTTGTTTGTGTTTGTGTAGGTGATTGCACAGCTGGAGTTGTGGAATGAGAGGAAGAGCGGGAAGTACGAAAAGAAGGTTTACGTGCTGCCGAAGCAACTTGATGAGAAGGTGGCGGCCCTTCACCTTGGCAAACTCGGTGTCAAGCTAACGAAGTTGACCCAATCTCAGGCTGACTACATCAGTGTCCCAGTGGAGGGCCCATACAAGCCAGTTCACTACCGCTATTGATTACCCATGCGGGTCTTGCGCCTCTAATGCTAGTTGCATTGGTTCTTCGAGGCTGGTGTTTTAGGCTAGATTACTTGTTCTTCATTTGAATGGTGGTGTGTGGATGCTTTTGCATTTGTTTTGTAATAATTGGTACTTGGTTTTTATCAAGTGGCGGTGGTGTTTTGCCGATACGGTATTTTGAAATGTTGTTGTGTGCCTCTTTAAATGATAATTTTGCGATGAATCAATTGATCTCGCGATTCAATTATGTGCTTATTTAGATTTCTTGTTGGGTCGTTTATATAATTTTAATTTGGTTTACCTCGTTTAGAAATAGTTGGCTGATTTTGCTGATTTGATCGCCTTAGTCTTCCTACGCCATTCCAAGCTTGTTCTGATATTTTCTTGTTGTTTAATGTGAAAGTGTAGAATGAGATCTCAGTCCATTTCAATCTGGTGTGAATCTCAAAATTCACCTTTCCGAAATTTTTTTAGTTGATACTCTCTAAAAATCAAATTAACTCTCTAAAAATAAAATTAAATGAATACCACCTGTTTGACCATTTCTTCGATACTATCACCTTTGCAGTTCGCGTACTAAATAGGTTGGTGCGCAGACTGAGTTGGCGCACCAGTTGTTTTGCCAAAACCAATTCAAAATGAGCTGCTGCATTAATTTATAAGTTTATGGGCTTCACCTTTATTGTTTTATAATTTTTCAAGAAATAGAAAGAGGAGAGAGAAGGTAATAGGCCCGTTCCAAATTTTAATAAGATTCAAGGGAGGAGAGAGAAGGTAATATGACATTAATTTATAAGTTTATGGGCTCCACTTTTATTGTTTTATAATTTTCCAACAAATAGAGAGAGGAGAGAGAAGGTAATAGGGCCCGCCTCCAAATTTTAATAAGATTCAAAAGAGGAGATGCTGCATTATTTGGGGTGCACCAACTCAGTCCGCGCATCACTTATTTGGTGCGCGAACTGAGTTAGCTAGGATAGTAGGATTGAAAATAAGACTCTAGAGGTGGTATTCATTTAATTTGATTTTTGGGAGTGTTAATTAAAAAAATTTCGGCTATATTTTACACTAGCACTGAGCCACTGAATTTATTTTAGCATTGGCTTTGGCTTAGGTACCTGATAGGATATGAATTCATCATATAATTTTCTAGTCTTTGCTTCTACTCTAATAGATCAATAGTTTGGATTGGCAAATGTAACCTTCCAAGCTGATTGCTGTGGATTCAGATGAATTCAAAATTTATAAGACTAGCAGTTATTTACCTGTACGGAGGAAAATCACAACTTTACAGCCTCGTTCATTCATATTCAAGCTAAACCGACAAGTTAGTAAGAGGTTTCATATGCTACAAGGCAAAACCAAATGTGGCCTCAACTCAATTGATTTCTCCCAAAACTGTTCTTTACTAAAAAGAAAACATGAAAGTAGGAATTAATAGTACAACTGTTAAAATATCAAATAAGCAGATAAAAAGACGGCATCAATTGGTCTCTCCCAAATTTGTCCGTTACTAAAACAAAATAAAAAAGAATGAGAGAAAACAGCCAAAACACCAAGCAGATACCCAAGCATAACTATATCAAGGAGGTAGGTTTATTGTAAACTACTTCACTACCAATACTACTGGTAGCAAGATGATTAGTAGCGGTAGTGAGCTGGCTTGTACGGGCCCTCCGCCGGGACACTGATGTAGTCCGCCTGAGACTGACTCAATTTTGTTAGCTTGGCACCAAGTTTGCCGAGGTGAAGTGCTGCCACCTTCTCATCAAGGTGCTTCGGCAAAACGTACACCTTCTTCTCGTACTTCCCGCTAGTTCTCTCCTTCCACAACTCCAACTGTGCAATCACCTGCACAATAGAAAAAAAAAGGTGAAAAAAATCATGGTTTGATTTTGATAATATTATAGTCATTCTTTTCCCCAAAAACAAATAATGTTTTAACTAGGCTTAGAATCAGTAATTGTTTTCTTACAAATGTTAGTATCTTGTTCTTTCTTTAAATTATATTTTCATTTGATCTTTGCCTGATTGAATTAAGGCTTACTTGAGTCTCAAACATCACGATTATGGCTGAATGAAAAGAATAAAAAGCACGGACATAGTCCTTTGAATATCTTATGGTAATACGACCATACCATATTTACTGGTACCAGATGATTTTGTACCATGGTAATAGGTATTATTTATACAAACAATTGTATCTGTCATGATTAGTTTTTTTGAATAATTGCATTCTCCAAACGAACCTGGTTAGTGAAGGAGCAGGACATGACAAAGCTAGGATGGCCTGTAGCACACCCGAGATTCATGAGCCGTCCCTCGGCCAAGACAATTATACCGGTCTTGGTTTCAGGAAAGACAAACCGGTCTGTCTGAGGCTTGATTGTGATCCTCTTGATACCTGGATATGTCTCCAGCCCAAGCATGTCAATCTCGTTATCAAAGTGACCTATGTTGCAAATGATCGCATTGTTCTTCATTTTCTTCATGTGGTCAACCATTATGACATCCTTGTTACCTGCCAGATAATTCGAAACCTGAATTAGTAACTAATAAATTATTAAATTAATTAATATAGTCTACATGGCCGGAACGGCTTGCTTAATGTAACTTTTCAAATTACCAGTGGTTGTGACAAAAATGTCAGTCTCAGAGACCACATCTTCCAAAGTAAGGACCTGGAATCCTTCCATGAGGGCTTGGAGGGCACAGATGGGATCGATCTCAGTGACGATCGTGCGGGCCCCAGCTTGCTTCAAGGCAGCAGCACAGCCCTTGCCGACATCACCATAGCCGCAGACAACAGCAACCTTTCCGGCAATCATTACATCTGTGGCACGCATCAGACCATCAGGGAGAGAGTGGCGGCACCCGTACAAGTTGTCAAACTACAATTTGTATACCGAGATGTAAATTAAAAGTTACATCTAATTATCTATTGATGAAATCATGATGAAGACAATCTGTAATTAGATTTTGAAACGACGGAATCTTTAATTAGTAAATCTGACCTTGCTCTTGGTGACTGCGTCGTTGACATTAATTGCAGGGAAAAGTAGAGTTCCATCGTTTTGCATCTGATAAAGCCTCTTAACCCCAGTGGTTGTTTCCTCTGACACACCGACGAGCCTCTCCTTCATCTTGCGGTACTTCTTTGGGTCAATTTTGAGACTATCACGGATCAAACCGAGGACAATCTTGAACTCGGGATTGTCGTTGCTCTCTGGGTCAGGAAATTTGCCGGATTTCTCGAATTCCTCTTCGGCACGAACACCCTCGTGGATTAAAAGTGTGGCATCACCGCCATCATCCACAATCAAATCGGGACCACCTTGAGGTCCCCAGTCAAGGCACCGCTCCGTGCACCACCAATACTCCTGGTATTGGAAACCAAAGTTCTGATAGTCAGTATCATTGTGAAATTGCCTTTTTACTGAAATGTAGATATTTTGATCTTGCCTATGTATGGTCTTGTTAATTATTGTATGTTCGTAAGTTACAAAAGGGAAAAGATACATAATTTACCTTTTTAAATCCATAGTTTTAGATTATAACTAAATAACATTGACCAGTTGTGAAATTCTGTCATGGCTATTATATGTCTATATTCTTGTTGCCTTGATGAAATTCAAACATTTAGTTTCCACATGGAAAAGAGAAAAAGGCTATATATCTAACAATTAACAATTTCAAATTGCATACCTGAAGGGTTTCTCCCTTCCATGCAAACACGGCTGCAGAATCTCGTGCAATGGCCGCAGCAGCATGATCCTGAGTTGAGAAGATATTACAGGAGCACCAGCGTACCTCGGCACCAAGTTCAGTCAAAGTCTCAATCAGAACAGCAGTTTGAATAGTCATGTGGAGTGAGCCGGAAATGCGGGCACCTGCGAAAGGCTTTGATGGGCCAAACTCGGTGCGGCACGAGATAAGACCAGGCATCTCCACCTCTGCTAGCTCGATCTCGAGCCGGCCAAAGTCGGCTTGGGAGATATCTTTGACCTTATACTCGCGACCTGAGCTGGTTTTCTCTACAAATAGAGCCATGGTGAAGAACCAAATTCGAGTTATAGTATTTAGATGAGGATGAGAATATGAAAGGTGAGAAAGAGGCAGTGGCTTAATATATAAATTGGTGAGATGAAGAGAACTAAAAATAGAACCTAGCTGAGGTAGCAAAAATGTGAATTTTTACTTTTACTAATCTTGGGTAAAAGAGGATTTAGGTATATGCAGATCGCTGTGTATTATTAATAGATAATTAATAAGAATTGATAGGGAGAATCACCCGACATTTTTATTAATATCCAAAGTTTAATACAAATTAATAAATATACCCAGAACCGGACCAATTATCGATATCTACCCAAACCGGCCATTTTCTGGCCGGCTATGTTCCTTCCCTAAGCCGGCCAGAAAATGGCCGGCTATGTACCTGTTTTTTTTTTTTTTTTTTTTTTTTTTTTTTTTTTTTTTTTTTTTTTTTTAGAGAGAGAGACACTATGATGATCAAAATATTGAAATCTAACTCTGAAAATTTGAAATTTTTGTTTAAATTATTTGTTATATTACTTCTTTGAGGAGGGATCAAATTACAACAACCATTTTTTTCATTTTCAAAGTCCAAATCGTCGATCCAAACCGTTCAACATGATTATCTAAATAAAATGTGCTTGCAGATCAAATTTTACATTTTTTTGAATTTTTTTACTATTTATTAAGTATTTTACAAAAAATAGTCATATTCAGACCATTGAATTTTGTAAATACTTAATAAATAGTAAAAAAATTCAAAAAAATGTAAAATTTGATCTGCAAGCACATTTTATTTAGATAATCATGTTGAACGGTTTGGATCGACGATTTGGACTTTGAAAATGAAAAAAATGATTGTTGTAACTTGATCCCTCCTCTACTTCTTTTGATGTATAATTAGCATATTTATACTAAAATACGCTAGAATACTTGAAATTATGTTGAATTACACTATATTACAATAAATTATGTTCAATTATACTAAATTACGTTAAATTACAATAACTTCGCTAATTATGCTGAAATACAGTAAAAAAAACACTAAACTACACAAAATTACGCTATAGTAGACTGATTTTGCTCATCTTTCATGAATCATAAAAAATAGTAAAAAAATTCCAAAAATAGTAAAAATTAGTAATCTGCAAGTTCATTATGTAACTAATTTACTGAGCTACTTGGATTGAATGATAGAAATGAAAATCTTAATCGGAAACTTCAACTCAAGTTTTGAGGCTCTTCTCTTTGTTTTTTGGCGATTCTGAATTTTGAAATCCGGCGTAGCGGGCACAGACGCATGCGCATTTTCACAAGCTTTCCGAAAAGTGCTCATTTGCTGAAATCGGACACTCGAGCGTCGTTTTATGACCGTTTGAAGTTTCATCGTCGTTTTTCTCCTTTTCAGTGAAGATATCGTCCCTATTCATATCGTATTTTAGCGTAATTTACCGTATTTTAACGTAATTTAACATAATTTAGTGTTATTCAACATAATTTCAATTAATCTATCGTATTTTAGTATAAATATGCTAATTATACATCAAAGAAGTAATATAACAAATAATTTAAACAAAAATTTCAAATTTTCAGAGTTAGATTTCAATATTTTGATCATCATAGTGCCTCTCTCTAAAAAAAAAAAAAAAAAAAAAAAAAAAAACAGGTACATAGCCGGCCATTTTCTGGCCGGCTTAGGGAAGGAACATAGCCGGCCAGAAAATGGCCGGTTTGGGTAGATATCGATAATTGGTCCGGTTCTGGGTATAATTAATAATTTGTATTAAACTTTGGATATTAATAAAAATGTCGGGAGAATCACTATCAGGTCGGATTGATTTTTTTTATTTATTTTTAAAAGAGGTCTAGGCCCGTTTCATTAATATGAAAATTTGGTACTTACAGCATAGAAAAGTGTTTAACCAAATGTCATTTTGTCCAGTAAGGAAATGTGCACAGCAGGCACCAAAACTAACCTTACTGGTACTAGAACGAAAAAGCAAAATACAAAAGTTTTATAAGGGCTACCACAAAGAAGGATTGAAGCCACAGTAACGCATATTAGGCTATTGATTACTAGCAAAAGAAGAGATTGGCAACTACTGCTACTCCTCCGGGTCATCAGTAACCCACAGGAGCATTTGCACAGCTTCAGGATCTACCACTTGAAGCGGGATGTCATCAAGATTAGTTGGCAGCCATTTCTCCACTTCAGTCCGAACCTCCTCTGACACCAAACCTAGCCAGTAATGGATACAAAAGAAATAGTCAATATGGTATTTTTACAAGAATGTAGAATAGCATTATTAAAGCAAATATCATTTCTTTGTCGCCAAATTTCCCAAATTACTGCACTAACAACCAATAAGAAGGCGGTTCGTTTTGTTTTAGAAAGTGTTAAGGAGAAATCAATGACATCATTGATGGAGTGCCAATGAATAAAGAACTCCTGACATTTGCCCATCCAAAACCACACATGTTTAGCAAAGAAACATTCAAAGAAGAGATGTTTATTTGACTCATTTTCTCTACAGAAATGACAGGAGGGGTCTCCTGTCCAACCTTTGGATTGTAATCGCCTCTTAGTTAGAATTTTATTACGACTCATAAGCCACATGAATGCTCGTATCTTAGGGGGAATTGGTAGTTTCCACCACAGCATAGGTTTATTATATTTAACCCCCCTAAAATTAAGAAAAGTGTAAATAGATTTAACAGTGAAAATCCCTTTAGAGTCCCATCTCCAGGACAGATGATCAACATCACGGGTGAAGGCAGTTGAGCTAATGACAGCAAGAATGGCATGCCAGTCTTGTATCAGGTCGGATTGATGCTGTTAGTGCAGATTTATATCAGAGTTGCAATTTATCCTGCTATTCGGTTGAGAGGATAACTAGTCGATATGATTGCTCATTTGTTTTTGGTTGCACAATGTGTCTTTGGTAATCAATTAATCATATAATAATACAAATTTTCTGAATATCAGGGAGATAGCATGTTCATTCAACGATGATAGCATGTTCATTCAACGTGATATTGCACATATCACAAATCTTCTCGAAATTGTGTCCTATAATATTACTTCAATTGAAGAAGTTAGGAATAGTACACGTAACTTGTGCTGGTATCAGAATACATAACAACCTGGAACAAGATAATTTTGATAGCAAGGGCCACTTCCATAATATATTAAGATGTCTTTTTTTTTTTTTGGGGATAAAAGTAGAGGTGATACTCAATTCATAGACCTAATTAACAAAACATCCAGTCAATTCAAGACACAATGAAAAGTCAATACAAAATTAAAAAAGTTTCGTTTTTTTTTTTATATTTAACAAAGGACACAATAATAACAAAAAGGAACTTATACCAGTCAATATAAGAGGACCAAGATCCCACAGCAGTAGGTGATTGTCAGTTCCACCAGTTATAATCGTGTATCCTTGATTTATCAAATATTCTCCTAGAGCATCCGCATTTTTCTTTACATATTTGTTAAAACATTTTATTAATATATATTTAAAAAAAATATATGAATAATGCATATATAAATTAACTAAAATTGCGGATCAGGTAAATTAGTCTGTTTTACTAGAGTTCTCTATCAAACATCCCACAACAGTGTGCTATGTTGCCAGTGAGTCATAAAAACCCCTTCACATTAGTTATTTCCATGTTGGTGAGAAAAATGGTCAGGAAGGGAATTAAAAAGAAAGACACATTTGTACTTCTTATCCTGACTTAAAATGTTAAAAGGTAATCACAATGAATGGTGAACAAGGAAAGGAAAAAATGTGCATTTTATAGAGATTACCTCAATATCAAATTAAAGCATAAAATTTACGAGTAGAACTAGGGTGTTCTTAAGCTCATTATTTTTTTTTGGTGAGTTTAACTCTAAAACTTATTAAACTAATTTATTTGTGCTGTGGGGAGAGCGTTGTACAAGAATATTTCAAGAGCGTACGAAAACTATTGAAGAATTGGCCGAAGAAGTTAAAACACAATGGAACTACACAAATAGAACGAAAAGGAGCAGCTTGTTTAATTGATGTTTTAATCTTCATTTCTCTTCTTTTCTCAAAATTTTCTTTCTTTGTATTTTATTTTTTCTTATCTTTCAATCCATATGTAAATCCATTTCTATGTTACCTCTCAAAACCCTGTTCAGACTATGTAACCAATTACGGTTAATAAAAATACTCGCGACCTGAGCTGGTTTTCTCTACAAATAGAGCCATGGTGAAAGAACCAAAGTGAAATTGTATTATTTGGATGAGGATGAGAATATGAAAGGAGGGAAGAGGAAGTGGCTTAATATATAAATTGGTGAGATGCAGAGAACTAAAAATAGAACCAACCTGAGGTTGCAATAAGGTAAAATTTTACTTTTTACTAATCTTGGGTAAAAGAGAATTTAGGTACATGCAGGATCGCTGTATATTATTAATAGATAATTAATAAGAATTGATAGGGAGAATCACTATCAGGTCGGATTGATGTTGTTAGTGCAGAATTTTATATGATTGCTCATTTGTTTTAATGTGTCTTTGGTAATCAACTAATCATATAATAATACAAATTTTCTGAATATCAGACGTTTCTTGGCACAATTTGCTCATTATTTTGGTGGCATAATTTATCTATATAACAATCATAGAAAAAAAAATCGAAGGTTTAGCCCATCTTCAATGTTAATAGGAGAATTTCAGAGTTCAAAAATTTCCAAATTAATTCTCGTACTTGGTAGTGCCTCATACCAAAGTGCACTCCATAGAACAAAATTTTAATTATGGCAGTGTAATAGCAGAATACCAAATTAAAAGTGCACTCCATAGAACAAAATTTTAATTATGGCAGTGTTTTCGAGAAAGGTTCTCATGTTACAAAATTTTGTGCAATAAAATAATCAATTTTGAGGTTCTAAAGCAATGAAGGTTCTCAAACGATTCAAGAGAAATTACAATAATATGTCCAGATTTAACTTTTTTCATTTATATTTGAAAATTTATAAATCAAATTGCACATATATATAATAAAATTTGTGGAATTGTGGCTCTTCTGTAAATAACTTTACTTGTTCATAAAAAAATATCTTGTATTATTAATTATTTCATAAAAGACAAACTGGATTGTTTTTCTTCTATTTTGTTCATTATGCAAGTCAATCTTTCTATGCATAGAAAAATTACTAAGTTAATTTACAAATATTTAATAAACAGATTTAGTAATTAATTATATCTAGAGAGTCTAAGATACGTGGCTTATGTATATTGGTTAATTTTCAAGGATGGCAGGAAAATCCTGCCCACCGAGGGGCAGAGGATTTGATTCCGTTAACCAAACCCTCATTGTAATTCTCGAGCAATTTCCCATGCTTGTTTTGCACCTCACGGCATATAACTATAGCCTGATTCAGAAAATCTCCAATTTTCTGAAAATGTTCTTCAGTCAGACCCCTAGAGGTCATGGCAAGAGTACCTGAAGAAAAAAAAACAAACTAATTAGTTAGAGAGGAGGGTTCCAATGCACCCTCTTTTTGGTGCACCCTACTTGCACCCTCCCCTCATTCGGCCATTCAAAGTCCAAATCGTCGATCCAAACCGTTCAACATGATTATCTAAATAAAATGTGCTTGGAGACCAAATTTTACATTTTTTAGAATTTTTTTACTATTTATTAAGATGGGTATAAAATTCAATGGTCTAAGTATGGCTATTTTTTGTAAAATACTTAATAAATAGTAAAAAAATTCAAAAAAATGTAAAATTTGGTCTCCAAGCACATTTTAATATGAAGAACACGTTGGAAGGTTCGAATCGACTATTTGAACTTTGAAAATGGCCGAATGAGGGGAGGGTGCAAGTAGGGTGCACCAAAAAGAGGGTGCATTGGAACCCTCCTCTTAGTTAGATTAGATTGAAAATTCATATTTAAAGATTTGTATCATATTATTTAATTATTTTATTTTATTTAATTATCATCCACAATCCCACATGAATGGGTTTTCACAAAGCTCCTGTATGTATAAAATCATTTTTATAACTGTTCCCTTCTTTTCTCCATTCAACGAGTTTTAAATTCAAGATGACACCACCAAAAAACAACAAAAAAACAAAGAATTAAATTTTGAAATGAAAAAAAAATTCAAAAGTACGAGATACTAACCGATACATACACCGCTAGAAGCCAACATACTGTCACCGATGATAGCATGTTCGTTCAACGTGACATTGCACATATCACAAATCTTCTCGAAATTGTGTCCTATAATATTAGTACAATTGAAGAAGTTAGGAATAGTACACGTAACTTGTGCCGGTATCAGAATACATAACAACCTGGAACAAGAGAATTTTGATAGCAAGGGCCACTTCCATTATATATTAAGATGTCTTTTTTTTTGGATAAAAGTAGTGGTGATACCCAAGTCATAGACCTAATTAACAAAACATCCAGTAAATTCAAGACACAATGAAAAGTCAATACAAAATTAAAAAAGTTTCGTTTTTTTTTTTATATTTAACAAAGGACACAATAATAACAAAAAGGAACTTATACCAGTCAATTTAAGAGGACCAAGATCCCACAGCAGTAGGTAATTGTCAGTCCCACCAGTTATAATCGTGCATTCTTCTTTACCTATTTGTTAAAACATTTTATTAATATATATATTTTTAAAAAATATATGAATAATGCATATATAAATTAACTAAAATTGCGGATCAGGTAAATTAGTCTGTTTTACTAGAGTTCTCTATCAAACATCCCACAACAAAACACCTTCACATTAGTTATTTCCATGTTGGTGAGAAAAATGGTCAGGAAGGGAATTAAAAAGAAAAACACATTTGTACTTCTTATCCTGACTTAAAATTTTAAAAGGTAATCTAATGAATGGTGAACAAGGGAAAGGAAAAAATGTGCATTTTATAGAGATGACCTCAATATCAAATTAAAGCATAAAATTTACGAGTAGAACTAGAGTGTTCTTAAGCTCATTATTTTTTTGGTGAGTTTAAAACTTATTAAACTAATTTATTTGTGCTGTGGGGGGAGCGTTGTACAAGAATATTTCAAGAGCGTACGAAAACTATTGAAGAATTGGCCGAAGAAGTTAAAACACAATGGAACTACACAAATAGAACGAAAAGGAGCAGCTTGTTTAATTGATGTTTTAATCTTCATTTCTCTTCTTTTCTCAAAATTTTCTTTCTTTGTATTTTATTTTTTCTTATCTTTCAATCCATATGTAAATCCATTTCTATGTTACCTCTCAAAACCCTGTTCAGACTATGTAACCAATTACAGTTAATAAAAATAGGAGCTAGACTCCTATTCTTACTAAAAAAGAATGACGAATCCAAATTGTTAAAACCAATCTATTTTACAAGTAATGTGTTTACATGATAAATTTTCGAACTAATTTAATATAAAGTCAAGTAGTAAAAAAAAGATGACAAATGAACGTATTAAAATTAACTTATAAATCTTTATTTTTTACCACTTGAATTTATATTAAATTAATTCCACAATTTATGAATTTGACATGGAATTGCGTCACTCGTGATGTAGATCTGTTTCAACGGTTTGAATTCGTCATTTGAAGTTAATACAATAAGTTTTAGAATTAAGTTCACCAAAGAACTTGGTGAGATTAAGAACACCATATACTCTAAATTCACCAACTAGCTAGTTCTACTATAAATTCACAATTCTATTCTCCTCAATTTATTTGACATGCAAAACATAAGATATAATATACAGTCGAAAGAAAAAATAATCTTTTGTACTATTTACGGACCTGTTGTTAGAGTGAAAAAAACATGCCGTGCTGTGCCGTGACTAACACGTCATGATTTTGGTCTCGTGCCGTGCCGTGATCAAAATGTCAAGAGTGGTCACAACACGCGAATGACCACGCCACGTGAGTCACACCGTGCCTAAACGTGCTGTGACCATATGTGACTCGCGTGACTTGCGTGACCATTTAATCATAATTTAGGTTTAGTTTATTCAAGATTCACCATTAAATCAATATTTAATAGTCCTAATTACATGTGACTCGCGTGACTACGTGTCGTGCGGTGCCGTGACTAAATCTTTCACGTGCCGTGTCATGCCGTGCCAAAGTTTCAAAAGATAGACACAACACGTGAATGGTCACGACACGGAACACGCGAGTCATGGCACGTAACTGACACGCGTGCAGTACCGTTCCGTGACGGAGCCGGCTCCGCCGTGCCATTTTTCCCACTCTACCTGTTGTACGTATAGGAGATATCCAGGCAACTTGGCTTGTTTGAGGGCAACAGCCAAACTTGCAATTTGATTTTCGCGGGGGGCATCTTGTAGAGTTGGAAAGACTGCTTTGTTGATCTTGTTTTCAAAACCAAACAATTCATTTTCGATCTTTGCATCTTTTCGGTAGAAAATCATCGCGGATTGTGGGCCCCGGAGACTCGTATGTGTTGTGGTTGTCACTACATCGCAGTAGACAAACGGGTTCATCGGCGCTTCCTAAACAACATATCACAATTATTTAAAAACAAAATTTTGACCATTACTTTACATAGCCCGCACTGTCCCGGATAATTGTTCCCTTGTGCATGGTCAAAAGTCAATTATACCAAAATTTAAGTACGATGTATTACGACAATGTATATTAATTTATTGGGGGAATTTCATGTATACCCCTCAAAAACTTCAAAATTACATATTTCCCCCTCTAAATTTCATAATATCACATTTACCCTTCTAAACTCCAAGAACTCACAAATTTACCCAACTTTTCTATTAAAACTCATTTCAAATTTATAAATTACCCATTGTACCCTCTATTAAAATTTGAAAATCCTCCCTCCTCCCTCCCCCACTCTTTAGACCAAAAATCTGGGGAATTTATAACCCAAGTTTTCTTACTTAAAAAAACAGAGCAGATAAAATTTTAAGAAATGTCGCTGAATAGAGCAGATAAAATTCATGTTTGTACCAAATTAATGCTATATTTGACTATTATATAAGAAATATCTCTGAACATTAATTGGAATGAGCACCGATAAGTCAATTAAAGGTGGGGATTCTTAGATAGTTATGAGTTTACTCTTCTTTGCTCCCCTCCTTATGAACTCTCTTCTGGAGCATAGAGTAAGAGAAAAAAAAAATAGAAGAATAAATGAGCTAATCATGGCAATCCAATCCCATTCAATTGAATAAGAGGTCATAATTTTCAAATATTCTCCAATAAAAAATAGAACCAATAAAAAGTAATACGATGAGATTTTAATCTAAGTTCTTCATGGATATCCAACTTCACTCACAATATTATATATAATTAAACTATCCAACACAACTACGGCTCCTACTATTAATTGATTGAAATGAAGAGAAAACATTTTATTTTTTTTCAGTCAGACTTGAGATCAGTACTACATGGTATGCAACTTAAAATTTTGTAGTTTCTTAGAAGACATGCATATAAATATATGTTGATTTAGAATACAAGATTTTCTTAGAAGACAACTTAATAAGAAAGGATTTAGATTTCTTTTAAAATAAAATAAGAGAAGAAAATATTATAAGAGTTGATTTAGAATACAAGGTTGGTTTACAGCAACGTATGTCCTCTCAATTTTGATATTTATAATTAAATTTGAAGTTTGTACGTAAGGAAATTATTTTTTATTCCATTACATAAGTTGTTCTTATTTGCTCCAGTAAGGTAAATATATGTAGGAGTACTTCCTTCACCAGTAAGTGTCACTCGGGCCAAGGTGCAAACCCGTTTGGAACACGGCATGGGCAGCGAGGATGTGAGCCATTTGGAGGGAAAGAAACAGGAGAGTTTTCAGTGGAAAAAGGACGCCGGTACACTTACTGGTACGGGAAACAACTGTTGAGATCAAGCGCTGGTACGTGCTGTGCTGACAGGTGCCAAGCAAGAGGGTTGCTGGCTTATAATACGATTTCAGTAAACCTGGTTTCGGAGTGCACATAGGAACCAGGAACCAGTAAACCAATGTACATAGATAATTTAAAATGAGGCTATTTCCCTTTTAGTTGGAATCAAATATTTGACGACAAGCAAGCTGATTCACATACAGCAGGACCTCTACTACAACTGCGGCGTGAGGTCGCCGAACTCCGAGGAGATCCAGAGGATATCAGCTATGCTGAGACAGTACGGCAAAATTGAGTGGAAGAATGTGTTTTACTAGTTCCAAAACCACAAAGCATGGGAGCGCCAAAAGAAACGCCTCACAGTTGAGGTCAATATTGTCAATATGAAGCCTAATGGTAATGTCTTGCTTTCTCCCTGTGCACTCACGCCTATTGTTGGTACAGATGCATGCTACTTTTCATATAACTTTGATTTTTGTTTGTGTTTAGTTTAGAGGTAAAGATGAAAAAGAGAATGCATCTCTGAAAACCTAATTACTATGTTTCTATTTCATGTTATTCATAAACTCCCCAGATTTTTGGTCTAAAGAGAGGGGAAGGAGGGAGGATTTTCAGATTTTAATAGAGGGTAAAATGGGTAATTTATAAATTTGAAATGAGTTTTAATAGAAAAGTCAATATGTTGGGTAAATTTGTGAGTTTTTGAAATTTAGAAGGGTAAATGTGATATTATCAAATTTAGAGGGGGAAATATGTAATATCGAGGTTTTTGAGGGGTATACATGAAATTCCCCCTAAATTATTTGTCTACACAATAAGTATCATAGCCAGCTTCATCCATATTAGTTCTATTATGGATTGAAATAGAGACCAAAATGTCCTTTGTTTCACACACTCCTTTCTTCCCTAGGATTATGGATGAACAATGCACTTCATTTTCTTATGAAATTATAGATTATAATTTTTCCCCCTTTTTGTTTTTTTCTGAATTACTATGATCTCCAATGCTCACTCTTTCTGTTATATTTGTGGTTTACTTTGACACATTATTCGTATAAGCTCCTTTCCTTTTTTTTGTCTTTTTCTTTGTTTGATATTTCAGACATGATCTTTTTAATGAAATTAAGTAATAAGGCACTACCCAATGATAATAGCTTCTCACTGTGAAGGGTTAGAATGGAAACTTTGGAGAGGGTGACTTGAAGTCTAAATTTTGGTGCCAATCAATCTTCCTGGACCCTGTTAGAGTTTTGACATTGGAATTTGATGATGGTGTAACTTTTACATGGTGTAAGGTAATTATCATGTAAACATGATTTTAATTTAAGCCACATTTACTAGATAGTAACACTACAAAATGTACAGTTTTTGTAACATCCAACACAACTATACCATCTATGTAATGAACACAAAACTGGGGTACCTTATTTACATATGCACTAAAGGAAGCAACTCATGAGGTACAGGTGCAGCCAACAAGGGGTAGGAATGATGCAGCACCCAAAAATATATTTAGTGAAATGATGCAACATGGGGCCGTCAGGAATGTACATTTTGAGCCCCATGATGCAACAGGAATGTACCCAAACAGGAATGTATTTAGTGAAATTATACAACACCAAATCTTAAATTCAAAACATACTCGTTAGTGAAATGATCACTCGATGGAATATTGAATCCCATGATGCGATCCTGTGGCTGAAGCAGAGCTGTGTAGACTGCGAAGTTCGCTGAGCTGCTTGAGTAAGGCCGCACATTCATACCCCACTTGGTTGGATCGAGACCAAATGCCTCAACAGCTCTAGATGCACACTTCTGCGCCAAATTCATCTTCATATAGATAACTCAATGTGAATATCTTTTAAATAAATATAGATGTCTAATTGTCTAAAAAAACACTGAAATTTGTTTTTATGTAAGATATTAAGATATTACGTACGTACAACCTGATATGTGAATTTAACTTTTGTTTTCCTCTTTATTATTTTTTTTTGGACAAAACAGAGGAATAATTTTTAATTATTACATTATATTAAAATAATATAGAATATTAGACGGATTGCATTGGAATTTCGATCCTGTAAAGGAAACCGCGTTACAGATTAAATTGGTCACAAATAGCTCAGATCAACGGGAGTAAAAAGTTGTGGGCATAAAAAAAACAAAAAGATACAAAGCATATCACAATCAGGAGCAACCTATTTTGCAAGAAAAAATCATCGAATTATTAATTTCTTTAAAGAAAATGAAAGTTTCCATATCAGTACCGTCAGAAACTAATTAAAGAACATTCCAGAAAATTAAATTGATTACAATAGATTTTCTTTTAATTTTCCAGCCAAAGTACTTCAAATATGTTACAAATATTGATTCATAAACAAATATCCATATAGCTAGGCTTGGTCTTCAATATATATATATATTTTTTGCAACTGGTGCCTTGTTTCTATAATTGAAGGTATTCATCTACTTTTTCCGGACAAGATACCCGACTTTTAAAGAGGTCGATATACATCTGGAGTTTCTCTTGATTCTTAGTTCTCTTTACAATCTCCTTCCATTTCTTCTGATATTGTCTCATTTTCTTATCTTGACACATAACATCATCACTGATTGCCTTGCTATGGAACTGGTCCTCCTTAAGCTCAAGCTCGACTAGATCTATTCTTCCGTACTCCTCCTGTTCAGACAACGCAGAATTTTCAGAATTGAAGAACTGGCCCCCCTTCTGTACTAGAAGCATCTCGATTGGATAGGGGATCAACGTGGCATGGAGGAAGTCTGCGGCCTTGTAAGCAGGAACAGGTTGGATAGGGGATGAAGCAAGGAAGTCGGATGGTGCCTTCATCAAGTCTTGTATTGTTGAGTTCGGTTCATGGAGCCAACGAGAGGCAGCAGCCATGTTAGTCATGACAACAACAGAAAAGACGCAAAATAAGAGCATTTCAATACCTATCACTCATGCAAAAACAAAATTTTTAAAAATTACATTACGAACAAATAGTTAGTGCCAAACATATGCTTTTTAATTAAATGAATATGACTCACCAATACTAAATCCATGTCTGGTTTCCATTGATGCTTGAACCTATATGGCTATGAATAAATTATATTTTTGTGTTGTAATCTTGAGACTATACATCAGTATTTATATCCAAACATGATCTATTTTACAGGTTGACTATTTTTAAATGTTCTGAATTTAGAAATTTGATTAATTATATATGGAAAATTAAGGCTGCATGTGTATATCAAATTAGCCTATATCGGCTATTAGAGTCCAATTCTAGCTATTATCCTTCCTAGTTAATTTGATATGTACTTAATTATATTCTGAGGCCAATTCTCTGTCATTCCTCATTCTCAACACTTATCTTGGAGCAATTAAACCATTTGCAGGGTAAAAGAACTGTTAAAACAGAAAAATCAGTTTTTTAGTCTAGTGGCAAAGACAATACTCTCTGTGTGGGAGGTCGCAGGTTGGAAATCTGAAAAGAGCAATTTTTTGTGGATATTAAATAGTTGGATGGTTTGACCTTCAACCTTTACTCAATAATAAGGAGAACACACATCTTCATTCTTATATTAAGCATGTAGATGTCCTGATCCGCCAACGGCTTTGATTAAAAGATGAAATTTAGGATTGAATATCAGCCCTCCATCAAATATTCTCATTCCTGCAATCTTTTTTATGTTATTTTACGTGTAGAAGTTAAAATTTATTTAGACACGTACTCGCCACACGTACTCTCTGCATGTAAATTGTATTATTTTTTTTATTGGTCATGATTTATTTTTAATTTTTATATGTCATGTAAGATATTTTTTAATTGATTGATCATGTCTTCATTTATTTTTATTTTTTTTATATCATTTAAGGAATGTTATTTGTCATTTAATATGCATTTTGTTTGAGATTTTTTTTTTAAAATTATGTCAAAAAAAAAAAACATTATATGTCATTTAAGAAATGTTATTTACGTGCGGATGTTATTTAAGAAATGTTATTTGTTATTTAGTTAAGAAAATTATAAAAATATATCATTTTGTATGAGTTTATTTTTGTTCTCCTATAATATGTTCCAGTTGCAACGCGCGTGCACGATACTAGTAGATTATTATATATAACAGAAGTTTCCAATTTTTTTTTTGGAAAATGATTGTTTAAGTATCTAAACTATTGACTAATTATCCTAAGTGCTACTAAAAGGGGTTAAGTTTTATTGAACTACAGTTATAATGTTATATATAGACCAAAAGGTATCGAGCTTATTATTGGCAGTTCCACAATTTCATATTTTCTATTTGCTGAAAGAAAATTCTGGTTTGGAAATTTTGTCTGCAAGATGGAGCTATTTTTGTTCTGATATTTAAAGACTTGAAGGAAAGTGAATGGAACCCGAAGTTCTATTTTAATTTAATTTATACATAACAGATGGTGCTAAGCTGGTAGAAACAAGGCTTATAATTTTATTTTATTTAGTTGATGCTGAGTGAAAATTATTATTTGGAGAAGTTCTATTATAAAAGAAAAATGCCAACTTAGTGTATTTAGCGTAATTAGCGTATTTTAGTATAATTTAGCGTAATGTAGCGTAATTAACGTAATTTAATATAATTTAGCATAATTAGCGTAATTTAGCATAATTAGTGTAATTAGCGTAATTTAGCGTAATTAGCGTAATTAGTGTAATTTAGTATAATTAGCGTAATTTAGTGTAATTTAGTATATTTTAGTGTAATTTAATATAATTATGCTAATTATACATCAAAAGAAGTAATCTAACAAATATTTCAAAAAAAAAAACCTGATCGGCTAAACATTTGTTTAGCCGGTCCGAACTTTTAATCCAAACGGCTAAAAAATGACCGGTTTGGACATTTTTAAAATACTCAGGTTTTCTGGATATATTTGATATTTTTTATTTTATGTTGGATATTAATAAAAATGTCGGCTCCAAATGTTAATGTCAGAATTTTGTTATTGAGTGGGAACTAAAAAAGTTTCAGCTTCATGTATAAAGTTTTTTTTGCGGGGTGCAGAAAAAAAATGAATGGCTGACCAAACATTACACAAGCAAATGTTTGACGGTTTCAATAGAAAATCCATCAACAATTTAATGCTTGCAACTCATTTACAAATGATGACATTAATGCGGACATATGTATGGTCGTATGGATATCAAAGGCCTTTAGATAAAATGACCTCACCGTAATATCCGATTTTTTTAATGCCCTCAATTAAATAAAAAATTATAAATATGTCCTCTAATTTTCAAAATCTTGAAAAATACTTCAACCGCCATACTGTGTGGCGATTGACTATAGAGGATGACTGCCCCACCGTGTGGCGGTTGGCCATGAATTTTGATTTTTTTTTTTTTTTGGGAAATGTTATTTTGTGTTATAATTAGTGTCATAACTTTGTTATAATGTTTAACAATGTGTTATTTTTTTAATTTTGTGTTAATATACGATTAGGATTTGTTTTGTTTGACTAAGGAAGTAGACGAACAATTGTGCTAATGCGCACCATTTTGGTAATGCAAACATCCTCACAGTTGTTGTGATGGAATTTTTCAAAAACAAAACTAAGGGAAGCAGACACGAGAACAAGAAAAATAAAATGCTAAAATCCAGCAAAAAAATTAAAATAGTATAGTCCAATATAAAATACTACAATTCAGTTTAACTAATACTACAACCTAACATAAAAAAAAAACTAATGTCGACGGGTGCGTCCACGGTCACGGCGTGCTCATGTGGCTAGTGAACGGCCACGGCCTGCTCTATTGGTGAGTGCTGGACAACGACGATCAGAGAGGGATAATCTTTTAGGTGGACAGTGCTCCTTAGGTGGCAGATCATCCCTTATTTGAACCTCCTTCTCATCCTCATCCTCCTCCATCGCTGTTGTATCTCGTGATCATCCTCATTTAGGTCTAGGTGTGTCTCTAGGCATTTTAAATTTAAAAATATCAAGTTACGGTCAATCTAAACCAAGTCTGGATATATTAAAAACCTGAATTTTGGTGTTTGGATGACTAACTAACAAGTTACGGTAAATATGAATCATGTCTGGTATTTTTAAAACCTGAATTTTGGAGTTTTGACCACTAACTAACAAGTTACGGTAAATCTAAACCATGTCTGGTATTTTTAAGACCTGAATTTTGGTATTTGAACCACTAACTAACAAGTTACGGTAAATCTGAACCATGTCTGGTATTTTTAAAACCTGAATTTTGGTGTTTGGACCACTAACTAACAAATTACGGTAAATCTGAACCATGTATGGTATTTTTAAAACCTAAATGTTGGTGTTTGGATGACTAACTAACAAGTTACGGTAAATCTGAACCATGTCTGGTATTTTTAAAACATGAATTTTGGTTTTTTGACCACTAACTAACAAGTTACGGTAAATCTAAACCATGTCTGGTATTTTTAAAACCTGAATTTTGGTATTTGGACCAGTAACTAACAAATTACGGTAAATCTGAACCATGTATAATATTTTTAAAACCTGAATTTTGATGTTTGGATGACTATATAACAAGTTACAGCAAATCAGAACCAAGTCTGATATTTTTAAAACAATTCCGAATAATTTTTAATAGTTAATAAAATTTTCTAACAATTTTTAACAATTTCTAGACAATTTCTAATCATTTATATTAATTTCTAACAATTTCTAAATTTTTGTGTACATTTATATTAATTCATAACTATTATATTAATTTCTCGCAATTTCTAAAACAATTTTGGACATTTATTTTAATTTACAATTTTTAAATAATTTTGGACTAAAAATATAAAAATAAATTGTATGGAGATTAGTTGGAGAAAGAGAGAAGATGAGAGAGAGTGGAGCAAAATTTGAAATGAAACTGATGAAATTCAGTTACTCTACCTATTAATATATAAGTAATACCCAACCGCCATACTGTGTGGCGGTTGACTATAGAAGACAATCACTACACTGTGGGGCGATCGTCTTCTATAATCAACCGTAATATGTGCATATTTGTAATTTTTAAAAATTTTGCAAATCAGAGAGTATATTTGTATTTTTTTTTATTTAATTGAGGGCATTAATAAAAAAAATCGAACGTAATATGTGCAGAGAAACGATAAAAGGTCAAAATGCTTTAAAGTGTTTCGCTCCGCTTCACTCGGAAAAAGTCATGAGCGATGTGACGTTGATGCGATGTATCTAGGTCATATTTTATGCAACATGCTGGAAACCTGAAATTTTAGAAACAAAGAAACCGTAAAGAATTTGAAGGACATAACATATGGGAGATAACTATGCAAGATGCTCTGCTATGAATGAAATTTTGTTAGTAAAGAAGGAACTTAATATATAGTCTCTAATGTAAATATGAGCTTGATGTAATTTTCTGTTTTTGTTTCCGACAACCATTGTCAGGTTTTAAAAAAAAAATGACTAGATCATATTATGTCAGTGGTAAAATTTTTCTTTTTTACCAAATGTGACTAAACTACGTGAATGATCATACCGTAATCACATGTGATAAGTCATATTTAATTATTATTTTTTGATTTAAAGTTAATTTATAGAAAAAATAAATAAAGATGCTAAAATAATAATAAACTAAAATAAGGAACAATGTTAAGTCATGAGATGTGAGGTGACTGGATCAGTTAGCATGATGTGACATGATGTGTTATTTTCGATCAAAGAGAGATACGACATGCGAATCACAACATATAATCGACATAGATGGTGTGACACGTCGTGATTTACCTAATACCCATGACGTATTGTGACGGAACCGATAACGGCGTGACTAATAATTTCAGTGTAGGAGCATGTTCATCTTAATACACACTCATTCTCAACCGTCAGCATCCAATTATTTCAAAAAACTAATAAAAAAAAGAATTTTAAGTAAAAGTTGGAGGTCAAACTATCCAATGACCCAACTATTTAATATTCCTTCGGTTATTTCAAAATTAATGAGTCGTCAGACAATAAGAAGATGGAGAGTTGTATAAACGAAAAACTCAACCCTCTTTCTGATATATATATATGTGTATATATATATGTGTGTATATATATGTGTATATATATATATGTGTATATATATATATGGGATTTGGCTAATATGCTACGCGTAGCATAGAGCCTCTCCGTGCTACGGCTCATTTTTTGAGTTTTCAAAATCCTAACGGTCGATCCGAACCGTTCAACATGATCTCCATATTAATATGTACTTGCAAACCAAATTTTATATTTTTTAGAATTTTTTTACTATTTATTAAGCCACTTTGAAAATCGCTGATCCAATGGTCCAGCAGATTTTACTGTTGTGTACAAATTAGTGTTTTTTCAAAGTGGCTTAATAAATAGTAAAAAAATTCTAAAAAATGTAAAATTTGGTTTGCAAGTACATATTAATATGGAGATCATGTTGAACGGTTCGGATCGACCGTTAGGATTTTGAAAACTCAAAAAGTGAGCCGTAGCACGGAGTTCTCTATGCTACGCGTAGCACGCTAGCCATGTCCTATATATATGTATATATATATATGTATATATATATATAGAGAGAGAGAGTGGCTAATATCAAAACATTTGCATCAAGGTCCTCGTGCAACCAAGTCGTTTTCGGATTTTCAAAGTCCAAACAGTCGATCCAAACCATTAGATGTTCAATCTATATTAAAATCTGCTTGGAGACCAAATTTTACATTTTTTGGAATTTTTTTACTATTTATTAAGCCACTTTGAATTTTGCTGATCACATGGTCCAGAATTTGGTTGCACTGTTTTTACTGTTCACCCGGATCAGCAATTTTCAAAGTGGCTTAATAAATAGTAAAAAAAATTCCAAAAAATGTAAAATTTGGTCTACAAGCAGATTTTAATATAGGTTGAATATCTAACGGTTTGGATCGACTGTTTGGACTTTGAAAATCCGAAAACGACTTGGTTGCACAAGGACCTTGGTGCAAACGTTTTGATATTAGCCACTCTCTCTCTCTATATATATATATAAAGCGGATCTGTTATAGTGTTGAGCAAAATGTAAAAATGAGCAATTTAATACATATATACATCTTTTAAGTCAATAGATTTTAAGTTCAAGAGCACCATTCTAGTTAAAATGTTATATACATTCCCAAGACGTCTTATTCTGTATATATTTATGTTGTCTGACACAATTTACCATTTATCTGAGCAAACCGTATTATTATACATATATTCCATTACAAATAATTGTAAGCAACTGTGAATATAATTAATCTATTAATTATAAATTTTGCCAACTACACATCAATTACAACGAGTTAAATCATTTGTAACAATCACTTCCTCAGAGAAGGAAGAATTCTGAGGAAAGTATCATTTGCAACAATCATTTGCCAACTACACATCAATTACTCCGTCGCGAAAAGTATCGTTGCGAAAAGTAGACACTTATCGCTAGGCACTTTTCGCGACAGAGTACCGTCATAACTGTGCTTTTTCTTTTTGCGACGGAGTATCCTCGCGATAAGTGCCTACTTTTTGTTGTAACGGTCCTTTAATACAAATGAAAATAATGTTCTTCATCAGTTGGTTACGTGACACCAAGTTCTGATTTCGCCATTTGTACCTGTGAGCACGTCGATGTTCCCCATCTTTACCATTGCTGCAGCAAACTTGGACATGAAAGTTTGCGAGTTTTGTGCGTATTGCGTAACCAATGAAGACGTGGGATTGCTTGACATGAGAGTCTGGTCGGATGTGAACAACCCTTTGTTCGCCAAGATATCCTGATAGTACTTGACATCGAAGGTATTCGGGGTGGCAGGATCCATCGACACGACCGTTTTTGGATCGGTATTGTTTTGTGGGCATTTTTGAATCAGTTGGGAGGCCAGAGTTGAGTTCAAGGTTGGGTCTGTGCTTGAGTTGGGGCTGAAATTGTAAAGCCTGCTGCTGAAGGAGCTACAGTGTGATTGACCGATGGTGTGGGCCCCTATTGAAATGCAAGAAACGAATAATGTCATATTATTATATATAGTGAAAAAATTCATAATGGTCTTAAGATAAAGTCACAAGGTGAAATGTGGGCGTAAAATGGTTTCAGTTACATTAATTGGTGCAACGCATTTGAAAATTGAAAGAGAGAGAAATACAAAAGGAAAGCTGGTCGACGTTCCCAATTTTTTTTTTTTTTTTGCATTAATTGGGTCGACGTTCCCAATTTACGTTTTCATAAATTGATAGAATATATATATGGTGAGAATTAATTAACCATACAAAGTAACATAAATGAAAATTTTACCCGAAAGAGTAACCATGTCATCTTGGGTGAGGCCTTTACTGGCGAACATTTGTGTGAGCTGGTTGACATCACCAAAAGGAGGAGGCAGATTTTGAAGCGCTTCTGAGGCTACAGAAATGCTTCCATCTCTCCTGCCAGATGGCACCGCATATGTA
Organism: Carex littledalei; assembly: GCA_011114355.1. Taxonomy (NCBI): domain Eukaryota; kingdom Viridiplantae; phylum Streptophyta; class Magnoliopsida; order Poales; family Cyperaceae; genus Carex; species Carex littledalei. Next base: position 4,382,804 of record CM022087.1, read on the forward strand.
ATGCCTCCACTCTGACATATATGAAAACAAAACAAATTTAAAAAAAAAAGAATAAGACCAAAGAAAGAAAGGGAGAAACATATAATGTGCTTAATTATTTCGTGAATCAAGGGAATTGTCGGTTAACTGCTTTCTTTTTTGGAATGAAAATGTTTAGTGTGTGAACCATTCAGCTAATTACATTTATAAATCCATGTTTTTTTTTTTATATAATTTCCTCAACATAACGTTCTTTTTCTCCACCGCCGATGTCATTGAATTTGTTGGTCATGATGAATGTATGAACTATGATAAATACTTAATTGGATAGTAAACTGTTATAAGAGTAACTCCAAACAGCTTTAAAAAATTCTCCTATTACATGCTTCTCATTCTCCTATGCACTTGCCATGTGTCTCAAAAGCTCTTACATTCATGTTTTAACTTTGAAGGTGTTTATGCGAGAAATTAATGTGCGGCACAACCGAAGAATTCCTTTTCTAAACGTAAACAATCATTTTTTATGATACTTCCTATGGTTTAACTGGGAAGGAATTAATGGTCCTGATTTTCATGCTGAATAATTATGAAGGTTACAATTTCGATGTATTTATTAAGACTTATTCACGTGAATAATTATATGAATATGATCAGGATACCAGAAATGCAGACTGCAACAGAATTCAAGGCTATAGACTATTTTGCACTGTGACATATATATGATAGAACTCGTTCTAGATTAAGTTTTCACTAACTGCATTAACCCAAAAAAAAAGGTTCATTAACTGGTTTTAGTGAATGTCAAAGCGACCTTTTCTCACATTCCTGCACAGATACCAGCACCTACCATCCACAACAACAAAGTAGGCACTTATCGCGAGGGAAAAAGCGCATTTATGACGGTTCTCCATCGCGAAAAGTACCGTCGCGAATAGAAAAAACACAGTTATGACAGTACTCTGTCGCGAAAAGTCATTTTTTATCCTCATAAAAAGTGCCAGTCTTTTGTAGTGATCGCCACATGGGAATTCCAAAAGATGATTAGTTTGATTTTCAGAGAATATGATTCCAAGCATGAATGTTTTCTCTTGAACCAATAGTTAACAAATATATCACTCAAAGAGTACTCTGAGCTAACATGCATATGACCGTTGTTAAACGAACTATATATCATGAAAGAGTAATAATGCATAAAACAATAGTGAAATATATACTAATAAATTACCAGCGCCACACTGTCTCTAGCAGCAAATGCAAGGATATCTGCACATGAAACGATTCCCTGGCAAACTTGCTCTAACCGCCACTTGGAATTCCAAATGATCTCGAAGCCGCGTAAGCTTTGGTTTGGGATAGCATCCATCTCAGCCTGGTTCCATGGATAAGACACAAGCATGATCGACGCGTCGCATCCCTATAATCAGTTACAACATATATAATTCCTGTGAATTTGACTAATACAAGGAATGAATTACATTTTTAATAATAGATGAAAAATATATAAATGAATTACTGTTTTACCCGGACAAAGCAGTCATGGAAATGTAGCCTCAGAAGGCCAGCTGCTAAGCCAGGATCAGAAGCCACCGCTTTGCTGACCTCTTCTCTGACAATGGCCTCGGCCTGGGAACAGGTGGTGTTATAGAAATCGACTTGCAATAGAGCTTTCGAACCTTGAGCAAAGAAGCAAAAGTACAAGGCTAAGAACACTAGCTTCTGTGTAATTGTGAAAGCCATATCCTATCTCTGTTGAAATACTCTCGATGGTATTGGCAGGGAGGATTATAGAATAGTGTTACATGTAACGATCAATTTATAGGGGAGAGTTAAGGAACTAATTATTTTAAATTCCTCCTAAGTGAGATAAGAGAGGTTGGTTGGTGGGGACGACAGCACAATTTTTTGTGAAATTTATCGAAGAGAAGTATGCATGTGCAGTGTGGTTGAAGGACAACGGCTAGCTAGGAAATAAAACAGAGATTTTACGCCCTGCCAATTAAACTTGTGTGGTTGGCAAGTTGGTCTGCGGAATATTATAACAAAAATAATAGTTTATTAATTTAATAAACAATGTAATTAATGGTTAAGAATTAGCTTTGGTTTAGTGGTACAAATACATGTTGTCTTCTGATGTGAAAGGTTACGAGTTTGAAATCGAGTTAAAAGAATTTATGAACAATTAAATGAAAGTTTGTATGCTAGATTTTAACATTTTTATATTAAAAAATTAAAATGTAATGGGTTATTAGAGACAGAGCGAAGTATCAAGTATGTGAGGTGGGGTCATATATTATATATAATAAAAGTCATGAGGATATTTGGAAATTTAGTGGAGCATAAATGGGTAAAAGCGGTTAATTACGAAGAATAGTAGAATTAATACACTAAATATAATTAGAGCTTGGAAGAAATTGTTATAATAAACTAGCACTAACTAGTAACTACTCTTTTCTAAGAAATTAGTGTCCTAGATTGTGTTTGCATTTAACTTATATAACCATTGTTACAATCGACAAATTTTTTGTCAAATAAAAAATTGTAACTATAATTTATTCTCTATAATATAGACAGTCCATGCATTTAGTTCAGAACTATTTAAAACTAATTCAAAATCTGTTAAAGCAATTTTAAAATAATGGTTTAGTTTGTCGACATTTAATCAGTAATTATACAGTTCTTCAATTGCATCAAATTGTATATACATTTCTAAAATTGTAAAGAATTTATATATTCCCAATTCTAATGCTAACTAACATAAACCCAAACAATTATAAATTAGTAAAAGAACACATTCTAGAAGTTACTGAGAGGTAACATTAATTAATCAAATTACTTTTGTCTATTACGTAACGTGTGGTTAATATCATTATTATTAATTGGTATGTACGATATTGCATTGTTCATAACAATATAGGAAACAGTGGCTCTTAAAAAATGTGGGCATATATATATTTCTGTAATACCTAAGAAATTCAATCCAAGCATTGTTTCGTTAGCCAAATGTTCACTTCTTGTTCCATATCAATCTATGTTCGGAAACAATTTTTATATTTACCACAAGCATTCTCTCTCATTTTTAATCGAAATTCAAAATATAAGCTAGACATGACAGAATGTCCATTAGGGTTTTCCAGTCTTGCATATTTTCATAATGTATTTTTTTTTAATTTAAGATAAAAATAGAATCACGCCAATTAACTTAAAAAAAGTTCATTCATATTTTGAATCAACATCCTACATCTATGTTGCATGGATACGGATACGGGTACCGTATCGGATACGATACGGATACGGCGATACGTCAATTTTAAAAAATCCCGGATACGATACGGATACTATATATATTTTATTTTAATTATTTTATTAATTTAACACTTCTATTATATAATTAAATATCAAAATCAACTTAAGAATGTGTTAAATATAAACGTTAGTAGTTTGAAACAACAAAAGTGCTATAGTGCAGTGGGAAAGTAACGTGTCGCTTAGCTAGTAGAGCCAAGTTCGATTCGTAGTTGGGGCAAAAAAAAAAATTTGCCTTGCGCGGTGCACAGGACCGGGTCCATGCATGGGGTGCACCATGGTGTTTTGGCCATTTAATCTGTATCGGAGCCGTATCAGACCGTTTCAATCCGTATCGGAGCTGTATTAGATGGTTAGAGATACGCCACATCATCCGATACGCCAGCTGGCGTATCCAATACGTATCGGGTCCGTATCGTACCCGTATCCGTATCCAATACGCACCCGATACGGGTACGGGTCCCAATTTAAAGTATCCGAGTAACATAGTCCTACATAGAATACATTGTCTTATAATTAGATCAAATATTAGTTATCTTTGGCCAAGTGTATTCTTGTTTTTTCTTTTATTATAATACTATTGATGAACAAAGAATTTTTGTAATAAACCATAATTACGCTGTTGTTTATAATTAGTTGCTATTGACCTTAACTAAAACAAGCTCTCTCTCAAAAACAAAAAAAAGCTTAACTAACATGCCAGCTAGATGGTTGATAAGAGCTTAACTAACATGCCAGCTAGATGGTTGATAATTGCATTCCATTGGCGCCATGTACAACTACCATCTTCTTTCTGTTGAACTTTGAAATACCAATAAAAAAATAAAAAAATACACTGGTTTCCCTGCATTGGATTGGATTGCCCAGGTGCGGTGAGGACGGCGGAGACGTGCATTTACAGACTTCCCATTTTTTCTGATAAACTAATTAAGAGAATAGCTGTCATTTCACAACATTCAACATTATTAAATTGTTCACCGTTCCCCTAAATACGCTCCTCAATTATATGATTATCTCACAGAAGTGCGTTTCAGTGCATTATTACATGATCATGCTAACGACCTCTCCCGCCAATATATAACACACATATCAGGCCTAAATTTATGCCTCAAATACATAAACGGGGCGGAGCAAAATTTTAAACGTAGGACAAGAATTTGACAAGAAATAAAAATTATGTCAAAAAGATCAAATATTACAAAATATTATTTTTAGCAAAATCAAAATCAATATTTTATTTTTATTTTTATCAATATCAATGAAATATTATTCAATGAATATAACTTAATTGTCAAATAAGATCTTTAATACAAAAAAATAAAGCAAATATATTGAAACGACAATGATTGAAGGCGGATATTTATTTGATTTTCTTGAAAAAAAAATCTCCAACTTAAAAGACTAACACAAATATTTTAAATTATCACATTACAAATATTCAAGGATATTTTGTTTTTTCTGATCCAAATTAAATTTATAGTGAGATTAACAGTTGCGAATGATTGTCGATTGCAAAAATGTATGACATATTTGTTAAAAGAAAAATGAATTGTATGATATATATACATATTGCATTTGTTTGAGATAACATATACATATTGTTTTTGTTTGAGATAATATATATATATATATATAGAGATGGGCTATTGTGTTTCGCGAAGTAAATGGGGGGTTTACTTCGGGCCATATTTTCATTTTTGAAAATTCAAACAACCGATCCAAACCGTTCAACATGTTCTAAATATTGAAATGTGCTTGGAGACTAAATTTTACATTTTTTACATTTTTTAGAATTTTTTTACTATTTATTAAGCCACTTTGAAAATCGCTGATCCACTGTGAACAGTAAAATTTTCTGGACCACCGGATCAACGATTTTCAAAGTGGCTTAATAAATAGTACAAAAATTCCAAAAAATGTAAAATTTAGTCTCCAAGCACATTTCAATATTTAGAACATGTTGAACGGTTCGGATCGGTTGTTCGGATTTTCAAAAATGAAAATATGACCCGAAGTAAACCCCCCATGTACTTCGCGAAGCACAATAGCCCATCTCTATATATATATATATATATATATAGAGAGAGAGAGAGAGAGAGAGAGAGATGGGCTATTGTGCTTCGCGAAGTAAATGAGAGGGTTTACTTCGGGTCATATTTTCATTTTTGAAAATCCAAACAACCGATCCGAACCGTTCAACATGTTCTAAATATTGAAATGTGCTTGGAGACTAAATTTTATATTTTTTGGAATTTTTTTACTATTTATTAACCCACTTTGAAAATTGCTGATCCACTGTAAACAGTAAAAAACAGTAAAATTTTCTGGACCACCGGATCAGCGATTTTCAAAGTGGCTTAATAAATAGTAAACAAATTCCAAAAAATGTAAAATTTAGTCTCCAAGCACATTTCAATATTTAGAACATGTTGAACGGTTCGGATCGGTTGTTTGGATTTTCAAAAATAAAAATATGGCCCGAAGTAAACCCCCCATTTACTTCGCGAAGCACAATAGCCTATCTCTATATATATATATATATATATAATTTGGCTAATATTCTACGCGTAGCATGGAGGGCCTCCGTGCTATGGCTAATATTTGAGTTTTCAAAATCCTAACGGTCAATCCGAACCGTTCAACATGATCTCCATATAAATATGTACTTGCAAACCAAATTTTACATTTTTTAGATTTTTTTACTATTTTTTTAGATAGGTAGAAAATCACTTGATCTGAAAATTATGTACCATTCAGATCAAGTGATTTTCTACCTATCTAAAAAAATAGTAAAAATTCTAAAAAATGTAAAATTTGGTTTGCAAGTACATATTCATATGGAGATCATGTTGAACGGTTTGGATCGACCGTTAGGATTTTGAAAACTCAAATATTAAGCCGTAGCACGGAAGCTCTCTATGCTACGCGTAGCACCGTAGCCAACTCCTATATATATATATATATATAGAGAGAGAATGGCTAACGTCAAAACGTTTGTTCCTGAGCTCAGGAACAAACGATTTGGTTCTCCGATTTTCAAAGTCCAAACAACAAATCTAAACCGTTAGATGTTCAATCTATATTAAAATCTACTCGGAGACCAAATTTTACATTTTTTGAAATTTTTTTACTATTTATTAAGCTAGTTTGAAAACCGCTGTTTTTATTAAATTTCTGCAGCATTGAAAAACAGCGGTTTTCAAACCAGCTTAATAAATAGTAAAAAAATTCCAAAAAATGTAAAATTTGGTCTCCAAGTAGATTTTAATATAGATTGAACATCTAACGGTTTAGATTTGTTGTTTGGACTTTGAAAATCGGAGAACCAAATCATTTGTTCCTGAGCTCAGGAACAAACGTTTTGACGTTAGCCATTCTCTATATATATATATATGAGGAGGGATCCACTTACAACAAATTTGAGTTACAACAAAGTTACAACATTCATTTTTTTCATTTTCAAAGTCCAAATCGTCGATCCAAACCGTTCAACATGATCTCCACAATAAAATGTGCTTGCATATCAAATTTTACATTTTTTTGAATTTTTTTACTATTTATTAAGTATTTTACAAAAAATAGCCATACTTAGACCATTGAATTTTGTACCCATCTTAATAAATAGTAAAAAAATTCAAAAAAATATAAAATTTGATCTGCAAGTACATTTTATTTAGATAATCATGTTGAACGGTTTGGATCGACGATTTGGACTTTGAAAATGAAAAAAATGAATGTTGTAACTTTGTTGTAACTCAAATTTGTTGTAAGTGGATCCCTCCTCTATATATATATATATATATATATATATAGAGAGTGGCTAAGGTCAAAGTGGTATGACCAAGGCCTTGGTGCTACCAATTAGTTTTTGCAATTTTAAAGTTCAAATAGTCGATTCAAACCGTTAGATGTTCAATCTATATTAAAATATGCTTGGAGACCAAATTTTACATTTTTTGGAATTTTTTTACTATTTTTTAAGCCACTTTGAAAATGGCAGATCCGGGTGAACAGTAAAAACAGTGCAACCAAATTCTGGACCATGTGATCAGCAATTTTCAAAGTAGCTTAAAAAATAGTAAAAAAATTCCAAAAAATGTAAAATTTGGTCTCCAAGCAGATTTTAATATAGAGATCACATCTAACGGTTTAGATCGACCGTTTGGACTTTGAAAATCCAAAAACGACTTGGTAGCACCAAAGGCCTTGGTCATACCACTTTGATCTTAGCCACTCTATATATATATATATATATATATATATATATATGAGTGAGGCTATGGTGCTATGCATAGCACGGATGGCTAGTGTACTACGGCTCAATATGGTACTTTTTAAAATCCTAACGGTCGATCCGAACCGTTCAATGTGATAACCATATGAATATGTACTTGCAAACTAAATTTTATATTTTTTCGAATTTTTTTACTATTTTTTTAGATAGGTAGAATTTTGATGGTCCAGAATTTTCAGAAAACACTGATTTTTCTACCTATCTAAAAAAATAGTAAAAAAATTCAAAAAAATATAAAATTTAGTTTGCAAGTACATATTCATATGGATATCACATTGAACGGTTCGGATCGACCGTTAGGATTTTAAAAAGTACCATATTGAGCCGTAGTACACTAGCCATTGGTGCTATGCATAGCACCATAGCCTCACTCTATATATATTGCTTAGTTATACATTTAGAGATTATGTGATTATTATTTTTTCCTTTTTTATACATTTAGAGGTTACGTGATTATTTTTTTTTCCTTTTTTGACTCTGCTCTCAACATATACATATTGCTTTTGTTTGAGATAACATATACATATTGCTTAATTAAGTATACATTTAGAGATTACGTGATTATTTTTTCTCCTTTTTTGACTCTGCTCTCAACATATACATATCGCTTTTGTTTGAGATAACATATACATGTTGCTTAGTTATACATTTAGAGATTATGTGATTATTATTTTTTTATTTTTTATATATTTAGAGGTTACATGATTATTATTTTTTTTTCTTTTTTGACTCTGCTCTCAACATATACATATTGCTTTTGTTTGAGATAACATATACATATTGCTTAATTATACATTTAGAGATTACGTGATTAATTTTTCTCCTTTTTTGACTTTGCTCTCAACATATACATATCGCTTTTGTTTGAGATAACATATACATATTGCTTAGTTATACATTTAGAGATTATGTGATTATTATTTTTTTTCTTTTTTATACATTTAGAGGTTACGTGATTATTTTTTTTTCCTTTTTTGACTCTGCTCTCAACATATACATATTGCTTTTGTTTGAGATAACATATACATATTGCTTAATTATACATTTAGAGATTACGTGATTATTTTTTCTCCTTTTTTGACTCTGCTCTCAACATATACATATCGCTTTTGTTTGAGATAACATATACATATTGCTTAGTTATACATTTAGAGATTATGTGATTATTATTTTTTCCTTTTTTATATATTTAGAGGTTACATGATTATTATTTTTTTTTCCTTTTTTGACTCTGCTCTCAACATATACATATTGATTTTGTTTGAGATAACATATACATATTGCTTAATTATACATTTAGAGATTACGTGATTAATTTTTCTCCTTTTTTGACTCTGCTCTCAACATATACGTATCGCTTTTGTTTGAGATAACATATACATATTGCTTAGTTATACATTTAGAGATTATGTGATTATTATTTTTTCCTTTTTTATACATTTAGAGGTTACGTGATTATTATTTTTTTCCTTTTTTGACTCTGCTCTCAACATATACATATTTCTTAATTATACATTTAGATATTACGTGATTAATTTTTCTTCTTTTTTGACTCTGCTCTGAACATATACATATCGCTTTTGTTTGAGATAACATATACATATTGCTTAGTTATACATTTAGAGATTTTTTTTATATATATATTTGAAGATTACGTTATTATTTTTTTCCTTTTTTTTTTTTTTGACTCTGCCCTCGTCAGCGCCGCATTTGTACACACAAAGCTTTTGCAAAATGATATTATTGCGGTGAGTTTGAGTGATTTCTGGAACTTGTTTGGATGATGAAAATAATATTCTTTGCGAAATTCTAAATTGTGGTTTGTACATTACAGAATACAGATACCTTCTTATTTCAGATCAAGTGTTTTTCTACCTATCTAAAAAAATAGTAAAAAAATTCTAAAAAATGTAAAATTTAGTTTGGAAGTACATATTCATATGGAGATCATGTTGAACGGTTCGGATCGACCGTTAGAATTTTGAAAACTCAAATATTGAGCCGTTGCACGGAGGCCCTCTATGCTATGCATAGCACCGTAGCCAACTCCTATATATATATATATAGAGTATGGCTAATTTGCTGCTGGCAGCATTTCGGCCAAGTGCTGCCAGCAGCAAATCTGCCATTCTGATGTTCAAACAACCGATCCGAACCGTTCAACATGTTCTAAATATTGAAATGTGCTTGGAGACCAAATTTTACATTTTTTGGAATTTTTTTACTATTTATTAAGCCACTTTGAAAATTTCAAATCATATGGTCCAGAATTTTGTTGCACTGTTTTTACTGTTCACCAGGATCAGCAATTTTCAAAGTGGCTTAATAAATAGTAAAAAAATTCAAAAAAATGTAAAATTTGGTCACCAAGTAGATTTTAATATAGATTGAACATCTATATAAAAAAATTTATTGTTTGAACACCAGAATGACAGATTTGCTGCCGCAGCACCTGGCCGAAATGCTGCCAGCAGCAAATTAGCCGGACCCTATATATATAGAGATAGGCTATTGTACTTCGCGAAGTAAAACTCCCGTTTACTTCACGCTCATATTTTCATTTTGAAAATCCAAACAACCGATCCGAACCGTTCAACATGTTCAAAATATTGAAGTGTGCTTGGAGACTAAATTTTACATTTTTTGGAATTTTTTTACTATTTATTAAGCCACTTTGAAAGTTTCTGATCCAACGGTGAACAGTAAAAAACAGTAAAATTTTCTGGACCACCAGATCAGAAACTTTCAAATGGGCTTAATAAATAGTAAAAAAATTCCAAAAAATGTAAAATTTAGTCTCCAAGCACATTTCAATATTTAGAACATGTTGAACGGTTCGGATCGATTGTTTGGATTTTGAAAATGACAAAATATGGTCCGAAGTAAACGGGGGTTTTACTTCGCGAAGTACAATAGCCCATCTCATATATATATATATATATATATATATATATATATATATGTGTGTGTGTGTGTGTGTGTGTGTGTGTATAATTGTTACTTGAGGGCTCAAATGCTCCATCGCTTCGTGCTCCAATCGTACCTCAATATCTTTATCTTCAATTTCAAAGTTCAAACAAACGATTCGAACCGCTCAACATGATATCCACGTTAAAATATGATTGGAGACCAAATTTTATATTTTTGAAATTTTTTTAATATTTTTTAAGATAGGTACAAAATCACTGTTTTTCAGAAAATTGTGGACCATCTAAAAATAATGATTTTGTACCTATCTTAAAAAATAGTAAAATTTCCAAAAAATATATAATTTGTTCTCCAATCATATTTTAACATGGTCGTATGTTTGAACTTTAAAAATTGAAAATAAAGATGGTCGTATTATAATCTGTTTGAACTTTAAAATTAAAAATAAAGATGTTGAAGTACAATTGAGAGAAAATAACGGGGCATTTGAGCCCTCCTCGTCATCATCAAATTTGATTTGGATGGATGATTTGGAGCCAGCAATATAGAATAAGTTTTCTCCAATTAAATGGTACTGAAAAGAAATTGGCCCATATAGGCTATGGACCTAGCTAGGCCCGTGAATTATAAATCCACCACAACCATACAACACGATCCTTGTACGATCCAGTAATTTTCTTCGTATTTTCTCATTTTTTTCCCCCTCTTTTCTGTTCAGGTCTTCAGGATGAGTCCATATCCTCCGCATTAATTTAGATTTTAGGTTTAGAATATCGACGGTTTGATCCAGAAGCGGATCCAATACTCGTATTGAATTGGATTGAATGATCTCTATTTATTTTCAAAATTTATGTATTTTATATAAAAAAATTATATAGTTTAGAATAAAATAGTATAAATATTATGAAATTGATCACATTCATTGTATGAAAATTTATATGATAATTTCATTTAAGTTTAATCTTCATAGTTTGAAAATCTGATTTGCTTCTGATCCGATCAAAATCCAAACTAATCCGGTCCACATCTGTAATGCACGAGTTTTTTTTAATATTCATGTCAATACGTATCAGTATGAATTTGTTCTACAGTAACTTAAAGTCTGCATACGAGATAAATTCATACGTGCACTCAACGAACGGTGATGACTTTTGAAATTAATATCTTATATTAGTATATTGTAACATGTAGAACCAAAATATTACCTGGCATTCGAAATTTAGAAGAACAGGTACACCGTACACGGAGACTAATAAGGTGCCAGCTAAGCTGACGGTATATTAAAGAATTGTACAAGAAAACCTCTTTGGTTAGCCTAATCATGCACTCAATCACAGACAGAGCACCCGAAGCTAGAATTTGATTTGGTATATTCTTTTATTATATACCTGCAAACTCAACATCCACAAATACTTGCACCGTGTTCATCACATGTCCGACGGTAGTAGACAGGTGATGCCACAGAAAAGGCTCCAGGTGGTGTAATCGTACCCAAATGAAAAGGAATTCAGATCCAGTGAAGTAACCCAAAAATTGGGTTTTGGATCGGAACCGTCCGATTCGAATCCGTGACCATCCATCTAAAGTGGAGCGCACGCATCCCGAGCGACAGATTCGAATCCGAGGCGATCTCGAGCGACGGATTCGATTCGGATGGTCCCGATCCAAAACTCAAAAATTGGGTTACTTTAGGAATCCGGACTCAATGAAAAGAGCGTGTCCCTTCTTTCGGTCCAGAGTGGCGGGACCCACCAAGGTTTGGGACCTTTTTGGAAGCCCAGGGATCTTCTATGAACTAATTCTACATAAATCATGTTCCAAACGAATTGTCCAGTTTAGAAAAGTAATTTAGTGATATTTCTTCTTTGTGTTCGTTTTATTATTAGACAGTTTTAAATTTCTAGAATTTTTTCTAGAAGTTTAGACATGTATCATTGTGGTAGCTGGGCATTTAAATTTAATCAATGCCTATGAGCTTCAATTGTCAAAATGATTAATGTAGAATTAAATATATCTATCTTCAAAATTAAGCCCCAAAAAATTTTAAACCTCCCTCCCCAAATTATTTAGTCCAAACATATTTATTTATAAAAATATAATAGAATTATAAACATGAACGGAGATATAGTTTTTTTCTTTCGAATAAACAGACTAATTACCTACTATCAATGAAGAACAAAGTGAATGTTTTATCATAAAGAAAACTAACTATAAAATATGGATACTTTAGAGTTTCAATAAAAATTTCTTATATAAATTAAAAATATAGTGACTATGTATCAACATCAAGTTAATATGTATTTTCATGAAATTTTTTTGTTTCATATCAGGTTTTAATGACAGTAAAATATTAAATGAAGCATTTCAATTAGTAATAAATTGTCAAAAGTTATATAATCTTTTTTGTAGGAATAAATTGTCAACAGTTATATAATCTCAATAACACTCACTATGTCTTATAATAAGTATGCTTAATGTACGATAAAAATGGAGTAAATATTATTAAATGTTGAAGATCATAAATATAAATATACAGATATGTATTTTATGTAAGACTTCAAGAACTAATTTCATAATAATAAGTTAAAATATGTATTTTAAAATTTGTCAATCTTGTACAAAATATTTAGAATAGTATAAATTATGACAAAATATTTCTGAACATGTTATAAATTTATTAGAATATTTTATTTGTGGTTCGCACATGTGACATATGCCAATATTAATGAACATATTTGAGACGAAATTGGCTCATAGATTGTCAAAAGGACCTATTTGAGATAGGACATAGGAGATATAAATTGACAAATTTATAATTTACATATTATATATTGCATATTAATATTTTAGTTTCCAAATTAATAAATTTTGTATGTAATAATTAAGTTGGACTTGGAGGCTTGACCGCTTGAAGCCTCGAAGCCTTCTCCAATTTAATGGGAACTTCTTAATGCAATTTGAACACACCGATACACCAATTATAAACCACAAGAGATCCCAAGCGAACTCCCGCCCTCATAAATCCCCAGTGGGGTTTCACATGCGGGGATGCGACCTCGCCTCTCTCTCTCTCTTCCCTTCTCTCTCTGGCATCCGATGGCTGTGCCACCGCTTCATTAACCGATATTCTCGCTACTTCAAATTAAACTGAAGTACTAGCTCCTTCTCCCCCAATTTCTCTACAGTTTTGTTCTGGGTATGATTTGCTAATACACCCGAGTGAATTTCTTGATTTGAAGGAGACATGGGGATGTCGAAGGATAATGCGAGGGGATTGGCGCTGGCGGTTTCATCGAGCTTCTTTATCGGTACGAGCTTCGTAATCAAGAAGGTCGGCCATCGAAAGGCCGCTCTTTCTGGCATGCGAGCAGGTTCAATTTTGTTCCAATAATTCTGATTTGAAAGATCCACTTTTGTTTTAGTCTGGGAGTGGTATTTGTGATTACAAATTATCGAGAAATTGGAATCGCTTTATTAGTTTATTTATGGACATTATACGATGTGCGATTTTTTTTATATGTATATTGTTCGATTATTATTAGTAAAAGTTTGTTTTAGTTGGGAAATACGATGTATTTGCTTATTGGGTTTCTTTATTTCAGGTTCTGGTGGTTTCTCATACTTACATGAGCCTTTATGGTGGATCGGAATGATTACTAGTAAGTACATTCATCGAGGAATGTCTTTTCTTTATTTAATTATTATTATTATTATTTTACTAAAAGAGTATGTTTATTTTATTCACTGTATCAATGTGTATAGCACAATGCAAGTAATGTGCATTGGACGGTGTTTGACTTATTCTATTCAACCCATAGTTAGCTTGAAATTTAGAATGTATACATTTGAATATGGGATTAGATTTAATTGAAAGCAATAAGGAGGGTACCTTTTTAGCTGTTCGCAGCACATTGCTTCCAAGTTAACAGCAGGGGAATTTCCAGCTTTTCATGGGTGCAATCTTGGTTTTATGTTGTACCAACCCATGTGCTCTTAATGTAATCAAGTTTTTCTTTCATAATTTATGGTGTTGTTAGATTCTCTACAAGTGAATTGCCTGAACAGTTTGTTCCTACTGACATCGGGAGAATAGTGAACTTATATCCAAAGAAAAATAACTATCTATGAACCTTGTTGATATAAATACTATACACACATGAATATGATTTGTAATTGAAACATACAAGTGCCAAGAAATAGATAGCCAAAGGAGCTTTTTGTGCATAGAGACCACAATATTGGTAACATACTACCATCTTTTTTCAGTGTTATATATTATAACGGTTAGAAAATTATTCAGTTTAGGTGTAGCCAATGCAATTTCTGTCTTAAACAACATAAGAGATCACATAAGGAAGAACCATAGAAAAATAATCAAGCCAATTAGGTCTGACATGGTCAAACCAGCTCTCCAGGACTCTCACAAAAGTAGATCCAATTTTCTATTTTCATTGAAGCTAAACTTTTATAGCTGATTTAGGACAAATTTTGGGATTAACTTTGTCAATGTTTTTAACGAAGTAGAGAATCAGAGCTTGGAGGAAGAATAATATATTCTATTTTTTTTCTTTTTTGATAAAAGAATAATATATTCTATTAAAATAGGAAGAAACAGTACTAATTATAGCTTTGTTGGGGAAAAGTTTTCTATCAGAACTTGTATGCTGTTAGAATATTGGAATATTCTAGTCTTAGTTAACTAATTTATAGGGTACCTTTGTAGATCCGGCTAATGATACCTTTCGGTAGGAATTGACTTGCTTTAAGTTTACTAAAGTGATACATTTCTAGCAAGATTTGCTAGAGTCCTCTGCAAACCACCCATTTGTGGAATAACACCTCTTCACGAACCAAAAAAAAAAAAAAGATGCACAATTGACAATGACATTAGTTGCAAATTTTCCATGAACTGTCCAAAACTAGATGTTAATATTTTGTGTTTCTGTGCAGTGATAGGAGGTGAAATAGCTAATTTTTCTGCATATGCATTTGCACCAGCAATTCTTGTTACCCCGATGGGTGCTCTTAGCATTATTGTTAGGTAATTATACTGTTCTAATTATGAATCACTTCTATGAAGCATGAACATTGGCAGCTCATTGGTGCCAAATCGTTCTCTGTTAAGGATTATCATCTCATATAAGAAATGTCTGCTGGCATTTCATCTTCACACCGGCTATTTTGTACTGGTATTAGGCCTATTTGTTTTGACCTGGAACTTGTATATTACGCACCACATATAGAAAGCTTCCTGAGCATTCATAGGATTGCTCAATTAATCTTGAGATCATTCATAAAGTGCCAGTAAACAAATATATGGGTACATTTGATATAAGACTTGGTTAGGTTAATAATTGTACTGCTTTTTTTTCCTAATGTATCTTTTATTTCCTTTTTTTTTTGGAATTCTAGAAGGTTTTTATTACAAGGGATCTTCTGGTAATTTTATTATATACACCTTACCTGACAAAAATGTGACCAGTATTACTACAATCGAGCTAACCAGTAAAACTGTACGAATCACTTTCAATAAATTGAATATTTAACAATACAGTGCAGTGCTGGCACACTGTGTATTGGATGAGAAGCTGCACAAGCCTGGTTGGATTGGATGCATTCTTTGCATAGTCGGTTCAGCTATTATTGCTTTACATGCGCCTAAAGAAAGAGAGATTGAATCTGTCAAGCAAATCTGGCACTATGCAACCCAACCCGGTAATTCACAAAAATCCCCCTTCTATAGGATTGCCTGTTTGTTTGATTTTTGACCTTTTGGCTGCTTTATACGGGACCAATAGCCCAACTGCATCTGAAAACAGTATTTTATCTTACCTTGTTTGTTTATACGATTCTTCTTTTCATCTAACCCATCCTTTTGACTTGTAATGTATCCTTTGTGTATATTACATCAAAAACTAATATATCCTTTTAGTATGGCCTTCTTGGAACCCAACCAATACAGCTGTGTGCATCTGTTCTCTTTTATGTGCTTATAATTCTTATGCCTGTAAATTTCCAGGTTTTCTTGTCTACTGTGGTATTATTATTATAGTAGTGTTGGTACTAATTTTTCGGGTGGCGCCCCGCTATGGCCAGAAACAAATGCTTGTTTACATCAGCGTCTGTTCTCTCATGGGTTCTCTTACGGTATACCTAACTATTAGTTTTTTCATCAAAGTAAATCATAAACTCTTCTATTGGAACCAAAACTCTGCAAAAAAACTGAAAAAAGAATATATCAAATACTTATTGAGGAGATAAATTTGCAAAAAAAATAAATAATAACTGCTTGAGCCATTTGTATATTGAAATATTCACTTCTCCTTATTTGTTGTACTTAGGTAATGAGTGCAAAAGCATTTGGAATTGCTTTAAAGCTATCAGTGCTTAGCAAAAAGAATCAATTCATATATTTCCAAACATGGCTTTTCATTTTTGTTGTCATTGGTTTCATCGTGGTACAGCTCATCTACTTAAACAAGGTTACATTCTTATCCTAATTTTATATTTTTTTGCCCCAGATTCATTATCTGACTCAAAATTAAATTTTTTTTTTATCTGACTACCCATAGTATCTTGGTATACTGGCTATATCTCAGCTATATTGGTATTGAACTGATATGGTACAGCATTATCCAGGATTGATACCAAGTTGGTTTATCATACTGTACAGGTAGAGTATCAAACCAATCAACCTCGGTACTTGAACAAACTAGTGAGTGCATATTCATAGACAAACTTTGCAATTTTGATCCGTACAACATTGTACGTCTCAAATTATGCATTGTCCTTGTACTATTACTAGATATGTCTTTAATATTTATTTCAGATATTAGCAATTAAATTAGTTATAAGAATATATTAATTTATGTGCAGGCTTTGGATACCTTTAATACAGCTATTGTTTCTCCTGTATACTTTGTGCTCTTCACTATATTCACCATTTTGGCAAGCATGATCATGCTTAAGGTAATAAATTTTGAATTGAACCTCCTCATTCTATGCAATACAAACTTTACGGGTGCTGTGTGCATCATACTTAATTTTCAATTCTGGATATTGCAGGAATGGCATGTGGAGAGCGGAACTCAATTTTCGACCGAGATGTTAGGATTTGTTGTCATAATTGCAGGGACCTTCCTCCTAAATTCAAAAGAATCAGATAAATCACCTCCCGCAGAGTTGACTAATCTAAATGGATCGGAAACATCAGACAGTCCAACACAATTACCTCGATGAATTAGGATGCCATATATACACTGATTATTTGATGACTTCTGAATTGGGAAATTTTTTCCATTTATAGTTTTTTTTTAATTTATTAGTAATAGTTGATGTACATAGATGTTTTTCTAAACAGATTCAAAATATATAGAAATTAGTACTCAATTTCACATGCCGAACTTCTAGTTGCTTTTTCCATTGGCAGAATTTGATCTATTTTACCTAAAAACTCCAAATTGCATTGTTAAGCTTCCTAAAGTACAAAAATACCATATCTGCCATTCTAAAATGAAAATCTCTCATATCTACCCAACCATTCTCATTTTACTAAAATTAAACCATCATGTATGAATTTAACCTTCAACCCTCAAATTAAAGAAAAACATAATCCTTCTGAATTTGCCTTCCCCTTTTCCTCATTCCTTTTAAAAAGTATGTCAAATTTTTCTATAGGAGGGAGCATAATTTTATGGAAGCTGATATGAGTACCCGCAGTTGAGTACCCGCACTGTACCCGCACATAAACTATAATAACTGTTTTTGGGAACCGCACCTAAATTGTCAAAACTGTAATTTTGTTTTACAAGTATTAATAGTAACATTGTGAAGTATTTATATCTATACAAGACAAGTATTTATATCTATACAATGAACTACATATATGAAAAATCCACAACCAAAAAGTCACGTGTCAGACTGCATTGGGGACCATTACTGAATGTCAGACTGCATTGGGGACCACAACCAAAAAGTCACGTGGATCACACCACCAGTGCTACATTCATGGTTTAAATTAATTCACATACAAAATGGAAAGTATTTATACCTAAATTATCAAGTGTTCATATATAATTCATCAAGTATTAATACCTAAGATATCAAGTATTTAAAAAAAAACTGGACACAATACCTACTCATCTTTTACACGTTTTTCAATGTGGTTTTTTTTTTTCTCCGTTCAATCTAACCAATTTTTGGGACGATCTATGAGGAATTTTGCAAATCTAAAAACACGAACGTTTTCTATTTTTTTTTTCTCTTTCAAATGAGATCCATGATGACATACTTTTACACGTTTTTCAAGGTATCAAATATTCAAATATGGAAAGTATTCATACAAAATAGAAAGTATTTATACCTAAGATATCAAATATTCATATATAATTCATCAAGTATTTATACTTAAGATATCAAGTATTTAAAGAAAAAAACTGGACTCATCTTTTACACGTTTTTCAAGGTAGTTTAATGATTGACAAAGTTAGTTATACCGTTAATTGGGAAAGGAATCAATGCGGGTACAATGCGGGTACTCAACTGTGGGTACTAAAATAATTATTCTAATTTTATATATAAAAAGTATATAAATTTTTTCTATAAAGTATATAAAATTTATTAGGTGAGGTTGAAGTTTGACATACAAATTTTTCATAGAAAAGGTTACATTTTTCACACGAAATGGTTTTTTTTTTATTGTTTGCCACAAAATTCTCTAAAAGTATGACTTATAGATTAAAAGGATTATTCTTACTCGGCAGAAAAAGTTTAGTCAGATTATTCTTTGTTTAAAATTACTTTGTTATTCTTATTCAATTTATGTCATGGGTTTTCGTTTGCATATTTTTTCTTTTTTTTTACTCCGTTTGTTTTGAATAATTGAACCAACTAAATAATAAAACAATCCTAATTTCTGAAAGATGACAGTGATATGTTAATATTATATACAACGCCATATGAGTGTAAACCGTAGAAAATTGTATTTAACAATAACAATTTATTGATTTCTATATAAAGGCGCCTATAATTACCAGACATATTTTAAGCGTCGTCCGTCTGATCTACTCAGCTTGGGACAAACATGAATTGAACCATCATAAAAAGATTTCCTATCCAATGGATAAAAACTCATTGTGTAATGTATACGCTAGCGTGTTATCTCTGATCAATCATTTTGGTTGAAAACGGACCGGATGGACCTAATCTGTCACCCGATACCTTAATTGTGCCTCTATTGGGTTATGCCGTGTTGGACGCCAAGCAATGACTTCTTCATTGCAAATTAATACATTGCACAACGACACGCTCTTTTGCCAGCTTAGCTCTAATCCTGACTTCTTGATTGAAACCTGAAGATGAGGATCGCAATCAGTATGGCGAATGACCTGGCATGGTCACAGTATGGCTAGTAATATCAAGCCAAGGACCGAGTGCAACGCATAGTAATAGCAAGCCACATCAAGCATATGGAGAAAACACATAATAAGCTCCATATGCGCATGGATATAGAGTTTGGTCCCTCTTTAATTAATTATTGTACCCAGTAAGTGGCAAGTTCAATGGGTATTATTGTACCCAGTAATTTGCTTCATTTTCTACAATTTAAATAGACTTTGGTAGTAACTTAATTTTTAGCATATTTAAACACAGAATTATACTAAAATATAAGAAAATTGACTTAATTTTTAGGTTAAATCTTAATCAAAAGCATATATAATTTAGGCTTATCAAATTAGTATGTTCAATTAATGGCCTGCTCTTTAGTACCTGGTAATGTAAAAAGATCTGTCAAGTCCGGTATGATTTGATTTGTCTGATCAGGACCAGATCACATGTGCTTGTGAATTTCAAATTGTAAGTACAGGTCCAGAGCAGAGCCAATTCATTCAATGAGGTTCCCTACTAGCTTGGATAGACAGGAACCTAGATATATAGGAACACACCATACATGCATTGTTTACTGAGTTGTATTATATCCTAATTAATCCAGTGGCATTACATTAGCAAGGAATGCTTTGAAAGAGGGGAAAACTTAAAATAAATGCCTATATTATATGAGATGGGCTATGGTGTTTTGGGAAGTAAAGCTCATGTTTTATTTTCCGTCCATATTTTGCGATTTACACTTTGTTTGGAGTAGAGGAAGGGATGGAATGAGAAAAAAAAAATTTCTCGAATCCTGTTTGGTACAAAATTATTTTAGAGGTGAAGGATACACAAGGAAAATGTTTAACCTTCCATCATTGTAATCAATATAATTGATTTTCCTCCCAATTTGAGGTGTAACGGATGGGAAAAAAACATGTTACAAATATTTTCAAAGAAATGACACAAATGTTCAACATTATATCTTACCTATATAATTTTCATTCAAATTTCTTTATCACAAACCTACGGCAGCTATCGAATTTTTCATTAACCTTCTAAATTTAATTAACCAAACAAAAAATAAGACAGAAAGAAAAATTAAATTTATTTTTTCTCATTAATTATCCAAACACGAAGGAGTTAAATATATTAATCTTCCTTTCTATTTCATTCCATTCCCTTCTATTATTCACCTCCCCTCCCTCTACTCTCCATCCAAACAAGGTATTAAAGGTTCAAACAGTCAATTTGAACCATTCAATGTGATCTCCATATTAAAATGTGCTCGGAGAATCAGCCTTTAGTCTAGTGGCAAAAGCACATGGCTCTCATGTGAGAGGTAATGAGTTCGAAACCCACAAAGTGGAGAAATTATCTATAATATAAATAGAGATTTGAAGGAAGCTGGTAGGCTAAACTTCCACCTTTTATTTCAAAAAAATATACTTTGAGACCAAATTTTACATTTTCTTTTAAAAAAAATTTACTATTTTTTTATAGATACAAAATCACTATTTTTATGGTCCAAATAATGTAAAATTTGATACATTTTAATATGGAAATAATGTTCTCTAATTATATATTAAGATTGATAGGCGTGGGGTCTTAAAAGAAGTAAATTGACTGCAATGGATGTTGCCCCCAAAAGGGAAGACATTGCATGGAGGAACCTTTTAAATTTGTGGTACCATGCACACGAAAAAACATTGTTGCGTAGGGAATCATCACAACTAACCATGTGAGGTGCTACAGTGTTAAAGAGGAGAAAAGCACAAAAGATATCACCAAAACAAATTCATAACTAAAAACTGAGATGAAAAATCCCTTAAAGAAAATTAAAGAACAAATTCAATTTTATCCATTAACATGCTCTATGCAAAATAGCAAGCAAGATCAACAAGAACATATATACAAAACAGCAACCACGATTTGCATATGTAAACAAAAAATTAACATTACAAGATATTAGTTAACGAAGACATCAAACTTTACACTTAGACAATGCTGTATATTCCACAACAACAAAAAAAGAAAAAGAAAAAGAAAAAAAGGATATGATACCTTCGTATTCTCATAATTGTTGCATCTTATTGCCTCTTAATTACCCCGTGCCGACCAAAACTCTGAAACAGAGCACCTTTATCAGAAATACTAAACAGCATAGTGGATGTATAATGATGTAAACATAAATAAAAAAATAATAATACATGGCACTGTGCAGTTATCAAATGATAAGTCATCCAATGCTTTTCGGAAGTTATGTATTATAATACTCAACATGAACTAATAGTGCTTAATAAATTTAATAAATAACAATTATACGTTGATAACGATAATATTGTTAGTACTTAATGCTGTTAATACTTAATAACTTAATATTATTAACAAAGAATAATGACTGTAATAATAAAAAAAATTCAAAATAAAAAAAGGGGCATATATTGTACCTTTCTACTTTCATAATGTAGCACATCATGGCCTCTAAGTTAATTACCCCTTAATCACACCTGTTTTCTTTTGTTCACTTATTTTGCTATTATTTCTACCAACATGAAAAACAGACATTTTTTTCAAAACCTTTGATAATTTAATCAAATTAGGCCTTCCAACCCCCAAATTCATCTTCCTTGTAGAAACCCTGAATGCTTGCAAGCAGCACAACTGCCGTACCGGTCCGTCATCCTCTTCTCCTTCCTCGTCTACACTGTCCTCTTCTCTCTCTCCTGCTTTCTTTCCTTTATTTTTAGTACTACTCTTATGACCATCACTCTTGTTTGAGTTAACCTCAATTGCCTCCCAAAGCAAATCCATCTCTTCCTCTTCTCCTTCCCCCTCTTTGACTGGTACAGGTACTGTTCTTTCTTCATGTAGTTTAGTAGTTATTCGATCTTCATACAGTTTGCACGCAAGGGTTCTCTTCCATTCTCTATCTACTACCCTTAAGGATCCCTCTCTTTGAAGGCCTTGTGATGGTGTCCCTGCATGCTCCCAATGATTTGTTGAGAAAGATTTTGTCAACCTTTCTTCAGTTCTACCGCAAATTAAGGATTCTCTGATGCTCTTCGGTTCCACTTTTTCTTCACCATTGCCAACATTACTATTAATTGTTTGCATAGAATTATCCAAATTCACATAATTGGGATAATTTTCATTACTTTCACCTTCTTTTCCATCCACATCACTAGCACAAGATTTGTAATCATCAAATTCCCCATTTGACATATCAGTACCAACCAAAGAAGCCTGGGATTTGTAATTCTCTAAATTTGCATTATTTCTCTCCTCATATTCTATTTCCCTTGACACACTATTTTCATCTAAAAATATGTGCTCTAAACTCGATATACGGTTGTTAACCGGATTGTTGCTGATTTGATTATGGTTCTCCAAGTAAACAGTATATCCCACCTTTTCTTCACAGTTACTTTCAGCCAACAATACATTTTGAATTTTAGCATCCAATTCACAAACAAAACTACAAGAGTTATAGAACTTACTGTTCCAGCTTTGCACTGGACTCTCCAAATTTTCATCACCAGACATTTTCTCTCCGGTACCACCTTTTATTAACAACGCTTCTTGGTCTTTATTCTGTACTTCACAAACAATAGTAGAAGAATTGCACAATTCACCCATGATTCCTTCAAATTCAACCCTTGCAACCTCAACATCAGCCAAAGCATGAACAATTGGAGACAGAACCATTTCATCTAATTCCTCTAACATCCCAATTGTGTTTTCTTTTCTCGGACCCGGTACTGTACATAGCACATTTAATGCACTGCCGCATGTTTTACCCAGAAATTCAAATTCAAATGGCAAATGTGAAGTATTTGTGCGGTAAGGAGAGATGGTCACAACTGCAAGCAGAGAGAGAAGAGTGGAGATAAGAAGGGGTGAGAGAAAAGAAAAGAGAGAGAAGAGGTAAGGGGAGAAGAATAGTAGATAGGCAAAATGGATGGGGTGAGAGGTGAGGAAGCATGTGAGAGAGAGGAGGTCATGTGCAAGCATGGCCATGAGAGAGGTGTCAGAAGTGCACATTTTGGTCATGGTTTGTTTTTGTTTGGGAGTGAATTTCCTTTTCCTTGTAGTTTGAAAAAAAGAGAAGGATAGTTGTTTGATCTGGTTTGGTTTTAAGTGTTTTTGTTTGGTGGTGGGGCTGGGAAGGAGAGTTGGAGAGAGAAACAGTGAGTTTGGAGTGTGATGGTGGGGTGGAAGGGAAGAAAAGAGGAGGCAAGGTGGTAGAGAAGGGAAGGGAAGAGGGAGAGAAGGTAGAGAAAGAGAGAGGAGCAAGGTGGTAGACTTTAGCTTTTGCTGCAAACGAGAGAGAAACAGAACTGTTTGTTGGTGTGGCAGAAAAAGCGTGAAAAAAGGGGAAGGTGGAGCAAATTTGGGATGAATTATAGCCTTTTCTCATAATTTGCTATCCAGACATAAATGAGAAGGTTGCCATTTTTACGAATTGCAAATGCATCCAGCTTGAGAGAAATTGCAGAGGATGGTTTTTCTTCGCAAGCAAAATTTTTGAGTTATGCTTTGGATCAAGTAAAAATTTGGTTGCTTTGTTTCGGGTAAAGATTTTAACAGAGCAGTTTTGGCTTCATACAGCGCAAGGACTATAGAATAAAAATGTCGGTTCGTGTACTGTATGAAGTCAAAACTGCTCTGTTAAAATATTTACTCCGTTGTTTCACTGAAAAAGGCTTTCTTAGGATTTCTATCAGAAATATAAAGAAAGAATATAATGATTATTTCAGACAATCTATCTATTAATCAGAATGGAAACTTTTTTTTCAAAAATAAATACATTAATTGCCCCATGTTATCGCCTTGATCGTCTTTCAGTTATCTGAGAAGAATTATTTATTGTTGGATTGTTATATAGGAATATAGGATACAGCATATGTATTCTCTTTCTTGTCTCCTTTCTAATTGGATTCTTATAATTAATAATAAATTAAAGCCTAAGGCCGTTATTTGAGAAATTAGCGCCAGCCCGTGACCCTACTTGTCCCCATCTCTTTTATCATTTAATCATAATGGTGCCTTCCTTTAGAAACATTTCTCTCTTCTAAAAAACACAAAAAAGGTGAAAATTGTTCACAGCTCAAACTATTTTACTTAAGATAAAATAAAAGAGAGCTGTAAAATCAATATATGAAAGCAGTGCAAGAAACGGTATAGTTGACCCCATTTCTGTTCCAGTTGTTGGCTGTTTGCAGATAATTCTAACAGGAAGAATTCAATAATGATAGCTTTTCAATTTAATTAGAATGGCCAAATTTTTTTTATTAATAATTCATAATCTAAATTTTAAATAGAAAATATGATTTTTTTTTCTTGTTTTATATTTATAATAATGCATTTACATTAAAAATTATAAATGTAGAGTTTGGTTGATAAAAGTTAAGAAACCGAAAAATTCAAATTACATTGTGATTAATTTGTACTAGAGTGAAGCTATAGATACTATGCATGGCGCATATTGGTGCATACTTTGAACAAATATCTCCATTTACAAAGAATAAATAGTCGATCTAACTATTCAACATGATCACCACATGAAAATATACTTTTAGCTGTAATTTTAGATTTTTTAGATTTTTTTACTTTTTTTTAGATAGGTAGAAAATCATTTTTGAATAATCAAATGATTTTCTACCTATTTAAAAATATAGTAAAAGGATTTTAAAAAATATAAAATTTAGTCAGTAAGTACATTTTCATATGGAGATCATGTTGAACAGTTCAAATCAACTGTTTAAATTTTAAAAATAGAAATATTGATTTACAATACAGACCGTGCGTTATATATAGTAACATAGCCTCGCTCTTTATACTAATGACATTATAAATCGCTTGCATTTATCATTTGAAGTTAAAATTTTGAATTATTTGTTAAAAAAAATAGTACCTATATATATTTGTACCTTTCTAAAACAGCCCTATACTTTATTATGAAGCAGCAGGCTACAGAAGCCTAAGATTCAATAATTGTTGATACTTCATCAATTTCAAGATCAAACTCTTTATTTAGATGATTTTTTACGAGTTCGACTCATCTGTATTACTCACTGTTTGAGTTTGAATCCGGACAGTCCTATCAAAATTCAAACCGATCTGGTCTAAATCTGTAATACAAGTAGCCTTTTGAAATTGGTACCAATTATACATATCATATTCAAACTCAAACGATGAGGTATCTAAATCTTAAATGGATAAAGTAACAATGTTGTTTTGAATTCGTGCAACGCATATATATTTTTTAACTATATCGTATGTGTGCCGCATAAAACTAAAACAACGCTCTAAATATCTTTATCCCTTAGTTGATATGAATTCTGTTTTTACCGGGAAATTGTTTGAAGCCAAACCTGTCAGCCCATCCAATCATAATTAGGGGTGGCAACGAGCTGCTAAAGAGCGAGCTAGGTCTCACTCGTAATCAGTTTGTTTGTGGATCAACTAAGCGAGCGAGTTTGGATTTTAGGTTCCGAGCTGAAACTGCTGCTCAAGACTGACTCGTGGCTTGTCCGAACGAGCCGAACTGGCTCGTTACCAGCTTGGCAGATTCATAAATTTGTATATTTTTTTCCTACTATTTCTTAAATTTTCATAGCACATCTTATCAATTATGACTAAAACAAAATAACATTTATATGACTAATTATTGAGGAATACTTGAATTTTCTTAATTCAAGTGCAACTAAGCAAATCAACTACTTTAAATTAAGTATGCAACTAAATTCATATATACAAAAATATCAAATTCCTAAATTCATACAAACATAGCACAAAATAAATTCATGCATACCAAATCAAACAAATTCATACAAATTAACTTAGTTGCTTATAATTAATTCACACATATTCCATACAAAATTACCAATCAACTAAAGCACAGTCCAAAGTGCAATTACCACAACACAGGCTATAACATCCATAGACCATAGTATCCTTAACCTGAAGTGAATGAATCCGATTAAACTATTAAACTTTGTATATTAAATAGCTTGTTAATAACCGAGCTGGCTCGGCACGAGCCAGGCCAAACTCAAACTCATTAATTTTAGCTCGAGTCTGTGGCGAGCGAGCTAATTTTATCTCAGTCCACTAACGAACGAGTTGTTACCGATCGAGTCACGGGCTGATACCAAGCGGGTGATGCACCAAAATGGTACTACTACTTTTAAATATTTGTAAACCCTAATTTCTACTTACTTTCAGATCACAAGCGCATGATCATACCGTGTAGTATGATGGGGTGTCGATCCACAATGATAGTGTATTAGATTTTAAACATTTTTCACTAGTCTAGGTTATCGGGGGTTTTAAAAAGTTTGATGTGGTGGCGCTAATTGAGTTAAGGTTAAGGTTAAACAATAAATAGAGAGCCTCTAGGGTTCAGGTTCTATCATTCTTAATTATGTAAAGTATAAATTTCGACGTCTCTCTACATCGCATGCGGCACTGTCACTACCCGCAGGGCGTGCTGGGTGTTTGCTTATGCGATTTGAAAGGTTTTCCGATCTTGCGATCGGCTTTTGGGCTACTAAGACTGAAGTATTTTAGGTACGCAATTATATTTTTTTCTCTATACTACCCCGTAGTTGAAATATCCCAAAGACCCTACCTAATCTAAGTGTTTTCTAATATAATCTAAATATACAATTTACGCTATCCTGCCAAAGGAGCCCACTGGGTTCTAACCCTAGTCTTTGAACCGCTGCCAAGCCTCGTTAGCCGAAGTGTTTGAAGTACTTACATGCATTATCCTTCTCACACAAGGATGCAACGACTTTACACCTATTGGTATGTGGAGGGTCATTGACATATAGTAGACAGAACTATGTATGCAAGGACTTAATAAAAAGAAATTTAAAACAATAAAGAAAACTCAAATCAACATAAACAAAACATAAACATATACTAAAACATAATTAAGAATTCAAGTACAACCCTCACCCTAGAGATGAGAAGTTTAACTTCTCATGGCCATGGTAAAATAAAAGAAATAAAATAAGAAGAACATAAATTACAACCCAATTGAAGATGGATGAACCTCTGCCTCCTTAGATGACGCTTTCTTCTCCTGCTTGGCTTCCGATGGCTACCCTTTTCTCTCTAAGTAACTCTCTAACCTAACATAGCAATGATGATTGCTAGTCTCGATTCTATGGACTTAACACAATTAAACACGCACAATAAATCCTATTACAAGAGGGGTATTCCTAATACGAGAGATGGAGTAGTGGAAGTAGTGGAACTTGAAGTGCACTCTAAGTTTGGATAGATGAAGTCAAAAACAGCTATGATAGTTTGGCTCTGAAGCAAACGCGTCATTCTGGAAGGCCCATCAGGAATTCGTATTTTTCTGGAAGACCTATTAAGAAATCGCCTATTTTTAGGACAGTCCACGGATCGTGCGGCATCAAAGTATGCCGCATGCGGCATAGAGGAGGCCGCACGGCTTCCTGACTTAGCAGATTTTCTTGTATTTTCGTCATTTCGCATGTTGTGCACTTCGTGTGAGGTATTGCATGCTCCATGTAGTGTCCCATTTTGACGCCTTATTCAGAAATCGCCTAAATATGACACTTTTGCTCTGTTTTTGCCCTAAATACGCAACTTTCTCAAAAACCTATCACTTTGAAAATTGCTGATCATATGGTCCAGAATTTTGTTGCACTGTTTTTACTGTTCACCTGGATCAGCAATTTTCAAAGTGGCTTAATAAATAGTAAAAAAATTCAGAAAAATGTAAAATTTGGTCTCCAAGCACATATTAATATGGAGAATATGCCCACGGTTTGGATCGACCATTTGAACATTGGAAACGCAAAAATGAGTTATAAGCATTTATGAGCATATGCTTATGGAAGCACAATAGCCAACCTCTATAAATATATATATATATATATATATAGAGAGAGAGATTGGCTAATGTGCTAACGTTATAATTTCGGCCGAAGTTATAACGAGTCGTTTTTGCAATTTGAAAATTCAAACAACCGATCCGAACCGTTCAACATGTTCTCTATATTGAAATGTGCTTGGAGACCAAATTTTACATTTTTTGGAATTTTTTTACTATTTATTAAGCCACTTTGAAAATACTGATTCGGTGGTCCAGAAAATTTTGCTGTTTTTTACTATTCACAGCAGATCTGCGATTTTCAAAGTGGCTTAATAAATAGTAAAAAAATTCTAAAAAATGTAAAATTTGGTCTCCAAGCACATTTCAATATTTAGAAAAAGTTGAACGGTTCGTATCGGTTGTTTGGATTTTAAAAACTAATAAACGACTCGTTATAACTTCGGCCGAAGTTATAACGTTAGCACATTAGCCAATCTCTATATATATATATATATACTATTTTGTAAGATAGATAGAACATCACTACTTTTGGATGGTCCAGAATCTATAAAGTTGTTTTCTATCTATCTTAAACAATAGCAAAAAAAATTCTAAAAAATGTAAAATGTGTCCTCCAAGTACATTTTCACATGGAGATCATGTTAAACGATTTAAAATTATAGTTTGAACTTTAAAAATAAAGATACAGATCTATAGTACGGATCGATATGCGCTTTACAGTACCATAGACTCACTCAATTTATATATTTAGAGTTTAGAGTCTGTGTTGTCAAAATAACCGATGAGAAACACTAGTACAATTAATTTGCAATACTTGGCACTACAAGATCCTAAAATTTAGGATGACAATATTCATGACATGCAGATAGTTTTGAATTATTCAAGCAATGATGGTCCAGAATTTATGTTTTGTAGGGACAAACTCAGATTCATAAGAAAATATCGCATATATGTTTGTATCTCTCGCTTATTAAAGATAAAAATAATTTAGATTGTTACTTGATAGTTATAAATTTATTTGTTAACATTTTCCTAAGGAGATTTTGCTTACGAGTTAGAATGAGGCTATGGTAATATGTTTATTAGATATCGACCCGTGCTATAGATTTATATCTTCATTTTTGAAGTTCAAAAAGTCGATTCAAATAATTAAACATAATTTCTATATGAAAGTATACTTAATTTTATATATTTTTAGAATTTATCATTTTTGTAGATAAGTAGAAAATCACGTGATCTAATAATTATGGACCATTTGAAAACAATGTTTTTCTACCAATTTAAAAATATAGTAATACAAATTCTATAAAATGTAAAATATTAGTCTCTAAGTATATTTTCATATGAAAATTATGTTTAACCGTTCAGATTGACTGTTTAAATTTTCAAAATAAAAAAATAAATCTACATGTGTTATAACATTAATACACTGTTTTATTGATACATTGGTTTGGTTTGATCTTATTGCGCACTAGTCTTCGAAAGACATTCTTTTTAATTTCAATTGCGATAAAAGTCAATTTCTTACTATCAAAATTTTACCACAAAACCAATGGTTATAGCCTTATAGGCGACGCGAAACAACGCAATACTTTTCTTTATTACAAGCGCACGGGAATCTAATAGCCATAGCACCAGCAAAACGACGGAATCAACATTTGTGGGAAACGAATTTAAATTTTTTGTTCGTTTGTGTACCTTTTTGTTATAAATTATTACAATTACAAATGCACACCAACTTGTTGTCGTTTCTATCATTGTACCAACAAAATATTAAAAAAGAAAGATCTAGACAAATTAACCTCTGTATCTAAATAGCCAGTGGTTCTATAACTGTAAGCGGGAGACAATTTGAACTTGATCCAGTTCCTCTGCAGTCTGCATTGTCTGAATATTTTACTTGTACAATTTTTTAAATAATTCAAATGCCGTAGTATTGAATTTACTATGTGGTAGGTTTGCTACATGATTTGACATTTAGGGTTCTCTTGTTCAATTTACTATGAGGTTTGTATACAAAATGAACTCAAAAAAATAAATATTATTTTAAGAGTATTATATTGCAAAGTAGAAAAAAATTAACGGTCCAAACCTCATTATTTAAATATTAAATTTTAAAATATTCACGTAAAAAAGATCGTAACAATTTATAATATTAAACATCCATATTACCTAAACTCTCGTTATTTTATTCTCAAATATTTGGAGGCAAATAAAAAGAACTTCTGCTCTCGATTAGTGAATTGTGAGTCATTGTGTTGTCTTTTGCTACCTATCATGGGAACAACATTTCCGAATAATTTACAGATTATTCGTTTCAGAACCTTCTCGAACAAATAGAAAAATTGTCAGATTTTGCAAAAGTTAACTATGAAATTCAGAAATTTGATAAATTTTGTGGATTATAAAAAATATATTATACCCGTATAATACTGAAATCATGATTTTCAAACCAGTCATTATGCTACTGCATGTAACATGTAGTCATGTAGATCATTCTTCATCTATTAGAATAAAATATTAAAAACAGAAGAAAAGCACAAATTTTCCTTTTTAATGTTTTCAAGTCCGTAGGTGAAATAAAGGGGTGCAGATTTTAACAGCGCATCTTTTACTTCACGCAGCGCAGCACTGTAACCTGAGGGGGTTGTTAAAATCTACGACCGAAGAAAGCACTGTATCTAATGCTAAAAAGGAAAATACAAGAGCACTCCGGAAATAAATCTGCTGTGATTCTTTGAGAATCACATGACTCTGTTATTCTAAATCCATCCCTCTATTTTTTGGAATGCACAAATCTAAAAGCTGTTGTTTTCTATGCACAAATTTCAAAACATATGAATAAATGAATTTGGAATAGCATGGTTCTGTGATTCTCAAAGAATCACAATAGATTTGTTTCCGAGCACTCTAGAGTTCCAATCACACTGCAATAGAGCGTTGTCATGAGATGTCAAATTAAGATTCTTTTGTCGCTACGAAAAGTAGAACCTCGTTATTACGATCTCATTCCTCCAATGGAAAACAAACAACCAAATCTACTATCTTCATTAATCGTGTAGATTCCATAAAATATTTTAAATTGGATGAATCATATTGTTATAAGAGGATTATGGTTTTGAAGATAAAGAAAAAGTAAATAAAAAAGCAGCCTTTAATCAAAGTGCAAGTTTAAATTCAAACGATTTTTTTTATAAATATTTCAAATTAAAAATCTGACTCTAATTCTTAGTTAAAAAAAAAAACAATATATCATCAAAGTTTGTAACAAATATATTAACAATGTTATTTTGACTTCATGCAGCACACATATAAAAAAGTCAAAAAAACAAGTATATAACTCGTGCAAGTCAAAACAACATTGATAATAATTGTTACTGATTTGCATAATAAATGACGAAGGACCAGTTGTTAGCACTAAGTACTTATAGTAATTGTTACATATTTGCATAATAAATGACGCACAAATAAGCAAAACTGGAATTTGAAACTAGTTTCCGACTTCCGAGCGAGTGCAATCAAGAGTTTTCTGTGCAGTCATGTGAGATACCAGAGAATCTTGGGTAAATTTTTGTAACAGAGTAGTTTTCAGCTGATACAGAGATCTAACCATATGCAGCTCTATTTTAATTCTATAGTTCATGCGCTGCACGAAGCCAAAACATCTCTGTTAAAATCTTTACCAAAACCTTCTGGGGAATTAATTCCTTTTCTGGACTCTTGTTATCACCTGTCACAGCTGCTGCTTCTTCGTTCATATATAACTAACCATGTGATATATATGATCTTTGATTGTAGAGATTACACATCTTTTATAAAAATATAGTAGCATTGAAATCGAGGGTGGAGTCAGATTTTCAAACTATGGGGATCAAACATATAATAAAAGTCAATCATATAAAATTTGCATACTAAAAATGAAATCAATTTACACTA
The DNA here is from genome assembly GCA_011114355.1 of Carex littledalei. Taxonomy (NCBI): domain Eukaryota; kingdom Viridiplantae; phylum Streptophyta; class Magnoliopsida; order Poales; family Cyperaceae; genus Carex; species Carex littledalei. The sequence goes on from CM022087.1 coordinate 4,415,491, forward strand.
TCCATAACATTTTATTTTAAATTATATAGAAAATTATACATAAATACAAAAAAATTAAAAATAAATGGAGGTTAATTACCCCCATTCATCTCATTTAACTCTGCGCGGATTGGAATTCACATCCTCCCTGGTACCATAATAGGGAATCTTTTACAATTATTGGATTTGGACCGTTCTTTTTAACTTGGAACGAATCTCAAAGCCCAATAATACTACCCTTGCGCTTGCCCGAATCTCAAAGCGGCTGAGAGTTAATCTCAAACCGTAAAGTGAAGGGAATCTTTTACAGTAACGGAGAGGATACTTGTTCCTCTGATTGAGATCTTATATCTTGACAAAATATGTCATGTATCACTTCTTTTCATTGATTTATATGATGGATTTGTTGAGTGCTATAATTAAACCTTTACTATTATTCCCAACATATGTTGAACACTTGTTAAATTAAAAAATAACAAAAAAATCAACCATTACCTCTTTTACGGCATAGCAACACAGGAAGTCATATTTGCACCCGTCACAGAAGAACATAGAAACCTCTTTTTTTCTTTTTTCCCGCAAACCAGTACTTATAACATGTGAAAAGTGATATAAATTCAGCTGATGGCCCTCTTAAATCACTTTGCCACCAAACAAGCACAAAAATGACCCCAAAACCCCAATCTGTCAATTGGTGAAATGTCTTGCCTCACAACCACCTTCTATTTTTGAGCATATTTGAATCAAGTCCAGGCTGTCTATCAAAGCGTCAATTTTTCTTTTGCAAATTCAATACCTGAAAAGAAAAACTAGAAGAAGCATTGACAACATACTTTATTACTCGTTACGTACTACATTAATTGATTAATATCGGTTAAGGTTCAAATGCCTTAATGTCTTTCATACCGTAATCGTACCTCACATTCTTATCTTTGTTTTCAAAATTCAAATAGTGGATTCGAACCTCTCGACTTAACATGATCTCCATATTAAAATGTGCTTGGAGACCAAATTATATTTTTTTGAAAATTATTTGCTATTTTTTTTTAGATCAGTGTTCTAAATAGCAGCAATATAGCATTTTTAGATATTAAGCACTAAGCTATGAAATAAAAGTGCGTTATTTCAACTACGACCGCTATAGCGCATAGTGTGTAGCGCAAATAGAGCACACTATGCTACATAGGCTTTTATTTAAAGGCCCAAATTGAAAATTTATTTTAAGAACCAATTTTTTTCAAAGTCTAGATTGGTTTTGCTTTTAAATAGAAAAATATAGATAATTTATGTTATGATGTTTATGTTATTTTGGATATAAAAAAAAGATAGATAGTTTATGTCATCATGCTTATGTTATTTTGAATGGAAAAAGATATATAATCTATGATATTGTTGGGGATAATTTGAATAGAAATTTGGGCTTTGACGCTTTGTACTGATTCAATATGAATATTCTAATTCCTTAATCAATTTTGTGTTACTTATTGCTCTATAAGATTTTAGATAATATTGATAATTAGTGGAAATATACAATATAATTTTTGAAAAAAAATGCTATGTAGGATAGTTTTTGACCTTTTGTATAGCTAAGTTATTCGTGATAGCTTTTTTTTAACCTTTCCGCGATGACGCAATAATCGTTATTAGAATCTTGTTTTAGATAGATACAAAATAATAGTTTTTCAGAAGATTTTAGACCATCCAAAAATAGTGATTTGTTACCTACTAATAGTAATAAGCTTTTAAAAAATATAAAATTTGATCTTTAATTACATTATAATATAAGTATATTTTAATATAGAGATCATGTAAAAAAATTCAAATTGACTGTTTAGATTTTAAAATATAGATAAAGATGTGACTTGTGAGGTACGATTGACATACAAAAAAATACATGAGGAATTTCCCAGTTCTTCGACCCCATATCTAATATTTAGGGTCTAAACCACCACTGAGAGATTATTTGAGGCTACACCACCGCTGACCCGTCCCCAAACCTCAATTCTCTTCTTTAAAAAATCCGGTCAGAATCTGAGTACAAAAGGGAAGAGAAAAACCCAAATGCCTCAAACCTCTATAAAAATAATTCAGAGGCCCAAATAAAGTTTCAGACAATACATTTTAAGCCTTAACAGGCCCATTAACAACTCAAGACCATGTTTCAAGTCCAAGGCGCTGTTTCTGTGCCCATTTACATATCGGAGTGGTCGTTAATATGACCGTCAGATTAAAATCGCACGGTTTGGATCAAAACCCGTTTTCTGTTATAAAGATCAGACGGTCAATTTTATCACTAGTCTGTCTCTCCAGATTTTTTCCTAATTAAACGCGAATCGAAGCCCGTCTTCTCTCTTCCAAAGCTTGCTTCGTCCCTCCCCCCCCTCTCTAAAAACGAACAATAATAAATCCTCCGAAATTAATCAAATAAAAGGAAAATAACATCTCCGATTCAGCCATGGTGAAAATCCGAGGCGGCGCGCAAGAAACTGTGGGTTTCGCGAAGCTCCAAGGCGAAGACTTCGAGTACTACATGCAAACCTACTCGATCGTGATCGGGCGGAGCAGCAAGAAGCTCGGCGGAGAGGTCGACGTCGACCTCTCGGGGATTGGTGGCGGGATGAACATTTCTCGCCGCCACGCCAGGATTTTCTATGACTTCTCGCGCAGGAGATTCGCTCTTGAAGTTTTGGGGAAGAACGGGTGCTATGTTGAGGGGGTGTTGCATGTGCCTGGTTCGCAGCCTGTCAAGCTCGATTCTAAGGTATTACATGCTTAGGCCTAAATAAAAAAATAAATGCACTGCTTCGTTTATACGCTTGGGATTTAATGCTAATGTTGCGCCAAGTAACACCAATGTTTTACTGGTTTTGGTCCTTTTGGACTTTTACGGACAGAGTAGGTACCAATAATATGAAAGCAGGTTTTGCAATTCTCACATGAAGGCATATCTAAGCCTTATTAGGCATAGATGCAAGCATAAGCCATGAATTGAAGTATTGGACACTAAACAATCCAGGAAAGAAAAAACAAATAAGAATAAAATCAGAAATATAAAAATTTAACAAATTGTATGAAATTGTATGAAATTATAGGATCTGCTACAAATTGGGGATTTGCAATTCTACTTCCTCTTACCAACCCGGTCAATATTTGATCCCCGACTGATACCAAGGCTAGGTACCAGTTCTCATGTAACAGAGGAAGAAGAAGATGATGAAGAAGAAGAAACAGAAGATGAAGAAGGAGAACAAGAGGATGAAGAGGAAGGTGTTGGAGATGAGGAAATGGAGCCGGTGTTTATGAGGAAGCGGCCAAGACTGGTACCAACTGATGCAAGTGGTGGTGTTGGTACATCAGGAAAAGCAGGTCCGTCTGGGCTTTTAGGTTTGTATAAAAGTCTTCCTTTTGTTTTAGCTAAGTTCTTGTGTGTAATTGCATAGCAACAAATATCCCCCGTATTGCTATGCATATCTGGCAGCAGGAGAAATTTAGTGGACCCTTGCAAAACAAAAGAATCAATAACTATTGCCTATACCACAGTTTAACATGATTATTATTCTTTCTATACTACCCTAGTTTTCCTTAACCAGTGTATCCAAAGGTTTAAATAGCGGATCGCGGACTTATAGTGGTCAAGCATTTTTCATAGCGGATAGCAGATAGTGGCATTATTGCGGATGATAAAGTTCGGACAATATGTAGTTATTTTAACTATTACTTTGTGCATCATAAAGTTCAATATTCAACTAGTGATGACAAAAGTTTGAAAAAAATAAGTGTATTGACAACTAAATTTTTTCACAACCATGACAACTGACTCATGATTGTCAAATAAGAAATTAAACTTTCTATGATTTAAATATGTTGTGTATAAATTTTAGTTTAATTTAAGAACCATTGTTTATCTATCAAGTGATAAACAGTATCAATAAACGAAAGTTTCTCAAATTACACTAAAGCTAATGTACGATTACTTATAACTCATAGACAACATATAATTAAAAAAAATTATATTGAAAACAATTGAGCAGATTATCAAAATTGTCAAATAAAGTTGGTATTCTGTATATCATTTTTCAATAATTGAGTTACACCACAATACCGGGTAATAGTTATTTTCATATAGATGGAGACAATTACTTGTGCTTTGTTTGTTTAATATGACATCATACTTCTAGAATGATGAACTAAGAAAATAGGTGGTTCTAATAAAACAATACAATCAATTTCTTAATGATGGTAAAATTTAATAAGAATTATGCTTTAAATCTCATAGTGCTTTTCTAAAGTTAGACCTTTATGACCACTATTTTACCCCTTATTGCACAAGGCACTAAATTGCTAAAAACTGATAGCGACATAGCATTTATCATTTAAAACAGTGTAGCCGTGCTATAGCAGCAGCTTTGAATGATATTTAAAGCTTTGAGTGTATCTATACAAGTACCTATGGAGATAGGAGGATAAATACTAGTTTTGGTATTTTCGAGAAATTGAGATATGAGAGGTCTATCTGACTTAAGTTTTCCATTTTTAATACAATGCAGAGTTTACATTCTATTTTGGTTAGTCTAGTTATGGGAATAAGAAATTGTTTAAGGTCTTTAGTTTTTTACACTAGGTAGTTGGAGCAAAGTTGTTGCTAACATTTGGATCATTATAAAAGCCTGAACGAGACCATACTAATTTTCAGGATTGATTTTACCCACACTAAATTTAGAGCCACAGAAGACCCACAAAGGGTACAAACACTTCTTTACACTTTGGACTGTTTCCATGTTGCTTAGTGCGCAATGGAGCAAATATCTTTAAATTCTATCATATTCTTGGAGTAAGCACAGAGCGGTAATTATTTAAACAAACTTCAGTAAAAAAAAAAAAATTAAGAAACTTCATGCTGCACAGTGCACTTAAAGGAGCTACTATGCATGCACATTTTACAATTCTTTTCATCGATCTTCTAGAACAGTCCTTTGAGATTCTCTTTCTGTTTCTGCAAGTTATAGTGACATTCTGCCGACTTATTTTATCGAAAATAGTAACTCAGTTTTAGCAAATTGTAGTTACTGAAATTTTTTTAAGAAAAAATATGATGCAAAATAAAAAAAAAAACATTATTGAAGTCGTTACTGTGTGATGTGGAGGCGTAAGATGCCATATGTATCAAGATAATGCCAACAGAGAAATCTACCATCGCAACATTCACTTATCTGACGAATCCATATCCTCTGGGATAGTAGAATATTTCTGTTTTAAATCCAGATCATCCGATCAGAATCCCGGACAATCCGGCCCGAGGTCGAATGCACGGAGCCTCTTTAATATTCGTGCAGATTCCAATCGGACAGTCCGGATCTAAACAGAAATATTATGTTACCTTAGGTGATATGAATTCCTTATCTGACTAGTTCACCTCCAAAGGAGAAAAAAACCAGTTCACCTATGGGGCACCAGGGGCGGATCCAGGATTTTCGTCAGGGGGGGGCAAAAAAATATCGAATCGGGTTTAAATATCTAATCGGGTTTAAATCCATTAATCAGTTAGATACTCGACAAAAAACAATGCTTTAACTTGTACTTTTCAATGCTTTGACTTGTAATTTCTGATGATCTGACTTATAATTCTAATTACCAATCAAAATTCAACAGATTTATTTCAATTTAAGCCCTAAATTTAACTCGAATTACAAATTAAACGTCCAGAGGGGGGCAAAAAAAAATCCAGGGAGGGGCAAAGTCGATCAGAACCGATAAATGTCCACTAAAACTCAAAATCCAGGGGGGGGCAGCTGCCCCCCCCTGGACTACACTGGGTCCGCCCCTGGGCACAACCACTGTTCTGACAATGGCAGAAAAATCAGCACCAGCTCTGCACTGGCTTTACCAAATAGAAAGTGCATCTCAACCAGCATCACATCCTTGAATCAGACCAACAAATGAGATTTATCTGATGGTGAACCAACGGCTGAAAATAGAAGTCTGGTACTGTTCGTTGGGGCAATAGAATGAGACCGAAATGGTACCAATGATTCTGTGCGGAAGGTAAAAAAGGCATCGAACCAACATTGCATGCTTGCATCTGCCAACAATCAGATTTTTCTGATTGTGATCCCAACAGCTGAGAATAGAAATCCGGCACTGGTCTATTCCATTGAGTCTGTCAGAAATACACATTTTTCAACCATTCAGTTTCAGACACAATTACATAATTAGGAAACAAGGACACAACGGAACAGTTTTGAAATTTACTTCTAATAAATGCAAGACAGTTCTAGAAACATGGGAAAACTGAGAACCATGTATAGAGACCAAAATGGAAATGGTCTTATTATTAAAAAAATATGTATGAGGTTAGATTATATAATCTTGGATCGTGCACATTAGTCGATGCGAACCCATTTTATCTCATTTTTTTAGTGTAATTTACTTTTGGTCTTATCTTGTTCAGATCCTTGTGGCATTTTATGCTTAAAATCAAGATTTACCCAAATAATCCCAGAAACAAAAAAAGCCTAACACAGTACATAACACTACCGTGGCTGTTTAAGCAGGTAGATGCACCCTGCATCTTTGATATGTAGTGCACCAAATAGAAAATTGAGCAGGCTATTTCATCGATGATTTTTTTATTGACATTTTAAAGAGCATGTAGCGTGCATCTTTAGAAGTCCTCAAATACACCATTGCAAAAGTGGTACTCCAAAATCAAATTCAACAGAGCAAGGAGAGAGATCCATGGTGTAAGAAGATATTACTTCCAATTTGTTTTGTTCAAATTTGGAGTCAGTAATTGGAGAAATTTGGAAAGAGGAATAGGCACTGTAAAGTTATTTAAATTATAGATTCAGCGAGCACTTCGCTTTTTCTACTTTCAGCATGTGAGGGAGGAAAAGTCAGATGGGAGAGATTGTGGAGAGATTTTCTCACACAATCCTTGAATTAAATGGATGGTCTGATTTACCGCACTTGAAATGTTCGGGCGCTGGAGAGGATAAGAATTCCTATTTGGGGGGAAAGAGAGTAAGAACCCAAACAGTACCATTGATATTCTGGAGAGTCAAATCAGTCCCACATTTAGCAACAATTACGTGTGTTTCTTAAATTGATTTTCAATGTGTGGTTGTGTGGCAAATATCTTTAAACTATGACGGTATCATTTCTACTGTTCAGGCCTGTTTTGGGACCCCAAAAATGCAAACAATAAGTCCATTATTGCCACGTTTATACCCAATCTAAATAATTTAAGAACCTTGCAAAGTCCACTCTTGATTGTTTCTCATCTAGCTGTGGTTTATATGTCATCTAAATTATTTAAAGGAAATATGCAAAGTTAAATATTACTGAACCATGATAATAGTCATGGACAGAAATGGAATAATCAAATTATTTTTCTCCTTATTGGCTGATTATTATTTTTGTTTTTATATTTATCACCTTTATTGTTTTTGTAGTTAAGAAAGGAGTAGACAGAGAAGCTGATAACAGGCAGCTATTACTTCTAGAAGAGAAAGATGTGATATCTTCAGTTGCCACAGTGCTGTCAGATCTTTGTGGGCCCGGTGAATGGATGCCTATGTTACAACTCCATGAAGAGGTCAGTTTTACCCCCTTCGAGGAATATTCAGTAATGCCTTCTAGCTTGATGCTTACTTCATAATTAAACCTAATGAGACTACTATTTGGATGCATGATTATTGATCACAAAGCATGGGATACCTAGGATAATCAAAATTGGGGAAACCAAAAGGTGATCTTTTCCAAATTGATGCTGCAGTTTTTAATTTGGACCAATGGAGTAGTTGATTGAACTAAAATCTATGTTAGGGTTTTTTATTGAACCAAAAGAAATTCAGGGGCTTGGTTGATCCAAATACAAAGTCGAAGGGCCATTTTCAGATTTTTTTTTTCCTTTAATTTTTTCTCTGTTTTTTTTTCTTTCTAAATTTCAGTTTTGAGGGGTTTATAAGTTTAAAATATTCATCTATGTTATCATGCATTGCATGTTGTTATAAATTAGATATGTCCCCATTTTCGTTATTTCTGTAATTTTGTTTGCAGATGTATGAGAAATATGGGCTTGTATGGCACCATAGTAGAGTGCGAAAATACCTCACTTCAGAAGACTACACAGAATCTGAGACAAAAGGAAAACCATGGTACGGCCTTCTGACCCTTCTAAGGAAATATCCAGAACATTTTGTCATCAATACGAGGACAAAAGGAAGAATTACCACGGAGTTTGTTTCTCTGGTGTCCTTGCTCTCCTAAAATGGTTTTGGCACTTTGCCTCCTCGACTCTAAAGGTTGAACTGGTTGAGTGATTGTAAATTTTTTAAGGTTGAAATAGGTTTCCGGTGGTGATTGAGAGCAGAAGAAGAAAATTTATTTATGCTCTTTACTGTGTAAAGGTTCCTATTGAGTTTAGTTCAGCCGTTTTGATGTAGGATTTGTGTTTTATGAAATTTTTGATAAATGGTTAACTGAGTTCTTTGAGAAAAATAATAATTTAATGTTTTGAAATATGTAATCCATAAAAGTTATTAAGCTTTAAACACAGCATTTTCAATTTTTAGATCAGTCACGAGATGTTGTCAGATCTAATCTTACATTATAAATTATTTAGCTTTTAACTAATAATTGTTTATCAATACGTTAAATATATATTTTATTCAATGCATGAAAAAAAATATTATTTTCTGAGATCTTTTACCAAAATTTATGTGCATTTTTGTCGGTGTATACTATTTGATGGTCTTTATTTCAATTTAAGATCGACTTCTTTTAACATATATTTATATTTTCGGAAAATTTGTGAAAATGTGGTTTAATATTTCCTTCACTGTTTAGGAAAAACAGAAATACTTGGTAAATAAGCAAAACCGAAAAGATAATTTTACTATGCCCTGAAATCAGAAGGGTAACCAATAATTCGCAGTACAAACATGAGAAGAGAGGATACTTTATCCAAGAACCAAAAATTAAAAAAATGGACGCTTACATAACTAACCAGAAACAAAGAAATAAAAAGTTACTGCTTTTGATTCTTGGAGCAATTAAGTTTTAATTCGTTGGATAGGAAGAATTTATAACGATACACAATTTAGGCCAATTTATTCAGGCGATTCCATTGTGTATTAATTTTGAAGTGAGTTCCCTAATGTACCTGATCGTGTAGAATACAAGAACAAAATTAATTGGTATCTATTTTGAATATAAATAGGTCTGCCCGTCTGCGTATCAGATTAAAACGGACGACTCATATCTCATTCTACACGTTCAGGTATTGCACCGGATCTAAATTCCCAATTTGGGCAGGTATCTACTTTTTACCAAATGGTTTCCAATCATAAAAGACACGCTGCCTTCTAATGTTCCACTGGAAGAGGTACTCGCACCACATGGGTATTTGTACCGTAGGCCAGTCTTGCAATAGTTAAATCTCGGGGGCAGTTAAGTCTATTTAATTTATTTTGCCTTAAAATAAACCCAAGTACGCCAATTTCAACAAACCCTTCCTTTTCAGAGATAAAATAATATAATTGGTGCTATGTACAATTTTGCTGAGGTTTGGTGCCAAAATTCCAATCTCAGCATGTTACTGTTGGACGATGCAAAAATTAAGGTGTCCTTTTTTCTTCCAGAATAAGCAACAAATACACCGTAAAAACAGACAGAATAAGCAACAAATATACCAAAAAAAATAAAATAACTTGCACTCTTTAGAGATAAAGCTAGGACGCCTTTATAGTTTATCCCATTCTTTCTTGTTTTTCCTTTTTCCAAAGTTGACCTCTTTCACTATCCCTTTCACCACCTGCTCAGAGTTGAACTCACGCACTTACAACCTTTCTCAACAACTGAGATTCTCTGGTTTCTCTCTCTCTCTCTCTACAATGCACACCACCATTTCTCCCTCCCTACGGACCTCACTATACCAGTCAAAATGGCAAAAATTATGTTCATTTCTCTCCTCATGCTTTCAATTGTTTCTCTCTCTGTCTCACAGGAACAATGCACAAACTCTAACCAAGTAAGAGCTGGTTACTGGCTCTCTAATTCGAACCATTATTCTCCACTAGACAGCATAAACACCTCTCTCTACACGCACCTTTACTACTGCTCTATCGCAGTTGACTATAACCAAGCCACAATCTCTATACCTTCTTCTGAGGAAGTACCGTTTTTCATGAAATTCTCTTCAACCCTAAAATCTACAAACCCATCTCTCAAAACCCTAGTTTCAGTCTTTGCCACAACCCAGTTCTCATCAATAGCCTCCGACACAAATCGCCGTGAAAAGTTGATCTTGTCGACCATTCAATTAGCCCGTGCGAATGGGTTTGACGGTGTAGATTTGTCATGGCAATTCCCCAGTTCATCTGCTGACATGGCAAATCTTGCAGAGTTACTCACAAAATGGAGATCCAAAATTGATGAAGAAAATCAAACCTCATTGCCACCTCTCCTCCTAACTGCCACCTTGTACTTCTCAAACCATATTTTTGATATGCCAGATCAAAATCTTGATTACCCAATTGATGTTCTTTCGTACAACCTCGATTGGGCCAACATTCTCTCATTCAGCTTTCGTAAAAGTACCAATGTAACAATTTATGATGCACCATTGTATGACATGTCATCCCATTACTCAGCAAGCTATGGGATCATCTCTTGGTTAGATGCTGGTTTACCACCATGTAAAATTGTAATGGGATTGCCTCTCTTTGGGAGGTCCTGGATTCTTAGAAACAAGGCAAAGAATGAATTGGGGTCTCCAATTGTCGCTGCGGGGCTGAAACAAAAAATGAGCAATCACACAGGACTAATGGCATACTCAGAGATTGCAAATATATCAAAGGATTCGAGTGTCAGTGTTTCATATGATAATAGATCAGTGGCTGCATATTTGTTTTCTAGCAGTACATGGGTGAGCTTTGATAGTTTTGAGGTGGTTCACGAGAAGGTAATGTTTGCATTGCAGTACCGGTTGCTCGGCTACTTCGTCTGGCCTATAAATTTTGATGACTCGGACTATAGCATGTCAGATCAAGGTGAGCTAGTTACTCGATTTGATTTATTGGTATTTCATATTTTATTTTTCTTAAAAGTTAGAAAACATATGAACTTCAGAAATCTACAGTTGCCAATCCTGGCTTTCTACTTTTCTAATTTTGGTATCACGTTACAGAAAAGTTTGCAACAAGAAAATTAGGTTTTAATTGTATAGAAATGCCATGATTACTGTATTTTCCACGAGTTTTTGGTTCCATGGAAAAGTGTGGTGGGGCTACAATTGTATAGAAATTCCATGATCACTATAATTTCGATGAATTTTTAGTTCCCTGCTGGCCATTTCTGGTACCAGTATGTATCAGTACCTGGTACTAATCCTGCTTACATCTGTTGGTATCTGATTTAATCGGATTTCTGATGCAGCGTTGCAAATATGGCTCAAGTACCGCAATTCTTTGATCTATGAAGAAGGAAATATATTCGGGTTTGGTTTTGGGCAAACAGAGGCCCCGTCAAACTCCCCTCCTCACAGCCTCAATCCATCGCAAGCATCTAGATTAACGCATCACAATTTGCTTCTGTTTCTTTTATTATTTCTATTCTTTTAAAAGGGAACTATAGTTGTAAAGACAGGTGTTCTTCATGAGAAATTTGTTGCACGAGTTTTTCAGTTATTTTTTCCATGTTTAAGCAGGTTTTTTTATCATGTTAATAAGTGGTACATGATGGCTCTATTGTGTTTTCTGTAATTTGTTATATTTTTACAGGAAATTTTAATTTCATGTTCTTGAAATTCACTTTAGATAACTAACAATTTTGTACAATACAACATTACACTATGTACCTTAGTACCATAACACTATTTCCATACAAATTAAGATATTACGATGTTCCCGAGTACAACATTGTACTGACTATCTCCCGACCTTTTTCATTTGAGTCCACAAATACATCAAAATTACACTGTACATTAGTGGGGTATCTCTACCAATGAAGATTATAACTAGAAGATTGCATCAAGGGGTGTGCAAAATAGGCACCGAGAGTCAAAACTGTGATTGCTACATAAGGCAACCGCAAAAACTCCTTGTAATAATCTTCTGGTAATTTCTGACGACCATCAAGAATTGCCACAAAAGGAATAACACTCGTTCTTTTCTTAAGAACTTCAAATGACTTTCCGTAGCGAATTGAGAGCCGTCGATCTCCGTTCCAAACTCCAAAGAGATGGTGTGCTATTAAGCCGACAGAGGCTGAGATTGCCACGGTCTTGCCAATCCAAAGTGAGTGTGCCAAGCACCAAATTACTTGACCTACCATCTAGAATAATAGAAAAAAATGGGCATTAAAATATTTGCTCCTTTTTTGCAAAGTACACCCATTTTTTTTTTTTTTTGCAGATGACACTCAATTATTAGAAATATGCTAGTTTATAAATTTCAAGCCCAATTCGTATTTGGTTGACTTGATTTGGTTCAACGATGGACCCAGGTAAAAGACAGCCAGGGAGAATTGTCAAATATCTAACAGATTATGTTTCTTCCATCACTCCATCTAACAGTTGACATCTGTTTGTACATATTTCAAGAATGTTTGGTTTAGATGCAAAAGTTTTAAATTGTGGCAGTTATATGCAAATCAATAAACAGTAATAACCTAAAAAACCTAACTGAAAAGAGTTATTTTTTTCTTTTCTTTTTATTCTGCATGGTCCTTGAACAGTCTTTTTTTTCCTGGCAATCTGGCTTATAATAAATAATTAACTGATTCTGCTTGCATATGTCATTACCGATATGGATCACTATAATTATTCTAGATGTCTGAAATCACAAATGATTTTACCTGGGGATGCCTGGTGATGCGCATGATTCCTGTCTCCCACAGGTGCATCTTCGGTTTATCCACGGCCGCCACTTCTAATAAATTAAAAGTCGAAGGGTACAAAAAGAAAAAGGAGACAAATGACGAGAACCATACTAGCTCGTGGACACCAGGTACTGCCTGTACTTGCCATAATTGCGTACCATCATATCGGTGATTGATGAAATATACCTACAAAACTAAGTCTGCTTACATGAGAATATAGTGAAAATGTTTGTAGGCTCTTTTCTAGGCATCTTTGTAACAGCTCAAAGTTTGCACTTTGCTCTTGTGACACTCTAGTATTACTCAAAAGTTGTATAGAAGTTTTATTTTAAAATTTAAAAACCTAAGCCTCGGTATTGCTGAACTGCAGGCTTAATATACTAAAAAATCACAAAAACAAATAAGGGGGAAAATATTGTAAGTGGAAAGAGAGATAGCTATAGGTACTTACGACTGTAGATACAGCTAAAGGGAGGGATATTCCTGCAAAAAGCACACGGAAAGCTCTCTCTCCAATAAGCTTCTCACCTTGATCACGTAGGCTGGCCAGGCCACTATGCACAGTAGCAAATATTGCCATTAGGACCAACATCGTGACCTAATCATGCGAAAAGTTCTTAGTAAAAAGATGTGCATTTCATTAAATCGGTACTCTTGAACAGGTTTCAACATATATTCTATTTTCTAGCATTGTTCTAAAATATTTAAACTGCTCTAAATGACAAAAAAAATGCCAACTTTAGGGTTTCAGCACAACTTTTATTGATGCCTACTTAAACAACCAATTTTACAAAGGCCATCTCAAAATCTAGTTTTTTAAAATTTACGGATTTACAAAAATTCAGTAAAAACGACAAAACAGTCTAAGAGAAGTTCCTTAATTTAGTAAGCTTTGGTACAAGGTTCAAAAAGATAAGGAAACAATTAGCAAAAAAAGAGGAGCAGGAATTTCTCAAAAATGTTATTGCAGCACTGGTCTTATTGTTAGTATTATTTAGCTTTTAATCGAAGTAGTATCACAAAGCAAATATTGTACCAGTTGAATACTAGATGATTACCAGTATATGGTTTTATCAGAGCAGTCCTCTAAACCAATATTTTCCCTATTAAATTGAGAAAGCAAGGCTTCCAGATTACTCACCTCAGGAGAACCCGAAATGTTTGAAATTGAATCTACAAATGCTGTCCCGAATCCAGTAGAGGGATTAATCCACAGAAAATTCAAGGCTAACAACACAGAACCCAATATTACAGTGAAATAAACCCAAGACGATAGCTTTTGCTCGCTCAACTGAAAAGCAGCCGAATCCTCTCCCAAGAGAGATTCGTCTGGAATTGGATCATCTGTTTCTCTGCTCCCAACTGAAGAACTCTTGGCGATGGTTTTGTGGTATACAAAATGAGTGACCAATTTGGGATGAGAGAGAACAGGGGAGAATTTGGGGAAGCTGAATGGTTTTAGAGGTGGGAGGCAGAGTAAAGACGGGATTTTGTGGCGTGGGGAGAGATGGTAGAGGTGAGGACGAGCGATGGAGAGGACGAAAGACGCCATTTTTTTTTTGTTTCCTTCTCAACAGCTAAAGGAAGAAAATAGGAACGAAGAAACTAGGCTACTAGTGCTCTTAGTGGAACCGATTCGAATTTATTTTAATTAAATTAATTATATATTTTTGTATAATATAATTGTTTTTAAACGTACATAGTAGTGAACAATTCAAAATTTATATATCAAAATAATATTATTCTTAGAATTTTTAATGAATTTTGAATTTGGATGGTACAAAATTCATATGCGAATTCGTTACGTAATGGGGATGAATTTGCAAATTAACAATGAGCGTTTTATCCGCTTCAGTCAGCAACTTTTGGGCTTATTGTATAATGGGCTGATCACAGTTCTAGACCGCTTCCTGTGCTGGGCTGGACTTGGAAGGAAACGTTTTTTTTTTCTTTCTTTTTTTCTTTTTGTTTATTGTTTCATCAGCTTAATTTATTTTGTTAATTTTCTAGAAGAATTTGGGGGTTTTCGTAGATTAGAAGCAAGTAGTAACAGAAAGGTTGCTAAACGAGCGAATAAACTTTTACAAAATTTCTGACTACAATATTAAATTTTACTTTACATACTGAGTACATGACAAAGCATTTAAGCCTTTTTCGTCGTCTCATTGTTGTTGTCGTGTGTAAAATTTGTAAAAATATGACATTCTCTTCATGTCTCATGTACATTAATCTTTTTTGTGTGTTTTTAATATCAAAATTTCTTATTTCTTCTTCTTCTTTTGTGTATTAAAATGATGCAGCATTCTACATAGTTCATAGATAATGACTATGTGAACACTGAATAGCATCCGCTCCATTATGTACATTTTAACGATTATGTAGTATTGTTTAATCCAAAATATTTTTTGGTTTAGAAAAATAACACCAGACGCTAGGTCTTTCATCTACCACTTTCTAGAAGATAACAAAAAATTGAATTTAAAAAAAAATAAGCTCTAGATCAATTTTTTTAATAAAAAGTGGGTACTCCACCGATTTCATTGCAAAAGTTAAAAGTACTCGTACCCAACTTCTGGTACCAAACCTCTGGTACCAGTCCCTAGAGTACATAGGTTCCTAATATATTCTATTACAATCTCCATCACCAATTAATTACTCTAAGCAGTACATGGCTCTAAATCAATTAATCCTGGCTACTTGTGCAACAATTTTAGTCGTTTCGTCATTCATATAATATACTAATGAGACTTGTTCTCGTCTGCTAATGAGTTTTTTTAGGGTTATTGGTTGAATAGCTGCTAACAAATATATTGATAAAAAGGATATTTACAGGACATAATGTCTAACTCCTCTATGTCTGCTAATGAGTTAATGTCAACAGAAATAAATTCAACATAATCTAAGTGCTGGTTCATCAAGCCAACCCTTCTCACAGGGGCCATTGCTGATTGTGCTTCAACCAAATAATTTGATCAATCTAATACTTTATCCTGGAAAAAGAGAATCAAAAAAGAAAACAACAGAATCTGAAAATACGTCAAAAAATTAAATTACTGTTGGATGCATCTTGTTTAAATATTATTTATACTCTTTATGTATCTTCATGATGTGTGTGTGTGTTTTTTAACTCGGTCAATTTATATGTATTGTTAAAAGTTCTCCATTTAAGAACTTTTTGTCAATTGAATCTTTATATTTCAGTTAGAAAATATTTTTCTGTGAATATCAGCGTAAGAAAGTTTGTGCACATTTTGGTTCATAAAAAGTTGCAGTCATGGTAGGACCACACGAGCTGCAATTATTGATTTTTATTGTCCCTTAAGTTAGTAAGAACAAATTTGCAATAAAGGACGTGGGGCCGTTTAGCCAACCAATTTTCAATGTGTAACATGCACATCCATATCACCTAGCATTTGCCTCCTGAGAAGTGAGAACTGAGGAAGGGGGGGATTCAGATCCAGTGCAATAACTGACTTATTACAATTAGATTTAAGTCGTCAGTTTTAATTTGGCACAAATCTTAAACAGACTTCTATATCTAAATAGACATTTAATTTTACCCGGCTGGAAGTTCATGGAAACTAATTGCACTCAGTCAGATATCTGGGAGGATACAGATTGTGGGGGGGGTGGGGGTTCGGATCCCGTAAAGTATTCTAAATTTTGAGTTCGGATCTGAACAGTCTGATTAGAATTCGGATTAATTATGTCTAAGTTAGAATTTATGAGACTCTTTTAATATTCATGCAGATTATGATGGGAGAGTACTTAATCCAAACTCAAATTTTGAGTTGGTCCATGGGATCCGAATTCAGATAGGGTTCCGTGTTAGCTCTGGTAGTAATAAATTATAATTGCAACATAATTAATATTATGTAAAGATAGTCATTTGAAGTCATTTAAAGAATATCAAATATAATATGTAATCGTATCTGTCTTATCCGAATTGAATGCGTACGATGCAGTATGGCTTTTACAAATATTTCAAGATATTTTGTGAGATTAATGTAACAGTGATTGTTTTCCAACCAACTATGCCACTAGTCACTGATGGATAGATGTTTTGAAGCATATTGATAGTGTTTGGTAACTGTGTGAAACTTAAATTTTAAGCTGTATTAAAGAGCTAGCACTCCTTCGGCAATAAAGTTAAAATAACTTTCTTAAAAAGTTTTAAACTTGACAATGCTTAAACCATGTGAAACCATGGCTTAAAAACTTTGGCAAGCTTAAGAAACATGAGCAAAAAGAGTACTAAGGAGGTGGCATTAAGCTTGATAAAAGAGCACCCGTTCAATGAGCTTAAAACTCCTTAGAACACTAAGGAACGCTAAGGAGCTCTAAGCCCTAGTTGCTGAACACTACCACTAAATTCTTTGTAAGCTTAAATCTAAATCTATCAGAGATAATGTGTTTACATGTTAAATTTATAAAATTTCTAATTAATTTAGTATATAAGTCAAAAGATAAAAAAATGAAAAATGAATATATTAAATTAACTTATAAATCTTCTTTTTTTGACCGCTTGACTTCATACTAAATTAAGTCACACATTTATAAATTTGACACGTAAATGCATAACTTGTGAAGTAGATCGGTTTCAACAGTTTGAATTAGTTGTTTGAAGTCATTCTGATAAAATTTAGTATTAAGCTCATCAAAGAACTTGATAAACTCAAGAGCGTCCTAGTTCTACTCGAATAGATCATATAATTTAATAAGAAAAGGGGGGAATTAAAACAGAGTCTATCAGCCACCTGTAACCATAGTAACATAACTGGTGAATAATTCGCATATATTTTGTTTTTTTTACGTTTCCGAACCGAACACCGAATAAAATGCAAAAAAATGTAGTATACGTTTTATTCAAGAATAAAACGCGAATCACGGATTATTCGTGAATAAAACGCGAAAAAAGGGCAAATTTTTTTTAGTTTTTTTTCAAAAAAATTTGAGTTTTTTTTTTTTGCTTCCTTATTGTACCGAATCATTTCCGAATTATTTTCGAATCACGAATTTTTGACTCCGCTGAACCGAGTCCAAACTATTCATTTGTCACATGCCCTGTTGTAGAGAATCTGTAACAGAAAACCCCAACCAGTAACACTTAATTTTTTTCACACAAAAAGCATTGGTTTCTGCACAACATGCATAGATGTTCAATTGTTCATTTAAGTTTGTGTCATAGTTCCCAATGGAAACACCATTATTTTCTCAAGGTTAAAGCTTTACAAAGACGCTGCTAGGGGTGTTCATTGGGTCCGGTTTAGTCGGTTTTGAACCGAACCGATTTAGTTTGGACCAAACGGTTCGGTTTGCTTTTTAAAACCGAATTCTAATTTCGGTTCGATTCGGTTTGGAAATTTTCAAAACCGAAATAACCGAACCGATCGAACTTTTATATATTATGAATTTGGTCCGGACCGCTCCGGTTTATTTCTTAATCAATTGCTTTAAATACTTCGGTTTATTTTTTAATATCCTGGTTTATTTTTTAATACTCCGGTTTATTTCTTAATATACTTCGGTTTATTATAAATCAATTGCTTTAAATAAAAAAATTAATATATTTTGGTTTGGACCGAACAAACCGAAATAAAACTTTGGTTCGGTTCGGTTCGATTGCAATGCTAAATCGATTTGGTTCGGTTCTATTTTAGAAACCGAATTATTACTTTGATTTGCCTAGTTCGGTTCAGTTTCAACCGAACCGAACCGATGAACACCCCTAGACGCTGCTTCTTAAAGAAGAGCCGAACCCTCCTTTTATCCTTTTCTTTTTATTTCTTATTTTCTCTTTTTCTCTTTTCTTTTTGTCTCTCTCTAAAAGCAGGATCTTGCTCTTCTTTAAAAAGAGTAGCGAATTTCTCTAAAAGCAGGATTCTACTTTTCTTTAAGAAGAGTAGCGGATTGAATCCTACAAAAACGGACGATAAATTAGATATGGTTTATTAGAAAAAATATTTAGTTTTATACCTTTTTTTTATAACAAATTTAATAAATTAAATTGTGATAATTGAAAGCTGGACTCATTTGAGATCCACTGAGATCCAATCTATATTCTTTTTGCCGGTTTTAAAGATTAAAATCTATATTCTTTTTGCTGATTTTAAAAATTAAATTGCGATAATTGAAAGCTGGACTCATTTGAGATCCACTGAGATCCAATCTATATTCTTTTTGCTGATTTAGTTATAACCATCATTCAATGTTTCATTATTTAATTTATCCGATCACTGCAAAAACAAATACACAACAAAATACAAAGAAATTGCCACCTCCAAGTTTAATAAACAAGTTGAATGTATATTTCAAAAAAAAAATTCCCATTTTGGCATCTTTAAACTAAATGTTCCATCTTGAAAGCATATCTTAAAATTAAATGATAGACAGCATAGTAGGTTCTCCTTTGACCTTGAATGAAGCATTGATGAATTCACACAAAAGCCAATAGCACAGGTTCAAGAGGAAACAAGTTTATAAATGAGCACATAAATGTGGTAGCCAACTAATAAGTAATAAGCATTTATACATGCATCTCTATCCCTCTAAAGTTACAACCTAGCTACTATGTTGAACTCTTAAATGCTCCTCATACAACCTCCACCAACTCTTTTGCATAGTTGGTCATGTCTATTTATCACTAAAGCATCAATTAATTAGCATGATCCCAAGTCCCTCTTCCTCAGGGCATAAAGCAAGGATTTATTTTCCTATTTTTGAATGGAATTGGATTTTGTCCAAAGAATTTTGGACAAATTTTATCTTAAGCCAAATATAAACCATCTTATCTACGTAAAGATTCGTGCGACAAATTTAAAGCTTAATAAATTTAAACGGCCCAGAAAATCTAAACTGTCAATGTGAATTTTGACACGAACCGAACGATTTTGAGCGGGGCTTTGTCCAGAGCCTTTTGGACAAACCCCCACCCTTTCTGAATTTGAGGCTACATCCTCTGCATTAAAGCACTATTTGAGTTTAACTCCAGATCATCTGATCAAAATTCGCCACATCTGTAATGCATGTTGCTCTTTTATATTCGTGCAGATTTAAATCGGACGGTTAAGATCTAAACTGAAAATTTGAGTTAACTCAGAGGATTCGAATCCTTGGAATTTGGTATTGTTTTGGTACAATGAGAATTGAAATAGTAGAAAAAATTCAACAAATTTCAGTTACTCATATTTGTTTTTTTTTTCTTTGGAGAAGATTAGGTCCAAACTATTTTTTTATGAAGTATTTTGGACTTTCATTTTTTTTTATAGCTAGAGTTTGAAACGAAGTACTGAAAATTCACCAACATATACATTTTAGCGCAAGGTGGTTGTGTTTATCTACAGATAAATAAACTCAAATGAAACTGAAGCACATACCAGTGTAAATTTTGCTAATACCTATCAATTTTCACTATATAACCTACGCATCCCCCACAAAATGTCAACTCAAACGCCTTTGGGATAGCTTTCAAGAATTCGAGGTAACTAAAGGACAAAAACAATATTATTTTTCCCTTCCTAAAAAAATATTATCCTTCATAAGATATGCAAAAACATAAGCTATGCAAAAATGAGTCATAAAATTTGTGATTTTATGGAGTCAGAAAAAAGTTTGTTAACTTGTCAGATATGAATATGAGATGTTTGTATCCGTTATCTAACAAAGCAATTGATAATACACAACGTTTTTATAGAAGATGAAATTGATTTATGCAATGTTTAATTTATATTTTTTTTTAATAATGAAAGCAACAATAGAAGTTTTTATATACAGTATGATATTGTACATTTTACACTTTAAAGAACAAATTTACTTGTTTGCTATTAATACGGATTTATATTGTATAAATTATAATTTTATTTGATATTTATTCATTATCCTTCCATTGTATGTTTTTTTCTGTTACATGTCAACCTTGATGATTAAGGATCTAGTATGATAAAATTAATATTTAATTTTCAAGAATAAAATATAAATAAGACTCAATCTTATATATATTTTTTTAAACTTGACTGATGCAATCAAGGAAGACTAAATCTTATATTAATTGACACTTCTTGGAAACTAATGCCGAGCAAACCAAGTAGAACATTTGTTATACAAGTGCATTTGATTTCAAAACAAAAGGGATAATTTGTTTTTAATTTACAAAGAAACAAAAGAACCAACAAACCTTTTGAGAAGTGGAGCTCAAAGCTGTTAGTCTCATCCTTGAAAGCTCAATTTAATAATATATCCCATTCCTCTGTCATAATCTTGAATAATAAAAAATAAATATATAACCAAACTTATGTAGATTTTATTAATATAACGCAAAGCAGTGCATCATGACAACAGATTTGTTATCTTTGAACTGATGTATCTTAGAAATTAGAACCCATACCCTCAAATCATAAACAATTAGAAAGCAGTATATGAAAAAAGTTAACCTACTAACCTAGGTATCCATTAACCTAATTCAAGAAATCTAAATTAAATAAAGCAAATTGTCATGCCAAATGCCAACATATATACCTTGATTTGGAAAAATTATTATTCACACATTTGAAGGAACCAATCAAGCACAAAACACATATAATGTTCTTAAAATTAATGCCAAAATGCAATTTCACAGATATATCAATATATCAAAAACTAATCAAAGAAAACATACTACAAAAAATGGCAATAGATTCCCTTTTCACAATTAGACCCAGCATTTCTCAACACTCAAATTACTCATATAAAAGACTAATAAATAAAAACTCAAAAATAAACAAACACAAATTTCAAATTCTTTGTTTAGAACATAAACCTAGCCGTGGCAACCAAAGCAATTACACGTCCTTGGTGTAAAAGAGCAGTACCCAAATGG
This sequence comes from Carex littledalei, assembly GCA_011114355.1. Taxonomy (NCBI): domain Eukaryota; kingdom Viridiplantae; phylum Streptophyta; class Magnoliopsida; order Poales; family Cyperaceae; genus Carex; species Carex littledalei. The sequence goes on from CM022087.1 coordinate 4,437,203, forward strand.
CCTATTTGGTATATTGCAATTTATTGCATAGCAGCAAGGAGATGGCAGACAGAGACCCCTGGACCCACCACAACAGGTACACAAGGCACAAATGTGGAAGCTTCCAGTCAGCCGCCGCGCCCTCGACTCTTCTATCAGTACCGATCGGTGTACCGGTTCTGGTATTAACTTGGAACCCTGTCAAAATTTTAAAAGATTTCAGCCTATTATCATGAAAATTGAAAGAAGGTTGAGAGAAATTAAGAAAGAAACAAAACAGAGAAGAACCCACCTTAGCAATGGCGGGGGAGAGAATGAGGAACGCAACAAAGAGGAGAATAGAGACAGGTCTAGAGAGAGAAAGCATGGTTGTTTCTCTCTGATTTGGATTGGGGGCTAGAGAGAGAGAGACAGACAGACAGGACGAGATGGGGTTTAGTTTTGGAGGTTGGAGAACTTAATACTGTGTGGAAGGACTAAGGAGGCATCAATACAGACTAGAGAGAGAGAGGGGGGAAGGGTTAAGGGTTTTGGGAATGGGCCATGGAGATAGAGAGAGAAAGAGCTGTGTTTTTAATCAAGGTGTTATTATCATGTTGCCACCTTTATTAAGTTGCAACTAATGGTTGGAGAGAGGAGCAATGCACTTTTATTAATTGACTCTTTAAATCACGCTACATAAATTCTTTGTAGGTTAAATGGTTAATGTACAGCAGCAGAGCAATTAATGCAATGCTTATCCTAATCTAATTTACACTTTAGTACATATTGATTAAGAATTATCAAGTCCCCAATTTAATTACTGGTTGGTTGTTGCGTATTGGGTTTTAGTTATTCGAACTTACAAAGAAACAATCATTTTAGATTTTATTTTCAGTGAGGCTATGGTATTATGCACAATGTACATTAATTTAAAATATTTTCATTTTTAAAATTCGAACCGTTCATCTTAACCATTCAATATGATCTATTTTAAATATACTTGTATATATATTTTTTTAGAATTATTTTACTATTTTTTAGATAGATAGAAAAACATTGTTTTTGTACAATACATCTAGAATCTATAAATCAGTTATCATCTACATATCTAAAAAATGTAAAATTTGAGCTGTGAGATATTTTATATGATTATCATATTAAATGGTTCAGAATGATTATTTGAACTTTGCAAATGAAATATTGTTCCAAAATACGAACTAATATATGCTATACATAGTATGCCTAAGCTTTTCATTTTTTGCTAAATGAAAAGGTTCAACCGATCTGGCGTTTTAATATTTTGTCACTAGAAATTTGAAGTTATTAATTTCGAAAGTTATCGCAGAAATAAGTTTAGTATATGCACATGCCAGAAATAAGTTTTAAGGCAATTTGCATTTTCCTGACCAAGTCCAGAAATAAGTTTAGTATAACTATGCTGATCAAGTCCCCAATTTGCATTAAAAGGAGAAAATGCACTGCTGATTGCCTGACCAAATATAACTATGCATGATTCTGATCTCTGCTTAAGGTTTTGATTTTATCGCAAAAGGCATATTAACAAGAGAACAATCTACATTTGTATTGGGTAGCAAAATTTTGTCGCAAAAAGATATTAAACAAGGAACAATCTATATTTGGGCTAGGGTATAAAGGCTTGTTATGGCTGGATTTTGTTATGTTAGCTGACACCCCAAACTAGACAATATCTAATTCTTTGGTTGGTTAATATTAAAATGTTTGTTTCGGAGGTGTGGTGCAACTAATTGGTTTTTCGACTTTGAAAGTCCAAACGGTCGATCCAAACCGTTAGATGTGATCTCTATATTAAAATATGCTTGGAGACCAGATTTTATATTTATTGAATTTTTTTTACTATTTATTAAGTCAGTTTTAAAATCGCTGATTTTAATAAACAGTGAAAAATTTATGGATCATTGAAAACAACAATTTTAAAACTGGCTTAATAAATAGTAAAAAAATTCCAAAAAATTCAAAATTTAGTCTCCAAGCACATTTTATTATAGATTGAATGTTGAACTGTTTGGATCGACCATTTGGACTTTAAAAATGTAAAAACCGAAGCGTTTGTTCCACGGTCTAGGAACAAACATTTTGATATTAGCCAACCTCTATATATATATATATAGAGAGAGAGAGAGAGAGAGAGAGAGAGAGAGAGTAGAACTAGGGTGTTCTTAAGCTCACCAAGCCCCTTTGTGAGCTTAACTTAAAAACCCATCGGATTGGCTTCAAGCGACGCATTCAAACCGTTGAAACCGATCTACTTCACAAGTGATGAGTTTACATGTCAAATTTATAAATTTTCAACTAATTTAATATAAAGTCAAGCGGTCAAAAAATGATGAAAAATGAATACATTAAAATTAACTTATAAACCATTTTTTTTTACCGCTGACTTTATACTAAATTAGTTCGAAAATTTATAAATTTGACACGTAAACGCATCACTCGTGAAGTAGATTGATTTCAACGGGTTGGATGTATCGTTTGAAGCCAATTCAATAGATTTTTTAATTAAGCTCATAAAGAAGCTTGGTGAGCTTAAGAACACCCTAGCTAGTTCTACTATATAGAGAGAGAAAGAGATGAGCTAACTTGCTTTGGAAATTAAAGAGGATGTTTTATTTTCCGCTCATATCTTCATTTTAAAGTTCAAATAGTTGATTTGAACCTTCTAACATGTTCTTCATATTAAAATGTTCTTAGAGACCAACTTTTACATTTTTTGGAAATTTTTTACTATTTTTTCAGAATTTTTGAAAATCATTACTTTGCTGAATTTTTTATTATTTTTTTTAATGAAAAGTTGTGGTTTTCAAAAATTCCGAAAAAATAGTAAAAGATTTCCAAAAAATGTAAAATTTGGACTCCAAGTACATTTTAATATGTAGATCATGTTAGAAGTTTCGAATCGACTATTTAAACTTTAAAAATGAAGATATTAACAGAAAGTAAAACACTCTCTTTAATTTCCAAAGCAAGTTTGCCCAAATATATATATATTTTAAATATAACCACTGTTAAGCAAGTATAATTTGGCAACACAAAGTCTACAAAAACATGAATACGGAAACGCAATTCATTAGTTCAGTGCTTATATATATAAAGACTAAGACCACGTATTGACACCATTAGATGTCTTATTGCTGTTTCAAGAGCCGGTGTTTTTGGACTTTGGTCATATTTGATCGCGGAGTAAGCAGTGAAGTAAACCTGTTATTTCACATTTAAATTATTATAATGAGAAGTAAAATAAGAATAAGATGAAGTAAGGGAGTTAATCCTTACTACTTAATTAGTTACTCTACCTATCCAGACAGATTACCTTACTCCACACTGTAGAGTCTATTGTTATAAGAAATTCAGATCCTCCACGGTACCGTAATAGAAAATCTTTTAGAATTATGGATCTGGACCGTTCTTTTTAACTAGGCACGAATCTCAAAGCCCAATAATACTGCCCCCGCGCTAGCTCAAATCTCAAAATAGCTGGGAGTTAATTTCAAATCGTAAAGTGGAGGGAATCATTTATTGTACCTGAGAGGATACTTTTCCTTGTTATAGGTAGAAATTTACAGATTAATTTAAGCTATAATTTAAACTGTCAAACGAACCGTAAAATAAGCAAAGCTTTCGGGATCTTGGAGGAACCGCATCCGCGGCCACTGCTGATACAACATGCTCTGCTTCGTTTACATGTTAGTGTATTACGGGGAAAGTTACGGTTCGAAAGCGAGCTTTGGTTTGGCTCCGGAGGCCTTTTAAAATACAAGCAGTTGACTTTAGGCAGCGTTCGAATTTTTAGTTAGTTAATTCACATTGAAGCTGTCTAGATGACACATGCCACAATACGAAACTAAGCAACTTCAAATCTTCAATGCAGCTTTCCTTAAAAGTTAAGACTAAATGTGATTGTACAATCAATCAATCAAAAACTTTTTTTCAATAACTTAATTGGAAATGAGAATAAGTTTTTGAATTAGTGGCAAAGCCGAAATTTTTTTAGTTAACACCCTCAAAAATCAAATTAAATGAATATCACCCCTGGAGCCTTATTTTCAATCTTACCACTCTCGCTAACTCAGTTTTGCAATGAAGGTATTGTCTTTGTCACCCGAAATTTTTTGGGGTGTCAACTAAAAAAATTTCGGGTGGCAAAGACAATACCTTCAGTGCAAAAACTCGCATTTGAATTTTGGATGAAAAATCACCTTGTAGCTATTAAATAGTACATTTACTGAAAAAAAATAACTTAATTGGAACTAACTTTAATACTCAGCAACAACAACCCTCTATTAGTTAATAAATTCACCTTAAAATGTGATACCACTATCAATGAATTAACTCGGCTCATGAGAGAATAAGCCTAACCGTGCCAAGTCGTTAGTAACTCAAGTCGGAATGAAACAAGTCAATTACGAATTTTCTAGAGCCAATCTCGAACAAATTACGAGCTGCAAGTTTTCTCGCCAGACATATTGAGACATTTGATGCAGAGAGAACACAATTTAGATGGACCTTCTATGATATTCCCAAGCCTGTGATAGATTTTTATGAAATTGAACAATTGCACTGTATTATGCAATATCATTGCATAGCGTGCGTGATATTAACTGCAACATGATGGCAAGGGCCCGGGCTATCTATGAATAGAAGAAGAGCAACTGAGCACGTGTCTATATTACCACTTGGCAAAAGGTTCAGTGAGCAGACGATTCCCAGATAATATCATAGACACATCTAATTAGAAAAATATTTTTATTAAATTCATCCACATTTTCTGCTATTGTACATATTAGTTGGCTCACATATAGAGCAAGGAATTTGTAATGAATTGAGTTACAAAAGCAGCAAGCACCGCAACAATACACACAAAACAAGAATTTATTTTCAAAGAATTACAGAAGTTATTATCTTTCTTCTGTTGGTCAAGCAAGAAGCAAATGAATCAGACAACACTATACAAAAGACAAATGCCCAATAATCAAACGCCAGGAAGCATTTTCACTAGAGTGAAGAGGTAACTCCGTAACTTAGAGAAATTTAACCACAGGGCACAGGCACTGTGAGGCACACGAGACAATGCAAACCAACAAATAGAAGAACTGTCTGCCGAAGCAAATGATTCTGTCAGCTGCTACTACCTCACTTCAGGAACCTTTCACTGGATGTCAGATTATAACCTGATAATGATCAATTATAGTTTGAGATATGTTTTTTTTTTTATGGGATGTGTCAGTTCGTTCTGTAACAAGGGATGGTAATTTATGTAACCCCCTTGACTCATATTGGTTGTTAGTTTTGCTTTCATAATAGAAATGGTGGTCCTTGAGACCCCAGTATTTCATGGAAAAAAAAAAAAAGTTACAAGGATGTAAAATGTATGTCAACGTGGCTGAGCAACTGCAAGAGCATACAAAAAGAAATAAAATAAAGAGGATACATGGGATAATTACTTCGGAAAAGAAAAGAAAAGAAAAAAGAACAAAGAGGAATGTGAGTGGCCAAAGCACGGCACCGTTCGATTCGTTTCAATATTCGGACGGATCAAGTGCGCACGAATTATTAAGCGAATCAAGTGGTTCCAAGTGATGCCCATTGGACGCTTCCGTAGGTGACACCGTGACACCATGTACAGTTTTCATTGACCGCCACGATAGAAATAATGGTGTAACCGAGTATTTTTTTTTTTTCCTTTTAGTTATCCAAATGAGAATATTTGTTTCGAATCATTTGTATTTAACTTTGAAGTGCAGGAGCCGCTTTACTGTTTTGTGAATAAACAATAATTTTTAATTATATGCAAGAAGCAATTTACAGCAATCAAATTTGCTTATGCTTGTTAAATGCCACCAATCATGTAAAATAATATCACTATAAAGCTGACAGAAAGAACTTGCACATGAATCAAATTGCAAGAAGGTACATCCATTACATTATTCAAAAGATATAAAAACAGAACATGTTAAGTCGTTACCTTCGATAATGATACGAAAAAAATGCAGTTGCCCTCGTGAATTATTACATTACTATCTACAAGTAAAAGAAGAAAGAGGGAGAGAGAGAGAGAGACCACGAGCCACTGCTACAACAAAGGTACCCCAAAGAAAAGATCATTACACCATCAGAGATCTTTATAAGAAAAAAAATTTGCCCCATTTACATGAAGCAAAACAGGTTATATATGAGATCTACAATTGCGGGAACCAAATAACCCAGCGGATCTCCTTTTTCGTGGAACTTCATTGCAGATGAGTTACCTCTTTTCTCATTTTCCTTTTTCATTTTTTTTTTTCATTTTTTTTTCTTACGGTCAAGAAAATTAAAGAAGAATTTTTTTGGTCAAATGCCTTTTTTATGAAGAGCTTTGTGATGCCTCTCTCTCATTGTTCCTGTCACTGGTCGGTATTTGCTGAGGAGATGCTGCAAGACCATACATGTAATGTCCCATAGGATGGTCGAATTTGCAATTAGGCCCGAATTTGCAAATACCATAGCGTGAGTAGAAATCACATATCGGTTCTCCCTGTCAAATTCAAAATTATGGTCCAATTACTTCGTAACACTTTGGGATGAACTACAAAGTTCAAAACATAAAGGTGTAAAAAATGCAAAAAAAAAAAAAACAGTTAATTTCACTTGTCTGCAAAAGAGAATCCCTTATGCTAGCTAAAGTTTTAAATTGTTATTATTTGACTTAGCACAGCAAGTGTAATTATTACTAATTACAGAGACAACAACAATAATGCTAATAAAAAAAACATTAAGCCCTTCAAATCTTGTTTCCTTGATAATTACTACCTGAAAAGCTTGATCTGTTTTCATGGAGGTTTTCCATTTCAGTGATACCCCCTGGTTAATTTATTGTCAATATGCACTAAAAATAAATATTAGATGCCAGTGGCTAGTAGTTCATTCAGAATTTCTTATAAGTAGGTTGTCTCTGCATAATGAAAAGAGACAAATTCTGCAAATTCAAAATAAGTTATGGACCTCTTGTAAATTTTCCTTAATAGAAAAAGAAAACTCTTACAGGGCGTAGAGGAAGGCCAATGGGACTGAGCGCACAATTTGGAGCAGGAACTAGCCTCTCTCTCGGATGGTTAAACTTGCAAGTAGCACCAAATTTGCAATCACCAGTTTTCATGTAGAACTGGCACTCAGGCTGGTCGGGTCTCTCTGGGAAAACGTTCTCTCTCTGAACTGCATACACAACAGATCCTGGATGGTAAGATGGGTACCCTCCTTGATCAGTTGGAACATCGGTCTGACGTGAGGTGGTGTAATATTGTGCGGTCGCAGTGGTTCTTTGTGGGTCATCTGGAGATGGGGACCCCATTGGTGCCTAGGGGTCATGAGAAACTTGTCAGACAAGTCAGTATGAAATGGTGAAAACAATTGAGGGAAAAAAATTTCAGTTGTGCCGCGATACAATACCACAAAATTATGCATCATCCTATAAAAAAATGTGAACCTAATAAAACAGAGATATGCCAGTTGCAATTCTCCTCTCCTTAATTCTTCAAAGACTGCCAAACGTTCCTGTCTTAATTGCTGGTGTTTGCTCCTAGGAGTATATTGTGTACATTATGTTTCACATTAAAATAAATGATCTGCCACGTTGCATGGTATATTCAGAAAGGTGAAAGTAAAAATTGCACAAAATATTGGTACGAAAACAGAGGGAAACTAGATCTATGCAGAAGCACAAGTGAAACGAACTTACAGGATAGGGGTTCCATCCTGGGACCTGAACTAGACCCTGGGGCAAAATCACTTGCGCGTAACTGGAAGGCCCTTGCCACCTTGGGCTTGTGATATAGGAAGCGCGTGCAGTATAAACAGGAGAAGTTACAGCTTGTGGAGAATAAATTGAAGATGAAGCGCCACCACGCAATGCGATCATAGCATTTGAGGGCTGGGGATGGTGGAATTTACATGTGCCTCCAAATTTACACTGCCCTGTACGTAAATAATATGCACACTCCTTTTCATCCTGCATGAGTAGATGAATAACTAATACTTAAATTTTCATAACTGAATGAAGAATCTAACTTAACACCGGGCATACAGATTACATAGCGCAAAACCTACTCCATGATGTAGACAATACATGGATACATATATAAATAGTCCAAATATTACTACCAACTCACTAAGTCAGATTGACTTCTTCCTATTTTCCCATTGATGTCACAAGGCTTCTGAAATAAAGATAGCAATAGAATGCAAGGATACAATTAATAAAAAGAACTTGTATAATAAATTACTATAAGATAATATATACCGGTCGTAGAGGATAGCCTAGAACATTCAACTGAACACGTCCGGCAATTCCAGCCTTTTCTCTTGGATGGTGAAACTTGCATGTAGCTCCAAATTTGCAAGTTCCAGTCTTCAAATAATACTGTCAAGTACCAACAAAAGTAGTCAGAATTTATATAACTCAGAAAAATAGCAGAAATCACCATCAAGAACTAAAATTCCTTTACTGCCAGATAGATAAATACTGGTACCAAAACCAACCAGTACTACATTACAAAGATGCTCCCTGGAGTACCATCATTTCTCCCGCTTTGGTCCCTAAATTAAAGAAACCAGTTTTGGTCCAAAAGTTTCCATTACAATGGAACTTGGCCGGTATCCACACAAAATGATGTCAGCATGGCCAGTATCCACACAATATATCCCATCAAATTTCGAGCCAACACTTTCCTCAGGTGCACAAATGATGCTTGAGTTTTCAAAATTTACCATCTTAGTCCAAAAATATATTTCCCATTTGGTTCCCTATAAATCATGGCTTTTTCCATTTTTGGTCCCATGACTTTCAAAACTTCTAGATTGAGTTCCTGAAATTTTAGTATTTCCCACTTTGGTATTCAAGAATTTAGGTTTCTTCATTATCACCCTTAACAAATTCATATAGAGGGCAACGTTGGCAACCAGTCCATCTTATTCTATTCAAATTTAGTGGCATCAGGAACAGATGAGTATGACATAGAAGTGAGACAAGCAGGTATTCTAAGACCAATCTTGCAAAAGAAGTTGCATCGGACAGAAATCTGCTGCCAACATTGTATGACATCAATGATGGCATGATGATGTTGCTTCAGATTTACACTCTTGAGAGATGTTAGCCAGCTTGGTAGAGAATGAAAAATTTGGGGCCAAAATGGGAGCTTCAAAATTTTAAAGCCCAAATTGGGAAAGGGTTTACTTTAAGGACAAATTTGTAAATCATCCAGAGAGTATGAATAATGGAATTTTTATGCACTAACATGATCCAGCTGAAATTAAAAAAATAGGCATATGAGAAAATTCCAAGAAAAATCAATGACAGAAATATAAAAATCACCTGGCACTCAGCTTGGCCAACCCTTTGTGGGTACTCTCCCTTAAGTCTTGCAGTTGCCATGACCTTAACAATAAATAAATTAAATATGTTAACAAAACAATTGATGCAAGCAAAATGCTTAACAAGGTCTCAAAGGAAGTAATAATGCAACACTTTACCGATTTTTCAAGACTTTTATACATCCTAAAAGTCTCACATTATAATATACAACTTTTGTATAGGAACCTGGTTTTTGGAATGATTTAATGACCACATTAACGAAGCCCTTTTAGAAAAGAAAAATACAACTAAAGAGAGGGACAGAGAAAGAAGAAGAAAAACATTTTAAAAGCATTGATATAAGGTGAAAAGCAGAGTTCATTAACTAGACTATAGCCAAAACATATGATATAAAACAAATAAATCAAACTCTGCATCAAAGAAAATTAAGGGACTACAACAGTCAGCATAAGCAATAAACTATTAAGAAAAACAAAGTCTGTAAACTTTCCGCTAGGAATACGCTCGTTTCAAATTCAATAAACTTACTGGTATGCAGTGTTCAATTTACAATACAAACAAGAAACAACAAATAAGAAGGAATAAAAATACCAGAGCCCTATTAGGAGGATGATTGAATTTGCATGTCATCCCAAATCGGCATGTGCCAGTTCTCATATAGTATGAGCAATCAGCTTCCCCTGGACGCTCAGGGTACGAACCTGCATCTACTTGTTCGCCTCCCCTCAAGCTCATTTGCCACATTGCATCTGCACCAGTAAAAGAAACCGCTACATAGTTTTAGATATTGCTTAGATCAAGTGCATGTTAATTGAGGTAGTTGGGACAATAAGTTGAATTTACTACAATAAAAGCTTGAGAAAAGAGTATCAACAAAATACGTTTTCTTTAATAAGCCTGCGAGCTCAAGTACAATTATATTTACACAAATTATCTAGTTTTACCATTGTTGCAAATTTCATACAAGTAAATCAAGGAAATACACTAATTCACTACTCTGAGCTTGCTTTCGCTGTTATGTGACCACAAATGTACTCATAGCTAGCTAGGGATACTCGTAATTCAGGATGTGCTAATTCGGTACACATATTAGTCTGCTGAAATTAATACCTGATTTGCACAAAAATAGCATGCGATTACAGTGCCAACATACAGAGAACGAGCAAAGAAAGCCTAATAAATTATCATCCAGGATTTCTCCTAGAACAGCAGGACTGTGCCATTATCATGCACTAGCAATTGGAGAAACAGGGGTGGTTGTATAGTACACAAAATCAGGTGTAAGAGGGAAATTGACAGAAAAGGAGATGATAAGAAATAAACAAATTACCTCGACGCAGACCATACCTAATTAATACTAATTTCAGATCAGAATTTCAGGATCATTTAGTGGAATTATTCATATAACTTACAACGCACTTAAACATACCAGCATTGCTACAGTACTAAAAAATAAAAGCACAAACTAGTTAAAAGAGGAAACCCTTAGTGCAAGCAACTTTTGAATTCATCACTCTCCGGGCTGACCAGAGCACCGGCAACAGATGCACTGCCACTCATGATGCAGCAGTAGTGATGGGGACCCATGAGTCCATCACCGCTTCAGATACAAAAAGACAGAGGAAAAAGAAATAAACAGCACAAGTAGAACTCCCACCCAAATTCCGTGAATTTCCCTTCAATTCCCGAGTTAAAAAATAAAATTGAAGCACATCAATTGAAACTAATATAAAAAACGCTGTTAAAAATCAAAACAAACAGCATTGCTACAGTACCCACAAAGACCAAAAGCGAAACAAGCAACTGAACAAGGAATCGGACAAAATTCTGACCTTCATCTCCGCCAGGTCTGGTGGAGGACCCCTCTGGAGCTGACGTGGCGTTGGGTCTGGGCGGGAGCGCACCGCCGGCGCCTCCGCCACCGCCTCCTGCGTGCATCACGGCGATCGCAACAGCATGCGATCAGGCTTACAGCGGCGATCGGAGTAGTGAGGGAGCAGGAGAAAAATAAAAGGGGTGTGTGTTATTTTGCTACGCTCCACAAAAGAGGGAGAGAGAGGGAGAGAAGAGAAGAGGGGAAAGGTAAGGAGGTGTAATGAGAGCCAGCCATTGGGGCTCCGACAGCCAGTCGTTTTGTTCCCCTTTTCCACCCGCGCGAGAGAACCCCGAACGGACAATTCTCCGAGTTACCGCTGCTATGCGTACTCCGTTACGTCCCCCACGACATGTTTAGACATGCTCAGAGTGAGTGCCAGTATTTTTTTTTTTCATTTTGATATTTTTTATTCGTATGCAAATTTATGATTGTCAAAAAATGATACTTTTATTGAAAATTAAAACGAGTTCCTGTAAAGATAAAATAATATTTTTGAATTCGATTGCACAGTGATAATCTTGCACAAAAATATAGATAAAGAGAACTTTCTATAATAATATTTCAACTGAATTTCATATCATGGTCTCTTTTATGATAACTTTTAAATGCATTTAGATTGAGTAGTTGTTTAAGAAACATAGTTGATGTTGTATGAATGTTTTAATTATTTGCTATATTCATAACAAGTTAAATCATCACTAAAGCAATATGACAGCTTGTCTAATTATTATAATTACTAAATTATTTAAAATATATTACATGCAAATGGTTAAAACTTTTAATGACACTATTTTAACATACACATTATAGTAAAAGACAAAAAAAATGTATTTTTAACACAAATTTATTTCACAATGAATGGACTCTTTCATGTTTACATTATATATATGATTTGACATGTATAAAACATTTCCAATTAAAAACATAGATGTATTGCATTACCATGATGCAAAAATAATATACATATAGTTTATTTTTATATTCCACAACTTAACAGTAATATATTCAATGAGAAGTGACAATTTGGAACGGAAATAAACTCTGGGTACAAACTGGGCTCTCGTATAGAAACTTATCGTATATTGGTGTTTACTTAACCCCCAAAGACTGGAAACCGTTTAATTAAACCGCTAATGCGGTCTGTTCCCTCTCAGAACAACTTAACTTTAACCTGAGACAAAGTATCTCATGTCAGATCGACCATTGGTAGACGCGATCAACGGTTAGATTAGATATAATTGTAAGGTTGATTCCACACATGCCGAATAGGCCGGCGGAGTAGAGACAGGCGGGTGGGAACGCGGCGGGTTTCGAACGAACGAAACGCACACCTCTAGAAAAAAAAAAATTAACAAACGGAACGCGAAAGATCTTTTCCAATTCCTGGAGCAGTTCGTACAGAAAACACCATAATAGTGTTTCGTTCCCTTGAGATTTCAAAGTTATTTGCAATAACCGTGGATGCCGACATTTTTATTAATATCCAAAGTTTAATACAAATTATTATTTATGCTCAGAATCTGATCCAATATCGAAAAATGTCCAAGCTGGCCAGAAAATGGCCAGCTTACTCTTTTTTTTTTAGACACTATGAAGATCAAAATATTGAAATCTAACTCTGAAAATTTGAAATTTTTGTTTAAATTATTTGTTAGATTACTTCGTTTGATGTATAATTAGCATATTTATACTAAAATACGCTAGATTACTTGAAATTATGTTGAATTACACTAAATTATGTTAAATTACGCTAAGTTACATTAAATTACGCTAAAATACGGTAAATTACGCTAAATTACAAATGAATAGGGACGATATCTTCACTGAAAAGGCGAAAAACGACGGCGAAACTTCAAACGGTCATAAAACGGCGCTCGAGTGTCCGATTTCAGCAAATGACCACTTTTCGGAAAGCTTGCGAAAATACATGCGTCCATGCCGGCAATGCCAGATTGCAAAATTCAGAATTGCCAAAAAACAAAGGGAAGAGCCTCAAAACTTGAGTTGAAGTTTCCGATTAAGATTTTCATTTCTATTATTCAATCCAAGTAGCTCAGTAAATTAGTTACATAATGAACTTGTAGAATACCAATTTTTACTATTTTCGGAATTTTTTTACTATTTTTTATGATTCATGAAAGATAGCACAGAATCGGTCTATTTTAGCGTAATTTACCGTATTTCAGCATAATTAGCGAAGTTATTGTAATTTAGCGTAATTTAACGTAATTTAGTGTAATTCAACATAATTTCAAGTAATCTAGTGTAATTCAACATAATTTCAAGTAATCTAGTGTATTTTAGTATAAATATGCTAATTATAAATCAAAAGAAGTAATCTAACAAATAATTTAAACACAAAATTCAAATTTTCAGTGTTAGATTTCATTATTTTGCTCTTCATAGTGTCTCTTAAAAAAAAAAAAAAAACAGTAAGCCGGCCAGAAAATGGCCGGCTTAGGGGGGGTCGGCCAGAAAACGAGTAAGCCGGCCATTTTCTGGCCGGCTTGGGTATTTTTCGATATTGGGTCCGAATCTGGGCATAAATAATAATTTGTATTAAACTTTGGATATTAATAAAAATGTCGGCCGTGGATGCTTAAAGCTAAGAATATTTAAATTAAGATGGTCTAAATATTGTTATTTAGTGGAGTTTAAAATGAAAATTTAAGTAGAAAGAGAAAATATTAAAAATCTTCTTACAAACAGTGGTTCTCTTTAAAAATTATTCAGATAAATAGTTTAACTTAGACTTCCTAAAGTCATGATTCCTAAACTTTAATTATTTCATAATTAACCATCTACGTAAGAACTAAAGTCCTAATTCAAATATGGACAATGTCTTAATTGATACTTGTCATATGAATTTTTTAAAAGAATTCACAAAGATTATAAAACTTTAAGACCTCTAAAACACGTCAAATTATCAAGTATTTTAAATTATTGAATTAGTTATACTATTTCCATATTTAATTGTATAGTTAAAATTTATTTATTTTTTAATTATAAATGTTCTTTATTATAAAATCAAACGATCTGCAAAAATGCCGAATTGTTTTTAAGACGCTTTCTTACCAAGAGCGAATATCAAAGAAAACTCTTCCACTTATTAATTTTGTACGGACCTAATTCTGATTTAGTCAACGACCTAATTCTTCCGCTTATTAATTTTGTACGGAAAAAGTTTGGCGCATAATATACAATCCGGTTGAGAAAGAGCCTGCTCCAGGTGTAACCGACAGCAAATCACATTTAATGCTGCCTAAACTGCGCATGCTGCTGGCCTCCGGTCTGTGTGGGACCCACACAAGCCGCTGGGTCGGAAAAGGACGGCCCCAAAGAGGCCACGTGTAGGTTTCGGATACGGTGCGTCAGGTGACTCTTTTTTCTTGTGCTTTTTCGCTAACCCCTTTCAGATCCCAATATATTTCTACTACAGATTTTCTGTAGCTTCTATCATGTTTTTGTCCATATAGTAATAATACAAAACGTTTCTTTTTTTTTGTAGTAAACAATTGTAATTTGGTTTTTTTTTTTTTTGTACTTCTCGTATTGGTGGCTTGATAAATAGGAATATACAAAGTTCACCAAATTTCCGTACTGATCGAATAATTGTTAGCTGCCATTACTTTCATTTTTTTATAGTAATATCAATTTTGTTTTTTATTGTTTCAGCTTACAATATTTTTATATCAAATCACTGTATTGTGATTGGTTACATAAGTTTTCAAAAAAAAAAGTGATTGGTTACATAAATTTTCAATAGGTAATTTATGTTTTATTATTATTGTAAGTTATAATGATCTATATAACACATAGTATTTATAGATTGAAATTAAAGGAGGTATGATGCGAGGTTAGAACAACTTTAAGATTTGGACTTATCAAGTATGTACGAGTATTAATGTGGATCAAACAGCTCAGACCAAGTAGCGAATTTGGTCTAATGCCCATCGAACCGCTCTCCACGGAGTGTTGCTCAATTTTTCTCCTGCCATGTAAATTTTCTCCTAACATTCACCCGCAACACAGAACACTGCGCCGAAACGGGGAGCACCTCATCCTTTAAATAAATCACACTCTACTACACCAGACGAATATTAAATAGAGGGGTCCCATTACTATTATAGCAGGGGTAGATTGGGTGAGAACTGAGAAGACTAGTGTAATTAAGCCCGTGTGATTACTGAAAGCAATATTGAATTAAGCACTATTTAGTAGCGGGCCCCACGAAGAAAGAAATAATAATTCGGGATTCGTGCAGTGGCTTTTTCATACTTTACGGCGCTAGCCTGGCTTTGGCTCGATTTACTAAGGGTAGGTTTTGCTTGATTACAGAGTTTCCCCAACAGCTTTTATTATTTAATCAATTAAACAATGAAATTATGAAGTTGTCTTAATTTTATTTAGACAAGGTCAAGGGGCAGCTGCAAATCTGCAAGTGCACGGGTATGCATTTCTTTTCTTTTCTTTATTCATTTTTTTTTTAACTACATGTGAATCTAACAATGGGTCAATGTCAACATGAGGATGGACACATTGGAATTCAGATCCAGTCAGTTATCCGTCATGGTACAATGAAATTTGGACCATTTATATTAATCTGACACAAATCTTAAATAACCCCATAAATCTAAATTAGGTTCGAGAAACCATAGCTCAGTCAAAATTAATTCTATTAGGATTGGCAGAAAAAAAACTGTTTTACACGTGGAGATAAAATAACACATAGTTAAACTGTTTAGTGCTAAGTAGCTAACTTCTCATCCTCTGCGATTAAAGTAATTATTATATTTCTAGAACACTAAAGTGCAAAAGATGAAACTGAAAAGAGAATTCTAGAAAAGGAGATGAGGGTTGAGTGTGAACTAAGGGTCCATGGGGACTTAATTGCGTTGACTTCAGGCCTAATTTATATTGGAGAATATACGCACTATAAGTGTCATACTTAAGCATATATCAATGCGTTATCATGAATCCACGAGGATATGCTATACCTGCTGTATTTTTTTTATATCTAAAATTATCATAATTCACCTCCTTTTTGTTTCCATAGATGCATCATCTCCTATTAATTTGTACTATCTGATGTCATGTTTGACTGTAGAATAAGAAGAGTCATAAATTCCGTATTTTTACACGTAAACAGTTAAACGAGGAATAAAATATAAGTAAAATAGAGAAAAATTTAAGTTAATTCGAAATAAATTATTTTATTTTTTCAGACAAATTAACTTACTTCATATTTATTTGTCTCAAAAGCGGACCTAAGTTATGCTAGGAGTGGGCAATTGTTCTATTCTTAATTTTCAAAAACAATTTTTAAGATACTGGATTTTGAGTTTTTACTCCATTATGAAATATTAATTGCCCTACCTTGTTGAGAGCATGCTTCTGTCAATGCCAGTCCAATTTTTACTCGAGTTACATTCTTGAACGAATTTCATATGAAATTCGATAAAATCGCACTAAATCGATGAATCCGACACATGTAACTAAAGCTATGAAAAAGTGCTTCAATTGATTTGGTCTTAATATGCCTTTTCTTATTTAATATAATATGTTTTAAGTTCTAATTTAAAATTTTAGTCGGAATTAGAACCTCATTTTGCATTTCAATTCAAAGTTTGAATTTGCTTTTTATTCACTTAATTAAAGCTATTTTAATGTATTAGTTTCTAAACAAGCTTTTTACGAAAAATAAGTGTTTTACATAATTTTTTAATATTATACAACAAATTAATTTTATTAAAAAAATCCTATTTTTTAATACAAAACAAACATTGTTAAAAAAAATCTGAGTTTCCGATCTGATTCAGCTGATTTTCACTTATTTATCTTATTCTAATTTCGTGATCAACTTGCTAATTCCGCTTACGATTCTGATTGTGAAACCATGGTTGAGAGCCCACAAAATGAAAACACTATGCTCCTCTACTCTTTAGAGAAAAGAAAATTAGCGGGTGACTGCTCTTTCAATCTTCACTGGTCGGCTGCTCCTCCGTGACAATGTATTTCAAAAAAAACTCCTTTGCTACTTAGAGAGAGAAAGAAAAGCAACGAACGCCTCGTCCACTGATTGTTGCTCGCCTCTGTTAATGGGTTTGACCCAATTAACTATTTTTTTGCCCTACTCTGATGTAATTAATTCATGGATCCGCTCTTGTATAGAATCTACTGTCATAGGTGAGAATTTATTTTCCAACATCTTATTTCAATTTAATCCTTTTTTTTAATGTAAGTGGCAACCTTTTCTAAAAAAATATATTAAGTGGCAACGAAACATGATCTGAAAGAGTTCTGAGTTGGAGCAACAAAGTTGATCACTTACAACTAATCTTACACTAATGGAGAGTAGAGGAAGGGATGGAATGGAAAGAAAAGAAAACTTTCCGTCGAATCGTATTTGATTGATAAAATTATGTCGGAGGTGAAGGGTATATGAGATGAAAGGTTTAATCTTAATCAGTATAATCAATAGAATCGGTTTCCCTTTCGATTTGGAGTGTAACGGATGGAAAGAAATTTTGTTGCAAATATTTTTAGAAAAAAATAGTATAAATGCTTAACCCTATATCTTACTTAGATAATTCTCATATAAGTTTTTTGTCACAAATCTACAACAACCACCGAATTTCTCATTAATCTTCTAAAAGTTTGATCAACCAAATAAGAAATAAGACGGAAAGAAAAGTTAATTTATTTTCTCTCATTAATCATCCAAACACGAAGAAGTTAAATATGTTAATCTTCCTTTCTATTCCATTTCATTCCCCTCTATTCTTCACCTCCCTTTCCTTTCTCTGCTCTCCATCCAAACAAGGTGTAAGAATTCCGTGACTAGAATGTGAACTGAGAATAAATTCTATTATTACGCATCTCGGTATATTTGAGTTTGTTGAGATTAGTATAATCTAAGTTAAATTTTAGAAAGGATGGGAACAAGTCTTGACGTTTGATGAGAAAATGCATACTCGAATTCCGTAATGATATTTAAAAATAAATCTTGTTGAGATGAATGAAATTTTTATTTTAAAAATGATTCCTATGATTATTTTTTGTGATTTTATGATTGGTTTTAGATAATAATTGTTTTTTTAGAGTAAAGTTAGGTTAGTTTTTAAGCTCACCAAATTCAAAACCTCTCAGATTAATTTCAAATAATTAATCCAAGCAGTTGGAACCGATCTACTTCAATGACTTTATATTTAAAATTTGTAAATTTTGAATTAATTTAATAGAAAGTCAAACTGTCAAAAAGAAAAATTAAAAATTAATCTTAATACATTCATTATTTTCATCACTTTTTGACAGCTTGACTTTTTACTAAATTAATTCGAAAATTTATAAATTTTGTATATATACACATCACTCAGGAAAAATATCAATTTCAATGATTTAAATTCTTTGTTTGAAACTAATCTAATAAAATTTGAAGTTAAGCTCACCAAAAAAAATTCACTAGCTTAAAAACAACCGTAGTTCTACATACTCTTGTTTTATTATCACCGCCACAAGATGAATCAATGGGAAACTCCGCATAATTTATCAATTATCACCCAAGAAATAACTAAATTACAATTCATTCACAAAATGTGCATTACTGCATTACCCTTTAAAGCATTATATCTGATCACAATTCATAACTTACTACAAAAAAGAATTACCAATGAAAAATAAATCAGAAAGAAGAACTAAAACAGATATGTACCTAAGGAGAGTGCATGGCTTGTGGCATCTAATTGTTGCGATATATATGCACGGTACAGCCGAGGAGTGATCATAGTCGGCCGACGATCAAACACCGGCGAGCCTGACCGTAATTGGCAGGCGTTAGTCGCAGGAGAATATTGTCCTCAAATGTTTTAATTGCTCCTATTTTTAGGAGAAACATTGAACAAGGAGAAGATAGCACAATTGGTCTTTCCTTGGTTTAGTTTTTTTTATTCTTCTTTGTTTTTGCAATGTCCAGCATGTACTTTTCCAAATTTAGATATATTCAAGAGAGGGAAAGACTAGGTTATTCAAAACAACATCAATAAATTGAGCTTGACTCGAGTCAGTTTGCAAAAATTCTGTTGTGTACATGAGCTGCTATGATCAGGTGTGGCACCAGAAAATACTATGGGATGGAACAAATATTAGGATAGAAATTTACAATTATTCTTAGAGTTAGGCAATGGTGATATGATATGCATATTACATATTACATAATGATATGTTCTATAGATTCATATTTATATTTTTTTTAAGTTTAAACAACTGATCCAAACTGTTATACATGATATGTGTATAAAAATATACTTGAAAACAAAATTCAACAAATTTTTAGTTTTTTTTAAATCAAGTGGTTTTCTACCTATTTAAAAAAATAGTAAAATAATTCAAAAAAAATGTAAAATTTGATCTCTTAGTATATTTACATACGGAGAATTACAATGTTTAATAATTTGGATCGACTGAAAGTTTGAAATAAAAATATTAATCTCTAGTATGAATCGATCCGTAATATGCATATTACCATAGCCTCACTTATTATTTTAAATCAAAAGCGCACTTCTATAGTTTTTTTCTTTCAAAAAAAACATTGACAGGTTAATCTTCTATTTTTTGTAAAATTCTATGAATATTAGTGCCTTTTTTTTCCTCCACATTATTTGGGAACTTATATGAGCAACACTAAAGTTGTTCGTTATAAATTCAAATATTGTATGTGAGAAGTCCCTGAAAATATATATAACACCAAAATATAAGGGCTATTTGCCAAATTCTCTCTTCTAGCATGTTCCGAATATATAAGAGTACTATCTATTGCATAGATTATTGCTAAATATTATATGCAAAAGCATGAGAACGACACCATTTTGCTATTCTAATGAACGGGTAGAACAACACAAGAGATTAACCTAGCTAGTGTAGCTAGTTAGACACCCCACTCTTCTACGAGAGAACGTGGGTTCGAACTCTGCTAAAAGTAAGAAAAAATGTGTGTGTTGCCTACGGACTATAATAATAATAAAAAAGTAGAAGAGATGGAAAAAAAAGAAACAAAGAGAAAACTCTTTTTGATATATTTTCTTTTTAATTTCACTCCCAACACACAATACTCCAAATAACACTCCCAAATCTCACACAGTATCATGTAGGGCTGCTAATGAGCTGGGCCAGCTCATGAACCAATGAGTTGGACAGCTCAATATTTTATATTGAGTCGGGCCCTAAACTGAAAAAGTCCGAACTCGACTCGTACTCAAATTTTATCGTTGAATAGAGTCGAATCCAAGCCGAGCCGGGCCGGCTCATGAGCCAATGCTGTTCTAACTGTTGCACTTGATTGCATTTCTAATTTTTACATCTTGATACTGGTATGTGCTATGTACTGAACTTGCTGTGTGCTAATTTTTACATCTTGATACCCTCATATGGTGTATGGATTTCAATGAAATTGGTGAAGCAATTCCACTTTTGTTCAATTTTTTGCTTTTTATACAGTTCTCAGTTCTGTTCGGACTGTATGCCCTTTTTCTTCTGAAATTGTAAGATGGATGATTATTGTACGATTTACCTTTATCGTTCTGAAATTGTAAGATGGATGATTAATTAATTTTTCAATTGGACAAATTTGATATGTGTTATCAATGTTAATTATTTTTTGTACCTCTTTTATATGTCAAGCTAGTTGGTTTTGGTTTAGTTAACTGATCTGTTACGCAAGAGCAAATTTTGAGATAGGGCTGAGGGAATTCCTAAAGATGTGTTCTGCATTAAAATGAGTTTAAGTACTCACATGCATGAACAATATTATAAATTTAAATTTAAATTCTACTACTACTCTAGATTTTGAAGAAAATTTGTTAGTACGCACAATGACCCCTTCATCAAATTTTGAAGTTACTTTGAATGTATAATCATAATTGCCGAGCTGAGCCAGGCCGAATCATGGGCTGAGCCGAGCCAGGCTTTTTCTTTCAAAACCAAGTCGAACCTTGATCTGAGCTATTATGACTTTCTCATTGAGCTGAGCCGTGCCAAGCCCATTATGTTGTGTATTTTGGGTATAGGAATAATTGGTCTATTTCGTACACTTCTGCTTTAAATTTATAAAACCCTAAATACGCAAAGTTAGATTGAATTGCAAGCGCACAATCTATCATTGTAGTAATTAGGTATCGATCCAAAGATAACGGGAGATATTACTTTCTACTAAATTAATTAATTCTAAAATAGAGCAAATAAAGTAAAAAGGGGGGGGGGGGTTTGTGTAATTTCGTTTTTGAAGGAAAATTAAAGTAAATTAATAGTTCGTAAAAAGCAATAAAAATCGGGTGAAAATCAAGTTTGAGAAGTCTAGGGGTATTCGGTCCACAATCCCTTGCTAATTCTATCTACTCGGTTTGTTTAAATTCATGTTTGATTATGACGAGGTTTCTAACCTATGTTAGCCTTTGGAACAAATATTAATACAAATACTTTGGGTGGAAGGATTAATGTTCCTCGAATTCTAGGGCTGTCATTAACCTAGAGGGATATTTAAGTCACATGCTCCAAAGTATATATCGATATTTATTCTAAGGTGTCCTAATTAGGTTTTGACTTCACGATTAAGTCCTTCACCAAACCCTAACCTTAATTCCTATAGTTCCGGGTTGGATATCAAAGTACGGTCGCTTCTCATCCAAATCCTAAGATATGTATTTATGATTTCAATTAGTATTGTCCTTACCTTGACCAATGCTAGAATTTAATAAACTTAAAGCGGAAAGACACGATCAACGCGATTTCAAGCTACTTCAATTCAATAAACCCTAACCAGGTGATTATGATTCAAGTACTAATAAAATTCATAAAGAATAAATCACAGAAATTAACATCAAATCAAACAATCATCATAAAAACTAAAATCCGAGTAAATAGAATTAAACAAGTTCACGCTACATGACCTAAACCCCTAGAGAGAAACTAGCCTCTCATGGAGATGCAAGCATCCACAAAAGTTACAAGAGAAATCATAATGAAAACAAAGTAAAACAAGTAAGAGAATAGACTACACCAATCTCTTCGCTCGCTGCCTTTGATCTTCACTTTTGCTTGCTCGAGAATCCTTCAAACCTTGCTCTTAATCGCCTTTGATCACGAGGAGAAGATAGAAAATGTGTAGAGAGATGTGGAAATTAAACCTCAGATGAAGAATAGTTTCTCCTGCTGCCTCCATGCCCATATATAGCTATTTTCGTGCCTTGGGAAGCAATCCAACAAAATCTGGAAGTGAATCGGGCGAAGATGGCAATAAAATCTGTCCAAATCTAGGCTGGGCGGCCATTGGCGTGGCTGTACAAAATTCTACATTTCGAATTTGGATTTATTTCCTTCATGAAAGTTGTAGAACTTTTATTCACCCAAATCGGAGTCCGTATGACCAAGATATGGTCAAAATACGAACTGTGTGTCGACAGCTGTAATTTTGTACGGCCTTCACAAATTTCCTGCAGCCCGCACGAGTACCCGCAAAACTCTCGGACAAATCCGTGCGGCCCGCACAACTCGCAGTTTTGCTCCTTTTGCTCTGAAATTCAAACGGGCATAACTCATGATCCGTAACTCCGTTTTCAGTGTTCTACCACTTTTTGGAAAGTTTGCGAGAAGATCTACAATTTGCTCCATTTCCTGTAACTTAAATAGACTTCGGCAGTAACTTGATTCTTCGGTGCATTCTATACTAAACTAAACATTAAATACAAGGATTTGGTGCAGTTTAAGAGGTAAAACCTCGACCGAAAGTATATATAATTGAGGCTTATCACATTAGCAGGCCTAGTATCATGTATAATGTTGGAGGTGTTATAACTACATCTTTAGTATGGTTTAAAGCAGTGTTTTGAAATACATTTTTATATAAGTAAAATGACACTGCATGCCGTATATGCAGTATGACGATATATAGAGTACATTTAGGGTGTTTTTAAGCTCCCAAACTCTTTATTAGCTTGATTTGAAAACTTATCAGATCATTTTTTAAATAATAAATCTAAACTGTTGAAACTGATATACTTCACAAGTTATGTTTTTACATGCCAAATTAATAAAATTTTGAATTAATTTAGTATAAAGTCAAGCAGTAAAAAAATGAACACGTTAAAATTAACTTATTAACCTTGTTTTTATCACTTGACTTTATATTAAATTAAGTTGAAAATTTATAAATTTGACAGGTAAATGTCTCACTTGTGAAGTAGATTGTGTTGTTGTAAGCAATCTTCCGTGCTGTTTGACTAATTTGCAAAACATATAATCATTGAATTTTACAGTTTCTCTGTTTGAGATGTATGCAGGTTTAATAGTTACGACCAAAGGTCAAAGCAAGTCAACAATTCATATCATGGCAAGTTGGCGTAACAAGTCGCGTCCGAAGGTCAAAGAAAGTCAAAGTGCATATCATGACAAGTTGGAACATGACAAGCTGCACAAGATAATCTGTTGCATGATCTTCTCGAGCTATAAGGAATGATTTGATAAATATGATCTGATGGAAGATTCACACGAGCCATTTGGAATATCGGACATTAATGAAGATGCTGAATCATGAAGATTACGGAAGATCATATGAAGATCAAGATCATGAAGATTATGAAGATCACACTTTACCATTTTGAGTTGTTATTTTTATTTATGTCCAAAAGTATGGTAAAGTAGATCTGAGGTTGAGACCACCCGAGTCTAGCTGTTGCTTGGCTGGATATCAAATTCAAAATTCAAATTACCGGGCTTGGTCAATACTGGAAACTTGGGCACAAGCAAAATAGGCTAAACCATTATGTTGTAGATCTTGTGATCTGCAAAGAGTCGTTGGCTCTCCTTTGAATTCCACTATAAATAGTGGGCTATGTCTCTTGTCTAAATTGACAAGAGTATACCCTCACTAGTCCATTGTTGCTTGTGCTCAAACTTCAATTATCTTTCCAGCAACCTCAAATATACTTCACCTAACTTGATCCATTGTGAGATTAGAGTGAAGCCAGTGATTGTCTGGACTTAGAGCCTGCGAGCTCGCTTATATCTTTGAGCCTGTGTGCTCACCTTTCTCTCTTTAAGCTATTGTGCTCATCTGTCGTGTGTGTGGACCGCATGAGTGTTGTCTCGTACAGGTCACAACTTGTATTAATTTCTTCATTGGGTAATAGAAAGGCGCGCCTCTTAAGGTTGCGTTGCCCCGGAGACGTAGGTCCATTCTGAGACCGAACTTCGTTAACAACTCATGTGTATTTTTCTCTAACTCTATCTATTTACTTTACTGCACTTTAATATTCATTTAATTGTTATTTAATTTACAAGTTCTTGATTCCGCCAAGAAATTACCGTAGATAGATTACTTAAACACATGAACGACTTTTAAACTTGTCTATCTGACAGATAGTTACAACTTGTAGGGGTTAAATTTTAAACATACTTATTCACCCTCCTCTATATGCAGTTAGGGACAACATATCAGTTTTAATAGTTTGAATTCGTTATTTGAATTTATTCGGATAGATTTTGAAATTAAACTCACTAAATGACTTAGTGAGCTTAAGAGCACCATAATTCTACTCAAATGTATATATTGATTTACATGCAGAATCATATATATGATTTAATGTACAGTTTTTAATATAACTTTCATACAAGTAGGAATGATACATACAAAATTATAGGTGACAGGCCTATGGGCATTTAAAGCAAACAAAAATAAAAATTGTAGGTGACATACAAACTCTTAAAACATAACATTTATTACAGAAAATGATTAACAAAAATATAATATTATTAAAGTGCATAGTCATAATATTAATTAGAGGAGGGTTCACATGCCTTTATTTTTTGTGCCTCCACCTTGCCTCCATTTTTAAAAACTTTAATAACTCGAAATTTAAAACTTAAAAGTCAAAATAAAATCGTTGGATATGATCTACATCATTTTATCTATGCACGTGTAAAAAATTATGACATTTCAATTTTATTTTGGTTGTCATCAAGAGCTTGTAAAAAACATACTAATGTAGATAATTTCTAGACGTTAATTTTTCAACTTATTAATTCACATAAAAACAAAATTGAAATGTGATATTTTTTTATGAGCACATAAAGAAAATAACATAGATCACATCTAACGGATTTATTTTGACTTATAAGTTTTAAATTTCAAGTTATTAAAGATTTTAAAAATGATGGCATGGTAGAGGCACAAAAAATGAAGACATTTGAACCCTCCTCTATTAATTAATTAGAATAGACCCACATAAAATATATGTTATGCAACTTGTGTTTGCTAATATTCTCCGAGATTCAACTTCATTATTTGTTGTGTTTCTTGGGGTTTTTATTTGAATAAGTATATAAATTTATATTTAATAAACAATTTAACTTCAAAATGTTGGGAGGTCAAACAATTACACCTCATATAGGGTCAAACACTAATATTCCAGAGAAGGAAAAACAGTTCTCCACCTTAATTTTAAAGACCATTCTATTCCAAAGCCAACTCATAAAATATAAATCTGAAGTGTGAACATAATAACTGATTCTATAGAAGTTACCATGGAATATGTCCGACATATCACCAACATCTCTGTGAAACTAGCTAGACTCTAGTAGTAAGAAACCCTTCTTGTCGCATAGTCGTGGGAATAGATCTTCCAAAGTTTCAAGACTTTGCTCTTAAGAAATCGTCTCCAATTTCTTAATGTATCTCTCATCTATTTTTTCTGATGGTGGAAGAAGAAGAAAAGAGCATAGATTTATAGGATAATTGATGTTCAGAATTTGTGTTGTGAATTGTGTTATCTTGTGTTATGGGGATCAATTCATTTAAATAGAGAAACAAAACTACTAGTATGTTGTGCGACCCGTACAAATAGCCATAGAACCGACTTTTGTGAATTAAACCAAATTTCTTTAATTAACAACTTTTTGTGTCGCCATGCAAAAAGCTGTGAGTGGCCACACAAAACTATTTGTGTGACCGCACAAAACTCTGTAACTCAACCAACTCGATATGTAATATCCAGATTGGAGAATGCTGCCGCACAATCATTTGTGCGGCCTGCACAGAGTTCTAAAAATTGTCTAATTTATTATATACTTTGTGGTTCTCCTTAATTAATTGCAAATCTCATAATCAATTCATCAATAATTTGAAATTTGTCTCCATAAATTTACAAATTTATAGCCCATATCTAATTGAATTTGTAGATTGTTAAATATCCTTTATTCGGACAATCTTACATAACATTAAACAATTTATAATTGTATCACATATGCGCTCGTTGGATTGTGATCCAACACAAAACACTAAAAACAATGAAGTGCTATTGTGCTGCTCATCACATGCTTCGTATTCTCTAAACTTAGTTTTTTTTATGCACTTTTTCATGGCTTATATTTTGCACAGACCATTCCTATATGAATATTGTTTTAACACATATATGTTTTACCAGTAAAATACTAAATTAGTCCTTATTTAGATGAACTTTCTGGTGACAATCTTATTGTCAAATTTCAAAACTCTAGATAACACACGATCATTCTTGACTCATCTAATTTGAGGTGGAATAAAAAAATTGAGATAGGAGGACTAAATAAATGACTATTTTGTAATTTCATTTATGAAAGCGGATTAATAGTATTTTTTTATAATAACAAAATTTTAAAAGACAAAATTGATTTTTTTTAGCTTACATGGAGTGCTTAACATCTATTTTATTTCCTACCAGCTATTATGTCTCACGAGATTCAAAAAGGTTTGCTTGTATTATAGCATATGAGTTCTAAATTCTAATTGTAAAATAATTATAAATATTGATGTATTAATTGCAATAAGAAGTACAAGATTAATATATATAACGGTTATTCATTTAACAAACTTCTTTAATTAACAGTATGTCTGAATTACTTTATCTACTTTTAAAAAATAATTTTTTTTTGCAAGGAAATTATTACGATCTCGCCTCAAATTTAAATTCAAAGTTTGGCCGCAAATTACATTAACAACAGGGTTATTTTATGCTTAGTTTTGGAAAAAGAAATTTTATTGAAATAATTTAAAATTTTCTTTTTAAAAAGAAATAATTGAAATTTTGCTTTTTAAAAAAGAAATAATTGAACTTATAAAATTTAGATATCTTCTATTTAAATATTTTGCATTCAGCAATTTTTAGAAATAAATATCTTTCAAAATGCTACAACTTTATAAAATGAATAACAATTAGCTAAATGAAAAATGGTAAATGCTAATGTGCTACTTGTAGCATAGTGACATGCGAAGCTACTCTTTCAAAATTCTATTGAATATACTTCAAACGACGAATTCAAACCGTTGAAACCGATCTACTTCACGAGTGATGCATTTGCATATAAAATTTATAAACTTTTGAATTCATTTAGTATAAAGTCAAGCGGTAAAAAATTAAATTATAAACTTTTGAATTCATTATTTTGACCGCTTGACTTTATATCAAATGAATTAAAAAATTATAAATTTTATACGGAAATGCATCACTCGTGACGTAGATCGGTTTCAATGGTTTGGATTCGACGTTGAAGCATATTAAATATATTTTTTAAAAGTAGCACGGCATGTCACTATGCTATAGGTAGCACACTAGTCTTATTTATGAAAAATTCTATAAAAAAATACAAAATACTTATATTATTTTAAGTGTTCATTTGTTTCCAAGTCACATCAAAAGCATCCATGGCATTTTAAACGAGGAAGAAAAATAATTCAAATACTTTCTAATCAAGACATAATGACGAGTTAAAAATATATCCATGACGAATAATATATATGATGTGATGTGACAGTTGAAATAACTTCTTCTGATTGGACAGTTATAATTTTCAATTATTATCGCCAACAGACTTTAAACTAAAAAATGAGAAAAACTATTGTTTTTGTTTGAACCATTTGCCGGAAATTTCTATATATTATTTGAAAATTGAAACTATAAATCATTCGTAAAAATAATTCTACCAAAGATCGTACGGTGTAGGACTTTAGAGGGACCCGAGAGGAGAACTGGTGGATTCTTCATTGCGATCTCGGTGACGTCGTAATGGAACTACTAATGACGACATCATGAAAGTTAAAAAGAGAAAAAAGGTGGAGTGGGTTGCCCAATGTCCACCGACACAGTTAAAAATACCCAATAATGCACCCTACAAATCTAGTACTGGGGCCCACCAAATAATTCCCCCATCCTCACCTAGTCCAAGTGTACCCAAGTTTCGTCCTATTCATTCACGGTCTAAATTCAATTCTTCAGAAATGGATTGGGCCGACTTAAGATAGTTGTTCTATTAACGGGCCATAGTGGGTCGGATTTGATTGAACTCGCACCCTATTCTTGACCCAAGATTGACTTTTCTTTTTAATCCGTATTTTTAAAGTGGGAACTGACCAGAAATAGAGCAATTACCCGCTTATTTTATCTTAACTCGGCGTAGATATTTTTACCACGCGGAAATGTTTACCAACTTGTCCAATCATCTTACGTGCTGCGTTTGAATCGTCGGTGCAGATAAGAAAAACTATGGTAGTGTCGTTTGCCGTAGAATATAGTAGACTCTATTGGTGGGGAAATACATCTCTGTTTCGTTGCTCTACTTGCAATTTTCTCCGGGTAAAGAATGTAACAGAGTAATTTTGGCTTCATGCAGCGCACGAGCTCTAGAATCAAAGCAATGTTGCATATGGTTCGTGCGCTGTATGAAGCGAAAACTGCTCTATTAAAATATTTACGCATTTTCTCCCGATCACCCTCTTGGTCCATCTTCCTTCCAAATTAATTCTCTCGATCTCGTTATTTATTTTCTATCAGAGCCTCTGACTATGTATTAGATCAGATCTAACTTTTCGAATTGGATCGGAAATCCATTTTTCCAAAATGGCCCTTTCGACTCTAATTCCTAGAACTAGAAAGGGGCGGTTTTTGATCTGTTTTGTTCTCCTCTTTCTTTTCGCGGCTTCTTCGATTGAATTGGTTTCTGCTCAGGTAAGATTTCTTCATTTTCTCTTCAAATTAAGCGCATTCACGTAGACAATGCTCTATACGATGAAGTATGGCTTTCGTACCAGTACCGGTATAACATGCCTCGATTGATTTTTTATTTTTGAAGATGTTTATTGGTTGGAAACGGTGTATCAGTTATTTTAAGTTTGCATTCTTTTATCCTAATTTTCTGTCAATTATTGTTGTTCAGGAGGGAAGTTCTGAAAATAAATCAGCTGAGTTGTCTCATTCGCTGGGTCGCAAGTCTAAAGTGAGTCTCTTCCTTTTTATTAGATAACCTGGGTGGTATAAATTTTTCTCCGTGAGAATTAAAATCATTTACTTATTATTGAGTGGTACAGGTTGTTATAAAATCTGTTGGGAAAGATGGAGAAATTGAAGATCATGGTGTGGATTTGGACGAAGTGGGACCGGGGCTATTTGATGCCTTATTTGCTAGCTTGTCTATGATCTTAGTTAGTGAGGTCAGTACTGTTATTGACTATTCAAAATACCATTTGATTTGAATTTTGGAAGTTAGATGATAAATGTACATGCATTTGCTAAACAAAAGCCTAGGTCTTCTCAAATTCCCAGTAAATTTTGCCTAAGTTGCTTCAATTTTCCTATATTTTTTTATAAAAACAATGTCTTATTTTTGTGTATTAGATTGGAGATGAAACATTTATAATTGCTGCTCTCATGGCAATGCGGCATCCGAAATCAATCGTCTTGTCAGGCGCACTTTCTGCTCTCTTTGTCATGACCGTAAGTTCTAAGAAAGCCTCTTAAATTTTTGTTTTTTGTATTTTCCTCCCTGTTTCATATTCATACGACTAATACTTTGTGTATTTTGTAACTTATAAAGATACTATCAACTGAACTAGGCAGGATAGTGCCGAACCTGATATCTAGAAAACACACTAACAGTGCTGCCACAGGTATATAATTCTCAATTTTTATTTGTATTACTATTGGAAGTTTCTCTACACGTATCTATTCCAAAATTCTAAGCTTGTTTGAACTATTTTCTTACTCTTTTTTGGACCCGGTTTAGTACTGTATTGTTTTTTTGGGCTTCGGTTGCTATACATTGCTTGGAAGTCAGACTCAAAGGCATCTCAGAAGAAAGAAATTGAAGAGGTATGCTTTCTTTTTGTCAATTATTTTATTTCTGGTTCCAACCAAAATTAGAAAGAATTCCAATACTATCTCTTAGAGTACTTGTCCAAATATTCATAGCTAAGAAGTCTCACCCGACTTTGTATTCTTACATATTTGATTCGCTGTATAGGTAGAAGAGAAGCTTGAGGCAGGACAAGGGAAAACTCCTCTTCGTCGGTTCTTTTCAAGATTTTGCACTCCAATCTTTCTTGAGGTAAATTAATCTTGTTCTCTCTTCTCTTATTTGTTGGTTAGTCATTGTTCTTTGATTTGTTTAATCAGGGATTATGATGCTATATGCTCACAGTGAGCTGGTCTGGTCAGGTCCTGCAACTGTACTGTACCAGTATTCCTTAATTGCTACAACACCATGCTCAATTGGCTCAGTTGAATGTGATTTTGAATCTCTATTTGTACACTCTTTGGATTTATCTTGCCTTATTTGGCATTGGATTATTCAGTTGGGGAATACCAGTCATAACCAGTAATTTTGCAATTTTATTCTCTTTCAGCACCTGAAAACTCATGTATGTTTATTTTTTTGGTTCAGTCATTTATCTTGACTTTTCTAGCTGAATGGGGTGATCGTAGCCAAATAGCAACCATTGCGGTAATTTTTTTTTTCACTATTTAGTTTTTACACAATGAATTCAGTTTTTAATATGAGTCTTTCAATGATTTAATTTATGCCTAGATTTTGAGCCAGCGAACCTTTTAATAGCTTCAGATACTCTGAATTTGTGACTATAGAATGGCCTTAAGATATAAGTGCCTACGATGTTAATTGGTAGATCTCAATTTACGAGAGTGTTGCATAGTTCCTAGATTTACATGAGAAATTTGTTTTGTATTATTGTATTTTTATGTTGATGCTTTTCTTTGTGAAAATGCAGCTGGCAACCCACAAAAATGCAATAGGAGTTGCTGTTGGTGCAATAGTGGGCCACACCATTTGTACCTCAGTAGCCGTGGTAGGAGGAAGCATGCTGGCCTCCAAAATCTCGCAACGTACCGTTGCAACTGTTGGTGGCCTTCTCTTTCTTGGTTTTTCCCTCTCATCATACTTCTATCCTCCCTTGTGATTACAATGTTCTTCTTGTAAGTTCGCTTTTTTTTTATTTTTTATTTGACCCATTGCACTTCTCAATTTCTCAGTTTCTGAGACTGGGCAATTGAACTTTTGGACAGGAGGGTTACATTGAAATTGGTAGGGAAGTGGTGGTTAGTTGTTAGTTTATTTTGTTTAATTTATAGGATGAATTTTGGATTTTTGTTTTGCAACTCATTGCTGGGTTAGTAAAGGGAAATTCATGGGGCAGATAATTGAGCAGTACGAATGGAAGATGTGTTACAGTTTTGGGACAGTTACTATGTAGCGACATTCAGTACTTTCCACCTGATACAGTAACACAGTGTAGAAATTACTGTAGCAATGAAACTGAATTGAAGCGGTTGGTACAGTAACATTCAGTACTTTCCAGTGTTAATTCTTCCAAAAACCAGAGTGACATCAGTCAATGGCTACTAGGTCCAGTCCCAAGTTAGTCTGGCACAAGTGTAGAAAATTACTTCAGTTGGATCAGTTGGTGCTACCTGAGTGGGATATATTTGACTTTCATGTAATATCAAATCTATTATACGTGTTTTGCACCTTATTTGTTTACAACTCCAGCCCTATAAGAAATAGTTCAATGTTGAAGGTGAGATGAAATTGGCGTTAATTAAAAAGAAAATAAATATACTAATATTGAAGATGGAAATGAAGAAAAGAAGAGACGGCTATGAGTCGAAAAGATACTAGTTGTCTTTATTTTGTTATCACATTTTATATTAACTAATTCATGGATGAAAATGAATGGGAGACGTGAAATTCAAAAACAGTTTATTTTTTTTTGCTTGGATCACGTCCGTAGGCTATGACATCTTTTCCTCATCTCTATCACAATTCAATCCTCATCTTTTCAAAAACAGTTAAAAGAACAAAAAATAGGGAAATTGTGTTTTAGTTCTTGAACTATTGCTTTTAGTTTTTTGGAAGCTGATATGAGTATCCGCACTGTACCTGCACCTAAACTGCTATAACTGCTTGTGAGAACCGTAACCGTTTTCAAAACTGTAATTTGGTTTTACTAATATTAATAGTAACATTGTGAAATATATATCTCAAATACGACAAGTATTTATATCTATACATTTAATTATATATATGATATATGAATTTTCCTAAAATAACCGTACATGCACCTTTTTTTGAAAAATTCTCGCTTCGTACCCGCATTTGGGGACCACTCAAACGGCATGTGGGCACCACTAAAATTGTCAACAAAAAACGTTGACTTAGCTTATGTGTGGGTAATAAACGACATGTGGGGACCACTAAAATTGTCAACAAAAAATGTTGACAAAAAAATGTTGACTTAGCTTACATGCGGGTAATATTTATATCTCCATTCTTGTGGTATTTATACTTACGAAACAAAGTATTTATAACTATAAGGGTGTGTTATTTATACTTACGAACTAAAGTATTTATATCTATATTACGTTGGATGAATAAGAATCTTAAAAAAATATTTATATCTACAAAGTTATAACAAACAAAAAACTTCAAATATCAATTATCTTAGACAAATTCATACCTAAACAGTCCAATATTTATATAATATTTGAGTGTGCATGCTGGATCAGGTATTATTATGAAACTACTAAGTATTTATATCTGAACACATCAAGTATTTATATCTGAACTACTAAGTATTTATATCTGAACACATAATAGACAATTACATCATCTTCGCAAATCAAATTGTCACAAACATCTTAAAATCCAGCAACACTGAAACACGATTATGTATATGAAATAGAAACGAAACGATCTATCATTATTAATTCACCAGAACAAAAATAAAATCGAAAAGAAACAATATTAATCTAGCTGATCACCTTTCAAAATCACCGATTAAACTTGTGAGAACTACACAAAATCGGTTCCAGTTTCAAAATCGCCAGACAATTGCCTCAAAATTGCCTCAAAATTGCCGAAGCCTTCGAAAAAGGAAAAAATGAAGAGAAATGAGCATTTGAAATTCAAAATGGAAGGTCCGATAACATTGTTAGTTAGATCAGTAGTTGTGAGGACCACAACCTTACAGTTATGGAAGTTAATCGCGACGGGATTAACTGCGGGTACGATGCGGGTACTCAACTATGGGTACAAGAATGATTATTCTTTAGTTTATTGAACCTACTGAATTTTTTTCTTACTTCAAACAGCTCTTTTAAACTATCCAATTTGGTTCGTATCAGCCCTACCGTCCATTAACCGTTAGTTTTATCGTTTAATACGCTGACGTGTATCATTCTCCTTTCGTCGTCGCTCTCAAAAAAAAATTTCTGTTAAAAAAGAAAGTGTTAAACAAAACAAAAAGACAAATTCATCGTATTGCTAGACTCCCAACTCTGACTTCGTATCCTCTGAGTTAACTCATTTTGAGTTAAGATCTGGACCGTTCGATTTAAATCCGCGTTATTATTAAAGGGCCCGTGTGTTATAGCTTTATAGGTCTGAGCCGGATTGGTTCGAGTTCTGATTGCACGGTTCGAAAATAAACTCAAACGGTACGCTAATATAGACGATGCAGATTCCCCAACTCTTCCTCCCTTCATCTATCTCAAAGTGAGCTTTAGAAATTGAAACCAACTTTTTTTTAAGATAAGGTGGTAACGTGTCATTCTACGAATTTTCAATTTTTCATTGATAAAAAGAATATTTACATGAAAAAAGGAACCATTTTTGTACGTTAATTTAGTGCTCAGAACTATGCTTTCAACTAGAGGTGGCAATGAGGTGGGGCGGGTCGAGTTCTGGTCGAGCCAGGTCAGTCCGAGTCCGTTTGATTTTAAAAAAATTGTTGGACCACGAGCTGGATTGGGTCGGATTTTGGATGGTTCAGTTTAAACCGTGTCCGTGTTTCGGACGGATCGGATTTGTTTTGAATCAGTTTGACTTTTTATAAAAAGTCGGATCAAGTCTGATTTGGGTCGGATGGAATCGGACGGATTCGTCAATTTTAGTGAGATTTGTTACTTCTAGACTGACATTAGACGGGCCGGACATATTCGGGTTTTGTCGTATCTGTTTAACTTTGAATAATTGTTGGGTCACATATCGGATTGAATCGGGTCGGTCCGGAATGGTCTTTCGAATCAAATCAGATTTTTGTCAACTATGCTTCCAACCCAATAAAGGCATTTCAGTTCACATGATATGGGGCAAAAAATCGGCTGTTATTCCATTAGAATAAAAGGACCCCGTTATTCCAATAACATCCGTTCAGATTTTTCGTGCGTGATTTCATGTACGGTCTCAACAAAATTGAACGGCTTCCATTGAAATAACACCGATTTGTTTCCCATGATATAAATTCCAAAAAAAAATTCTCTTCATTTAAAGTTTAAGCAATTTGCCTTTGGACTTGTTATAGATTAAACAATTG
This sequence comes from Carex littledalei, assembly GCA_011114355.1. Lineage (NCBI taxonomy): Eukaryota > Viridiplantae > Streptophyta > Magnoliopsida > Poales > Cyperaceae > Carex > Carex littledalei. Next base: position 4,472,105 of record CM022087.1, read on the forward strand.
TAATTCTTGCTTCTGTACCAGTCGTGCACATCCTTGTACCAGTGAATTTGGTATTAGCTTTTTACATCCTTGTACCAATCAGTTGTAATTCTTGCTTCTATACCAGTCGTGTTGAAGGCTCCCTTTTAGTATATGTTTTTAGGCCAAAGAACATTTTAGATTTCTAACTTATTTTTTTTATTCTATTGTTTCTTTTGCAGATGTCAGGTTCATATTTCTTTTGAAGAACTGAACTGGGTTGAGTTTTATTATGTTGTTTCATTTTGGTATAGTAATTTATAGTTCAAACTTGAATCACAAAATATTTGACTTATTTGTATGGAAAATAATGTGTGTAATTGAAATTTTTTACAAGGTTCTATTTGTAAAATTTGCAGCTATCAACATTTGTTACAGTGTTATATTTTTTTGTGACATGTTATTTGATCGAGTGTTGCATTAATTACTAATTAATTTGTTATATGAATTGATCAAGCTCACAAAGCAATGCAATGAACTAGAACTAGATGTGGCCACTGTTGCTGGCAATAATTAGTTAAAAAAATATGCAATTTACTCCAAACTTGATTTACTATGGACTTCTTGGTGCATTGTTAAACAAGGGAACTAATGAAGTTGGTCAACTGGGAGCTTATGCACAATACAGTTTGGACCAAAGGATTAGGTTTTAAGCATTACATGTAGGTAAACTGGTAGAGGCCGGCGGAACCAAAAAAAAATGAGGTTTAGTCAAGAATACAAGAGAGTGTATATATTGTTTAGGATTGATGAAGAGAAGGGAGCAAGACGATACAACATTTTTTTTTTTTATCTTGTTTTATGGAGGGTGGTCCAATGGGGCTGGTCGGAGCCGTTCGATTTGCGTCAAAATTTGTGCGGACTTGATCTAAACGAATCTTAAAGATATCTGCGTGAATCTTAACGTGAATCGAACGGCTCCGACCTGACATCATACCGTATTTGGTCTCTGATGCTCATCGGATCGTCTCCGATTCCCTTGTTTTATACGCAGTTTTAATTTGGAAGTGGCAAAGAGAGAAAAAAAGATATATATCTACATATTAACCAATTTTTTTAGTTAGCATTTGAAAAATAAAATACAGAGTTGGCAGAATTTTTTTTTTTTTTTTTTTTAATATTAGTCGGTACTCATATATTATTTGAATATCTGAGTATCCAAGAGTGACACACAGGCGCACCACCAAAAATTTGATAAAACCTACGTGCCATAAGAGTGTCATGCAGATAATATCTGACTACCGACTATCGGCTAACATTGATATTTTCTCTAATTCCATGCCAACTCTGTATTATCTCTTCTTTTTTTCAAATGCTAACTTAAAAAAATCGGCATATTAAAAGGCAGAGATAACAGTTAATGGATGGAAGTGATAATTCGAATCAAATTGGATAGTTCGAGAGCATGTTTGAACTAAGATATAGTTTAGGGATTAAAACTAAACTTTATTCTAAAAATATTAAAATTTTCTGTCTTCCAACTCAATTCTGCTAACGAACTTAAAGGTCCTTAAGATTTTTCAGTAAAAATATCTTCTTTTTTGGATATTTGTGCAGACAAATAATAATTAAATATGAGATTGCCAGAATGCATAGTTAAATTTTCATTGGGATCAAATATCTTACATCAATTTCGCTTGCTATCAATATGTTCGGATATATTTCATATTAAAAGAACATTGATTTATGAATTTAATAATTACTAAATGCACAGAAAACAGAGCAACTACATCGCATCAATTAAATAATTAATTTTGTCATTATAAATAAACAAACACTTGTTAGTTTGCATGACATCACTGCTTGAACAGCAAAACACTCATGACAATTGACGAAAGATCACACCTATGGTAACAACAAACAAAGAAAATAGTTAATGTGTCACAAAAACCGCGTCAGATAATGAATCATCTTTTTTACTTTTTATTCCCTTTTTATTTGTGCAAGTAGGAGGGTGACAATATATCTTGCTATCAAAGCAAATGACAACTCAACACTTAACTGCCTCACTAAAATTTCATACCCTCTAACCACCATCTTTCACTAGAGTCTACTGCCTTTATCTTTCCTTGCACTCTACACTTCTCTTAACTATAAGAGAGATAGTGGCCATATTTCTTTCACAAGTTTCTGGTATCAAACATTAAACAAGAAAGGCTACATCAATTAATCCTGAGAAGAAATTAAGAGGTTTTTTCATTAATTTTCAGGTAAAGTTTCTTTTTTTTTTTGTTTTTTTTTTGGTAAAAGCGGAATGCCCGTCGACTCCATTGGAATCAAGAGTTTAAGTGGAATAACATGGTACCAAACAGCTGGTACCAGATACCAAAGACATCCTACAATGTTTCTGGTATCAAATATTAAACAAGAGAGGCTACACCAATTAATCCTAAGCAGAGATTAAGAGGTTGCTCATTAATTTTTAGGTTTTTTTTTTTTTGATAAAAGCGGGAATATCCACCAATTTCCATCGGAATAAAGAATTTTATTGGAATAACATGGTACCAAACAGCTGGTATCAAATACCACATATATCCTAAAAAGTTTTAGTAAAAGTAGGGAATTACATCTCAAAAAAAAAAAACCACAGCTATCCTTAGAGGACTGAATTATAGTAGTCCTATGAAATAAATCAAAAGCAATAAAACTAATTGTATTATCAGGTAAAGTTTCTATTTTGATTTTTCTCTCTGTGTGTTTTTTGACATGTCTTCATTATAAATCTATAATCATAAATTTAATTTTTTTTTCAGCCCAGGAATTGAAAAGTTAGAAGATGAAAGGCACATCAGTGGCTTTGAATTTCCCAAGAACCAACATCATCTCAGGAATTCAGAGACTCATCAAGGGGTTCAAAAATCTATCTCAGTTATTTGAATTATACAGAGAAGAAGAAATGGAACAAGAGATAGAGATCGGGTTGCCGACCGATGTACAGCATGTGGCACATATCGGATTGGACGGATCAAACAATTTCGGAACCGAAAGCTGGGAAGCACCTCAAGATATGTTTAGCACATCTCCTATATACATAGGCCAGTTTGGTCTGGTCTTGAATAGCCACCAATCATGTAAACAATTTTGATAAATTTCTTCTTTTTCTGTACCTTATTAGTCTTTAATTAATCAACTATTCTACTATTTTTATGAGAGCAGTTTGCATTACTTTTGTTATGAATTACGAAGTACATATTTCATGCAGGAATTTGTGAAAATAAACTGTTCATTTTTATTATAGGAACTATCATGGAACTTTTTAATTTAAGATATCTCTGCATATTTTTCTTAAACAAGTTCAATTATACAAGAACGTGTTTGGCAATTGCATGTTTGGACTGAATTTTTAAAATAAATTTCAAAACAAACTTATTTGAATGCTTTATTATTTCAAACAGCAAACTTTCTTTATAAAGTAGCAATACACACTAGGAAATGAAGGTAGTATAATCAGAACTAATAAATAAATCCAATTCAATCTGGTATCTCAAAAACCAGATACAGTTTCTAGGAGTATAGTTTCTAGGAGTAGAACAAACCTAGATAATCACAAAATAACTGGGGCAATAATAATTTCCGTGATGGTCTTGACATGAACACAAAACTTGTCCATCAGGCAATCAATTAATCCATCCATCTATAAATCTTTTTTAATCTCAACTGTGTCAAGATATTCCCTCTGGAATAATACATCTCTCGGTTCCTCTTGGCCTGTCTCAAGGCGACCATCCAGCCCCGGCTTCAATATTAGCAAAATTGTTACATATATCATTAGCTGGTATCCCTAATAGCAGAGAATAATTTGCCCTAATTTAATTTAAATTAAATTAAAAAAAGGAAAATGAGAAAAGTTATTCGCTTTTAGTGGAAAATAAGAATTTTTTTTAAGTTTTGATGAAAAATTGAATATTTAAAAGTTTTTTTGTGAGTATGACAACAATTATCTAATTAAAAGAATGGAATCATACTGCTCTCAAAGTAGGGGTGTCAACGGGTACGAAACGGATTGGGTGCAATCATTTTCATACCCTTACCGTTAAGTTAACGAAAAAAACTTTAGTCTTACATGTACCCGATAAGCTAACGAAAAATCTTATCCATACTTGTCTTATCGAATACGGTATGGGTCGGGTAAATAAATAAAATGGTGCGATTGAATATATCTATATGGGCCATGAATAAAGCTATATCATATCATGCATCATCCCCGTGCGTGCGCGTGTGTGTAATTTTAGAATTTTTATTTATAATAATTACCGTGTAGGATAGGGTACATAATAGTTTTTACTCGTACACTTACCTGTTATGTTAAAAAAAAAAACTTTACTCGTACTCATACTCAATAAACTAATGAAAAAAAACTTCATACATGTCTTATCGAATATGATAAGGTCATGCAAACAAATAAAAGAGTAACATTGACACTCAAAGTGTGCCGGATCGATAGCCTATTTTTTATGTAAGAAATGCACAAATACCATATTAAATTTCTGTTATAATAAAAAACCAATTTTTTTGATTCAGAAAGGCCGGAATATAAATTCTATGCCCGTAGTATAATTTTTCTAACTCTATGGATAAAACAAAAAATCATTGTTGGAATAGGGTTGGAATTTATAAGGGAGCTGATAACAGTACCCGCGCTAAAGTATCTGCACTGTACTCATGGGGACCACCAAAAAATAAATGTGGAAATATAACTTCCTGTGGGGACTGCAAAAACTCCACAATTTGAATTTTTTTTCCTAAAATATTAATACCTATGCACGGAAGTATTTACACCTATGAGGTGAACAGTTATTTATATCGCGGGTACTATAGCACGAAGATAACAGTATCCGCACTGTACTCGCCACCGAAAATTAAATGCAGAAAGATAACTTCTTGCGGGACCGTAAAAACTCCACAATTCGATTTTTTTTTTCTAAAGTATTAATACCTGTGCAATTTTCTCTTTCAAATGAGATCCATGATGACGTACTTTCAAGCTCGTTGTCACGGAAGTATTTATACCTCGTCGTGCAAGTATTTATATCTATACTTGCAAGTATTTTTTACATATGACACTGAAAATATTAATATCTAAGTATTGAAAGTATTTATACCTATGCACTGAAGTATTTATACCTATGAGGTCAACTATTTTTGTTAGAGGAATGTTGACGCGGGAACGATTGGGGAACTAGAGGATGATCGTAACAAGTTACGCATCAAAGTATTAATATCTTATTTTTCAAGTGTTAATATCTTATCTTCCAAGTATTTATATCTACGAAGGTTGACGCGAGTATTTATATTTATGAATGTTGACACGGGGACGAATACGGGGACTATGAAAGGGGACCATATAATTAGTGGGGACCATAGATGATGGGTGCTGCTGGAGTGCGGATACAGTGCGGGTACAGTGCGGATACTATAGCGTGAGCGCGGGTCCTGAAATAATTATTTAATTTATAATTCTAGCGTGTATATTGGGGAGAATTCAGAAAATTCGGCCTTAATTTTGCCTGGTTCGGGATTCGGAAATCTGATCTCAACACTAGGTTTGAAGTTGTATTTTACTAAATTCTGACAGCGGTCAAGTATTTCTAGCAAGTGAAACTGTTCTAACAGCTGTCAATAATTATTTTAATTTTTCGAACTTATTATCCGAAATCCCAAAATACATATTTAATTATTTCACAGTTCACACGCGTAATGTTGTTAATTCAGGTTATAATACTTCTATGTTTCCCTTGAAGTTAGCTAATAGGCACACTGCCTCAAGGGAGTTTCAATTAGTTTTGGTACATAAAATAGCTTCGTTGAGCCGAATTTTTTTTATTAATATCCTCAATTAAATGAAAAATTACAAATATGTTCACTGTTTCTTGGAAATTTTAAAACTGCTCAGATTGCCAGAATTTTTGGCGATCCATATCTTTTTAGGACAGCCATAAATTCTAACAATCTTTTTTTCTATTTTTTAAGATGTGATATCACTTCTCAAGGTAAACCGTGTGATTTACAATTGGTTATTTGATTTCTAAAGTAAAAAATGTGTCGGGCATCTTTGACCAAAATGATTGAGATTCAGTGTACTGTACATTTATTCTCCTTTTTTTTTTGGGTTACATTTCTTCTCATTGTATCGTCTTAATTTACTTAATTTTACTTCTTTTATTATCAACAACTAGCTTGAATGTTGTAATGACGAAAATCAGCACTTCTCCAAATCTCCAAACCTTTATTTATTATTTCAAAATGCTTTCTTCAACAGCCTCTTAAATTTGTACACATAAAGGAGACAATAACAAAAGGTGGTTCTTCACCACACTTTGTATATACAAGATTCTTCTGTTGTACATTGTTTGGATTTTGAATATTACCAGAAATAGCATGACCACCACCTAACCTAGTTAAGGTATATTACAATTTCATGGTATATTACAGGAAGTCAGGAACCCTCCTCTCTCCTTGAAACCTTCAGTCAGCTTCATTGGCATATTGTTTGGGAGGTCATCTGATCTGAAATTTTTATTTATAGCACAGCTTCAAAAAAAATAAACCAAAAAACCACCGTTTTTTGAAATTTCAAAATGTACTATGGCCGCACTAGCATTGTGCGGCCTCTTTTACTGGAGACCGCACAATGCCGATGCGGACCCTAAAATGGGGCCGCACAATGCCGGAGCGGTCCCGATTTATATTAGATGAAAAGCAATCAGTAGGACATTAAAGACAACCAATACAAGATGACATACAACTATAATAAGATGAAATACAACTAGAGGAAGAAAATAGACAACTAGAAGAAGATGAAAGACATCCAGTAGAATATGAAAGACAGCAAGTCCATTATTAAAGACAACTAGAAGAAGATGAAGTACAACTTGTAGAATATGAAAGACAACCAGAACAAGATGAAAAATAACTAGAAAAAGATGAAAAAAATACTAGTAGAAGACGAAAAATAACTAGTAGTAGATGAAAGACAGTTAGAAGAAGATGAAATACAACCAGTAGTAGATAAAAGACATCCAGTAGAATGTGAAAGACAACTGGTAGAACGTGAAAAACAACTGGTGCAAAATGAAAGACAACCAGTAGTAGTATCAGTAGGACATGAAAGACAATAAGTAGAACATGAAAGACAACCAGTACAAAATTAAAGACCACTAGAAGAAGATGAAACAAACTACTAGAAGAAGAAAGATAACCATTATAAGATGAAAAACAACCAGTAGAACATGAAAAACAACTAGTAGAATATGAAGACAACCGGTACGAGATGAAAGACATCCATCCAGTACAAGATGAAAAACAACCAGTAGAACATGAAAAACAACTAGTAGAATATGAAGACAACTAGAAGAACATAAAAAACAATCAGTACAAGATGAAAAACAACTAAAAGAAGATGAAATACAACTAGAGGAAGAAAAAAAAACAACTAGAAGAAGATGAAAGACATCCAGTAGAACATGAAAGACAGTAAGTACATGATTAAAGACAACTAGAAAAAGATGAAATACATCCAGTAGTAGATCAAAGAAAACCAGTAGAACATGATAGACAATCATAATAAGATGAAAGACAACTATAAGAAGATGAGAAAAAATACAAGTAGAAGATGAAAAATATCTAGTAGTAGATCAAAGACAGTTAGAAGAAAATGAAAGACAACCAGTAGAACACGAAAGACAACCAGTACAAGATGAAAGACAACTAGAAGAAGATGAAAAACAACTAGTAGAAATGAAAAATAACTAGTAAAACATGAAATAATACAAGCACAAGATGAAAGTCTACTAGAAGAAGATGAAATACAACCCGTAGTAGATGAAAGACAATCAATAGGACATGAAAAACAACCAGTAGAACATGAAAGACAACTAGAAGAACATCAAAGACAACCAATAGATAATGAAGACAGTACAAGATGAAAGATTAGAAAAAGATGAAAGGCAACCAGTAGAACATGAAAGACAATTAGAAGAAGATGAAATAAATCTAGAAAATGAAAGACAACTAGAAGAAGTTGAAAGAAAACCAGTATAAGATGAAAAACTACCAATACAACATGAAAAACAACTAGTAGAAGATGAAACACAACCAGTACAAGATGAAAAACAACTAGAAGAAGATGAAAGACAATAGAGGAAGAAAGAATATAATTAGAAGAAGATGAAAGACATCTCGTAGAACATGAAAGACGACTAGTACATGATTTTAAGACAACTAGAAGAAGATGAAATACAACCAGTAGTAGATGAAAGACAAAATAATAGAACATGAGAGACAACCAAAACAAGATGAAAGACTATTAGAAAAAGATGAAAAAAATACTAGTAGAAACAAAAAATAACTAGTAGTAGAATAAAGAAAGTTAGAAGAAAATGAAAAACAACCAGAAAAATATAAAAGACAACCAGTACAAGATGAATGACAACTAGAAGAAGATGAAAGACATCCAGTACAAGATGAAAACAAATAGAAAAAGACGAAAAACAACAAGTAGAAGATGAAAGACAACTAAATTTTTTTAATACAACTAGATGAAGATGAAATACAACCAGTAGTAGATGAAAGACGACCAGTAGGACTTGAAAAACAACCAGAAGAAGATGAAAGACTACAAGTACAAAATAAAAGACAACTAGAAAAAGATGAAAAATAATTACTAGAATATGAATAACAACTAGTAGTAGATGAAACACAACTAGAAGAAAATCAAAGACAACTAGTAGAACATAAAACAACTAAAAGATGATGAAAAACAACCAGTAGACCATGAAAGACAACCAGTAGAACATGAAAGACAACTTGAAGAAGATGAAACATAACCAGTACAAGATTAAAGACAAATAGAAGAAAATGAAAGACAACCAGTTCAACATGAAACACAACTAGAAAAAGATGAAATAAAACTAGAAGAACGTGAAACACAACTAGTAGAAAGTTAAAGACAACGAGTAGAACATGTAAAACAACCAGTACAAGATGATAGACATTTAAAAGAAGATAAAAAACAACTAGTAGAAGAAGAAAGACAACCAGAAGAATATGAAATACAATTAGAAGAAGATGAAATATAACCAGTAGTAGATGAAAGATGACCAATTGGACTTGAAAAAGAACCAAAAGAACCTGAATGATAACCAATACAATATGAAAGAGAATATGAAAAACAACTATTAGAAGATGAAATACAACCAGTACAAAATGAAAGACAACTAGAAGAAGTTGAAAAATAACTAGTAGAAGATGAAAGACAACCAGAAGAATATGAAATACAACTAGAAGAAGATGAAATACAACCAATATTAGCTAAAAGACAAACTGGAGAACATGAAAGTCAACCAATACAATATGAAATACAACTAGAAAAAAACTAAAAACAACTACTAGAAGATGAAAAACAACTAGTAGAGATGAAAAAAAGAAGTAGAAGATGAAAGACAGATAGAAGAAGAAAAAACAGCCAGTAGAACATGAAAGACAACTAGTATAAGATGAAAAAAATATTAGTAGAATGAAAAACTAGTAGAAGATGAAAAACAATCAGTAGAAGATGAAAGATAACTAGAAGAACATCAAAGACAACCAACAGATAATGAAGACAGTACAAGATGAAAGATAACTAGAAAAAGATAAAAGACAACCAATAGAACATGAAAGACAATTAGAAGAAGATGAAATAAATCTAGAAAAAGATGAAATACAAACAGTAGTATATGAAAGACATCCAGTAGAGCGTGAAAAAAAACTGGTAGAACATGAATGACAACCAGTCTAAAATGAAAGACAACTAGAAGTAGATGAAACAACCAGTAGTAGAGGAAAAGCAATCAGTAGGACATGAAAGACAATAAGTAGAACATGAAAGACAACCAGTACAACTAGAATAAGATGAAATACAACTAAAGGAAGAAAATAGACAACTAGAAGAAGATGAAAGACATCCAGTAGAACATGAAAGACAACCGTACATGATTAAAGACAACTAGAAGAAGATGAAGTACAACTTGTAGAACATGAAAGACAACCAGAACAAGATGAAAAACAACTAGAAGAAGATGAAAAAAACACTAGTAGAAGACGAAAAATAACTAGTAGTAGATGAAAGACAGTTAGAAGAAGATGAAATACAACCAGTAGTAGATAAAAGACATCCAGTAGAACGTGAAAGACAACTGGTAGAACATGAAAGACAACCAGTAGTAGAGAAAAGACAATCAGTAGGACATGAAAGATAATAAGTAGAACATGAAAGACAACCAGTACAAAATGAAAGATCACTAGAAGAAGATGAAAAAAAACTACTAGAAGAAGAAAAACAACCAGTACAAGATGAAAAACAACCAGTAGAACATGAAAAACAACTAGTAGAATATGAAGACAACTAGAAGAACATAAAGGACAATCAGTACAAGATGAAAAACAACTAAAAGAAGATGAAATACAACTAGAGGAAGAAAAAAGACAACTAGAAGAAGATGAAAGACATCCAGTAGAACATGAAAGACAGTAAGTACATGATTAAAGACAACTAGAAAAAGATGAAATACATCCAGTAGTAGATCAAAGAAAACCAGTAGAATATGACAGACAATCATAATAAGATGAAAGACAACTATAAGAAGATGAAAAAAAAAAATACAAGTAGAAGATGAAAAATATCTAGTAGTAGATCAAAGACAGTTAGAAGAAAATGAAAGACAACCAGTAGAAGATGAAAGACAACTAGAAGAAGATGAAAGACAACCAGTAGAAATGAAAGATAACTAGTAAAACGTGAAAGAATACAATTAAAGATGAAAGTCAACTAGAAGAAGATGAAATACAACCCGTAGTTGATGAAAGACAATTAGTAGGGCATGAAAAACAAACAGTAGAACATGAAAGACAACAAGTACAAGATGAAAGACAACTGGAAGAAGATGAAAAATAACTACTTGGGGATTAATAACAACTAGTAGTAGTTAAAAGACAATTAGAAGAAAATCAAAGACAACTTGTAGAACAAGAAAGACAACCAGTACAAGATGAAAGACAACTAGAAGAAGATGAAAGACAACCAGTAGAACATGAAAGACAACTAGAACAAGATGAAATAAACCTAGAAGTAGATGAAATACATCTAGTAGTAGGAAAAGCCAATAAGTAGAACATGAAAAACAACCAATACAAGATGAAAGACAACTAACAGAAGATGAAAAACAACTACTAGAAGAAGAAAGATAACGAGTATATGATTAAAAATAACCAGTAGTAGATGAAACCAACAAATAGAGGACTAGTAGAACATGAAAGACATCTAGTACAAGATGAAAACAAATAGAAAAAGACGAAAAACAACAAGTAGAAAATGAAAGACAACTAGATGAAGATGAAATACAACCAGTAGTAAATGAAAGACGACCAGTAGGGCTTGAAAAACAACCAGAAGAACATGAAAGACAACCAATACAATATGAATGCCAACTAGAAGAAGATGAAAGACTACAAGTACAAGATAAAAGACAACTAGAAAAAGATGAAAAATAATTACTAGAATATGAATAACAACTAGTAGTAGATGAAACACAACTAGAAGAAAATCAAAGACAACTAGTAGAACATGAAAGACAACCAGTACAAGATGAAAGACAACTAAAAGACAACTAAGAAAATGAAAGACAACCAGTAGAACACGAAAGACAACTAGAACAAGATGAAAGACAACCAGTAAAAGATGAAAACCAATCAGAACAAGATAAAATACAAATCAGTAGTAGCTGAAAGACAACCTGGAGAACACATGAAAGACAACCAGTAGAACATGAATGACAACAAGTACAAGATAAAAGACAACTGGAAGAAGATGAAAAGCAACGAGTAGAAGATGAAAGACAACTAGAAAAAAATCAAAGACAACTAATATAGAACAAGAAAGACAACCAGTACAAGATGAAAGACAACCAGTAGAACACGAAAGACAACTAGAACAAGATGAAATACAAGGAGAAAAAGATGAAAGACAACCAGTACAAAATGAAAACCAATCAAAACAAGATAAAATACAAATCAGTAGTAGCTGAAAGACAACCTGGAGAACATAAAAGACATCCAAAACAATATGAAAGACAACTAGAAGAAAATAAAAAACAACTACTAGAAGATGAAAGACAACTAGAAAAAGATGAAAAACAACTACTAGAAGATGAAAGACAACCAGTACAAGATGAAATACAAAATTAGAAGAAGATGAAAGACAACCAGTAGAACATGAAAGACAACTAGGAGAAGATGAAATATAACTTGTAGAATATGAAATACAACTAGAAGAAGATGAAATACAACCAGTAGTAGATGAAAGACAACCTGGAGAACATGAAAGACTTCCAAAATAATATGAAAGACAACTAGAAGAAAATAAAAAACAACTAGTAGAAGATGAAAGACAACTAGAAGAAGATGAAAGACAACATGTAGAACATGAAAGACAACTAGTACACGATGAAAAACAACTAGTGGAAGATCAAAAAAACTAGTAGAAGATGAAAACAACCAGAAGAAGATGAAATACAACTAGAAGAACATCAAAGACATCCATTAGATAATGAAAGACAACCAGTAGAAGATGAAAGACAACCGGTAGAACATGAAAGACAACTAGAAGAAGATGAAATAAATCTATAAGAATGTGAAATACAACCAGTAGTAGATGAAAGACATTTAGTTGAGCATGAAAGACAACTGGTAGAACATGAAAGACAAATAGTGCAAAATGAAAGACAACTAGGATAAAATACAACTAGAAGTAGATGAAACAATTAGTAGTAGTGGAAAGACAATCAGTAGGACATGAAAGACAATAAGTAGAACATGCAAGACAAATAGGACAAGATGAAAGAAAACTAGAAGAAGATGAAATACAACTAGAGGAAGAAATAAGACAACTAGAAGAAGATGAAAGATATCCAGTAGAACAATGTGATAAACTAAATGTGAAACTTCTTGACTCAATATTTATACTAGAAACCACAATTACACAAACATGAATGCGAACCAAGTAAGTAGATTAGCTAATTCGGATAGTGAGCTGTAGCCCCTAGACCTTCCCAATATTGTTTCAAACCACCATTTTAAGTTTATTACTTTTTAGTGCACAATCAACTCTCTTCGGGCATTGAGCCCACAACACTGTCGCGGCTAGCGACCTGAGTACGACCTGTGAACAAAACCCCCAATTTACTATTATGCACTATTCTAGAATTAAAAATTAAACTAGTAATTAATATTGCTTCCCGTTGTCCTTGTGTTCGACCCCGATACTACTCCGATAGGTTGTATGCTTGCAACCGATCAAAAATTGAGTATTGGGTATAAATTTAAAAGCAAAAAGAGTATTAAATCGACCCCAAAATTACGTATACAAAATACTCATCACAAGATTAAAAACAACTAGAAGAAGATGAAATACAACCAATTGTAAATGAAAAACAACCAGTAGAACTTGAAAGACAATTATTACAAGATGAAAGATAGAAGATGATGAAAAACAACTAGTAGTAGATGAAAAACAACTAAAAGAAAATCAAAGACAACCAGTATATGATGAAAGACAACAAAAAGTAGATGAAAAACAACCAGTAATAAATGAAAGACAATCAGTAGGACATGAAATACAACCTGTAGAACGTGAAAGACAATTAGTAGAACATGAAAGACAACTAGTAGAACATGAAAGACAACCAGTACAAGATGAAAGACAACTAGAAGAAGATGAAAAACAACTACTAGAATATGAATAACAACTAGTAGTAGATGAAAGACAACTAAAGACATCCAGTACAAGATGAAAGACAACTAGAAGAAGATGAAATACAATCAACAGTAGATGAAAAACAACCTAGTAATGTGAAAGACAACCAGTAGAACGTGAAAGACAACCATTACAAGATGAAAGACAACTAGAAGAAGAAAAACAACTAGTAGAAGATGAAAGACAATACAACTTGAAGAAGATGAAATACAACCAGTAGTAGATGAAAGACAATCAGTAGAAGATGAAAGACAATTAGAAGAAGATGAAAACTTGAAGAAGATAACCAGTAGAACATGAAAGACAATAAGTACAAGATGAAAAACAAGTTGAAGAAGGTGAAAAACAACTACTAGAATATGAATAACAACTAGTAATAAATGAAAGACAACTAGAAGAAAATCAAAGACGCCTAGTAGAAAATGAAAGACAACTAGTACAATATAAAAAACAACTACTAGAGACCTAATAGACAGACCTAATGGATTTTCTGCATGTCTAGCTCTCAATTAGAACAATATAATTTAAGCACTAAGTTTTTTAAAAATGAAACTAATGAGGAAAATCCTATTTAGCTAATAAATTTATAACCCAGTTTCCTATACGAGGCATATTACAACGCATAATTATATCGAGTAGTATAATCAGATGTCGATCTGCAGGGAAACACTGTTTAGGTCTTGATCGATCAGATCTCAACCTTTCAAAAGGCTAGACCAAATCTGGAAATTTGAGAGTTGTTGGTTTTATCTTTGAATTTGGCAGAAATTAAAGGTAAGTATTTGGTTTTCAGATGTTGTTTGAAGGTTTCTAATCCAATTTAATGACTACCGCTCTCGCATTGACACAGTCACCCTACCTATCAAGAGATCTGGCTAAGGCTTGTCTTAATTGGTGCAATGAGTCTTGTGATTAGTCCAAAGATTATAGACTTCACTTAATTTGATTTTTCGTCCTACTTTTTGGTTTTATTGGGTGTCCTCATAGTGAGGCACGACAATGCGACATTCGTCTGCAAATGTCAAGACTCTCATGTATGCTTTTGTTGGTCCAACTAATGGTATCTCCGGCTAAGGTCTCAACCACTAATCTAGTATTTTTATTCTCTTTATCCTAACTCAGTTAGCCCAATTGTGTCTAACTTCCATGTGTGGCCATCACCATGGCGGACTATACTAACAAACGAAATTAAGTAAGAATGAACATAAAGCGCATAAACAATCGAACGAACAAGAGACTAAACAAATACCAAATAAAATTATATTAAAACATCATGAGTAACTAGGTTTACTGCCAAGCCCTAAGAATCTGAACTTAGCTAAGGAATGTCATGATTACAACAAAGAGATAAGAAAAAGATATAACCATGCAATATTCCTTCTACTTAATCCCTATGCACTCCACTCTCTTACTTAGAAAATAAACCTAGATCTAAAGAGGATTCCAAAGATATGTTGCTCTTCTGTCCAGAAGTCTTAAATAGGAGTCTATGGGCGTCTGGAGATGATTGGAGTCCAAGAAACCTGATCAAGATACAGCTGTCATGAATTCAAGCAAAACATAAGCCAAAACCCTTCGTAATTCAGGGTCGATCTGAACCAAAACCCTTCATAATACAGTTGTCATAATGTTATAATTTCAGCCTAAGCCAAAACCCTTCGTAATACAACTGTCATAATGTTATAATTTCAGCCTAAGTTATAATGAGTCAGTTTTTGCGATTTCAAAGTCCAAACAGTCGATCTGAACCGCTCAACATGATCTCCATATTAAAATGGGCTTGGAGACCAAATTTTATATTTTTTGGAATTTTTTTACTATTTTTTTAGATAAGTACAAAATCACTATTTTGTATGGTCCAGAATTATCTGAAAATAAAATAGTGATTTTGTACCAATCTACAAAATAGTAAAAAAAAATATAAAATTTGGTCTCCAAGCCCATTTTATATGGAGATCATGTTGAGCGGTTCAGATCGACTGTTTGGACTTTGAAATCGCAAAAATTGACTCGTTATAACTTGGGCTGAAATTATAACGTTATGACAATAGCCGTACTCTATATATATATATATATATAGAGTGATGCTACGGTGCTTTGGGAAGTAAAGATGGTGTTTTACTTCCCGCTCATATCTCCATTTTCAAAGTTCAAATAGTCGATCTGAATTTCTCAACATGATCTTCATATTAATATGTGCTTGGAGACCAAATTTTACATTTTTTGGAAATTTTTTACTATTTTTTTAGAATTTTTGAAAATCAGTGTTTTTTGAATTTTTTATTTAATGAAAAGCTGTGATTTTCAAAAATTCTAAACAAATAGTAAAAAAATTTCAAAAAATGTAAAATTTGGTTTCCAAGCACATATCAATAGGAAGATTATGTTGAGAAGTTCGGATCGACTATTTGAACTTTGAAAATGGAGATATGAGCGGAAAGTAAAACACCCTCTTTACTTCCCAAAGCACTGTAGCATCACTATATATATATATATAATGGTCTCTTATATTTTAAGGGCTCTAAATTTAAATAATAGAATTTTAAAATAATGAAACTTCTTAAAAATAAATCTATTATACTAAAATTATGAGAAACATAAGAGTAAAACTAAGGTGTTCTTAAGCTCATCAAGCCCCTTTGTGAGCTTAACTCAAAAACCTATCGGATTGATTTCAAACGACGCATCCAAACTGTTGAAACCGATCTACTTCATAAGTGATGTGTTTACATGTGAAAATTTTAAATTTTTGAACTAATTTAGTATGAAATCAAGTGGTAAAAAAAAAGATGATTTATAAGTTAATTTTAATGAGTTCATTTTTCATCATTTTTTTACCGCTTGACTTTATACTAAACTAGTTCGAAAAATTATAAATTTGACATGTAAATGCATCACTCGTGAAGTAGACCGGTTTCAACGGTTTGGATGTGTTATTTGAAGCCAATCCAATAGATTTTTGAGTTAAGCTCACAAAAAGGCTTGGTGAGCTTAAAAACACCCTAGTTCTAATCGAAACATAAATAAGCAAAACTATGAAGTTGCCAATAAATTTATACGAAACGCAAATAAGCAAAAAATAGACTGACCCAACGGATTAGCACAATCTAATTTAGTAGATTAGCTGTCATTAAAGGGTGTCTAGTTCTCAATTAGCACAATCTAATTTAGTAGATTTGTTATTTAAAAAAAATTAAACATATTTTTACTGGATCGTCTTGATTAATCCAACAGTTTATATCAATTCTAATACTTTTTAAGCATTGGAGAAAATATCATCTCTTGTACATGTATCCGGATACAATTGAAGGGTTCAAAAGCCTTTATTTTTTGTCTTTTTTTTTTTTTATCTACGGTCAGGAGCGGAACTCGACTTTGAGTATAGGAGTGGCTAACTGAATAAATATCATATTTAAAAAATATTTTAATAAAAACCAATCTATATAACACAGAATATTCACTATTTAATTTCATAAAAACACACAATAAAGAACAAACACTAATAAAATGACATATTTATCAAAAAAAAAAAATAACATATTCATATTATTTTTTTATAAATTTTGACCTATGAAAAGACATATCATCTGACATTCATGTCCTTCAATTTTTTTGTATTATCATAGAGGAATACACATAAAATACAAGTTTCAATTCAATTTCTATACATATAATAAAAAATTCTGAAAATGTTGGAATGGCTTAGCCACTCCTGGACTACTTTATCTTCCGCCACTGTCTACGGAATGGTTAAAAAGTATATAGATATGTAATGGTAGATCACTAAATAATGCTCTTGTGTGTGATAACAAAATCTATGGCCACAATTTTTCTAAATTTCAACAGAAGCTGCTATTGTTCTCTCAAAGTAAAATGAGTTTTGATGTAAGCCTGTGCGAATCATTTAACAAAAAAACACATGTGAATAAATAAATAAATAAATATATAAGACCGAACAACATCTATATTGTTAATTTTATTAATTTTAAATATTAGGTGACAATATAAATTGCAATTTTAAAGATGTATGATTATATTATAAATAGAAAGTTTTAACGAAATTGTTATCAAAACATTATGTTGGTAAAAATATTAATTTCTATCGTTCATCTATCTTAGAAATTAATTTTTAAAATATATGATAATTTATTTTTCAATTTCTAAACACTAAAAGCAATCAAAATTAATTGCATGTATGCAGTGCTTTTTTTTAAATTTAAAATTTAAATTAATTCTAATTGTTTCTATTCTAATTTTAGTTTAATTTTATGAATGTAGATGATCTAGTTACTCCTAAAACTAAAGATCTATGGTCACAATTTTCAATATTTCATCAAAAGCTGCTGCTTTGGTGATTCGAAATCTAAGTTCATTGCAAAAAGATCTCATTTTTTCCTTGTACTTGAGAGATGCAAAGATAATTGATATAGACAAAGGATGCATCCACACAAGAAGCAAAGAAGAAGGTTAAAAAGGAAAAAGGACCAGAAGAAAAGTCGCCATGTTAACACAACATCCAGAAAACGAATCATATATACAAATCTCATGCTACTTAATAATACCCATTAAAAAAAGCAACCAAGTTAGCAATTAAAAATATGCCATAGTTGCATCACATCATCAGATTGATCCTCTCATCAACAGACAATATATTGACTTAATTATCGCTGTCACTTTCATACACGAGGCGCTTACTCTTGCGGCCAACCCCGTGGTACCGATACATGATACCAAGAACACAATCTCTCACTGTAGAAACATCAAAGTTCTCAATGAAACGCTGGTCTGTCGTGCGGGATTTACCAGCTGCGTGCCTGTGGTATTCTTCAAAGATGGATGTGAGACACCAGTACCCAAGCTTCCTAAAGCATCCAACCAGAGTACCAGTTCTATGCTGTTAACCAAAAAAACATAGAGCCGTGAGAATTATATATTTCCATTATTAATTAACATTAAAAAAATTGTTACAGTTCGCATTAGTACCACTTCGCAGTTCGCACCACACCAAAATAGTGACTACGACTATACCGGTAAAAGTTATTTCAAAGCAGCCTTTGGAAATTTTTAGTAAAAGATTCTAGAAGATGTCCTTTTCAACTTCTTTAATTTTGGTAGGATTCTGGATTCCAGATTCTGGTTTCAACACTGGTGGGTTTAGGTCTTTTATACAAAATTAGTTAGCTTACTGTAAATCTGTGAAGTTATTTTAAGTTGACAAAACAAAGCAATCCTGTTTACTCCGAGACATATTAGAAAATATAAATTAAATATGTTTATTTTACTATTTGTCTATTTTACACGCAAATCCCAAACCCATAGACCCACAAGAGCCCACAGGCCTTATCTGCAAAGTAAAAGGGACCCACAAATTGGATCGTAATTAATAGTTTGATCACTTTTCTAGATAGCGGCCCCACTTTTACAGTGTCAATAGATTATATAAAGCAATCAACAATTACTTGCAACCATAAATAGGTAATTATATTAAAGACAAAATTATCTTAAAAAAATTAGGTCTATTTTAAATTGTACCTTGCCACGCTTGCAATGGATGAGGACAGGGTGGTTCCTTACGTCTGGAAGAAAAAAATTGAAAAAGTGGGGTTAGAATAATTAATGTTTATTAAATTTTAATGCAATCTAAGAGCTGTTGATTACATCAAACAAATATATGTAATATACCAAGAAGGATTTTAAGAGCCCCAGTAATGGCATCCTTTGGAATTGAGATAAATGGCTCCTACAGTTGCACAAGCAAAAAATAAATATAGCAAAAAAATAGGGTTGAATTGGTAGAAAAGGACTTACCATATTTCACAAAGAATCACATTTATCAATTTAATAAGTAAAAATTCTAATTTTGTCTACTTGAAGTCTACCATTCTAAATTTTATAATTGTGAATTGTTATATGCCACATTTGGGTAAAAGGAAAAGTTCAAATCGAACTCCAATTT
This sequence comes from Carex littledalei, assembly GCA_011114355.1. Classification (NCBI taxonomy): domain Eukaryota; kingdom Viridiplantae; phylum Streptophyta; class Magnoliopsida; order Poales; family Cyperaceae; genus Carex; species Carex littledalei. The sequence continues at coordinate 4,491,868 of CM022087.1, forward strand.
ATTAATCAACTGTACTTTCAACATCTTGACTGAAAAGACGCAAGAATTTATAATTCGAAGAAAGAAGAAAGAACCAAGAATTAATTAAGTTACCTTGCTGCCGTCGATGCCAAATTGAAACAACTTAATTCCATGAGATTTCAGAAACTTCAAATTCTCTTCGGGATAAGGCTCTGGGCACATGTAGCTGCAATTATCGAAACACACGGATAAATAAACAAGATTAGAACCGCATTACTTCTTAATTTACGGAAAGTAAAAATCTGCATGTGAAATCGATTCGTAGGAGAAGAAAAACGCTATACACAAAAATTTGAAGCAACAAAAAAAATGCTTCAAGAGTCCCAATTGATAGAATTTCATAGAAGCGATCCGCAATTCCCCTTTCAAGAATCACCAAATAAGAATTTAGAGAAACAAAAAACCCTAAACCGAAGGGCACACAATTCTTATTTAGCGATTCATAAAAGCGCATGCACAATAAATAAACTGCAGAAAACAAGCAAAAAAAAAAAAAAAAGACGAAGAGTTCCAGGATTCTGGATCCTTACACAACAGAGCGAAGATTCAAGGCCTCGAGAAACTCGAAATTCTCCGCGGTGGGAAATCCCGATCGGTAAATCCCCTCATCGACCATTGCGAAATTGTACGGAGGCACCAAGGCTTTCGTTTTCACATCGACAACTTCCTCCTCTACTTCCTCGATTTCGGCCTCTTTCTCTTCCAAATCTCCCATCGCGATCAAGCCCATTGTCTCCGAATGCCTCTTTCTCACTTTCTTTCTCTCTATAGGGATGGAAATAATGATCGAGTCTTTGATAAATCAAAGAGGAGGCTCGAGAAAACCCATCGTGGATCCTCTGTTTGGTTTTCGTTGGTTCAAGTGTTTTACAACGGTCGCGTCGTTTTGCCTTATATATTAGGAGCTGGCAGGGGATTTTATGCTATTTTGCATTTTAATCCTATTATTGTTTCCTATTTTAATTTATTTTCCATTTACCCCTTATAATGCAATAAAATTAAGAATTACAGCCTATATAACAAGGAATATCATAATAAACCCTTGAAACATTCGGAATGTTTGTGACGCTCCTACACTGGTAAAATGTCAACAATTTTGTCCCCTAATTTATCAAACAAGAACAGTTTAAAATGATTATAAATGACTCATTTTCTATTGTTTCTTCTTTTATTTTATTTTTTGTCATTTTACCCCCTAAAATGTAATAGATTAATAATTACCTAAAATGTTTTTCATTTTACTCACTGGTAATATTTTTGACGCTCCTACAAGGGTAAAATGTAATAGATTAATAATTTTTGACGCTCCAATTTTGTCCCGTAATTTAAACAATACAGTATTAGATTGATTATTATAATGACTCTTTTTATATTAATAAGATAACTGTTTAATTAGCACAAATAAATAATAAATAAAAACCTTTGTTCACCTTTCATCTGTTAACTATATAAAAAAAAAACTTTCTTTCTAAATATGATATAATGCAATTCGGGAACATTATTATTTATAAAAAAGTTACTTGTTTTGAAAATACATGTTAATTTTTTTTATTTTGGAAAACATACATGTTAATTTGTTGGTTTTGTTTCTATAGCAACGATATTTTTATCGTGTTACAAAGATAAGCTTGATATTTTTGATATTTTGCAGCCGTACCCATCTTTATCTCTTTCTATCCATTTCTTTTACTCAGGTAGTCATGTTTTGAAAACCTGGGAGAACTGTCGTTTTCTAGGAACTAGCCTGCCGCCTTTCGTTAGGTACATGTATCAGAGACTTCCTCTCCAGTTTAAGAAAAAAAAAACTATACGGAAATGGTATGGAGAGGTTGCACTGGCAGGTACACCAGACTGGAGAGCTAAGAAAGATTATTCTAAAATTTTAAACCTTTGACGAATATAGGATTCTATTTAAAACAAATAAAATATCTGAAATGGGATATTCAGATTTGAAAATGTGATTCTATTTTCAGAAATTTTATTAGAAATGAGATGGTCAGATTTTAGATTTTCTAAGAATATAGGATTTTTTACCTCTGACGAATATAGGATTATAATTTAAAAAAAAATCAGAAATAGGAAAATTCAGATTTTGGATTTTATAAAAAAAATGGAATATTCAGCTTTGAAAATAGGATTCTATTTTCAAAAAATTTATTAGAATTAAATAAGATATTAAGATTTTAGATTTTCTAAGAATACCACCGACTGGCCCGACATTTTTATTAATATCCAAAGTTAATTACAAATTAATAAATATACCCAGAATTCCGGGTTTTTCGAAAAATGTCCAAACCGGCCAGATTTTTTTTTTTTTTTTTTTTAGAGACACTATGAAGAGTAAGATAATGAAATCTAACACTGAAAATTCGAATTTTTTGTTTAAATTATTTGTTAGATTACTTCTTTTGATTTATAATTAGCATATTATACTAAAATATACTATATTACTTGAATTATATTGAATTACACTGTATTACATTATATTACGCTAAATTATGTTAAATTATGTTGAATTACGCTAAATTACACTAATTTCGCTAATTATAATGAAATACAGTAAATTACGCTAAACTACGCAAAATTACGCTAAATTAGGCCGATTTTGTACCATCTTTCATAAATCATAAAAAATAGTAAAAAAAATTCAAAAATAGTAAAAATTAGTATTCTACAAGTTCATTATATAACTAATTTACTGAGTTACTTAGATTGAATAATAGAAATGAAAATCTTAATCGGAAACTTCAACTCAAGTTTTGAGGCTCTTCCCTTAGTTTTTTGGCAATTGTATATTTTGAAATTCGGCATCGCGAGCACTGACGCATGCGTATTTTCGCAAGCTTTCCAAAGTGGTTATTTGCTGAAATCAGACACTCGAGCACCATTTTATGGTCGTTCGAAGTTTCGTCGTCGTTTTTCGCCTTCTCAGTAAAGATATCATCCATATTCATATGTAATTTACCGGAATTTACCGTATTTTAGCGTAATTTAACATAATTTAGCGTAATTTAATGTAATATAGTGTAATTCAACATAATTTCAAGTAATTTAGCGTATTTTAGTATAAATATGCTAATTATACATCAAAAGAAGTAATCTAACAAATAATTTAAACAAAAAATTCGAATTTTCAGTGTTAGATTTCATTATCTTGCTCTTCATAGTGTCTCTAAAAAAAAAAAAAAAAACCAGTCAGATTCTAGCCGGTTTCTGGGGAGGAGGAAACCGGCCAGATTCTGACCGGTTTGGACATTTTTCGAAAAACTCAGGACCCCTGAGTATATTTATTAATTTGTAATTAACTTTGGATATTAATAAAAATGTCGGCCGACTGGCTATAATGAAGACTCAGTGCATTCTTCGAGATTTTATGTGCTCGTTTCAGTAGAAATTATTGTGTAACGGGATGCAATTAGGTTTAATAATTCTACGTACGCAACCACCACAAATATTGGATTTTTTTTTAAAACAGTAATTAAAATAATAAAAGTTAAAGAAACGACATGATTGCTTCGTTTGTTATAAAAACAGCAAAAACCGAATAGCCTATTCGGTTAAGTTTTTTTTTCTGCTTCACCGAATAGGCTATTCGGTTAAGCAGTCGGTTTTAATCGGTTTTAACAGGGGTTGTGAGAATATGGCCACAGAAGATCTTTATTATACTTAACCGAAAAGGGGATTCGGTGAAGCCAATTTTTTGGCTTAACCGAATAGAGAATTCGGTGAAGTTCCAATTAATACTTGCTATTAATCATTCGCTCAAGCACTCCTAGCTTATTTGTAATCTTGAATTCTGGATTGGAGTTTTGCAGAATTCCAGATTCCATACATATAAATTATAAGGCGGATGGATTTCATTGTGGTGAGAGGTGCCGACTGCCGACTCCAATCCAGAATTCCAGATTACATAATAAAACAAAACAAAGATATAACGTTCCTCTGAGATATCTCATAATTTGAGTGATTTAAAGTCAAGCCACTATTTATTTATATGCTTGGAGATCGTGCATAGAGGATTTGAATGGTCCAGATTTCGCACAGATCCACTCAAATTTTGAGATATCTCAGAGTCAGAGGGTACGAATTCCAAAATATACCTTGAACTGTTGAACAGCGTCTGCGTGGGCCCTGGAGAAAGAGAACGGAAGAGGCAGCATACATAGAATACAATAAAAAAATAATCTAAACCGAATACTCTATTCGGTTAACAATAAAAAATAAAAAAATAATTTAAACCGAATACTCTATTCGGTTTATAATAAAAATAAAAAAATAATGTAAACCGAATTGGCTATTCGGTTTACATTAAAAAAATCAAAAAATAATCTAAACCGAATAGCAAATTCGGTTAATGGTGGGTGTTACACGAATAGTTACATAATGCGGGATCTGTTATGTGAAAATCGGCTTAACCGAATAGCCTATTCGGTGAAGCAAAAAAAAAAATGACTTAACCGAATAGGCTATTCGGTTTTTGCTGTTTTTATAACAAACGGAGCAATCATGTCGTTTCTTTAACTTTTATTATTTTAATTACTGTTTTTAAAAAAAATCCACAAATATTTGTAGATAGAAACAGCTGCAATATCACCATCTACCCATTATGGGGAATAGCAAGAAAAAAAACTAAGACGCGACCTGACTAATATGTTATTAAAAAAAAATTCACATAACGTGATTAAAATAATTAAAATTGAAAAAATAGTTAAAATAATTACGTCATATGAATAATCACGTAACGTAAAAAATGTAAAATAAATAACTAATGCTGAAAAAATTAGTCATGTATCACAGTGTGATGTGACTAGGTTAGTTTACGTTACGTGTTGTGTTATTTTCAATTAAAGTGAGACACATTACGTCATACACAAAAATTAACAAACATGATGTAACGCACCATAATATGCCCTGATTGCGTAACTAATTTTGTTCGCTACGTTGAAATAATGTATTCTACCTTCTTAATTTCTAAATAACGGTGCGTAAAAGTACTTTCTTTTTTCTGCGAAAAAATTGAATTTGAGATAATCTCATCTGTTTCTAGTCAGAATTGACTAGAATTAGGCCCTGTTCGGCAGCCCCGTTCCCACAGGGAATTGAATAGGAATGGGGTTAATTTCCTATTTTGATTTGAAGACCGTTCGGCTGGCTTATTTCTTCCCGATGGGTTCCCGAGTATATTTTCCAATTGAACAGGGCCTAAGTGCAATTTTGTGGGAAAAAATTTATCATCTCAGACTCGATTTTTTTCTTCCCAAATCTACTCTCTCCTCTTTCTTCTCTCAATATTAATGCAATTAACTCGGGTCCGGCTAATTTGCTGCTGGCAGCAAATCTGGACCATATGATCTTCAAACAACCGATCCGAACCGTTCAACGTGTTCTAAATATTGAAATGTGCTTGGAGACCAAATTTTACATTTTTTGGAATTTTTTTACTATTTATTAAGCCACTTTGAAAATTCCAGATCATATGGTCCAGAATTTTATTGCTCTGTTTTTACTGTTCACCCGGATCTGGAATTTTCAATGTGGCTTAATAAATAGTAAAAAAATTCCAAAAAATGTAAAATTTGGTCTCCAAGCACATTTCAATATTTAGAACATGTTGAACGGTTCAGATCGGTTGTTTGAACATCCGTATGGCAGATTTGCTGCCGGCAGCAGCTGGCCGAAATGCTGCCAGCAGCAAATTAGCCGGACCCCAATTAACTCATAAAAATAAACTACCAGCTAATTAATTATGTAATAGCACGTTGATTTTTATTTTATTTTTGGAAAAACATGATTGCTATAATGCTATTAGAGCATATATATCAAAAATAATTTTGTCCAATAATCTCTATTTTTTTTATTAAAAATATAAAATGATGAAGTATTTTTGAATTATGTATGTATTTAAGAAAATAAATATTTTTATTGTATATTGCTTTTAATCAATGTTATTAAATTATAATATTATTTTATTAATAAGAATAATTGTATCATACCAAACATTTTAGAAATAAAATAAAATTTTCCGCATGTAATCTCACAGTACAACCGAATATTCATTTCAACACATTCTCGTACATACTCGTACATTCATTTCAAAATTCATCTAAAATATATTTTCAAAGTTAGTTGCCACTTCTGTTTTATTTTTTTATAAATGTTTATAAAATATATATTTATAAAATAATAATAAATAAGTAATAATTAATAAGTAATCTTTATATTTTATAAAATAGTAATTGATAAGCAACATTATGTTATTATTTAATATATTTTATTTAATTTACTTTATTAATCAATTTATTAATAAAAAATTGCATAATATCAAGCATTTAGAAAGAAAAATAAAATTTCCCACAACTAATCACACTGTACAACCGAACACTCATTTCAACATATTCCCATAGTTAATCCTATGCGTACCCGCGCCCATGGGTTCCTGCTTTTTCAAAAGTGGGTTCCCGTCCCCGTCAAATCTCATCCCGTGTAATCCCGTGACATCCGAACAGGCCCTTAAAATATGACCAAGGATGCATGTTCTAGATTTGACAGCCATAAAAGTTTCCAGATTTCTCATTTCTAAATTTAAACCTCTTACTGTTAATTTCACTTAAGAACAGATAATAAAATAGTCTTCAAATTTCAATGTTGCAACAAATAATCCTTCAATACCAATTTTCTCATTTCTAAAATTAAACCTCTTATTGTTAATTTCACTTGAGAACAACAACAAAAATGATAAAAAAAACAATCGGATTTGTTTATTATTTTACGAGGAAAATAGATAATCCAAAATAAAAAAAATTACATAAAATTTTACAATTGACGGGTGTTTGGTTTTTTTTTTTTTTTACGATATAAATTTTCCATTTTACAAAAGATATTTTAGCCAATAAAATAAAAATATTAAGTATTGAGATGTACTCCGATACACTATCCTTTAGATATGAAAATAATATCGATAAATGCTGATAGCAAATAACATAGATAGAAAGATATTCATCGATTCTATTTTAAATTTACATATAAGACAAAACAATATATTTGTTGGAAATGTTTCAATAAGTAAAATTAAATCCCAGGACTTTATTGTTATGTCTTGAAAAATTAAATGCTGGGGCTTTATTGTCATAACAATTAATGGTTTTCAAGTAAAAATTAAATGTCGAGAATTTAGTCCACATGTATATTCTCATATGAAAATCATGTTAAACGGTTTGAATTGACCATTAGAATTTTGAAAACGAAAATATTGATCCGTAGTACGGACCAATCCATGTTATGCATAGTACCATAGACTTACTCATAAAAGAATATACCAAATCAAATTCTAGCTTCCGGTGCTCTGTCTGTGATTGAGTGCATGATTAGGCTAACCAAAGAGGTTTTCTTGTACAATTCTTTAATATACAGTCAGCTTAGCTGGCACCTTATTAGTCTCCGTGTACCGGTTATTCTAAATTTCGAATGCCACGTAATATTTTGGTTCTACATGTTACAATATACTAATATAAGATATTAAAATATTGAAAAACTTAAACTTTATTGTCCCGTATCCAAAATTAAAATATATTGCGTTATATATCACACAATTGAAAATTTTGGAAAGAAAAAATGTTATAAAGAAAAAGTTCAAAGTGAGTTCATGATGTTATTGCAGAGAAAAGGTCTATGGTGGAAATACAGGAATTATGAGAAATTTCGATAATATTAAAAAGGAGAATAACTAAATTAATCTATACAATCGTTGGGATTGTTGTCTTCATATCCTCATTTTTTAAATGTATTATAACAATAGAGTTTAGTTGATTGTTGTCTTCATATCTCTATTCTAAAGTCATCTTTCTCCGCGGTCAAGGTGAATGGTTCTCTCACTCAATTCTTCAAACACGAAAGGGGGTTGCATCAGGGGGACCCCCTGTCCCCGATGTTGTACATCTTAGTCACAGAATCTCTGAACTGGTTCGTTAAAAGTTCATTACTTTTAATGCACCGACCTATGATCATTCCACCACGGCCAATTCAGTACCCGGATGATACGGTAATATTCACTGAGGCACACCCAACCTCTTTGAAGATCACTAAGAGCAATTTCATACCCATCGCCATACCGCTTCACCTGATACGCAACATTGAGCGCATTCTCCACTGCACAAAGGCAAATTTACCTATAAGATACCTAGGCATGCCGCTCTCGCACCGAAAACCTAGGAAGATTGACTTTCAACCACTAATCGATGCGGTGCAGGCTAGATTGGCCAACTGACAGTCAAACCTACTATCGTATAGAGGAAGGATAACACTGGTCAAATCGGTCCTAACAACATTACTATTGCATTACATGCAAGCAATCCGAGTACCGAAATGAGTGATTAAACACATTGATAAAGCTCGTCGGTCTTTTCTGTGGAAGGGCAATGACATATGTAAAAAGGAATTAATTGTTTAATTGCATGGGACAAAGGTGTGCGCCTTAAAGAGCAACAGAGGAATGGGGATCCTTGATCTCGACACGCAGAACCGGGCTTTACTAATTAAGTGGCTTTGGAAACTAGACACAGATACTATGAGAATGTGGGTACAAATAATTAACAACCTATATGGATCTTTGGATAAGGCGCAATTGGCTCTCTCTAACCGATGCTCTTTTTTTTCTGAAATCTGTTCTGGATATTTCAGCTTTATATGCAATCTCGCTAACATCGTAGACGAGCAGCACTACAATGGGTTGGAGATGGTCAGCACAGGGTACCTTCACGACATCTTCTGCTTACGCACGATTGCATGATAGAGGGGTACTAAACAAAACCAATATCAATCTCTGGAAGCTTAACATTCTAATGAAAGTTAGGATGTTCATATGGGTGGGAATGCAAAATAGATTGCTCACGCAACAAAGGCCACTAGTGGAGAACCAGACATCAGGAACGGTAAAAAGGAACATGGACCTACGGGCGATACTGACCCAGACGTTACTAATAGTACCACTAATCAGAATCGGTCAAACAATCGAGACTGATTCCATAATCAAGAACGGTTGTTTGAATTAGCCGATACTGATGTTGACAATCAAACGGTCATTTGTTATTAGTCGATACTGATGTTGATAATCAGGAACGGCCTTTAAGAACAACCGATACTGATTTTAATCATCAGGAACGGCCTTTTAATAAACAATAGTTCATGTTCCTTTTTTCAGGAACGGTCTTTTAATAAACAATTGTTCCAGTTGCTTTTTTTTCGCTGGCCTATATGAAACAAGCAACAATATACGAAACAAACAAGTTCAATATATGAAACAAAATAACACATACTTAAAATTAAACAAGTTCAAGTTCACCAAATTACAATAATCCTAAATTGTTTTACTTTTTTTCACTAACATATCCTACAAAATTAAACAAGTTCAAGGGTATACAAGGGCATACAATATATTCCCCAAATTCTGAAGAAAGAACATGACCATCATTATTTGTTCTTTCATGAACACGACAATAGAGAATACAGTTATCTCTGTCAAAATTGAAGCAAACAAAATATAAGTATGCATGTACCTTTTTTGTACAGCTCCTCTTGCTAATCATCATGGAAGGCAATGATAACGACATTCCTTAGCAGAAACAAAATAAATAAAATTAGAAGGTGCACAAGTAATACTTAGAATTATACATACATATATAACCCCCAAAGGATTGAGGGAAAAGATGGAACAACCAAGAAATTCAAACCGAGATAGAGCACCATCTTCAAACCGAGATAGTCCATTTTTTTTACAGATTTTCAGACATACTTTTATTATGAGTAATTGACATGCTGATATACCTTACTCTACAATATGGTCCATTTCTGAACATGTAAACTGAAATGCACCAGGCAAACCAAAGAGCTAAATTGTGGTCTAAAAATCAAGAGATGACCAAACTACATTTTGCAAAAATTGGTACAAAGGAGTCAGGCCTAAAGGTGATAATTCATATTTTAGAGGTCCATATGAGATATTACACATTTTTAGGTCATGTGATATCAATACTTTATGGAGAAAAAAATTATGTGAAAAAACAAACTAAATTACCTGACCAAAAGGACTAAACAACTGCCTTATATCTTTTGCTGTTGCCTCAAAAGCCACATTACGTACAATAATTTTTGTAGAACTATACTCCTTCCCTTCTTTCTTTGGAACTGCACCCTCTTTCTTTGCATGGCAGAGTTGTAGCATTAGAGCATGCCCATCCAATACAGTTCCCTGTATGAGCACAAAACAGAATATAATACCTTCAAGATTAGTAATTTCCTACAGGGACAACAAACCATACTCTTTTGTATCAGCAGAAAATTTCAGGTCTACCCTGACCAAGCCCATCAAACTTACAATTTGGTGCACATCATCATCCCAACCATATAGAAAGAGAAAGATTAAATTAATTAGCACAATTGAATGAAAATAATAATTTGGAGGGGAAAGTCAAAACCTTCTAACCAAACCCAACACATGCCATCAGCAAATCAGAAATCATATTCTTCTACATTGCAAATCCTAATCATGCTTGGTACAACAAAGTGTAGTACGGCCACAAAAGAGAAATGAATCTATAGAAAATGAGAGTTGTCACAATTAAACAAGTAAAACATAGCCCATGAGGGAAATAATACTTGAAGTTCTTTGAATACATTGGTAGCTATCTCGAGTGAATCAAACTCTATGAAGCCAAAACCCATGGAGACATTCTTGCCATTTTTAAGGTGCTTTTTGATCTAACAAAATGATAAAGAACATTTTAAGAAATGATACCTTCACGTTTCTTATAGTTCCACTCTTGATATTGTTGCTAAAATTTTGCTTTAATAATTCCTTTGTTGTCCTAAAGTTCAAGTTCTTGACATATAATGACCTCGATTGCAAGAAAATGTTGAAGTGGCCAAAAGTCATTCAAGGGGGGAAAGATGATAATTGACTATAGATTAAATCCTGCGAAGAAATTTTCAGTCGAATTAATGTAGAATGGTTAAGGTAAGTCACATTAATTGAAGAATTTCTTTCTCAACAAAAAAGAGCAGCGGGAGGCTTACCGTTTTGATCTGCTTCTCGGACTATCTCCTTGATTTCATCTATGGTGAAAGTTTCACCAAGGTCCTTGGCAATACGCTGGATATCTTTCCATGTATATATATATAACTCAATTATGAACTTTGGCACAAGACTAAAAAATCACGTCACAAGAATACATAAAAAATGAAATAATAGTGGATATCCACAAGAATTGAAACCCTGGATCCAAGTAACTTTCAGTCAAGATTCCCGCAAATAGCTAATTGTTAATCTCTCACTAAAATGAGGCAATTTAGTACCCTCCAAGTTGTTGTCAAAAGGATCATACACAACCTAAAACACAAGAAATATAATGCATTGTCATAAAATATATGCGAAGCTGGTCACATTTTACAGAGGGTATAAATTAAAACAATACATACCTGCTCTGTCATTTCAAACCCCAAGGCTCTGTGAAAAAAACTTCAAATTGTATAATTAATAATATTTCTTTGCTTTTGGATGAAATTAACATCCCCAAATCTAATCTGAGTTCAATTACATTCGAAACCTCTTCAAACTTCAATTGATGCCTGCAATCCCTCTCATACCCTCAGGCGACCTCAAAATAGCACCTAATCCAAAGAAATTGAACCTGGGAAGAAATAATCGATGAAAACCGTGAAGAAACAAGTCAAACCGAAGAAAATTGGGAGCGCCGCCATCTTCGCCGATTGCCAGCCGCCAACAAGTACAACAACGCATTTCTCTCGTCAAGGCAATGCCAAAGGTGATTTCCCCCTAGGTCGCCGTGGCCGTGAACACTGGCGCCACCGCAAATAAACCGGCCAGTGACAAATCCTAGCCTCCATCATATATACCCGCACAACATTTGAAGCAATCACAGGGGAAGGCAGGGAGGCGGGGTTCTAGGGTTTCGGTCGGAAGAAAGGCGGGGAGGCAGGGCCTAGGGTTTAGGGTTTAGGGTTTAGGGTGAGGAGAGAAAACCTAGCGAGATTTAGAACAAAAAGGAGGAGTGGGAGTGGAAAATGAAAATGAGTGGAGTAGGACTTGGTCAGAATGAAATAAAGATGAGGAGCTAGACTATCAAGAACGGTCATTTATAAACGATTGTTCCTGTTAAGTTATTATCAGGAACAGCTATTTATAGACGACTAATCCTGACAAGTCACTATTAAGAACGGTCGTTTATAAACAGCCGTTCGTGATATGTTCTGGACTATAAAGAACGGTTCTTTAATGACGACCGATCCTGATACCTACTTTCAAGGTCGGCTAATACTATTTGTCCGATCCTAAAAGTATTAGTATCACATTTTTATCAAGTCCGATCTTGATGGGGCGATACTATTTGTACATTTTCTACTAGTGGGCTAAGATTGAGAGGATGTGATGTTCCATCAGAATGCCACCTATGCAGTGATGGGGGAGTTGAAACAACCAAACACTTGCTCTTCTCATGTCCATATGCGGTTAGCTTGTGGAGAGAACTTTTAAACGGGTGGCATATAACTCGAGCCAGGTTTGCGAACGGGTACTATTGGTATCTATGGTGGACTACAAGATCGGGTATGCTGCCTCAACTAAAGAAGCTTTGGGATGCCCTTTGGGCAGCAGGTTGCTGGGCCCTTTGGAGAGAACGCAACAAACGGCTGTTTAGCCAACAATGGATAAGTGTACAAGTTTTGGTCACCCAAGCCCGAGAAGAGGCGCTAAATTGGTACCGAGTAATATGGCAGTCATGACCTAGGGTTTATTTGTGGGGTAAATAAATAATTGGAGTTAGATGTGAATTTTGTAAATAACATTTTTAATCAATGGTATTGACAGTGTGCTCACTGTCCTTAAAAAAAAATAATAGATTCGATTGTAAATATTTGATAATTTTATGTTTAACTTTTTTATTTCATGTGTTTACAGCAACGCTTGGAACTTTCTTGGCATTGAGGTTGGTAATCTCATTTACGTTATGCTTCCCTAGAGTGGTTGTTTTACTTGGTTCACGAACTGATGTCGAATAATTTTGATTTTGACATAAGTCATTAATTATTCGGTTTGCTCCTTTAACGCTTTGATTGATGAACGCTCCTCCTACTGATGAGTCTACTAGCTATCTCAAATGAGGAAATAGACCGTCATATAAGGATTGTAGAACTAGTCACTTGCCAAGTCCATGATGAGAACATTCTCGTAGAAGATCTTTATGGTGCTCTCATGCATCGCTAAGGGATTCTCCATCCATTTGTCTGAAACCGGTGATTTTTGCGCGATAATCGACGGTCATCCTTGGTGAAAAGTATCTTGTGTTGTTTGTTTGACTTGTTAGTTTAGAGGGTAAATCAAAAAACGTCCAAGAGTCTTTAACACTTAAAATAATAAAAGTTAAAGAAACGACATGATTACCGGGTTTTTTTACAAAAACAACAAAAACCGAATAGCCTATTCGGTTAAGGGGGTTTTTTTTTGCTTCACCGAATAGGCTATTCGGTTTACCCTATTTTTACAAAAACAAATCCCTACACTATGTAACTTTTCGTGTAACACCCCCTAAACCGAATAGGCTATTCGGTTTAGGGATTTTTTTGCCTAAACCGAATAGCCATTTCGGTTTAGGTTTTACTTTTTTTTTAGAGACTAAGAAAATCAAAATAAAGAAATCTAACACTAAAAATTTGAATTTTTTGTTTAAATTATTTGTTAGATTACTTCTTTTGATTTATAATTAGCAACAACAAAAAATACACTAAATTACTTGAAATTATGTTGAATTACACTGTATTACAATAAATTATGTTGAATTACACTAAATTACGCTAAATTACAATAACTCCGCTAATTACGCTAAACTACACAAAATTACGCTAAAATAGACCGATTCTGTGCCATCTTTCACGAATCATAAAAAATAGTAAAAAAATTCCAAAAATAGTAAAAATTGGTATTCTACAATTTCATTATGTAACTAATTTACTGAGCTACTTGGATTGAATAATAGAAATGAAAATCTTAATCGGAAACTTCAACTCAAGTTTTGAGGCTCTTCCCTTAGTTTTTTGGCGATTCTGAATTTTGGAATCCGGCATCGCGAGCACTGATGCATGCGTATTTTCGCAAGCTTTTCGAAAAGTGGTCATTTGCTGAAATCAGACACTCGGCGCCGTTTTATGGTCGTTTGCAGTTTCGTCGTCGTTTTTCGCCTTCTCAGTAAAGATATCATTCATATTCATATGTAATTTACCGGAATTTACCGTATGTTAGAGTAATGTAATGTAAGTGTAATTAAACTTACTGTAGTGTAATTCAACATAATTTCAAGTAATTTAGCGTATTTTAGTATAAATATGCTAATTATATATCAAAAGAAGTCAAATAATTTAAATAAAAAAAAATCAAATTTTCAGTATTTCTTTATTTTGCTCTTTTTAGTCTTAAAAAAAAAAAAACCTAAACCGAATAGCCTATTCGGTTAACCCCAAAAAACACCAAACCGAATAGACTATTTGGTTAAGCCATTTCATAAATTTTCTGTGGCGAATTGCCCTGTAAACCGAATAGACTATTCGGTGAAGCAAAAAAAAACCCTTAACCAAATAGCCTATTCGGTTTTTGCTGTTTTTGTAAAAAACCTAGTAATCATGTCGTTTCTTTAACTTTTATTATTTTAATTACTGTTTTTAAAAAAAATCCAAAATGTTTAGTAACTTTCAAGCTTACATCTCCCACAAGAAAAATATTATTTTAACCACCTGAATTAATCAGGTGTGATTGTTTATCTAAATTGATTTTATTATGGTATCTAGCTAATAATGTCTGTATTGCATCTTGTATATGTAAATCTAACAGTATATATCATCAATTCCTGCATTTTTCTTATAGTACGGATGTTTCATACAGATTTTTCATGCCAAATGTCATTTAGCAGTTAATCCACGTGTCACCAGAATTTAGTGGAAAAGAGAGATACTGGTAAGGGGATAAGGATATGGGTAGGGGTCTCATCCAACCAATGGGAAGCACAGAATCTCCAGCACCTAATCCAAACAAACCCCAATTAGTCACAAAAATATTCACAAAAGTTTGCTTCCCTCTTTATTTGTTTTCTCTCTCAAACAAGTCTGAGTGAGTAGCTAGAGAGAGAAAGAGAAAGGGGGAAAAAATGGCGACAGCATCAGCTCCGTCAATTGCAAGTCAACTGATCACCACACCAAGGAGCAGGTTTTTGGGCACTCCAAGGGGTATCTCTGGGTTTGCTTTGGCAAACAAAAGGAGGTCTTGCCTCACTGTTAAAGCCACCATTCTCCCAGAGAAAGTAAGGGGCTTTATTAATTTAACAAATTTCTCAAGATAGAGCTACAAGTTGATCAATCAGTGGATGTTTGCATCTTCTTTTTAGATGCAACTTATGTTATCATCAGTAAACTGTATCTATATATAATATGTGACATGCATGTTTTGTTTTACTAATAAATGGGCATGACATAAAGCTTCTACTAAAATGTGACTTCTTATTTAATAGAGTTTTTAATTAGTCTCAGGCTCAACAATATTTAATTAGTGCCTAGCTTTCAGTATAACCAATAAATTATCTGAAAATTCTGAAAATTTATTATATAATTCTTACGGTAACATAACTATCATTATCTTCAACAACAAATTAAAGAAAGGATCATATCTTGTCTTTTAAGACAGTAATTGAATATATTCCCCTTTTTGTTTATGCAGCCAACATTCCAAGTAATTCAACCCATCAACGGAGATCCATTCATTGGAAGCTTCGAGACACCCATCACATCGAGCCCCCTCATCGCATGGTACCTCTCCAACCTCCCTGCATACCGCACAGCCGTCAGTCCGCTCCTCCGAGGCATTGAAGTCGGGCTGGCTCATGGTTACCTCCTTGTGGGCCCATTCGTCATGACCGGACCTCTTCGCAACACCCCTTACCATGGCCAGGCTGGGTCCCTGGCTGCTGCCGGTCTAGTCGTCATCCTCACCCTTTGCCTATCAATGTACGGAGTTGCCTCTTTCCAAGAGGGAGAGCCGTCAATTGCTCCCACTTTGACTTTGACCGGCAGGAAGAAGGAGGCCGACAAGCTACAGACTGCTGATGGGTGGTCCCAGTTCTCCGGCGGCTTCTTCTTCGGGGGTATTTCCGGCGTGATCTGGGCGTACTTCCTCCTCTATGTCCTTGACCTTCCTTACTACGTCAAGTAGAGATGTTCATTTGTTGTTGTGTGATCATGTGTTAATTTGTAAACTTGTATGTGTATCACTTGATTTGCCCCAACTGGTAAATGATGTATATTTTATTTGGCAAAATTTGGGTAATTGTGAATCGAAGTTGATTTTAGTACCAGTTTGTATAAAATGCACACATTCAGCACTTCCTTTTTTTTTTTTTTTTTGTGACAACAGCTAATAACACTCAAAGTTTGAGATATCTCAGAGGATGCGAATTCCCATGATACCAACGCAATTTATATCTGTCATGTAAAGGATTTGAGTACAGTTGGGCAGAAAACGTAACAAGTATTATCAGTAAATTTGACGTATGTATCTGTATAATTATTAGTAAATTATTTCTAATTCGTATTTATCGATACGGACATGGATGAATATTAGATATATAAAAATAAAAGTGAGACTATGGTAATATATGCATATTACACGCAGGTCCGCACTGTGAATTGATATTTTTATTTTTAAAGTTCAAACAATTGATTTAGACTGTTTAACAAAATCTTTTTATATGTACTTGGATGCCAAATTTAATATTTTTTAGAAATTTTCTATTATTTTATATATATGTCAAAAATCTCTTGATTTGAAAATTTGAAAATTCCAGACCATCTAAAAGCAACAATTTTCTACCTAATTAAAAAATAAGTAAACAAATCTAAAAAGTATAAAATTTAGTTCAAAAGTACATTCTAATATAAAGATTATGTTTAACAGTTCAGATCGACCGTTTGAACTTTAAAAATAAAAGTATGAATCTATAGCACGGATCAATTTGTAATATGCATATTACCATAGCCTCGCTCTAAAAATTATACAAATTATAATTTAAACAGCCTACTGTATTTGAACTGATACAATAATAATGAATAAACAATAAAATTTTAGGTTTTTACTGTTTTTTCGTAAGACTATTATATGCATATTATAGATTGAACATGTGCTATGAATTCATAGTTTTTTCTTTAAATTTCAAACAGTTAATCTAAATCGTTAAACACAATTTTTTATAGAAAATTACTAACAAAATGTAAAATTCAATATGATGAGATCATGTTCAATGATTCATATTAACTTTTTGAACTTTAAAAATAAAAATATGAATCCATAACACGATTCGATTGGTAATATGTATATGAGAAAAGGTTTCTATACCTAGTCTTATGTTCCCGCTTTTTACCCGCGCTGATCCAATCAGCCTTCAACCGTCTTAACTGTAGCGTCGGTTTCCACTTTTAACTGCCGCCTCGTCCAGTCCCCACCTACTTCTTTTAAAACCTTCCTTCTCGCCTTCTATTTTCTTTTTTGAATCTCATTTTGAATTTGAATCTAATTCTTTCCTTCCTGAGGCGATTTCGTGGCGATTTTCTATTTCTCTTCGCTCTTTTATTTTTCCCTTCGCAATTTCCTTTCTTTTACTGTCGCGATCTCCTTTTCTATACAAGAGCACGACGGAAGCTTCAGGCTTGTCTTACTATCGAAGCGACAATCGAAGTTTTGCTCGTTTTTTATCTTCATCATCTCCGATAGGATTGAAGAGCACAGCGAAATCGAAATTCAGTGAGTTATTTACTTCAATTGAATTTTATTTGAATTGATGTAGTAACAGATCTCGCATTATCTGAATTTTCAATTTCAATTGAGTTATTTATTGTTTAATAACGGATCTCACATCATCTGAATGTCTGATTTGAATTTTTTATTTAGAATTTGATATTTGAAATCAAAATTACATATATTGTTTTGTGAATGTCGTTGATTTAAACTGTCGGATGTACAAAATTACAG
Source organism: Carex littledalei (assembly GCA_011114355.1). NCBI lineage: Eukaryota > Viridiplantae > Streptophyta > Magnoliopsida > Poales > Cyperaceae > Carex > Carex littledalei. The sequence continues at coordinate 4,509,962 of CM022087.1, forward strand.
GATTCGAGTTTTAAATATTAATGATTTACATTATTCGTTTTATAGTATCTGATTTCATTTTTGAAAGAAGAACACGATGGAATTTGTATTCTTCGACGAAGATTGACGATATTCATCATCTCTGATAATTGTTGCGATATCGAAGCTTCAGTCGTGTCTTAGAATCTTTGCATAATCGAAGTTTCTTTGCCTCTGATCTTCATCATTTGCGATTCAGATTGAAGAGCAGCAGCGAAAAGTGAGTTATTTATTAATTTAATTTGAAGTTTGATTTGAATTGCTGCAGGAATTTTGCTATCATCACAGATCTTGTATTATCAGAATGTCTGATTTGAATTATATATGTCTGATTTGAATTACATGATTCGACTTGTAAATATTGCTGATTTACATCATTTGTTTTACATTGTTGTATACATTGATTTATAGTATCGGGTTAACATAATTACAGGTTGTTTTAAATGTCATTATCATCTCATATCGGATCTTGCTTTCTGTCAATTATTGATTTGAATTTTTGATGTAGTTTTGATATTCGACTTCAAAATCAAGTATGTCATTCTTGTGAAAGTTGTTGATTTACATTTTTTATTTACAGTCTTCTATACATTGTTTTATAAGATGTAATATACACAATTACAGTGTTTTATGACATATTATTATTCTAAATATTGGGTAATGGTGTACCCTTGTTAAGTCTTACGGTGCGAAAAAAACGTAAAATTTAAAATTTTATTTCTACCGTAAACCAAGAATCTACTCTCCAATTAATTTCTAGCTTAACTCCTTCGAGTGAACACATTACACTCTAACCTTGTTCTATATCCCTAGGAACTCGTGCAATTATTCCATCACAAAAATGTACGGCCCAACGCCTCAAGAGAACGAATTTGGGCCAAGTCTCAAAGCCCAGAAAGGAGCGGCTCCTTTCCATCTGGGGCCGGGAGGGGGATCGAACGATCAGGATTGTGTAATCCTCAGTTGTGATTTGAATATAAAATGTCGGGATAGAATCAGGGCAAACTGTAGGATCCCTTGAGAGGATGGAGAGCGCCGCCCCGTTCCCATCCCATCTCTGCTATCTCGACCTCTGTTCATTAGCGTTTCTTTAACGAACTCTAATTATGGAGATTTTGAGAGAGAGGAGGATCCGAGATTAAATGGCATCTCAGAAAGCCAGTGCCTTTTTTCTCATAGGTTCTCGGCTCGCTATGATGTCCATATCTCGATTTCTCTTTATTTTTTTAACTTTTTTTCTTCATTTTCTCTTGATCCTCTTGTACCTTTCAAAATTAGAAAAAAAAAATTCTTGTTCTGGGACTTTGTTGTTGCAAATTTGTGCTTAATTAGTTAATTTCATTAATTTTTTTTTTTTTCAATTTGCACCTATTTCAACTTTTGCCTTGTCTGGACATATGGTACAAACCAAGATCACAAGGAGGCGCACTTAACTCAATATAATTTTACAAAATACTTTGACTGTATTTCTATGACATCATGAAAATTGCGTACTGGCTTAAGCCAAAATAACCAGTGTTGTAAAGCCTACTAACTGGGATCGGTGATCAAACGATCATGTATAGTGTTTTTGTAGCGGTTTTCTGAATCTGAAATAATAGTCGGCCGTCGAACTGATTAATTGGCTGTTAAATCTTATTAATTGGCTGATTAATTTTCAAGCTATACAGTGTCGTTTGTTCAGATCATATATTATTCATTCAAATTCCGATTTTGACAGTCTTAGATAATAAAAACTAGATTTCACAAAATTTCATTGAATTTTAGCTTTTACTCGGCTATTCATAAAAAATAAGTAGTTTTTAATTTGACTGATTATTTGTACTATAACTTCGATCGTGAGTATTTATTCCATTATTTTTGGTTCTAACTAATTTATTCAGTTATTTTTGGTTCTAACTAATTTATTCAGTTATTTTTGGTTCTTACTAATTGATAATAAACTTTGAAAAGCTGTAATTATTATGAATGTTAGACTCAGTGACCTTTTTGACAGTGTAATTTTTTTTTATCAAGAGAAATTTCTGTGTTAATTGATATCTACAGAAAATTTGTAATTTTTTCAAGTGATTGATTTTTTTGCGCCGTATAGTGTGGAGACTGGAGCAGCAATTTTATTGTTTTTGTTCTCTCTAACTGAAGGATATATTTTTTGATATCTGATGAAAAATAATATAAAATAATAAATTGATGCGTACTCTTTTTTGAAGATGGTTAAAAATAGTTAATTCAGATGGTTTAGATTTGTGTTTTGTATTTTCTAAGATAAAAGTATTTCATATTTTATTTTAATGTAAATAACTTTTATTTGTGTGAATGTGAATGTTTGGATATATTTAATACATGAACCCTGAATTGTCTGCAAAAATTCTGATTAGCTAGCTGTGACAATACCTGCTATTGGTTATGGAGTAAAGTTACTCCGTATTAAATTGCTTACTCTAAGCTAAGATAGATTAAATTAATTATGTTTGGATAGAGTTTGTAGAATAAGATGATAAAAAAAAAAATTGTAAGATAGATATTATTCAAACTGGAGAGGTCAAGTAACTTAATCTAAATCAACTCAGATGTTATTCCATCATGAAAATGGAGTTACTCCACAGCCAAAGAGTAAAATGGCAAGCAACCCCATTAATCCTACGAAGTGTAGTCTAACTGTCTAAGACATCCAACTGGCATTTCACAAGCTACTAGCAATCAATCGTATCGTCTTGTGACTTTGTTCTGAACAAGCATTTCTCGGTTTCTCTGACAATGTAAATGACATCACCAGCGGTATTGTACAAGTCTTGGTTTCGATGCCATGTCCATAATGCATATGTTTCGTTTAAAACCTGAAAACAATAGAATAGTACGGAAACATTCAAGAATTAGCAAACTGCTATGAGATTTGTTAGTATTGTTGGGTCCTCGACAATTAGAAATATACATTATAAACATGATTGTTCGACAATTTCAAATAAACAGACGTAAGAATAACAAGATATGAAGAACAACATGGTAATATTCCATTTTCTTTTTCCTTCAATTATTATGTCATTTGTAAAACTATACATCCCAACAAATCCATTACCCAAAGATGACCAGTGATGACTAACAAAATTACTAAATGTAATAAGCCAATTTGCCACTCCAAATAGCACCAAACAAATTATAATTGTACCTCTAAAATGCCATGGCCAAAGCTTCCCTCTCTATATGCACTATATTCGGGCTGTCGGTCCCAACAGAATTTTCCTGCAGCGGGACCCACAGTGAAGTTAGTGGCACAGACATTATCACTCAAGTGTGGATCACGAGTGCTCGCGGGGTCAGGGCAGTTGCCGGGATCATCTGCGTGAGAAATCGCAAGGTTTTCCCTGTTACCGCCATCTCCGACTGTTATGTGGACGGGACCGCATTCATCTAATGTGTAGTTGTAAACTCTATTTGATCTCTCGTAAGCATGTACCTACCAAAGAAAGACAAGAAAAAAATGTGATGATGAGCAAATCAGCAGAAACAAATAATATAAAAGATTTTTCAAGCAATATAAAAAATTATAATGTTTCTATAAATTACTGATACATATAAGAAAATATTAAGGGGCAAATTCGAAAATCTTGCCACTTCCCATTTTAAATAAAAAAATGCCTTTGTTCCAGAAAACCTTCATTAATGCTCTTGATTTTTAAGATTGGCACAAAACAAATACCATCAAGTCGCCACAACTCTAAACCATTAGAAAAGGTAGACTACATCACAAAGGCATGAGTTATTTTGTATGCCAAGTCAAAGAAGGGTAGACTTATTTAATGATATTTGAGATGTACTAACTTTTTGCACCCATATTATTTTGTTCTTCAAAAATGCCAAAAGCAACCCTGCAAATTTTATCTTACATGGCCATTGAAAACTATGTCAACACCATACGTATAAAGAAGCTCCTCCATCTCTAACCTCATACACTCAGCCTCTCTGTAATGTGCTCTGTATGTGCTGTACCATGGTGCATGCCACGTGGCAATTAGCCATGGAGTTACACTCCTGTCTACATTTGCCAAGTCACCTTCCAACCACTTGTACTGCTCGCCTAAATAAATAAACAATGAGAAAAGTAGTCATCGGTAACAATTTGCCGAAATTTTAGAAAATGAACAATCACTTCTTGAAAACCTCCGTCTCAGTCTTCTCAAGATAATCAACTCCTTAAAACAAGAAGTATATGAATATAAACAAGCATTTTTATTCTAGAAAAATCCAGAGTAGGAGTTAATCATGCAAGTTTTGCTAAAGGATGCACGAGTTTTCAACACATGCTTAAGTTCCATAAATATTTATAGACATATGCCGGTGGATATACAAAAGTTTGGAAACAAACACTTTTACTGATGAAAGAAATTCAGAGCTTTGTAGTTGGTAATAAAGATTATGAAATATAGAACCCTGCATCTAAGATGTTAGGACTAAGGATATTTTTTTGAGTAAAGGTTGGAGGTCAACCTACCCAACTATTAAATACCCCTGTTATTACAACAAAGGATTTCCCCCATCTGAGGGTTTCGAACCCATGACCTCCCACATCAAAGACCATGTGCCTTTGCTACTAGACTAAAGGTTAGTTCTTAGTACTAAGGATATTATGAAATACACAATACGGCACCAAAGATGTATAATTTTGTAACACATTTTTTTAACATCGCAAGGCAAGTTTATAAAAGATACCTGATCTCTTGAAGGAAATATAAGGACCAAGCATGATGAAGTGAATCCCCCCAGCATTGAATGAGTAATAGAATTCAGAATTTGATCCGCTTTCAACAGATGGAAATGCAAATCTCGATTTGTAAGCCTCAAATGTCTTGTGGTGTCCTTGCTCTTCAAGTTCATGGTTTCCTTCTACTACCATAATCGGGGTCTCTGATAATAAAGGCTCCATAAACCTGAAAAAAAAAAAAGGATAAGGGTATATTTGAGGTCATGCCAGAGCAGACAAAAATTATTGCCTTCTTTTGGGGAAAATGAAACTAGAATTACCTTTTACAAAGAAGAATGCATCTAAATATTAAACATGCAATATACTACATATACTGGAATTTTTTTTAAAAAGAAAACAAAAAACAAAAGGAAAAGATATTTTCACCTGCCCCAGTAATCCCACCGAGGTTGGTATGACTCATGAATGGGCGTGTCATTAAAAGAACAATGGTAGCAGTCAGAGCCAGTTCCATTCGTCAGGTACAGATCCGAATAAGTAACGTCCCCAATTAAGAGTAGCAAATCGGGATTGTTACTCTGCATGTGGGCCACGGTGGAAGTCGAGTTGTATGTAAGTCCAAGATCTCCAACTATTGCTATTCGGCTGGGGTAATTATGAGGACCAGAAGCAGGCATTGTTTTGAAAGAATGGAGATTGCTCATGGAGCCAGCTGATGGGTCACCGCACCGATAGAAGTATCTTGTGCCCGGTTTAAGTCCTAAATTGATAAAATATATTAGACAGGATAAACAAAATGAAATGCAGCATATTTTCCATGACACCCCTATGTTTTCATTATTTGCATAAAACTCATGTTCTATTAGAAACCTAAAATTTTCCCCCTAAAAAGGCATTGGTTCTTGTTGTTAACTGAATTTGTACTAGAACTCGATATGACAAATCAAAACAGGAAAAGCTGAGTCATTCATAGGCAAGTGGCAGGCATATGGTACTGTTACTTATCATAGAGAAGTCTGTACCTGTCAGACGGACATGATGGATTATTCCAGAAGTATAGTTTTTAAAGCCTTCAAAGGGAAAGAGCTGACTATAGACAAGGGAATAGCCCACTGCTTTTCTATTTAAACCCGTTTTCTTTCTTCCAAAGTACACAATACTAGCCACAGAGGCCGGATCCAATGGCTCGATGTCCTCCCCAATTTGTGATTCCCCTAAAAACACAAAAAAATAATGAAGGTTTAAAAAGAGTTGCTGATAATGAGAAAGATTCATTTCTAAAATTCTGAATTTTTGTTCCCAATTAACAAAACTGAATGCTATTGGTGATGCAATCATGGCAGATTTTGAAACAGGTATTACACATAAGAAAGCAACCAATTATATTTCACAATAGTGTGTCCTGTTCTTTTTTATTTGGGTTTTTTACCAATTGGCTAAGAAATCATAGCCTGAAAAAGTAACGAACTGTATAATATTCATATCCCATAGTATAGTGGGAAATAAGGGTTTAAAAGAAAAATTAAGGGTAATGATAACGCTCGTCTGGAGAAAATTACCCAAATGTCGTCTAGGGTTTACATTTTTTCACTCATAAAAGGGCGAATTATGTACATTTGAAAAGTGAACCAACATGAAGTTTAGAGCAAAAAAGATGAACCCTGTATTGAGCGAGAGATCGGCAAAATTTTCTGGACAGAAGTTAGCATATCTCCAAATTTAATCAAGACCGGCATGTAAAGTATAAATTACCCATTTTTGCTACCAAGATGCTATTATATGACTCATTAGTTTTAAGGACCAGCCAAACCCAAGGATTTACCTATAAATTATTAACAAATCAAATTATTACCAAAAAGGTGCCAGATGGATTAGTATTCATAGTTTCAGAGAAAAACATAAGGAGGTCCCTTGCTCTGGAGACAATACCAGATAAATTATTGTCACTTTCTGATTAAGGCAATGACGCATCAAATATTCCAAAATTAAAATCGGCTTTTAATTACAACCCATCTTATATATTTAAGTCTCTTACTATTAATTTCACAGCAGATGGCATATGGATGTTTCGAGATGAAAAACATACAAATATTACTTCTTAATTGACGGTAACTTCTTTACTCCAATATTATATATATTTTATTAGATACATAGTTTATTTTGAACTATTTAGCATTATATTGTTTTTGCTTATGTGATATTCTCAAGAACTCTCATTTAGATGCTATTCTCAAGAACTCTCCGAAGAGAGACGAGGGCTCGTGCCACTACACTAAGTCCACGGTTCTTATTTATCAAACTTATACTCTTAATTATGACATGTGTCTAATTGATCGTTAAGTATAATTATATATTCTTACCGTTTGTTTTAATTAAAAAACAATTGTATCATTCACCACAGCAGCCGACACAATTTCGTAATCTATTTGAGGGACAATGCATATAACGAAAAAAGGATCAATAATCAAACATTATTCTTTCCTCAGTTGCCGAAAGAAGAATACATTATATAGTATGTGATATAAATAAATGACCTGTGATCCATGAGATCCAGACGGAATCCTCAGTTGCCGAGAGAGAAACCGAAATCTGCTCTGGCTCAAACCCCTTGGCCTGGCGCATGACTCGCTGATCGGATTCGGGTAAGTCAACCGCAAACCCTCTGAACTTGATTTGATCAAGCGGGGATGTCACCGGCTCAAATGGTCCATCGAGCGTGGTAGGTATAGAGCCACTAAAAGATTCTTCTAATAAAATCAAAATCACCCCGACCAGAGCAAATCCTTTCCAAAACCTCATCTCTCACTGTTTCTATTGGAGAAGTGGAGGGGAATGGAAGGGGTTTATAAAGTAGTTAGGTTTAACGGAAATGGTTGGAGCTTTTTAAAAGGGATTTTAGAGTGGAGAGCGAAGGCGGTCAAATTCGGTCCATTTTCCTGGTCGGAACCGTCCGATTCGCACAAAGGTTCGTTAGGACGACTTTCTGATTCGTGTGAACAAAGTTTGCACGAATCGTGATGTAAATTGGACGGAAAATATTGGGTATCGGACCAAATTTAGTCTCATGCCTATCGGACCGAACTTTTACTCCAGCTTAAGGAGTGAGGTTAACGAAACAAAAAGAAAAAAGAAAAGGATGGCGCGTCATGGTGGAGGACAGAGCAGGAGTCTGATCTGCTGCTTTACCTCACCGTTTGATTTTGAATCCTGACCGTTCGATCAGAACCCGAGTCAATCCAGCACAAACACGTAAATTGTAATGCATGGGGTCCTCATCAGATTCGGGATAACATTTAAGGAACGGATCAGATTCAATGTCAACATTTGAGGTACCTTAGCTCATTGAATTCGGAGAGCGGAGCAGCACAGACCAGAAACGGTGCGCGGGGAATCGCGCGCGTCTTCAAACCCTGTGTGCGGGTTTGAAGAACTCAAATCCGCATCAACAGTTGGGATTACGGAAGCACAGTAGGCGAGGCAAACCATGGAACTGTCTAGTTTTCTATCGGGCGGTCCTTGTGGGACTTAATCAAAGGCCGGAGGACAACTGGACCGTTTTTATTTGAACTTCCTTGGAGAGGACCCGGCTAATGGACTGGATGGATTATGTTCCCGTCGAATATGCGTCGCATCTCGAACATTTTACACGTCAAAACAAAATCCGATATTTTTATTAAAACCCCCAAAAAAAAACAAATTATCAAATCTGCTCCCACTCCAAAGTTATAATTATTTCTACCCTAACCGCCCGTGGGCTGGGCGGTCCACTTTTTCCACCTGACCGCCCAGCAGCCGGGCGGTCCACTGTGCATAGCTGACCGCCCAGCAGCTGGGCGGTCCGCTAGTGTTTTTTTTTTTTTTTTTTTTTTTTTTTTAAAGATTAGATTAGAGACAATATGAATATAAAGATGCTGAATTCTTAACGCTAAAAGTTCGAATTTTTTTTGTAAATATTAGTTAGATTACTTCTGTGAAGCATATTTATACTAAAATACGCTAAATTACTTGGAATTATGTTAAATTACGTTGAGTTACACTATATTAAGTTAAATTACACTAAATCACATTACATTACGCTAAAATACGGTAAATTACATATGAATAGGGACGATATCTTCACTGAAAAGGCGAAAACGACGACGAAATGAAAATACTCAATATGTAATTACTTAAGTGAGTTATACTAAATTACTCAATACGCTAAATTACTTAAGTGAGTTATTCTCAAGCTTTCCGAAAAGTGCTCATTTGCTGAAATCGGACACTAAAATACGCTAAAATATGCTAAAATACGCTAAAATACGCTAAAATACGCTAAATTACGCAATACGCTAAAATACGCTAAATTACTCAATACGCTAAAATACGCTAAATTACTCAATACGCTAAATTACTCAATACGCTAAACTACTCAATACGCTAAAATACGCTAAATTACTCAATACGCTAAATTACTCAATACGCTAAACTACTAAATACGCTACTCAATACGCTAAATTACTGAATACGCTAAAATACGCTAAATTACTCAATACGCTAAATTACTCAATATGCTAAAATACGCTAAATTACTGAATACGCTAAATTACTGAATACGCTAAAATACGCTAAATTACTCAATACGCTAAATTACGCAATACGCTAAAATACGCTAAATTACTGAATACGCTAAAATACGCTAAATTACTCAATACGCTAAATTACGCAATACGCTAAAATACGCTAAATTACTCAATACGCTAAATTACGCAATACGCTAAAATACGCTAAATTACTCAATACGCTAAAATACGCTAAATTACTCAATACGCTAAATTACGTTGAATTACACTAAATTACGGTAAATAACAATAACTTCGCTAATTATGCTGAAATATGGTAAATTACGCTAAACTACGCAAAATTACGCTAAAGTAGACCGATTCTGTGCCATCTTTCATGAATCATAAAAAATAGTAAAAAAATTCCAAAAATAGTAAAAATTGGTATTCTACAAGTTCATTATGTAACTAATTTACTGAACTACTTGGATTGAATAATAGAAATGAAAATCTTAATCGGAAACTTCAACTCAAGTTTTGAGGCTCTTCCCTTTGTTTTTTGTTCAACTTCAACTTCAACTCAACTAATTTTTTGGTGATTCGAAAATCTTAATCGGAAACTTCATTTCGTCGTCGTTTTTCGCCTTTTCAGTGAAGATATCATCCCTATTCATATGTAATTTACCGTATTTTAGCGTAATGTAATGTGATTTAGTGTAATTTAACTTAATATAGTGTAACTCAACGTAATTTAACATAATTCCAAGTAATTTAGCGTATTTTAGTATAAATATGCTTCACAGAAGTAATCTAACTAATATTTACAAAAAAAATTCGAACTTTTAGCGTTAAGAATTCAGCATCTTTATATTCATATTGTCTCTAATCTAATCTTAAAAAAAAAAAAAAAAAAAAAACACTAGCGGACCGCCCAGCTGCTGGGCGGTCAGCTATGCACAGTGGACCGCCCGGCTGCTGGGCGGTCAGGTGGAAAAAGTGGACCGCCCAGCCCACGGGCGGTTAGGGTAGAAATAATTATAACTTTGGAGTGGGAGCAGATTTGATAATTTGTTTTTTTTTGGGGGTTTTAATAAAAATATCGGAAACAAAATGCCTGCAGCTTTAAAGACGATACTCGATACCTAATATAATTTTATTTGGAGAAAAAAATTATAAATACGTTAAAAATTTAATCTTGTCTCTATGTCCGTCAAAACCTCAAAAAATTTGTTATATATTCATTTGAGTCCGCCTACTTTAATATCGGTAATATTCAGTCTAAATACAAATAATTTCAAATTTTATACATTTATTCCGTCAAACCGATCTATTTTATAAATAATACATTTACATGTAAAATTTATAATTTTTTAAATTTATCTAGTACCAAAAGCAGTGCTTTTAAACAATTGTTTCTTATAAAAATAGACTTAGACATTTTAAAAAAATTACGTACAAAAACATATTTTTTTTAAATTATAAATAATAATTATGTCATTACATCATTTTGTATGTTATCATGTAAATTGATTCTCAATTAGAAATACCGGATACGAATGCGATTTCATATCACCTAAAGTAACTCAAATTTTAAGTTTAGATTTGGACGGTTCAATCTGCTTTAGCAAGAATATTAAAGAGCTTCTGTTCATTTCATCTCGGGTTGGATCGATCCGGATTCCGATCAGACGGTCCGAAACTAAACTCAAAATTTGAGTTACTTCCGAGAATCCGGACTCCACGAATGCCCAACCAGGCGGCCAGGCCCATATTAATTCGACTGGGTCGCCCAGGAATTATCGGCCTAAATGGATCTTTTTCGAGAGAAAATAAAGCCCGATAATTTGAACAATCCGTTATCCGCCCAATCGATCTCGTTTTCCTACCCAATTTAATGGTCCGGGAGTATTCGCCAGTCTTTCTTCGTCTATGCATATTATACGAGTAGAACTAGGGTGTTCTTAGGTTCACCGAGTCCCTTGGTGAACTCAAGTCTAAAACCCATTAGATCGGTTTCAAACGACGAATTCAAACTGTTAAAATCCGTCTATCTTATGAGTGATGTGTCTACATGCAAAAAATTTAAAATTTAAAATTAATTTTGCATAGAGTCAAGTGGTCAAAAATCGTCAAAAAATAAATGTACTAAAATTAATTTATTAACCTTTTAATTTTTATTGCTTGATTCTATACTAAATTAATTAGAAAATATAAAATTTTTACATGTATACGCATCACTCGTAAAGTATGCGAGTTTTAACGGTTCGGATTCGTCATTTGAAGCTGATTTGATGGATTTTAGACTAGAGTTTACCAAGAAACTTGGTGAACCCCTAGTTCTACTCTATATTATACTCGGCATCTACTCACATGCTAGAGTGGGACATTCATTGGCCACGTGAATAGATTCTTACTAAACTAACCAATAAAAGTTCACCACACTGGATTGATTACCATTCTGTAAAACCGAGTGAAAATGAAGAAACGTCTCTAACAGCATACGGCTACTAGCCTTTTTGCTGACCCGCGAGACACAGCACCGGTCGGAGAGGTCGCTTCACCGTCTCCGTCTCTCCCATTTCTCACGTCGTGCGAATTGAACTGTGTCAAACTCACAACAGGAGCTTGGATCTCTCTCCAGTGGTTCCTTTTCTCGAATCAACGATCAATCTAGAGAGTATCATCTGAAACCGAGGCACCGGATCTGATCTCTTCGCGAAGATGAATATCTTCAGGTTAGCTGGTGACATGACACACCTTATGAGCGTTCTTGTGCTCTTGCTCAAGATCCACACCATAAAATCCTGCGCCGGTGAGTTTCCTCTGTTACTCGCGCTGTTTGGAGTCTCATTTTCGTTAAATTAGTGTTTTTTTAGCTGCCAGTTCTAATTAGGTAATTTTATGCTTTGACCGTGTTGTTCGTTGATTTTTAATATTGTGGAGTTTCCCATTATCCGGTTGGTAATTGGGTGCAATTAGAAGTGCATACATATGACAACGGCATTTTTCCTTTTGAGATGAGCTGCTTGAGTTGCTCATATCAAATGGGGAAATGCATTCAAGTACACGGGATGTTTTCAGTAATGCTGTCTACCGTGCGGCGCGATTTGCAATCTAGTTGACAGACGAATTGCTTATTTGTGGCAAAAATTAAGAAAATTTTGGCAAATTTTGTGATGATTTTTATTATTGGGATTGTCTGGGAGATGTGTTTCAATTCAATTCTGGAATTTAACAGGTTATGCTGTAAAAGATTCTCTTGAGGGTATATCTTAGTATTGGAAATTGGGACTTAATTTTTTGTTGCATTTGGTCTAAAAATAAAATTAAGCTTAAAAAACCATCAATTGTAATTCCTAGCAGGCCAGTGCATTTAAGCACCACTTAACCCTCAACTATGCAATTAAGCTTTAACTTCACTCAGTTTTGCCTTAACAAACCTTGTTACACCGAACCTTCCCTGTATTATGCCAAAAGAAAAAAGAACAAGATAGGAATTTGATAAAAGGAAGAGGGAAATTAATACTAATTTTGGTGATACTGGTTGATACATACCAATGAATTGATGCAACTTAGACTCAACCAATCAAGTCATTTTCAGCAGCTAAACCTCAGTGTAGTGCAGTCTTGCCTCAATTAGACAAGTTATACATAATTTAAATCCTTACTTCTACTTGAATGAAAAGCAAAAGAAAGAAACAGAAATCGTGGTCACACCAGTACAACCTACTATTCACTACAGCGATTCATACTGGTCTGGACCTTGCCAAAAGAGTACACATGTACAATGTGAAGACCTAATTTAGTCTCAGTTGTGCAACTTAACATTATCTGTACCAATTTTCCTAAACTAAACCTTGCCAAACCCAATTTGCTTTTAAGTTATACAATTAAACAAATTATTCCATGCAAAAAAGCAGATAGCCTAACAGGTGCAAAATGCTTAATTTAGGTATTTCTCTGAAGACCCAGGAGCTCTATGCACTTGTTTTTGCAGCCCGGTACCTTGATATATTCACGCACTATTATTCCCTTTACAACACGGTCATGAAACTGATATTTCTGGGGAGCTCTTTCTCTATTTTGTGGTACATGAAACGCCACAAGGTGGTACGAAGGTCATATGATAAGGATCAAGATACTTTCCGCCACCACTTCCTTGTCTTACCTTGTCTTGTTCTGGCTCTGCTTATCAATGAAAAGTTCACCTTTAAAGAGGTAGTGTTACCACTCACTTTTTTTGTCTTTTTTGTTGAATGTGTATTCTTGTAACCTGAGGTGCATTTCGTATAGTCTAGCATTTTGTTAAATGTCACTGCCCCTATTCCTTACTCTGCTTCTTCCAAAGATACCTGAATTAAGCACACTCCTGCTCAAAGATGCGTAAGTTATGTATTTATGAGAGGCGGGACTTTTGGTGTAATTTCTTCTTTTTTTTGTTCCTTTTGTCTTTCTTGGATCTAAACATTTGGGGCACCCTTCTTCTGTACTCTTATGAAAAGGAAGATGTGATGTGCACCCAAATCCTCGTCTTAATTTTAGCTGTACCACAAATGATAACATCAATTTTACGGTGATAATGTCACATAGTTCTTTGGTGAATATCTTATTGTAGGTATGGCTGTTTTGGTGAATCAGAGTGTAAACTGTGAAATATTCTTTTACCTTTCTAGCCCTGCCAACCTTTAAAGTAAAAAATAATACAAAATATCTTCTATAATCTACCAGATATGAAAAAGATAAAAAAAAGGACTAGTTTATGTTTATTCATGAAGAAATTAGGATTGTACAGTTCAAGTTTTCTACATTTTGGATGGGCTTATGGGGTTTTCTCATTTTGTAAGTTCGATACCAAAAAAATTCCTAGAAAGCTTGCTTGAAGTTGTATATAAAATAATGTACACTCAGAAGAAATATCACGAGCTTCATGCAATTTTTTTTTTGGACAGAATAAGGTTACAAATATTTTTCTCTTTTTTGCATTTTTATTAGAAATGTTACAAAAGTATATTTTCTTCAATCATATTGAAAGTATGTGAAACTTCGGTGTAAAACAGGTGATGTGGACATTCTCTATATACTTGGAGGCAGTTGCTATTCTTCCACAGTTGGTTCTGTTACAACGCACTCGCAATGTTGATAACTTGACTGGTCAATATGTTTTTCTTCTGGGGTAATATATTATTTTTTTGTGCTTCCTTAAAACCACCTTTTCTATATATGGCCCAATCATCTACTACAAATTCTAGCAGCCTGTCTGAGGGATTGTCCTGCATAAATGTATTAATGAAGCAAAACCTCTTCTTTTGGCATTTGACTTGAAAGATGTCAAAGTACCATTTTTCCAGATTGCTTTTCTTTAGTATCTACAACTATGAGGGAATGGTAGTTCGGTAACTTTTGTATAAATTTAGATTGTCGGTGTGTATCTATCATTTTATGATGGGCATGCAATTGTTTATGTGGGCATGTTTCTCTTTAGTATCTAGCATTTTATGTGGACACGCAATTATTTATCATTTGGTGAGGGTTCACATAAGATTCTGTAACGATAATATTAAAAGTGTCTTTTAATACGCGTATGGATGTACTCTTCTTTATGATGCAGGGCGTATAGAGGGTTGTACATCATCAATTGGATTTACCGCTACTTCGCCGAACCGACCTATTCTACTCATTGGATAAGTATGTTTTAATATTTAAATCTTTAACACATTTGGTTGTTAAAACTACTATTTTATTTGCATTTTAAATGAAAGTTCATGGTAAGCGTCTATAATCTTGATTTAGGTTGGACATAAAGTGCTTCATAGAATGCATTAGCTGGAAAAGCTGTATTACAAAATTTTCTAGAAGTATCATAAAAGTAATCGGTGCCTGAGAAGGGCAATATAGGCATTTTAGATAAGTTGGATTTCATACCTTTGGTTGAAAGTTGCATAATGCAAGTCATCTCACTAGAAGTAAACTGAAACTGTTTCTTTTCTTTGATTTCCATATAAATTGTGTAACAAGTTTTAATACTTGGTTGGATTCAATTCTTGAAACAAATTACCAAATTCTGATTATATGATTATTTCCTTTTCCTTGATAGCTTGGATATCAGGACTACTGCAGACTCTTCTCTATGCTGATTTCTTCTACTACTATATAAACAGGTAATTAACATTTGAGTGCATTATTCACTTGTGTAATCTGTTTCTTTGTATGTTATTTAATTGCTAACCTCAGATGTTCATGCAATTTTCAGTGTGAAGAACAATGTGAGACTACAGTTACCAGCTTGATTTCCCCCTATTTCTCACTGTTTAGTTTTTCTATGGACGATTAATAGGCTTCATAGTTTATTTGGTATATTGTCATTTTTGGACGTTTCATGATAATTGTCAGGTATAATTTTGTTATCATCTTTTGGGGAAAAGGGGGTATCAGTTAACAATAGCAGAAATTCTCGTATGAGGTTGAGTAGAACAATATTCATTGGGAAAGGTTCAAGTTTTTCTTGTAACAGCTTTTGGAACTATATTAAAACTGTGAACAGTTTTCCTTTTCGAAAGACCTCTGGGCTAATTTAGTCGGATGGACTCTCCTCTTCGGCTACATGTTGGTTCGTTTGGTTCCTACTGTAACGGATAGTTCAAATTGTAAGACGTTATGTGATTAGGGAAAAGATAATTTACACTGGTTTATTACAGCATTGATGTTTTTAGTTGGTTTAAATTTATTTATAAAGTGAGGTTACGGCGATCGGAATATTATGGATTGGCTCATAGTTTGAATCCATATTTTGAAAATTGATTTAACTTGATAAAAAATTAAATATGAGCATATATACATCTAAAAAATGATTTTATGCTATACTGAAATTACTAGATTAGCAAATTTTGTCTTTGGCAAACAAAGATGCCCAATAAAGGGGGGATTTCATGTATACCCCTCAAAAACTTTAAAATTATGTAATCCCCCCTCTAGATTACAAAATTATGTATTTTCTCCTCTAAACTTTCAAAACTCACAAATTCACCATTTATTAAAAGCATAATAATTGTACCTTGTTTAAGAAAAATGTTGATCTTATAAGATACCCATTATACCCTTTACTCTTTATAAAATATCCATTTTTCCCTTGAAAACCAGATACCCAGTATATCATTTACCCTTTATAAAATATCATTTTTGTTCTAAAAACCGATTAAATATAAGACTGGTATTTTTCTTAAACAAACTACGATTTGTTTGCTTTTAATAAATGGTAAAATGGGTATTTTATAAATTTAAAATGAGTTTTAATATAAAAGATAATAAAATGGATAAAATTATGAGTTTTGAAAGTTCGGAGGGGTAATACGTAATTTTGAACTTTAGAGGGAGAAATACGTTATTTTGAAGTTTTTGAGGGCTATACCTGAAGTTCCTTCTTCAAAATATATCAGGGGATGCGAATTCTTTATTAACGAGGGCTTACTTTAGAATGTTGATGAAATTGATTCGGTCCGTTGGATGTGTGAACTGTAATATAAAAAATTGATATTAATGCCTTCGTTTAAAGCCTTCTCCACCGTGTCTTGATTTTTAAAACAGGAGGGATCCACTTACAATATTTGTAAGTTACAACATTTTACGACAATTCGGTTTTGTGATTTTCAAAGTTCAAACGGTCAATCTAAACTGTTCAAAATGATATATATATTAAAACGTGCTTGAAGATCAAATTTTACATTTTTTTTAATTATAAAATTATAATAGTTCAAAATATAAAACTCAAGTATTTAAAATAAAATCATTATAAATTATTTATGTAATTTTTTCTATTTACATAACAAATTTAAAAAAATGTTTTAATTGGCAATAAAAAGTTTTCAGAATACACTGACTTATACTGTATAAAAGTGGTTAACAATTAAAACTTCTCAATACTCCTTCCATTGTCTCCTGCCATTTAATTTGAATCAAGATTTTCACACGATATCAATCGAACGGCTAAAACATATCTTCCTTTTTTGTAGTAAAACTATGTAACGTTTGTGCAGTTACGGTAATAAAAAGATAAATGGTTATATATATAAAAAAAAAAACATGATAATTGTCCTCAGATTTCATCTCTGGTCAAATCCTTCAACTCTGACTATATTTGACTGTGATCATCTTCTTGAAAGTCGCTAGTGCATTTACATCGGATATTAGTTGAAGTGTGCAAGTTTTTAAACTTACGTGTGCAAGTCATTGAACCTAGTACATGAAGAAGAAGAAAAAAACATCAACACGAATATAACTCAAAAGTACTTCATCGTGGATCTCATTTGAAAGAGAAAATCGAGTAGAAAATGTTCGTGGTTTTAGATTCACAAAATTCTTCACAGATCGTCGGAAAAATTAACGAGATTGATCGGTGATAGACCTAAATTATATACATGTTCAGTCTGGTTTTTATCACGAAATAACACCAAATATCTTGTATTTTAGTAGATAATAGAATGAAATACACATAGAATCTAGTTACTGCGTTTGTTTGTTTGAAAATTGCAGAAAATGAAGAAATTGGAGCAAAATGCGGACGCACTGGCCCAGAGTGCGGCCGCATTCAACACTTAGAAGAAAACTCAGCTCACAGAAGGAAAGTCCGAGAAGAATGCGGACGCACAGAGACTCAGTGCGGCCGCACTCAATACTTAGAAAATTTCGGAAGAATTCAGAGCACAGAAAAGAGAAAAGTCCGAGCGTAGTGCGGACGCACTGAGGGAGAGTGCAGACGCACGTAGTCATCAGACGCAGTGAGGCCGCACTCTGGCCCCATTCAGCTTAAAAAGTCAGTTTTCGACGGTTTTTCTATTTCCGGCGCATCTGACCACGTTCCAGGGGTGGAAAATAGAAAGTGGAGACGTGGGGAACATGCTGGGACAGATTTAGAATGATTCCCCACGTCCATATGCTCCAATTTTGGGTATAAAAGGGAAAGAATTCTGCTCTTTCAACATCATCAATCAAGGAGAGAAAATCAAGAGAAGAGCACCAACCACAGAAGCGAATCAAGAAGGAAGAAGAAGAATTCTCACAGCAAACGCAGCGAAGACTAAGGTTTTTCATTAGAGAATGGTGTAATATATTTCTCTAGTTAGTTTCTCTTTGTCTTTAGCATATTTTTGTATTGAATTCATGATGAATGCTTGCATCTCCATGAGAGGCTAGTTTTCCTCTCTAGGGGTTTAGGTCGTAGCATGAACTTGTTTAATTTTATCTTACTCGGATGTTAGTTTTTATAATGATTGTTTGATTTGATGTTTATTTCTGTGATTTATTCTTTGTGTAGATACATGATTAGTACTTGATTTATAGTATCCCGCTTAGGTCTGATAGACTTGAGTAGTTTAGGATCATATATGACGGTACCAAATTATGAACACAAATACCTTAGGATTTGGATTAGAATTGACCAAATTTGAAGTCTAAACCAGAACTACAGAAATTAATGGTTAGAATTTGACGAAGGACTTAATCGTGAAGTCAAATCTCTAATTAGGAACCCTTGAATTGAATTGAATATTGGTATCAAGGACTTAATCGTGAAGTACCGATATTTTAGGATAGGATAGGCTAACGAGAACTTGATGGTCTAAATAGCTAGGGTGAAGAACTTAATCGTGAAATCCGAATTGTTTAGACACGTTATTAATTCACGAAAGTGATCATTTTTAACATATTAGGTTAGAAACCTCATCATTATCAAACATGAATTTAAACAAGCCGAGTAGATAGAATTAGCAAGGGATTGTAGACCGAATACCCCTAGACTTCTCCAACTTGAATCACATCCGAATTTTAATTACTTTTAATTACTTTGTTACAAACCTTTAATTTTCCTTAAAAAACGAAATTACACAAAAACCCCCTTGTTTTACTTTTATTGTTTAGTTTTAAAAGTAGTTTACTTTAGTAGAAATTAGTATTTCCCTATCTCCCTTTGGATCGATACATTAATTACTACAGGGATTAGGTTGTGCGCTTGCAATCGACCATATCTTTGAGTATTAGGTTTATAAATTTAAAAGTCTAAAGAGTACAAAAGGAAGCATAAAACCCTGTACTCAAAATACTCAACAATCAGAGGAAAAAAAAAAAGAGGGTGCAAGTCTTTAAAATGTTGAAAGTGTAGTCTTTATATATAACACATGAAGTCTTTAAACCTACACATGCAAGTCTTTAACTCTAACATATCAAGAAGAAGAAAAAAACAACAACACGAATATAATTCAAAAATACTTCATCATGGATCTCATTTGAAAAAAGAAAATCGAATAGAATACGTTTGTAGTTTTTTATTCGCAAAATTCTTCACATATCATCGGGAAAACAGACGAAATTGATTGGAGGAAAAAAAAAAGTGGGTGCGAGTTTTTAAAATGTTAAAAATGCAGTTTTTATACATAGCATATGGATTCTTTAAATCTAGCATATGAAGTCTTTAAACCTAACATACTAAGAAGAAGAAAAACAATGATACAAATATAACTCAAAAGTATTTTATCATGGATCTCATTTGAAAGAGAAAATCGAGTAGAAAATATTTGTTTGTAGTTTTAGATTCGCAAAACTTCTCACATATCATCAGAAAAATAGATGAGATTGATCGGAAGAAAAATAAAAGAGTGGGTGCAAGTCATTAAAAGGTTCAAAGTGCAGTTTTTATACATAACATATGATGTCGTTAAAGCTACGTGTGCAAGTCTTTAAACCTAGCATATTAAGTTTTCATACGTAGCATATCAAGAAAAAAAACAACGACACAAATATAACTCAAAAATATTTCATCATAAATCTCATTTTTAAAAGAAAATCAAGTAGAAGACGTTCGTAATTTAGATTCACAAATTTTTTTACTGATCGTGAAAAAATGAACGAGAATGATTGAAGTAAAAAAAAGAGTGAGTAAAAGAAATATTTTTTTTTTTAACTTGAAGGCAAATTGAAAAAAAATAGTTAAAATTTGAACTAGTTAAAGACTCAAGAATGAATGCTCTTGGAACATAATTTTTTCTAATAATAAAAAAAAAACTTGTTGCATTATATTGCATTAGAAGTGCCAATGGACCGCACATTAAGAATAAGATGTTTCTCGCTCAAACTAGAAATGGAATCAAAATTCTTGCTCGTTGGTTAATCGGAACAAAAACTTAGAAGAGATATGATTTTATTTGACGGGATTTGAGAGGGGATATTTTCTCCAACAAAATCGCAGGAAAAATGGAGGTATTTGGCGATAAATGATTTTCGCCAAACTGAAATTACACGGTTGCCCTCGTCGCTAGTGGGAAAGTCGCGGATGAAGAGGAAGAAGAGGCGGAGGGATACCTGAAGTGTGGGCTGAGTCACCGGGTCGCCGTGAGTTTCAGGGACGCCTTCGTTTTTGCTTCGCCTTCTCTTCTCTTCGTTGTGAGTTTCGGACCTTTCTTCTTCCTATATTTCTCTTTCACAACAGGTTTAGGAAGAAACCTTTTAATGATGACATTGTTTTGTAAATTAAGGGAACTTTGGGGGTTTTCTTATAGTATAAAACATTGAATTCTGTCGTACAATTTAATCCTTCCCATCTGTAAAATTTAATTCCAAATCTATTCTAATCATTTCTTTTCTATTGAATTAAATTATATTTTACAAAATATTTGTTCCGATCAGACCCTAACTCCTTTCATCTCGAAAGGATTCAAATCTTCTTCAACTTCTCAAGTATTGTCATACCGTATCTAGCAATCTAAATTATAAATTTTCAATCGAACAAGTTGTAAATTTACATCAATTATAGGTTTTTTCAATCTAAATTATAAATTTCCAATCTAAATTACATCAATTATAGGTTTTTTATATTAAACTCATTTTAAATTTATAAAATACCATTTTACGATTTATTAAAAACATACAAAATTTATAGCTTGTTTATGAAAAATATCAATCTTATATTTGATCTGTTTTCGAGAACGAAAATGATACTTTATAAATAGTAAAGGGTATAATAGGTATCTAATTTTCAAAGGCAAAATGGATATTTTATAAAAGATAAATGGTATAATGGGTATCTTATAAGACCGATATTTTTCTTAAACAAACTACAATTTTTTTATGCTTTAAAAAGGGTAAATTTGTGAGTTTTGAAAGTTTAGAGGAGAAATACGTAATTTTGTAGTTTAGAGGGAGATAATCCGTAATATTAAAGTTTTTGAGGGGTATACGAGAAATTTCCCCTAATATGTGAAAAATCCGGACCGATCAATTTTTTTCTCACGAATCTCAAAGAACCGTTCTAAATTAAGCCCAATGTTGAATTCTGAAAGGCGGCCTAACCCAACCCAACCCAACAGCATCTGGTTATTTTTCGTCTCTTCGAACAGACACAGCGGAGAGAGAGGAGCAGAGACGGGGAGAGCGAGCAAGCGAGGAGAGAGAGAGAGATGGTGCCGGAACTCAGCCCCGAGGAGGAGAGGTTACTAATAAGAGATATCAGTGTAGCCGCCGAGTCCGATACAAAGGAAGGCGACACCTTCTTCCTCATTACTCATAGGTATTAATTCCGATCCACGATTGTTTTGTGGCGTTGGTTTTGTGTTTTTTTTTTTAAGTGCGATTTTGGATGCAGTTGACTTTATTTTTGTGTGAAAACGTTAATTTGGGAGCTTGAGGATAAAATCGTACGCTGTGGTAATATGGTGGCCTGTCTTAGGTTTATTTATCAGTGAGATGGTTGTAGAGTTTCATTATTTTGTAATCCCCATCCTATTTTTTTGGCCGAATACAAACAGGGAATTGCTTTGAGGATTAGTTACGTTTGTAGAAGCTTGGATTTATAGAGTTTTAGAATAGTGGCTTGTTTCTCAATTTTGAATAGAGAGCTTGATGTTTAATATCGCCTATTAAGTTTTGTTAACATAAATTACTTTTTGTGCTTCGGTTAGTTTTAAATAAGTTTCTTTTAAAATAGCTGTAGAATTGGCTTGAGCTTATGTAATTGGGAGAAATCAGGATTTGTATGTTTTCAGGTAAGTTTTACTGATTTAGTGTAAATTTTCTTGTTCTATGGATTGGAGGTTAGTGAGGGATACACTTTGATGTATTTACTTTGCTTATTTTGCATAGATGGTGGCAGAGTTGGCTTGATTATGTAAATCAAGAGATGCTTGTTGAGCCAGCAAATGGGTCTTATGAGACTGCTGCTTTGAACTCACGTAGAAGACCTCCAGCTATTGATAATACTGATTTAATAGATGATGCCACATCAGAAGAGGTATCCAATGTGGAGATGGAGCTTCATGATACCTTGGTCGAAGGTCGCGACTATATATTACTACCGCAACCTGTGTGGGAGAAATTGCATGGCTGGTTTGTTTTAATTTTATTTCAGTTTATCTTTTTGGAATTCAAGCTGGATCTTGGTACATTTCAGAAGCTTCTAGTACCAGTAAATTATAGAGTTTTCTGTAGTGAAGTGCTGCAGTATTCCAACTTTATCTTGAGATAAAATTGGAATAGAATATGAAAAGAAACAAAACAAGAATGTACCATGGATACCACATAGTATACTGGTTTATGTATCAAGGAAGGGTTACCCAATAATTTGTTTATTTTTTGTTTGTTTGTTTGGTTTAGTTTACTTCTGACGGTAATGTTCTTTTAGGTATGGTGGTGGCCCTATACTACCAAGAAAAGCAATTAACACTGGCTTGTCTCAAGCTGATCTGGCCATTGAAGTCTATCCTCTACGGCTCCAACTAATTTTAATACAAAAAGGGGAGAGAGCTATCGTCCGGATAAGCAAGAAGGTTTGATTTTGTCATATTCTTCTAATTTTGCCACCAGTTCAGTATTCTTTCTGCTCTCTTATTAATTAATAACTGAAATTATGTTAGTACAGTAAGTATTTCTGCATGATTAGTATTTAAATTATCTCATTGGTGGATTTACCTCATATAATTTGTTTATGAGACAATGTTTGTGAATTTTTGCAGGATACAGTTGGTGATCTTCACAGAAAAGCCTGTGATGTTTTCGAGTTGACATTGGATCAAGTAAACTTCATTTGTAATCCTATTTCTATACTTTCCTAATGGTATAATTTCTTTACTCAATAGATAATCATGCTTAGTTTTTTGTACCTTGTGTTACATATAGGTAAGTATTTGGGACTATTATGGCCAGCAGAAACATGCTCTCATGGATAACATGGATAAAACCCTTGACGATGCAAACATCCAAATGGATCAAGATGTAATCATTCTTTCTTCATTTTGGTTTTTGCAAATTAAATCCAGCATCACTTCTATTTTTGCAAATTTAAATTAAGGTGTTAATGCACGAAATAGTTTTTTTATGGTGATTGAAATGTGATTTTTACTCTCTTTTTTACCTAGTTGAAGTATTGTTTCTTCTGCAAATTTCTGAAATTTTATTAGCCAAATTGAAAAGATTAGTACTGATTTTTGTGAAAGTAAATTTTAAAAGTACATGCATACTTTTTATGAAAAACAACGAGGCACATGGTGTTGCATTTGCATCAATAGTGGTAGACATGATATTATTCACCCTTTTAATTGATGGTTATGTATTTACTAAAACAGACTAAAATTATGATTTTTTTAAAAGAGATTGTATGCTATTCATGATTTGTTATGAAACTCTGGAATTTGAAGTATCTAATAAATCTAATGCAAATCTGTAAATTTTGATGAACTTTTTTGAACATGACACATTATTTTTATAAATCAGTTATGCATATAATAAAATTAGAGGAACACATGCTTCTGATTAAGAAAAAGGAGACACCATCTGGTTGGAATGGAAGGAATAGTCCCACAATCATGATTGTAAATGAATTCTTCTCTATATATGACTCTTCTCTATTTATGAGTTCTTTATGGTCAGTACCTTATGCTTTGCTTGAGGAATTAAATGGTAAACTTCCAAGAATCGGTGAACAGTGGACCCTACATTTGCTCTCAGGATTCTTCGTGGAAGCAATATGTGGAAGAAATGTATAAAGTGGGTCACTGTGACCCCGGATTGTAGAGAATACTTAGATCTATATGCTTTTACTGTGAAGCTGCTGTGCCGAAACTTCCCAAATTAAGAAATACTATAAATTTGTGACGATGCAAACATGATGTACTTTCTTTGTTCTTTGGTACAGATTTTAGTAGAAATTCTCAGTGACAGTATGGATGGTGGCAGTTCCTTACAAGAAAATGGCTATCCTGAGAGAGACTCCTCTTCCATGTTAATTGATGCATCTGGAACTACTGAGAACACAAGCAATTACTACACCTCTCCCAGTAGTGAACTCGACAACAACACTACTGCCACCACCGCCACCGCCAACAACAACACTATGCACGGAACCAATCACATTGCAACACGTGGAGTAGGTGCAGGTCCTGTGGGTCTAACGGGGCTTTTAAATCTTGGCAATACATGCTTCATGAATAGCGCAATACAGTGCCTGGTGCACACACCAGAGTTTGCTAAGTATTTTCGCGAGGATTACCACCGGGAGATAAATTGGCAAAATCCTCTGGGCATGGTTGTGAGTATCCGATTTACCATTTGACACAGCTTTACCTTTTTATTTGGAACATATATATATTTTTTTTCTTTTCCACACATGTTAAGGTTAAATGTTGTAATTTAAGAGTTTTGCTTTATTTGTTACTACCTACTAAACCTGGTATATTTTGGGTGTATCTGTAGGATTTACGTAAATAGTTGGATATATGAGTCTAGAACATTTGGGAGTGAAAATTAATTCTGGTAACTCTTAGGGCTACTAAGGATGTACAAGACAAATTGTACCGGGGTTTCTGTATATCCCTTCTTTTTGTCTTTTAGGGTAGACAAAAAATCGCAGCTTGTTCTTCATACGTTCAAATAAAACTGCGTATGTATTTTCATCTGTTAACTTTCATTTCGAACATGTCATTTTACAAACATAAAGTGGTTCATGTGGGAATACTTAATGTTGTGAGTTTAGTGATATGTGATTGGTAGTGATATGTAGGGAGAGCTGGCATTGGCATTTGGAGACCTGTTAAGGAAGCTGTGGGCTCCAGGCCGCACACCTGTCTCTCCACGGCCTTTTAAAACCAAGCTAGCTCGTTTTGCGCCTCAGTTCAGCGGATACAGTCAACATGACTCCCAGGTAATATTATTCCTTTTTTTACTTTTGTTTTACTTTCCTTAAAATTACCTTTAGAATGAGTAGCCATCTGGGTTAAATTTTCATTAATGCAAAGATGGGAGTCGGTGGTTACAATTCAATTTGAGATTAGTGTAAGAGCACATTGTGTGTGGAATTAAAGATTTTAGTCTAGCAACTAAGGGCCTTTCTTTTGAAGAATGCTAGTCCGAGCAATATTATGGAAAAAGGAACATGCTAGAATAATAAAATTTTCTTTTTAGGTTATTGTACACTTGATAGTAAGTAAAATCTGATTTGATAAGTTCTCATTCTTCTTAAACCAGTATAGAATGTTGTTGTCTTCAGTTACTGAGCTATCAGAGCTGCTAATTCTGGTTGCTGAATTCAAAAGGTCACTGTAATTTTTTAACATTGTGGCGTGTTTTGAGATCTAAAAGGTTTTGTAATAGCAGAAGCTGACAAACATACAACTCATGTTTGCTGTGCATATTGTATGGGCATGGTGCATGTGCATTCATTCTCTTCTTTCCAGTCTTGATAATTATGATTACCTCATATGTTTAACAGGAGCTGTTGGCTTTTCTATTGGACGGCCTACACGAGGACTTGAACCGGGTGAAGCACAGACCGTACATTAAGACGAGGGATGCAGATGGACGGCTGGATGAAGAAGTGGCCGATGAGTACTGGGCCAATCACATTGCCAGAAACAATTCTATTATAGTTGACGTGTGTCAGGTACCTTATAAAGCTTTTCTTTTGGAATGTTTGCAGAATCTGTGTCACTTGTTTGCAACAAAGTGCATATTGGTTTGAAGGACCTCTCTTTTGAACTTTGACAGTTTGAGAGCATGAATAAATAACATTGGAAAACAGAAAAACGACCAATTTTGATTGTCTTAATATGGCTTGTTAAATAGAAAGGATGGAGTATTTCAGTTTTTGTTTACATACATCCTTGTACTAGGTAGTCTCTTTTGGCTAGTACTAAATGTCGAGTTTCCGAAAAGAAATGTGGGTGGGGAAAGGGGCACTCTATTTTAATTAATCACATTCATTCAGTGTGGGTCTGATAATTATGGTGCTACTTTAACTAATTAGGAATTTTGTGTTTGCTTTTTGATTTATTTTTAAAATTAGGGTCAGTTCAAGTCAACTTTGGTGTGCCCAGTGTGCGAGAAAGTGTCGGTAACTTTTGACCCATTCATGTACCTTTCCTTGCCTCTCCAGTCAGCCTCCTCAAGAAGCATGACTGTTTTGGTCTTTTCTGGCATTTCGCCGCCATCTCCAGTTACTGTTAGTGTGCCCAAGCAGGGTCGCATCCGTGACCTTATCCAAGCTCTAAGTAACTCGTGCTCGGTCAAAAGTGGCGAGAGAATTTTACTTGCTGAGGTTTGTGCGTTTTCATTAGTTTACTTATCAGTTCTTCTCTACCTGACAAATTATATGTCAACTCCTTTTGCGAAATGTACCCAATAATTTTTGTCAAATGCTAGAAACCAATATCTTTGGGGTTATTACAGAAAAACAGATCAACTGCCACATTACTGCAACTAAAAAGGTGTATTTTATAAATGATGACACTTGGTCCTTATTGGTAGCTTTATTAATTATGTGATTAAGTCTGAAAATCTGACATATGAACACTATCAACTATACAGATAATTATCCAGTTTGCTCACATCTCTTTACTTCTTTTGGAAATCTGAATTAAAGTTACTTAATTCTACAATTACTAATTTTCTGTAGGTACGTGGTCACTCGGTGTATCAGTTTCTTGAAGATCCAGTGCTTCTCCTATCAACAATAAAGGATGATGACCACCTGGTGGCATATAAAGTTCCCAAATTGGAAAAAAATGCCACTACTTATGTGCAATTCATTCACCGCAGGGAAGAACCGTGAGTGTACTTACAGCCCTATCTTGCTTCTGTTTACCTTCATTGCAAATAACACTAAATTTTGGTCAAACTAGTACTCAAGTACAATACTCTGTCTGCAGGTTCATTCCAAATAACACTAATACATTAGTCTGAACTTGCTAACCTCTTATAATGTTGTAGGGAATTGGCTAACAGCAGCAGCTCAACCACATGGAAACCATTTGGTGTGCCACTCGTCTACCAAATCTCACGTAACAGCACCAAGATTTTTGACTTGTACCAAATTGTAAATGTCATGCTTTCTCCTATGAAACTAAACCAAGGCCCCAACTATACCGGTAACAGTACCAGTAATTATCAGACCACTTGTGGTATGAAACTTCAGTTGCTTGAAAAGGGGAATTCATGTTTAGACCTGTTTGAAGAAGAAGGGGAAAAGGCCATTGCTGTACCTGCGAACTCAATTTCAGCAGTTGTGTTTGTCAATTGGTCTAAGATGGATTTGAAGAGATATGATGTCACTTCTATGGAAAACATTCCAGTGGTGGTTAAGTATGCACCTCCTTTGAAAAGGACACGAGGCGAACCTCTGTCGCTCTATGCTTGCCTGGATGCTTTTTTAAGAGAAGAGCCATTAGTGCCAGAGGATATGTGGTTAGCTCCTTATTTTTCCTTTTGTTTTTCTGCTTTTTGTATTTTTGGAAGCAACAAAATTAACAAGGTCATAATCAGAAAATTGCATCAAAGTCTTGATTTCCGCTTTTTAATAAAAAGTCACGTTGCTGTTAAGAAATTTACCATTTTTGTACGGAGTTGGCGGACACAACTTTTATATTTTCCGATAGATTATGACAAGAATGTTATATTAGAAGGGCTTAACCTTTTACAGTGTAGAAAATGTCAAAAAAAAATTGCAAGAAAAAGTGAGCTCAGTAAGAAAATATATATATCCTATATCAATGCTTGATACTTTGGCATGATTATTTGATGGTCAAATTCACGGTCCTTGCCATTCTTGTCAGTTTTTCTAAATAACCATGTCATTATTGCAAAAAGGATTTGGTGTAAAAGATCCAAGTAAAGACACAAGTTTCTCAACAAATTAGGGACATTTTGTAGTTATGGAAAATGGAGGTATCTTCTGTTATATCTTGATTATATGGGGGTCTTTTTGCTGATACACCTGTTCTCTGTGATTGATAAAAGGTTTTGCCCAAGATGCAAGGAGCAGAGGCAAGCTAGCAAAAAACTCGACCTATGGAGGCTTCCAGATGTTTTGGTTATTCACTTAAAGAGATTCTCTTTCAGCCGCTCAACCAAGCACAAGTTGGAGACTTTTGTCGATTTCCCGATACACAACTTGGATTTGACAAACTATGTGGCCAATAAGAGGAGCTCCCATCGCCAGAGTTACGAGCTATATGCATTGAGCAACCACTATGGTAGTATGGCTAGTGGTCATTATACTGCACACATAAAGGTTTGCGTTAACCCTTAAATATTATTTTATTCCTTTTTTTTAGCTTTATGATACTTGAGAAGTCATCAAATTTGCAACTTGTGGCCAACTTTTTTCTCTTTTAAGTTCCTTGGTCAATGTAAGTAATTCTGATTTGATTTCTAATTTTGGGCACAGCTTTTAGAGGAGAACAGGTGGTATAATTTTGATGACAGCCATGTCATGCCAATCAATGAAGATGAGGTGAAGTCTGCAGCTGCTTATGTGCTCTTTTATAGGAGGGTTAAAGGAGATGATACAGCAATAAGCAATGGGAGATACCGCTTTTACAACTCTAGTCATAGATAGATCTGTGTGTTTCATTTCTTGTTTATTATTTATTACCTTCTCAACAGATGCAATTAGAGCGGGAATGTAGAGCATGGGTTTGTATTATTAAAAGCAATGGCTTTTTTTTACTTCTCAGCAGCTAGCAGAAGAGTTCTTGTAGAGTTCAGTGGGAAATTCCTCCAGTGTTGGGCTAAATTAAATTTAGTGAAATGGTCTTAGCTTTGAAATGTATTTCTGCTACATTGGGTAAAATTAAGCAGCTAGTTGATCATAGTCGGTATTATAGATATATACTAAATATACCATCAACATTCAAGACAGGGTCGCCTCCAAAGGCTGAAAAGAAAACACAATGGGTGGAATTTAAACCGATTTTTTTTCTGTAGCATTAAAAAAAAAATTAAACCTACGACATCAAATCTGTGGAATTTCGAAACTTGGCACATTAGCATAAAAATGATATTTATTTAATTTTTCAAAGTAATATTTGTTTTAGGGTGAAATGTTATTATATATCATTTTGTTTTTAGGAGTGAAACACTGTCATTGACATTGTTTTATCATAAATAAATGTTGTTAATAATATATAATAATGTTTTACTTCTAAACAAACATTGTTTGTGTTGTTTGTGTTATTTAATTTTTCTGAGTAATATTTGTTTTAGAGTGATATGTTGTTATATATCATTTTGTCTTTAGGAGTGAAACACTGTCATTGACATTGTTTTATCATAAATAAATGTTGTTAATAATATATAATAATGTTTTACTTCTAAACAAACATTGTTTGTGTTGTTTGTGTTGGGCTTAAAATAAACATTATTATTTCTGTGTTGAGGTAAAATATGGTCATTAACAATGTTTCAATTTCTAGAAAAACATTATCGCCATCTCAGCAGAAAAATGTAGTTAAATAGTTTGTGTTAAGTTTCAAGATTTTGCATATTTAATACCATAGGTTTTGAGAATCTAACTTTTGGTATAGTGGCAAAAATAATGTTATATGTGTAGAAGTTCGAAATCCGGATGGAAGAATTTTTTGTAAATACTAAATAGTTGAGTAGTTTGACCTCCAACTTTTACTAAAAAAATGTAGATTTCTTTTTTTTAATGCTAGGGGAAAAAATCGGAAATTGCATATTTCTATTGTTTTTGGAACAGTTGCCTTGCATGGCTATTTCTTTTGTAGTTTGGCACTAGGGTGTTCATCGGGTCCGGTTTGTTTGATTTTTAATTGAACCTAAAAACTTCAGTTCAAATGGTTCAGTTTTTGGGTTTAATTGGACCGGTTCGGTTCAATTCTTGATGTTATTCGGTTTTTATAGTTTGGTTCGGTTTATGATTTTTAAAAGCCACAATAACCGAACCGACCGAAGTGCAATCAAACTAAGGACCCGTATCCTCCCAGGTACCTGACTCAAGAGAATTGACACGGATGGCCCAGATTTACTCTCAGCCGGTGCCTACTCGGGATGACATAGGGGGTCAGTATTATTTATGCTTTGAGATTCGTGCTAAGTGACTCAACACAATTTTAGACCGTCCGATTCAATTCTCTTGAGTCAGGTGACCTGAGAGGATACGAATTCATCAAACTAAAGCGCTGAAACCTAGCGTACTCAAAACTAATTCGAATTCACATCACCTCAGGTTACTGGATTCAAGCAAATTACGATCAGATGGCCCATTTAACATGACACGAATCTCAAAACAGACCCCTACAGTCTCAATAGACACCGGATTGAGTTTGGCCCAGATAGAATTAATCTGGGCCGGCCGTTGCAATTTGCTTGAGTCAGGTACCTGGGAGGATATCTGTCCCAGCCCCCCTCTCTCTCTCCCTGGGAGTCGTGCAGTATCCAGAGCGGCACTGCGGCAGAGTCCCCCTCTTAGCGCACTCACGCTCTTTCCTTCTCCTCCACTTTCCATCTCTCTGAATCTGCTCTCTTACTATCTCTCTCTTTTACTGCTCGCCCCCTATTTTCTCAACCGATTTGAGTGGAAATTGTGCTCATTAGCACCTACTGGACAAACTTCGAGTATAGAAAAGCAAATCTCCTTGTTATTACTTGTATCAAGTTCATGATTTTCTTTTTTCTGTTACTTGTTTGAAGGATTTTTGGGTTGTTGCTTAATTGTACCAGTTTACTGAAAAAGAATTTTATTGTTTTGTTCTATTTTTCACACATCCGTTTTTCATCTATTTGTGGTTTTTGGTATATACTGTTTTGATGGCTTAAATTTAAACCCTCTAAATTTAGATGGTTTTTACCATAAATAAATGAGATATTAACCCTTGTCAGAGGGACTTGAGTGTAAAAATTGGAAATTTAGCACTTATGGTCTGAGTTATTTCGGTTTAACCGAACAAACCGAAATTTAGTCCGGTTTATTTGGTTCGGTTGTAGTTCGGTTGGTATGATTATTTTGGTCGGTTCGGTTCTATTTTTGAAAACCGAATAAAATTTTAGTTTGTCTATTTAATTTTGATTTTAATCGAACCGAACCTATGTTGCACGGATACGCCTAAACAGGCGGCGTATCGGTATCGGACACGTATCAGATACCGATACGTGCCCGATACGGCACCGATACGTATCTGATATGCCAGCTGCCGTATCCGCCTACGTGGCGTATCCTAACTCGGCCGATACGGTCGCCGATACTCCGTTGAAACAGCTGGATACGCCTGGAAACGTCTGGATACGCCTGGACCCGTGAGTCGCCCGTGAACCAGCGCTGCACCCGTGAGCCGCGCCCGCCCGCACCCATGAGCCGCGCCCGTGAGCCGGGCCGCACCGTGAGCCGCGCGTGAACCGGCTAATTTTTCTGCGAGCCGCGCCCGCCCGCTCCCGTGAGCCGCCCGTGAACCAGCGCTGCACCCGTGAGCCGCGCCCGCCCGCACCCATGAGCCGCGCCCGTGAGCCGGGCCGCACCCGTGAGCCGCGCGTGAACCGGCTAATTTTTTCTGCGTGAGGCGGGATTCGAACTCGGGCCGTGGCTGTGAGGGTCAAAAGCTTTGACCACTACACCAAAGTATCATTTGTGATATATTTTAGTAACTATTATACTTAATATATTCTTATGTTATGCTTTAATTTTTTATACAAATTTGATTTAAGTTATGATTATCTAAATACAATATATAAAATAATAAAAAATAATATATATAATAAACGTATCGTATTCTTGATTTTTGAAAATTGTCGTATCGCCGTATCCGTATCGTATCCGATACGATATCCGTACCCGTATCCATGCAACATAGAACCGAACCGATGAACACCCCTATTTGGGACTCTATGGACTAGTTAGTATTTTGTGTGTGCTACCTCATTCAGATTATGATCTGTGATCCAAAACACTTACCGTTTTGTAATTTTAATTATTTCTATATGAAACGAGTCTTGAGCCTTATTTCCAAAAAAATAAAATTAATTTTTCAATTCTGTAGCTACCATTTTATCTTTTTATTATCCTTCTGTTCACTGTATCTTATATTTGTTTTTTGTTTAGATGAGCTTATTTAATCATTTTCTGGATCTGATAACCTATGATAGCAGTAAAAAAAGATTTGACTTTCAGAATTAGAAAAGAACGTATGAATTGCAATAAAGTTGTTACTTTAAATCAATAAGCATGTTGTTTGAGAATTGTAGCATCCTTTTTAATTATAACTCAGTAGTTAGTTGCAATTTTCAATAGGATCTAACCTGTTTCCCCCCCAGATCTTACCAATAAGAAGTGACGTCCAATCTTTACCCAAAAAAAAAAAATCAGGAGAATTAACACTCGCTCTTAGGTCTTTGCTGACCTGGAGAGACCAAGCTGATATTGGCACTTTATATATTTATTTATTTCAACCTTGAAGCAATTGGTAATAAGTAGACTTGATGAAAATGTATACAATACCTATAGTATTGCTTCTTATTTGTATGGATTAAATGGGATTGTAATTTAGCAAACCTTCCCGCTTAGCGACCATAACAGTTGTCAGTTGGTCCCTGAACCAATTGTTTAATACTGGCGGAAATTGAGAACCATCAGGAAATAAGAATGCATTTACCTTGAATATTTTTTTTTTGGTCGAATAGCTTTTCGCCATTTCAATGGACCATCATAGTAATCACAAAATAGCCACTAAAATCGATGCTCCCAGCTATAGGGATGAAAAGGCCACTAAAAATCAGAGTTGAAGAGAATCCGTATCCTCCCAATACCTGACTCAAGCAAATTACAAACGGACGGCCCAGATTAATCCCAGCGGGACCAAAGTTAATCCGGTGCAGTAGGGGTCCGTTTTAAGATTCGTGCCAAGTTAAAAGAACTAATCTGGGTCGTCTGTTTGTAATTTCCTTGAGTCAGGTACCTGGGGACCTGGGGTGGTCTGAAATCTGAGTTCATTTAAAGATGCTTCTAGGTTCCACAAACAGCTGCGCGACGAAAAGGAACGAGAAGAAAAAAGATGAGAGACGCGAGAGAGGACCTTACATTCTGAATCGATAGAGAAACAAACAATTTTATATTGATATACCAGATAGCGCTTGGACCTGGTCGGCTGGCCCCATGTCTAGATTGACTTAATCCGACCTGACTCATTGAATGTTGGCATAATTAATTTAATTAAATAATTGTCTTACTAGTTTAATCGTGCCACATCGCCGGATCCGTACTACATTACCGTCCATAATTAAATAATTTTCTCACTTCAATCAACGATTCACAAATACATAATTAATTTAGTGGCCCCATTAGTTTCTCTTTATTTTATCATAAAGAAGAAAATACTTTCTCGAGTAATTTAGTCAATTTTTCTACCACCTCCGATTTCAACGGTGACCTGAAACCATATGCTTCTGCTCCTGTTGCTTGATAATGAACCATAGTTTTTCTATGCGAATAATGAACCATAGTTATAATTTTTACCTTTTGAAGTAAAAATAATAATAATTAATTGTCAAGTCAAAGCACATCGTGACTTAAAAATCTTCATGTTAATAATCTTATAGTATACTCAAATTTTACAGTGTAATAAACAAATTGGAGTAGAACTAGGGTGCTCTCGAGTTCACCAAGTCCTTGGTGAACTCAAGTCCAAAACTCATCGGATCGGCTTCAAACGACGAATCCGACCGTTGAAACCCGTCTACCTTACGAGTGATGCGTCTACATGTAAAAAATTTAAATTTTGAAATTAATTTTTCATAGAGTCAAGTGGTCAAAATTAGAAGGTTAA
The DNA here is from genome assembly GCA_011114355.1 of Carex littledalei. Taxonomy (NCBI): domain Eukaryota; kingdom Viridiplantae; phylum Streptophyta; class Magnoliopsida; order Poales; family Cyperaceae; genus Carex; species Carex littledalei. The sequence continues at coordinate 4,544,302 of CM022087.1, forward strand.
TAAATTAATTTTAGTGCATTCATTTTTTGACGTTTTTTGACCACTTGACTCTATGCAAATTAATTTCAAAATTTAAAATTTTTGCATGTAGACGCATCACTCGTAAGGTAGACGGGTTTCAACGGTCGGATTCGTCGTTGGAAGCCGATCCGATGAGTTTTGGACTTGAGTTCACTAAGGGCTTGGTGAACTCGAGAGCACCCTAGTTCTACTCAACAAATTGAATAAAAGAATCAATATGTATGTTGAATTTCAGAGTAATTTGCGGAAGTAAAAATGATGAATTGAAAATCACTATTCTATTTATCTGATTGTACAGTGTTGCTTATATAGCAAAAGAAAGAAGAGAGCCGTTAGAAATTCTAACGTTTGCCTAGTGTTGTACTGTTGCCTATACTTTCTAAAAAAGAAAAAAAGTTGAGTAACTTTATTGAATAAGTTTAGTTGTTCCTTTTTAGTTCTATAATGACCTATGATGAATTAACTCTGAGGTTATTATTAATCCCTTAATTCTAATTATTTTCTACAATACATCTCTCTGAACCCCAAAAAATGATCCATCGAGAAAAAAATCTCTATCATAGTTATTTGCCTCGAGAAATTGAATTAATTGTATGCTGAAAGCAATGCGCATCGCACGGGACTCTCAGCACGCCTTGCTGGTACCCAAATTGCTCGGTCGCTTGCTCAAGCAGAGAGGCTATGAACGGTTCCTTCAACAATTTGATGTGCACAAGAAATCTCTCCTCCCCTTCCCCTGCCGTGTTACCGCCGCCAACAAGAATCGGTACATAGCCTTTCGGTACTCTGTTCTTGAACCCATCTTCGTTCGTGAGGCATGCGTACAGCATTGAGGCATCTCTCTCCTTCCTCATCCAAACCATATTTTTTGCCTTTCGTGTTTTTTCTTTTGGTTTCTTGGAGAGCGGGGGAGAGAAAAGGGAAGTGCTTGGAGGAGATGTTCTGGTTTAGGTCTTTCAGGAGGGGAAGCTATATATTAGAGTGAGGCTATGGTGCTATGCATAGCATGGATGGGGTCCGTGCTACGGCCAAAAATTTGACTTTTTAAAATCCTAATGGTCGATCCAACCGTTCAATGTGATAACCATATGAATATGTACTTGCAAACCAAATTTTATATTTTTTCAAATTTTTTTACTATTTTTTTAGATAGGCAGAATTTTGATGGTCCAGAATTTTCAGAAAACACTGATTTTTCTACCTATCTAAAAAAATAGTAAAAAAATTCGAAAAAATATAAAATTTAGTTTGCAAGTACATATTCATATGGTTATCACATTGAACGGTTGGATCGACCATTAGAATTTTAAAAAGTCAAATTTTTGGCCGTAGCACGGACCCCATCCGTGCTATGCATAGCACCATAGGCTCACTCTATATATTATATATATATAATATATAATTAGGTAGAGGGATGATGATTAGTGATAGTTCTTGGAAATAGAATCAAGATTAAACGGTCAAAGATTTGAAAGGAGGAGAAAATTTAATGAAAAGACAACATATCGACGCAGATATCGTCCCCACTCATGTCCGGGTAACCTGAAATAATTTAAATTTTGAATTTGAACCTTGACCGTTCGATCATAATTCGAATCAAAGATGGAACACACAAGAATACAAGATCGCTTTAATATTCACATCAAAATAGATCGGGCAGTTCAGATCCAAACTCAAAATTTGAGATACCTTAGGTGGCAAGATGGAACGCGCGGAGAAAACAGATCGAACGGTCCGAATCCAAACTCAAAATTTGAGATACCTTAGGTGGTTTGAATTTAATATTACGTTCTTGTCATTTCAAGTGTGCAAAATTTTCGACTCGCTTTCAAATCTTTGACCATTAGGGGACTGAACAGCTATTTATGATGTAGTTGTTGGGTTATGCTTGACATTTGAGCGTTGATCGCACATTCGCACACTTATTTGGAAGCATGCAGAACAGTAAAAGCACACATGATTGAAATGTAAATATTAGGGATAGTTAATTTAATAAGTATAACTGTATAAGATTTGAAAATTCAGACTGTTTTTTTTAACTGTAGCACAAATCTACAAAATTCTCCGTGTAAATATATATATAAGGTTTGATCTCCGAATATTGACTGTTTCAATTTTATTTTTAAAGATCACATTTACTCGAGGGGCTTTGCTATCACATGCATGCATGAAACCGAAATAACATAATAGTTGTCTAAATTCCACGTGTTACATGCTTGACTACATAGTTTCAGTAACAGAAAATTCCTTAAAAAAACATTGAAATTCCTATGGAGGCCAAAGAAAAATTAGAAATGAGAAAGAGTGTCTCTGTGGGATTGTGGGCTACTCCAAAATAAAATTGAAGTCACAAAGATTTCACAATTTGTTATTCCCACGTTTCTGTTAATAATTCTAGATTGGTTGTTGACTGTATGGTCCTTGTACTATTATATAATAATAAGAACTTTTAAGAATAGATAATAATTTATATCACCTAAGGTACCTCATCCTTCCATATATATTGGTACAAACCTTAAAGATATATCTTCGTGCATTACAGACTTAGACCGAATTATTCCATATTTTGATCAGACGGTTCCGATTCAAACTTAAACGGTGAGATAATGCAGAGGATCTGGACTCTTTATAATATGAGTGTTCATCTAAAAATTTAATTGCATGAGATTATTAGTTACATTGGCCGAAAACTTTTTAAGTCCATGCAATTAAGTTGTGCATGCAGATTTTTTTTTATGGGCTTCATTTACCCATACAAATATTTTTAGTTATCCATGCTAGTAATATAAATTCTAACAGTGATTTGGCTTGATAATTTGATATGAAGTGCAAATAACTTAATAATAATCGGTCTTTAATAGGTAGTCAATTAAAAACGAAATTAATTAAGAGTCTTTCTGATTTCTCCTTAACAATGAAAAAAAAAAATGGACCAAAGCAATTTCTCTAATTGTAGAGGTCATTTGGTAATCTCTCTTTATCATTAATTAATTAAAATAAGGATACTATTGTGTATATAGTTTTTTGTCAAATAAAAATATACTATTTGGAAACGTGAAGGGTAATTTTTTTTTTTTTTACTATTTGAAAGAAAGACTGAAATAGAGAAGAGAGAGAAGATACTATTTTTTTGACAAGAGAGAAGATTTATTTTGATGTTATATCATTTTACATTGTCAAACAAATTTAATACTACATCATACTTTTCTAAGTATCATATTTTTTTGCATAATTTTATGTTTTGTCAAATGACTTCTTATAGGTCCTGCTAGATCTAGTCAATGAGTTGTAAGCAATTTAATAACGGGCAGCTTCCGTCGTTTGTTTTTTCAAAATTTACCTTAACCGTCTAATTTGAAATGGGTGGCAAGCTTAAAACCGTTCCAACAATGAAGTTAGGGAGAGGAGCCAAATTTGAATGTACAATGTCATTTATGACATTGAAGAATCAGTTTTAATCTAATGACAAAGGCTAATGTTTATCGTGTGGAATGTCGAAAAAATTTGAAATCCGATTGAAGAATTCTTTGTAATATTAAAAAATGTTGGGTGTATGACTACCCACCACTAATTCTTAAAACAATGTTATAAAATATTGGAATTTCTTTCTGATTTCTAAAGACTAATTGTCAATCCGACTATGATAGTTTGAATAAGAATAAGATATTTTTTCTGAATTTATTTCCAATTTTTAAAGATGAATTGTCAATCCGACCATGATAGTTTGAATAGGAATAAGATATTTTTCCTGAATTTCTTCCCTGATGTCTTTTGATAAATTGTCAATCTAACCATGATAGTTTGAATAAGAATAAGATATTTTCGCGGCCTACCGAAAACGAGCACAACATCTGGACATAAAAAAAATAACTAAACCAAATAAAAGTGCAGCACAAATACTTCTTCACGGTATAACATTCACAACATTGTCCTCATTCCAAATATGAAAGAACTAGAAAATTTAGTTGGGAATTAAAACATAAAATACATAATGTGTGGTAACTAAAATTTGATCTACATTCATGAAATTAGGCTGAAATTAAAATAGAAATAACTAAAAATTAATTTAAAGTTATTTTCAAAACTACTAAATTCATGCAATTTATTTTGATTGTTTTTAGTGTTTTGAAATTGAAAACAAAATTATTATACATTTCAGAAAATAATTTATGTGATGGATGAACGAAAAAAAATATTTATATCAACACGGGTTTCGAAAACAATTTCATTACAAAAAATCTTACTATTTATGAAGTTATCATACATTTTTAAAATTTCAAATGAAATTACCACCTATAATTTAAAATTACTAATAAAATTACCACCTATGATTTAAAATTGAAACTAACCCCTCCACTTTACTTTAAATCCGTCCCCGATTACAAGTACTTCATTTCTACATCCACAACATGATAAGACAAAGTACGCTCCAAAATGTGCTAAATAAATTCATAATACATGCACAGAAGAGCGATAAAAAACAATTAAGACTTTATTTATGTTAATGATCATCACTCATGACAGTGAGTTTCGCTTAACAACAAAATACCTTAATTAAGCATAAGCACAATATGTGAGCACACACTTGATCCGCACAAATCTTAAAGTTTTTGTGTGAATCTTTATGAGAAGCGAAGAGTTTTGATTAAACATTAGACCGAATTTGATACAATGTCCATTCAACTGCTCCGATTCTTAACTTAATAGTTTTAAAAAAAAAAACAACACGTAATGATTTCGATTATAATATCTAAAAAAAGATTTTATTGTAGCACAAATCCAACTTCAATTTGGATTTGGCTGGATTAACAATAAACTGCCAATGAATATCTAAAATGTGATAATCTGATTTGAAATTATATCGAAAAAACTATCCATTTCAAAATGTATTATATAGTGTTCGGACCTTAACGCTAAGTTATGGGATAAAAGTGCATTATTTCAGCTACGTCCGCTGTAGCGGACTAGCAGTCCGCTATAGCGCGTAGTGTGTAGCGCAAATAGCGCACGCTATGTTACATAGGGTTTTATTTCAAAGCTCAAATTGAAAATTTCTTTTAAAGATCAACTTTTTTTAAGGCCCAGATTGCTTTTGGTTATAAATAGAAAAATATAGATAGTTTATAACATGATGCTTAGGTTATTTTGAATAGAAAAAATAATTAGTTTATGTTATGATACTTAGGTTATTTTGAATAAAAAAAAGATAAATAATTTATGATATTGCTATAGATATTTTGAATAGGAATTTGAATTTTGCATTGGTTCAATATGAATATTATAATTTTTTAATCATTTTGATGTTCTTTACTGCTCTAGACTTTAGATAATGTTGATAATTAGTAGAATTATATAATATAATTTAAAAAAAACGCTATGTAGAATAATTTTCGCTATAGCTACGCTATTCACGATAGTTTTTTTTTTTTAACTTTCCTGCGATGACGCAATAATCACTATTTAGAACCATGGTATTATATAATTTGTTAAATTCGCATTTGTATTTAAAAGAGAATCGGTCTTACTGATTTATATTTAAATCTAATGAAATTCAAATTGAACATTAGATACGAGTTTGATAAATAATTTAATTGAACTATAAATCATATTTGTTTTAAATGTTTTAACTTAATTTATTCTCTTTTAAAATACAAATGAAAGTTTTGGTTTAAATGGGTCGTTTTTTCAGTTGAAATGGATCGGTTCTGTTAAAATTTTGAATTATTTCAGTTTAAATGGATCGGTTCGGTTTAGACTTCTCAAAACCGACTAAATCAAACCAACTGATTTATATTGATTCGACTCTAATTTTATTGGTCTTATAATGATTTCTTTAAACTGAATCGAACTGAACTTCAACTGTTGTGTGATAATGTATTTTTTTCATTAATAATGATATCAATAGGTTTACTTCAATTGAACCGAACAAACCAAAATTTATTTCAGTTTGTTAGATTCGATTCTTAATTGGTTGATAGGTTTAATCGGTTCGATCTGTTAAACCGAAAAAAAGTTTGATTTAGTCATTTTACTTCGGTTTCAACCAAACCAACCATTTAAAGACCCCTACATCTCCTTAATGGTAAGTTTGTGAAACCATATCATCTCATGTACCTGAAGAGGTATAATATTTTTCGAGTCAAAAATCAATTTGACGTCTATTTAAATTACAGAGGGTTCTGTTTTGAGATTCGTTTCAGATTGAAACGGACAACTCAGATCTCATCCTACAGGTCAGATATTGCACTGGATCTGAATTAAGTTTGTCAAAAACCCAAGCCCAAGAGGAAATCAATTAATCGAACAAAACCAAAAGCTCCTCCGTCTCTCTGTCGCGCTCGGCGCGGAGCAATGACATCCGTTCGATCCGCAGCCGCCACGACGCTACCGCCCATCCGGGCCGCACTAGCACGGTCGAAGCGAGAATCGATCAGGCGGGAGCTGGAGTCATGCCAGATGCTTGCGGGGATATGGTGCCACGGCCTCAACGTGCGCCAGCTCCAGTCGATCCGAGCCTCGCTCCCCTCCAGTTCCAAGCTCCTCGTCGCGAAAAACTCTCTTGTGGAGAAGGCGATCGAAGGCACTAAGTGGGAGGTTCTGAAGCCCTGTGCCAAAGGTATGAATGCGTGGCTGTTTGTTCACTCCGACGAGATACCCCCAGCGATCAAGCCCTACAGGTAAAGGCAAATGTAGAATTTTGATTCTCTTATTATATGACTTTCGCTGGTTTGCTGATATTCTGATTTTCCCTCTGAACTTTCAAATGGTAGTGGGCTAGAGGCATACTGGAATTTGCATTACAAGTACTAATATCATTTCTATTTAAAAGTAATTTACTTAATTGCCTCTTGGATATGTGCTTGTTTGTTGTTATCTCGATTGGTTGTGGTATACTGGTGTTCTACCAGACTACAAGTGGGAAACTGATACCAGTCAGTAATGAATTCACCTTCCTTCGCTAAGTCTCAGGGTAGTTATAGGAATTTTGTATTTCATCTGATAGATTGTCATACTGGCTCTGTACCAGATTTACTTGTAACAGCGATGGATTCTAGTTTTATCGGTAGAGTATCAATCAGCAATGAAAACATTCTTATTTATCTTTCTATGTATATATAGCTTAAAGGATCTTTCCTGAATTGGTCCCTGAACATTCTTTTCTTCATTTCTTGTTCAACCAAGCCATGGTTTTTTTTTCCTGTCCAATTGATTTGTTTGTTGGTGCTAATTCATTATTATATTGCACTTAAATTATGACAAAAGAGTTCCTTAAGGTCCATGCGCCTTCCTATCCTTATCTTTTTTAAGTAGCAATTAAATTAAGAATGAAATGTTTTATCCTGGCTCACCAACATCGTTGCATACAGGGATTTCCAGAAGGAATGGAAATTAGCATTAAATGACTTCACTGGTGCAGTTTATGAGGGGAAATTGTACGGCCCCGATGATTTTCAGGCATTAGAGACAATGCCAACACGCATGGAATCGTACCGGTTCTTGCTTGGATGCTTGCAGAGCCCTGCAGTTTCTCTGCTAGGGTTGCTTCAGACAAAGAAACAAGAGGATGGCGGTGCTGAGGCTGTGGCAGCTGATGCTGAGAAGAACTAAGTGCTTGAGGTTTATTATAGATGTTCTCAGTTTTTTACTTTATAATAAAAATTATTATCATGACATATAGGATATTAGCTTGTGTTTGCCACCAGCAGTATTAGCTCCCTCCATGTTACTGTGTTCCATTTGTAGTATTTGTTAGTAATATTGTTGGTTAGTGATATATTAGTTAATGTGCAATGAATTTTCCTTTTTACTTCTGAATAGCTTCTAGCTTCCTTTTATCTCCCAGTAGATTTACTTTTGAAGGATTCCAAAGGTTTTCATCTGTTTCTTTGGTCCTATAAGTTGATGTTAAATTATTAATTATTTTGGTAGAGCCATTTTGGTTACAATCTTATTTTGTAATGCTCAAAAATAAATATAAGTATACTTGGATGTTAGTTGGTGTTTTAGAAAGTGAAAAGGAAGTGCCGTTTTAATGAGATAAAAAAATTAGAAGTATGCATGCATATCAAGTAGCCAGAGTGGTTATTGCACCTTAATGAGTCTAATTTTAGTATCTTACTGATGCATTTCGTGACAAAGAATAACCTGAGGTTGTTATTAATCCAGTATGGGATATTAATACTCCATTTGGAACGGGATTTTGAATTATAGTTATTATAATTTCATTTTCATTTCTGAAGTATTTATTTTTCATTGTAGGTCTATAGAAAATTATAAGGGTGGCAAAGTCAACTTCCTGCGACACAGTTGCTGTTTGTGATTTTATTGTTAGATAGCAATTTTTTCAAGGTCTTGGCTGCTTTAAACTGAAGTAGACAAACTTTTGTAACTCGGAAAGCTCCTTTATATGTTGTTTCATCATTTTGCAATTTCTTTTTGTATTTGACTACCTGTTAGCATTTTTATTTTTCCTTTTAAAAGTTAGCTTTTACTTCAATTGTCTTAAAAGAACTCTTATTTATAATAAATTGAAACAATGTAGTTCTCCAACTAAATGACTCTTGAATTTTCTTATGATTGTTTTGTTTACTTTTGGTTTCTTTATTGAACCTGCCGAATTGAGAGCTGCTGCTAAATTGCAGCTTTGCAAATAGCATCATGGTTGTAGTCTTGTAGATTTCCTCAGAACCCACCGTAGTTATCAATTATCCAACATTCCAGGGTTCAAACCCAAAAAAATAAAATAGAACTTGCTGTCATGTTTCACCAAATTGGCTCAATAATTGGCTCCGCAGCTTAATTCTAAAGAAAATACTGCAATTAAGTATTCTTCACAAACTCCGCAGGTAAAATGTTTTACCATATTGCTCAAGTGCTGCAATAATTGTAGAGAAATTCTTAAATCGATTCTTTACAAGCTTTATTTCCACTAATTGCACAAGAGGAGCAAACTCAAAAACAATAAAGTAGACAAAGTTAGCAATGGTTTGCAAGATATGTTAATTTTTAGGCTCTGACAAAGAGATGCGAGGGACTACAATCGGCGCATCACGAACTCTTTCAAGAGCATAACTTATCCTCAGTGGCCTTCCTAGTAAAACCTGCACATAGTACATACGCAATACAAATATATTGTTTATCTTACAAGATCAACTTTTTATCAGTTGAGAAACGACAGCACTAATCAGCAGCAATTGTACCCCCTTTAACAAATTGATACTAATATAGAGCCCTGCAATTTCAAAATGTGCAAAAAATACCATGATCCTTTGTTTAAGTAAGGTCAATTTTGTTACCTTTCCATTCATGACATTTTTGGCATATTTGGCATCTTCTTCATTTGAAAAGTGAACAAATCCGAATCCCCTTGACCTTCCTGAGTTCTTGTCATACATTATTTTCACTGCATCAGCCAAGCAAAATATCATTCTTATTACATTTTTTTGTTTTTCATATGTTTCTATTCTTCAATACTCATTAGTTTCTTTGCTTGTGATACACAAATCTCCATAAAAGTCTATTATTATACAATAATGAAACACAGTATTAGAATGCCCCACCTTCAGTTACATCACCGAAAGAGGAGAAGGCATCCAAGAGAGACCTATCATCCACGGACCATGACAAACCTTCATATAAGCACAACATAACTAACATTAAACTCTGCTATTTAATTTTTTGAGCAAATACTACTATAAAGCAGGTAAAGCAATACCAGCAATAAAGAGCTTAGAATTGGAGGCAGGCTGGGTACAGAGAAAACGCATGTGCTGGAGAAGCGGTGCACGAGACTGTACGAATCTGAGCCTATTCACATACGGAAGCATCTTTCTACTTCTATCTTTTAGCCTGGTAACTATCTGTTTTACACAAAAATGTAAAATGTGCATGAAATATACAGGAATTCAAAAGCAGGAAAGCAATGAAATTGACCAATATCTTCAGCTAGGCATTGCTACAAACACTTCAAGTGCATGAATGTCCTGCCGTGATCAGCATGTACATAGCGCAGTTCTATACTCGAACCTGATTGGAAACAAAGCGGTGGTTACTGTGCGAGAGAAGGTGGTGGCGTTATGTACTGTCCGGTGGGACCAACTGGTATCTCTAGTCGCTGACAAAACGAGACCTATGGAGGGAGAAAAGGAACAGCAATCCTGAGCAGAGAGCGAATTGGATGACGGAGACTTGAGACGGCTTCCTCCAGACTAGCACAATAATTTGAACCTGCCAATCTACGCCATTTAATTCAGATCCGACCGACCAAGATATCCAGGCCATGTTTATATTGATTCCGGAGGACAACGGGTTCCAAGAAATATAGTTAAAATATTTTAGTTATTAAACGGTTGTTCATCCGGGGATGTAGCTCAGATGGTAGAGCGCTCGCTTAGCATGCGAGAGGTACGGGGATCGATACCCCGCATCTCCAATAATTTGTATTTTTTCTTTTGAAGAAAATTTCTTACTTAGATTTTAGAGTTTAGACACTTCAATTTTTTTTATTACTGGTTCTTCCCAACAGTGCTATCGTCGTATTCAGGGGTGGAACTAGAAAATTTAGATAGAGGTAGCTGGAAAATAAAATGTAAATATATATAATGTGGGAGGTGAGAACCTATTTAAAAAAATTCTTAAAAAAATGGAAAATTTAGTTTGCAAGTACATCTTTATATAGAGATCATATTAAACGGTTCAGATTGATTATTTAAATTTTAAACAAAAATATCTATCTATAGTACAAACCAATCCACGCTATGCATAGTACCATGGCCTCATTCTTGATTATTTACCTTGTTATTTCTTAGAAGATAAGGGAACGGGTAAGAGGGCAGTGTCAAATAAAAGAAAGAGAAGCTACAAGTAATCTGGGTCGTCAGATAAATTTGAATGTTTTAAATGAAACAAAAAAAAAAAAAGCAGGTTCGCCCTTTTCATTAAAAAAACAGCAAATACGGACTCAAAAAGATTGAAGCTCTTGCGCGATTTAGGCAATATCACAACATTTGCAATGTAAATATATAAATGTCCAGCATCTTCATGTTTTAATATTTGCTTATAATATGCATGTCATTTGATAGTCTACAAATTATTGCACGGGACATAGTACACATACCGAAATTTTTATTTTTACCATAAAAAAAATATAATAAATCAAAACAGCACAATTTGGTGGAAATTCAAATTTTACTCGAGCCGCAGAGGCATTTGGTGGCCCCAAAGACTGGGGCCTCCAAAAGAACCCTGCAGCCCCATGTTTTTTTTAAGTGCACAAAAAACAAGAAATCCAAGGAGCTTTGAAATTTGTGCATTCGCTAATCCATTGTGCTGAATAAATTCCATAGAGCTGCATAAATTTTTGTTAAAAAAAAAATAATAGGGCCGCTAATTCATTGTGCGGCTCCCAGTCTTTGGGGCCGCACAATACTCTTGTGGCCTGGGTAGTTTTCGAATTCTTTCAAAACTAAAGTGTTTTGATTTTTTTTTTTATTATGGTAGAAATAAAAATTTTGGGTACATATATGCAATACAAATTAATTGATATCGGAATATCTTTCCCCATAACATAATTATATAACAAAAGCAAAAATCTAGAATTAGCCATAATCTGATAAAAAAAAAAGGTGAAATTTCAGGTCTAAAATGAATTCAATGTTCTAGTAATATTTAATAATCAAGCATGAGCATGACAATATTAATTACATGCAACTTCTACACAATAACTAATTAACAAACCAAAAATCATTACTAAATAGTTAACCATGCTAAAAAAAATGTTGTATGGTTAACATGAAGGCCTACTAGTCTGCTCATCTCCGTCCTCGACATCAATGAATGCTTCATACATCAAACATCTCGGCTTCCTTTTGTTGCGGTCGGGCGGGAACAACCATGCGGCGTATACAATAGAGTGTGCATCTTCTGCCATTTGATCTTCCTCAGCCGCCTCATCATGGCTCATGACGTCTTGTGTGATGTCGAGGTTGTATGGCAACTCTTCAAATGTAGCTCCATTCTCCGGTGAGCAATTAAGCATGTCATTCTTGCTTGCTGGCATGTCTCTGGTTATATCTAGGTGCAGACTCCAGGAGCTTGCCTCTTTATGTAAGATTATTATACATTAATCAACTAATCATGATTGTTTATTGCAAAGTTAGCAGTTTGGATTAGCAGTGATTATTCCGAACGGGAATGTTTGTACCGTCCATGTGGGACGGATAAACGGTCCTGTTTTACCTATAATTCGATTTCTCGTTGGAACAACACCCTTTTCCGATATTTTTTTATTTTATTTTCGATTAATTAAAAAATTGGGACCTACATTAACAATAATGGGTTAATTTTTCATGTACCCTCAAAGAGTTCTTTAATTTCTTATTTACCTCTCTACTCTTTATTATATCTAATATGTCATTTGCGGTTTCTTCTGAGGGTACAATAATAGTACATCAACTTTGAGGGTGGGTTATTTCGGCGCCAACTTGGGAATGGGCGTGGGCGTAGGGTCAAAAAAATTTTGAACCAAATTTTAAAATCATTTTGAGGGCCTGTTCGGCACATTACTGTGCCCGTGGGAAAAAAAATTCACTCTGACTGAATTTTTTTTTCTCCACGCACAGAGTAAAATTTAGTTCAATTCCTACGCCCACGTCCATTCCCCTCTTGGTGTCGAACAGAACCTGAGTGAATTTTTTTTTTCCACAGCAACAGAAGTTGGCCGAACAGGACCTAAGTGTAAAAAGGTGAGGATAAGTGGGAAATGAAATGGAGAAAGCATTTGATAGTTGGAGACTTGGAGGTAGAGTGGGAAAAATGGCACGCCGGAGCCGGCTCCGTCACGGAACGGCACGGCTACGGCACGGAACGGCACGGCACGCGTACCATTCGCGTGCCGTGACTCGCGTGTCCCGTGCCGTGACCATTCGCGTGCCGTGCCCATCTTTTGAAACTTTGGCACGGCACGGCACGGCACGTGAAAAATTTAGTCACGGCACGGCACGGCACGTAGTCACGCGAGTCACGTGTAATTAGGACCATTAGATATTGATTTAATGGTAAATCTTGAATAAACTAACCTAAATTATAATTAAATGGTCACGTGAGTCACGCGAGTCACGTATGGTCACGGCACGTTTAGGCACGGCGTGACTCACGTGGCGTGACCATTCGCGTGCCGTGACCACCCATTGACATTTTGGTCACGGCACGGCACGGCACGTGAAAAATTAACTTGGTCACGGCACGGCACGGCACGAGACCAAAGTCACGGCGTGTTAGTCACGGCACGGCACGGCACGGCACGTTTTTCCCTCTCTACTTGGAGGTGAGATGGAGAAAGATTTTTGATAGTGATCACCTTTTCTAAGTAATATTTTGATTCGCATGTTTTTTTCAAGGTTAATTATCTATGCGTCTCCATTTAATTTGAAGTTTATTTTGGACTGCCTTAAAAACATACTTCACTATACTGGTAGACTGTTGCATGGATACGGGTACGGGTATCGTATTGGATACGATACGGATACGGCGATACGGCAATTTTCAAAAATCAAAGATACGATATGTCTATTATATTATATTATTAGTTCAACACTTGTATTATATAAATTAAATCAATTCAAAACAAAACAAAAAATATATATATCAAAAGTTTTGGATATAGATTAAATATAAAAGCTACTAGATTATAACATCAAATTTGAAGTAGTGTAGTGGTTAAGGCCTTTGGAGTCCATAGTAGTGATCCCGGGTTCGAATCCTGCTGAGCGCTAGAAAAAATAAATTTTTGGCGCGGTCCACAGGATGGCGCTATGTATGGTGGACCATTCTGTATTCAGAAGTGTCAGAGGCGTATCCAGATGAGTCAGAGCGTATCGGAGACCGTATCGGCCGAGTAAGGATACGCCACGTAGGCGGATACGCCAGCTGGCGTATCGGATATGTATCGGTGCCGTATCGGGGGCGTATCGGTATCCGATACGTGTCCGATACCGATACGCCGCCTAAACTAGCGTATTCGTGCAACATAGCTGGAGATAGACAAGACAACATGAGTAGAACTAGGGTGTTCTTAAGCTCACCAAGCCTCTTTGTGAGCTTAACTAAAAAACCCCATCTAATTGGTCCGGAAACGGATCTAATCACGAGTGATGAGTTTACATGTCAAGTTTTTAAATTTTCGAACTAATTTAATATAAAGTCAAGCGGTCAAAAAATAATGAAAAATAAACACATTAAAATTAACTTATGAACCATCTTTTTTTTACCGCTTAACTTTATACTAAATTAGTTCGAAAATTTATAAATCTGACACGTAAATGCATCACTTGTGAAGTAGATCGGTTTCAATAGTTTGGATGCATCGTTTGAAATCAATTTAATAGATTTTTGAATTAAGCTCACAAAGAGACTTGGTGAGCTTAACAACACCCTAGTTCTACTCAAACAATATAATTGATTGAACTTTTATTTGTACTTCTAACGATTTGTTTTAAATCTATGATTTGCTAGATGTTGTTGTACAACGATTTAATAAACTTTCCAAGAAATATTTATTCAAGATCTATATTTTTGTTTTTTGTTTACATGTTTCTGGAGATGTTTGATTTCTCTATGTTAAATCTTTTCTACCACAAAATTTCCATTCAAACTATAAATTTTTCATTACCATAAAACAACAAACTGAACGGACAAGCAGCGCGAGGCTTCGGATCTATCTCTTCTAACACTTGAGAGTAGGTCCGATGCACATCGGACCTACTTTGGTTCGATGGATTTAATCACCGTCGATTTGTTTCAAGATTCGTGCAAAATGCTTTAAACTTCGTGCGTGCCTGTTTTAATTTTCGTGCACACAAATCTTAAATTAGATCGGACGGTCATCATGCTCGTTGAACCTAAAAGTAGGTCCGATGAGCATTGGACCTACTCCGTTCTCCTCTTCTATACCCCAATTGCTTCTACACAAGTCTGCATACGAAAGGTGAATCTCTCTTTTCGCATAATCAGTTTTCCGAAATTTCTCCAAAATTTATTCAAATTGTTGTGATCTCCTTTTTTCCTAAATAATGTGACTTGGGTCTGAAAAATACACACAAATCCGCTCATCCGAGCTATCATACTCTTCTCCCTTGTATTATATAAGTATCGTGGAAATTTATATGAGAATTATTAATGACATCAAAATGAGAGATTATTATAAAGTTAGTAGAATTCTTTACTGAATGGATAAAATTGGATAGAATTTTGTGTGTTTTGGCACGAGGAGGTGGGCGACAAAGAGCCCTTTAGTACAAAGGGTTTTTTTTTTGTTTTTGATAATCTGTTGTAAGTAAATGTTTCATTCAATTGAAACGGATATTTTTGTCTTTTTTTCAAAAAATAAAGTGTTTCTCCACACAGCCACACGGTTTCTCAGGCAACATGTTACGTCGCCAAATTGGTTAAAAATGGCGGGCATGTTAATCACATGTATTATTGAGTCCGACTACTATACCACTAGTGTCATTCCAAACTAAATAACACAACATCTTAAACCATTGGATCTACTTTAATATTCGTGTACAAGATAGCGCTGGAATGACACTAGTGTCTTATACGAATATTAAAGTAGATCTAATGGTTTAAGATGTGGTGTTATTTAGTTTGAAATGACACTAGTGGTACAGTAGCCGGACTCTGTATTATTATTTTATTATATTTGTTAAGTATTCAACAGGGAATATAAATAAGCGTATTAAATGGAGGTGGCACGTGGCAGGTAGAAAATCAATAGTTCGGATTTGCCGTTGAAAATTCTATGTAGCTGAAGGTGTTGTATAACTGGTGGACTATATTTCTGAAATGAGAACGGAGTAGGACCGATGACCTACTTTTAGGTTCAATGAGCATGATGACTGTCCGATCTAATTCATGATTTGTGCGCACGAAATTGAAACAGACCCACACGACTTTTAAAGCGTTCTGCACGACTCTTAAAGCAAACAACGGTGATTAAACCCATCAAACCAAAGTAGGTCCGATGTCCATCGGACCTACTCAATTTCAATTGTGATGAAATTTTTTCAGACCCCTTGGGATAGTAATGGGACGAAGTAAACACGAATTGATATTAGATTCAGACCGTCCGATCAAAATTCGGACGAATATGCTCCTTTGGTATTCGTACCAAAATAGATCTATCGATTCAGATCTAAACACAAAATTTGAATTACTTTAGGTGATATGAATTCGTAATGGGACCGTCTGCCAGTGACATACTCTGTAAGTTCCCGCACACGGTTTCTCTCTGTTTTTTTTTTTTTTTCTTGAGATGCCCCCACACGGTTCTTGAGATTCCCCCACACGGTTTCTTGGCCGCCATGTTTTACGAATTCGGACCCATGAAGTAACCCAATTTCTTACCTGGACACCCACCCACCCCCGGGTCCGGATTCCCTATAGTAACTCAAAATTTGGGTTTGTATTATGACCGTCCGATCAGAACTCACGATGCCTTCATGTTCGTGCAGATTCTGATCGGCGGTATGGATCTAAGCTCAAACTGTGAGTTACTTTAGGGATACGAATCCGCCGCTCCTCTAGACCTCTACTCCGTATAAAAAAAGGAATAGCTCCGTCCTCCAACTCGTATATATAGACATTTGGTCATAGTTTGTAAGCGACTAGATACGCTGGTTTTTTAGATCTTTCTCTCGCAAAATCGAGATTTCAAAAATTTCAAGGTTAGCGTTACGGTCTTTATTTTTCTCTCGATCAAGAACCGATTGTTTCATTTTATTTGATTTAATATTCTTTCGCTTATTGGCTCGTTTATTTCCTCAATGGCAGAAATTCAGAAAATTAGGAAATTAGAGGGAATTAATCTATACCCCCAGATCTCCAATGAAAAAACTTATTATACCAGTTCGCTTAAAAATCCCTCTTGTTCGAAAAGAACCCGAATTTCTCTTGACGGTCTCAATGGAATTACCAATTCCACGTACCGAATTCAAAAGCGAAAGCTAACAGAACAAGATCCAGAACCTAATTCTAGGGTTAACCTGGGAATTACCTCCAATCTGTCCATTACTGACCCATTCCCATGCCCCCATAGCCGTAAAATTGGCGAATTTGAAAAACTGAGCAAGATTGGTGAAGGTACCTTTGGTATGGTTTACAAAGCCAGAGACAAATCTACTGGAGAACTTGTAGCCTTGAAGATGCTAAAACCAAATATTGTAAACCAAACAAAGAACCCGAGATGGAGGAGAGAGATTGATATATTAACCTCATGCCGGAACCCATCAATAATGGAGCTCAAGGAGGTACTATTCACCCCTAATGGCTGTGATAAGAGCATCTATCTAGTAATGGAGTACATAGAGAAGGATCTCCATGGTGTGATGCAAAAGAGGTGGTCACCCTTTATGGAGACCGAAGTGAAATTCTTCATGAGACAGTTGCTTTCTGGGGTCAAGTATCTACATGACCGCAACATTCTGCACAGAGATTTGAAACCCTCAAACATACTGGTTCACGACAACAACACACTCAAAATTTGTGATTTTGGATCTTCACGGGTTATCGAGTCGGGGCCATACACCCAACCTGTGGTGTCCCAATGGTACCGTGCCCCAGAACTACTTCGTGGCTCAAGAAAGTACACTACTGCCATCGACATATGGTCTCTTGGTTGTATAATGGCTGAGTTGCTCTCGAAGGAAGTATTATTTCGTGGTAGCACAGAGATTGATCAATTGAAGAAGATACACGAGGTTATTGCTAGGCATGGTGCATGCAATGGATTGCGCAAGATGTTTCCTGTTACAGGGTTCTCAGGTCGTCCAACCCTATCAAGTTCCGGGTTTGATCTGCTTAGAGGGCTTCTAAGTTATGAACCCGGTAAGAGGCTTACTGCTGATGCAGCGCTTAGGCATCCATGGTTTGATGAGGCTCCTTCAAGTCCTGTTCCAGTGGGTGTATTTTCTTCTTATTATGTGCCAGATATAAATAAAAAGTTTGTCATGTAGGTGAGGACGATGGTTATGGGACTTCATTTTTCTGTGTTTATAGGTCTAATTTAGTGGTTGTTTGAAGTGTTTAGGTGCTGTGAAAGCTTTACGCGCAGATCTGCTGATGTGATGTGAAGCATTATTTGACTACTTTGACGAGTGTAGTGATGATATATTCAGACTAAGGTCTGTTATTTGGAAGTTTGATGCATATTTCTTTGACTGCTTTATTTTTATATTATTCTGGTGTTTCTGGTATTAACTTGGGTCTATTTCTGTATCTATGGTTTCATAGATATGCGCTAAAGTGCTGTCAGTAATTGACGGGTCATTCTCGGATGCCCCACAGTGGTGGTCTGCTCTGGTTTAAATAAAATCAGGTTCTACCTTGAATTAGTTTTTTTTCCTGTGATAATGATGTTTATGATGATGCCTTGTTCAATAAGAGAATCTCATTAAAAATTAAATCAACATCTAAGAAAGAAGAAATTTTACTAAATTTCTAAGTGACAAAAGGAGATAACCAATGATAGGTACAATATTACTATAGTAAATTAGGGGTTGAAAGTACTGCAGAACTTGAGTTGTCAGATGTTATCAGTTTTCCTTTTATTGTTCTTTTTGGTAAATAACTATCCTTAATGAATCAGTTGTCTAATTACTTAGCTGATGATCATTGGTGTTGTTCTTCTGTTTTGTGTTTTATTTCTTTTGATCTCTTGTCAATATTTGGTCAATTCTCTGCCCAATTTGAAGCAGGTTGAATTGTTAATTGAAACAATGTCAACTCAGCAAAAGGTGGAGCTTTTGAGATCATCTGATATGTGTTTACATATTTGGTAATTGTAAGGTACTTTATGTTTCCTGGTCTTGAGTTTAACCTCTTTGTTATTGTTCTTTAATTTATAGCAGCAAAGTATACTTTTCAGTACAATTTATGTTTATTTAACCCTAGTTGTACCAAGTCGGAGTGAACATCAAATAAACAAAAAGGTGCATTGTCAAAAACACTGCCATTTTAGTTCCATACTGAACTTCTGGCATAGTACCAGACTCAATTGCTGAAATCCTGGTTCAGACCTGATCTTCTCCTTCTGACAACTTGATGAGAATGTGCAAAGGTTAGGTCTGGATAAGTGGACTGGGTGTTCTTGAGTTTAGAACTCCTTAAATTATTGTGAGTCCTTGCAGTTTACTGTACTTGTTATTCTCATTTCCTACTTAATGTTGAGATCTTCCAAGTTGGAAAACCTAATGTGTTGAGGTATTGTTGCTAATTTGTTGTGTCTGGAAAATAATATATATTCTTCTCATCTATTTGTGTATATGTTAGTTTTTTGGCATTGTGTACTTCTAACATCATTGTTTAATTTCATGATCTTACCAGAAGTTATAATTTTCCGTTTCTGTTCAACAGATATAGGATTTGGTGTTACAATAGACAGTAGTATATTTTTTGTTGATCTGCTTCTGCTACAATTGGCTTTATCATGCTTCTCATTGTGGGTTGTAAAAAATTAGTAGCAGTTCGATTTGTCTACTCATCAGGCACCAAAAGCATTGAACAAACGTGGTCCTGAGTGTTGCTTAAAAGGTCCCTTTATTTTCTTGTAAGTAGCCATTGCATATATACTTTTTAGATTTTAATAAAACAATGTCACAGCTGAAAAAAGGAAACTGGGGAACTGCTATGGTCGGTTTTGGGGTAGTTAATTAGGGATTTAGAGCTGTAGCAGAACAGGGGTCGCTGTTTTGTTTTTAGGGAAAATTTCTAGTGTGCTCATGTAAACTTTTAAAATAGCTAATTTTCTCATCAAAACAACATAATATCCAATATACTCGTAAAATTTTACATTATTTCTTTTATCCCTGTAACTCTATTTAACTCTTTATTTAATTATTTTAAATATTTAATTGACACAAATATCCTTTCCTCTTCATCCAGTACTTTCTCCCCAGCGAGTTTTCCTTGTACCCGCTTCTCTCGCGAGTCGCGACCTCCTCTCTCCAGAAAAATCTCAATCACACCATGTACCTCTCCCCCAACCTCTCTCTCTTGTTGAACTCTAAATTTCCAAGCTTCTCTCTTGCCCTCTCCTCTTGCTGTCAACAATGGGTCCTCGCTCCTCTCCTCTCCCCCGACCTTTACCTTTGATTTAATTCTCTGTATTATTTGGTCACGCTTTCCCTGCTTTCGACATCGTAAAACTTGAACAACAAAGAAAATAAATTTAATTTTAAATGACTTGCTGTAGAAAATGCTAGCACGCTGCACAAATGTTTTCTCCACTAGCAAGAGGCTCATAACGTGTGTCATCAGAAAGTGCCTCATTCCTAAGAGGTAAAAGACTCGTTCTGTAAAATGAAAACAGAAAACAAAAATATAATTTTGCTAGGCTGTGAAAATTGTTAAAAATAAGAACACTGAACTTGTATATTACAGGTTTCCTTCTTCATGTACTGGCTCAGAGTTCATGTGGTTATGTTACTAACTGGATGGTACATAAATATATAATTGTCAACAAACATATATTATTGCGGGATTTATTTCAAGTTTTCAACTTGATAGGTACCAAGTACTAATAAGCATTTGTTGTGAAGATGCGAAATAGTACAAAAGACCAGCGAGCCTGAGAAAGTGTTTGTACTAACAGTGAAAGGTTGCAGCTGTAATGGCACTTGAGCGGGTCCCAGCTGACATAAGGGCCCAAGGCAAGGTGGCGAGGATGAGCAATCCGGGTCTGATCAGAGAGATCAAGAATGCAGTCACCATACCCGTCATGGCGAAGGCGCGAATTGGGCATTTTGTTGAGGCACAGATCTTGGAGGCGATCGGGGTTGATTATGTGGATTAGAGTGAGGTACTGACTCTAATGATTGAATTGCTCGTTTTACTCTGCTTAAGCAATTCTTTTCTTGATGGGATAACTAAGAAATACTGAGTGGTTTGTTTTTATTTTATTTTATTAGATATAGTCAGATGAGGAATAATCTGCCATCATACGTTTTTTGGACAATTTTAAATGACAGAATTTCTAGAAATCACATTTAGGTTTTGCAATTGAGGATTAGCTTTCGTTCTGTTATTTCTAGTGCTGGTTGGGTGATACTATGACGTGTAATAATATCAGCTACTTCAGAATTGCTTTTCATTAATATTGAATGGCTTTTATGCTTCAAAAAAAAAAAAAAAAAATAACAGTGAAAGATAGTCTCTGATGACGAAGACAAGACTGAATATAGCTTTCTCCAATTAAAGTATAGATCATCACAAACAGAATATACAACCTAAATTTTCGAATGTATATCTTGGTTTCTACTATAAGCATGACAAGCACGCAACTCCAGACAGTAGTTTCGATGAGTAGTGTCAGAATCTATGCAAGGTGAATGGTAAATTAAGATGAGAGAGCTATCTTTGGAAACATATATTATACAAAGAATCACAATCAGATTAATACCTCAGTTGTGCGAGCAAGGTGGGAAGGGAGAGAAGAGGGGGTCAAGCTTTTCCCGAAATTTTTATTAATAGAAATAATAATAAATTAATGTCAACATAGAACAAAGAATTCGTCAGATATCCAAATCTAACAAAGACGTTATTTTTTGTAACGTCCAGGGGACGTTACCAACGATAACGGCCCGATTAACCAACATGAAATCGCTAATTGCAGCTGCTAATGGCTGGACGTTGAGAACGGTAACGTCCAGGGAGAAAATATTAAAAAAAAAAAAAAACTGTGGCCGTCACCAACGATGACGGCCTGCACAAAAAAAATAAAATAACACGAGACCGTTGCCAACGATAACGTCCAGACTCTGGAAAAAAAAAAATAACATGAGGCCGTTGCCAACGATAACGTCCATTTATTGTATTCCAGTTAAATCATTCCATCAACTTTCGCAACTGTGTTAAAATAAATAAAATATTATATTATATTTTTTTATTCCTGAATTTTGTTACAACCTTATCGCAACTGTGTCTCTATCCTCTGCATTATTTTATATTTTTTCCATTTCCAACCAAGTCAACACATTTTACAACACATTTCTAACCAAGTCAAACATCGGTTTTCCATTTCATTTAATAATTTTTATTTAATTATAAAATTGTTTATATTTTATTAAATAATTATTAATAAGTATTGTTATGTTATTGTTTATTTGATTTAATTAATAATTATTGTATTGATATCATCAAATTTAGAAAGAAAATATGGTATTTTTGTACCATATTAATTAATAATTTAATAATTATTTGATCAAAATCCGGACTAATCCATACATGTAATGCAAATACACAAAATCTCTTTAATTTTCGTACCAATAATGATCGAAACGATCCGAATTTGTTCCGTAAAAACTCAAATTTTGAGTTATTGCAGAAGATTGAATTCGCCGAAACTGGCCTCCGGATCTGAAAAACAATTCCCATTTAAAATTGGGACAAACCAGCAAAAGTCTAAGATTCCTTCAGGGCCTGTTCGTTTGTCACGGGATTGTGCGGGATGAGATTTGACAGGTTCGGAAATCCACTTTTTTATTTGCAGGAACCCATACTCATAAGTATGCACGGGAATAATTATGGAAATGTACTGAATGAGTGTTCGGTTGTACCGTGATAATAGTTGTGGAATACCATATTTTCTTTCTAAATTTGATGATATCAATACAATAATTATTAATTAAATCAAATAAACAATAACATAACAATACTTATTACTAATTATTTAATAAAATATAAATAATTTTATAATTAAATAAAAATTATTAAATGAAATGGAAAACCGATGTTTGACTTGGTTAGAAATGTGTTGACTTGGTTGGAAATAGAAAAAATATAAAATAATGCAAAGGATAGAGACACAGTTGCAATAAGGTTGTAACAAAATTTAGGAATAAAAAAATATAATATAATATTTTATTTATTTTAACACAGTTGCGAAAGTTGATGGAATGATTTAACTGGAATACAATAAGTGGACGTTATCGTTGGCAACGGCCTCGTGTTATTTTATTTTTTTTGTGCAGGCCGTCATCGTTGGCGACGGCCACAGTTTTTTTTTTTTTTAATATTTTCTCCCTGGACGTTACCGTTCTCAACGTCCAGCCATTAGCAGCTGCAATTAGCGATTCCATGGTGGTTAATCGGGCCGTTATCGTTGGTAACGCCCTCTGGACGTTACGAAAAGTAACGTCTTTGTTAGATTTGGATATCTGACGAATTCTTTGTTCTATGTTGACATTAATTTATTATTATTTCTATTAATAAAAATTTCGGCAAGCTTTTCACTTCGTCTGTACAAGAGAGTTCTGGACGCATGCTTAGAGAGGGAGGGGTATTTTTGTCAATTTAATATTTAAAATAATTAAATAAAGAGTTAAATAGAAAAAAAGGAGATAGAAGATAATGTTAAGTTTTTATGGGTATATTGGAGATTATGTTGTTTTGATGGGGAAATTGACTATTTTAAAAGTTTGTATGGGCACACTAGAAATTTTCCCTTGTTTTTATGTATTTTATTCAGTGTCTAGAAAAACGATAATTGAAGAAATGTGGAGCATGAACAAGCATGTTTTAGTAAGACTGGCACAAGTTTAGCAGTTGCAGGACATATATATGATGCCATTAAGGAACTAGAGAAGGATATTTTAAACATGCATGTTCATGTGCAGATTTAATATAGAGAATGGGACAAATATCTTCTATTCTTTTTTTCAGCTCATATATGTATATATGATATTTCTGGTACTATGCAAGTACTTCATTTATGAAAATTCATAAAAATGTAAGAATCATTTCATTATCGATCCTCGTAGTATTAATTTATACTTTTGATTAATTAGGGCTGTATTTCAAGTCTAAACCCACAATTTTGATCTAAATAGTGTCCACTATTTGCATGCGAGTTATCTGCTCTTATTTTAATCAATGTGTCAAATATTATGCAAAAAAAAATGTATTTACAGTACATTGTGTACATCTATTTATGTTTTTAATTAGTTTGGGCACATTTCAAGGACGACGATCATCAAAACCAGCAGAGATGATCAAAATGTTGTCCAGCATTTGACCGTGAGTTTTTACATGCACTAATTCGAATCGATTCATTCGGGGGCGGACCCACATGGTCTCCGGAGGGGGCTGGATTTTGAGTTTTAATGGTGATCTATCGGTTCCGACCGACTTTATTCTCCTCTCTTAAATTTTTTTGCCCCTTTTAGATTTCTGATTTGTAATTCGAGTTAAATTTAGGGTTAAAATTAAAATAAATTTCTTGAATTATGATTGGTAATTAGAATTATAAGTTAGAGTATCAGAAATTATAAGTCAGAGTATTGAAAAATATAAGTTAATTAAAGCATTGTTTTTTATCGAGTACCCAATTAGTTAATGAGTTTACACCCGATTAGCTATTTAAATCCGATTCGATATTTTTTTGCCCCCTGACGAAAATTATGGATCAGCCCCTGAATGCATTTAATATTATGCAAAACAAATTGGTGAATTACGTTTATAGCACATTATGTGTGTAAAAAAATATTGTTAGTTAATTTAGGGCTGCATATCATGTCTTCTAATGATCATCAAAATCGATCGATATACTCTAAATATTGTCATGTACATGCCCGTGAGATTATATGTGCTAATTCACATCGATGTATGAAATAATATGTAAAAAAAATCAATTTGTTGAGTCACATTTATAGTACATTGTGTGTCTATTCCTGTTTGTAATTAATTGGAACAACATATCATGTCTGATGACCATCAAAACTGACGGATAAGGTCTACATATATCATTTATTTGCCCATGAGTTTATACACACTAATTCAGATCGAAGCATCACATATTATGCGAGAATAAATATTGTCAAATACATTTCTTACACATTATGTGCATCTATTCCCATTTTATTTAATTGGGACTGTATTTAAAATACGATGACCATTTAAACTGATATATATATATATATAGAGTATGGCTAATTTGCTGTGGCAGCATTTCGGCCAAGTGCTGCCAGCAGAAAATCTGTCATTTTGATGTTCAAACAACCGATCCGAACCGTTCAACATGTTCTAAATATTGAAATGTGCTTGGAGACCAAATTTTACATTTTTTGAATTTTTTTACTATTTATTAAAACACTTTGAAAATTCCAGATCATATGGTCCAGACTGTTTTTACTGTTCACCCGGATCTGAAATTTTCAAAGTGGCTTAATAAATAGTAAAAAAATTCCAAAAAATGTAAAATTTGGTCTCCAAGCACATTTCAATATTTAGAACATGTTGAACGGTTCGGATCGGTTGTTTGAACATCAGTATGGCAGATTTGCTGCTGACAGCACTTGGCCGAAATGCTGCCAGCAGCAAATTAGCCATACTCTATATATATATATATATATGAGGAGGGTTCAAATGCACCATTATTTTTGTGCTCCAATATGCTCCACATCCTTTATCTCCATTTTCAAAGTCCGAACAGTCAATCTGAACCGCTCAACATGATCTTCATAATAAAATATGCTTGGATACCAAATTTTATATTTTTTAGAATTTTTTTAGAATTTTTTTACTATTTTTTTAGATAGGTACAAAATCACTTTTTTAAGGAGATTCTGGACCATCCGATAAAGTGATATTGTACCTATCTAAAAAAATAGTAAAAAAATTCTAAAAAATATAAAATTAGGTCTGCAAACATATTTTATTATGAAAATCATGTTGAACGGTTTGGATCGACTGTTCGGACTTTAAAATAGAGATAAATGATGTGGAGCATATTGGAGCACAAAAAGTACGGTGCATTTGAACCCTCCTCTATATATATATATGTTTCAAACTGTATATATTCCATGAGTATATACAAATTATATTCGATGCATAAAAACTGAATCAAAATTATGCATAATGAGACATCAAGATTGTTATGTGTTTTTGGAGATGGCTTGGCAGTGGCTGCCAAGGACAAAATATGTTATGTAGATATCAATTATGCATCAATAGATCATATGTTTCAAATTATATTCGATACCCTAATTTAAATTGATACATCAAATATTAAGTTAAACAAAATGCTTAAATGCATTCATAGTGAATTGAAGAAGAATCAAGACAAAAAGAAAATGAATAATATTCCTCTCTAGTCTATACCTCCGATTTACAAGATAGCTCATAATAATTCAGATTTTAGGTTCAAACGAACAAATAGACAAATAATTCTTCGGTTATTCGTTTAATATGGTTATTATTCGTTTAAGATAGCTAAATTCGGCAATTATTGTCATTAATTAGATATAAATGGCATTATAAGAACTATATTATACTTTTAGAAGTTTATTGGCTCTCATATCAGAATTTTTCTAGGTCAACCATTGATTTCATAGGAAGTATTTTATCAAATAAATATTTAGTTGCTAGCTTACAAGTAGGTTTAGCCAAATTGGTCAAATGATACATTAAGTTTATTGAAAATTATCCATCAACTAGAAATAATTAATTACTAACAAATGTTTGTTGATCTGACAAACTAATATTAAAACCTACGAGTAAAGTTAGCGTGTGTTGTGCTCACCAAGAGAACTTGGCGAGTATGACTCCAAAATTTATCGGATTGGCTGCAAACGAGAAATTCAAACCAATGAAACTAATCTACTTCACGAGTGATGTGTGTGGATGAAAAATATATTTTGTAGAAAATATTATTGCACCTCATATTCTATACATTTTTATTTACACTCTAAAAAGAGTAGAACCTTCTAGAGTAGAACTAGGGTGTTCTAAGTTCACCAAGCTTCTTTGTGAACTCAACTCTAAAACTTATCGAATTGGCTTCAAATAACGAATCTGAACCGTTCAAACTCATCTACCTTACGAGTGATGCGTCTACATGCGAAAAATTTTAACTTTCAAATTAATTTAGTATAAAGTCAAGCGGTCAAAATTAGAAGGTTTATAAATTAATTTTAATGCATTCATTTTTTGAACATTTTTTTTATCACTTGACTCTATACAAAATTAATTTGAAAATTTAAAATTTTGGCATCTAGATGCATCACTCGTAAGGTAGATGCGTTTCAACGGTTTGGATTTATCATTGGAAGCCAATCCGATAGATTTTAGAGTTGAGTTCACAAAAAGGCTTGGTGAACTTAAGAACACCCTAGTCCTAATCCTCTAAAAATATTAAACTTAACCTTAAAAAATATATTAATACTTAGTATGCAAAATAGTAGAAAAGATAATTAAAAAATACAATTTTTAGAATTTTTATTTTTAATGTAGTAAGATATAAATACTTCTTATAAATACTTTTATCATCAAGTATGATTTATTTAAAAATATATATAAAAATATATTTTAAATGTAAAAAAAGGTGCATATCAGATGTGTATTTATCACTCCTTTTTAAATAGAGATCAAAACATATTATCCGAGCCACTTGACCAATTTGGTATAAATTAGCAATGCTCTTATGTTTTTATATAGTCATTAGATTTTAATGAAACCGCGACCCAGCTTCTGACACGTTGACTTTGAAACCTCAAAGTCTTCTCCTATGGAAAACAACATGGCAATTTAATAAATACAATAATAGTTTCCAGCTTAAAGAACAAATCAAACATGATAAGGTCACAGAAAAAATTGTAAAAGTCAATTAATCGTGTGAATTTGCTTTTATTGATTTCAATTGATCGCGTGCTCGGTCAGACTTGACCATTCTAATCGAGTAGCTTAATTAGAATTCTTCGGTCGTGGAGCACATGTCATCTTAGAAATTATTCTCAAGCAATTTCTCGATTTTTTTTTTTTTGCCTCATCCTAGAAATAGAATTTTAATTATGTTCCATTCGAGCAGATTACTGCATGTTACACGGTTTGGAAGCACAAACTACTTATTGATAAGAATACAATTGATAAGACTATAAGAGAGACTGATAATTTGCGATGCACAGATCGTTCTGTGTTATGAATTCGTATCTCTTTTTAAGAATCTTGGTAGTGACTACTACAAAACTGTTTCAAAAATTTAAATAGTTATGAACCGATTAATATGATTTTTCGTACTAAAATGTACCTTGAGACAAAATTTGTCTTTCTTTTAGATTACGAGGAGGGCTCAAATGCTCCATTGCTTCATGCCCCAATTGTACCCAAACATCTTTATCTTTGATTTCAAAGTCCAAACAAAAGATCTGAACCGCTCAACATGATATCCACATTAAAATGTGCTTAGAGATCAAATTTTATATTTTTTGGAAATGTTTTACTATTTTCTAAGATAGATACAAAATCAATGTTTTTCATGAAATTGTGGACCATCTAAAAATAGTGATTTTGTACCTACCTTAAAAAATAGTAAACAATTTCCAAAAAATATAAAATTTGATCTCTAAACACATTTTAACGTGAATATCATGTTGAGTGGTTCAGATCTTTTGTATGGACTTTGAAATCGAAGATAAAGATGTTGGGATATGATTGGGGCATGAAACAGTGAGGCATTTGAGCTCTCCTCTAGAATTATTTACTTTTTAGATAGGTAGAAGTGATTTTCTACCTATCTAAAAAATATTTAAATTTTTTTATAAAATACAAAATTTGATCTCTAATTATATTTTTATACGAAGATCATGTTCAACGGTTTGGATTAACTGTTTGAACTTTGAAAAAATAAATATGAATAAGGCACATACTTGTGTACGCATTGCAAAGTACCATATCCCCTCTCAAATAATTATATAAGACTTCTATTACAATAATAAATAAGCGTACAGAAGTATTCATGAAATTATATATTTTTCTGAGAAGTCCTTTTCTCGTTACCATTTCAGCATATATTTGCACACGCTAATAAGAAGAGGAATTCAAACACAGAGATAGCATAATACCCTGTCAATGGTAATATCTCCTCTCTCATCTCTTTCATTTCTTCTATAATCATCTGCCTTCAAAAGAAACCAAGGGGCAAGGGACAAAGCAAAGTCAAGTCGTTTTGAAGAACCAAATTAATCACTTGGCATCTCGTTTTGAAGAATCAAATTACATATCATATGGCTGTAAGTTATCACTTCGATCATTTTTTTTAATTAATTGTCATATTCCAGTTAATTAATTTCAAATGATTAAAATAAATTAAGAGATTCACAGTGCCATATGGTATTCTTTTACAGGTTTGTTCAATTAGATTATGAAGAAATAAATGCAATTAATCTCCCTTTCTCAATAAAAAAAAAATGCAATTAATCTCCTTGATATTAGATGATCTTTCGAAAGATAGAAGAGATTACTGAATCGTACTTTTTGGTCTTGTTTGAAATGAACTCTGACCTTAATTAAGTGGACTGAATTTATCTTTCTTTTCCTTTGAAAAATATCTTACTTTTCAATTTGGATTACTTTCTGTAAAATTTTAGATATATCTTCCAGAGAAGACCAAAGAATTCTTGGAACTTGAAATCTCTGATTTCTAATGTTAGACTTGGTTAATCTCTACCAGTCTATATCATATCATATCAGTTGAAACAGTATCTGGTTCAATACCAGACCCCAAAATCATTTGAAACAGTATCATAGCTGGTTCAATACCAGTCTATATAATATCATATCAAATCAGTTGAAACATTATCATAGCTGGTTCAATAGCAGTCTATCATATCATATCAGTTGAAACAATATCATAGCTTGTTCAATAGCAGACCCCAAAAACAGTATCATTGCTTTCTTTCTACAATCTCAGTCGTGCAATAAATAAGTACTGATGTACAGACCGTTTTGAATAAACATGCACGTTGTATGCAGAATCGTAAGCAAGCAAACATACCCAAGTTTGGAGAGTGGAAGGATGGCGGTGGCAGCACACCATACACTGTTGTCTTTGACAATGCTCGAATTAAGAAAACAAACCCGAATGTGAACCCTAACGACCCTAGCCAATTTCAAGAAATTGTCGGGGCGAGACCGGCAGCTCCTAAGCCAAATGCTGCACCACCTCAACCAATGAAAGACAGCGGAGCAGAGCGAAGAGAGGAGAGGAGGTATCCACCGAGTACACAACCACAAGTTCGTGGACGTGTAAGGCTTTTTTCTTTGTTGATCATGTCATGTATTAGTGCATTACCAATACTTACCATACTGGTTGGTCATGATACAGAATGAAAAGAGATTATTCTTTGGTTTTCTTCAGCCTGCACAGCTTATTAATAGTAATTTGTTCTGGTACAAGCAGACTTCATGATTACTGAACTGGTACGGTAAAATTTGTTGCAGTGCCCTTTTAATTGTGTCCAACAGAGAGGTTTGGTTTTTGAAGTTGGTGTTCAGTTTTTTCTTTTTCTTTCATTGGAAATATTCAGAAATTTCTGTTATACTCAATTTTGTGGAGATTAGTCCTCAAGCTAAATAAATTCAAAAAAGATGGAAAAAAATTGAATATAAACTAACTGAGGTTGAACCAGTGCCTAGCCCGAATGGGTCCGTTACCAGCATATCGAGCCGGTACAATGCCCGATCATTGTGCAATTTAGTTAAGCAACAGCTATAACATGTTTCAAAATATGCATAATTTTGTTTTTGTTTTTTTTACGATACAGCCAAGTGAGGATGTAATGGTACCAAAATTCGGTGATTGGAACGATGCAAGTACCGGTACCGGCCATGATTACACGGGCCAATTTCAGAGAGTAGGAGAACAGAGGAATCGAGAGAGGGACCCCGGTGCGGCCCCACCAACGCGCTATGATCAGGCATACAATTCCCCTTATGCAACTGGAACAGGTTCACATCAAACTTCCAGAAAACATCGCAGATGTGTAATCTTATAATGTGCTCATCAGCTGCCCTTTATGAGAATGTCTTTTAAGTTGTTGTGTGATTTCTTTTCTTTCCGTTTCTTTTCTCTGTGTTTTTTTTTTTTAAATAATGGAGAACGCTTAGAAGTGGTTTTGTGATACCTTGGATTTGTTTTTTGAGGCGTTTGTTAAAACCAGCAATTCAAGTACTCTGTATAGAGTCCGGCTACTATAACACTAGTGTCATTTCAAACTAAATAACACCACATCTTAAATCATTGGATCTACTTTAATATTCGTGCAAGACACTAGTGTCATTCCAGCCCTATCTTGTGCACGAATATTAAAGTAGATCCAATGGTTTAAGATGTGGTGTTACTTAGTTTGGAATGACACTAGTGTTATAGTAGCCGGACTCCTCTATATATATATATATATATTACTATTTTGTCATATAGTTTAATTGATATTTTATAGTCTAATTTCCTAATTAAGACCAGAATGTTGCCAATTAAGCCCAAACCCACATTATAAAAGGACGTGTTTGAACTGCTGTTGTTTGACAAGATATTAGAAAATGCTATTTTTATTATTATCATTATCATCGATGTTGTTATTAACCCAAATTGATTCGTCATAAATTTAATTTAATAAGTTAAATTATTAAGTCGTTAAGCTGATCATAAACTCATAATCGAAAGTTCTATTAATGCAGAGGATACGAATTCTTTCGTGAGCGAGGAAGACATTATTCTTTTTGTTTGATAGTATGGATATTGAAAAAAGGGGAATTTTATGTATATCCCTTGAAAACATCGAAATTACGTATCTTCCCCTTCTAAATTTCAAAATTATGTATTTTCTCTCTTTAAACTTTCAAAACTCACAAATTTATCAATTTTATTGTCTTTTATGTTAAAGTTCATTTTAAATTTATAAAATATTTATTTTATCTTTATTAAAAGCATAAAAAATTGTAACTTGTTTAAGAAAAATGTCGATAGCTCCATTACTAGTGTAGTTTTGACAATTCCTCCAATTCACTTTGACAATTATTCCCTCATATTATGCATCCTTTTACTACACCTTGGAGGAATTAATCTATTGTGATTCCACATAATCGCAGGAATTATGTTATTCCAAATCTATTCGTTCATTTTTCATGCACGAATCCCAGAAATATATAGTTTTTATGCCGAATCTCAAAACAGATGAACAAAAGGATTTGGAATAAAACCCTGCAATTCTTTGGAATCGTAGCAGATCTATTTTCTACCTTGGGGCTTGTTTGGTTGTCACGTATCGTGCAGATGAGATTTTACTGATTCAGAAACACACGATTCAATTTGAGAATCCATTCTCATGTGTATGCGTTGAAATAGTTATAAGAACATGTTGAACTGATCATGTTCGGTTGTATTATGGAAATAATTGTAGACAATTTAGATTCATTTTGAGAATATGTACATTTATTTCAAATTTTCTTATTTATATTGGGGTCGTTCGGCAACACAAGTAGGTTTAAATCTTAATTTGCGCTAAAGAGCTCATGTCCGATTGTCTTAATGCGTGAATAAAAGCTAAGGAGGCTTAATCCAGAGGTAAGGGCACTTTAAGATCCGGACAAGAGATTAAGATTTTGACAAAATGAGACTAAAGGAGGTGATTGTTATCCTCACTAAAAAACCGATGTTCAAAAGGATTAAACGACTAAGAAAGTTAAAGGAAGCTAAAAGAGTTCCAAGATAGCTTAATCCTAAGTTGCTGAACCGAACAACACCGTTAACACTAATCAAAATTAAATAAATAAAATTAATTAGGTTCATAAAAATGATGGAACTTACAAAGGTAAATGTTAATTACTGATATAAGTAGGGGTGTTTGAACGGTCGTTTCGGTTGAAACAAAAATAAATTAAACAAGCTGAATTTCTTTTTAAGTTTTCAAAAGCAAACCGAATCAACTGAATAACAACCGAACTGTTTAAACCAAATTAAATTTCAGTTTGTTCAGTTGAACCGAAATAAGAGAAATTAAATTTCAAAAAGTCAAAACTCAATACATACACCAATACATTAGTAATTTCATAGAAATAAATATTAAGATAATATTACACACGTTGTTCAATTCATACAAAATATGTAGATATTCTAAAATATATAATCAAAATAAGAAAAGCAAGCGATGATTGAACCAAATAAAATATAAATCATACTTGAACTATTATAATTCGGTCGGTTCGGTTTAATCAGTTTTGAACGTCCAAACCGAACCGATCAATATAAACCAAAATAATTTATAATATCATAAATACTGGAGCTCTCCATTTCTACCCAACTTGAGAACAATGCAACAATAGGAAACAATAGGAATCTTCTATTCTACCGAAATTCTGCCATTTACCAGTATTGTTCCCTTTTGTTTTATATACAGCTCATTAGGTTATTTTAACCATTAGTATAGCAAATCATGTAATGAATCTGCCTATTTAAGAGGCATGTAATCTTCTTCTTCAATCAATACAAAAACAAAGAATACAAAGCTTAATTAGTTTATTCTCTTCTTCTCTTCTTCTTATCTTACCAGTATCGAAATACAAAAACAGAAATGAATATATAAAACCTTTTATGGTATCAGAGCTACCATGGCAACTGCCGAAGAAACCACTCACCCACCACCACCTGATCCGCCCCTCTTGCCTCCACCTACTGTTGATACTGTCATTCCACTCAACTTCCCCATTGCTACCAAACTCAACCAGCACAACTACCTTACCTGGAAATCACAAGTTCAACCTATTATTCACGGCTTCAACCTTACCCGCTTCCTGGAGCAGCCGCCACCTGAGCAAACCCTTCGTACTGATGCTGGCCTTATCACCATTAATCTCGCGTTCCATGCTTGGGATCGCCAAGACCAGATGTTAATCGGTTGGATTCAGTCCTCTCTCATTGAATCCATCCAGGGTCAGGTTGCTAACTGCCATACCACTGCTGAGCTTTGGTCTCATCTCAAACAATCCTATTCCGCTGCTTCTAATACCAGATTAATCGATCTCCGCCGTCAGATCAACACCACATCCAAAGGCTCTAGCTCCTGTATTGATTACCTCAACTGACTCCGCAGTCTATCTGATGAGCTCGCTTTTATCGGGTTTCCGATAAGTGACGATGACCTAATCTCAGCTTTACTCAATGGTCTCGGGCCCGAATTTAACTCCTTTGTTACCTCTGTTACTACTTCAAGCCGTCACCAACCTTTCTCCTTCGCCGACCTTCATGGCATGCTTCTCAGCTTTGAATCCCGTCTCCAGAGTCAATCCAATTTCTTCACCGCCCTTCCCTCTGCTGAGTCACCTGCTGCATTTTCGGTTCGGCCAAAGACATCTTACCAGACTCGAAACCCACCTACCACCTTTCCTTCTTATTCCCAGCATTATTCTCGGCCTCAAGGCCCAAATAACTTTTCCTCTAAGCCTCAATAGCCACGGCCCAATACCTTTTCTTACTCCAATCAATTCCAACAGCCACGGCCTGCTAATCCTAACTACCAAAACCCTCGGCCTCCTTCTTTTGGATCGAAACCTGCTACTGTAGCAGACAGCAACACCAAGCCCCAATGTCAAATTTGTTTAAAATTTGGCCATGTTGCCAAAGCTTGCTACTTTCGATACGACCCCGACCCTTCTTACCGTGGCAAACTGGCTCACTACCAAGCTTATGTGGCACAACCTCAAACCTCACCCGCATCTTCTTCCGAATGGGTCTTGGATTCCGGTGCCACCAATCACGTAACCAATGACCTCAACAACCTCTCCGCCTTCTTCCACTATGATGGCAATGATACTCTCCAAATTGGCAATGGTGCGGGTCTACCGATTCTCCATATCGGTTCCTCTACTCTTTCCTTTTCTACTCATTCTCTTTCTCTTACTAATATTCTACATGTTCCTCAATTTTCCAAAAACCTTCTTAGCATCTCTCAACTTCTATTGGATAATCCTCAACTAACTATTGAATTCTCTAATTTTTTTTGTTCTTTCAAGGACCGCCTCACCAAGACTACTATCCTCCACATTCCATGCACTAATGGACTCTTCTCATTTTCCCTCCTCTTCCACCTCCTCAAGCTTTCCTAGGTGTTCGTGCTTCCGCCGACTTATGGCACGCTCGCTTGGGTCACCCTTCTTCCGCCACTACTTTAAATTTACTTTCTTTTGCAAATTTACCTTGTAGTTCTTCCAAATTAAACACTTGTCATGATTGTTGTTTAGCTAAATCGCACAAATTGCCTTTTTCTCCTTCTCTTTCTACTTCTTCTTCTCCTCTTGAATTAATCCACTCCAACGTTTGGGGTCCTTCTCCCATCACCTCTTTTAATAACTTTCGCTTTTATGTGATTTTTGTTGATGATTATTCGCGCTTTACTTGGATCTACTTTATGAAAAACAAAAGTGAAGTCCCATATATATTCTCTCGCTTCAAACACCAACTCGAACACTTACTCTCCACCAAAATCAAAACCTTGCGCACCGATGGTAGCACCGAATACTTACCTATTACCAAATAATTCCCTCACATCATACATCAAACCTCATGCCCTTACACACCCGAGCAAAATGGTCTTGCCGAACGCAAACATAGACACATAACCGAACTTGCCTTGGCCATTATGTCTCATGCTTCCCTCCCTCTTCTCTATTGGGATGAAGTCTTCTCAAGCACCGTTTACCTCATTAACCGCATTCCCTCCTCCTCTCAAACCATCCCTTACACCACTCTTTTTCACAAACAACCCGACTACTCGCTGCTTCGAGTCCTTGGTTGCCAATGTTTCCCTTACACCCGACCCTATAACTCTAATAAACTCGAATTACGATCCATTCCTTGCCTATTTCTTGGTTATGCTACCACTCAAAAGGGATATAGATGTCTCCATTTACCTTCACAAAAGCTATACATTTCTCGCCACGTCACCTTTGACGAATCATTTTTTCCCTTTAAAAACCAGCCACTCTCGGCCCCTACTTCCTCTACCGAGCCCTCCTCCTTACTTCCTTTATTTTTTCTTCCATCTACAGCCCAAAACAATTCTTCTATACTCGGCCCAGCCCCTTCTACTTTACCACCCGAACCTCCTTCTCCTTCTGGGCCGCATTTACCACAGCCTAACAACATTTCCCCTTTACAGCCCGAACCTACCCCTTTCCTATCCCCTCCTCATCCACCCACATCCACTACTATTCTTATACCCGACCCGATTTCCCATACCCCTGCCAACACCGACCCCTCTCTTCCTATACCTGAAACCACTACAACACCAGCTCCTCCCTCTACCACAACCTCTTCTCTACACCCCATGACTACCCGTACTCGTGACAATACACGACGCATCCGCCACTTCCCTGACCATATTGCCTTTACCACATCCCTTGAAACCGAGCTTCTACTTTTCTTCAAGCCAACTCCAAACCTGAATCGTTGGTTGTAAATGGGTCTACAAAATCAAGCGCCATGCCGATGGTTCCATCGAACGCTACAAAGCTCGATTAGTCGCTAAAGGTTACAACCAAATCGAAGGTCTTGACTATTTTGACACTTTTAGCTCTATGGTTCGCCCGACCACCATTCGCCTCATACTTTCTATTGCTGTTGCTTCACATTGGCCTATTAGGCAGCTTGATGTTCAAAATGCTTTCCTCAATGGTGATCTAACCGAACAGGTCTTTATGATGCAACCACCTGGATTTGTTGACCCCGATCATCCTGATCATGTTTGCCTTTTGACCAAAGCCCTTTATGGCCTCAAACAATCTTCTTGTGCTTGGTTCACCAAACTTAGTTCTGTCATACCCACCCTTGGTTTTCGAGCCTCCAACTATGACCCTTCTCTCTTTACATCCCATTCTCGTGATCATACCACCATGCTTTTGATCTATGTCGACGATATATTGATCACGGGTAGCAACCCTTCTCACATAAACCAATGCATTTCTCATCTCCAAAATGTCTTCTCTCTCAAAGACCTTGGCCCCTTACATTACTTCCTTGGCATTGAAGTTCATACCACACCTCTTGGCCTTCACCTCGCACAAACCAAATACCTCCAAGACCTTCTTACCCGTACTAACATGCACACATCTAAACCTTCCCCTACCCCAATGTCCACGTCCTCTACTCTCTCTAATACTGATAGCCCTCTTTTTGATAATCCTCACCTATACCGCAGCATTGTTGGCGCCCTCCAATACGCCACCATTACCCGCCCTGACCTCTCATTTGCCGTCAACAAAGTGTCCCAATACATGCATGCTCCCACCTCCAATCATTGGTCTGCCGTTAAAAGGATATTGCGATACATCCGCGGCACCTTAAACCATGGCACCACCATCCATTCAGCCTCTTCACTTACCCTTCATGCTTATAGCGATGCCGACTGGGCAGGCTCGCTTGATGACCGTCGCTCCACCTCCGGATTCTGCATTTACCTTGGTCGCAATCTCATCTCTTGGAGCGCTAAGAAGCAACCCACTGTTTCTCGATCTAGTACCGAGGCCGAATACCGCAGTCTTGCCATCACTTGTGCTGAGATACTTTGGCTTCAATTTCTTCTTCAGGAACTTCACATCAACCTTACATTCCTCGCCGCAAACCTCATGTTTCACGCCCGTACAAAACATGTTGAGATTGATTACCATTTCGTCCGAGAACGGGTCGCTTCCAAAGAGTTGAATGTCTCCTTCCTTTGTTCCAAAGATCAGATAGCCGATATTATGACAAAGCCATTACCTACTCCTCAATTCCAATTCCTCAAGTCCAAGCTCACCGTGATCGATGTCACTTCCGCTTGACGGGGGCGTAATATCATAAATATTGGAGCTCTCCATTTCTACCCAACTTGAGAACAATGCAACAATAGGAAACAATAGGAATCTTCTATTCTACCGAAATTCTGCCATTTACCAGTATTGTTCCCTTTTGTTTTATATACAGCTCATTAGGTTATTTTAACCATTAGTACAGCAAATCATGTAATGAATCTGCCTATTTAAGAGGCATGTAATCTTCTTCTTCAATCAATACAAAAACAAAGAATACAAAGCTTAATTAGTTTATTCTCTTCTTCTCTTCTTCTTATCTTACCAGTATCGAAATACAAAAACAGAAATAAATATATAAAACATTTTAATTTAAAATTTTAACCAAACCTATTCATTTAAACCGAAAATCAATTCATTTAAATTGAAATTTTTCAGTTCGGTTGAAAACCAATCAAACCAAACTGTTTGAACAGATATAAGTATAGAGTATTGAATTTTCTTGTATTTGTTATGGATTCCGTCGCATAATAATATGTCTCTACTAACTATAAAATATAAACTTAAATTTTTTTATCTTACTTAATGATATTTTGTGCAGAAAAAATAATGGTGCTTAGTCCGTGGGAAATAAAAATTTGGTCAGACTCAAATTTTTTTCTCCAACTTTTTAACTTGCAATAATGAGAATGTTGTTTGAAAATAAATTCAATTGAGAAATAAGAAAAAATATAGGCCGAACACAATTTGAAAAAATCTATCCAATAGATCGTGAAACCCAAGAAATATCAAGCCCTAAATGCTTAACATCCAACAGGCCTAATAAGGCCTAACGAGTGGATCACTCATTAAGACACTAACAGGCCGAACGAGGCTTAATCTGAACTTGTGAAAATGTATGTACTGGAGGGAACCCATACGGTACCAGACCGTATACAATACTCCCGGCCAGACCAAAGTCATCTCCGTATCTATTTCGATTTTAGAATATAGGAGGTCCGTTTTGAGATTTGTGCTGAATTAAAACGAACTGGAGGGGGTCAACCCTTTTAGATGCTTAGTGTTCAAGCATGAGACTTAAAACTAATCTGGATACAGTTTAAGAAACTAAACAAAAGGATATACCCAACTATTTAATATCTATATAATATTGTTTCTTCCGGATTTCGAACATGCGATCTTGCATACGGAGAAAAAAATGAAATTTTTTTGAGAAATGTAGTCAAATAATCACCAATGAATAAAAAAAGAGAAATAATACTATCTCAAATATTTGTGCAATCAACTCTAAAAATAGAGAAATAATATTATATATGTTTCATTGATTTCATTGTAGAAGTGAAACAAGAGTTTTTAAAACAAACATGTGCAAACTCTTTAACACTGTGATCGGAATGGCTACACGATTTCTCAAACGCGAAATGGAAAAGGAATTCATGTCAAGTTCGTGATCGGAAGCGAAGACTAAAGGCATCGAGAATCGATTCGGCAGGATTTGAGAAGAAAAAAGTCGCTCAACTAAATCACGTGAAAAGTGGAGGTATTTGGCGAGAATCGAATTCAGTGAAGTGTTAAGACGCAATAGCCCTCCGTCTTCTTCTCTTTCTTTGTACTTCTGTCTTCTTCTCTTTCAATGGCAGTTTTTGTAAATTAAGTAAAAACTTTGACTTTTTTGCTACTTTAAAAACTGAATTCTCTCTCTATGCTTGAAGCTTCCGATCAATAAAATTCAATTCTGTATAATCTCTTTTCATCTCTTTCTATTGAATTGAACTCAATTTTAATGTTGAATTGTTCCGATCACAGCCTAACTTTTTTGAGCAATGGGTTCCTTGTATCAGTGGAGCTGTAAATTTATGTAAACAAGATCAAAATTCCTGTCATTTAATACATTATTTATGAACTAAAGGGTTTTAATTGATTTTAGAGAGCTTTCAATAGCTGAATTCATATCCAGTGCAATACTGGACTGAATAGAATGAGATACAAGTCGATCGTCAGTTTTAATCTGGCACGAATATCAAAACAGACCACTTATATCTAAATTATAAATAGATACCGAATTTTAATCGCTCAGCTGAAAAGTTTGCCAATACATATTGTACGAGTAGAACTAGGGTGCTCTCGAGTTCACCAAGCCCTTGGTGAACTCAAGTCCAAAACTCATCGGATCGGCTTCAAACGACGAATTCGACCATTGAAACCCGTCTACCTTACGAGTGATGCGTCTACATGCAAAAAATTTAAATTTTGAAATTAATTTTGCATAGAGTCAAGTGGTCAAAAAACGTCAAAAAATGAATGCATTAAAATTAATTTATTAACCTTCTAATTTTGACCACTTGACTCTATGCAAAATTAATTTCAAAATTTAAATTTTTTGCATGTAGACGTATCACTCGTAAGGTAGACGGGTTTCAACAGTCGGATTCGTCGTTTGAAGCCGATCCGATGAGTTTTGGACTTGAGTTCACCAAGGGCTTGGTGAACTCGAGAGCACCCTAGTTCTACTCCATATTGTACTCAGTCCAATATTTGAGAGGATACAGATTCTCGAGTAGAACTAGGGTGCTCTCGAGTTCACCAAGCCCTTGGTGAACTCAAGTCCAAAACTCATCGTCCCGGCTTCAAACGACGAATCCGACTATTGAAACCCGTCTACCTTACGAGTGATGCGTCTACATGCAAAAAATTTAAATTTTGAAATTAATTTTGCACAGAGTCAAGTGGTCAAAATTAGAAGGTTAATAAATTAATTTTAATGCATTCAATTTTTGACGTTTTTTGACCACTTGACTCTGTGCAAAATTAATTTCAAAATTTAAAATTTTTGCATGTAGACGCATCACTCGTAAGGTAGACGGGTTTCAACGGTCGGATTCATCGTTTGAAGCCGGGACGATGAGTTTTGGACTTGAGTTCACCAAGGGCTTGGTGAACTCGAGAGCACCCTAGTTCTACTCCAGATTCTCAATAACTTTGTTAATATTTGTCACAGACATTTTAATTATCTCAGGAGTGAGGCTACGGTGCTATGCATAGCACGGATTGGGTCCGTGCTACGGCTCAAAATTTGACTTTTCAAAATCCTAACGGTCGATCCGAACCGTTCAACATAATTATAAAATGAATATGTACTTGCAAACCAAATTTTACATTTTTTCGAATTTTTTTACTATTTTTTTAGATAGGCTGTTTTTGGATGGTCCACAATGTTCAGATCAAGTGATTTTCGAAAAAATAGTAAAAAAATTCGAAAAAATGTAAAATTTGGTTTGCAAGTACATATTCATTTTATAATCATGTTGAACGGTTCGGATCGACCGTTAGGATTTTGAAAAGTCAAATTTGAGCCGTAGCACGGACCCAATCCGTGCTATGCATAGCACCGTAGCCTCACTCTTATCTCAGACTATAACAAACCATCTTAATTTTCAACCCAGTATGTGTGATGAGGCTACGGTGCTATGCATAGCACGGATTGGGTCCGTGCTACGGCTCAAAATTTGAATTTTCAAAATTCTAACGGTCGATCCGAACTGTTCAACACGATTATAAAATGAATATGTACTTGCAAACCAAATTTTATATTTTTACGAATTTTTTTACTATTTTTTTAGATAGGCTGTTTTTGGATGGTCCAGAATGTTCAGATCAAGTGATTTTCGAAAAAATAGTAAAAAAATTCAAAAAAATGTAAAATTTGATTTGCAAGTACATATTCATTTTATAATCATGTTGAACGGTTCGGATCGACCGTTAGAATTTTAAAAAGTCAAATTTTGAGCCGTAGCACGGACCCAATCCGTGCTATGCATAGCACCGTAGCCTCACTCTTTATTTTTTTATCATTGTTTGACAATTTAATTTTATACTAAATTAATTTAAAAATTGATAATTTTTGTATTTAAATGCTTCACTTTTAAAGTAGATTAATTTTAACAGTTTGAATTAAATATTTGAAATCAATTCGTTAGATTTTAATTCTAAATTCACAAAAAAAAACTCAATGAGATTAAGAACATCCTACTTATTTTGTAACTCAATTTAAAATTTAAAATGTAAATTTGTTTTTCCTCCTTGAAATGCATTGCTTCCTATTCCAATCTCCTCCTTGGACTGATAAGATCTTCTGAATTCGACCCCACAAATCAGCAATACATGTATTATACTTGAGCAGAAGTTTCTTAACCTCTAAGGCAAATATAACCCCCGGGTCCCGAAAACAGCGAGCGCTCATTGCAAGAGCTTCAGACAAATGGGTCCCACATATCAGCGAGACAATGCACTGGAGCACGGGCGTGTTACGTGTTGGAGGGTTCTCGCCTCCTCGCCCCGACGAGTGACGACTCTTCTCTCTTCCCCTTTCCCCCAAAAACAAACAATTCTATTTCAGCCGACCTATCTTTCCTCTTCTCAATCACTCGTCTCTCTCTCTTGTTCGCTCGCTCGCTCTTTCTCCACTATCTCCTTCTCTCTCTTTCTCTGCCTCGTACCTCTCCCTTCTCACTGAATCGCTCGATGCATACACCCCGCTCTCTTTCTCAATCTTGTTCTTTTCGCACCTCAAGTCCGATAGGTGTTGATATATCTCAACCTTGTTTTTCTATTTTTGATCTTTAAAAATAGGGTTTTATTTTGGGCGAGTTTCCTTGTATGCGATTTTTAGGGTTTTGATCGTTTCGTATTTCGTTTATAGTTTCGTGAGATAGACGAAAGGGTTTCCCTTGAGCAGAGATGGCGGCTCATAGGTCGAGCTTTCCTCTCCGCCTACAACAACTCCTAACCGGCGGACGGTCCATTTCACCCTCTCTGAAGCTTGAATCCGAGCCGGTAAGCCTGAAGGTTTTATTTTTCATAGGTTGATCCCTTTAGGTTTAGGTCGTCTTATATCTATTTGATGATCGATATTGCTTATTTTTTTTTCATATGGTAGATTCTGAGTAAGGAGATTTACATTTAGAGTGCATCCTTTGTCTAATTGAATAATCTCTGTGTTTTGTACGGGCAAAACATGATTCGATGTGAATGATAGTGTTTTGGTTGCTGGCGCTTCTGAGTCACATAAAATACAGCATCCTTTGTCTAATTTAACATTTTCTGTGTTTTGTACTGGTAAACATGATTCGATGTGAATGATTGTATTGTGGTTGCTGGTGCTCTGAGTCAGATAAAATACAGCATTCAAAGTTATTATTTTTCAAGAAATTAGGGTTTATCAGTTGTGTGATGCTGATTTGATGTATTTTCCATATAGACCTGTTGGAACTGTTTTTAGTGCTTAATCGCCTAACTTATAGCTTTTAAAATTTGGCATCTAGTGTGACTTCATTCCATTCATGTGATGTTCAAGCTTGTTAGTGTAAATGATCAATGTTCTTTCATGTTTGCACCTTAAAAAATATTGTCTCATGCTAAAAAGGCTTTTGTTCTATTCACAATGTTATCCATCTGCGGTTTGGGTTAGGAGAACAGTATAGTCTGTAAGGGTGTATGGAAACAATTCTGAATTGCCTTTCATCTCAGCTTCATCATCTAGAATCACATTTAGCAGAACTTTATGAGTACATATACATGTTAGATTATTGCTACGAAATGAAGCTTACAATATCTTTTTTCATCTTTCATTTTATTAAGTGGAATGCTAATTGTTTGCCATGTGATAATTGCAGCCACCTAAAGTAAAGGCGTTTATTGATCGAGTCATCAATTGCCCTTTAAATGATATTGCCATACCCCTTTCCGGCTTCCGGTGGGAGTATAAAAAGGTACGACCCTTTTCCATATTTCCTAACCCTTACACTAATTCTAATCATGCTGAGAATCCTAATTCTATTCTTTGCCATGAATTAGTACACTCCAGCGATGTAACTGGGTTATCAGTTTGCTGTAAAGCCCCTTGTTGGGTAATTGCATTTGGTCAATCCCATGAAGTATGCATATTTATCTTTGTAGAAACCTGACCATGTAAATTTTTTATGAAATGATATCAACCACTGGATTGCTTGAAGACGCAAGTATCTGTACCTTAATATCCTTGAGCAGCTAACAAATAATATTTAGATAATTTTATAGATGTGTTCATTTAATGTTTCTTTGTCATATATGATCACAGGGTAATTTCCACCACTGGAGGCCACTGTTTTTGCATTTTGAGACGTTTTTGAAGACATACATTGCCTCTAGAAATGATCTCCTTTTATTGGATAGCTTCTCAGCAGAAGATCCTTTACCGAAGAACACTCTTATACAGATCTTGAGAGTTATGCAAATTATTTTAGAAAATTGCCATAACAAGGCGTCTTTCCCTGGCCTTGAGGTAAGCTAGAATTTATTTTTATGCTGAGCTTGATCATCTCTTTTTCTCTGCAAAGGTCCCTTTACACTAAGCACCTCAAATTCAGAAAGTCTTTGTCCTCAAGCTTTGTAAGGATTGTCCTTCTTTAAATATACCTGTGGCCAATTTATCCAATAAAACCTAGAAGATTAGATTCAAGCCATATTGTTGCTGTTACTAACAAGCTTGTAATAATCGCTATATCAAAGTGGGCTACTTTGTGAACTTATAAGTGTTGATTTGTACTTTTGGTTGGTTTTGTAAGAGGCCTCAGGTCTGTACTAGAGTATCAAAGTTGAAACATATTAATGGGAGAATGAAAACCATATGGGTGCCCAGAGTACTGGCAGGTCCCTGTGGAAGTGTACCCAATACTATACTAGTTTATTTCTCTAATATTTACTCAGAACATGTATTGTTTTTTTTTTTAATCTTCTTAGTGGTTTCTTAGGTGTTAAAGCAGAAAATTGAAATAAAAATTAATTGCTGCGTTCCTCCTTGGCACTTCAATTCTGAATTGTACTTACTGTCGTTTTTCTTTCTCAGCACCTCAAGCTGCTTCTTGCATCAACTGA
Organism: Carex littledalei; assembly: GCA_011114355.1. Taxonomy (NCBI): domain Eukaryota; kingdom Viridiplantae; phylum Streptophyta; class Magnoliopsida; order Poales; family Cyperaceae; genus Carex; species Carex littledalei. The sequence continues at coordinate 4,588,840 of CM022087.1, forward strand.
TCCTGAGATTCTCATTGCCACTTTAGAAGCCCTATGCGCTTTGGTGAGAGTCAATCCCTCCAAAATACACGTCAGTGGAAAATTGATTGGCTGCGGGTCTATTAACAGCCATCTACTGTCTTTAGCCCAAGGCTGGGGTAGCAAAGAAGAAGGCCTCGGGCTTTATTCATGTGTGGTCTCCAATGAACGGACTCAACCTGGTGGCTTATCACTTTTTCCTTCCGACTCAGAAAACAAGTCTGACACCACCCAACACCGTCTTGGCTCAACCCTACATTTTGAGTGTAACCTACCAGCTGACCAAGCCAAATCATGTGGAATGTGTGTAATAGACATACCTGACCTGCACCTTCGTAAAGAAGATGACCTAACCATCTTGAAGCAGTGTGTAGAAAGATACAACGTGCCACCCGAACACAGGTTCTCTCTCCTCACAAGGATCCGATATGCCCGTGCCTTTTCTTCCTCTAGAACCAGCCGAACTTACACCAAAATAAGCCTTCTTGCATTTATCGTCCTGGTTCAGTCCAATGATGCTGGTGACGAACTTGTTTCATTCTTCACTAATGAGCCGGAGTATACTAACGAATTAATCCGGCTGGTACGATCTGAAGACGCATCGGTACCTGGTTCAATCCGTGCGCTTGCCATGCTGGCACTTGGTGCTCAGCTAGCGGCCTATGCCTCATCCCATGAACGGGCTCGGATACTCAGTGGATCCACCATAATATCTGCTGGGGGAAACCGGATGGTGCTTTTAGGGGTTCTTCAAAAGGCTATATTGACTTTGAACAACCCTACTGATCCCTCTTCTCCAGTCTTTGTGGATGCTCTCCTCCGGTTTTTTCTCTTTCATGTCATGTCCACCTCTAGCTCTGGTGGGTCGGTTCGTGCTTCGGGTCTGGTCCCTTCGCTATTACCCCTTTTGCAGGACTCTGACCCAGTCCACATGCATCTTGTTTGTCTCGCGGTGAAAATATTACAGAAGCTGTTGGAGTATAGCACTCCAGCTGTTGCATTGTTCAAAGACTTGGGCGGGGTCCAGCTGTTGGCCCAAAGACTGCATGTAGAGGTCGAGAGGGTTATTGGCACTTCAGATGAGGCCAGTGCCAGTGCTAGTGCCATGGTTATCTCTGATACAGCAAAGTCTGACGAAGATCATCTTCACTCACAGAAGCGGCTTATCAAAGCCTTGCTAAAGGCACTGGGGACTGCTACCTATTCTCCTGCGAACCCTGCACGGGGTCAGAACTCTCAAGATAACAGCAATAACTCTCTCTCTGCTTCTCTCTCCCTTATATTTCGCCAGATGGACCGGTTTGGTGGAGATATTTACTTCTCAGCTGTTTCTCTTATGAGTGAGATGATACACAAGGACCCTACTTGCTTTCCTGCTTTGCAAGAACAAGGGCTACCTGATGCATTTTTATCGTCTGTTCTGGCCGGTGTGGTCCCTTCATCTAAAGCTCTCATCTCTATACCTAATGGGCTTGGTGCAATATGTCTTAACACACGGGGGCTTGAGTCTGTCAGAGAGTCCTCTGCACTGCGCTTTCTGATAGACCTTTTCACAACCAGGAAGTATCTTATAGCAATGAATGAAGGTGTGGTTTTATTGGCGAACGCAATGGAGGAACTGCTCCGCCACCAGTCTTCTCTTAGGAGCTCTGGTGTGGAGATTATTATAGAAATTCTTAATAAGCTCTCTTTGATGGGGGAAGAAAGGGAGAAAACTGGTGCAGAACCTTCTGGGAGCTCTGATGGAGTTGCTGACATGGAGACCGACAGGGAAATTAAGGCAGCTCCAGAGGGGCATGACTTGATGGGTGGTGTTGGGTCAGGCTCGGGCACTGACGGCATCACGGACAACCAATTCATCCACCTTTGTGTGTTTCATGCAATGGTGCTTGTTCATCGCACGATGGAGAACTCGGAAAGTTGCAGGCTGTTTGTAGAGAAGGGGGGTATTGAGATTTTGTTAAAGCTACTTCTTCGACCGAGTATTACACAATCATCAGAAGGGATGCCTATTGCCTTGCACAGCACTGTAGTCTTCAAAGGCTTCACACAACATCACTCGGCTCCACTTGCACGTGCCTTCTCATCCTCCCTGAGGGAGCATCTGGCGAAAGCCTTGACTGAATTAACCCTGGACCCAACTTCTGACAACCATTCCACACCTTCTCTTTTTGTGGTGGAGTTCCTACTCTTCCTGGCTGCCTCAAAAGATAACAGGTGGATAAATGCATTGCTGGTGGAATTTGCTGATGCGGGGAAGGATGTGTTGGAAAATATTGGTCGGGCTCATAGGGAGGCACTATGGCAGATAGCACTTCTAGAAGATTGCAAGGTATTGGATGGGGATGCAGAGAATTCTAATGTGTCCACTAGTGATGCCCAGCGGTTGGATTCTGAGATTGACGATGCCCGGTTAGGCTCTTTACGGCAGTATATTGATCCTTTGTTGAGGCGTAGGGGTTCTTCTTGGAGCATAGAGTCACAGGTTTCTGATCTCATCAACATATACCGTGATATCAGCCGGGTTTCTGGTGCCCGTACTGATCGGTACTTGAGTTCCCTCGAACGTTCTTCAAGTTCTTCAGACCGCACCCCTCGTTCGTCAGATTCCAATCCTAGCTCCGGTGGTAGCACTTCTGGGGCCAGAACAGTTGAGGAAAACAAGAAACTTTCTTATTCTTCATATCATGACATGTTAACCTCTCTTTCATACCACATTGATCATCTTTTCATGGAACTCGGTAAGGCAATGCTACTATCCTCACGGCGGGAGAACAACCCAGTGAACCTCTCTCCTTCAGTTGTATCTGTTGCTGGTACAATTGCCTCTATTGTGTCAGAGCACTTGAATTTTGGGGGGCATGCTCGCCCTAATGAGAGTGAAGTCTCTGTGACTACTAAGTGCCGGTATCTTGGCAAGGTGCTATATTTTATTGATGGCATTCTGCTGGACCGGCCAGACTCGTGCAACCCGGTCATACTGAACTGTTTCTACAGCCAAGGTGTCATTCAATTAATTTTAACTACTTTTGAAGCCACAAGCCAATTACTTTTCACAGTTACAAACCGCTTGCCAGCCTCTCCCATGGAGACTGAGGATTCCAAAGGCAGTTCTGAAAAGGAGGATTCAGATAGCATGTGGATACATGGCCCGCTTGCGAGCTATGGTGCTGTCTTGGATCACCTGGTCACATCTTCATTCATCCTCTCCAGCTCTACGAGGCAGTTACTTGAACAACCTATAGGCACTGGAAGCATCCAATTCCCCCAGGATGCAGAGGCATTTGTTAAAACGCTTCAGTCTAAAGTCTTGAAGGTCGTGCTTCCAATATGGACCCACCCCCACTTTGCTGAGTGCAACTTGGAATTTGTTAGTGCATTGACATCTATCATGAGGCATGTGTACTCTGGGGTTGAAGTGAAAAACACGGGGACTGGTAATGTTGGTTCTCGTTTGGTGGGTCCACCACCTGATGAGTCTGCAATTGCTTTGATAGTTGAAATGGGTTTCTCCCGTGCAAGGGCAGAAGAAGCTCTGAGACAGGTTGGCACAAACAGTGTGGAGATTGCAACTGACTGGCTGTTCTCACATCCGGAGGAGCCAGAAGAGGATGATGACCTTGCACGTGCACTGGCCATGTCTTTGGGTAACTCAGATTCACCACCTAAAGAAGAGGGGAAGAATGAGCCAGAGATTGAGGTAGAAGAAGAAACAATGCAGCTACCACCGGTAGATGAGATGCTGACCTCTTGCATAAGACTTCTGCAAATGAAGGAATCGCTTGCTTTCCCAGTCCGAGACATGCTTGTCACAATCTGTTCACAGAATGATGGTCAGTATCGGCCGAAGGTTCTCACTTTTATTATTGATCGGGTAAGAGAAATCTGTGCCGTGCCCATCCTAACCGGAAACTCTGAAATCTCAGCTTTGTTCCATGTACTCGCACTTATCCTGCACGATGACACTGCAGCACGCCAGGCTGCCTTGAAGGCTGGTCTGCCCAAGATCGCTCTTGACCTTCTATCAGGTTGGGATGGGGAATCATCAGTAAAGAGTGAGTCAAATGGAGTTCCAAAGTGGGTCACATCCTGCTTCCTGTCAATCGATCAAATGTTGCAAGTGGAGCCAAAGTTGCCTGATATCACCGAGCTTGAATTAGGAAAAGATGACAAGGAGAAATCAACAGGTCAGGCATCAGTTGTTATCGACCAATCATGTAAAGAAACAGAGGCCTCACCAGAGGCTGCTGGGTTGTTGGACACAGCGGATCAGAAGAGACTCTTGGAGTTGTGCTGTAGATGTATGCAGAACCATGTGCCATCCGACACCATGCATGTGGTCCTCCAGCTGTGCGCTACTTTGACTAAGGTCCATCCTATAGCTGTTACCTTTCTTGAAGTTGGTGGTTTGAATGCTTTGCTTAGTCTACCGGTTGGTTGTTTGTTTCCTGGGTTTAATGCTGTTGCTGCTTCTGTCATACGGCATATTTTGGAGGACCCCCACACTCTCCAGCAAGCAATGGAGCTGGAGATACGCCACTGTCTTATCACTGCTGCAAACAGAAATGGAAACCCTAGAGTTACCCCGCGTAACTTTGTACAGAGTCTATCTGATGTTATTTCCCGGGACCCAGTGGTCTTTATGCGGGCTGCTCGTAATGTGTGTCAAATAGACATGGTTGGGGATCGGCCATACATCGTGCAGTTGAAGGAACGTGATAAGGAGAAGAGCAAGGAGAGAGAGAAGGATAAGTCAGCTGAGAAAGACAAGGCTGACAAGTTGCCTTCTGATCAGGCAAAACAGCTGGACTCAAACACAAAGATTGCAAAGGCACACAGAAAATCCCCCCAGAGCTTTGTAACAGTAATAGAGCATCTGTTGGACATAGTAGTAACTTTTGTGCCTCCCGCTCTCCCTAGAACTGAAGATCAGGCCGATTCAGGTGTGCCTGCCAGTTTGTCAGCTTCTGACATGGACATTGATACATCTGCTTCAGCCAAGGGAAAAGGCAAGGCTGTAGCCAACTCACCTGAAGAGAGCAAAGCAGCTTTACAAGAGGCCACTGCCTCTGTTGCCAAGATGTCCTTTTTACTGAAGCTCTTAACTGATGTTCTCCTGACCTATGCCTCATCAATCAATGTTCTTCTCCGCCGGGATGCAGAACTCAGCTTACGTGGGCCCATCCATGCTAGTGGATCTGGAGGTGTTTTTAGTCACATTGTTCGCCAGTTCCTATCTAGTTCCCCTGCAAAACCAAAGAAGGACAAGAAATCTGAGGGTGACTGGAGATACAAAATGGCAACACGTTCTAGCCAGTTTCTGGTTGCTTCAGCTATTCGTTCGGCTGAAGCAAGGAAAAGGATATTCTCTGAAATTTCAAGCATGCTAGCTGAGTTTGTGGACTCCTCGAATGGGTGCAAGGCACCAGATTTGAGCATGAATGCATATATCGACCTCCTTAACGAGATACTTGCGGCCCGCTCACCAACCGGTTCCTACATATCTGCTGAAGCTTCCTCTACATTTATTGATGTTGGCTTGGTCCGCATGCTAACACGTACACTTGAAGTGTTGGATCTGGACAACTCTGAGTCATCAAAGGTTGTTACAGGCATAGTTAAAGCACTTGAACTAGTCACAAAGGAGCATGTGCACTTATCCGATGTGAAGGGAGAGAGAAAAGCCAGCTCCAATCCAAATCAGGTAGACTCTTGTGCTGGGGCTGACAGATTGCAGCCCACTGAAGCTGGTGGCCAGACTGAGACAGCTGGTGGTGCTGCCTCACAAGGTGATGCATCAAACTCTGTGTGGGCACAGGGTGATGCATCAAACTCTGTAACTGATGAAATGGAGCATGACTATGATGGTGAAGATGATTTCATGCAGGATGTTGTGGCAGAAGATCGTCCTGAGAACAATGATGGCATTTCAAGTGTAGAAATCACCTTTAATATCCGGCATGATGATGAGGACCGGATGGTTGATGACAATGATGATGATGATGTGGATGACGAGGATGAGAGTGATCGAGATGGCAATGATGATGATATGTCAGGGGATGATGATGGAGATGATGATGAACGTGATGAGGATGACGAGGATGAAGATGTCGATGATGATGAGGATGATGGAGAGCATGATGGTTTGGAGGAGGAAGAGGATATGCATCACATGCACCATCCAGACACTGACCCTGATGACCATGAGATGGATGAAGAGGAGTTTGATGAGGACATGCTAGAGGAGGATGAGGATGAAGACGAGGAAGATGAGGAGGGGGTTATACTGCGACTGGAGGAGGGTATTAATGGAATTAATGTTTTTGATCATATTGAGGTGCTTAGTGGGGGCGGGGGCACTGGTGACACCTTGCGTGTTATGCCATTGGATATTTTTGGGACCAGACGACATGGACAGAGTGGGCGTACCACATCAATCTATAATCTCCTGGGAGGCAGATCTGGTGCTGATCAAGGTGGCCGTGCTGAGCACCCACTGCTTGAGGAGCCGACTGCCCTTCGACTGCTCGCCCAACACAGACAGTCAGGTTAGTGGTTATGTTACTGCTAGTTTCTGGTAGTCAGTTTTCTAAGGGGTGCTCCTTTGGAATGCTTCTCAAACTAATATATCGAATAAGTGCATTCAAAACCAAATTCAGTCATTCCTATAGATTGAAATGAAATGAAAAATAGCACTCAAAAAAGGAATGATATTGTTAGGTTATCACCTGTATAATAGGGGTTTTGATAATTTATGGAGTTCTAAAAGTTCACCACTTCAGTTATATTTCTCTCTTATTGTTTGATCATTGCAGATTTTTTTTTTCTTTCAAATACATGTGTAATTTGTGTTAGTTTCTTGCAAAGTACCTGCTCTTGTTTGTTCATTGGGATCATTTAAGAATTATTTTACCTTTCTCCTTTATGCAGATAGCACAGTCGATTTAGCTTTCTCTGATAGAAATCAGGAGAACAACTCCTCCCGTCTGGATGCAATTTTCCGGACTCTAAGAAGCAGTCGGCAAGGAAACCGATTCAATATCTGGTTGGATGAAAACCATCCACGTGGGGGGTCCACAGCTCCAGCTGTGCCACAGGGATTGGAGGACCTGATCATCTCTCAGTTGAGACGGCCTACACCTGAGCAACGATCTGATCCAAGTGCGCCAGCAATCCAGCCAGAAGGTACAGACGAGCCCAACAATTTACAAGGGTCTGAATCTGGAACCAGGGAGCAAGCACAAGCTGGACTTGCAGAAGGAACTGAAAATGCTAATGAGACTGCTCCATCTGAGGGTGCATCTCTCCAAGGAGACGCATCAAATGCTAGTGAACAGGCAACTGACATGCAGTACGAGCGCTCTGATGCAGCATCAACCCGGGACCGTGATGGGGAGGCTATCAGCCAGGCAAGCAGTGAAAGTGGTGCTACCATTGGGGAGTCCTTGCGTAGCCTAGAGGTTGAAATTGGAAGTGTAGATGGACATGACGATTCGGTGAGAAGGCCGCCAGGTGGAGGAACGGTCCCTTCCAGTGTATTGGAGAGAGTGAGTGAAGTACCGCAAAGCGCAAGTGAAGAGGGTGGACAGACCGACTCAGGCCTGCAAGAGGGACAGCAAGCAAGTAACAGAAATGGAGAAGGTGATTCATCGATTGACCCGACATTTTTGGAGGCTCTGCCAGAGGATTTACGTGCTGAGGTGATGTCCTCTCAACAGAACCAGGCTGATGCACAAGGGTCATCTGGAGAGCGGGCCCAACATAATGATGGGGAGATTGATCCAGAGTTTTTGGCTGCGCTTCCACCAGATATTCGTGAGGAGGTATTGGCTCAACAGCGGGCCCAGCGACTACAGCAGTCACAAGAGCTGGAGGGACAACCCGTGGAGATGGATCCTGTATCCATTATCGCAACTTTCCCTTCTGAGATTCGTGAAGAGGTGGGATGACTACTGTATTACTGATACTTAATGGTTATTCAATTTGTAGTTTTCTTTACTGCAGGTGCACTAATTAGGACCCATGGCAAAAGGATCATCTTAGTATTGATGCTGATTCCATTGCTTATTTGAGCTCTGTCATTTTATTTTAGGTTCTCCTGACATCACCAGATACTCTCCTTGCCACTCTGACACCTGCATTGGTAGCTGAAGCAAACATGCTGAGAGAGAGGTTTGCTCATCGGTATCACAGTGGAACACTGTTTGGTATGGGATCAAGAAGCAGGAGAGGTGAGTCGTCAAGATTGTTGCCGCATGGTGAAGGTGGGTCCCGTCAGACATCTAGTAAGGTTGTAGAAGCTGATGGTACTCCTCTTGTTGATAAGAATGCCCTCAAAGCTCTCATTAGATTGCTCCGAATTGTCCAGGTACTTGTAATTCTTTTTGCAATCTCGACAATTTTTGTTGCTTAAGTGCACATGGATACATGCATTAACCAAACTAGAATACTGGAATATTTGCGGCTCTCGTTGAATTTTGTGCTTTATTGGGTTACGTAGACACATTTTACTTTGTTCTATCATTTATCTTATTCTGCTGATTTCCAGAATGTTGTTGGTTCCCAGCTATTGGTAAAAGCCCAAAAGGAAAAGAAGGAAAAGTGGACAAAAACATTCAATTGTGAAACACCAAATGAACAAAACTGTTTAGGCAAAAATAAAAGAGCCTTGTATGCATTCCTACTTGTATCATTTTTAATCATGTGCTATCTTCTGAACAGCCCTTGTACAAGGGTCAGCTACAGAGACTTCTTCTCAACCTCTGTGCGCACCGAGAAACAAGGGCATGCTTGGTGCAAATCTTGGTGGATATGCTTATGCTTGACCTTCAAGCCTCAACGAGCAAGCCAAACAGCTCGGTGGAACCACCTTTCAGGCTGTATGGTTGCCAGAGTTCCATCACATACTCTAGGCCCCAACACTCTGATGGTAAGCATGTTTCTTCTTTTGTACCCATCTCTGAAAAGGTAAAAAATTAAATAAGTTTTCAAAATTCCAAGCCGAATTACAAAATCATATTTTTAGTTTAACAAGAAGTGAGCCACTGCAGGTACAAAACCATAATATAGTGATATATTCTAACAGAACATTTTTCATACTGAATCACACTAATATCCCTTTGGTATACTTATCAGGAGTTCCTCCTTTGGTATCTCGCCGCATTCTAGAGACTCTAACATACCTGGCCAGGAATCATCCCAATGTGGCAAAACTTCTGTTGTATCTTGAGCTCACCCGACCCACTGGAACTGAAGCCCATGATGTGGGCCGTGGCAAGGCCGTACTCATGGAGGAAGATAAACCTGAAAATGACAAGGCTTATGCAATAGTCTTACTTCTTACTCTGCTGAACCAGCCATTGTATATGAGGAGTGTGGCTCATCTTGAACAGGTTCAATTTCTGATTAAAATAAAGAACTGATCAAGTATCATCAATTGGTCTTGGCCTTTAATGGGTTTTTACTCATTCTTAGGCTGGTTTTAAATGTTCAGCCTATTTTAAGCACCCTTATACTCTAATTTCTCCGACAGAATAGATGAAAAAATAAAACCTTCAAAACCAGTAATACTGAATCTGTGGGGCCATATTTCTTTTTTTCCTGAACTTGATACTTGGTACCACAAGATAGAACATTTTTCTAAACCCTGTTTTTATAACAGCTATTGAACCTTCTTGAAGTCATCATGGTAAATGTGGATCATGAGACTGAACAATCTGAAAAGACAGCAGAAGAGAAACCACCGGGTTCTGATAGCACTATGCAGGAAGCTACTCAAAATAGTAATACTGCCACTGTCGGTGCTTCTAGTTCAACAGGACCAGATACCAGTGGTACAGGGGAGACAAAAACAGAGCAGCCTCTGAATGATGTCTTACAGAGCCTGCCTCATCCTGAGCTTCGCCTTCTGTGTTCATTGCTTGCACGTGAAGGGTACGCATGCATTTTTATTGACACTCTGTTATATACTAAGATGTATTTCATTCATATTGATCCATTTGGCTGATTGCACCTGCCCTTCTAAAATGGAAACTACTTTATATAGTGGGACTAAAATGGAATAATGGAGTATGCACTATCTTTATCTTTATAGCATGGAACAAGGTTTGGAGGTACTCAGCTGTCTAAGTTGGGAATAAAAGAAAAATCCAATTTACCAGAACTGCCTTTTACCAAAGACATCTTCAAAATGGTTATTCTTATCTGTTCTGTGTCAGATGCTTGCTTATTTTAATTTGCTGGATTTTCTCATGACATGTAGTTTCTTTCTTTCTTTTATAGGTTGTCAGACAATGCATATCTCCTTGTGGCGGAGGTTTTGAAGAAGGTAGTTGCACTGGCTGCCAGTTATTGTAGCTTGTTCATTACAGAGCTGGCCCACTCAATGCAAAACCTCACCCAGGGTGCAATGAATGAGCTCCGTTCATATGGTGAAAATAGCGAAAATGCACTTCTCAGTGCATCATCCACCAATGGGACTGCTGTACTAAGGGTCTTGCAGGCATTGAGTTCTTTAGTGTCCATGCTGCAAGAGAGAAAAGAAAAGGAAATTGATGCCCTTGGTCAGATAGCTGACATAAATTCATCTCTTGATTCTCTGTGGCTCGAGCTGAGCAACTGCATAAGCAAGATCGAGAGCTCACCAGATTATCCTGCTGACCAGCTGAGCTCACCTTCTGCCAGCGCTGGACCTATGGGCAACTCTAATTCGTCACCACCTCTACCAGCCGGTACACAAAACATACTTCCTTACATCGAATCATTCTTTGTGACATGCGAGAAGTTGCGTCCCAGCCCCTCGAGCCAGTCAGAAACACCACCTCAGGACAGTGCATCAACTACCTCTGACACTGATGATAACACCAAGCACAATGCACTCGTTAAATTCTCAGAGAAACACAGAAAGTTGTTGAATGCATTCATTCGTCAGAACCCCGGCCTCCTCGAGAAATCCTTCTCTCTAATGCTAAAGATCCCACGCTTGATTGATTTTGATAACAAGAGAGCATATTTCAGGTCGAAAATAAAGCACCAACATGACCACCACCACCACAGCCCAGTCAGAATATCGGTCAGGAGAAATTATATATTAGAAGATTCTTATAACCAGCTGAGAATGAGATCACCACAGGATTTGAAGGGGAGACTAACTGTGCACTTCCAAGGGGAGGAAGGCATAGATGCTGGTGGTCTCACAAGAGAGTGGTATCAACAGTTGTCAAGAGTGATTTTTGATAAAGGTGCACTGCTTTTCACTACAGTTGGAAATGATTCGACGTTCCAGCCGAACCCGAACTCGGTGTACCAGACTGAGCATCTCTCATACTTCAAATTTGTTGGCAGGGTGGTGAGTATCTATAAAATAATCTTGAAAAATTAACTGTACAGTCCTTTAGAAAATGTATTGTCATATCTAATGACTGCATTTTACTTTTGTGTTAGGTTGGCAAGGCTCTCTTTGACAGCCAACTTCTTGATGTGCACTTCACCAGATCTTTCTACAAGCATATACTTGGTGTGAAAGTCACATATCATGATATCGAAGCCATTGATCCCGGTTACTACAGGAACCTCAAGTGGATGCTCGAGGTGACCCTCACCTCTCTCTTTCACCATATCATCCATTTATTTTTCAATATTTGTCACTATTGTTTCCAAAACTCTCGACTTCCCTTTATTTTTATTTGTTGAATTGCAGAATGACATCAGTGAAATGTTGGACCTCACGTTCAGTGTGGATGCAGATGAAGAAAAGCTCATCTTGTATGAGAAGAATGAGGTACCATCTGTTCTTGTATTCTTCTGGCAATTTAGACTTTTGTTTATATTGTTTCTTGCTGTTGGATCAGCTTTTGTAATTTGTATGACATCTTGTAATAATTTGCAGGTAACAGATTATGAACTGATTCCTGGTGGGCGTAACATCAGGGTAACAGAAGAGAACAAGCACGAGTACGTGGACCGAATTGTTGAGCATAGGCTAACCACAGCAATCAGGCCTCAGATCAATGCATTCTTGGAAGGGTTCAATGAGCTGATCCCAAAAGATCTAATTTCCATTTTCAACGACAAGGAGCTTGAGCTGCTAATTAGTGGCCTTCCTGACATAGATTGTGAGTACCAGCCCAGCCTTGTACTCTTTTGGATGTTAATCCTATAAATTGCTTTTGAAGTACCCTAACATGTTACATTTCCCTTTTTATGCAGTGGATGATTTAAGGGCAAACACAGAATATTCAGGATATAGCATTGCCTCACCAGTAATTCAGTGGTTCTGGGAGGTTGTTCAAGGCTTCAGCAAGGAGGATAAAGCTCGCTTCCTCCAGTTTGTCACCGGAACTTCTAAGGTATTCTTCTCTTTTACCTTTCCTTTCTTTATTATATTTCTTTTGGTTGGAAGATCTACATACAGTGTGATTTGATTCTGTTGATGCTATTATTAATATTACATTTTTTTTTCATTTATAGGTGCCTCTAGAAGGTTTCAGTGCACTACAAGGGATATCAGGCCCACAGAAGTTCCAGATACACAAAGCTTATGGCAGCATCCAACATCTACCTTCTGCCCATACATGGTATATGCCTTTTTCTTCATTCAATGCAAATATAATAATCTTTAGTTTTAGTAAGATCATCTATTCCCGGTGATCATTTGTGTTCCTCTCTTAGGAAAGAGACCATGTAGTATGAAACCAAGACATTAATAGATTTGGATGCCGCTGTTATCTGTTATTTTATCTACTTGTGCTATCATCTGTTATTTTGTGTAATCGTATTTGTCGATTTGTGTTATTGCTGCAGTTTCAACCAACTTGACCTGCCAGAGTACACCTCCAAAGAACAACTGCAAGAAAGGCTGCTTCTCGCCATTCATGAGGCGAATGAAGGGTTTGGTTTTGGTTAATAGTTACAGTTGTTATGAACTGTACAGACTCTAGTTACAAGAGATCACTGATTTGTTCAAGACAGGTACATCTAGTTAGCACACTGATGAAAAGAGTATGGAAATCTGAGGTTTTGGGGTGGTTGGTTGGAGATTAGTGGGCAAATTTTGGATCTGATGTACTAAAAGGGCGATTATTTATGGTGTTTATAACCTGTTACTCCGGGGATGCATTACCCCCACTTTTTTTTTTTTTCATAAACTCAGGAAGAGAGGATTTGTCCATCACAATGTGTTTTTCTGTGGAGGGCTTTTCTGGATTCATGAGATGTTGGTGGACTCTGTGAATTAATATAATGAGAATCTGTTGATTTTAATTTTGGTGGTTTTATATTTAGTATTAGTTATATTAGTTTATATTAGTTGAATATCATTTGTTAGCTAGATTTGTTATATTGGACCAGATCAATATTTGGAAGTTTTGGCCATTGTGTTAAACCTGAATTTGTTTAGGTCCTAATGGTGTGCTCCTGAGGTGAATGGTGGAGGGGATGGGAGAGGAAATGAAGTTCGTTTTCCTTAATTTTTTTGTTTCTTTTCTTCACTCAGGAGCACTCTCAATTGTAACGGATGTCAGATTTCATCCAACCCAATAGGTAACGGTTTAGGTGGTGTTTCGAGCTACCGAAATAGACGGGGAGCTTGTGATTCTTAAATAATATAGTTTATTCATATTAACTTTTTTGTGGCATCTCTTCGAAAGAATAAAGGATAGACATTAACGGATGTTTGTAAAATGCGAATAATTCGTCACATATGTGAATAATCTGTTATTTTACAAACTGTGCCAATTCTCCCCTCATTAAAAGTGGTAGGATAGGGATGAAAATTCGTACTGTGCCGTGTGACTTTACTAGCGGATTAAATTGGAGAGAAGGGAAGTGAGAATAATTGTGCATAAATGGTTGATAGGAAATTTCACTTTGTATGGAGATCATGTTGGATGCTCGGATCAACTCTTTGGACTTTGAAAATGAAAATATTGATCCAAATACATAAGAACTTGAGGACTCCTAAGGAGGCTTAAATATTTGAGTTCGAGTCTTCACAAATCACAATCATACAAAGTGAAATTTTATCCACTGAGTTTTAAGTACATATTTAGCATTTTATGATGTATGATTAAAAACTTTTAAATCACGAAAATGACTACATATTAGAAGATCATGAGTTTAGAAATAATTAAAATGATAGAGCAACTATGCAAAATATGGATTGAGATCTGCTGCGATCCGAATATTGAGCACAGTAACCTTGCAATCCCTGTTTTTCTAAATCCAGCCGTCCAACTTTTTAGTGCACGTATCTCAAAACAGCTGGTTTTTCTGTGCACGCATCTCGAAACAATTCGACAGCTGGATTTGGAAAAGCAGGAATTGCAGGGTACTGTTCACAGTACCCGGATCGCAGCAGATTCTCACCCTGCAAAATATAGATACAATCAGATCAAAAGAATCCGGTGCCTACTGTAGATATAGGGTATCTGTTTTAAGATTTGTGCCAGAGTTGATTTATTAATTGTTCCTCAGGTGCTTGGAGTAATGCGGATTCATATCAAGAGTGATCAGAGGTGAATCTACAGAAGTGAAGAGTATCAATTGACCTTTATTTATTTCAAAATTTCTTTACGGGTTATTTTAAACACGTACATGATGCTGCATTGTTTTTAATCGGCCTAAAAAATGCGATCTATGTTTGTTCTTTTATATATGCATGCGGGATATGATTCGTAAGTTGAGGTAACCAAAATTTAATGCATGCTTGTGCGATACGTTGCCAAACATTATAAGAGATTTGAGACAAAAGAAATATTTTAAAACCTTAAAGTTTTAGAAAATCGTTAATAGAATATCATATTTTTATGATAGATCGTAGAATTCCAATATTATTTTAATATTTAAAGTTTTTTAATGCCTGTTATATTTTTAATGTGTTTTTCGTTGTTTTTGTCTTCAGTGACTTTATTTTAATAATTATTTGAGTAATTCTTTTGTCCCCCGGCTCTCCAGTTCCCTAAACGCCTCCCCATTCTAACTAACTATGTTAATCATTAATTAACTACTTTAACCAACAGTTAGTGGTCCCCGTCTAACTGTCAATACCCACTGGCGGGACCACTATTATGAATACTTCTCGATTAAGTATGAATACTTGTGCGACAGATAACTCGAAAGTATGTCATCATGGATCTCATTTGAAAGAGAAAATTGTGTAGAAGACGTTCGTGGTTTTAGATTTGCAAAATTCCTCATAGATCGTCAGAAATATTGGTTAGATTGAACGGAGAAAAAAAAAACCACCTCTAAAAACGTGTAAAAGATGAGTAAGTGTTGTGTCCAGTTTTTTTTAAATACTTGATATCTTAGGTATGAATACTTGATATTTTAGATTCGCAAAATTTCTCACAGATAGTTATAAATATAGGCGAGATTGAATGGAAAAAAAATTCACCTCTAAAAACGTGTAAAAGAGGGGTGTGTGATAAGAGAAATAAAAAAAAGTTTATATGTTCAATTTTTTTAGAAATATTTGGTATCTTAGGTATGAATACTTACATGACGAGTTATGAATACTTAAACGACGAAAAACCCGAAAGTACTTCATCATGGATCTCATTTGAAAGAGAAAATTACGTAGAAGATGTCGGTAGTTTTAGATTCGCAAAATTTCTCACAGATCGTCAGAAATATTAACGAGATTAAACGGAGAAAAAAAATCCACTTCTAAAAACGTGTAAAAGATGAGTGTGTAATTAGAGAGAAAAAAAAGTTGATGTTCAGTTTTTTTTTTTTTAATACTTGATGTCTTAGGTATGAATACTTAATATATTATATGATAATACTTGCATGCATAAGTATCCATACATACGCGCGCCAGTTGTAAATTTTTTCAATCATAAGTGGTCCTCCAAGTAGTTAATGTAGTTAGTGGTCCCCATTGTACTTTACACATCAGTTAATCAGGGGAACGTTTAGGGGACAGAATGGGGGGACTGTTAGTCGATCCCTAATTATTTTTCTTCTTAATATATCTTAAAAATATAATTGCAAAAATAATATCGCTGCAACGTACAAATTAAACGCTCGATATCTGTTGCAATAGATAAAGTACCAATGTGAGTTGACCAAGAGACGCCATGCGTGCATTTGGGAAGGTAAAAAAAAAGCTCTTTATGTTACTGCTGGATATAATGTCTCGGCAGCTATCATGTTGAGTTTAAGGTGATTTGTTTTATTTCATTTATTTTATTTTCCATCTCTCTTTATAATTATTTGTCGTCTTTGAAAACCCTTAGAACAGGGAGTCACTATTGGAAGTAACAAGCTGGTCAATAAAATTACTTGCGGTGAATTTGTCTCCAATCTCACGCTTCAAATTTGAAAATTCGTCAGAGAGAGAGGATAGTAGGGAGGGAGAAGAAGGCAAATTAGATAAAGAATTTGAAATAAAATGTATATTTGTCGATTTAACTTTTAAAATAATTAAATAAATAGTTAAATAACTAAAAGAAAATGGAAGAAAAAGATCAAATTTTTAAAGAGATATTGAATATTATAGTATTTTTTTAGAAAATTGACTAAGTTTGTATGTACTGTGCAATTTATGCAAAAAAAAAAGTAGACAATTTTCTTTATTTAACCTACTTTTCCCAAGTTAAAGACTTGTCATCAATCATCGGCAAGCACTCTGCTTGAATTGCTAAGTTCTTTAGTACCCCTCGGCATGGATCCCCAAACATCGAGTTTGAAACAATAACAGCACAGTTGTTTTTTCCAAGACAAGCCTGCCAAAAAGAGGAGGCAATGAATCAATACCAATTTGTATATATAAATGTAAAAGCCTGTACCAAATGCCTTACACTAACCTCAGTTACCAAGGGCAGAGAATTTGCAGCATGACATCTGCCTTGAGAGAACTTTTGGCAACTGCCACTAGGAGTTCCATAGCTTGCAAAAGTAATGCTTGATATTACATATCCATCATCACAGTGCAAGTACACTTGTGGCGGGATGCTGCTTACACTAACCTCTTCATTTAGTATATTTTGATCAGACCATGCCGAAAGAGGAGGGTAATCATTTTCTGATACCTGGGAACAGACAGTTTTGGTATAGTGTAATTGGAGTGATATCTTGGTAGGATCCCCTCCAGTTTCCTCAAATAGCACAAGCAGGTTGTCAGTTGATTTCAACCATTCTCTTGGGATGTGATACCTATTATCAAGCAAATTTAGAGTAATAGTATCACAAATGTAAAGGTCAATTGATATAATCTTATGAATAGCCATTTGTGAGTTCTTAACTTCTCATAACAACAGAAATTTAGTATAGCATCCAATTTTTTCAAATGTTGGAATCCTGCAGCCATGTATCCGAGACAATAAAACATCTACTTATAATAAATATTTATGGAAAATGATTTATGACACAATGCATGACCAATCTTCCCAGTGTACAGTGCTTGTAATCCTTTTTTTTTTTTTAGTTTAACATTCCTTTTTATTCAAATTGACTGGTTCCGAGGCTATACCTTTCTTTTTCTAGTTGCAGAGCTTAACAGTAACTTTATCTTGGGGCACCTATTAGCCTCGAAAATGGAGATTGCAAAACTTATAACCCGTAGTGATATATATAGCATACCATTCAGATATACTATGCAACAAATCGTTGTATATACCTTCCTGACCTGATAAACCTATTTTAACTTTGTGAATTATTTTCCAGTCAACTAGCAGACACCTATTAGAGGCATTACTAAAACCTTCTTTGAGAAGAACAGTTAGCAGACACCTATTAGAGCCATTACTAAAGCCTTCATTGAAAAGAACAGTTACCAGCTTTGAGTGGGTAGTCCACAGTTTGTTGAACATTTGTTCTCATGATAAGCACCACGATAGTCACAAT
The DNA here is from genome assembly GCA_011114355.1 of Carex littledalei. NCBI lineage: Eukaryota > Viridiplantae > Streptophyta > Magnoliopsida > Poales > Cyperaceae > Carex > Carex littledalei. The sequence goes on from CM022087.1 coordinate 4,606,705, forward strand.
AGTTGGTGCAACCACCTTCTGGGGCGACCAGTGACCAGTAGCGGCCAATCGCACGGCCATTGACCCAAGCCTGTCCTTTCCCCATACTTCCCAGGTCAAGTGCAACGGGGTCGGTGCCTTCGGGCACATCAAATGAAGTCTGTACAGAAATAATAAAATTGCTACAGTCTAGTCAACTGACATAAGATTTATGGGTTCTTGATGGATCATGAACCTACCTTGTACCATGTAAAGGGGGATGACATAGTATTGAAATCTATTTCGTTCCAGTCAGCATTTTTATCACCTTCTAGAGTGTATACTTTAAAGTACTCTCCCTTCAGTCCCACCTAAATGTGTAAATAGTTATTTCCATTACAAGGATTTCTGTCAAAAAATGAACAAATGGAAAGAATAGGCAGAAAAAGTTGGCACACTGTGGAGGTTTTACCTGATACGTCCAAACTAACTCAGAGAGGTCGAGATCACCATATTTCAACCCAGTTAGTTTTATTTGACCTCTGAAACCGGCTCCATCCTTCTCAAGGAAGGCACCATAGTTCTACAAGAATAACACTCATATTACATCCCTCTCGACTATTTGATTTTTCGAAGGTAACTAAAGTTTTGTAATATTTTGTACCTGCAATCCAACAGTTACTGACAACAAGGCCACTTCATTGTATCCTTCAACCAATTCAATGTTCTGGTCAACCGGGACCCAGTCACCCACCTTACTACCTTTAGTTTTAAAGAGCATGAAATAGAGATGCAAGAAGGAAATATATTAATTCTATATTATTGTAATCCTAATATTTCGATAAGCTAGCATTGAACTACTGCACTCTATTTGGTTCAACATGCTTTTGAGAATTAAATGGTCCTCACATTATCAATAAATCGAAAGCAAGTGTCCCTTTTCAGCATTTGCAAGAAGACCCCTGAGGTGTTAGTAAAATACAACTAAATTCCTACCATTTGTTAGCCTTGATTAATGACTGTTAGACTGTTAGTGCAATGCTTCAATAACATGATGGATAATACAATCTGGAATTCATACATCCCACTAGAGTTATGGTCAATTGTGTCACTATAACATTCTTAGCACCTTTGTTAATTAATAAGACAGTTTTAGGGGATAATACAGAGTGGTCTTTTAACTTATTGAACATGTATGCTCTTTTTTAGCAAATACAAAAAAGGCAGTAGCTCTGTTGTAATTTATAAATAACAGAAGGACTCTTTGCAAATTTAATTTTACTGAACAGTGTTATTTGTACCTCAAAAATTTTGGCACACTCGAAAGAGATTAAATATATCTCTTACAGGTATTACCGTATTAGCACAGCAATTTTTACAGGTAACAATGCAAGCAAAATCACAATAATAAAATTTAAAGATAAACATAATACGAAGGTCACAAGGCAGAAGAAGTTACCAGCATAGTGACCATTCACAAAAATGCGAACTATATCTCTACATTTGCCTATAGAAAGAGAGGGGGAAGTGCCATTCTGCTTCCAATATTCAACATCCTCGTTAGAAATATTAAACCTGAATTTGACCTCAAGTTAGGTTGCAACAGATTAAACATAAATTTGGTTCATCAGTACCTCGGATCTACCTTGTTATGTACCATAGGTAGTCAGAGGCATCCTTTGTCACATTCAAGTGCTCCAGTATGCCTTCAGCAGTAAAGCTATCATCGCCCCACGCACCAATTGGTTCTTTATAAGACACCCAATTATTAGAAAAGTAATCCTTTCCATCTTTTAGGGCCAAATAGTTAAATTCTGTCACATTTGCATAACCAGGCAGAGACCCAGACTCAACAGACTTTATTGAAGTTTGTGCAACAACCTAAAAAAAAAAGAAGAAAATGCTTCAGCTTTTCAAATCATCACTTTTGGACCTTTCTTATTATTTAATTCTGATAGTGTGCAGGCTAGTAAGGCTTAATTGAGGATTAAACACCAATTTCTGGTAAAAAACTAGAGGCACTACCTGTACTGATTAGTAGCAATTAAAGACCAAGCATTTATCTTCATGGGAAATTCTTAATAATAAAAAGCATGATGAGTGCCTTAAAAATAAGCAACACTAGACTGTACAAGCTAAAATGGTATATCATGATTCAACAGAAGGCAAAAGTTATACATACAATAAAAGGAATAGTGGTACAAAGGGTATGCTAGGTCAGTTTTGCACAATTCATTTCTCACAAGGAAAATGATAAAAATAAAACAACTATGACCACCTTAGCAGTGTTATAAGCGACAGTTTTACAGTCTGGCAATATGCTGACTGACCATGGGGGCAGACTGTATGTTTTCCCGAATATTCGAACTGAGACTGTTTTCTGTTCATCAATATTGGCTAGAAATAGTGAACATATACTGACGTCTTCTGGAAGAGTTATGTTTGGATTTACATGCTCACTGGCATATATATGTGCCTGCAAATTGAAAAAGAAAATAACAATAAAAAGCCCAAAACATAATTTTTGGCAGGAAAGCCAAATATTGCTGGTATGCTTTTGCTTTCTAGCAAAGTTAAAACTGATATAAATATGTATAAGACAAAAAATGACTCATTCATGACAGCTCATTTTTAAATTGGTAATCAGTTTACTTTTTTTAAAGCAATTAATATGATAAGTTAATAAACATAGAAATATAAAAAGAGCAATAAATAAAAAAGAACACTCAGTAGCAGTATGGTTTTCTATTGGCTAGCGTTTGCTGGTATCAGAACAAGTTTTGGTCGTCAATTACATTATCCAAAAAATGTCACTTTTACAAAAAGAATAAATAAAAAATAAAACAAATAAAACAAAGAAGAGTAAACATAAAATGCTAAAAAGAAGAACAACAAGAATCAGTTGCATTGAATACAGTGAGGCTTGGGCTGGCTGCCATTTGCTGGTTTCATAACATTAAGGTGGCACTATGCATCCCTTTAGTCATTTGATGTTCAGTTTTGATTACAACAGCACACAGTAACAAAGATTTGTGATAAACAATAACCAATCATAAAAGAAAAGAACCTCTTGCATTGGACCCAGTTTTACATACTGTGGTGACCCATCAACAGTTACAAGAGCAGGCTCGCAGAGTCTAATAGCTGTGTGAAGGTCCCTTAGGTGGCCCCACTTAGGCTCAGTTATTACACCTGTTATTACTCATCTTAACAACATGACAAGCAAATTTGTTTTGATATGCAGAGTCAAGCTTAACGTACCATATTCATCAATAGGGGCATCATAGTCATAACTTGTTATATAATTGGGGCCCCCAGATGTCCTCCCGAAGTTTGTACCACCAAAGAACTGGGAGAAGATTTTAAAAGCATGAAGAGACAGGAATGAAAAGCTGACGGAAGATATGAGACTCTGGCCATATTATATAATTAGAGTAAAAATTACCATATAGTAATTATGGAAGCTACCTCCCCGTTGGAAAAACCGAGCAACAGCAAATGAATTGTCTTTAACGGGTCTATGAGGCACCCGCCCACCCCAATAAGCAAACCTACAGTAAAATAATTTATAGTGTTTGTTCTTTATTGACCAAAAGACTAATTCAGGATGACTAAAGTGAAACAATTTAAACAAATGTATTGCAAAACAAACAAATAAGCAACCATCCATTCCAATCTTCAGTCCACAAAGTTGGCTTCCCATAAGAATTTGGCTTGAAACCGTCACAGTAAAATCCATTACAGGAGTTAATCTGCAGAACCAAATAAAGGCACAGTGAAGAGAATAATAATGAACAAACAACGAAAAACATGGAAAAGGAAGTACATGCAAGGTGTGAGCACTTACAATTTTTTCTGGTGCATCAGATTGCTGACACATTACCCAGGGTACACCAGCACCAAGCCCAAGTGCCATGCCAGCAGCCCATTTTACATATGATTTGCCACCTTCTCCATAGCTTGATTCAATATTTCCGTACTCATTTTCTATCTACAAAATACTCTTTTTCAATCAATGATGATATAAAAAGTTAATAATGAATATATACGACAGAGAGCTTTCAACAGGTGCTAAGATACATAAATACTAAATAGTTGAACAATAGGTTCGATGTTCTACCTGTGCTAATATAATGGGACCACCTTGCCATGAAAAAAGCCTCTCTTCTAACATTATATCCACTATTTTTTTCACAAACTTCTCCATTTCCTCCTAAGAAATTGAGGTATATAACAAAGGCAGATTATCATAACCAAGAATATACAAGTTAAACAATGACCAAAACAATAGCATACTCTAACATTGTATTACAAAAATCAAGTCCAATCCTACATGAGATTAGGTATGCACCTTGAATGGCTCGTTATCAGTACGAAATTCAATGCCAGGAATGTCTCTCAACCAAACTGGGAACCCCCTGCAAAAAGTTGAAGGCAAGTACCTTAGATATTATAAACTAGCATACATATAGGGAAAAGGAGCACAATCTTATTGCAGAAAATTAGAAAAAAAAAATGAAAAGGGAAAAAAAAAAAGCAAATCCCATATCACTAAATACTATAAACTAGTATACAAATTGGAAAAGAGAAGCAGAATCTTATTGTAGAGACTAGAGAATTAAAAATATGAAAATGGAGAGAATAAATCTTAATTTAAAAAAAAAACTTTTTAAGGTCATCCCATTTTCATTCAGAGCCAAACAAAGGTAAACTCACACAACATAATGTTTAGACATGATTTTCATATACTTGAAAAAAAAATCTTGGAGAAAATTGGCATACCCAAAGTTCCATTCTGCACAAACATATGGTCCAATTCGAAGGTGCAGATACAGCCCTTGTTCAGCAACCAACTTGATAAACTTTACAAGGTCGTACCTTCCTTCAAAATAATACTATCCAAATAAAAGGAAAAAAAGGGTTAGAAAACTATGTTCTTGCCATGTTGGATTTACTGATCAGTACTACTGCCATACCAATGCTAGATTTTATGGTTATGGGTACACCACGCAGCAGTCCATTATACAAACCTGACCTCTTGCTGGTTCATGCCCATTCCAAAAGACGTATGTTTGTACCAGATCAACACCCGCTGCCTTACTATTTGCAATTATGCTTGGCCACATCTATTTAGACAGAGAAAAAGAATAAATCAGTAAATTCCACCAAATTAAAAAAATTGATTGAACTTTTTGGCTGCTTGATTATAACACTGTAGAGAAATGAGTATCATTTTGACCATCTTCACTAGACATGGTTATGATTAAGTACTAAGAAAAAGGCAGCTTAGAACTACTAGTACACATTTGGTGCCAAATGAGATTTACAAATTCACCATTGAAGTTTGACAATAAATCCAACAACTCAAACGTTTTCGTCCCAAATATAGAACTTCAATGTTCAGCAAGACTATGCAATATTTGTAACTGATGAATTCTACTTACGGCTTATGAGAAAATAAAAGTACTTCGAAATTAGCAGAAATTCTCGCATTTACCAGTAATAATAAAAAAAATTAATTCAAGCTGGATAAAGACTTGAATGCCATACCTGAGGAGTAGCACGGGGGTAATGAATTCCGGCTGAAATCAGCATTCTTCGCTCGCCACCAATTACAAGCGCTCGATGATCATAGCTCACATTGAACGGCTCGAAGTAGGTCGCCGAGACTCCCACCGCCACCGCTAGATGCAGCGTCGCCATCACGACGGCGGCGGTGGTTAGACAGAGGGTTTGACGAGATCGTATGCTCTTTTCTGGCATCTCTCCTGAATCTGTGCTCGGTCTAATTTGGAGACGATAGCAAAGAAGAAGACTATATAAAAGGGTTAATTTCTCATGTACCCTTTAAGAGTTCTTCAATTTCTTATTTACCCCTCTACTCTTTATTATATTCAATATACCCTTCAACTCTTTTTATGTCTTTTTATTTATCCATAAAATTAATTACTCTTATTTAAATAGTATTAAGATCTATCTTTTCCCATTATACCCTTGCTCTTATTTAGTATTAAGATCAATCTTTTTATTCAAATTCGTTTGCTTACTTAATTCAATTGTTTGATATGATCATCATAGTCGAAAAAGAGATCCATTTTTATTTAAATATTCTTGTATTGATATATATGCATGACAAACTATGGATAAATTATCACACATATTTTGAATTCATAGCAAAAATTAGTGCAAAGAGCTGGGCAGGGATAGGCCAAATCATAGCAAACTTGTGTTGTGCCTTGTGAGAGTTGAAACAGTGGGCGAAGGAGCATTGGCTGGTACTGTACAGCGGTACAATAGCTCTTAGCTAATACATGCAAAGTGGGGAATCGAATAGAGATGGGATAGCGCTCCATGTTTGAACCTCTCTCTACCAGTAAGCTTCACATCCACCATGAATTACCAGTAAGCTTCATCTCTGCGTGTATTATCTCGATAACCTATATCTCTGAGTTTTTCTCCACTTCTATTGGGTATTTATTATTTATTATCCTACCTCTGCACATCTCTAACTAAACCCATGCACGAAACCTGTATGATGGAATGCCTAAGAGAAGTCAGCTTCCTCCCCGGCTTAGTCATCTTCCTTCCTGTCTACCCAATTTAGTTCTTTCAATACAGCAAAGTACCTTTCTCTCCTTTCTTACCTCTCTGCCTATCTTAATTCCTTATCGTATCTAAAAAGTTATTCTACCTTATATAGTACCAAAGTTACAATTATTGTTACCTAGTACCTACCCACCGTTACTACACTCCACCTACCAACCTTATCTGATACATTCCCACATCCGTGAATGAGGTCTTCTCAAACCCAGAAAATGGAAAAACATTTCCCCACCGCACTGGAACAAAAGAGCTGGAGCAGAGGTCACCGCAAGAAAAACAAGAGCAGAGCAGAAGGAAAAGAACGAGATCGCGGAAAAGAAGAGACAGATGAACTCTAAATAAGAGCAAGGGTATAATGGGAAAAAATAGATCTTAATACTATTTAAATAAGAGTAATTAATTTTATGGGTAAATAAAAAGACATAAAAAGAGTTGAAGGATATATTGAATATAATAAAGAGTAGAGGGATAAATAAGAAATTGAAGAACTCTTCAAGGGTATATGAAAAATTAACCCTATAAAAGAAACGGAAACTTGTAAGTCTTTTTTTTTTTTTTGAGATGAGGAAACTTGCAAGTTTGACTGTTGGTGGGACAGTGAAAGTGATATAATATCTGACAGGAGGATTTCATGAAAATCTCTCAAAAATTGAATTATTATCCGGGGTAAGGCTATGGTTAATATCTGCTAAGGCTGTGCTCCACAGTCTACACAATGGAGGTGAAATCTCATTAATGGAAAAGAAAGGGAGATGAACGATGCCATTTCACCTCGTCTACTAAATGTTTGAGGTAAAGGATTTCGTCAAAACTCAACATAGCATTCTCCTCCGCACAGTGTCGCTCATCTCCGCTCCCTCTCCATTTTCACTTCTTCTGGAGCAGGTAAACCACCTAATCAGACACGGTCTAGTGAAATCTCCACTCCGTACAGTGAATTTCACTTCCCTCCCTCTGCATACCCCTAACTGGAGCAGGCTCTAAATGGAATTATTACATGGAGTGAGGTTGTGGTAATATGCATATAATCTGAAGTGAGGTTACGGATATATTTTTTATTTTAGAGTTTAGACAGTCAATCTAAATCATTAAATATGATCTTAGAATAAAAATATACCTAGGAAATAAATATTATATTTTTTAAGAATTTTTTATGAGGAAGGTTAAATATCTCCATTTTGTGTATTTCCATCACGTCTCTACTTTCTAATTTTCTAATAATAAAAAAATTCAAAACATATATGTCAAATAAACCGTTAGATGTGATATATATTATTTTCTCTACATGCACATAAATTTATCACATTTTGGTTTAGTATATTTATATGAATCAATATGTTGAAAAATCAACATCCATAATTCATCTATATTAATGTATTTTTACAAGCTTTTGATATCTTTCAAATCAAAATCAAAATGTTGTAATTTTTTATACGTGCACAAAGAAAATGATATATCAAATCTAACGATTTTATTTTGACGTGAATTTTAAGTCTTAAAGTTATTTACATTTAAAAAATAGAGACACAGTGGAGGTAAAAAAATAGAGACATTTGAATCTTCTTTTCTTAGAAAATATTTTATTTATAGAAATCATTTAAAAATAATAGAAGAAAAGAGAAAGAGTACTTCAATTATTAGACTCATCGAAAGATAAAATATTGTTCGCGATCCAAAATGCCCCAGCATCATCGTTAAGCATTTGAAGAGAAACATCTCAGCCTTTAACCATTTATCAAAATAATACATCCTCAACATCATCGTTAAGCCTTCCCACAAATCTAGCTATGACCAGTACCATTATAATATCAGCAGTTCAGCACCACATTACTAGGGACGTATTTAAGGGAGCCCCTCCGTAAATACAAATTAACAATTTCATCATTTATCCTTTTATAATTTATACAAATATTTATATGGTTCAACAACCACACATAATACATTTTACATTTCAGCTTCCTCAATCTAAATTTTTTAATTCCGACTCTACACATTACAGTATAACATACGAATCATAACATTTTGGCATCATACGCAAAAACTGATTCAGCATGTATAAGCAAGCATAAAAACTCGTCAGAACAAAGCCATGACAGAAATATTCATCATCTACATTTTAATACCCACAAACCAAACCTGAATAAAGAAAAGTAAGTGTAAACTGAATTCGCATCCTCTGCGATATCTCATATTTTGCATGACTTTTTGGAAAATCTCAACCGTGAAAATAAGTTATGTACGAATCTCAAAGCTCAAATAATACTGGCTCCCACGCTACCCCCGAATAGGCACCGAACAAGTCGGTCACGCAAAATATGAGATATCTCAGAGGATACGCACTCATGTAAACTTTTTTTTTTTTTTTGCAATGGCAGATTATATACATGAATATAGCAATGGCATCATTCATTCCACTCAAGTGCTGATTTGTCAGAATCATAATTTTTGTATTTAAATCTTGATTTCACGGAAAATTGTACCGAAGTCATACTAGTAGCCAACAGATTGCTGGTGGAAGCTTCAAATCAAGTCCGTATATCCATCACAAATCAGAATAAGCACTAATTCGAAATGTATATTAAGGTTTAGATTGTAATCAAAGGTACCGGTTAGCTTAGACTTACAACTCGGGATTGCACCTAAATCTGACAGGATCTATGCGCAGTTTAACAAAAATCACTTCGCAATTGGCAATCAATGAGTCAGCGACTGTTTTTTTTTTTTACGCCTCAAATTTTTTTTTGACAAAAGTGGGTATCCCCACCTGTTTCATATTGAAACAAGAACAGTTTATACAAAAGACAATAGAGTAAGAAGCCCATTGTGCAAAATACCTAAGCAACTAGGAAAATAACAACATAGCATCAAGGTACAATACCATATTGACAAAATATAGATAAAGATAAAAGGAGTAAGTTCAGAAAATAACAGAAGCATGAAACTAGTAATACTAATTGTCACTAGAACCAGTAGAGCCATCCCTGTAAGAACCATCAGAAGAGGGAGATCCAGGATTAGAAGAAGCTGAGGTGGAGTCAGAGGGTGAACTAGAGATAGAGTCAACCCTGTCTCGCAGATAATCCGAAAGATCCGACCCCTCGTATCCAAGTTCTGCTACTTCTATATCCTGGGAGCTTGCCTCTTCTGGGGTATCGGAATCTGACAGAGGTATCAGACTGCCTACCTGGGTCAGAGGAAAAACATCCATAGGCAAAATTAAAGTTAGTTTAAAATAAGTTTCATCAGTCCTAATCTTACACCAATAAGAGGAAAGAGAAATTATAGCTGAGCCAACACTGGCAAAAGTTGGGATGGGTGAATTAGTAAAACAAATCTTATTCCTAGTTAACCATAAAATCCAAAGGGTAACAGCCCTAAGTAATTCTACTAAAATGGTATCTTTAAGAGAAATGCATGCATCAATGTACCATAAATCCTCAACAGTCTCACAATCAAAAGAAAAACCATTATGATTGGCAATCCATGACCATATTGCATTAATAAAGGAGCAGGTAACAAACAAGTAGTTAATTGTTTCAAAAGAACCACAAAATGGGCAAGCAGTATCTCAAGTGCAAACCACAGTAGCAATCTTATCTCAGCTTTTAATGGCTGAATCAAGAAAATGAGGAGCAAAGTACAAACCACTCAATCTTATCTCAGCATTGCAACTCAAGTGCAAACCACAAGAGAAAGAGAAGCAAGGGAGTTGAATTTTGGAGGTGGGAATCGACAGCGCTTTCGCTCGTCTTTTTGGTCGGGAAAGAGGAATTCACATCCTCTCCATTACTAAAAGGGAATCTTTTATAATTAGTGGATCCTAACCGTTCTTTTTAACTTGGCACGAATCTCAAAGTCCAATAATACTGCCCCACGCTACCCGAATCGGCTGAGATTTAATCTTAAACCGTAAAGTAAGGGAGAATCCTCTACAGTACCTGAGAGGATACAAATAGCAGGGTGTTGTTATCCGTCTTGTGAAATTTGCACATAGAACCTCAAATATTTTAGATATTTAAAAAAAAATCAATTTTTTATAGTATACAAATTATATCTATTGTGCATATTTATTCCTTTTAAATAAACAATTATTATTATATTATTATTGATTTTAATTTTCGTAACTTCTTATCAAAATTTCCTCTGGATAATCAAATTAAAATAAATAAAATTGAATGATTTATTCTAACCTATAAAGAAAAATATTTTATCCTTTTTAATAAAATAGGTATTTTCATTCTATTTAAATGATAAATTTTGATATATATTTATTATTTCGATTTTATATTATATTATTGTATATTTATGTGTGAATTATGACAAATACAATATAAATAATATGATTTATAACAATCTTCATATATCATATATGTGTTAGTATTTAAATAAATCAACAATTGAACTGGTTGACCTGTCAGTTCGATCAGTAAAACGTTGACTTGAAGGTTTACCGAATCGATGTCTGGTCCGATTCTGATAACAATACCTATAGAATAGAACAACCATCCATAGCTACTTCTACTTTGCCCTAAACGATAGGTCCTTACCTTATATCCCAATTAATACAATGTTAGTGTACCATGAGAGACAATTCAGGCAAGTTGGTTATTGGATTATATATGACTGATAATATACTGTGGGAGTCTCCAGAATGGCATTGGGTGGTTGAGTTCGTTTAAGATAACATCACTGTTGCCTTTCTCTTCTAGACCTTTCATTTGCTTTGAAGTAGAAAAGGAAATAAAAGAGGAGTATAATCGGAAATATTAAAATTAAAGTGTGTAAATTAACTATAAGAATAAATAGGAAATGATGGAAAGAGTTGAGAAGTAAATATAATATATTGAAGTCTTGAAGGATAAATAAAAAATAAGCAAGAGTTAAAGGGCACACAAAAAAGTTAATCCTAATTTTTATCTTTTAACTTTTTTTTATGAACCAACTTGAAGCCTGAAAAATTAATTAGACGTGATTAATCACGTCACGTGTGGTCACATCGTGACGTAATTATTTGTGTAACATAATTGTTATTCACCATTTTAGTTACGTCACAAAAAAAAATTATAACGTATTAGTCGCGTCACGTTACGTGTCGAAGAGACTAATGTCAGAGCTATTTCAAAACCTTGTTCTGTTGTTTATTGGCATCATGTTTCAAACGGAATAGGTTAGAGAGAGAGGTGAAGCATCTCTATTTTTTTTTTTTTTTTTACATTTTTGGAGAAAGTAATGCTGTAGAGTGAAGAGAGATGGATGACACATTTAATTTTACGGTTATAGTAGTGTCTTATTCGGATCAGCGCGCGTTGAAACTAACAGAAAATTGTTTAATGAATTAATGCCTGGAAAGAGGGGAAAAAAAGGGAAAATAAAATGCCTACAAGCCGACCTCAAATATTAAATTTGCGTCATATATTCATATCGTCAGATGCTAATCTTTTGTTTTTCTCCAACTTAATAAATTCAACCCCTTCTCCATTTATAGTTCATTCCTCTTTTAGGTCACCTGTCCACTTCTCCTCTCCAACCACCTTGTATTGATTTGTTATATAGCTGCTATAATATTTAGGAAGCTGATATGAGTACCCGCAGTTGAGTACCCGCACTGTACCCGCACATAAACTATCATAACTGTTTTTGGGAACCGCACCTAAACTGTCATAACTGTTTTTGGGGACCTAAACTGTCAAAACTGTAATTTTGTTTTACAAGTATTAATAGTAACATTGTGAAGTATTTATATCTATACAAGCCAAGTATTTATATCTATACAATGAACTACATATATGAAAAATCCACAACAAAAAAAGTCACGTGTCAGACTGCATTGGGGACCATTACTGAATGTCAGACTGCATTGGGGACCACAACCAAAAAGTCACGTGGATCACACCACCAGTGCTACATTCATGGTTTAAATTAATTCACATACAAAATGGAAAGTATTTATACCTAAATTATCAAGTATTCATATATAATTCATCAAGTATTCATACCTAAGATATCAAGTATTTAAAAAAAAAACTGGACACAATACCTACTCATCTTTTACACGTTTTTCAAGGTGGTTTTTTTTTTCTCCGTTCAATCTAACCAATTTTTGGGACGATCTATGAGGAATTTTACAAATTTAAAACCACGAACGTGTTCTACACAATTTTCTCTTTCAAATGAGATCCATGATGACATACTTTTACACATTTTTCAAAGTATCAAATATTCAAATATGAAAAGTATTCATAATTGATATCTTAAGTATTTATACCTAAGATATCAAGTATTCATATATAATTCATCAAGTATTTATACATAAGATATCAAGTATTTAAAGAAAAAAACTGGACTCATCTTTTACACGTTTTTCAAGATAGTTTAATGATTGACAAAGTTAGTTATACCGTTATGAAAGTTAATTGGGAAAGGAATCAACTGCGGGTACAATGTGGGTACTCAACTGCGGGTACCAAAATAATTATTCTAATATTTATACTTGTGTGATGTCAATAGATTTTTTTTTTTCAGTGTACTAATTTTGTTCGTTCATAGAAAATCGTTAGATTTGTCAAGTTGAGGGTTACTTTTCACTCGAGAATAAGACATTTTTTTATATATATTTTAAGAGTGAGTTATGCATGGATTTTTAAGCGAATAATGTGAGTTTTTTTTATATTTTAAGAGTAATTTAATACCATAAGTTGACTATTCTATCTATATTAGGTAATATGAAAATTAAATAAATTCTTAGGAGTGCATAGGCGGAGACACATACTGTAAATGGGGTCAATTGAACCCTATTTATTTTCAAATTTTTTGTATTTATTAGTAAATTTATATATAGTTTAGCATAAAACGTTATGGAATTGTCAAATTGACCCTTATTCGCAGTATAAAAATTGTATATGCTTGACCCTCATAGTCTGAAAGTCTGACTCCGCCTCTTATGAGTGTAAATTACCAGGTTGAGTAAGTTTTGTCTAAGTTGTCAATTCGTTTTATTTTAGTTGAATTATGTCATTTTCAATCTGTGACTAACCAATTAAAATCATCAATCGAAACTTTATGTTAGCCGGTTGAGTTTTGCAAGTTCGGCGGATTTTATTAAAATAAAAACTTGTTATAAAAATATAAGCAACAAAAAGTTATAATCAAAATTTTAAATAAACAATATAACATTATCTAACTAATAATAACATGGTAAAGTTTTAATTAAAAAATAGAATTTAACAAAATTTCACATTATATTTATAACAATACTACTATTATAGTTATATAAAATCAAAGTATTTTAAGATAAATAAGGTCGAGTCGGATTTCACTCATATTCTTAATACATAATTCATATCCAAAATTTAAGTGTTGGTTTTCTCAACAAAAAAAAAAGTGTTGGATTAATTAAATATCAACTCATACTTGACCAATCAAATTCTAAATCCGCAATTTTTCGAATCGTACAATTAAATTAATCAAGTTAATCGAGTTGGATTTATTTCGTAGAAGCTCCTCCTATCTTTTAAGCCATCCAAGCTGTCAATATAACTCAAATAGTCAAATGGCTGGAGCGCAAAAGTAAAAAAATTAAGCAATTTTATAGAAATCTTCAAGACCTTCTATATATTGGAAATAAATCAGTTGTTATTCTAAAGGAATAACATAAACGGTTAGATGATTCTAACCAGTGGCGGAATCAGGAATGATCGGTAGGGGGGCAGTTTTTGCGGCCAACAGGTGGTTGATAAATCCAAGAGTGCCCGACAGAGGAGGTGCCAGTTTTTTTTTTATTAAAGAGGGGGTGTGGGGTGCCAGAGGGGGTGCGGAGAGGAAGACCTCTGGGTGCCAGTTTTTCTTTTTTTTATTAAAGGGCTCTATATTTTTCTGGGCCAGGGGGGGGGGGCCAGGGCCGAGCTGGCCCAGACCTTGATTCCGCCACTGATTCTAACCGTTTAAAATTGTCCATATGCGTATCTCAAAAAGAAAGTTTCGCTAAACATATAAATATATTAAATTTAACGGAAATTAGAATCGTAGATTTGATGCAGGATACGAATTGTCGTCTCTCTTTCAAAAGAACGCAAGTTTAATTCTCGAAAATAACATCTAAAAGATGTTAGAATATACCGAAATCTTTTAATAAAAGAAAAATTAACGGAAATTATCAATTATCACAATCCGCTACACAAAAATACAGAAACTAAACCGAGTCATATGCTATGTAATGTCATAAAATAATGGAAAAATATTCAAACTCTTCGTTTTTAGATTTGATAATGCAATCAACCGCCGACATGAAATATCTATGCTGAAGTTCGATGACTACAGTTCACTTTGATAATCGCGAAGATCGAATACCGATGATTGATCAAAATTCAAAATCTATCAAAAAAAAAAAATTTGGTTAACAAACCCGTAGCGGTATTTACATTACCCTAGACAAAAATCAATTACACATATCAGTTTGTATCAATACAGTTATAAATACATAAAGTACAAATAGCAGTCATACCAGTACATAAAACATAACAACTGAATCTCCTCGTACAAAGCAAGACAAGAAAAAAAAACAAAAAAAACAGAACTGTAATATGATTACAAGAGATGAGCCTTCAGGTTGTCATGCTCAGTTTGGTAGATAGCGAACCTGCTTGGTTTTCTGTGCTTATGCTCAAATTAGTAGATAGTGAGCCAACATAGTTTCTTGTCATTAGCACAAACTGTGTTGTTGTTGAAATAAAAACGAGCTAGAGAGATTTAGGGGAACCTTCGTGCTCAGATGAGCTTTGTGCCTGATTTATTTAGACGAGGATAGAGAAAGGTCGAAGCAGAGGAGGACGAAGAGGAAGAAGAGAAAAAGAAGGAAGGGAGAAGAAAAGAAGGACGAAGAGGAAGAAGAGAAAAAGAAAGAAGGGAGAAGAAAAAGAGGACGAAGAGGAAGAAGAAAAAAAGAAGGAAGGGAGAAGAAAATGAGGCGGAAAGAGACAACATTACTGTCATCAACCATAAACACGTATCTCATTTATATATATATATATATATATATAGAGTATGGCTAAGTTGCTGCTGGCAGCATTTCGGCCAGCTGCTGCCGGGGCTATATTTAGCCATACGATGTTCAAACAACAAATCCAAACCGTTAGATGTGATCTCTATATTAAAATCTACTTGGAGACCAAATTTTACATTTTTTGGAATTTTTTTACTATTTATTAAGCCACTTTGAAAATTGCAGATCCGGATGAACAGTAAAAACAGTCTGGACCATATGATCTGCAATTTTCAAAGTGGCTTAATAAATAGTAAAAAAATTCCAAAAAATGTAAAATTTGGTCTCCAAGTAGATTTTAATATAGAGATCACATCTAACGGTTTGGATTTGTTGTTTGAATATCGTATGGCTAAATATAGCCCCGGCAGCAGCTGGCCGAAATGCTGCCAGCAGCAAATTAGCCATACTCTATATATATATATAGGATTTTGCTAATATGCTACGCGTAGCATAGAGCTCCTCTGTGTTACGGCTCAATTTTTGAGTTTTTAAAATCCTAACGGTCGATCCGAACCGTTCAACATGATCTCCATATGAATATGTACTTGCAAACCAAATTTTATATTTTTTAGAATTTTTTTACTATTTATTAAGCCACTTTGAAAATCACTGATCCAATGGTCCAGAAAAGTTTACTGTTGTGTACAAATTAGTGTTTTTTCAAAGTGGCTTAATAAATAGTAAAAAAATTCTAAAAAATATAAAATTTGGTTTGCAAGTACATATTCATATGGAGATCATGTTGAACGGTTCGGATCGACTGTTAGGATTTTGAAAACTCAAAAATTGAGCCTTAGCACGGAGGCCTCTATGCTACGCGTAGCACCATAGCACTGTCATATATATATATATATATATATATATATATATATATATATATATATATATGAGGAGGGTTCAAATGCCTCCATTTTTAAAAACTTAAATAACTCAAAATTTAAAACTAAAAAATCAAAATAAAACCGTTGGATATGATCTACATCATTTTATCTATGCACGTGTAAAAAATTATGACATTTCAATTTTATTTTGGTTGTCATCAAGAGCTTGTAAAAAATGTACTAATGTAGATAATTTCTAGACGTTGATTTTTCAACTTATTGATTCACATAAAAACAAAATCAAAATGTGATAATTTTTTATGAGCACATAGATAAAATGATGTAGATCATATCCAACGGTTTTATTTTGATTTTTTAGTTTTAAATTTTGAGTTATTTAAGTTTTTAAAAATGGAGGCATGGTGGAGGCATGAAAAATGGAGGCATTTGAACCCTCCTCTCTCTCTCTCTCTCTATATATATATATAGTAGGGATTACAGGCTAGATAAAGCGAATTCACAGCATCCCATCTGAATCCGATGAGTCGAGACGAGAAAGTAGCGAGTTAAAGCGGTAGTCACATTCATTAAATAAAAGTACTGCTCGAATTGAGTGAGGCAGAGTGGACCGGACGGGGATAGATGGGAGGAGAAAGGGCGGAGGAACGACAAACTTCTTCTTCGACTCTCAAAATCGCATGGAGTCGCCAGGCAATATCTCCAAGAAAAGTTAAAGAGTAATTATAATATCCCCGGTTTACCTTTCCCCATTTTGTTCCCTAACTTTAATCATGTCTCTAACTAACTGTCTCTAACTAACTACGCTCTATCTAACTATGACTTTGAAAAAGAAAAACCCTCAAGTCGCGACCTACTCAGCCACCTCCGCCACCCTCCCCCGTGCGCGTCAGCGGCTTCGCCTGAGATTGTGAGTTGTCTCATTCTTTTGCTTGAGCCACACGAAGTCGGTAGACCGATTGTAGCTGCCTCCAGGTCATTCAATGGGAAGAGGCCACATGGCAGGTGGAACTCTTCAAGGAGTTCGATTGACTTCTTTATGCACAGATCGTGGTCGGTGTAGACCACAACACCATCTCCGTGGCTCCCGATTGTTGGATCGATCGTGTCATCCTCATTCTCATGGCCTATACGATAAATGAAGAAATGAAGAAATTATTCAATTTAATTTCATCGAGCAAGTGACGAAAGAGGAGGAGACGACTGAGGTTTCTGATGAAACCAAAACATATAACGAAAATCACTATCTTTTCTTCCGAAAAATGGCGAAAAGCGAATGCAAGCAGCCATTTTCTTGATTTATTTACCGCAAATGTGTTTTTAGGTCTTTTTGACAGATTTTTGAGAAAGTTGCGTATTTGGGGCAAAAATAGAGCAAAAGTGTCGTATTTAGACGATTTCTAAATAAGGTGTCAAAATGGGACATTACATGGAGCATGCAACACCTCACACGAAGTGCACAACATGCGAAATAGCGAAAATACAAGAAAATCCGCTAAGTCAGGAATCCATGCGGCCTCCTCTATGCCGCATGCGGCATACTCTGAGACCGCACGATCCGTAGACTGTCATAAAAATAGTCTTTATCTGATGGGCCTTCCAGAAGAACGCAATTTCCTGATGGGCCTTCTAGAAGAACGCACTTTCTTAAGAGCCAAACTATTTTTGGTTTTATCTATCCAATCATGGGTGGACGTGGTCCCCCGCTACTTCCACTACTCCACCTCTCATTTAGGAATGCTATAAATACCCCTCTTGTAATAGGATTTAGCGTGTGTGTTTAATTGTGTCAAGTCCAAAATTATAGACTAGCAATCCTCATTGTTAGGTTAGGTTAGGTTAGAGAGTTACTTAGAGAGATAAGGTTAGCCATTAAAAGTCAAGCAATAGAAGAAGACGTTATCTAAGGAGCAGAGGTTCTTCCATCTTCAATTGGGTTGTAATTTATGTTCTCCTTATTTATTTTATTTTGCCATGGCCATGAGAAGCTAAACTCCTCATCTCTAGGGTGAGGGTTGTACTTGAATTCTTAATTATGTTTTAGTGTATGTTTATGTTTTGTTTATTATAGTTTGAATTTTTCTTTGCACTTTAAAATTATTTTTTATTATATCATTGCATACATAGTTCTGTCTACTATATGCCAATTATCTCCACATACCAATAGGTGTTAAGTCGTTGCATTCTTGTATGAGAAGGATAATGCATGTAAGTACTCCAAACACTCGGCTAACGAGGCTTAGCAGCGGTTCAAAGACTAAGGTTAGAACCCAGTGGGCTCCCTTGGCAGGATAACGTAAATTGTATTTTAAATAACATTAAAAAACACTTAAATTGAGTAGGGTTTTTGGGATATTTCAACTACAGGGTAGTATAGAGAAAAAAATATAATTGTGTACCTAAAATACTTTAGTCTTGGTAACCCAAAAGCCAATCGCAAGATCGAAAAACCTTTCAAATCGTATAAGCAAACACCCAGCACGCCCTGCGGGTAGTGACAATGCCGCATGTGGGGTAGCTGTGGGATAATCTAGGCCGCATGCGACAGTGACAGTGCCGCATGCGAAGTAGAGAGACGTCAAAACTTGTACTCACATGATTAAGAAGGATAGGAAACCTGAACCCTAGAGACTCTCTATCTACTGTTTAACCTTTACCTTGATTATAAATATCACCACCACCTCAAACTTTAAAAAAAAATCCCGATAACCTAGACTAGTGAAAATTATTTAAAATCTAATACACTATGTGGATTGACACTCCAATCATACCACACGGTAAGATCATGCACTTGTGATTTGAACGTAAGTAGAAATTAGAATTTATAAATCTTTTAAAGTAGTAGTTCACTTTGGACTCATGAATTTCTCTCATGTCCTTCGAACTTTTAATATTCCCTCCGACTTCCGAGGGCCTTCTATTTTTCATTTGAATGTTTCTTTTCTCTCTTTGTCGTTCAGTCAGATTTCATTTTTTCTTTTATCGGAGTACATGAGAAACAACTTTTCATTTTATTTGACATTTGTTAATTATACAGTTGTATCGCCTCTCTTATTTCATAACTTACTAAGTTATCTGATTAAGTAGATCTGAAATTTTTTACCTTATCAAATAGAATTATTAGCCTTTTTAAGATCTGCAATAAGTTCAAAGCTGTATTAATTCTTAGGGATAGTAATTGGTTCCAATTTTCGTTGTAAATTTTAGTATCAGGTTGGATGCATTGTCTAATAGATTGACTTAATTTGTATTTTTAGCCTTTTATTATCAAAACGGTTTTAATTTACATATATCAACTCAATAATTTAAAATTTAATATAATATGTTAATTACAAATATTTGACACATAAACTATTTACACTTATATGACAAGGTATAAATACTTACAATATTTAATATTAATACTTTCAAACGTCATCTATTATCATAAGAAAAAAATTGATATAATATGTTAGATACAAACACTTGATGTATGAATTATTCACACTTGCATGATGAGGTATGAATATTTCATATTAATACTTTCAGACATCATCTAATGCATAAGGAAATTTGTTTTGATAGAATCTGTTATATACAAACACTTGATACATAAACTATTCACACTTGCATGATGATGTATGAATACTTTCAAACGTCATTCAATACCATAAGGAAAAAATTTGATAAAATATGTTAGATACAAACATTTGATACATGAACTATTCACACTTGCATGTGGAGGTATGAATACTTGCAAACTTGATATTAATACTTTCAGACATCATCCAGTGCCATATGGAAAAAAAAATTGATAGAATTTGTTAGATACAAACACTTGATACATGAACTATTCACACTTACATTACGAGGTCTGAATACTTGCAATGCTTGATATTAATACTTTCAGACATAATCCAGTGCCATATGAAAAAAAATGATATAATTTGTTAGATACAAACACTTGATACATAAACTATTCACATTTGCATGACGAGGTATGAATACTTGCAATACTCGATATTAATTCTTTCAGACATCATCTAGTGCTATATGAAAAAAAAATTAAAAGAATTTGTTAGATACAATCACTTGATACATGAACCATTCACACTTGCACGACGAGAAATGAATATTTGCTCAATAAGATATGAATACTTGCATGACGAGATATGAATACTTGCTCGACGGACAATCCGAAAGTATGTCATCATGGATTTCATTTGAAATAGAAAATTGCGTAGAAGACATTCGCAGTTTTAGATTCGTAAAATTCCTCACAGATCGTCAGAAATATTGGCGAGATTGAACGGAAAAAAAACCACATCTAAAAACGTGTAAAAGATGGGTGTGTGATGTGTCCAGATTTTTTTTTAAAATACTTGGTATCTTAGATATGAATACTTGATATATTATATATTAATATTTGCGAGCATATGTATCCATATTTGCACGCGCCAGTTGTAAAATCTTTCAAATAATAGGCGGTCCCCAAGGTAGTTAGTGGTCCCCAAGGTAGGTAGTGGTTCCTCAAGTAGTTAATGCTTGACAGCAGCGGAACTAGAAAATTGAGATAAAGAGGCTAGATAAATGGACATCATATAATTTCATTTTATGAGGGAGGCTAATGGTATTAATTTTTATAAAATTTTAAAGAATAAAAATGAAATTTTTTAATTGATAGAGGTGGCTTAGCCCCCATTCAATTACACTATGTTCGGCCACTCAAGCTTGAGGGACAGAATGAGAGATTGCTACAGAAAGACCTCCCAAAGTTAAATCTATCAAAATTGTAGTGTCATACAATAAAACCGCAACATGTATGGAAAATAAAAATAAGAGAGGAGTTTAATAACCAAACCAAACATAGCCTTACGGCTTCTCTTGTTCGAGTTGGGCCAAGTTTCAATTTGGGCCTACAAACAGTTACCCCGGTAAAAAAAAAAGAGGATCCTAGTTCCGGTCATTTCCACGGTAAATATATTAAAGAAATATTTTATTGCTGGAAGAATTTAAGATTGAAGGAAACAATATGGAGTAGAACTAGGGTGTTCCTCAGTTCATCAAGCCCCTTTGTGAACTTACTCTAAAATCTATTGAATTGGCTTCAAATGAAGAATTCAAACCGTTGAAATCCTTCTACCTTACGGGTGATGCGTTACATGTGAAAATTTTAAACTTTCGAATTAATTTAGTATAAATTCAAATGATCAAAATTAAAAGGTTTATAAATTAATTTTAATGCATTCATTTTTTGGACACATTTTGACCACTTGACTCTATGCAAAACTAATTTAAAATTTTAAAATTTTCACATGTAGATGCATCACTCGTAAGATAGAAGGATTTCAACGATTTAGATTCATCGTTTGAAGTCAATCCGATAAGTTTTAGAGTTGAGTTCACAAAAATGTTTGGTGAACTTAGGAACACCCTAGTTCTACTCAACAATATGATTAGTGTTTCATTTCGCCTGTTCCTGCCGATTTGACCGGAAGTATAAGCAAAAGTTTTAACAAAATTTCCAAATTGGCAATTTCCGCTAAGCAAACCGGAAAGATCGTGGAACCGGGTTCACACCCGCTATAGATGGGTCTGATCCCCTAAAGTGACTAAAGTAGTAACTCAAAACTTGAGTTTGGATTCGGACCGTGATCACAATCCGGGCAATTCCAGAGTGCTGTAGAATTTCTGAGATCTCTTTAATATTTGTGCAGATTCTGATCGAACGGTCCAGATCAAAACTCAAATTTGAGTTACCGTAGACTGATATATATTGAGTCCCTGATTTAACCCGAAATTTTTATTAATAGAAAATAAAATAAAAAAATATTGACATTGAAGAATGTTCAAGATGTAGCAAAAACGTGATGGTCCATACCGTCTAGGGCACTGTAGCTGGACGTTATGGTCGATAACGTCCAATTAATCTGATATCTAATTAACAAAAAACACTGTAGCTGGACGTTATGGACCATAACGTCCAGCTACAGTGTTTTTTTTTTTTTTTTTTTGCTTGCTTCAGTTTGCGATTTTTTTTGAAAAAAAACCACTGTAGCTGGACGTTATGGTCCATAACGTCCAGCTACAGTGTTTTTTGTTAATTAGAGATCATTAGATCAAATTAATTGGACGTTATGGTTTATAACGTTCAGCTACAGTGCCCTGGACGTTATAGACCATCACGTTTTTGCTACATCTCGAATTCCAGCGAAAACGTTATTCAATGTCGATATTTTTTTATTTTATTTTCTATTAATAAAAATTTCGGCTGATTCAACCTCTGAGTTTTTACCTTTGCTGCGGGACCCACATGTCAAGATAGGAAATGGTATGGAAATTGGGAACCTGTTCATATTTGATTTACCCTTGGATCCCAATTTCTCGCCAAAAGTTCTTCTGTAAAATCCCTTGTTTTAAACCAAAGAGGAAGTAGGGTCTTGCTTATGCGGCTTTTCCTATCCAAGACTCGTCATCTCGACCTTGGAAATTAAGGTGCGATCGATATCTATTTCTCCTCCTTTTCTTATCATTGTTTTTAGTTCTTTTTTTATAAATTTTTGTGGGTTGATTTAAAAACAATAATTCTACTACTGGCTGCATCGATCACTATAGAGTTTTGCATCAGATCAACAGTTTTTTTATTTTTGCAAAAAAAAAACTGGTTCGATTCCCGGTAATTTATTTTCTTTTAGTCGCAAGAAAGGGTTTCCATTGTTTTCTCTGAAGTATCCATATGTGATAAGTATAGAGTTGCCTTAGACCTGATTTTTGTTTTCATAAAATTTGGGTTTGGGCTTCATTCGTTGCAGTTAATGCAAATTTTAGTTATTTGGTTTCTTGCAAGTGGAATTGCTTGGAGTATATGTTGGAATATCTTATCATCAATCTAAAAGTTCAGGACAATTTGCTGAGGATTTGTTGTTATGGTAGTGTTATAGTGTCACTTAAACTTTGAATTTGTCACATATCAAATACTTTGCTGATAAGTATTCTACCCCTGTAATCTACTTATATATAAGCCAATTTCTCTATATAATGCTCTGTGCAATTATGCTGGTATGGATGGACATTACATACAGTTTGTAATGTATCAAAAATCAAGGCAAAAATGGGTTCCTACCTATGACATCTATATTATTTGGATTTTTAATATCAATTCCTTTGATATATCTCATAAAATGGTTAACTTTATTGAATTTAGTTTAACCTTCCAGTGAAAATATGAATTACAATTTGCAAATTTTCCTTTTTAATGGGTTCCTCATAAAACCTGATAAACAGGAACTGTTATGGGCTAGCACCATACCAGTCATAGTATGGATTGACCTGGTATAGATCAGCACCTATCAATAATACTACAGGAATAGTTTCAGGAATTGTATATAGATAGATTTTGGGATCTTTTCTTATCAGTAATGCAAGTTAAAAAAAATTTAGAGAGAAAATGATCGCAAGGACAGATTCATCATTTAATATTTTCAGTCAGTGATCAAATTAAATTTACCTAAGTTTTGACCATTTTATGGCAAAATTTTAAAGGAAATGAGATTTTTATTGATAATTTTCTAATTTGAAGGTTTTGATGAGTAAATATTCAACTAGTGAAGGTAATATGGGATACACCCAACTTAGCCCAAAATCAAAGTCATATTTGTCATCTGGTCATGATTTGTTTTTCAATTGTCAACCAACTGTTTAACTATTTTCTGATCTAACTAGCCTGAGGTTTCCCTATTACTGAGTTCAGATAAATCTAATAGTATCACTATATAAGTAACTTGTTGGTTTGGTGAATCTATTGTGTGCCATGAATTTACATTTTCTCCTGAAATCAGAATGCCGCGTGAAAACTCAAATTGTTCAAGGAGTACAGCCTCATCTGGCAATGGCCGTGGTAGAAGAAGAGTACAGCCAGTCGAAGTTGAGCCTCCATTTATTGATGTTGATGCCATTGATGTTGATGATGATGATGATGATGTCATTATTGTATCACCTTCTCGAACTCGTGCTCCGGTTATCTTTTTTAATTCAGTTTATTTACCATTTTTATTCCTATGTTATTATCATTGTGCTACAGTAGTATTAATTTTGTTTAGTGTAGCAGTACTGTTGTTTAAGTGAGCATTATTTTGTTACTAATGCACTACTAAAGGAGTGTTCGCCTTTTGTTATGGCTTTGGAATATAGTTCATATTGTTAGTTAATTGTACTGTCAGATCAATTATCTGCAGTAGTTGTACTTTAGATAATGCAAATCTTTAGAAGGGTTACTTACTTGCGACTAATGACCGATATTTTGTCTTCTTTTCAAATGATAATATCCACAAATTTTATATTTACAAAAAATATCAACTACTTGCTAGACTCTTGCAGCCGGCAATGATCCGTTAGCTTAGCACGATGGTTAGGGTTTAGCCAGCAATGATCTGTTAGCAACATCAACTACTTTTTTTCAAAAAAAGTGCAAGTTAAATATGTTAAAAGCAAAGCATAGTTGAATTAATGTTGCAGCTATTATTCTATATTGTAGTTTGAGTGAGGCTATGGTGCTATGCATAGCACGGATGGGGTCCATGCTACGGCTCAAAATTTGACTTTTCAAAATTCTAACGGTCGATCCAACCGTTCAATGTGATAACCATATGAATATGTACTTGCAAACTAAATTTTATATTTTTTTCGAATTTTTTTACTATTTTTTTAGATAGGTAGAATTTTGATGGTCCAGAATTTTCAGAAAACACTGATTTTTCTACCTATCTAAAAAAATAGTAAAAAAATTCGAAAAAATATAAAATTTAGTTTGCAAGTACATATTCATATGGTTATCATATTGAACGGTTGGATCGACCGTTAGGATTTTGAAAAGTCAAATTTTGAGCCGTAGCACGGACCCCATCCGTGCTATGCATAGCACCATAGGCTCACTCTTGTAGTTTTATTTTAGAATTTTGTTATATATTTGGATTACAATGGTAATATGAAATTGTTATTTTATCTAATATATGTTGTTTGTAAGTAGTTGTCTCCTAATCTTCAAGAATGAAAATATTTCAATCGTGTTTTTTCTGATTTACATGAACTTATTATCAATAATTGCTTGGTTGGCATTTTGACATGTAAATTTTGGGGCTAATTAGTTATTGTTTGCTACAGTCAAGCTTGCTTCCTGTGCTTGTATTTTATTTGCAACTAAGACAAAAAATGACAGGCTTCAATACATTAGTGTATATGAACATTTTTCTCTGCACTTCTAATTTATATTTGTAATGCTTATTGGGTGCAAAAGTTGCTTCTTATTACTTGTTAGGCATATTACGTATCTGAACATTTTTCCGTTCAAAACACATTTCGTTTTTTTGTTAAATTTTGATTGTGTTAAAAGTCACTACTTGCTGCATTTTTAAACTTCAATATTTTAATTGTTTACTTCAAATATCTAACAGGCTAGTAATGTGTCCAGACGGAGACCTGTTGTGTTACTTGATGATGATGTTGTTGAGGAAGTGAATCCCAGGCCATCAGGTATCCTCATTACTTGTCCAAATACTAATTTCAACCTCGCTCATTATTTTCTGATTGGACTATGAATTTGTTTGTCATTATGCTATACTATCTAATACTTATCATGCAATTTAGGGGTTGCAATAGAGGAAGAGGTCAGTATAGTATCAGGCAACAACCACAACAAGCGTGTCAGGATTTCACCAAGTGCTGGTGGCTCTGGTAACAAGAACAAGCCGTAGACCAAGCAAAAGGTAACCGCTTAACTGAATCAACTGTTACAGTACATGAAACGTTCCAGAATTTTTGGTTGATATTAATCTATTAATGGCTTTTTGTTCCTCACAAATAGCTTTTAGTTTTATTGTACCATTTTCTGTTATGGTACTGTATTGTATTGATGCAGCATACCAGTTAGTGCCTGTAATAGGCTTCTAAGGACGTAGCTATTGTATATTGGAATAACCTTTCTAATGATTAAATATAATAAGCACTGAGATTCTCATTAAAGATGATGGTGCAACTTATCTGAACACCTAATTTATATGTTACCAAAATATGATTTCAGAGAACTAAGGTCATAGAAATTCAGCCTGAGCCGCCTCAACCCGTACCAGTGGAGGTTCCACCACCACCACCACCTAAAGAACCTACATTTAGCTGCCCAATTTGCTTGAACCAATTGACAGAGCCATGCTCTACAACATGTGGCCATGTGTTCTGTCAGAGCTGCATCAAGGCCTCAATCCAAGCTCAGAAGAAATGCCCCACTTGCCGAAAGAAACTCAATAAGAATAGTTTCCATCGGTTGTACCTTCCTAATACTGTGAATTAGGGAAATAGAAGAAGTGAGTATGCATTACCTGGCTCATATCTCTGAGGTGTGTACTTGTTTGTTCAGCGATAGATGGTCTCCCAGTATGTTATTGGCAGGAAATGTGTTGGCTGGTTCGTCGTATGTACTATATTGTCGACAGGAAAAAGAATTAGCTGGTTTTACAGTTGTACTTGTATTCAGTTCTATATTTATTTATAAAAAGAAATTGATAGATTTGGAGATTTGGAGATTTTTCTGTTCAGGTTACATGATTTATTTCTTCTTGATGCTGTTGGCTGGCTTTCCAGGTGAATCCCAAATGCAATGTCAGAAACACGTCTATTTGTCTAATTCTGTAGAAAAAAAGAGGCTTTATGTGCCTTCTGCTATAAAAATATACATAGCAGATTTCATAGTGCAAGTGTTACATTAGCAGATGTGTCGTGTATCTCTGCTTATTACTTGCCGCGTTTCCAGTTAAGTAGGTTATCGTCTCGGTTTTACTTAGAAACAGATTGATCTACATATTGATCTAAATGTATGGATTTCTATAGATTATTTTCCTAATAGAATTGCTTTATGTTATTAACCCTTTTGAGTCGTATTCGGGATATTGGCATATGATCGGACAATTGGGCTTAAGCCTCGTCTAGTTACAGACTTACAGTTGGGATGAGATCTTTTGTCATGCCATGTCGTTTGGACCAGGTCTGGTATTGCTATCCAATCCCAACCGTTACAACGACATACGCATATTGGATCGGAGATTCGTAGGTCTTGTCACTTGTGTCCAAAGCGTAGCTTTTATTTAATGGCGTATTTTTTTTTGTGGAAATTTGTGAAAGGGTGAGATTTATACTATGAAGTGTGTTTAGTGGTCTTTTGATAATGAAAAAATTATTTACAGAAAATAAATAGGAATCCAATTTATACACAAATGCTGAGAAAAGAAAACACGTAATTGAACTTATTTTTTTTTTCCACATGTCATCTCTTGTTCATTATTCTTTGCATCTTATTAAGTTTTTTTTATTATTTTCATGACAAGTGCATTTTATTTAGTTATAAATTATTTTTTTCTCTTGCTTTTATTATTTTTCGCAACTAATTTCTTAATTTTTTTCATGACAATTTTTTATTTTATTTTCCTAAATATATCAATATTTTAATTATTAGATTTTATATTATTTGAATTTATAAAAAATTATCAATAATTATTAATCCAAAAATTATTATTGACAACAAGTCTTTAAAGAAATATATATAATTTTTATAAAAATATTTATCACAAATTAAGATTTTTCACAACTATTTTTATAGTATAATAAAATATTTATTTCAACACATTTTTATAATTATTTTCAAACATATTCAAGAGTATGAATTTCTCTCCGTTATTTTTTTTTGTTTTGAGCATCCAAAACTCAGTTACTGTTAGAGTGGAAAAATCATGCCGTGCCGTGCCGTGACTAACATGTCGTGACTTTGGTCTCGTGTCGTGCCGTGATCAAGTTAATTTTTCACTTGTTGTGTCGTGCCGTGACCAAACTATCAAGGGGTGGTCACGGCACATGAATGGTCACGCCACATGAGTCATGCCGTGACCAAACGTGACTCGCGTGACTCACGTGACCATTTAATCATAATTTAGGTTAGTTTATTCAAGATTTACCATTTGATCAAGATCTAACGGTCCTAATTACACGACTTGTGTGACCACGTACCGTGTCGTGCTGTGACTAGATCTTTCGCATGATGTGCCGTGTCGTGTTAAATTTTCTAAAAATGATCACGGAACGGGACACGCGGGTTATGGCACGTAACCGACACACGTGCCTTGCAGTTCCGTGATAGAGCCGGCTCCGCCGTGCCATTTTTCTCACTCTAGTTAATGCTTCGGCTCTGGGAATATAGATGCAGTGCAATACCTGAGTAGAATGAGATCTGAGTCGTCAGTTTTAACGTGGCACGAATCTCAAAACAGTCCTCAGGTATCAAATTCCAATCGCTCGGCTGGAAGCTCATTGTACTCAGCTACCTGGGAGGATACGGATTCTCGGCCCTGGAGCCTATCGCCGGATCGCCCTTGTACTCGAGGAAATAAATCTGCTGTTATTCCAAAGAGATAACAGGACCCTGTTATTCTGATCCCAGCCGTTGATCTTTGTCGAGATTCGGGAACGAAAATCTTTTTTCTTGAGATTCGCGCATGAAAAACTTTGAACGGTTGTAATAGGAATAACAGGGTCCTGTGATCCCTTTGGAATAACAGCAGATTTATATCCTGTACTCGATCGGTCGTTCCTGCGCCGCTTCACGGTCCTTCTCCTAAGAAAACTGTTTTGACACTTGGAAGCATCTTGCCACGGAGTTCGCGCCATGCTTCGGCCTCCTCTTCTCGCTTCCTCCTCCGATAATCGCTTTCTTCTTCGCACTACCTCCTCCTTCAATCCCTCTAATCGATTACCCCGTCCTCTCTCAGATAATTTCAATTTACCCTTGAAACCTCAAACTAACCACCGGTTCCTTCCATCTCTCTCCGTTGCTTCTCGCCGTTTTTCCTTTCCATTGGCCTATTGTACTCGGACCTCTAGACGATCTGATGAGTTGGTGACTGTGAAAGAAGTGACTGATGAAGGTGAGAGGGCTGAGGAGGTTGTTGGGGTCTCCAATGTAGATGGAAATTTAGGATTCATGCGTGTGGGAGTTGGAAATCCTAGCTTGGTTGGGCGTGTCGGGTTGATACGCATGAGTTTAGGAGATCAGGCTTTCTTCCTTATGGCATTTGTTGCCGTCACAGTATGTACTTCCTCTTTGTATATTTCAGAGACATTGGGAGTTTCCAGTTGATATCGTAATTTACTCGATATAGGGGGGTTGTTGGCTGGGGGAATACAGATATCTAGAAATTGTGGTTACCATACAGGGTATTTTGTAATGAAATGGCAGGAAACTGAATACACTTGACCAGTGTTTGATGATTTTTATATGAACAATTGATCTTGGTACAGGAAGCACAAGCTATTGCTGGATCTGACCAGTACTGGAACTTGTAGGGACATTTTAGTATTCTGATTATCTTAATTCAGTCACTGAACCTAATTGATCCACTATATTTTGGTACATGAAACAGGCATGCACCAATACCAGAACATTTTTATGAAATGGTGAAGTACAAATACCAGAAGACAATACTGTAACTTAAGCCCTTCTTTTCTTAGTTATTCTTTCTACTATTTTGATGACAAGTAATGTTTCTCCTTTACAGACTTCAATAGCTTTCACGAGCCTTGTGGCTGTAGCTATTCCGACATTGTTTGTAAGTGAGCTTAATCCATCTGACATTTCTTAGTGGTCAGCTTTTCCGTCTTTTGTCATATCTTTTGTTTCATTTGAGCTCATCAAAGCGTGTTATATGGAGTAATGTACTAATAGCTCTAGTTCAGTCTTTATATTTTGTTGATGTAAGTGTTATTTGATCAATGCAACATCTTTCTTTAGAATTCCTTTGAGAAGAGTACTTAAATTGGACACTTGGGAACTTGGATTTAGGAAGGTTGTACTGGGAATTTTGGGTTATTTTATTTGAGTGAAATTTCACCTTATTGTTATGTTGATTATACATGACAAAAACAGACAATTTTGATCTTGTTTTTCCTATTATTCAGGCTTTGAAGAGAACGGCAAAATCTCTAGCGAAGCTGGCTGACACTGCTTGTGTGGAGCTACCAAGCACTATGGCAGCTATTAGGCTGTCCGGCCTAGAAATCAGTGATCTCACCCTTGAACTAAGTGATCTAAGGTATTCATTCAGTAGAGCTTCATTTTGTATATTTTCTACTTCATTTATATTAATTCAAAAAATCTGAAAAAAAGTTCGAGTACATATGAGTACTTGGTGCCACTGAACGGGTTTCTGACTAAGGATTATTTCTGGGACACAAGATCATAATCACCCTCCATTAAAATTCACTTATGTCTCTCTCTTTCACATCCACACAGCCAAGGGATAGCGGGCAGTGTTAGCAAATCAACACAAGCTGTAAAAGCTGCAGGAGCAGGAATTAAGCAGATAGGTGCTGTTGCTCAACAGAAGACCATGTGTATGTTTTCTTTTTTTTTGATCAAACAAGGGAATAAAGCACACCCCTCCTATGGCATGGCCATCAGAGGAGTATACCTCCCATTTTATTAAACATAATTAAACAAGTTATTACAATTTGCACCTAATACATCCGCACAATATAGATTATTTATAAAATGAGGAATAAAATTTAAGGATCTAAAAATATTGCCACTTGAAAGTGCATTTTTTGCTAATAGATCAGCACAACCATTCCATTTTCTCTCGGTTCGCATGATCTTCACCTCCCAGTCTTTGGCCAACATCACCCGAATTTGCTCCAAGGTGCCGTTCTCAGCTTCCTCTCTTTCACTCTGTAAAAGCTGGAAAATTTCTATAGAATCGGTCTCCACAATCATCTTGCCAAACCCCTTTCCCCACGCCATTTGAAGTCCAAGTTGGACAGCTTTGAGTTCAGCATTTAGAATTGAAATCGAGCCTAATGATGCTTGAAATCCTCCCATCCAAAAGCCATGCTCGTCTCGTATTAGACCTCCAGCAGCAGCATTACCCGTTAGACCATGTGTATGTTTATGTGAATGCTCATAACTAAATATTATAAAAGTTATATCTCTGTATCTTTTTTTTGTAAATGACGATCAATACAAATTTTCATTACATTTCAGCAATTATAGAAGAACGGGCGAACTTGCCTGAAATGCCTATTGAGCCTTTTGTAGCTGGAGCTGCGAGAAAGACTTCTCATGCTTTTAGGCAGGTTGCAAATAATTTGATGAGTTTTATATCTGGTAATGTTGAGTCAAGTAGGAAGCAAAAACCTAGTAATAGTTTGTCGAGAGAAGGAAAATCTAGTATTCGTTCATCCAAAAAGGAAAAACCTAAACCTAAACCTAGTACTATTGTTGAATCCTAAAAAAAGAGAGGCGGATGGTCTTTGGGTCTGTGATGTGGCACCATCTCACTGGTTCAGTATTGCCCTCTTGAATTTGGTGATCTGGTAATTTGTAACTCTCGATTCCATCGTTTTCTTTTACTTTGAAATCTCTGTAAAGGAAAAAACCGATGGAAGAAAATAAGCAATGCAATTTTGCAAGCTCTAGCTTTTTTCTTTATTTATATTGTTGTTATTATTATTTACATAAGAAAACCAAGAAGTCTGTATCTGTTTGTATTGGTCCAAGGAATCTTAATTCACCACTGTCCCCCATATGGGTCAATTTCAGATTCGTGTAATTGTCATTTGATCATTTAGTAATAAATACTTTGGCATCCGGTCAGGTTTGAGGAATTCATATCACCCGAGTTAACTCAAATGTTGAGTTTAGATCCGGACCGTTCGATGAGACAGTCTGGATTGGTCTGGATTTTGATGAGACTGTCCGGATTTAAACTCAAAATTTGAGTTACTTACACCTTGTTTGGATGGAGAGTAGAGGAAGGAAGGGGAGGTGAAGAATAGAAGGGAATGGAATGGAATAGAAAGGAAGATTAATATATTTAATCTCTTCGTGTTTGGATGATTAATGAGAGAAAATAAATTTAACTTTCTTTTCCGTCTTATTTCTTGTTTGGTTGATTAAAATTTAGAAGGTTAATGAGAAATTCGGTGGTTGTTGTAGGTTTGTGATAAAAAAACTTGTATGAGAATTATATAAGTAAGATATAGGATTGAGCATTTGTGTTATTTTTTCTAAAAATATTTGCAACAAATTTTTTTTTCCATCCGTTACACTCCAAATCGAGAGGGAAACCGATTCTATTAATTATAATGATACAAGATTAAATTTTTCACCTCCTATATTCTTCACTTCTGACATAATTTTATCAACCAAACATGATTTGATGAAAAGTTTTCTTTTCTTTTCATTTCCTCCCTTCTTCTACTCTCCATCCAAACAAGGTGTTAGGGATCTGGAATCCAGGTTGAGGGGGTAACTCAGGTGGAAACCAGTTCTAGTCAGCTCTAACATAATATCTTTGATTAGAAAATTCATTATTATTGTTTCTCCCATACAGTGCCTGTATATCATCTCTTTGATTTGCTATGTACAAGAATTCTATCCGTAATTCTAGACTTCTGTGCTTTTAATTTTGAAAATTTCTTGGTTATGGTTTCATCCAGTACGAGATAAATAAACAATGGGAATGTTTTGGTAAAAAAATCTATCGTTTAAAAAAAAAAAAACTGAGAAAAATGAGAATATTATTTACATTGCATAAAGTTCACTAGTCATAAAATCAACTCTTTTAATACAGCTGAAAATGGTCAAGTAGAATGTTGGGGGTTCAACTGCAAGGAAAACAATCTTTGTGTAAATAACGGCAGAAACTTTTAATAATCATTGAAAAGAAATCGGATTGAACCTGATAACCTCTATCAGGATTTCTAAAAAAGAAAAGAAACCGGATTGTAAATGTTTCTCAATAAAAAAAAAATAACAAGATTGAGGAGAAAAGAAAATTAATATTTTCAGGGAAAAAAAATGTAATTACTTGCGAAGAATCCGCTGACAAAGATGGAATTAATAAACGAGCATTTGTTACTGTTTTATATGTGGAACTAAAAGAGTTCTTATATAAAAACTAGAATAATTATTTTAGTACCCGCGCTACAGTACCCGCACTGTACCTGTGCTACAGTACCCGCACTTAGAGGAATAATGTACTATAGTTCTCACTAATTATTATTCTAAAAAGATATTATATGTTTCCCACTAATTATTATTCTAAAATTCCAGCAACACCCTTCCTCTATGATCCGCGTCAACCTTCCTCTAATGAAGTAGTGGGGACCCCGTATCACCGCATCAACCTTACCCAATCATCACCGCGTCAACCTTCCTCTAACAAAAATAGTTGACCACATAGGTAAAAATACTTTAGTGCAGAGGTATAAATACTTGCAATACTTGATATTAATACTTTCAGACGTCATCTAGTGTCATATGTAAAAAATATTTGAGTGGTCCCCTAATGCGGGTACGATGCGAGGATTTTTCAAGAAAAGGTGCGGGTACGGTTATTTAAGGAAAATTCATATATCATATATGTAATTCATTGTATAGATATAAATACTTATCTTGTTTGAGCTATATACTTCACAATGTTACTATTAATATTTGTAAAACAAAATTACAGTTTTGGAACGGTTGTGTGGTCCCCTAATGCGGGTACGACGCGAGGATTTTTCAAAAAAGGTGCGGGTACGGTTATTTAAGGAAAATTCATATATCATATATGTAGTTCATTGTATAGATATAAATACTTGTCTTGTATAGATATAAATACTTCAAAATGTTACTATTAATATTTGTAAAACAAAATTACAGTTTTGGAACGGTTGTGTGGTCTCCTAATGCGGGTACGACGCGGAGATTTTTCAAAAAAAGGTACGGGTACGGTTATTTAAGAAAAATTCATATATCATATATGTAGTTCATTGTATAGATATAAATATTTCACAATGTTACTATTAATATTTGTAAAACAAAATTACAGTTTTGAAATGGTTGCGGTCCCCACAAACAGTTATGGCAGTTTAGGTGCGGTACTCATATCAACTTCCTAAAAACTAATGAAAAAGCCCCGTAATTATCGTATATATAAATGGGAAGGAGTTGCTTGACAATTACAAAAATTAACGTTTACATTTTAAATCCGATAATATTGATATTATCTATATGGGTAAAGAATCATATCTATGAAAAATAATGAAATGTAGAGATGTCTTATCATTCATCAAGTGATTATATATTTCAACGATTCAAAATTAATGGTTTTAATGCACCACTAAAATAACACTTACTGTGTAAAATTGAATTGGTATTATTTATCTATATCCAATAACAAACTTACAAATTTATTTTTAATTTTTAATTTTTTAAATTAATTTGAGAATGTATTAATCCCTCTTTATAATCATTCGGAGTACTGAGTGTCAATTGATGACCTTAATACCTCACAAATTGAGTTATTAGCCCTTGACTGGATCAAATATAACCCCTTCTTTATAATCATTTATGATTTAAGTGATCAAATCTATTATATCTATATAATCCGCGTCGCGGAGCTACAGCACTCCAATAGTGACACTCGCCCTCTGCACCGTTCGATCTGAATCGCATGGTTGAAGCGAGAACTCTCTCGCGCGCTTACACCGCTCCTCTTGGCTACGAGCCTACGTGTACTCCAACAGTGAAATTCACACTGACAGTCGGGTCCCATTCCCTTCCTTTCGCTTTTTTCCTCCATTTTCTTGCTATTATACCGCCAAGTGGGTCCTTTTTTCCACAGTAATTAGTTCTTTCCAGATTTTCATAAAAGAACTTTCCAGTTTCTTCTTCTCCATCTTGCGATAAGTTGTTCTCCCAAAAAATTTGCCCTTTTTTCCCAGCACAAGATCGATTTCCATCTGTCTCTCTTCTCTCTCCATCAGCACAAGATCGATTTCCTTCTCTGTCTCTCTTCTCTCTATTATGCTCGCCGCCGTCCATCTCCGCCGATCGCCGCTCGATTTTTCCGTTGTCTCTTTTATGTCAGAGATTGAAAAAGGTTTGATTTACTTTTTATTTCTATATTTTTTATGGTTTCTCTTCTTACAGGGAATTTTTGTATTAATATTGAATCATCTTTTTTCTCTCCTTGAAGATATGTATTTTATTTGTAAATAATCTGAGTTAATTGCTTGGGATGTGTTGTTTGGGATGAAGGTTGGAGGTAAATTGCTTTAGTAAATTTGAAATTGAACATTTTTTAACTTATCCTTTTATGATTATTTCACAATTCGGTGATAAACCTTTTTTTTTTCCTTTATCATCTTTTTATTTTTGTCTTGCTGTTGATTTGTTATTACATGCAGGAAAAAGGAGACCATTGATTCCTCTTGAAGTAGGGTATGCTAATGAGTTCTTAAAACCTATATTGGATGAGGTAACTCTTGAAATTTACCGCTTTACTTGAACTAATGTTAATTAGCTGTTAACCACCTATTGACCTTAATATATCAAGTATAAAGTGTATTCTGCTGAAAGTTTTCTGATTTACATGTTTTAGCTTTTTACTTTTTTTTGTGCCCATATCTTTTAAATAATTATCACATACTACCTTCACTAAGGCCTTGCATTAATTTTGGTTTTATTCCTCATCTTTATCAGTTTGTTCAGTTGGAGGAGTCTACTATCTCATGCAAAAGGAGCCACTGATTTTTGAGGTTCGGCTTCTAAAAGTACTGTGATATTTTCTGAACTTGCTTTTTTGGTACAAAAAAAAAAACGGTGACTAGCACCAAGTAATAATTCAAAAAAAGAAAATTTCTCCTTTTTTAAATTAGTGAACACATTGTTGTAGCACAACCCATATGTAAAAATACTATAGGTTATGCAATTAGCACCACACCTTTTTATGATTTAGAATTTTCTGATTTCTTGCACATCTCATCTATAAATGTGCTAAGTTATCAATAACAGAAGAGAACATTGAAAGGTGTCATTCTTAATTGATACCTTGCTTTCAACTAATATGTTGTGAATTAAAATGTTCACAGCTTTATTCATAAGCTGTGAACATTTTAGCTCTCTTCCATTGCTCATGGACAAAAATGCTATAGGTTCTGCAATTAGCATCACTTTTTTGAGGAAGGCTCAAATGCCCCATTGCTTCATGCCCCAATCGTACCCCAACATCTTTATCTTCGATTTCAAAGTCCAAACAAAAGATCTGAACCACCCAACATGATATCCACGTTAAACTGTGCTTAGAGATCAAATTTTATATTTTTTTCAAATTTTTTACTATTTTTTAAGATAGGTACAAAATCACTGTTTTTCAGAAAATTGTAAATTAGCAGTTCATTTATCATAGTTTACTATCATTTTATATTGCCTGTTCATTTACTTATCTTTTTTATCACATTATTTATCTGTTAGGGTAACCGGTCCGCTCCAAAACACAGCAGCAACCTCTCACTGGTGCTACCCTAGCCGCCTCTGCCCCTCTCTCTCTCACACCCGACAACATGTGTGATCTCCTACATATCAAAACTGATCGCAGCGCCATGATCGGTGATGATCAGTCTGGCTTATCCATCAGCGGCAAGCCCATCTACCATTTTGTCGTCACCTCCATCTTCAACGGGTATGCTACATCCACTTCGGCTGTGTTGCAAAGATCAACCTTGAATACCCACTCGCCAAAGTCTGTGTTCTGAGCTGTGGCATTTTGACTGGTAAGTATCTGATTTAGCCTCAAAACTATTTTGATTTCCATTGTTGATGGTTTATGGATATGAAATGGATATTGGGGCTTCCTGGATGTCATTAGTAAATAGTAAGTTATGCCTTCTTCATAAAAAAAAATTAGTGAAAAGTAAGTTGTTACTATCTTTTTTATGATATTATAGTTAATATGATCTGATTTCTATTTTGTTTTTCTGATTATTAGGTCTTGATGCTACTTTTAATGTTACAAGACCACTGAAGGGTTTTACTGTGGTAATTTCTGTGCTGGTAACTGTTGCCTTGGTGGTATGTCCATTCTTCACTTTCTTTTTTTGATGAGTTGTTAAAGTTGAGCTCCAGTATGGGGTGATTTATTTGGGTAATTAGGCTGCCAGGGAGACAGGCTGGCAGGAGCTTCGCACATCATCGGTGTTGATTTCAATCCAAACAAATTTGACCTATGTAAGAATTTTTTTGGTCTGTCTCTGGAATCCAATATAAGATCTTCAGTTCACCTGGTTTGATTCTTGATTTGCACAATTGTCCTTTTCACTATGCACAGGGCCAAGAACAAATTTAGAGGAAATTGTATTAGAAAAACAATGTCAAGTGAGCTACCGACAATACTAACCATACAGCAAAAGCAGGTACAATATTAAAGCATGTTTATTTCAGTTTCAAATTAATCCTATTTAATTGTTATAAATTCATCTTAAACTACAATATATGCGGATTGCATCTTCTATGCAGCTATTTGAAAATACAGTACCCTATTTATGACCAAGCAAAAACAATAAACAAAAAATATTGGTTTACCTATTTACCACCATAACTAATGAGTTCTGAATTAAGTTAGTTCGCAACAGTACACATGCTGCTTTATTTTCTTTCACTCTATATTTTTCACAAAAAAATACTTTTTTTTATACCAAAAGTTGGAAAAAAAAAATTACTAACTCTGCACAAGAAACAACAAAGAAAAAAACCAAAAAAGGAAGTTCAAAATTTGATTTATTGGAAAGTGGGCCGAATTTCAATTTGTGTTGTTGTGGTGGGCAGGTTGCAGAGAATAATGGAATGAGGATCCCAACTCTGCACTAAACATTGTGTACTCAGCAGAAACTGTGAAGCAGCTGCTCCAAAATCGAATGAGAAAGGAGCTTGGGGTTGCATGGGCCTAACCATGACGAGGCTGAAGCTGACTGTATCCTAACCCGCCTCGGGCAGCTTGATCAGGTAATCCCTGTTCTCAAGTCTACTTGCACGTGTTTATGCACAATTGAATTAATTAAAATATTACCAATCATGCGTAGACTCTTGATAAGATTAGCTTTATGTCTTTGAGTAAAGGTTAGGGAAAAATCAAGGTATGGTCAGGGAACTTTATCCAAGAAATGAATGTCTTTGACATTCTCTCACAAATTCGCTCCAACGATTCTTCTCCCCTTCGATCCTTCTCATAAAGAAATGTCCTTTCAGCTCTGAACATGTTATAAGAATTCAACTCCGAAATTCAAATAGCTACCAAGAAAAATGAAAAAAAAAAATCAAACACCAATGATTTCTGGGAATTTGCACAATTCACCTTCCATGCCCCTCCAGAGTCCACAATTGCTATTATTTTTTCAATGGTCGGTCTTCTGTTTGCCTTCTTGCTCGGCCTATCATTTCCTTTATGATTTGTAAAGAATGATCCAGGACCAATAAGAAACACTTTGGAGGAATCCGATTAGCAACGAAAAAGGTAAAGAGTTGGAGAGGTAATACCAAACACAAAATTGCAAATTTTGTAAACAAAAATTGCAACAAATCGATTTTACCAGAATCAATAAAAAAAAAGTAGGCAACAGTCGTTCTCACTTTCATTTGCATCAGTTATTTAATGCTCAACAGTCAATTCTTTTCGTCATATCTTAATTTCCATTTTTTGGCTAAAAGAAATAAATGAATATGCTAAAAGAAATAAATGAATATGCTTTTTGTCATATCTTAATTTCCATTCTATTACTTCATTTATATGCATTTGGCTTCACTTCCCTTTGGGAGCTAATTTGCTACTGAAATTTGTGCTATTCCTTCTTATTTTCTCTTTTCCATTCTTCTCTATAGGTAGTTAATATTTTTTTTTCCAAATATTCTTACTTGCTTTTCTTTCAGATCTTTAAGCATGCTATAAAAGCAATTGGAATGTCGGGTAAAGAAAATTTGTTTTAAATTTTTTTCATTTTCAAATTGCTAATTTGATCAACATTTTAGTTAATTCTGTAAATGTTAGCTTCAACAGTTGATCTTTTCAGTCTTCAATCTCAGCCTATCACCATAGTTTCAAGGTACTTTATAATATATTTCCATCTATCGGTAACTAGAAATTTTTATTGACTCAAAACTTTAACATTGTTACATAATTATATATTATTGTAACTTCAAAACTCAATTTGAATTTTTTGCACCCTATGGTAAATTAATATCAGTGAAGAAACGACAAAAGATCTATATAAATATGTAGTGCCTTTTTTGTTTTCCAAAACATAAACAAAAAATGTGCAGAAACGCTCATGTCCTTTAATCGAAATTCTAATAAGCTTTTCATATCATTTATTTTCCAGTAATGATGACAAGAAAGCTGAAGAGAAGAAAGAGTAACATGTCATTGAAGCTAAAATTCGTGCAAATAATATTTTGTTCGTCTCCATGCAGAGAGAATAGTTGAAATTATTTTGATAAAACTATGTATATAGAATAATTGTTGTCTTAGAAATTTAAAAATGTCATAGATAGCACTAACATAGCTTACATACACTAATATTTTTGTGCTTTCCTTCGATATGTAAATTATAACTTACATGACATGTATAATATTTTGTATATTTTGTTTTTTGTTGTTTCATATGTGAACTATTACTTTTATATTATAAGTTTATTACTTACAAAATATGTAGAGCATTTTGCAAACCACTGCCGAAGCAAAGCGAGGCAATCCTCTAGTTGTTTATTAAATTTGAGCTATGGTCTATAGTTTATCAAAAAAAAAGTTCGGGACAGATTTTTGTTACCAAAGACAGAGTCTATGGTCCGACACCTGGCTACTTTGCTGTTGTGGCGCGCGTCTATAG
Source organism: Carex littledalei (assembly GCA_011114355.1). Taxonomy (NCBI): domain Eukaryota; kingdom Viridiplantae; phylum Streptophyta; class Magnoliopsida; order Poales; family Cyperaceae; genus Carex; species Carex littledalei. The sequence continues at coordinate 4,646,860 of CM022087.1, forward strand.
GCGCTTTTCTTCGGCTAAGGCGCACCCGGTGGTTTGTTAGTTTTTTTTACCTACTAACTTAAAATAAATTAAACAAAAAATCATATGTACCATCATTTGATTCATTCCCTAAAATCGAAATCTATCATGACCACCGGTAAAGTCATCGGGTCAAAACTTGTCCACCCACAAAATAAATTAGAGGACAAAAGTGTAATATGTATGATTTGAAAAAAATTAATAATCTTTCTTGGGTAAATAATTCTCTCTTTTTTTTTCTACAGATCTATAATTGATTCAGATCGGACAAAATGACAATTAATTATTGCATACTAATGCATATATTCAAATAGTCATTCTAAAAAATTTCATGTGATTTCAATTTATTTAATAGTTTCTCATCATACATCTATTTTATGGTGACTAGATGTGGATTCCATCGTAAGATGAATATGCTCACTACTTTGGACAAATAGTCTGCATGAACCGAATGAGATGGCTACCCACTCTTTTCTTCCTCACACGATACACCATCCGATTTTTTTTTTCTTGCGATCTTCTCGAAAACAATAAATAGAATTAACATTGTTTTCGTAAAAAATATATTTTTATCAGGAACACAGACTAAATATACACTGCTATTTTGAGAAAAATAGTCACAAATTACACTTATGTGCCTTTAAAAGAGTGCAGATTTATTTTGCGTCCCACCTAGGGGAGACACATATTATATCTGCTCCCCCGATGAAAATAGTTTTTTACGAAAATCTTGTCAATTTTGTTTATTGTTATTGAGAAGACGATATGAAAAAAAAATCAGGTACACCACTCGTGATAGATTTTGAAAATTTAAGAAAATGATGATACAAATGAAAATTCGTTTTTACTTTATGTTTTAGATAAAAAAAAATCGACCATTATTTTAATAATAATAGATTCTCATTAAAAACTAAAACGGAGATTCTCCATTAAAAACTAGAACGATGAGAGTTCCAAATTTTCAATTTTTTCATCAAAACTTCAAAATATTTTATTTCACCGTTAAAACTAATATTTTTTTTCCCTTACCTTCATTTACTCCACTATGAACCATTTATTAAAATACAAATTGACGTTTTTAACCCTTTTCAGTTTTTCTACGATATAGTTCAAATATTGATCGTTTACCCGTTTCATGAAATTGATGATCTTACGATAAAAATTATTCCAAATTTCAAATAATCTCATCCTTAAGAAGGATTATTAAACATTTTCTAAAGCGTAATGTTACATAGAGGGGAAGTTCACGTGTATCCCTCAAAAATCTCGAAATTACATATTTTCTCCTCTAAAATTTATAATATCATATTTACCCTTATAATTTCAAAACTGACAAATTTACACAATTCTGCGTTTTAATTAAAATTCATTTTAAATTTATAACATTCTCATTTTAGTCTTTATTAGAAAAATAAATATATGTACTGTGTAAGAAAAATATTCAATCTTCTCATCGGTAAGTTTTGAGGGCAAATAATTCATTTCTCTACTTTTGGCGCATACACAGTAGTGTTTATGCATATGTCTGTGTGTGAATCACAAGTAAATAATGATGAACCATTTGTCTTCACAATTGGTCAATTAGAAGACTGAACATTTCTCTTAAACAATCTATCTAGTTTTTATTTTTTTAATAAAGAATAAATTGAATACTTTATAAATTTAATACAAGTTTTTATAATAAGCAATAAATTTGATAAATTTGTGAGTTTTTGAAATTTAGAAGAATATCATATTAAAATTTTAGAAGAGAGAATATAAAATTTTGAAGTTTTTGAAAGGTATATATAAAAATTTCCATAATAATAGATGGTGCAATATTGAAACAAATATCCGACATTTCTATTAATATCCAAAGTTTAATATTAATTAATTAATATACTCAGATCCGTAGAAAAGTTATAAAAATATCCGTACCGATCATTTTCTGACCGGTACCCAATTTTTTTTTATATTTATATTTTATTTTTTGCAACAGTACCGGCCATTTTCTGGCCGGTACTTAATTTTTTAATTTTTTTTTTTTAAGGATGGGCATAGCATAGTTGGCTAGAAGAAAAAGTCGTAGGAAACTCGAATTGAAATACCGATGTTTTTTTTTACAGTGTCGTATGACACTAAAGTTTATTGTTTGCATGCAGCAAGTGAATTTAATTTGACAATAACCAGCATTCTAAAATTGAGTACCGATGCTTTATTCACGGCCTAACGACGACAAAAGTGCATCGATGTTTCATTGCAAAAATATCAGCGACGCACCGATGTTTTTTTAGCACTACTCTAGTCTAATAAAACATCAGTGACGCACCGATGTTTTTTTTAGCACTACCCGGCTATTTATCAATGTTTCATTGCAAAAACATCGATGATGCACCGATACATGCAACCGATTTAACACACGCATCCAATCAAATGCATTTGTTTGATCTTAGCCAAACCGAGTGCAAACTTCAATCTGAGTTTCCTACGACTTTCTCTTCTAGCCAACTATGCTATGCCCATCCTTAAAAAAAAAAATTAAGTACTGGCCAGAAAATGACGTTACTGTTGCAAAAAAAAAAAAAAAAAAAATTTTTGTGTACCTGCCATTTTTCGACCGGTACTGAATTAATTGGGTACTGGCCAGAAAATAACCGGTACAGATATTTTTATAACTTTTTAGTTAATCTGAGTATATTAATTAATTTCTACTAAACTTTGGATATTATAAAAATGTCGGAACAAATATGGCCGATATTTTTATTAAAACCCCAAAAAAAAACAAATTATCAAATCTGCTCCCACCCCAACTTTATTTTTATTTCTACCCCAACCGCCCGTGGGCTGGGCGGTCCACTTTCTGGACCTGACCGCCCAGCAGGCGGGCGGTCCACTACCCTTATCAGACCGCCCAGCAGCTGGGCGGTCCACTATAAAACCCTATAAAAGAGATTTTTCTCTCTCCTGAGCAACACAGTGTTCATTCCACCTCTACAGAATTTTTCCAGAAAAAATGAGAGGTGAGAGAGCCGTGCTGGGCGATTTTTTCAGCGATTTTGAGGCGATTGTGCACAGTAATCCCAGCACAGTAATCACAGCACAGTAATCCCAGCACAGTAACAGCGAGCACAGTATTTCCAGAACAGTATTTCCAGAACAGTATTTCCAGAACAGTAATTCCAGCACGGAAATATGTTGGTTGCACTGTATGTGGGCGGGAAGTTTACCCGGGGTGCGGAGGGAGCACAGTACACCAAGGAAGCAGCCTACGGCTTTGAGGTAAATGAAAATACCTCATTTGTTGAACTGAAGGGAATAGTGTATGAAAAAATTGGTGTGAACCCCAACCGGTGTGATATAGATTTAGCTACCCGGATTAACACAGTAAGTGGTGGTAGACCTTACTATACCAGGTATCCAATAACTGATGAGTCGGTATGGAGGAGTGTTTACAACACTTTTCAGACACAGGGGGTAATGGTAATGGACTTATATTCCAGGAGAGTTCAGCATGAACCCGGGGTTGGAACATCTAGAGAAAATAGAGGTTATGATCACTCGGGTTATGACAACCCGCGTCACTCGAGTTATGACAGCTCGAGTTATGATCACTCGGGTTATGACAACTCGGGTCGTGAGCACTCGGGGTATGACAACCCCCACCACTCTAGTTATGACAACCCCCGCCACTATAGTTATGACAACCCCCACCCCTCGAGGTATGACAACCCCCGCCACTCGAGTTATGAACCGCCCGTATCACCCGTTTATGAGAATTATGTACCTGATTTTACCACCGATCTACCACCACCACCACCTCCTCCTGAAACCCCAATCCAACCCAGATTTCCATCTGTACCACCATCAATACCTTTAGTGTTACCCGTTGCTACCCGGAGAGACCTTGACCTTGATGCTGAGCTCGATGCCGTACCACAAGGAAATTTGGAAACAAGTGACGAATGGGAAGGGGATTGGGATTCTGATCACCTGTCAGAAGGTGATGGAGATTATTTACCTAAGGAAGACAGATTTCCGATTAGAGGTCGGACAGATAGGCATCCGTGCCCCACATTCAACGATACCACTACTTTTGAAGAGGCAGACATCTCATTTTTTGGGCCGCGTCTCAGGTACAGTCAAGAGCTTGCTCCGCAGCAGGTTTACACCAACATAGATGAACTTGTGAAGAAAATACATGAGGTCCATGTTCACGGCAACTGGGAGTGCATAACTGAAAAAAGGACCGAAGAAGGTTAGTAATTGTTTGTAAAGACGAAGAGCATTGCCACTTCCGTCTCTATGCAACCCCTGTGGGTAAGGGCGAGGCATGGATTATTAAGAAGTGTGAACCACCTCACATATGCAAGGCTGCGTCATCAAGGAAAGACCATGCAAATCTTACGGCTTCACTTATTGCCGATGTAATTGAGAATGACGTTAAGGATGACCCATCGATGAGCCTTAAGGAGGTCGCTAGACATGTCAGACGCGTTTACAAGCATGTCGTCCCAAAATACAACAGGTTGTGGAGAGGGCGTGAACTTGCGATTTGCCGAATGTTCGGTAGCTGGCATGGTTCATACAACTTGCTTGCACCATTGCTGCAGGCCATAGTAAGTACAAATCCCGGCACTGTCTTTGAATGTTGGAATATAGGCGTACGGGATGTCGAAAACGCAGTGCAATTCAAGGCCATAGCATGGGCGTTCGGTCCATGTATTCAAGCTGTGCCATACATTAGACCGGTCATCAGTGTGGATGCATGCTTCCTGTCTGGCCGTTACGACGGGAGACTGCTGATCGCATGTGCATATGATGCTGAAAACCAGTTGTTGCCTTTGGCCTTTGCAATTGTTGAGAAGGAGGACGGGGAAAACTGGGGATTTTTCATGAGGTTCGTAAGAAGACAAGTGGTTGGCGACCGGTTCTTTTGTGTCATATCAGACCAGCACAAAGGAATCAAATATGTTTTTGATCGCCCAGATTTCGGGTGGTCGACAGCGAACGGCGAATGTGTGCACAGGCTGTGTATGCAACATGTTACAGACAACCTACACAAGAACTGCGGATCTGGAAAATGGGTTGCAGATACATTCAGAATTGGTGCCAAGAAGAAGAAGCCGAGAAGGGTGTAAGAGATGTTCAAAGATTTTGCCAAGGTATGTATATTTTCACAGACTTATATTTTCTGAATTATTTAATCAAACGTTTTCTGTCCAGGTATGTATATTTTTATTCAGAGATTTTGCCAAAGTATGCATATTTTTATTTGTTGACTTATATTTTCTGAATTACTGTCCAGGAATCAAACGTTTTCAACAAGGGTGGAGGGGAAACTAAGGAAACATAGGGAGAAAGGTGCAGTTATGAGAGTTGTCCCGTACGGGGATAACCAATTGGAATTCGAAGTGCACTGTCCAGATGAGTTTGCTCCAACCGGCCGTAGACCGGATGGGACTATGGAGTTTGTGAAAAGGATGTTCAAGTATGTTGTTATTTTTGCACCTGACAATACTGTAACATGCACTTGCCAAGGAATCCAGTTGGCCCACATACCTTGTTCTCATGTTATGGCGGTGTGCCGGGAGAGAAACTTCTCTGAGGATGATTATGTCGCAGACATGTACCGTACCGAGTACCTTGCGAGTACTTGGGGTGCATCTTTCCATCCTTATCCCAACCAGTATCAGTGGCCGCCCTATGTTGGTGATAAAGTCTGTCCCGCAAGCGGGTGGATCAGAAAAGGAAGAAGACCCCACAAGCGTCAAGTAATGAACATGGACGAGATGGAAGGTAGGCGAATGGGACATCAGGCCCGCCGTTCAACAACTGACAGGCAGCGAGCAGGTACGGTTGATTTCTTTTATTTACTTATATTTTTTTTATTTACTTATATTTTATTTGTTTACTTATATTTCGTTTTGATTTTATTTCAACTGGAATGCAATGCAGATGCCATTAACGAAGCCAACGAAAGAGAAAATGCTAGAGTTGTTGCTGAGGCTACCGGTAGTAGCCACCGCAGGGGTGAAAGCTCAGGAACCGGTAGTAGCCGCCGCACTCATGAAAGCCCAGGAACCGGTAGTAGCCATGGAGAGACATCCGGTAGTGCCGCAGAACCAGCTGCACCCAGACCCAGACGTCGTATTTTGAGTTTGTTCGGCCGTCGTCGCTGATTACCAAGTTTTGTTAAATTATGTTATGAACTATTTTAGATGTATATTGTGAACTATTCTAATTGGTAGTTTGTGAACTATGCAATTTTTTATTTGCCTCGATTATTTTATATGCTTCATTTTTTGTTATTTTTATTACTTAATTACGTATACAAAAAGTAACAACATAAAATATAAACAAACACAAAACTAATGAAATAAAGTCTGCGACATAAATTTCTAAAAATTCTACAACATAAATTCCTAAAAAATCTACTTCTTACAACGAGCCTTGAAAGTGCATGGAACAAAGTCATCATCAGAGTTTGCCTGATCTGGATCAGTCACAGCAGACGAAGTGGTAGCCTTACCAGTACACGGAACAAACTTATCGTCCGATGCTGGAGGCTCTGGATCAACTTTCTTCTTTTTCAAACCAAAGCCGTAGGGGTTTTCCACAAAGTCATCGTCTGAAATTTCATACTGAACATGTCGTTTCTTCCATTCCTCCAGCTTACATGTCTCACAATTAAAAAAATCACGACATATTTGACACTTGTATTTTTTTTCCTCATTTTTACCTCGATCACTAATTGACCCTTCTCTCGCTACGCCACGATCTCGGTTGCTCGCTTTCTTACCTCGTTTGTTACTGTCCATACCTCAAAATCGCCTGACAGCTCTCTCTGGAAATTTGTGGGATTGGGGAATGAACACTATGCTCATCAGGAGAGAGAAAAAGCTCTTTTATAGGGTTTTATAGCGGACCGCCCAGCTGCTGGGCGGTCTGATAAGGGTAGTGGACCGCCCGCCTGCTGGGCGGTCAGGTCCAGAAAGTGGACCGCCCAGCCCACGGGCGGTTGGGTAGAAATAAAAATAAAGTTGGGGTGGGAGCAGATTTGATAATTTGTTTTTTTTTTGGGGGTTTTAATAAAAATATCGGCAAATATGGACCTCATTGAGGATAAAAAAAACACTAAACTAGATATTTGTATAATGGAAACTTCGGTATAAGTTGCTTTGGAAGGTGGCTCGTGGCTACTATATTGCCTGTGCTTCAGAGGAAGTGAAATATCATTCATTAAAGGGAAGAGAAGGGAGCGGAGGTGGAATCCCAGCCGCCCGGATCTGGTCGAGTTGTTCTCTTGCTCCAGAAGAGAAAAATCGAAGAGAAAGCGGAGGAGAGCGGAGGAGAGAGAAGTTGAGTTTGCGGAGAAGAGCGGAGCGGAGTGAAATTAGCGCTGATCCCTCCCTTTCCCTTCCGTTTCTTCCCTCTACGCGGAGGTTTCTGGAGCACAGCCTAACTATATACCACCGGGTAAAACTTGCATTGTACCTACCAGTGGCGACTGAGGAGAAGCGATCGGCATCGACGGAGGAGAAGATCCGCCTTTTTGAGCTCAAGTTTCTCGAGGTAATTGGTGAGTCTCTCTCTCTCGCTTTCTCTCACTCCCTTGATTGGCCTTTTTTCATTACCAGCAGCCGGTTCTCTTCGTGCTGGGGATCTCCAGTTGTGTCCTTTCTAAGAACCCATTCAATCCATGTTCGTTCGAAGTTGTGACCTATTATCTGCTTCAAAATTGCTCTATCTGATATAAATTTATTTTGATCTGCTTGTTTTCTTTTGATCCTTTTGTTGGAAATTAGGTAAGAGATTACAGGAGAATCAAAAAATGAAGTACCTGCGTGAAAAGATTGTGGAGAAGATACTAGATATGGCGTTCACTGTAGCAATTGGTGAAATTATATCCTATGTCACCGCATGGTGTTGGAATCAGGCAAGGGTTCAAGAAATGCGTAGAAAATTTGAGGAGCTTTTAGTTAGGGCAAAAATGGTAAACCCTACAGCGCAGCAATCGAACACTGCAAATTTGCTGGTCCAACAATTGCTGAGAGAACTCCAGAATGAAGCAGAGCAAGGTAATTATTAAACCATTAACTCTTTTACTACATTGTCTCCAAGGAAAATTGATTTTCCTGATTAACTGGAGATGGTTCAAAGTCTCACTTCCACCTTTTAGGCTGATGGGAAGTGAACTGGAATGCTTTCTGGTAGAGTCACAGCCATCAGCTTCTTTGAAGCAATGTTGCATGGATACTACATGAATCCAATATGAGACAATTTTCTAAAATCTTAGGATGAAGTATGTTTCATCTATATGCATATTTTATTACTTGATATTGCAATATGTTTTGCTTTGCCAACTAATTAAAAAAATATTAATTTTATTTGTTGTTTGTTTCTAAGAAAATGAGAACATGCAAATCTGAAAATATTCATTTTGCTCTTTCAAAATATACAAAATTCAAGTTACTAAATGGTCATATGGGTGAGTAATAAACTTAACAGAGTAATTGTGAGTAAGATATCTTGAAAGAAAAATAAATCAATAGCCATGTCAAAGGGCATATACGAAAAGATCAAATTTCAATAAGATGACCCGGATCTATCTTGACTCGCAAAAGATTGTCTCGTGGGGAAAATCATAATGTGTTCATGAATTTTATTATACAAGAGAGCTTAAAAAGCCTTGTAGGCCATCAGAGAATGATTTTTGAGAGGCCAGAATTGTCTTGAACAAACTTTTGCCGAGCACTGGTATTAAATGTGCGTGATTCTATGAAGATAGACTTCTCCTACTTGGATACGCCATGTGTCTAGGGTGTATACGATACTTTTTTGGACAACCATACCCGATACAGATATGTGTCCAATACTACTATGACCTAGTTCACAGGCTATAATGCAGCATAGCTTTTGAGGATCTGCATATTCTACTTTTTACTTTTCCCTACTCCCTCAGCTTGAAAAAACCTGTTTTTACTAGCATATGACCTCTTATCCAAACTTGACTAATAGGTAAAGAACTACTTGATGGTCAACTGACACCCGTCAATCTGAGCAATGCTAAGGAAAGGTTTGAGAGAATAAGAGTAGTTGCGTCAAAGTTAAATGATTTGCTTCTCAGCAATGCAAGAGAAGCTGGTGTTCATCCTAAGATCAAGGGACCTCAATTCAAACCTCGCTACCTTAACCGTCGAACCAGGTTCCAAGGTCTCTCTCTCTCTCTCTCTCTGTCTCCTCTCTCCCTCCACACAAACACAATTGCTACATATGAACATGGTTTTTAAGCAGTGATCTGTATTGTGCAGTTCTTCGTAGCTATAACTGTTCTTAAAGATCAAGATGGAAGGAAGTGGACATGGAAGAAAAGCTATCAGGTTTTTAACTAGAAGAACTAGTCTCTCTGAATTGTTAATAATTGCTTTTGTAATGACCAAAATTACGTACTATTGGTCTTCATTTCATATAATATTCTACAGGTGATATACATAGTAATCAAGTGTAAGCTCTCTGGGTAGGTAAACAAGATTACCGACCCTGTAATGTAACTTCTGTACTTGGCCGGCAGAATTTTTTACATTTAGAAATTATATAAATATTATATAAGGTATTGGATGGATTGTGTTGAAATTTTGATACAATAGAAGGAACTGAACCAATAGTTCAGTTCTTTTAGAAAAACCTAAGGAACCACCTGCCACACCAAAATTCAAAACCACATGGTGTGTAGATCACACCAGAGTTTGGTTTCTAAAGGGAGAAGGAGAAAGGGACAAGGAAAGAAGCTTGCACTGACATTTAATGGGCCAAAGGGTTTCTTCAGTTATGGGATTTTCTACGGCACTGTCCGTACCTGCGTGCAAAGCTAAAGGAACCGAACCACCGGTTGGGTTCCTTCTATTGCATCAAAATTTCACGACAATCCATCTAATATCCTATATTATTTTTATATAATTTCTAAAAATAAAAAATTCTGCTTGCCAGGTGATATATTAGTCTTTGATTTTCGAGATAGGTGTACATTGCAAAGCACCATAACCTTACTCATGTATTAGCACAAATTGATGGTATGAAATGTGTATTTGACATTGAGATGAATGAGTGGATTGTGTACTGTGAATGTTAAAACAAAAGCGTATATAGTGTTCACATGTGTGCATCAACGCTGGAGAACAAGATGTAAATTATTTTTAGGACAGTATTTAGTATTTAACTTCGTACACACCTTATTTTCTGTTCTAAACCATTACTCGCTTTGAACAAATCTTACAATTACTTTGCTCGGCTTGATCTCTGATACATCACATATATTGTTTTTTTACCGTGAGCGTGAACAAAATATATTTCCATATTTTCTCAATTCTCGGTGAATGGATGGATGAAGAAATCAACAGGACGACAACTAAGAGCATCTGTATTGGCTTGCATATTTAATTGGTAAATACACGCTGGTGCTTTCACTTTCGCTCTCAGCCATACAGAGCACTTATTAAATTTGAAAGATTTCATCAAAGCTCGCACTGGCAAAAGGTTGTGTCAGTATATTTTGTATAGGATTTTGTTAGCAGCACCTTCATGCATACAAGCGCACTGTATTGTAATTATCTGTATTAAACAATATTATATTCATATAATAACACTAAAAATACATATATAACACTAAAATATTATATTGACATATATAATTAAATAATGAAAAATGAGGAACATTAGTCCCCATTTGTACTGGCTAGATCCACCCATGCTTCCAAATGTGGTTAGCTTTAAAACTTAAACAATGAGTAGAACTAGGGTGTTCTTAAGCTCACCAAGCTTCTTTGTGAGCTTAATTCAAAAACCTATTGAATTGGCTTCAAACGATGCATTCAAACCGTTGAAATCAATCTACTTCACGAGTGATGTTTTTTTAAAGCCAATTCGATGTGTTTTTTTAGTTAAGTTCACATAGAGACTTGGTAAGCTTAAGAACACCGGGTATATTGCACATTTATTGGATTTGTAGTTGTGATACCTGAGTTTACCAAATGATCCACAAAAGTTCCATTTTCTTTCCTGAGTCAAAAAGCCCATGGGCTGGAAGCCCAAAACCGACGTCTGCTATTGTTGTTCTGAAGCATGGGCTATTCTGAAACTTCACACGGAGGGCTGTTTCGAAAATTTGCCGTTGAAGGTTGGGTTTTGTATTCGGATAGTACAATCGTCTCCCGGTCTCCAGTCTCCACCACAGAACAGAGATTCACCAATCCATCATCCATCATCCCTTATGAAATGAAATCCCAGGATAAAATACAACAAATTAGAAAATGGATACCATACACCCCCACACACAACAATGTTAAACAAGAAAAATTGCTCAAGTTCACCTTCTCTGTAGAATGTAGGATTCTAGTTCCTCTCAATCTCCGTCCATGGCGTCTCTGCCTTCTATTCTTATTAGTGGTTCTACTCTTCCCAAACTTGACGATTACTCGAGAAAACTCTCCCATGCCTCTCTCGTAATTACCTCTCTCTCTCTCCAAATCTTTATTTTTCTATACATAACCCTTGAGTTTTACTTTTTCTGTATCAGGATATTTCTAACCAGCAAAACCCAAGAAAGCTTGGAGTTAAATCGGAGACTTCACCACAGCCAATTGATTTTAAACAAGCGCTTAACCTCCTAAAGGAAGGCACTCAAGTCGACCGTACCATTTATGGACCCCTCCTTCACCAATGCAGCAGCATCAAATCCCTTTCCAGTGCCAAAACCCTTCATTCCCACACCATCAAAACGGGTTCATATAAAGATTCCTATGTAGCTACAGCTATAGTAAATGCTTATATGAAATGCGGTGCCCCTGGTCATGCACGAGAGGTGTTTGATGAAATGTCTGAGCGAAACATTGTAACATGGACGGCACTCATGAGTGGTTATGTACAAAATTCAGACCCACAAAATGCCGTAAAAATGTTTATAAGTATGCTAGAGTCAGGCTGGAAGCCCGTAAGTTTCACATTTTGGGCTGTATTAAATGCATGCTCTGACTTGTACAATCTCAAATTAGGTGAACAAATCCATGCTTATATAACAAAATCCGGGATTAACTCAGCAGTGGCAATGGATGGCTCTTTGACCAACATGTACTCAAAATGCGGTAACTTGGAATACGCAGTAAAGTGCTTCAAATGTTCTGAATTTAAAGATGTGGTCTCTTGGACGAGTATTATATCGGCATGCGCCGACAATGGCAACCCAGATTTGGGTCTAAAGATATTTATTGATATGCTACATGAAAATATATGTCCCAATCCAGTTACACTTACCAGTGTCGCAGGTTTGTTTTGTGTGTCCCAAGACCTGCAGCTGGGCCCCACAAGACAATACCATGCATTTTGCATTAAATTAGGGGGCGAATCAATTTTTCAGGTGAGAAATTCTCTGATGTACATGTACTTTAAATGTGGTGAAATTGAAGATGCAACAAGATTGTCTGAAAACATGACGAATTCTAATTTGGTCACAATAAATGCGACTATTGCGGGATTATCTAAGATGGTGAGTTCAGCTAAAGATGATATGGAGGCCTATTCTGCAGGGTTAAAGGCTTTTAATCTTTTTGTGAAGTTGAATCGGTCATCAACTAAGCCTGATAGGTTCACCTTCCCCAGTGTTTTAACGGTTTGCAGTGGCCTTATGGCTTTGGAGTGTGGAATGCAAATTCATGCGCAAATGATGAAATCAGGGATCTTATCCGATTTTGTTGCGGGTACTTCTTTGGTTAATATGTATGGTAAATGTGGGAGAATTAACGATGCAATCAAGGCATTCGATGAAATGCCAACAAGAACTGTTATCTCCTGGACCACTATGATTGCTTCCTATTCGCAGAATGGTTTGTACAAGGAGGCTATTGAACTATTTGAAGAGATGCTTGCTGCTGGGGTTAACCCTACATTGGTATCATTTATTAGTGTATTGTCTGCTTGTAGTTATGCTTGTTTAGTTGACAAGGCCGAATACTATTTCAAACTGATGAAGGACCACTATGATATTCAACCGGGAATGAATCACTATGCTTGTATGGTTGATATGTTTGTGCGGTTGGGTCGGTTAAACGATGCCTTTGAATTTATAAAGAGGGAAAATTTTGAACCGAATGAGGCCATTTGGTCTATTCTGATAGCAGGTTGTAGGAGCCATGGTAACACCAATCTAGCCTTTTATGCAGCCAATCGGCTACTTGAATTAAAACCAAAGATGATCGAGACCTATGTACTGTTGTTGAACATGTATAAATCAGCTAAGAGATCGCATGATGTATCAAGAGTTAGAAAGATCATGAAAGATGAGAACATACCAACCATACGAGACAGGAGTTGGATCTCAATCAAGGGTGTGGCAAAATATTTTGGAGCCTCTCATAGGCCTCACTCTGAGAATAAAGAAATTTTTTATTTGCTCGAGGACTTGATTGAGAAAGCTAAAGGGATGGGGTATGTGCCTTATAAAAATGGAGATACATCTGATGAAGAGGAGGAAAAAAAGGTAATTTGGCCAGTTAGGCACCATAGTGAAAAATTGGCAGTTGCTTATGGATTGATAAACATGTCAAATGGTGAAGCAATTAGGATTTTCAAGAACATATCCATGTGCAAGGATTGCCACTCTCTTCTAAAGTTGGTTTCTGTTCTTACAGAAAGAGAAATAATTGTCAGAGATAGTAAGAAATTTCACAAATTCAAGGAAGGGGAGTGCTCTTGTGGAGATTTTGGAGTTAACAAGTGAAAAATAATTAGGCTTTGGTACCATCTTTCTTTTGTTTCAAATTTTACAATGTACAATCATGAGATAGTTTTGAAATTTCCAACTCTTTGATTTATATGGTCTATATTAAAAGAAAAATAAATAAAATGTTTATCTTGGTCTTGTATAAAATGAATGTTGCAACAAGAACACAGAAGTGAGCCATTTTGTGCGGCTCTGGTGCGAAACAAACATTTTTTTTATAAAAAAAGGTGGTATTTATACCACCAGCTTTCTATTAATAAAAGCTTTTAACAACCCTACAAATCTGTGTAATTACCCTCATCTACTCACAAATACCCCACAAGTTCTCTTACTATGATTTTCTTTATACCCCACAAATATGTTGATTTTTTTTTAGTTATTTAGAAGAAGACAAAAACCTTTCATTTGAAAGGAAAATTGAAGGGAAGGTTTTTCGGAAAACACCCTCTCATCTTCCACCATATCAATGGTATGGTGGATTTAGTTCTCCAAAAAACCCAAACAGCTTAGCTGTTTTGATTTAAATCGAATTTGTTTTTTTCTAAAGAAAAAAAATCAAATCTGTTTAACCGACAAATTACACCCTCACAAGTTCCGTATAAAAACAAATTCTTTATACCCTCCTAGGTCCCCTGCTTATGGTGTCTGTTTATTTTCATTGTTGCAGCTTGTGTACCGGTGTGTATCAAACCATCCATCCTTATATTGTCCATTTTAGTGTGTACCCGCCCATTCACAGTTCATCTTCTATCCACCTTGAGATCAATACCGTTTTACACCAGTTTTAGAGCATTTTGCTTTCTGTCCCAATATAACTCCATAATCTAGCTTGATATGTTATAACATGTACCTCCAAGATTCTCTATGCAGCGCATATGATGAAATTATCATGCTCACCATAGAATAAAAAAATTCACTCACCCGCAGAGCAAAGTTAGGGTGTGTTGTGCTCACCAAGAGGGTTTGGTGAGCACAAGTCCAAAATTCTATTGGATTGGCTTCAAACGACGAATCCAAACCATTGAAATCCATCTACTTCACGAGTGATGAGTGTACGTGCGAAATTTTAAAAAATTCGAATTCATTTAGTACAAAGTCAAGCAGTAAAAAAATGATGAAAAATGAATACACAAATAACTTATAAAATAACTTTTATAGACCATATATCCAAGATGAAATATATCTAGGCACTACAAATAATCTCATGAACTTCACTATACTCAGCAGCAAATTAAAAAACATCCAAACAGACCGACTCACATCATCATCCTCTGGTACTAGAATCCACACTACTCGGCATGAATCTGTGCATATACTTCTTCCATTGCTTTCCTAAATGGCCAATCGAGTAATATATCAATGAGGGAATCAAAGAAGCCATAGACTAGGCTGTTTTGGGTACCTTATCAGAAAAACAAATTTTATTTCATTCTAACCATACAGTCCAACTGTCCGAGTGATTACACAAAATATGATCTCACAGTATTTTCTATCCTTACCTATAAATTCACATATGTATTGCCATAATTCATGAACAATATTAAAATGAAACTAACAATTATGAAAATTTGCAATCCATAGACATATTGGTTTAACATGTGGGCACTGCAAAAATAAATGGTCAATGTTTTCGATCCCTGTACAGTAACAGCATGAAATATCTCCTTACCACCCTTTTATTTGCAAATTCACATTGGTTTGTATTTTATCTTGAACAACCAGCCAGCAAAAAGCTCAAATTTTTACTCAATTTGCTATCCCTAGCACCCCCATTATTCAACCAATCAAATCAAGACCTAATTGAATCTGGCTTGGTTGAATCTATCGGTTTAGTTTTAATAAGTGCAATCATTTCATCTAACTCATTAGCCAGGATATCCCTCCACACAGGAGAGACATATCTGACACCATTGTACTCTTAGCAATTGTGATCAGCTTCCACTTACTGTCGTAAGTAGGATCGTTCTATTTAAACAACCATTTAGACATCAAAGCTTTATCCAAATCATCAAGCTTGATAATCCCCATTCCCCCTATATCTGTTTCCTACATATCATATCTCAATTAACAAGGGGAATTTCTTTTAATCATGTCTCTTGCAACAGAAAGTTCCATCTAATTTTATCTATTAATTACATACCTAGGAACTTAAAATTGTGACATCATATAGGAGGGTAAAGCAGATAATACACTTTGAAGACTCTCAAAAGGGGGGGGAAAAAACACTCGGGAGAAATTGATAATAGTCTCTTAAGCTAAAAACATTTCATTTAACTACAAGCTATATTACACCACAAGTATTACAATATGAGCTTCTAGGAAAAGAAACAAAAAATAATAGTATTTGATATGGAGGTAAGATCAACAAACCTCCATATCAAAGGTGTGGTACATGCAACGGTATGTTGGAAACTCAGTTTTCGACAATAAAACTCGGAGTTCGTTCACATCCGGAACCATTGTGCCCCGATTGCCTCTCTTTTTACTGAATTTTCCTGAGATTAGCTCTTCTTCCAAGTTATCAATCCAAATCTCATTTCCTCCCAAATAAGGGCTGTAAGAAACCCGCAAAAGCTGAAACCGGCCTGGCATGAGCCTCAGGATCATACTGCAAACATCAAAAACAGTGCAACTAACCCATAATTTATGCTCTAATAGGATTTTTAGTACATTAACCCAATGTTGAAAGCACAGTTTATCACGGAGCAGCTTTCCTAGAATTTTTGCAGCTAGCGGTGATCCTTGCATTCTCTTTGCTATTTCTCTCCCAATTATTGCTAATTTCGGGTGGTTATCTGGATTAGTGCTACCAAATGCATGCTCCTTAAAGAAAAACCAGTACTCTTCCTTATGAAAGCCGGTTAATTCAATTGGTTCAACTGTACCAAATTTTATCACTGCCTCCTTTGATGGGCTTGTAGCAATTACTTTGCTTCCCTCCTTTCCGCAGCTCAAATAGTCGTGTAGTACACTCCATGTTATCTGATCCACATCCAAAACATCATCAAGGACTATGAGAAATCTCTCCTTTTTTAATTGCTGATTGATTAGTAACTGTAACCTGAATAAATTGTCTTCATCATGGAAATTGTCACTGCAGCATGATTGGTTCAGGATCTTTCTCAGAACCAAAACCAAGTCCGATTTTGTTTCAATGCACAAAACCGAAATGAATATTATAAGTGAGAAGCAATTGCGCACCCTTTCCTTGTTGCAAGCATGGATTGCGAGTGTTGTTTTCCCCATTCCTTCAGCACCTAGCAAGGGAAGAATGTCGACTCTTTGATCATCTCTTGTACTCGGTAGGAATAAGAAATTGATTACTCTCTCCATTTCCACTTGCCGGCTAAAAACTCGACCTTTCTCCATGTAGAGAGGAGTTCTGATAGTGCGAGAGATAATCGGTTGGCATTTCTCCAATAATTTCTAAATTCACTTACATCATAAACTGCATGCTTCAGCCTCTGCAATACATTGCTTAACTGAGTTATCTCCTCATCACCCATTACCATGCTCTTCGCACACTTAAATGAAGTGCGGATACGCTTGGCAATGTTGTGAGGAGAAGGGATGTAATTTTTACTTGCCTTGGTAATTTTATTCCTGGCCTTCTCTTTGAATTCTAGCATTCTACGGTACCTGAAGGTTTCAAGCACATAGTCTGCTTGATATGCAGTGTGGATTAAGGTTTTTAGCCATTGAAGCAATTGCTCGTTCGTGATCCACCTTCCTTCAGATTCCTCCATGGCGCTTTTGATCTTTGGTACCAGTTGTTTTATTGTTTCTAAGTTCTCATCAACCGATGTGTATTTGGAATACCCATCGATAATGAAAGAACTTCCTTTGCTAACTATCTCAACAATGAAGGCACCCATGAATGCACCGATTACAGCCGAAGTACTGAACTCACTAAATAATTCATGCATCTTCAATTCTGGTAATTGAGAAACAAATTAAATAAGATGTCAAAAGGCCCATTAATTTTATGGAAATTACATATAGATAATTTAATAAGATAAATCTTTGCACATTTCCGTGCACAATAAAATTAGCGCATTAGGCCAAGGACTAAATCTCGAAGTCAAGTCACTATCAATAGTATATTCAGTCAGAGAGAGATATATTGTACTTGCAGCCACAGGTAAGGTTCCAAAAAAGAGAGGTTCATAGATATCAGTCAAACATACTATACTACAAATTAGGCTTTGTAATAAAATGGTATGAATGCGGGACGGAGAATGAAGATGCTATAAAAAAAACAATTTTTTTATTTTTTTAGAAATATTTAAATTAAAATGTCGGATAAAGAGACGAAGTTTTTTTTAATCTCATGGAAGAGACTGAACCAAGATTCGGTCTGTTTAGTTTTTTTTAGGGAATGGTTCGGTCCTATGTTACCCCGAATTCTGATACTCCATATTGGGTCTTGTACCCGAATCGGGTACGTATCACATATTGATACGCGTCCGATACGGCCCCGATACGTTTCCGATACGCCAGCTGGCGTATCCTTAACTCTATGATACAGTCTCCGTGGATCATTTTGTCTAGCTACGCACCTGATATGTCCGATACGCGCTAATACGCCCCGTGGACTGCACAGATACTTGTACACCACGTCATGAGGATTGGTCTACCGTGAGCCGCGCAATCATCAATGCCCAAAATTAATTCTTTTGAGACTCTTTGATTCTCAACCAAGTACGGGTGAAAACAGTATGGATAATATTAATATCCGATCCGTATTCGATCCGTATTTGAAAAATTAGATGCGGATATCCGATATCCGAATATCCGTGTGGATATGGATACTAATATAGTTTTACGTTTCAATTATTCGTATCCGAATAGTAGATATATATCATATATTTTAATATATATTATGCAAAAAATATTGTTATTCACCATTAAAATTAGATAAATATTATGAACTTTGGTATTTTTTTAATATTATTTTAATAAATATCCGATCCAATCCGTATCCATATCTGTATCTGGCTGATATCTGATCCATATCCGTATCTGAAAAATTAAAAAGGGATATGAATATGGTTTTACCACTATCCGCTCTGTTTTCACCCCTACACCCAAGCCATCTACCACTATACTAGCTACTATTTGTTGCTAGAATATATATCTATCGGTATAATACAAGTTTTTAATTAATAATATAATTAAATAATACAAAATAATACAAATAGGCGTACGTATCCTAGATTTTTGAAAATTATTGTATCGCCGTATCCGTATCGTATCCGATACGATACCCGTACCCGTATCCATGCAACATAGGTTCGGTCTCCCTTCCATGAGATGGAAAAAAAAGAGTAATCAATATGTTTCTCGGTACATTTTATTTTTATGTTTCTAAAAATAAAAATTTGGGTAAAAAATGTACACTGATTCATAAAAAATAAAAATAAAAGAACTAGCAGTGCACTATATCACCAATGACAAGCTGAAAATCAATTGCTATAGTTCTCTACTGGATATAATAGGAGTAGATTATTCATTAAAAACCCAAATCCCAATTTGACATGAGGGGAAAAAAATGTACCTCTGTCTATTATCTGAAAATGATGAATGATGCTAAGGAGAAATAGGTTATGATGCTTTACAACTTTCTGAGGCTGATATATATAACTGAATGATGTTAAGGAGAAATAGGTTATGTTGCTTTACAATTTTCGAGTCTGATATATATAACTGAGAAGTCTCGGTTAAATTTCCTAGAAGTTGGTATAGATGCCAATTGATCAGGTTTAATTTAAGGGAAATTAAGTTAGGACATTAGGATATAAGCTTAATAATATCCCAATAATTGTTCAAATTACCAATGGGCTACATGGTATCTGGATTTTCTGCGGCGAGCATGACGAGTGTCAGTGTTGTCAGATAGAAATTTGATAAGTTCTAATACCACCTAAGCAATGAGCAAAAAGTTATAAGCTGCATCTGAAATTTATAAAATCTTAAGCAAGAAAATAAATTGTTCTAAAAGAGAGCTTCAAGTATTGCAAGGAAATAGCCATCAGACTGCACCGCTGCAGACAAAAATGTAGCGTTCACAAAAAATCCCTGTAGTCCACGCCCCTTGAATTTAGTAGGCCGACAACGGTTTTTGCAAACCATCAACTGATGGAAAAAAAAAATATATCTTCAATTTTGTGTCGATTCCGTACAGTTTATGCTTTAAAATAAAAACCATAAATCTTGACCGTTCAAACTGTAAACGGTGTAAAAAGGCGATCAATGATTACAAGTGATTGGAGTTCCGTTCGTAATGAAAATGGATTAACCCATGCATGATGCGTAATATGATGTCATACCTGAAACATAAATAGAATAAACATAGGGTTGATGTCATATCCGAACTCGGTCGAGATATGAATGAGTGTGAACTTAAAAATTGGGCTTTTGCTACTACAGCATAATTCTTTCACCATCGCATTTAATTTCTGTGGGCTGCTTATTCCTTTTCTTTTCTATAATACCCACAGGAAGGCAGAGTTCCATCGCTGTAGCTATCAATGACTTCAGAACTTTGAATTCCAATTTCCAAGCTTGAATTTCTTTTACCAGTGGGTCAGTGGGTGCAGCTGGGCTGGTTTTAGTTAGTTACTTCTGTCTCAGACAGCAAGGTTGCAAAAAGTTTGGGACCATATGATTTAGATCTCAGGACCTAAGTTATGCATATGACTACACAGATGCACATAAATATTAGTATAAATTTGCCATGCGTCAAGAGGTAACCCCCTTCCTTTATGTAAGATGTACAATTAAATCAACTAAAGGATAAATTCGAGAAAGCACAACTCTGACAATTAGTCATCTAAATCCCATGGCAGATTGAGATCTTACATCTACAGATTGTAAATGACCAACTAAATAGCTCATTAGAAGCTCATTCAAACAAAAAATGGAATCTACTTATATAATCTTTACCGGGTCATTCCACCAAGCTCGAAACATGTAGGACTACCATTAAATGATACACTGGGTCTATCAAAGAAGTTCTCTGTTTCCACCATTTTAATTTATTTCCTTGTTATCTGACTGAATTATCTCCAAATCCCTAGCATCTCTCTTCAATACATTACCTAGCTTTGCAACTGCTTCGGTTTGTTGTAGCAAAACCTGCCAATTATACAAAGAAGTGCTATTAATTAAGTTATTCTTGCCGATTAACCATACCAACCAGTTTCTACTAGGCAAGTCACTAGTCTAAAAGGTTTCAAATATACTATAACAATTGACAGTGAGCAGTAATTTCTTCACCTCTTGCAGATCGAAAAGGCTTTGCTCATCAACTTTTGCCGAACTAGGTACATAAACAGGCCCGCCAGCCCCACCAGAGCTGATAAGCACACGTGACACTGACATAAGATTGTACACTCTCTTTGAAAGTTCTGATCCAGGCCCTTTTATCTGTGGCGTACATAATCAAAGATCAATACCGGGTTAGAAATATTCAGAACTCAAAAGCACGATCATGGCATATATTAAAAAAAAGAAGGCAGGACTCATTCCTAAAAAAGCAGAAAAGGTTGCAAAAAAAGCTAAAACATATAACTGGAATCAAAAGCATGATCATGGCATATAGTCAAATAAAAGTTGGGCATGTTTCTAAAAATAACAGAAAACGTCTAAAAAATGCTAAAAACCCTCATATGCGTTAAAATTCATAACAAGCAAGAAGCTGAAAGGTACAGGGGAAATTATAATTTACAACAATTTCCTAATGCAAACAAAAGAAAGAGTAATGAAAAATGAAAAGAAAATGGAAATACCCGTTTTGCCATTGCAAGGAGCTTGTCATGTAGCTGAGCCTCTTCATTTGTCAAGGGCACTCTAAAACCCTTATTCTCCAAGGCTTCCACTATTTTCATCATCTTCAAAGAAAAAAGAAAGACAGAAGGCACATAAAGTCAGAAGCATAAGCTTTGCACCTGCATATAAAAATATTTTGAATTTTGCATTACATTGACGATGTGCAAGTTTGTACCTTCAAAAGACGCCTTTGAAGAGCTAATTCTTGTTGCTTGAGCCTTTGAATCCATGGCTGAGTGTCAGCTTGAAAATGCCTCTGAAGCTGTTAATTAATTCAATCCTGTTAATTTAAGATCTTTCTATTCACTTACTGTCATGTCCAACAATGACTACGCAGATGTCATTCAGACATTGACAACAGCACAATTCCTTTGATCTTTACAGAATTCACAAAAGACAAATCTTTTTTTTTTTCATTTTAATACAAAATTCTGTCGCAATGCATATTTATCACCCAATCTAAGTGGGAATAGACTGTTCCTCCAAGGGCAAAGGTGTGAAGAGTTATTGCCTCAATAATTCTATAGATTTTACCATTCTTTCAAGGGAAAAGGTGTGAATAGCTATTGTGAAAGTCATCACAGCTCACAACTGGTTTTGGACCAATGCACTTCTTTTTTTATTTTTTTTATTATTATTATTTTTTTTTTGTATTTGGACCAGGAGCTGGAATTGGACTTGAAGGACTGACCAAGCTAGTCTACTAAAAGAAAGACTGCATCAAAAGTTAAACAGTGCAGAGAGGAAATTACCATTTTGACATTTGAATGTGTCATGCGCAATCTCTCAGCATCTGAAGAAATTACTTCATCTTGGAGCTACATCACATAAGGAAGCCAAAAGAGCATGAGATGTAATTGTCTACTGCTTCCAGAAGTTTTGGCAGCTATTTTGATTGAACAAACAAAAGCAAGAAATGCAATGTATACCCACTTTTTAAAAAACATTGAAATGGGCATGATCTCAAAAAAAAATTCACAAGACTACATCTGGAACTGGTATCATACTGGCCACTTTCCATTGGTTTCTGTGGCCACACAGACTGTATAAAATCATATACAGTTCCAAGTATCTTTTTGCTCTTGAACCAGCCATATTAACATTCTTTTTAAAAGCAGGGACAAACAGGCTTATATTCCATCAGCTTATATACCAGGGACTATTGCAGAATTCTGTTCATAAAAATGACTCCCCGGTAAAAGCTAGTTTTGGTATCAAGAGATGAGCAACTACTAAATCGAATGCAACAGGTTAAACTCCACTGAAACAACATTTGCTCTAAGCCACTAACTAAAACTAATATTTTGAAAACATAGAGATAATCCCACTGCCAACCTATCATTTTTTCTTTTGTCAAATTCGAATGACAACTCACAATAGGGCAACTACACTAAACTTTTGAAAACATAGATGCAATTCTGGCATAGAGATCCTTAAACCTTAAGACGGGCAGAGAGATCTTTAAATCCTTGAACAAGCTGCGGCCAAAGCCTCTCCCTATCTGAGCTCTCCATTCCTTCTAACTTCCTCATAGCCTCTGCCCACATGGTCTACAACACCAAGTCCTTTAACTCGTTAACCATAATGCGCTTTAGAAAACATATAGAAGTCATCAGCACTCAATAAAGGAAGGGAAATGGTATGAACACTCACGTTTGGTACACTGATGGGCTTTGCCCTTGCTGCATGTTCTGTCACGCTAAACAACAGATGCTACAGGAAATAAAAAAGACAAACAAAGAGAATTCCATCAGAAAAATAAATGATAGGAGGCCTTTAAAATTAAGAAAGAGAAAAATGACAAAATCAGAAAAGATAAACCTCAAGCTAAATTATCTTAAAAAAATAAAAAAAGGGAAAAATTAATAGAAAGAGAGCAAACCCGAAAGGCGTACTTGGGGTTGTCCGGCTCCTCCTTGTATGCATCCGCTATCACCTAACAACAGAAATAAAAGAAACCATTAGAAAGGAGACAAATACAAGCATTTTTCTCATACGCTATTCAAACAGAGTTTCACAGTTTTATCAATAGATTTGTTTAATCACATGAGCAAATAGTAACAATGAAAGGCTATTAATTCCATGAACATATATGAAGAAGTTTTCATATATTCATAGCACTGAAACCTATATAAAGTATGGCTCCATTCTAACCCCAGATTAAATAGCAAAGCATTGAATACTAAACACTGCCATACGGCATTAAAAACATCTACACAACATCATTACCTGTATATCTCGATCAGGAAGGGAATGGGGCAAAGGTGCGACCGGTGCCATCTGTGTTGTGATCGGCCCACCCAGAAGAAATGGAGATGGAGACAATTGCTGTTGCTGCTGCTGCTGGGGAAACAATGGGGATGCGAAAGAACCACCAAATGCCGGTGTCGATGGTGTCCCAAATGCTGGTGTTGCCGAAGGTGCACCAAAAGCAGGTGTAGAAGGCATGCCAAAGGCAGGAGTTGATGATGGTGTACCAAATGCAGTGGTGCCTGATATTTGATTGTGAGGCCCTTGTTTCTATTCATTACAATAATTTAATGTATAAAGATGTGAAACGTGAAGATAGAACATGCACTCCTCCTCTCCCAAACTCTTTCAAAATTGGCCAAACTACCAGCTTTTGATTTCTTTCGTATGTAGATAGGCAGGGAGAAAGGAGGGAAATTTTGTATGCTTCGTGAGAGTACGATTGATGCCTCAATTTTTTTTTTTATTTTTTGTAGAGGTGCAGATGATATATTGGGTTTTGCAGGTATAGAATCAAATTGCTCATTATTTATATGTTTACCTTACCTGACAGAGATGTGGTACCTTATGAACATCTCATTTAGTTAGTAATCCTTTCTAAATAATCTTTTTTTTCTTAATTCTAATTTTGGTTTAGTCTGTCTCTTATAACTATATTAATGGCAGTTAATCCACACTATCACCAAAAACAAGATACCAGTCAGGTAATGTATCAGTAAAGGTTGGCCAGGATATGATGGCATTCTTACTCAAGGTCTGTGCAAGGTTTGTCTGTTCCGGCACAAAGTAGACAACACAGGTTAGGTAAAGGCTTCACATCATAATTGTATCTTTCATTCCTTTCCTTTTGGCACTTAATTTATGTGACCTCCATGCTCATCAATTTCCTTTTAGAAAAGTTCATTTCCTGGAAACGGAATTACAATGCCATACTAATAGTAGATAGACCTATGGTCAAGCATTGCTAAACAAGTACAAAACCATACCAAAAGCTGGAGTAGACGACGGGGCGCCAAAACCCGTAGCTCCAAAAGCTGGAGTTGAAGAAGGAGCACCGAAAGCAGGAGTGGAAGAAGGGGTGCCAAAAGCGGGAGTGGAAGAAGGGGTGCCAAAAGCGGGGGTAGAAGAAGGGGTGCCGAAGGAGGGGGTAGACGAAGGGTTGCCAAAGGCGGGGGAGGAAGATGCGGCGCCAAACATGGTTGCGTCGCTCGGTTATTCTTCTCCTCCTGCTCCGGCGACGCCACTCGCCAGTGATTTGATTTTTTAGAGTAGGGTTTTAGGCGCAATGACTAGTGTGAGTCGGGTTTGGGTTTGGGTTGGGTTAGGACTCGAGTCCGTCTAGGGTCGGGTACTCGGGAGTTAACCGGCACTAGGGCTGCACAAAAAATTCGTAGTTATTCGAGTTTGATTCGAAAAAGTTCGTAAAAAGTTCGATTCGAAATTGAGCTCGTTCGAAATTAATTCAAACTAAATTTTGTTCGAAATTAATTCAAACCAAATTCAAGCTGGACCTAGTTCGTTCGAAATAGGTTCGCAAACCAAACTTAGTTCGAAATTAACTCAAACGTGAACCGTTGATTTCCGCTGATAATGAACTTTAATATTTTATTTAGGATAATATTTGAATTTGTAATAATTATAAGACTTTGGTGATTGTTCTGTACTTTTATTGATATTTAAATTGTACTTTAAATACTTTGGATATTTGAAAACTTTGGTGATGTTGCTCCCGTTGGCTATTTGGAAAACTTTGGATTATGTGATTGTACTGAACTTTGATTGATTGTACTAAACTTTGGTGTTTGATATAAATTTTTGTATTTGTAATGAGCTTTGATATAAACTTTGGTGTACTGTGTAATTAGAATTCAGAATGTCTGAGTTTTTATTGAAGTGTTGTAATTTCGAACTATGGTCCAACTATAAGTCATAACTCGTATGTCGTAACAAAGTTCGTAAAAGTTCGAAATTGAGTTCGTAAAAAGTTCAATTCGAAATTGAGTTCGTTCGAAATTAATTCAAACCAAACTTAGTTCGAAATTAATTTAAACCAAACTCAAACTGGAAGTAAGTTCGATTCGGTTCGGTTCGTTTGCAGCCCTAACCGGCACCAACACGACAGAGAAATTCGAACCCGTCCCAACTACCAAATCTCTTTCCTCTTCATCGGACTCGTTACAAACCGAGTCCGGATCCTCTGAAGTAACTCAAAAAGTTTTGAATTTAGATCCGGACCGTCAGAATCCATATATTGTTTCAAAGTGAACTGGGCCTTGAACTGGGCCTTTAACATTCGCGCTAAAGCAGATCGGACGGTCCGAATTTAAACTCAAATTTTGAGTTAACACTGATATGAATTCCTACAAACCCGTTCTCCCAATTGAGAATGGGGGGGAAGTTCGACGGGCATCAGATTGAAGTTAGTTTGATGTCCAGTCTAAATCATTCAATCTGTATTGACATTCACGCTAACAACGACTATGGATATTCTACCTTACATAAGGAGAAAGAATGAGAATATATGAGCTTTCATTTATAATAAATAAAAAATAAAAAATAAAAAATAAAATCGGACAGATAAAAATAGATAAAGATATTGATGATGTCACATGAACGAAATTTTTTTAAATTTAATACGTGTGAATTTGCACTTTACGTGCTTCGGTACGCAGGATGCCGACATTTTTATTAATATCCAAAGTTAATTACAAATTAATAAATATACTCAAAGTTTCTGAGATTTTCCAAAAATGTCCAAAACGGTCACAAAATGGCCGGTTTCTGATTTTTTTTTTTTTTTAGAGACATTATGAAGAGCAAGATAATGAAATCTAACACTCAAAGTTCGAATTTTGAGTTTAAATTATTTGTTAGATTACTTTTTTTTATTTATAATTAACATATTTATACTAAAATACACTATATTACTTGAAATTATATTGAATTACACTATATTACATTAAATTAAGCTAAATTATGTTAAATTACGCTAAAATAGGGTAACTTCCGGTAAATTACTGTGTGTCTTCATAGTGATGTATAATTAGAAACTATATTTTGTTTCTCTTTTATCTTCATAGTGATTTATAATTAGAAACTATTTTTTTTTAAGAGACACTATGAAGAGCAAGATAATGAAATCTAACACTGAAAATTCGAATTTTTTGTTTAAATTATTTGTTAGATTACTTCTTTTGATGTATAATTAGCATATTTATACTAAAATACGCTAAATTACTTGAAATTATGTTGAATTACACTATATTACATTAAATTACGCTAAATTATGTTAAATTACGCTAAAATACGGTAAATTACATATGAATATGGATGGTATCTTTACTAAGAAGGTGAAAAACGACGACGAAACTTCAAACGGCCATAAACGGCGCTCGAGTGTCAGAGAATGAAGAGCTACTACATGATCCTGAGAGTACGATTGGATGCAAACCCATTGATTCGCCAATGGTCCCTAAGACCAAGCTTATGCCAGAGAATGAAGAGCTACTATATGATCCTGAGAGATATCGAAGACTGGTTGGTAAACTGAATTATTTGACAGTTACTCGGCCTGACATTTCTTATCCAGTGAGTGTTGTGAGTCAGTTCATGTCGGACCCTCACACTACACATTAGGATGCTGTTGTTCGGATCCTCAGATATCTCAAGGGATCTCCAGGAAAAGGGCTAGTATACTCTAACCAGAGACATGACAGGATAGCAGGCTTCACCGATGCTGATTGGGCAGGTTGTCCTACCAGTCGGAGGTCCACGACTGGAGTATGTATCTTCTTTGGTGGGAACCTTGTTTCCTGGAAGAGTAAGAAACAAACTGTTGTGGCTCAATCCAGTGCAGAGTCAGAATATCGCGCAATGGCAAACACTTCCTGTGAGCTAGTGTGGACGAAGCGTTTGCTCAACGAACTAGGTGTTCACCACGATGGTTTGATGACACTACATTGTGACAACCAAGCAGCAATGCACATTGCCAAGAATCAGGTCTTTCACGAGCGAACCAAACACATCGAGGTAGATTGTCACATTGTTCGGGATTATGTCATAGGCACAACTTCGCACCCTCCATGCATCCAACTGACTCATGTTCGAACAGATCATCAGCTCGCAGATATCCTAACCAAGCCACTTCGAAAAGCACACATTGATAGTATATGTAATAAGTTGGACATGTTAGATATATATACTCCAACTTGAGAACTGTTAATGAAAAGAAATCATAGTAATTATAATAATAGCTGTAATTAGGTAATAGTTGTTCTTTTCTATTTTAGATTTTTCTTTGGTCTATATATTTGTACAGTATTAGTATTGTTAATTAAGAAATATAGAAATTCCAATTTCCACTTTCAATAATTATTTGTACAGTATTACTATGATTTCATGCTTGGTTCATACTATATTAGCTTTTACATCAAGAATATAATGACATCCCTTGTCTATATATCTTCCCTTTGTCTATCATAATTAGTATTACTTATGGTTCATGCTTGGTTCGTACTATATTATCTTTTACATCAAGCATATAATGACTGTACACACAGGAACTGGATCATGTTATGCATGAGCATATCATTCAAGATATTAATACTTTGCATGATACCCATCAAAATAGTCCTAAAAGTACACCTTTTTCAATTTTAATATAATAATTTGAGATGGCATGCCTGTAACATTAACTATATGCCTTTTCAGACTACCTATTGTGAATTATATATTTCTACAGCACAACGATGGTTTGACGATTACACAAACTTTCTAGCAGCCGTCTTTTCAAGTTTACATGGACATGTTATATATACTGGTTTTTTTTCTGACAAAACCTGAGTTTTTTTTTTTCCGTTTCCTGACTGAAATGGCAAAATTTTGACAGACATGAACAATTAAATATAGAAAAAAAAAATGCTATATAATTGGAAATTTATGATACTGAATAAGAAGTGAACTAAGATATTCACCGAAATTTTTATTAATAGAAATAATAATAAAAGAATGTCGATATAGAAGAACGAATTCGTCGGAATTTTAAATCTAACAATGACGTTATTTTTGGTAACGTCCCAGAGGACGTTACCAACGATAACGGCCCGATTAAAATCGCTAATCAGCTTCTTAAAAAGCTGGCCGTCGCCAACGATGACGTCCAGAGCAAAAAAAAAAAAAAAAAAAAAAAAAATATGTGGCCGTCACCAACGATGACGGCCAGACTTTGCGTTTTATTTTCTCCGATATCAATGCCAGACTTTGGTTTTTATTTCCTTAAAATGTGGCCGTCTCCGATATTTGATATGCTCAATATTTTTTCTTAAATTGTTAAAAAGTTTTTATTTAGACTATTAAACAATAATTAATTTTGAAAATCCAAACCGTTCAACATGTTCGAAATATTGAAATGTGCTTCGAGACCAAATTTTACATTTTTTGGAATTCTTTTACTATTTATTAAGCCATTTTTTCAATCGCTGATCCGGTGGTCCAGAAAATTTTACTGTTTACCGTTGGATCAGTAATTTTCAAAGTGGCTTAATAAATAGTAAAAGAATTCCAAAAAATGTAAAATTTGGTCTCGAAGCACATTTCAATATTTCGAACATGTTGAACGGTTTGGATTTTCAAAATTAATTATTGTTTAATAGTCCAAAAATATATATTAATTAAATGTAAAACTGCGGTGTTGCTTATATTAATTAAATGAACATGTTGCTTATATTCATTTATATTAATTAAATGAACATGTTCATTTAATTAATATAAGCAACACCGCAGTTTTACATTTAATTAATATATATTTTTGGACTATTAAACAATAATTAATTTTGAAAATCCAAACCGTTCAACATGTTCGAAATATTGAAATGTGCTTCGAGACCAAATTTTACATTTTTTGGAATTCTTTTACTATTTATTAAGCCACTTTGAAAATTACTGATCCAACGGTAAACAGTAAAATTTTCTGGACCACCGGATCAGCGATTGAAAAAATGGCTTAATAAATAGTAAAAGAATTCCAAAAAATGTAAAATTTGGTCTCGAAGCACATTTCAATATTTCGAACATGTTGAACGGTTTGGATTTTCAAAATTAATTATTGTTTAATAGTCTAAATAAAAACTTTTTAACAATTTAAGAAAAAATATTGAGCATATCAAATATCGGAGACGGCCACATTTTAAGGAAATAAAAAGCAAAGTCTGGCATTGATATCGGAGAAAATAAAACGCAAAGTCTGGCCGTCATCGTTGGTGACGGCCACATATTTTTTTTTTTTTTTTTTTTTTGCTCTGGACGTCATCGTTGGCGACGGCCAGCTTTTTAAGAAGCTGATTAGCGATTTTAATCGGGCCGTTATCGTTGGTAACGTCCCCTGGGACGTTACCAAAAATAACGTCTTTGTTAGATTTAAAATTCTGACGAATTCGTTCTTCTATATCGACATTCTTTTATTATTATTTCTATTAATAAAAATTTCGGCAGATATTCATATACAGGGGGAACAATATAAAATCCTCTAGTACGGCCGTACCAGGAACAAATATGATGGCCGAAATTTTTATTAATAGAAATAATAATAAAGAAATGTCGATATAGAAGAACGAATTCGTTCGAATTTTAAATCTAACAAAGACGTCATTTTTGGTAACGTCCCAGGGGACGTTACCAACGATAACGGCCCAGTTAGCACTGCCTAGCCTAATTAGCGAACAATATAAACTCTGGACGTTAGCAAAAATAACGGCCAGCATCGAAAAAAAAAAAAAATATAATAATTGAGGACGTCGCCAAGGATAACGGCCAGCATCGAAAAAAAAAAAAAAATATAATAATTGAGGACGTCGCCAAGTATAACGGCCAGCATCGAAAAAAAAAAAAATATTATAATTGAGGACGTCGCCAGGGATAACGGCCCCCTATTTTTTTTTTCAAATGCCCAAGTACCGAGCTCTCTGTCTCTGTCCGTGACGCGAGGGGAAAAAAAAAAAAACAAAGAGAGGCGCGGCGGGGCGGTAAGAAAGAGCAAAACACCGACCCAAGCGGAAAAAAAAAAAAAGAAGCTTGGCCGTCGTCCTCGATAACGTCCAGGACCTCCGCTGCCCTCCTCCCCTCCTCCGCTGATCTCTTCTCTGGAAAGGTAATTTTTTTTTTTTTCAATATTTTATAACTTTCTAAATTAACAATAATTTAAGGTTGAATTTGTTGTGAAGATTATTGTTAGATTTAATTATGTGAAATTGTATTCGATTAGATTTAATTTTGTTAATTAGGTTATTGTTATTGTTAATTAGGTGTAATTAGGGTATTGTTAGGTTTAATTTTGTAAATTAACATGCAATTTGGTTTTATTTTGTTAATTAAATTATTGTTATTGTTATTATTAATTAGGTGTAATTAGGTTAATTTTGTTAAATTAGCATTCAATTTGGTTTAATTTTGTTAAATTGCATCCGATTAGGTTTAATTTTGAAAAGTTAGATTGTTTTAATTTTAAGGTTAAAATGTTATGCATGCAGGATGTCAAGCAGTTGTGGTCCGAGTAATCCTCCACCAGAGAAATTTAGCAACTTATTATGGATGCCGCATGCACAGCATAAGGTCGCACTGTTATCTGACAATGTAAGTTACTCAATGAATCATCTCATATCCAAAATTCACATGTTTTTGAATAAAGAGATATAAATGTTTGAATTACGAGTTTTGATTTTAATCAAATTGTATAACAATGACAGGATTATACCGGGGTGGATGTTCGACACCACCGGTCTGCGATTACACGCGACCCGCGCTGCGACCCATTCTTGTGTAGTCTCGGTTTGTATCAGATAGCTCGAATGGAGGATATGAACATTGACAAAGGGCTCCTCGCTGGCCTCGTTGAGCGGTGGAGACCGGAGACGCACACTTTCCATCTTCCTGTGGGAGAGATGACGGTCACACTGCAAGATGTGTCATGTCTGTGGGGATTGCCGATAAAGGGGGCTCCGGTGACCGGGTTTGCAGACACAAATGCGCGTGCATTAGTGGAGCATTTTCTTGGAGCTGGGAGTGCGGATGCGGTGCTTAAAAAGAAGAAGAGATCGCAGTCGGCCGATGGAAGTGCTGTTCGCACGACGTCCGGATATTCTATATGTTTGAAGGAACTGCGCATTCGATTTGCTGCCATGCCAGATGAAAATCCGGGTGAGCCTACAGATGAGCAGGTACGCCAGTACACTCGGGCTTACATACTGGACTTGTTCGGGACTTTACTTTTTGCTGATTCTTCGGGAGATTCGGTTCCGGTGATGTATCTGCAATTGCTTGAAAACCTTGACGAACCGGTGCAATACAACTGGGGTGGTGCTGTTCTAGCACTACTCTATAGGAACTTGTGCGTTGCCGTTCAGCGTCACACGCAGACTATGTGGGGGCCAACTCTTCTTCTACAGCATTGGTGTTGGTCCAGATTACCGACCGGCCGTCCCCGTAGCAAATTTGATTGGACTCCACATTGGGGCTACCCGAATCCAGAAAGGTAACTACAAGAAACTTTACAATACTTTAATTTAATGTGTTTTATGTTTATTAAGAATCTTAATTTTTTTATTACAGGTGTCCTGCAATGGGAGAGATGTGGTGCTGTCGCCATGAATATAATCAAGCTCACAATCGGGCTGGAGTTAGATACTTCCGAAGCCAACTGCAGGATCTTGAAGATTATATGGTAAGATGGGAACCTTACAAAGCACTGTTGGATGAGGAGCAATCTCGGTTGCCAGCACGAGTTCAGGATGATAGAGATGTGTGGCTAGCGGTTGTGCCACTGATACACTTTTGGATAGTGGAGCACCATTACCCTGGTCGGGTGATGCGTCAGTTTGGCTTTTCACAGCCCATCCCAGTAGCACCGCCGTTAGACGAGGACGAGGTACGCCGGTTACATAACATTATTCATTCTGTGCATGTGACAAGAAAAGATTGGGCTGTTGAGCACCACACCTACGTAGAACAGGCATCTCATCCTGCCGATCACTTGGTTGCTCCGACGGGACCATGGTCGGACGACCAGCTTTTTCCATACCGGACTTGGTTTCAAAATAATTGTATGCACAATGTCTTATTGTCGAGAAGGTGCATACAAGGTCTTGATCATCCAATTCCAGAGTACAGGGATGAGCATAACGAAGTAGGGTACATTCCCAGTGCCCCGAAGAGCACACGTGATGTAAGTTTCAATTCAATCATCAAAATATTTATTTTATGATATTAATCTTTCATACATGTTACTAACTTTTTTTATTTTGTAGGCACTGCGAGGAGTGAAGATGGTGTCGTACGGTATAGCATGTGCGAAAACAAAAACTCTGAAAAAGGTGGGAAATTTTTTCCTCAGATTAAGTTGTGGCCTTCTCAGAGACAATGGTATGGAGCCAAAATACCGTGACATGATGAGAGCGGCCGATCTTCCGGCCAACTACGAGGACATTCCAGACGATGAGATTCCTCCCGGTCAAGAACCCATCCCCGACTTGCCCGCAGATGATGATCCCCACTATAGAGAGAATTGGCTAGACTCGAATGACGGGTTGATGGACTACCTTGCACGAGTCGTACCTCCTCAGGTCGATCCGGTAAGTGTATAAAACTTTACAAAATCTTAAGTAATTATC
Organism: Carex littledalei; assembly: GCA_011114355.1. Classification (NCBI taxonomy): domain Eukaryota; kingdom Viridiplantae; phylum Streptophyta; class Magnoliopsida; order Poales; family Cyperaceae; genus Carex; species Carex littledalei. Next base: position 4,680,367 of record CM022087.1, read on the forward strand.
GGTTGTATTTATTGAAATACTGATATATTTATTGTAGGAACCGGAGGTCAATGCCGAACCCGACTTGAGTTGGCTTGAGACATCACAATTTATGACAGAGTTGCTTCAAAACGAGCCAGTACTTGAAGGTCCTACACAGGAGGGTCAGTACACGACACACCGCGACATTCCCGTCCAAGATTCCTCGTTCCACATGGGTCACACGGGACCAAGTCAGGTTGACCAGGTATTTCTTCCAAACTCGTAACAAATTAAATCCTAAAAATTTGTGGTTGAGTGTTTATTACAATACTACAACATGTATCATAGGGACATAATGAGTTTGTCGATTTCGATGAGTTTGGACACCAGACATACCCACATGCCTCTGCTTACGATGAGCAATACACGGGTCATACAGGACCAAGTGCGGTATACCAGGTAATTTTTTCGAAATTATAAGTTTTATTTAAAAAATCGTCTCTACATGTTTGGTAAATACTTCGGCGATTGTTGTAGGGTTCGGATGACCATTTCATACTGCCCGGGCCAGTTGCTACCGGTACATATGACGGTACGGTACCTAGTCAAGTCATCACACCACGTACTGCAGCGGTCGAGAGCATATTTGGCACCCCGTCACACAGTGCCGATGCATACAATAATGTCTACGTTAGGCGTAGGAGAGGACAACAACAACAACAACAAGAGCCAGCACGCAGATACCCACTCAGATCGCGCCACAGTCCGGACAAGTTCACTTTTGAGTAGGTATTTCATTTCGTGTATGTTGTTTGATGAACGGATGCTTATGTTAGTTTTTGTGCTTGTATGACCATTTGTTAGTTTATGTTAGTTTTTGTGTTTGTATGATTATTGTAGTTTTTGTTAGTTTTTGTGCTTGTATGCTTGTATGCTTGTATGCTTGTTGTTTTTGTGCTTGTATATCTCGGATCCTTGTATGCTTGTATGCTTGTATTGTGGGATCGGGTTGTTGGGATATGATTGTGTCATGCCGAGTTCGGCATGATCTATTCGGGTTGGGGATTTGGTTTGAGGATTTGGACTTTGTGCTTTGGTTTTCTGGTGCTGTCAAAATTACAAAATGCACTCCGCCAAATTTTTACCAAAATACAAATACGAATATAACGGAAAAATAAGTACCATGACTAAACAAATTACAAAATTATGCATAAACAACAACAATTACTAAAACAAATACAAATACGCTTCATCTCCGACTGTAACTAGAAGAGGGTCCTGCAAAGAAATAGACAAGACGTGTCAACAAACATGCTGCATGTATATCAGACAAATAAATTAAATTTAAAATATTAAAAAACCTGCTGCATGTATGTCAGACATAGAACGTCTCGCTTGCTGTCCCATGCCCCGTCCAGAAGAAGCCTCTGAACCAATAAAATAACGTTGAAAATTGATATTTCCAACTAGAATGACACCAAAATTAGCTATTGAAAACAAAATTAACAAACCTGCTGCACGCCTGTCGGACGTAGAACGTCTAGCTTGGTGTCCAACTCTCCTTCCTTGCATTTCGTCCATCGTCATGACTATACGAGCGTGCTTTCTCCTACCCTTTTTGATTTTGTCTTTGTCCGGAACAATTTCCGGACCGGGTATGGTTGGCCAGTCACATTGGTTGGCATAGCCGTGGAATTGGCCACTCCAAGTTTCAGCGAGTTTGGTCGTGGAGTACAAATGATGCACGAATAAATTGTGGTTGTATCTCCGGTCCCGACACACGGCGAGAACATGGGCGCACGGTATACCTGTAAGTTGTGGCTTGAGACACACACATTCTGCTATGTTTCCGTCACGTATGTCGACCCTGTACTTGAAGGTCTCCTTTCTGTAACTAAAATTCCCATCCCGTTCTTTGTATACAACTCTCTCATCCCTGACCCTGACCTCGTGTTCACCGTGCTCACCAACTGGCATTGAAGTCATTGGTAAGCATTTCCCAATTCTTTTTGTTAATAATCCTTCAACCCGCGCTGACCAAGGTTGCTGATCAGCTATGCGAGCCATTGCTTTCGCTCGTCTTTGGTTAAACCAATGGAGACACTTGTAATATGTGTCTTCCACGAGTGCGACGACTGGCAGTCGTCGACTATCTTTGAATACAGCGTTCAACGATTCAGATCCATTAGTAGTCATAATTCCCCAGCGGGGGCCGCCGTCCATGCTCTGATACACCTTCCATGGTTTAGGGATCTCGTTACGGTTGGAATCTTGGTATTTTCCGACATTTTCTAGGTATGCAACTGCATCTGGACTTTTCTTCCGCAATATTTCGAAGAACTCTTCGAACCTCCGTGGCTTCTTTTTGTTCACCAGTATTTTAAATAGCTCGCAGATTTTTTTATTGTGTACCTTTTTCATCAAATTCTCGGCGACGTGCTGCGAACAAAATCTGTGAACGCACTCGCCGCCATCCTCGTACCAACCACCGTATCTATCGGTGAATACTTTCTTGATCCCCATGTGCCGGTCAGAAACAACACACATGAACCTATTACCAATTACCTCCCAACGCAACCACCTCATGAACCATCCCCATGTCTCGAATCTCTCTTCCTCGACTAATGCGAAAGCCAGAGGAAGCAACTGGTTCTCTGCATCATAACCGCACGCCATCAGCAGTCTCCCTTGGTACCGGCCAGACAGAAAACATGCATCAATACTAATGATTGGCCTGAGATGAGGCACTGCAGCAATGCACGGACCGTAAGCCCACACAGCTGCCTTGAACATCCTTTTTAGCGGATCATCCATGGGTACGTGCGCAACTCCATATTTTGTTCCAGGAGTTGATCTTTTAATTGCTTCCAACAATGGGGTGAGAAGGTTGTACGAGCCTGACCAACTGCCGAATATTTGTGCGATTGCCAACTCTCGGCCACGCCACAGCTTGTTATATTTGGGAACAACTCCCCCGTATTTCATACGGACTAGCCCTTTAATGCTTTTAATGTTTTTTGTAACATCTTTCCTGATATCTTCTCTTATAACATCGGCGATCATTGCTGCTGTTAATTGTGAGTGATCCATACGAGAAGCATCGGCCTGGCACGTATGTGGTGCTCTGCTTGTTTTAATTTCCCACTTTGATGAAAATATGCCGGACGTGGCATACAAACGCCACATACACCTGTTGCTCTTGCATTCATATATCAGTTGGGTTCTACTGCTACCGGTAGTTTTTACTTCAATATTTTTGCTCACGTGATAATCCTTTATGGCCAACTTTAGAGCCTGTTTTGAAGAGTACTCCTTACCTACACCAAGTGGATCATGTACGTGTTGGGTCCTGCTGAAGTAGGATACATCTGCTTCCTGAAATCCCGAGGTGTCATTGAAACTGCCTACCGGGTGACTCGTCCCGCGATCAGATATGGGAAAATGTTGAGGCTGAACACGTGGTCTTTGCGATTGTCTCTGAGTATCATGCGGGACATCCCCTTCTGTATCAGGTTCGGTATCCCAGTCGGCATCATCCTCACATGAGTCAGCGTCTTCTTCGTCATCACTTTGTGGCACGTCGTCATCATCATTACAAGGACCACCGGCCGTCGGCGGATCAACCCATGGATTGTCCTGATTATTCTGCCCTGACCAACCCATATCTGCCTGAACAGGCGGTGACAAGTCATTCACATCGGGATAAGGACTCAGATAAAGGTCACGCCTCGGTGTTTGTTGTGTCTGATAGGGTTCGAATAGACTGGGACCCGCTTGTGAAACACTGTATTGGGTATGTCCAGAGTCTGGTTGTGTCTGATAGGGTTCGAATAGACCGGGACCCGCTTGTGAAACATTGTATTGGGTATGTCCAGGGTCTGGTTGTGTCTCTGGTACCACACTATCAATGAATAATTGTGATTGCATCGAACCGACAATTGGAACTAACTCAATGTATAAATCGACGTAAGAATACTGGGTCCTGGCAAACATACTTTGGTCATAAATGCCTCGCCACGTCTGATCGCACACGATTTCTAATATCTCATAATAACACCGAGTTGTTGTACCAACATTAACTCGTGCAAGTGTTTTTAGGTTGTACTCACTCTCAGAATATCCAAGCTGGCGATAAATTTCACCTTTCACATCATGCCAACCTTGCTCACTAGTTGCCATCAATGTGAATCGAGGAGATTCGGTATACTCCGCTCCTTTACGACCTTGCCGTATTTCACCACCGAAATGAACTCTCACCATGAGCATGATTAATTATTTTGATGATTCAACCTACACAATAATAAATAAATTAGATATAATTTATTATTACAACAAACGTTAAGTACTACTAAATTTATAATATTTTTTCAAAAACTAAATTTAATTAAGCATGAAAATGTGAACTTCTTTATTTATTTATATATTTCAAATTATTTAATATTAACAATACTATTTTTTAATATTAACATTACTAATTTTTACAAATTACAATTAACATTACTAATTTTTACAAATTACCATTAACATTACTAATTTTTACAAATTACCATTAACATTACAAATTACCATTAACATTAACGGTAATATTACCATTAACATTACAAATTACCATTAACATTACATATTACCATTAACATTACTAATATTAACATTACTAATTTTTACAAATTACCATTAACATTACAAATTACTAATATTTTTACACATTAACATTACTAATATTTTTTACAAATTTACAAATTAACATTACAACATTACAACATTACTAATACATGACATATAATTGAAGACATTATTAATATTACAACATTACATTAACATTACCATTACTAACATTACAAATTATCATTAACATTACTAATAGTATTTTAACTAATATAAAAAATAATTTTGATATTCATCTAATTAAATCATAAACGTAAATATATGACATATAATTGAAACTTTACCTTTATTGACGATTTCTTTATTCTTCTTTGTTCAGCATTTCCTCCACATCAACATTGGCTTCCAACTAACTATGAATTCATTTCCGGTTCGATTTCATTCTTCTTCATAACTTTATTTTTTTTTTTTTTTTTAGAGGAGAGATTTTCAGCGAGAGAGGAGTTTCTGGGAGAGTTATATTTCAGCGAGAGGGGAGCGATATATAGGAGTCTGGACGTTATCGAATACAACGTCCATATTTTTAAATTTTTTCCGCTGGGACCCGAGAATTGCTTTCATCATTCTGCCCGTTACCAAGGATAACGTCCAAGTCGCTTTCCCTGTACTGCCGACAGTCCGTCATCCTTGGCAACGGCCTACATTTTTTTTTTTTCTGCGTCTGGACGTTATCCTTGGCAACGGCCTCCTTTTTTTTTTTTTTTTTTTGCAGGCCGTTATCCTTAGCGACGGCCAGCCTTTTTTTTTTTTTTCCTCTGGACGTTACCGTTCTCAACGTCCAGGGATTAGCCGCGGCAATTAGCGATTTTATCGGTTTTGTCTGGCCGTTATCGTTGGTAACGTCCCCCTGGACGTTACCAAGAATAACGTCTTTGTTAGATTTAACATTCTGACGAATTCGTTCTTCAATATCGACATTTCTTTATTATTATTTCTATTAATAAAAATTTCGGAATATGATGGTGGTCCGTTGATATGTATCAAAATTGAAAAAGTGTATGTTATTAGTTACAAAAATAATGATGACTTTTTAAACAGAGTCCCTCAAATGAAGCAATGAACTATGAACAAAACAACAATATTAACACACATAAAGAATACACGTATATGAACATTGATGTTCTTGTTTCGTGCAAGGTGTATAAACAATCTGCTTCTTATTTCTAGTTCCTGTGATCTTTCTTTGCTATGTCGGGAAAGACACTCAAAATATTGTGGGCCCGCAGATCTTGCCTTGTCAAAATTCCCACAATTGGTTCAATCTGAAAATAAGGAGGAAAACAAAATGAAAGGAATGAGATCCAATTTGTCATAAGAATTATAATATAACAATGCGTGTTTAATATATATTTTTTCGTTCTTTGTTATGTTTCCTTTGGCTCTGTTGATTGAGGTGTTATCTTAATTTTAATTTGGAATTAAAACACAAGATCTGGCCAAATAAACCTCAAATCACCTCTTGGTATAGTAAAATCGTCATTCCACTGGGTATGACACAGTACCTTCTATCCCAAATTTTGGCGTACTTGGGAAAAAAGGTACTAATTAAGAAACAATTCACAATTTTAACAGAAATGATCCTGATGCAAGAAGAACACATACCTCGGGGCCTTGATACTTGGGCACAATAAGCAAATGTCTTAATGCAACTTGCCGAAAAAGCACCATTGCCTTGGCGACCGACATGGTCTCCACAACTGTATATGGTGTTGTATTTGCGAAAGGGTGCAAATCCACATACATATCCAACTCCTTTTCTGTAAAGTCCATCTCAAACTGCACTGGTTTCTCAGCCAACTCAACTGGGCTAAATCTCTCTCTCACCTCCCATTCCTCAGTGCGCCTTCTCTCCTTTAGAAACCATTTCTTACTTAAAATCTTGATCAGGTGTGACCTCAAAACCAAGCCATGTATCTTCTTCACTCCGTTTACCGAATCATAATCTTGATCGATAACTGGAAACCCGTTATGAGAGGTATGTCTCAAAACTTCTACAATTCTTGAAACTTTTTCAACAACCTTAAGGCTTATTACACTCTCCTTAACGACAGCTAATTCACCTACCGTTATATTCCTCATCCACGGCTCGGGATTTGCCTCCAAGAAAGGCAACCCTTTCATATCAAGTATTATTTCATATATACTTGGGTTAAGTGCATCACCAATTGATTTTGCAATAAGCAATACAAACATCATTATGGGTAGAAGCAAAAGGTTATTTGTGAGTTCCAGAAAAATGATACAGACTGACACAGTCATGCGCATTACGCCTGCCATGAGTGCTGCAGCACCTAAAACCGCATATAACCCTGGGTCTATTCGTATATATGAGCTAAATGCTTTGGCTATGAGTCGGCCGTAAGCTGACCCCATGAGAATAATCGGGAGGAATAGACCTGATGGGACTGCAATTCCAAAAGTGAAGAGGCCCAAAATGCAATAAATTGCAAAAAAAATTAGAAGTGAAGCTGTGCGGAACTCATTTGGTGTTGAAGTGGAGAATATGTTCCGTACTGCATCATCATTAGTTGCATGCAGTAGAGTTGCCAAGTCATTGTAGTAGCCATTGGGGCAGTTGAATTGCTTGAAGTTGCCTGATCGGCCAGTTGTGGGACAGATAGCACCTAGGGATTCATCACATGGTTGGCATGTCGCAAGGAATGGAAGAAAGTAGAGAGCAACTGAGGTGAATACACACACTCCTAGGCTTAAAAGTAGTTTTGCGAGTCGCCCTTTCCTGTAACAATTGTCTAGACTTAATATAAATATTTGATAAATTAATCATTATTAATAATGAAACTTAAAAAGATATTGTTTGTGGAACTTACTCATTAATCAGGCTGTATACTCTGAGAACTTTGGGAAGCAAAATGTTATAAATACCCCCCAGAAGGCCACCAAGGACACCAACTATGGTTACGGGAAGTAGATCGTTTATGTGGTAAGTGACCATAACGTCACTTACATCAAATAGAATCAAGCCTCCTTTTCCAAAGAGGCCACATTTGCCAGAATTGCACAGCTCGATAAATCCCCTCAAAACCACCACTACCAAAGCTGTGCTAAAAAAGGTTCTCCATAAAAGTGCATTTCTCCACCATGTTGCGACCTATAATTAAGGTTCAGGAATCAATATTTATTTATTTTCCAGTCAAACCTTATATGTTTTAGTATTTCCAATACTAGGGTTTGTCAGTAATTAGTTTCTATTTTAAGTATTCGTGTTACAACTGAAAACAAATCAGGGGCCTTTGGTATTAATGACATACTACCAGTAACTTGAGCTAAAGTATTTTATACTGTTATTGGTTATGTACTGACTCTTATAACCACGTCTTAAGTTAATTATTAAAAAAATATGACATCCTTTGATGCAGTTGAAAGGTACTTGGTTCCTCATAAGATTAATGTTTTCTGACATGGCTTGCTACTGGTTACTTGGGCTCAAGAATATTGGTCTGGTTAAAGGTAATAACTGACTCCTCCCATGAATTGTTTAACATTAGTGGTTTCCTTTTCTTTATTTTCAAGTGGATCTTTCACAATAAAAACTATTTTGGTGCAAACATTGAATGGCCTACTCAGAGGAACTTTGGTTCCATATACCCAACTTTATATCCATGTCACACTTGAAGTTATCCAAGTTTGGGTTAGCTGGTTTGACCAATGTTGTTTCAGTCTGACAAAATATTTAGAACAGCATGGTGGTGATGTTGTGACCTACCTCTTCTAGAGAGAATAATACACCTCCAATTGGTGAACGAAAGGCTGCACACACACCGGCAGAGGCGCCACAGGTGATGAGGTCACGCCGGTCACGGTCATTTTTAAAGTACTTGAGCCCTTTCCATTTGAGCCGATATTTGTCAGATCCACCTTGGCTAAGCAGTGAGGCGATACATGCACCGATGTGCACCAATGGGCCTTCTTTGCCAAGGTCCAGCCCAGCTGCCACTGCCCCAATACTTCCAAATATCTACAATATTTGGAAGAAGAGATTCTGTAAAACAATACAAAATAACAGAAGTAGCAAAGCCCACCACCAGTAATAAAAGAACAGTAAAAATAATACATCCACACCAAATGGATACCTATAGCAGGGGCGGAGCAGGATGTAGGGTAGGGTGGGGCATAATTCAATAATAATTTTGAAGTTCATGTATGATTTTAGGAGCATGTTTTGGAGTATGATCTTAGGGAGGGTGGGGTGGAATTCGCATCCCCTAAAGTAACTCAGATTTTGAGTTTGGATCCAGACTGTCCGATCTGCTCTGGCACGAATATTAAAGGGGCCCTTGCATTCCACCTCGGGCCAGATTGGCCCGAATTCTGATTGGACGGTCCGGATCTAAACTCAAAATTTGGGTTACTTTAGGGGATCCGGACCCGGTAGGGTGGTGGGGGGATTTCCAAGATATGAGAAGGCAATTGAGTATTTGGCAAATTGATTAGTCAAACGAGAGCATGCAACAACACATGTACACATGTATCTACCCTGTACTGGTGGTGTCGTTCCTAAACAAGTATGGTAATCCATGACACAACACATACCTTTACTAGCAAGACATTTACACCAAACATATCTGGAGTGTCGACTCCATTAAGATATGCTTTAATCTCAGGTATGCCAGGTCCTGCGGCTGTTGGTGCAAATAACACACAGAGTGTTGCAGCAATAGCTGTTAGAGCCAAATTTACTCCTGAGAAGTACCAAAATCCAGCCCAATACCTGCATTGTTACAAAAGAAAATGAAAAAAAAAATAGCACCATGTGTCGTGATAAAGTGTTAGAGAAAGAGGCTGGGAAAAAGGGACCGGGCAAGTGCATATCTCTTTAAGTACACTTCTCTTTACACAAAGTATCATTTCAAACCATGCAAGGGATTCTGTTCTTCTTAGTTATTATAAGTACATATCTTTTTTCAAGTGCCCTGGTAAGAATGAAGTTTTGAGTGCAAATCATAGGCATCTCTAAATCAAATTCACAGATGACTGAATGCTTACAAAGAATGGCACTTTTGATAATGATTGCATGTAAACAAATTTTTTAGAAGTGTTGACATACTGATTTAAGTTTCTACCATTCACAATGATATTTTTGAGAAATTTCATATATTGTGCAAAATAAAGTAAATAATGGAAAGAACAATGTCATGCTTTTACAAGAGTAAAAGCAAAATTACCTTTCCTCTCTCACAAAATTTACTACAGTAAGCATCTTGAATCCAGCTATATTCTCTATAGCTAGGTTTATACCAGAGGCAATCACTCCAGTTAGTAACCCTACTAAAAACGCCATGGCCCATTTTAGAGTTACGTACTGCAGCACCTCAGTAGTTGTTCGATTTCTCCAATCATGCTTGAATAGATCACTCTCATTGATCCTGAATTAAAATTAACAAGTATTGAATTAAAATTTCATTAATACTAAAAAGGAAAAAAAAAATTACTGAAGAGTTTACAAGATTAACATCTCTGGTTCCAAAATAGTATCAAATAATTTTATATATTAGGCACTTCTATGCGACATTCTTTAAAATCTGAATCATCATTTGTATTTCTGACTTGAAATTTGAGGGCACAAACCCATATTTATTCAAAAGAAAAAAGAGAAATAAGACAAGTACACAACCAGATTTTTGTACAAGTTTCAAGAGTAAATTACATATATTATTCTGAAAGTATCATCCTACTCCCGTTTAGCTGCCTAAAGTTCCTAGTTTGGTCTCAAGAGTGTCTAATTTTCAGGTAATGATTTCACTCACCAGGCTGCTTAACCCAGACTCACCTATCAATAGGCATGTGCCACATTGCCCAGAAGTGCCAACCCCCAAGTTATCATACCTCTTAGTTTTATACCAGAGTTGTTTAAAATTCATCAAGATGTGGATGAAAATGCAAACTATCATGATGCCAGTATATTGATTTCATAATGTGAATGATGACATGGATGTGAACAAATCTTTAAATCGATGCATGACATGATGGCATATAATGTATGGTACAGATCAGAAACTTTGGATGTCAATGGTTGGTACAATTTGAGAAACCAAAATGAAAGTTTTAAACATAGATCAGAATGCAAAAAGAGCAAGACTTTAAGTCCAGTTTTTGTAATGAACAGCTAATATAATTCTGAGCGTAACAAAAACCTTTTTCCTTATTTTGTAATGAAAAAGTATTTTTTCCGAAGAAAATCGTTTCTATTGTTGCTTTCTAGAAATGAAAAAAAAATATTTTTTTTTGGGTTAGAAATGAAAATTGATCGTTTTCTTCCTCCACATGTGGCCAAAAGGAAATCAAATTATTTACTTCTCTATTTACAAATCAAAAAGAGATGTTTTTAAATTCGCCATGCCCCTATCAAATTCCGACTGGTAAAATAAAACAAATACTAATTAAAGAAATGTTTAACTCACTCATAGTCTAGGCTCTCAATATGTGAAACTTGTGCCCCAACCATGGCCAAATGACTCGCACTTAGTTGATTTCTCCTCCGAAGCAATGGCTGATGCATTGCATCTGGATTCTCTATGTCACGGATATCTTCCTCTCTTTCTTCTTTTACATCCATGGCTTGTCTTGAAGAGCTTTCCCCCATTAGAGTGGTGCCAGTGTAGAAAGAAAGAAATAGAATGTAGAGAACAGATACAGTTGATTGGTGGGGTAGAGAATTAAGAGGAGGGGGGCATAGCGTATAATTTGACTCGGAATGAATTTCTGACTGTTATTTGTAAACAGTTATAGGGGCCAAAAGGAACTATTCAATGCCTCTATGCACCTTGCAAAGGATCATATGCCTTTTTAAAAATAATAATAAAATTAGAGTTTGTGACCTTTAATCTTTAATTGGGATGCTGTGACAAGCTTCTGGCTTTTTGTTGTTATGATAATTCAGAGATTTATTTTATGATGAGTTTACTTTTGCTTGGGAATGTCTGGCATGATTTTTTTTTTTTTTGTATTCAGTTTTTTTCTGATTTGTAATTTTTTAGTTTAGTAATTTTAGGCGGTATTTTTTTAAATCCAAAAGAGGAACCAAGTTAATTAAATGACAAAAACTTTAATAATTTTGTTCTTGCCGTCATTGTAAAGTACAAAAATTTCATTATATTAAAAAAAATCAATGTTAAGATCTACACGAGGTACTAAATGGTAAATAATTTATTTTCCCTCACACGTTTAAGTTCAATTTTCTTTTGCAGATTTTATAGCTATAAAGGAAAGGTTAGAAATTTACAAATCAAATAATGGGTGGGAAGGGAAGTTATGCAAATTCTAATTTCCGTAAGGACGTTTGCAAAATAATTCTTCTTTTTGTCCTTAACTTACAATGATAGGTCAGAATGCAAAGGGTATGGATGTCCCATGCCATGGCATTAAAAATTTAAAAGAGAATTATTTGAATAATAATTTCAAGCACGGATGTCAGCCAAGCGGCATGTTGCATTCTCAATTTTTTATTTTTAGAAATTAAAAAGATAATTTGTCGGTAATAAGATAGATTGTTGGGACCCACATATTTTTACAATTATAACTGCTACACAATGTAAAAAATTAATGAGACTGAATTATTGATTCGGTTATATTAGTCTCTTTCCGGTGAAGAGCTTGGATAGAAGATAGAAAGAAAGAAGATGAGAGAACATGCATATTTCAGAGTCTCTATTAGAATCGAATCAATAGTTCGGACTAATGATTTTCAATATTTTGTGACGAAGAAACGCAACAACTTACGGAAATTAATGAGACTGAATCATTAATTCGGTCCCAAAAAATATTCAATAAAACCGAATCATTAGTTCGATCCATGTAATCGAAAAAATATAATCTATCTTATTTTCAATAATTTGATTATTTAATTTCCAAAATAAAAATTGTTGCGTTCTTCCGATATCAAACAATGGAATCTATTATAAGTTTATAACCAAAATCTGGAGAGAAACAAAAACTGGATGTATTAATTGATTTTCTCCTCTCTCTCTCAACCGAAATTTTTATTTTTAACATTTTAAATAAATTAATTAATAAAATAACCACCGTTTTTGGTCAATTCCATATTTAACACGGCCGCAGAACACCGGAGCGGACCCATTTGGGGGAGGCCGCAGAATGCCGGAGCGGACCCCCATATGGGGCCGCAGAATACCGGAGCGGACCCGGGTCCGCACTATGCCGGAGCGGACCCTGGTCTTCATATCCCGAAAATGACAGCAACATTTCATTCCACACTCTCACACCTTCTCTCTCCTGAGTTAGCTCTCATCTGTAAGTTTTTTCTCTCTTCTTTTAAATTTTTTATTTTTATTTCAGTAGATTAATAATTTAATTAGAATAATTAATTTAGCAATAATTAAATTAGAATAATTAATTAGAATAATTAATTAGAATAATTAATTTAGTTAATTTTTAATTGTAGGTTTCTTCTGTATTGAATTGGAAAAATGGCTCTTATGGTATCCATCTACACTGGTGGGGATGTATTAACAAGTCCTAATGGGGTTTACTACAGTATTGGACCCGTTACTGTGATCCCGGTATTGCCAGGTACGGATTATTTGGGACTTAAATCAAGTATATGTGGGAATTTGGGGTTGGATCAGGGTCAGTATGACCTTAAAATTGATGCCAAAATTAGCATGCCGACTAGTTCGGCACAAACCTGGTTCCAACTATTTCCAATTCAGAATGAGGGAGTCTGGCAGGTATTGTATAACCAAACCATGAGTTTTTCTGGGGGTGCATACAAGATAATTGACCTATATGTGGAGGTTACCAGAGCCCGGCGTTCGAACCCAGTTCAGAGGTTAATCCGGGGTCGTAGTCGGGGTAACTCATCCGGCTCTAGTCCATCCCCTGTCCAAATTGACCAACCGTCCAGTAGTCGGGCCCCAGTTCAGAGGGACCGACCCTCCCGTCGGGCCCCATCCCAGACTGACCACCCTTCATCTAGTCGGACCGCTCATTGGGGTCAAACTTGTGATCCGGATGAATCTGATGAAGAAGTGGATCCGGAAATACTAGAGGCAGAGGAAAATTGGGGTCATGTTGATCCTGAGGGTATGAGCGATTATTCTGACCAGGAAGATACCGGGCCTGTGCTCGGACTATCAAGGAAATTCAGGATGGATAGCGGGTTTCAGATAATGGATCGCGGGGTTCAGCACCCGATTCATGCTTTCAACGACACATCAGGGTTTATGGAAGCCAATTCGGGTTTGTTTGGAAGTAGAGCAGATTTTGAGAATGAATTGTCCGAGGGACAAACATATGACTCAAAGGAGGACATGAAGAGCGCAATTGCCAGCTTTCACATCCTTTGCAACAAAGAGTTAATACCTACGCACAGTGACCGCACAAGAATGAGGTTCAAGTGCAAGGACAGTTACTGTGGGTGGTACATACTCGCAAGGGCCACCGGTTATGGAACACAATGGCGTGTCTCCAAATGCCCAACACAACATTCATGCCATGCGGATGCGACAAGAACAGATCACGCCCAGTTGTCAGCTGCTATGGTTGCCGAGTGTATATCCGCTCACATGAGGAACGATGTCGACTTGAGTATTCAGGCTGTCCGAATTGCTGTTGCTGAAAAGTACAACGGTCAGATACCGGCGTACAACAAACTATGGCGTGGCCGTGAGTTGGCAATAGCCCGTCAATTTGGCAGTTGGGAGGGGTCATACGCTCTTGTAGTTCCATTGTTGGAGGCAATGAAAAGAAGCAACCCAGGTACTACATTGTTCATTCAATTTTTACGTTATTTCATTATCAATCAAAAATTGAACTTATTTTTTTAAATTTATTGACAGAAACATTGTTTGAGGTGACCTCATATCCCACTGGTGAACCTGGACCATGGAGGTATTTTCATAGGGCGGCTTGGGCATTTGGACCGTGCATAGCTGCTTTTCAACATATCAGACCGGTCATCACAGTTGATGCATGTTTCCTGTCAGGCCGGTATAAAGGTAACTAATTTGGTTGTTTTCACTTTATTTATTTTAGTTGATTTCGGCTCTTACAAAATGGGTTTTAACCATAGGCAAGCTGTTGATTGCAACCGGGTACGATGCTGAAAATCAGCTCCTCCCGTTGGCTTTTTCTCTGGTAGAATCAGAGAGTTATGACGATTGTGCGTGGTTCATGAAATGGTTGAGGATCAATGTAATCCGCTCCAGATTCATGTGTGTCATCACTGATAGGGGAAAGGGTATCAAGAAGGTGTTCAGACAAGATGATATGGGGTGGAACGAGGAGGATGAGGATCAATGTGTTCACCGTCTTTGTGCTACTCACATAGCCGAGAACATGAAGAAGAACGGTTGCAGTGATAAGGCAATCCGTTTTTTTAGAATATGTGTGGCTAAGAGGAAGATGAGGAGGTACGAGCAAGGAATGCAAGCAATGGGGCAGGCATGTGACATTGCCCTCAATTGGCTGGACGGGGTGGGTAAATATTTAGATCAAGATGAGAACGAGTGCCCCAAACCATGGAAGATATTCCAAGCACTGGACGGTGGTTACCGTTGGGGCATCATGACTACAAACGGGTCTGAGTCGCTTAATAAGGTCTTCAAGTCCTCTCGTAGGCTACCGGTTGCAGCAATAATTGAAGACACATTTTACAAATGTATGACATGGTTTGCGCAAAGGAGGGCCAAAGCGGAATGGGAAGTCAGTCAAGGTCAGCAATTCTCGTGTCGTGTGCATAAGGTACTTTTATTTGTAGTTATTTCTTCATAATTTTTAATGAAGTTTGTTAAAAAAAATATCTGACTTCTTCATTATTTTTTAATTTTTCGTAGCTGATCAACAAACGGTTCGAGAGGTCCGATAAAATGAAGACGCTGGGGGGCTTTGGAAACAACAACGAGTTCGAGGTAACCGCCACACAGGAGAGAGTTCACGCTTTCATACCTGACGATTCTGGTCGGTTTACCAAGGCCAATTACAAATACACGGTGATAATCGGGGATGATCACACGGTAACTTGCACGTGCCAGAAGCCTCAATTGGAGAGAATACCGTGCTCTCATGTTCTGTCCGTGTGTCGTCTCCGAGGCATCGACCCTGGCGTATTTGTAAGTCACTATTATCACATCCCTACACTGATCAACACATGGAGCGCACAATGGCATGTTTATGGAAATCAGTCGGAATGGCCTCCACACGATGGCCCGGTCCTTGTTCCAGAGAAAAAAAATATTGCTGTGGGCAGAAGACAGCACGACAGAATTCCGATGTGGATGGATGTTCTGCATAATAGGAGAAGAGGACACCAAGCCGGCCGAGATACGCAAGAAAGACAAAACAGAGCTGCTCGGGCTGCACGAGATTGAGAGTTAATGTTGTTTTTCTAATTGTACTTGTAAAACTATTGTTTATTTTCGGTTAATTAGACGTATTTGTAATTTCCGATAACATTCGCATGTTTTATTGTATGCTTTTTTATATGGCCCCTTGTTCTATTTTAATGTTTCTTTTGATCAAACAAACGACGAACAACAATTTCAGATTAAACGACATTTCAAATATAAGTAATTATACACAACTTCACAAACGTTACATTTTTTATAAAAATTTTCAAAACAAAACCATAATCAAATTCAGAATCAGAAAAAAAAAAAAAGACCAGGGTCCGCTTCGGCATAGTGCGGACCCGGGTCCGCTCCGGTATTCTGCGGCCCCATATGGGGGTCCGCTCCGGCATTCTGCGGCCTCCCCCAAATGGGTCCGCTCCGGTGTTCTGCGGCCGTGTTAAATATGAAATTGACCAAAAACGGTGGTTATTTTATTAATTTAATTCTTTAAAATGTTAAAATTAAAAATTTCGGCTCTCTCAATCTCTCTATCTCTTTATGGACATGCTGTTTTTCTGAAGGGCCAGGTTCCAGACTGGGCGCCGCGCAATGTTGTCAGGGGGACAACCAAATTAATTATTATTTTATTAAGAATTCACATACACTGCATTTATGTACCAACTTTTGGGGCGGAATTCAAAAAAAATTAATACTAAAAATTAAAAATGACTTCACTAACAATTCGGATATAACTTTTATTTTACTTTATTTGTAATTTTCATGACCAAAAGTGTTGTCCTAAACACGACCTATTAACCTGAAATCCTGCATTTTTTCCCGTGTATTTTGTTCTTAGGATAGATCCCTTTGCAATTACTTCAAATAATTTGATGTTCTGGAATATTCGTTGAAGTATCTGCTTTGCTTGTCTCAGGTATCAGAATCAAAATGCTCTGAGATAATTTAAAATTTTAATTTAATTTAAATCACGTTTTATAAATTAATACGAATTTTCAAACTGTTTTTTTTTTCTATTAAAACTGCTAAGTTTCGATCAGATCCGTTTTTATTTTACTTTATTTGGTTTAAAATAAAATTACTCAGGATAGATCCTTTGCAATTACTTAGGTAAGGTAAAATAGTTTGAGGTTTTTAAATATTCATTGACAAGGGTTGAAGTGGGGACATTTTACATAATGTCCTTCGTTTTCAAAACATAGAACAAAATACCCTCATTCTAAAATTCTTAACAAAATGTTCTTGTGGACCCCACTTTTCTCCTCTCTTCCCCTCCCTCCCGCCCCGGGTCCGGATCCCCTAAAGTAACCCAACTTTTGGGTTTTCGATCGGGACCGTCCGATTCGATTTTGTTGCTCGAGATCGTCTCGGGATTCGAATCCGTCGTCGGGATGTGTGCGCTCCACTTCAGAATGGATGGTCTCGGATCCGAATCGGACGGTCCCGATTTAAAACCCAAAAATTGAGTTACTTCACTGGATCCGAATTCCTCCCACCCCTCCCTATTTACTCCCCATTATTCTTTATTTAAGTAAAATAATACAACTATGATCTCATTCATGTTTTTAATTTTTTTAATTTTTGTGTATAATTGATTAGAATTAAAAAATTGTAGTGTAAAATTTTATTTGCTTAGATCAGAAAGCATAATATTAGCTTATACATAGAATTTTTTCAGCATATGGGTCTTTTTAAAAATAATTATAATATAATGTATTAACTTATTTATAAAATCTTTTTAAGTAACATACAATTTTTTTAACATATGCATTCTATCAAGTTTAATTATTTATGAGCAGGCTGAAAAGTCAGAGAAGAAAAACCTAAATTCATAAGCAAGTAATAGGTTAAAGGTACAATACTTATTATTGATAACAAAGTGAAATAGCTAAATTCAATTTTCCCCAGTTTAACTTAGATGAGTAAATAGTCTAGAAATTAAATAGTTAAACAAAAATTAAATTAAATAGTCTAGAAAAATAAAAAAATACAGTAAAGATTGAAAAATACGGAAATATAATTACATTAATTTTCAATTGACCACATTATTATTTAATTAAAGAATCTAATTTATCACATTATCATTTCAATTGACCAATTCTAATTTAAATTGTTCTTAACATGTGATGTGATAAATTTCTTATAATTGCTAAAAATAGGAATATGAAATTTTAAAACGAATAAACAAGATAGAATATCTATGTTAAAAAAATATGTAAATTAACAATATTTTATAAAATAAGTTAATACTATGCATTTTAATAATTTTCAAAATGATCTATATGTTGGAAAGATTCTACATAAGCTGATATTATGCTTTTTTTTATTTAAGCAAATAAAATTTTACGCTACAATTTTTAATTCTAGTCAGTTATACACAAAAAAGGTAAAAATAATTTAAAACATGAATGAAATTATAATTGAATTTTTCTATTTAAACAAAGAATAAAGGGAAGTAAATAGAGAGAAGTGGGAGGGAGGGGAAGAGAGGAGAAAAATGAGGTCTACAAGGGCATTTTGTTAAGAATTTTGAGAGGAGGGTATTTTGTTCTGTATTTTGAAAAAAAATGGCACAATGTAAAATTTCCCGTTGAAGTGTTTGCTTTGTTTGTCTTTGAGATCTGAATTCAAATCCCATAAGATAATTTAAAAAATAAATTTATATTTAAATCGTCTGATATTGCCTCTTTTTTTATTAGAATTATTAAATTATATCCATTTTTATTTTACTTGATTCAGTATATAATAAACTTAAAAATAAAATTACTCAGGACAAATCCCTTGCAATTACTTAGGAAAAGGTAAAATAGTTTGAAGTTTCAATATATATTCATTGGCAAAGGTTGAAATGTCTGCTTTTATTTATCTTTAAGATCTGACTTTCATATCCCACGAGATAATTTAAAAATATATTTATATTTAATTGCTTGTACCAACTTTTCAAACTGCCTTTATTTTTATTAAAATTGTCAAATTTCAATCGGATCCGTTTTTATTTTCCGTGATTCATTCAGTTTAAAATAAACTTAAAAATAAAATAAATTATTCCGTACGGCCTGTAGAGATGGCTGATGATACTAACACAATCAATGTTTTTATTAACACAACAGATTCAAATATTTTTTACTTGTATGGACAAATTTGTTCTTGCTTAACTACTCTCTAAATGTCATATCTTTATTAAAATACACTTTCTTTATATTGATGGTCATTGCTTATTTATCTTATTTTTATAATTAAAACGCCTGATGAAATCTTCAAGAATCAAGAACCTGCAGGGAATGTTTGATTTTTTTTTTTAAACTAAAAAGTATAGCTACAATAATATACTAAGCAACCATTTATTGAGGAAATAATCTTATTTTTTAGTAACTTTAGTCAACTTAGTTGGATTTGCATTATGTCACTTTATTTATTTATTTGCATCAAAATACTGTAGTTCAACAAAAAAACACTAAAAACTCTAGTAATTGAAAATAAACTCGTATTGAAACAAAATATTATAAGCTAAAAAAGTTGGTTGAAAGAATGATTTTGCCCCATGTAAAGAATGGGTTTTTAGTTTTATTATTTTCTATTTTTTTAAAAGAAAATGTATTAGGTGAAAACTTCAGTTATGAAAATAATATGAATAACAAATAAGTCATTAATATAAAGAAATAAACATGTACCTTATTGGTTGATGATCCGTATACAATTTGGCCATTCTTTAATTGTTTTCTTCGGCAACTTCTTTCAACCATAATTGTTTATCTTTATTTTCTCACTGATTTAGTTCATTAAAATTAACATGTATCTTATGTGATTTCTTATTTGGACTAAAAGTAATCTTAGCCATTTGTATATGATAGCAATTAAAATAATGTCTTGATTTTTTGAAATAAGATTAAAATCTATTATTAAATTACATAATAATAGTATATATGACCATATTAAAAAAACAATGGACAGTTTTCAAAAATTAATCTAAACATAAATGCTACAAGGTAATATAAAAATTATGTATAAAATAAATAAATAATGTGTACACTAGAAATAACTAATTTTTTATCTCAACATAAATTAATAAATAAAATATTCCATCTCACGACTTCTCTCAACATTATTTTGAAACAAAAAAGCTCCATTTCAATAATAATCTTATACTTTTATTGCAGTTTTTTTTTAATTGGTGTTATTTTGAATTTTTCTATGCTTTAATAACACAATAACAATAAATTAATCATGTTGAATTTGCTAAACAAAATGATAATATAGTTTAATTTATTTTTATACTTCTTAGACTACACTAAATATATTCAAATTAGATAAAAATTTAATAATGAAGAATATATAGTAACTAATAAATGGTCTTTATATTAGAAGATTTCATAATCTCTGGGAACTAAAATGATAGTTGAAAGATATATACATGGAGGGCCAAAAATGTCTATAAAAATAGTTTGTTAGTATCATGACCCTGTACTCCTGTAGAGATCTCTTGTCCAATTAAAAAGGGAAGTCAGAGTCGTTGATGATAACCTGCTAATAAAAAATAATAATTAATTCTGTTCTGATAACCGTCACAAGAAAAACGACCCCTAAATATCTCCCACACAACTTCCCACCAATTTTTCAACTCTCAATTATGCAAAATATTCCAGTAAGAACACAACATTTTTTTTAACTGGAAGAAAATATTTAAACAGTTTCAACTGTCGTTTCATGTGCTTTGAAAAATGTATATTTAAACTTGTTTTAATTAAAATGAGGGTTGAATACATACTTTCATGAACTGAAACAAAACCTTAAATAGTTTCAATACCATTATCAATTATTTCGAACTTTCTAAAATGCACGCTTATTTCAAGTCGAACACTCACTACTTGACTTGACTATAATAGACATTTCTTTCAACTAAGATAGATACTATTTTATGATTCTTGTATTGTTTTCGGAAAGATAAATAAACATGTAGGTATCTAGAAACGAAATTCCATAGGATAAAATCATAAATAAAAAAAGACATTTCTATTATAATAATTGTTTGTTTTCATCTCCCTTTCCTCTCTTGTCATGCTATTGTTGCAATTATTCAATATTTCAATGTCTTCTTTGTTCCCATGCAAGACCCATAATCAAAACCGTCCCTCTTATTTTTTTTCCACATCATCCTCACATTCTCGAATCGATATCCTCGACAAGACAGGACTGACGTGTTGTGGCGCGCAGTGAACTGTTTTTCAGAAAATCTTTTGGTTAGATAGATGGATAGGGGAATGTGCTTTGAAGTGTGGTACCGTAAAAGATTCCCTTTTACAATTAGCTATGTACGGTTTGAGATTAACTCTCAGCCGGTTTGGGATTCGGGCTGACTGAGGGGGCAGTATTATTGGGCTTTGAGATTCGTGTCAAGTTAAAAAGAACGGTCCAGATCAAGTAATTGTAAAAGATTCTCTTTTACGGTACCGTCGGTGATATGAATTCCACATTCTCTTCTCCTACAACTTGATGGTCTTTATTTGAGTTTTCTGGCGCCAGTGGTGGAAGGTAAGTATCTCCAAGGGTGGCTAAGCCACCCCCCAACAATTGCAATTTTTTTTATCAAGTATATAGAAATTGAACTAAAACTTTTATTTTAAGTGTATTAGTCCTCCCATGATAATACAAAAAATGTAAAGGACTTGAATGGAAAATAGTTTGTGTTATATAAATTTTGGTTATTATTATTATTTTTTAAATATGATGTTTATTCGGTTAGTCTCTCTTCATACTCAAAGTCGAATTCTACCCCTAACTGACGCTTCCTACGACAATTCACTTCACTGACTCCGTTAATCAAGGATACTTCTGCTCAGCAAAAGAAAATATGACTATTGATCGTCAAATAAATTGCTTGTGCATGTTAGATAGAAGAAAAAAAAAATCCAATCAAGGTTTATTATATACTTTAAGTTCTAAATTTATTCCAATTTATAGATTCTTGATATAATTTTGAGATTATATAAGAGGATTTTATATTTTATTTTTATGATTGTACATTTTTGTTTTTGTTTTTGTGATACTGCGTGCGGACTTTGATAAAAGAAAGAGCTGTCAGAATATTTTTATTTTACTTAAAAATGTAATAATAAAAAGGGATCGACTAACAGTCCCCTAAACGTCCCCCTAACGGTCAAAGTACAACTGTCAGTCCCCCATTCAACATACATTAATTCACATACAAAATGAAAAGTATTCATACCTAAGATATCAAGTATTCATATATAATTCATCAAGTATTCATATCTAAGATATCAAGTATTAATTCACATACAAACTGGGGACCATTACTTTTCGGGTGCAATAACTGTCAGACTGCATTGGGGACCACAACAAAAAAGTCACGTGGATCACACCACCAGTTCTACATTCATTGATTAAATTAATTCACATACAAAATAAAAAGTATGAATACCTAAGATATCAAGTATTCATACCTAAGATATCAAGTATTTAAAAAAAAATTGGACACAATACCTACTCATCTTTTACACGTTTTTTAAGGTGGTTTTTTTTTCTCCGTTCAATCTAACTAATTTTTGGAACGATCTATGAGGAATTTTGCAAATCTAAAACCACGAACGTGTTCTACACAATTTCCTCTTTCAAATGAGATCCATAATGACATACTTTTACACGTTTTTCAAGGTATCAAATATTCAAAAATGGAAAGTATTCATACAAAATGGAAAGTATTCATACCTAAGATATCAAATATTTATATATAATTCATCAAGTATTCATACTTAAGATATCAAGTATTTAAAGAAAAAAAACTGGACTCAAATATGGAAAGTATTCATACCTAAGTTATCAAATATTCATATATAATTCATCAAGTATTTAAAGAAAAAAAACTGGACTCATCTTTTACACGTTTTACACGTTTTTCAAGGTGATTTAATGATTGACAAAGTTAGTTAGAATGGGGGAACGTTTAGGAGACTGGAGTGCGGGGGACAACATCTTAATCTAAAAAAACGTATCATAAAGAATATAAAAATAATCTTCACTAAGGCATGAGATCCTATCCTACCAATCAAGAGCATTAATTGAAAGGACATTAATTTCCAAATATATAATTGAAAGGACATTAATTTCACTATTAAACAAAACAAAAAGATGAGAGGAAGCGGTGTGCATTTCTCATGCTTAGTTATCTAATCAGTATCCGGTTTCTTTCTTTTAAATTTTACTGTGTGAACTGATTGATCCAGGGACCCACAGAAAAAATAAATTAGAAACATGACAACATCATGAACATTAGTTACATTACGATGTTATCTCGAATTATGGCACGGATGTTTTTTTTTTTTTCGGAAGCTTTACGATTTTTTTTGTTTTTCTTACTATTTTTCAAAGTTAATAAATAATTTATCATTAGTCGTGACGGAAATTTGGAGACTTGATCTTCAATTTTATTAAAAGAAAATATTATTAATCGTTGTTATTGAAAAATGAATGGACTGAAATATTGATCACATACGCAGTAAAAAATAAAAATGAATAATGTATATAAAAATAAATATAATAATACAACTCCAACGTTGGATCCAAACAAAATCGACTACAAAAGAAAAAGAAAAAAAAACAATACTAGGCATATATCAGTTGGGCATTGATGGGTCTAAATTGTAGCTAATAAAATTTATAATTTAATATTGTAATTGGTCGGATTACAAGCGCATAATTTTAATGATGTACGCTACTATAAAACGTTAACTATACACGGCATATCATATATGGATGTGAAAAAATTCAAATAAACAGTGTGTAATGGAAGGAGGTACTTGTGCGGAAATAAGCTCAATCATACACTCACGGTCATTTAAAACGTAACTGTGTACTAAAGACACCTATATTTGTACAGGGTTTATTATTAATAAATCATGTACGGCTGTACTACTTCATACACGGTTTTTTCTAAAAATATCTGTGTATGATTTTGCTCAGTTTCTAAACACTGTTTTTAATAGAAGTCGTGTACAATTCATTCGCGCCTCTCAACTAAAACTCTTGTTATCTGTTAATTATTTATTTTATTTAGAGATCACCCCTCAACTGTCTCTTTATGTTTACTCCATTTAAGTTCAGCCCCTCATCAAAGAAATTACTTGTGCATGTTAGACAGGAGACAAAAATATCCAATCAAATGGTATATGCTTAAGGTTTTAAATTTTTTCCAATTTATTGATTCTTCGTATAATTTTGAGATTATATAAGAAGATTTTTTATTTTATTTTTATGATTGTACTTTTTTTGTGTGGTATTGCGTACGGACTTTGATAAAAATAAGAGCGATCAGAATATTTTTATTTTACTTAAAAATGTAGTCAATAGAGAATATAAAAATAGTCTTCATTGAGGCATGAAATCCTTCAAATCAAGAGCAATATTTTATATGGAGGAATATAACGTGGCCCCTCTTTCCAAATATATAATTGAAAGGACAGTAATTTCATTGTTAAACCAGATAGATGAAGCGGTGTGCATTTCTCATGCGGGAATTTTTTATGTATACAAAATATTATTAAATAATTAAATAAAACAGATAGAGTAATTTTATTTTTTGATGTCATAGATGAATCCGAAAAAATATTTGGATACAAATTTTGAAACCGAAATTTTATTCCGATCGAAACTGTGTTTTTATTTTCTAAAAGTGTGGCTGATTTTTTTTGAAATAGAATGAGTGTTTGGATTTTTTTATAAATAGCAGCTGGGATATTTTTAAAATAAAAAGAGTAGCAATTTTTTTTCTGAAATAGAAAGAGTGCTGAAACTTTTTCTAAAACAAAAGAAAACACTTTGGATCTGGAAAAAAAATTCGGTTCCAAAGTATGGATCCGAAATATTTTTTTGTATACATGGCAATCGAAAATCTCAAGTATTCTTTCTGTTTCTCTTTATTACTTAATTATAATTTCTATAAATAAAAAATTCCCTTCTCATGCTTAGTTCTCTAATTAGTATCTTTTTTCTTTCTTTTAAATTTTATTGTGTGCATTGATTGATCCAGGGGATAGTCAATTCTAAACCGTCCGATACGTACTAAAATTTTCACAGACGGTTTAGAATTATATAAAAATTAAATATATTAACTTTTAAATATGTTTATACAAATCTTAAAGCATATCAGATGACTAGGTCCGGTTTTAGATGATATTTTGTCCAAAGCCTTTTGAACAAAATCCAATTTCATTTTTTAAAGGTATTAAATAATGGATTATTAATCATTATGAAATTTGAAAGCTTTACCTCTATCTTTCTTTAAAAAAATATTATTTGTCACTGTCATTAAAAAAATTACGTACTATCATTTGTCGCAGTTAGTCCTTTGAAATGAACTGAAATATCGATAGCATATACAATGAAAATAAAACAAATAATGTATATAAAAATGAGTACAAGAATACAACTCTAATATTCAATACAATAAAATCGACTAAAAAAAAAAACCACTGCAAGAAAAAAAAGCTATTCCGGAATATATTTGTTCGGTACATTTCCCGACATTTTTATTAATATCCAAAGTTTAATACAAATTATTAATTCTGCCCAGAACTCGACTCAATATCGAAAAATACCCAAACCGGCCAGAAAATGGCCGGCTTAGGTACCAGAGTACTCCATATTTTTTTTTTTTTTTTTTTTTTTTTAGAGAGAGACACTATGAAGATCAAAATATTGAAATCTAACTCTGAAAATTTGAAATTTTTGTTTAAATTATTTGTTATATTACTTCTTTTGATGTATAATTAGCATATTTATACTAAAATACGATAGATTAATTGAAATTATGTTGAATAACACTAAATTATGTTAAATTACGTTAAATTACATTAAATTACGCTAAAATACGGTAAATTACGCTAAATTACAAATGAATAGGGACGATATCTTCACTGAAAAGGGGAAAAACGACGATGAAACTTCAAACGGTCATAAAACGGCGCTCGAGTGTCCGATTTCAGCAAATGACCACTTTTCGGAAAGCTTGCGAAAATACGCATGCGTCTGTGCCGGCAATGCCGGATTCTGAAATTCAGAATCGCCAAAAAACTAAGGGAAGAGCCTCAAAACTTGAGTTGAAGTTTCCGATTAAGATTTTCATTTCTATTATTCAATCCAAATAGCTCAGTAAATAGTTACATAATGAACTTGTAGCATACCAATTTTTACTATTTTCAAAATTTTTTTACTATTTTTTATGATTCATGAAAGATGAGCAAAATCAGTCTACTATAGCGTAATTTTGTGTAGTCTAGCGTAATTTACCGTATTTCAGCATAATTAGCGAAGTTATTGTAATTTAACGTAATTTAGTATAATTGAACATAATTTATTGTAATATAGTGTAATTCAACATAATTTCAAGTAATCTAGCGTATTATAGTATAAATATGCTAATTATACATCAAAAGAAGTAGACGAGGGATCAAGTTACAACAACTATTTTTTTCATTTTCAAAGTACAAATTGTCGATCCAAACCGTTCAACATGATTATCTAAATAAAATGTGCTTGCAGATCAAATTTTACATTTTTTTGAACTTTTTTACTATTTATTAAGATGGGTACAAAATTCAATGGTCTGAATATGACTATTTTTTGTAAAATACTTAATAAATAGTAAAAAAATTCAAAAAAATGTAAAATTTGATCTGGAAGCACAGTTTATTGTGGAGATCATGTTGAACGGTTTGGATCGACGATTTGGACTTTGAAAATAAAAAAAATGATTGTTGTAACTTGATCCCTCCTCAAAGAAGTAATATAACAAATAATTTAAACAAAAATTTTAAATTTTCAGAGTTAGATTTCAATATTTTGATCTTCATAGTGTCTCTCTCTCTAAAAAAAAAAATGGAGTAAGCCGGCCAGAAAATGGCCGGTTTACTCTGGTACCTAAGCCGGCCATTTTCTGGCCGGCTTGGGTATTTTTCGATATTGAGTCGAGTTCTGGACAGAATTAATAATTTGTATTAAACTTTGGATATTAATAAAAATGTCGGGTACATTTCTCTGTCTTCTTTGTGGCTTTGCACGCTCCGAAAACAGACTGAGTCTTCTCGTGCCGATATTTTTTTAATATCCAATATTAAAATAAAATTAATAAAAATACCCACTATTTTTGAAAAATTATAAAAATGCCCAGGCCACCGACTCGATGGCTGAATTCTTTTATGGGCCACCGAGAAACTCGACGGCCGAATAACATAATTTTTTTTATTCTTAGGTTTATGTCAGAAACCCTTTTGGATTTATGGTTTTTTTATTTAATTAGAAATTTTTATGATTTTTTTATTTTTTCTATTAAAATATTAGAAATATTTTTATATTTCGTTGAAAATAGATGGAATATTATATAATTTAATTTACTAGAAAGACTGCAACAAATAACCCTGTTAACATTTTTCAGTCGGGATTTTTTTTGCAGCTATAAGAAAAATTAAAATATTTCTTTGTGCATTACAGGAAAAAATAAAAATGTTTTGGATCTAAGTTATTGATCCTGGTTCAAATGAAGAAATTATCGTGGTCCTTCTAGTACATTCAAATTCTAAGGTACTCCATCTATTTTTCTAGAAGCTATTTTATATTTTTAATATTTTAATATTTTCCTAAAATCACTTCTAAGAAAATAGATGGAATAACTTAGAATTTGAATGTATTAGAAGGACCACGATAATTTCTTTATTTACTCAGAAATGACTTTTGAACCGGGATCAATAACTCAGATTCAAAATATTTTTATTTTTTTCAGTAACACACAAAGAAATACTTTAATTTTTCTTACAGCTGCAAAAAATCCCGACTGAAAAATGTTGACCGGTGTTATTTGTTGCAGTCTTTCTAGTAAATTAAATTATATAATATTCCATCTACTTTCAAAGAAATATAAAAATATTTCTAATATTTTAATAGAAAAATAAAAAAATCATAAAATTTTATAATTAAATAAAAAAACCATAAATCCAAAAAGGGTTTATGACATAAATCTAAGAATAAAAAAAAATTATGTTATTCGGCCGCCGAGAATTCAGACGTTAAGAAAATCAGTGGCCTGAGTATTTTTAAAATTTCTAAAAAATTGTGGGCATTTTGTATTAATTTTTATTTAATATTGAATACTAATAAAAATTTCGGCTTCTCGTGTGACATATATTGATAAGGCGTCAGATAAGATTAAGTGTGAGCATTCCCCTTGCTATAACAACAGTGCACCTCCCTCTCCTGAACTTCATTTTTTTGTCCCCACTCTCTCTTCTCCACCAAATTTCAAATTCGGAATACAATTTAATTTATGTCCCTTTGATGAATGAAAATGGGCTTAGGCCTTTTTACTCAAAAAAAAAAATGTCCCTTTGATAAATCTAAAATCTTGATTTACACACAATTCATTTTAAGCAATTCTCATTCACAAGTCCCTGTGAATGGGACCCACTTGTCAGTATACACTACAAGAATGAGACAGTATCTATGAGAATAAAAAGTGAATATCCGCGAGAGTATACCGACAGAAAGGTGATTTTTCTATTAGCAATGGGAGTATCAGCGAGGGTATACCGACAGTATCCCTTGTGGATATGTCCCATTATTATAGTGAGTAGTGGATGCTTGATAAGCCTCAATTATATATACTTTCGGTCGAGGTTTTACCTCTTAAATTGCACCAAATTCTTGTATTTTATGTTTAGTTTAGTATAGAATGCACCGAAGAATCAAGTTACTGCCTTTCCTTTGTTTAAATTGTAGAAATCGAGCAAAAAGAGCAAAACTGCGAGTTGTGCGGGTCACACAAATTCCGTGCGGGTCGCACCGATTTAACCGAAAGTTCTGCAGGTGCCTGTGCGGGCCGCATGAAGGCCGCACAAAATTATGGCTGTCGACACACAGTTCGTATTTTGGTCATATCTTGGTCATACAGACTCCAATTTGGGTGAATCAAAGCTTAACTGAACCAGAACGAAAAGATCTACAACTTTAATGAAGGAAACAAATCCAAATTCGGAATGTAGAATTTTGTACAGCCGCACCAATGGCCGCCCAGCCTAGATTTGGACAGATTTTATTGCCATCTTCGCTCGATTCACTTCCATATTTTGTTGGATTGCTTCCCAAGGCACAAAAATAGCTATATATGGGCAGGGAGGCAGCAGGAGAAACTATTCTTCATTCTAGATTTAATTTCCACATCTCTCTCTACACATTTTCTATCTTCTCCTCGTGATCAAAGGCGATTAAGAGCAAGGTTTGAAGGATTCTCGAGCAAGCAAAAGTGAAGATCAAAGGCAGCGAGCGAAGAGATTGGTGTAGTCTATTCTCTTATTTGTTTTACTTTATTTTCATTATGATTTCTCTTGTAACTTTCTTGGATGTTAACTCACCCATGAGAGGCTAGATTTCCTCTCTAGGGGCTTAGGCTAGAAACATGAATTTGTGTTGAATCTATGTTTACTTGGATTATTTCTTTATGATGATTGTTTGCATGTTTGTTTATTCTTGTTGATTTTACAATTCATGTGCTTGTATGATTTGATTGCTTGTTAATTTCCCGCTTGAGTCTAATCAACTTAAGATGCTAGGAGTTATAATTAATGGTACCAAATTGTATACATGAATTACCTTAGGATTAAGATTAGAAATGACCAAATCTATTTCTTAGTCCGGAACCACAAGAACAAAGGTTGAATTGAGGTGAAGGACTTAATCGTGAAGCCTTATATTTGATTGGGACACCTAGAATTGAACCAAATATCGTATGAAGGACTTAACCGTGAAGTATTGGTATTTAGAGATAAACTAGGCTAATCTGTGCTTATGGTCTAGATAGCTAGGGTGAAGGACTTAATCGTGAAGTCCGAATTATCTAGACACGTCATTAATTCACAAAAGTGACCCTTTTTGATATTTACGTTTAGAAACCCCATAATTGCAAACATGAGTTTAGAATACCGAGTAAATGTAGATTTGACCAAAGGATTGTATGCCGATAGCCCCTAGACTCTTATCCATTTGAATCACAAACTCCTTTTATTTGTTTGTTTAAAATTGTCTTGTTTTAATTTCAACTCTCAATCGGGTATTGAACCCAAAAACCAATTTTACAACAAAACCCCTTTTTACTTTATTTGCACTATTTTAGAGCTAATTGATTTAGTAGAAAGTAATATTTCCCGTTATCTTTGGATCGATACCCATAATTACTACAATGATAGATTGTGCGCTTGCAATTCAATCTAGCTTTGCGTATTTAGGATTTTACAAATTTAAAGCAGAAGTGTACGAAATAGACCAATTATTCCTATACCC
Organism: Carex littledalei; assembly: GCA_011114355.1. Classification (NCBI taxonomy): domain Eukaryota; kingdom Viridiplantae; phylum Streptophyta; class Magnoliopsida; order Poales; family Cyperaceae; genus Carex; species Carex littledalei. The sequence continues at coordinate 4,710,654 of CM022087.1, forward strand.
AAAATACACAACAATGCTTGCTTAAATTCTGCAATTTTCTTAGAAAAATCAATACACGTGAATTTTCACTTGAGAAAAAAACTGTTTTAAATGATTCTTTCATAATCTTTCTTTTGTTCAAAAAAGAAAAGAAAAGAAAAGAAAGGTGATAGCACTTTAATGTTGAATTGGTGAAAAAGTTTGGTCATTATGAAAATGACCAACCTTATTGAAACACACAAGCATTGTCATTATAAATTGATCATTCCTGTAGTGTGCACAAGTATTAAAAAACTATTGAAGCTTCGATTCAACAAAGAATGAAATTTGTTCTTTAGATTAAAAATGGTGACTAAATCTTTCTTAACATCTTTTCAGTAATTGTTAAATTAGAAGAATATTAATTTGATAATCATTATGAACTTAGTTAAATTTATATAGTTACTAACAACTATTAAGTACAATGAAGACTTTTTTGTATTTTAGTTTGAGCATTTTAGTACTGTAAGCTTCCAATAAAAAAAAAGTATTGTAAGCTGAGAACAAAATTTCACTGAGCTAATATATGCAATCAGAGTAGAAGGGTGTTTTTAAGTTCGCCAAGTCCAGGGGCGGAACTAGGATTTGACTATGGGGGGCGCTAAACGAGTGCGTATCCTCTGAGATATCTTATATTTTGCGTAACCAATGCATCCGGTTCCTATTCGGGGATAGCGCAGGGGGCAAATATTATTTGTTCTTTGAGATCCGTGCAGAACATATTTGAATGGTTAAGATTTTCCAAAAAAACACACAAAAATATTAGAGATCTCAGAGGATGCGAATTCGTGTTAAGCATCATTTTAAGAAAATTAATTAAAAATAAAATTTATATAACACACGATAATAAAAAATTTCACCTTGAAAAACATTTTTTCTCTTAGACATAATTTTATGTATGTACAAATTATACATAAAGAAAAAAATTATTATTTTCATAACATGAAAGTGAAATTAACTTTTATCTCAAAGTTATAACGAATAATAATTAAAAAATTATAAACAGACACAAACCTCAATTAAAATAAATTTTGCTAAAAAAAATGTATTGCGCTTGCGCACACTTTATTTTTCTTTGTTTTTTTTTTATTTTGCATCTCTTATTTTTTAAAGATGGTTGAATTGTAGAATGCTGTGATTTGAAGATTTCATTGGCTGATTGGACACTTTCTTTTTAGTTTCTTCTATATCGTTTGATAGCTTTCCAAAAACAAAAATGTTCATTTTTTAATGTAAATGGTGCAGAAACCGAAGTCTATATGGAAATGAGAAAGCTATCACAAGTTTGCTTTTCAAACTTTCATTCAAGATCTTATAAGTTTGTAATGTTTTATAGGGAGCTACGCATAAAATTCAATTGAACTTTTATATACTTGATAACAATTTTTTGAAATGATAGGGTGGCTTAGCACGCTCCAGCTTGTACTATGTTCCGCCTCTGGCCAAGTCCCACTGTGAATTCAACTCTAAAATTTATTGAATTGGCTTCAAATGATGAATCCGAACAGTATAAACTCATCTCATTTACGAGTGATGCATCTATATGCGAAAATTTTAAATTTTCAAATTAATTTAGTTTATAATCAAGCGGTCAAAATTAAAAAGTTCACAAATTAATTTTAATGCACTCATTTTTTACTTGACTCTATACACAATTAATTTGAAAGTTTAATATTTTCATATGTAGACGCATCAGCGTAAGGTAGATGAGTTTCAACGGTTAAGATTCGTTGTTTGAAGCCAATGTGATAGGTTTTAAAGTTGAGTTCACAAAGAGGCTTGGTGAACTTAAGAACACCCTAGTTCTACTCGTGCAACCAATTTATTTTATTTTCATTAAAAACTTAATGACTTGGATGCTAATAAAAAAAGTGAGGGGAACTTCGTAAAATTACCACACCCCCTTCAATTGGAAACTCAAAATGAAATTCTGTATGGAAATTTGCAAACCTAATTTCATTTTTAGTACGGGACATCAAGGGTTGGAACTAGGGGTGCAAACGGATTGTATCAGGATACGGATCGTATAGTGGTAAAATCATATCCGTATCTGTTTTTATTTTTCAGATACGGATACATATAAGATATTAGACGGATACGTATGGATATGAATCGGATATCCGTAGATATATACATAAATATGTTTATAATATATATTAAATTATATGATATATATCTACTATTCGTATCCGAATAATTAAAATTCAAAACCATATCCGTATCCATATCCGCACGGATATTTGGATATCGGATATTCGTATTAAATTTTCGGATACGAATCCGGAAATGTGTGGCCATCCATACAAAGTTGGGTATTAAAATTCAAATTCGGAATTTGGCCATCCATACGAAGTTGGATATCAAAATTCAAATTCGGAATTTGAAAGTGACTACCGAAAATCATTTTTAGTATTGATAATATTTAAAAAAAAAAGCAAGCAATCAACTAGGTTACCGATTTTTTATTTTTTGGATGATGGTTTATAAAAAATATTCCCCCGGACGTCAAATACGGATATTGTGTGCACTCACTCCCGTTAGCAGGGCAATCCTACGTAACATATATCGCCGATATAATATCGGAGTTTGGGCTCGAGTTGAGACTGACATCGACCGTGAGCAAGACAATCTTACACAGCATGGTGCCGTGTTTTTAGTTTTTTTAAATATAAAAAGCCAGTGTTCTAAAAGCCATGATGCGATAATGACTATTTAAAACCTTGCTAAAAAAATAAAAAAAAGTCAGACCAATCACAGTACCTACAACTGGATATAAGCTGTTTATAAAAGGCCTTTGGAGAAATTGAAGAGCTATCTTATCCAAAATTCCAATTCCAATCAGTAGCAGCTGGGGGTCGATCACAGCACGTTGTTATCAAACCCATAGACTAGTAGACTACTGAATCATGTGAGGTTGCTGGCTTGCTGCTTCCGATCTATAATAAATGCCCCACTGTGGTCAATTCACTGTGCCTCTCATTAGGATGCTCTTTGCCAACTGGATATACGGACAAAATAGTAAAAATGAACTGATTTATATACTGACAAAATAAGAAGCAAAGTGCAAAAATTATCTTACAAGGCATAATTATATAACTATTTTGAATTATAAGATTATTTTTTCATTTTAAAAATAAATAAAAATAGAGTCCGGTTATGATGATATAGATGACATTTCAATTTAAGTGTCACCGGTTCTAAAATATATCGGATGGGTTTCAAATGATAATTTGAAACCGTTTCAAACCAATCTACTTCACAAATGATATATTTACATGCAAAATTAATAAATTTTGATGGTATTTAATATCAAGTTAACCGGTCATAAAAAGAGGATCTTTAAGTTAATTCTAATATATTTATTTTTTATTACTTTTTGACCGCTTGTCTCATGGGCAAAGTCAGATTTTCAAACTATGAGAGTTAGACACATATGGAAGCCAATCACATAAAAGTTTTCTTCAGAGAATGAGGGTCAATTTTACAGTACCATGACATTTTACTCTAAATTATATAGAAAATTATATATACATACAAAAAAATTAAAAAAATGAAGATCAATTGACCCCATACATTCAATATAAATCTGTCTCTGACTTAACTTGACCAAATGTTATTGAAAATTTATAAATTTTACATACAAATATATCGTTCTAAAGTAGATTGATTTGAATTTATTATTTGAAGATCTATCTAATAAATTTTGAAAGTCAATAACAATTATAATTATAATAAAATGTAAACAATATCATAATAATCGGACTCATAAAATAAATACATTTTCCAACTTATTGGACGAGTGACAAATGCCATCATCCTCTCTGCCGTATTTGTGACTTCTGGACAAAACACCTTTGAACAACAAAATTTTACATGCTGACAGATGTAACATTAGAACAGGTTGAATTGCTGCTCTACTTTCCTCAAAAAAAAAAAAAAAAATTGCTGCTCTACCATCAGTAAAAAATATATAATTTAGTTCATATCTCAGCAAACATACATAAGAAACATAAATATTCCATATTATGAAACAGATAAAACATAGGATGTGAATTATTACTACAATATAAGTAGAAGAAGGTTCAGACATATTTAATTAGTAAATTTCAGTAGATATTAAATAATTCTTAGGAGCATGTCAATAGGGCATTAGGGCTGGCAAAAAAAAAGGTAGCTTTTGGTTCGTTCAAAATTGGATCAGGAAAAAATTGTAACTAGTTTGCTGGATTATGGCTTAGCTCGTAACTGATTCAGCTAAAGCCAGACTGGATTCTACTCGATCTAACATGAATTGAGTTCAAACTTTACCTGACTCGACTCGGCTTAGTTCAGTTCGTTTATAAAACCCAACATGACAACATTTGTGTGTCGATAGGTACAATACAGGTAGAATGGAAATATTTTCATACCCATATCCACTGAGAATTAACTTTACCCATACCCTACCCTATCCTTACCCATTAAAATTATCGGATAACGAAATGTTAGCGGGCGAATAACAAATAATACTAATAGAATATAATCTTATTATATTTTACAAATAGAACATAAAACTCATTTACTTCACACATATGCAATTACATTTCTAGTAAAAAAACAAAAAAAAATGTGTCATCAATTCCAACTAAATTGTTTTTTTTATAAAGCAAGAGAATTAAAAAGTACGAATATCTCTTCGGACAAATTAAATTTACAACTAAATAATGAGACATGCAAATAAAACTAATATGTTTAACATTTTTTTTTCTTATAACAAAAAACATATACTAAATAATAAAAGTACATCACTAATTATCAAGGTTCTAAATAGCGCGCTGTAGCGTTTTCGGACCATAAAAGTTGTGGCGCTATTGGCGCTATAGCGGCGCAATATGGCAATAGCGTCATCTTTTTAGGCGTTTCGCTATGACGCGATAAACGCTATTTAAACCTTTGCTAATTATTGCTTAAACATTATCATACGAAATATCACGCAAATAAGTTTCACCATCACTAATTTGCTCAAACATTATCATATAATTTTATTTTATATAATTACTTTATGAGGAGGGTATAGGGTAACGGGTACGAAATATCCTTTACCTGTACCCTTACCCGTTTAACTAACGAAAAAAATCCTTACTCATATCCATATGAGATAAGTTAATTAAAAAAAAATCTTACTCATACTCACTTTATCGAATACAGTACGGGTCGGATAAACAATTAAAAGAGTATCATTGACACCCTAAATATTTCATAAAACCTCTTGGAGTCCAAAATTAACTAGTGGGTAGTACTTTCTATTTTAAACTAGGTTATTTAATAGTTTATGAGTGAGGCTATGGTGCTATGCATAGCACGGATGGGGTCCGTGCTACGGCTCAAAATTTGACTTTTCAAAATTCTAACGGTCGATCCAACCGTTCAATGTGATAACCATATGAATATGTACTTGCAAACTAAATTTTATATTTTTTCGAATTTTTTTACTATTTTTTTAGATAGGTAGAATTTTGATGGTCCAGAATTTTCAGAAAACACTGATTTTTCTACCTATCTAAAAAAATAGTAAAAAAATTCGAAAAAATATAAAATTTAGTTTGCAAGTACATATTAATATGGTTATCACATTGAATGGTTGGATCGACCGTTAGGATTTTGAAAAGTTAAATTTTGAGCCGTAGCACGGACCCCATCCGTGCTATGCATAGCACCATAGGCTCACTCATAGTTTATTATTAGTTTATCAGAAGTATCATTTTGAGAGAATGATACTCTCCTACATAAAAATATAGAGATGAGAAGATGTAGCTTAACCGGTGTAGCAGGTCACTTCATAAATGACAATAATGTTCTTTTGGAGTAATGTTTCTCAAACCTTTGAATTATGACAAGTTGCCTCCTGAACATTTAATTTTGACAATCATTTCTCTGAACTATGCAATCAATAAAACAGATCTTCTCCCCGGTAATTAATTTACTATTTAATGCTCGGTTTTAGAATGATCGGATTATCCTTAGTAGTTTTAATAAAAATATATTAAAATTATGATTCATGACTCTTTAATTTATAAAAAGTTAGTATTTTTTTTTAAATGTAGATACTTGATTAATATTCATAATACATGAGATATTAGCTATTTTTATTTTTATTTTTGTGTTCGTATGCTTTATTTTATTTTTGATAGAAAATAGTTCCTAGTGCTTTTTATTTAGCATAAAATAGCAAAATATTATGAAATAAGAAATTATTATTAATTTGAAATTAATATTAAAAATTCTGAAAGTATTAGAATTGGTAAAATTATTTAAACAAGTACGTATTATGGTCATTTCTTTTTAAAAATTAACCATACAGTAAATTGACTGTCGGAGGTGTTTGTTACTGATTGTATATTTAAAAGGTAATTGTCAAAATTAAAAATTCGGAGACTAATTTTTTAAGAGCCAAAAAATTGGAGGCCTCTCGTGAAATTATTCCGATTATTATTTTTAATAACATTCTATTCGTTTGAATAAACAAGTGGCAGAACTTGTCATATTGAGTGATAATATTATTAATTTTCTAGCCAGCTAAATTTATACAGCACATGGCAACATGACAATGAAGGGTTTGACAATGAACTATTGTGGGGCATTGAGGACATCTAATAGATTTGCAGAATAAATTCATAACCGGACATAAGTGACAAAATGCAACGATCATTAATGTCATTGAACCCACTAAATTTTCTATGACAAAAAGGTTACAAGAAAAAAAGAGAAGAAAAGAACGAATGTTACATGAAAAAAGAGAAATTTCATGTATACCCCTCAAAAACTTCAAAATTTTGTATTTCACCCTCTGAACTTCAAATTACGTATTTTTCTCTCTAAACTTCAAAAACTCACAAATTTACCTATTTATTGTCTTTAATAATAAAACTCATTTTAAATTTATAAAATCTATTTTACCTTTTATTAAAAACATAAAAAATATGTAGCATGTTTAAGAAAATTGTCGGTCTTATAATTGATCAGGTTTCGAGGACAAATGGTTCAATTTCTCTACTTCTGATGCATACACAAGGGTATTCCTAAATTTCACCGCGTATACGTCAGAAGTAAAAAAACCTTAAAAAACGATAAATATAAGACCAATATTTTTCTTAAACATGCTACAAATTTTTTATGCTTTTAATAATGGCAAAATGGGTATTTTATAAATTTAAAATGAGTTTTAATATAAAAGACAATAAAATGAGTAGATTTGTGAGTTTTTAAAGTTTAGAGGAGGAAATACGTTGATTTTGAAGTTTAGAGGAAAAAAATACATAATTTTGAAGTTTTTAAGGGGCATACGTGAAATCTCTCCCAAAAAAAAAACAATGAGGGTAAAAATCTGTCAGTTTTGACGTTTTAATCATGTTTTTAGTTTAAATTTTAAAATTCATACCTTAAAATAAAATTGTTAAATCTGATTTATTTCGCGCTTTTTACTATGTGCATAAAAAACAAAGGTGTTGTGATATTATTTTGGTTGACACCAAAGGTTACGCAAACATTTAATGATACGAATAATTTTTGAATGTTGAATAGTTTAAGTTCTCGATTTCTATCAAACAAAATCTAAATATTGTAGTTTACATGCACGCGCAAAAAGACTAATACAGATAAAATTTAGTTGATTTTTTTATTTTTTTTAGTTTTATTTTTTTTATTAAATATTTACGAAACGAAAATACGATGAGGACATGAAAATACAATACTGATATTTGAATCCTCGAAAAAGAAATTAGTTGATAAGTGTTATGAATATGATAGTGGATGGTCCATTCATTTTGTAACTCCCAATAATCCTCATTCACTTCTCCACTACCCCACTACTATTGGAATTCATATCCCACTACTATTTGGAATTTATTTTCTTATTTATTATTGTAATGACTTTTCATTTACAACTTATGGCCTATAAATAGAGGCATTGTAATCTTGTATTGTACACATGAGAAATATATGAATAAAGATATTGTCATCTTGTGTTCTCTCTATCTTGTTTATTGTTTGTTTATCTTTATTTTATAACACGTTATCAGCACGAGAGCTCTACTATTTGAAGATTCAAGGTAATTTTTTTATATTTAATTATGTTACCTTTTAAGTTATATTATGATAATATTATGTTATCTTTATACATTAAACATAACTTATGTTTATGGAATGGCTCGAAGCCATCTAATTATATTATTATGTTAATTAATGGCCCGAAGCCATATGAATATAAATTATGCTAATAAAATTGGCCGGAAGCCATTTCAACAATTTTATTAATTAGCCCGAAGTTTAATTATAAGATTAAATTGTTGAAGCCCTTTTTATTTTTGCTTAGAAATGCATGTCGGTGTTAAGTCACACAATTGCAATTCCTTTCCTTTTATTTTTATTTTAATTATATCTTTCATTAATTTAAATTTCATTTGAATTTTTAATTATATTTGTTTTAGTTTATAAGAATCATTCCTTGAAGTGAATGATGGAATAATAACCTGAAGTTATTATCAAAAATTAAATGTTAATCAAGAACCTGAAGTTTGTATTACTCGAATATAATAATAAGAATAATAACATGAAGTTATTATTAGAATTGTTTAGAACTTGAAGTCCTATTAGAAATTGAATAAAGATTTTGGTACCCGCAGTTGAGTACCCGCATTATACCCGCACTTGATTCCTTTCCCAACTAACTTTGTCAATCATTAAATCACCTTGAAAAACGTGTAAAAGATGAGTCCAGTTTTTTTCGGTAAATACTTGATATCTTAAGTATAAATACTTGATGAATTATATATCTTAAGTATAAATACTTGATATATTAGGTATAAATACTTGATATATTAGGTATCAATACTTTCTATTTTGTATGAATACTTTTCATATTTGAATATTTGATACTTTGAAAAACGTGTAAAAGTATGTCATCATGGATCTCATTTGAAAGAGAAAAAAAAATAGAACACGTTCGTGGTTTTAGATTTGCAAAATTCCTCATAGATCGTCCCAAAAATTGGTTAGATTGAACGAAGAAAAAAAAAATCACCTTGAAAAACGTGTAAAAGATGAGTAGGTATTGTGTCCAGTTTTTTTTTAAATACTTGATATCTTAGGTATGAATACTTGATGAATTATATATGAATACTTGATAATTTAGGTATAAATACTTTCCATTTTGTATGTGAATACTTGAAAAACGTGTAAAAGATGAGTCCAGTTTTTTTTCTTTAAATACTTGATATCTTAAGTATAAATACTTGATGAATTATATATGAATACTTGATAATTTAGGTATAAATACTTTCCATTTTGTATGTAAATACTTGAAAACCGTGTAAAAGATGAGTCCAGTTTTTTTCTTTAAATACTTGATATCTTAGGTATAAATACTTGATATATTAGGTATAAATACTTGATATATTAGGTATAAATACTTGATATATTAGGTATGAATACTTTCTATTTTGTATGAATACTTTTCATATTTGAATATTTGATACTTTGAAAAACGTGTAAAAGTATGTCATCATGGATCTCATTTGAAAGAGAAAAAAAAATAGAACACGTTCGTGGTTTTAGATTTGCAAAATTCCTCATAGATCGTCCCAAAAATTGGTTAGATTGAACGGAGAAAAAAAAAAACCACCTTGAAAAACGTGTAAAAGTAATGATCCCCAGTTTTGACAGTGTAATGGTCCCCAATTCATATATCATATATGTAGTTCATTGTATAGATATCAATACTTGTCTTGTATAGGTATAAATACTTCACAATGTTACTATTAATACTTGTAAAATAAAATTACAGTTTTGACAGTTTAGGTCTCCAAAACAGTTATGACAGTTTAGGTGCGGTTCCCAAAAACAGTTATGATAGTTTATGTGCGGGTATAATGCGGGTACTCAACTGCGGGTACTCATATCAGCTTCCTTAGAAATTTTAGTATAAAATAACCAGCCGTTATTATAAAATTATTATAATAACCAGCTAAAGTTATTTCCAATTAAAAACTTGAAGTTTTATCTTTATTTTATATTAATATCAGATACCCTGAAGCTATCTGTTAAGCATATATTTTTTTTCTCCATATTGTGCAATTTTAGATCTGACTAGATTTCTTAAATTTATATCTATTCAATATTAATTTTAGATCATACTCATATTTTTTTTATAAATATACAATTTCAATGGGATTATAAAGATCTGTATTATTATTAGTTTTAATTCATGTAACATGTATAAATAAAATAATATCTCATAACTTATGAGATGTGAATGTGGAGATGCGTTTTGTTATAATTAGACACTGCCTTATTAATCTGAACAGTAATGGTAATAAATGAAATTCATTCAAGGATTAGATTATCGAATACAACGTATGTTTACCAGTCTGTATCTTTGATTTCTTGATTAAATATTGTATTAATTGATGTTGGCTAACTACAGTCTATTTATATATATATAGTGGTGAATGGAAATTACACATTTATATTTTGATTTCTATGAAAAGGCCTCATGTAACATATATTTTTACTGTATATTGGAGCTGCTCTTCATATTACCACATTTAGATCCGTGAATGAAAAAAAAAAAAAAATAGGTCATGGTTGCATGATTTTCTAAATTACATCTTCACACAGTCAGTCACATAATTTATTTTCTTTTATGAGCAATTTTTTTTTCTCTCAAAAATTTAATGTTCCTGGAGAATAAGATTTCAAAAAATATTTTGAGTTGATATTTTGTCTCTTTATAGTAGAACAAAATAATGAGTTGTTGAAAAAAAAAAATCATGAATTTCGTCCAACGAGTTATGCTTCATTCCCTGAAGTGAATGTAGCAACACATAATAACCATAATAATTTCTGGACATACTCGTGTGGACATGGTAATGATGAAAATACACATTTTTCCATCAGAAGTGGAAAATTTCTTTAATGAAGAAAATGAAAACGAATCACTTGATTAATGATGAATAAATATATATATATACACACACATTTTTGTTATTGTTGAAGTCTTGTTTATGATACTTCTTTCTTATTTGTAACTGTTTTATTATTTTAGTGTTATTTCTTATTTTTGTCAATTGCAGTTGTTAATAAAAAAGAAAGATTGAAGGCTCCGAAAGAGCAATATTGTTGTTACATGGAGGAACTCAACTTTATATTGATGATGCATTATATTCTTCTAAGTCTCAAAGAAATTTATTAAGTTTTAAGGATATCCGCCGAAATGGATACCATGTTGAGACAACTAATGAAGAAAATGTTGAATATCTTTATATAACTAGCAAAATCTCAGATAAAAAATGCATATTGAAAAAATTGTCTATGTTTTCCTCCGGTTTGTATTACACATATGTTAGTGCAATTGAAGCACATGTTATTGTAAACCAGAAGCTTACAAATAAAAATATGTTCATAGTTTGGCATGACCGGTTGGGCCATTCCGGATCAATAATGATGCGAAAAATAATAGATAATTAATGTGGACATTCATTAAAGAACCAGAAGATTCTTTAATCTTATGAATTTTTATTTGTTGATTTCATTTCTAGAACGTATACAAGATGATATTTGTAGACCAATATATCCACCATGTGAACCATTTAGATATTTTATGGTTATAATTGATGCATCAATAGTATGGTCACATTATCAACTCGCAACCTGACGTTTGCAAGATTATTTGCTCAATTGATTTGATTAAGAGCATAATTTTATGATTATTCAATTAAGAAAATACGTCTAGACAATGTTGATGAATTTATTTCTCAGACAATGCATGTCTATTAGAATTGATGTTGTACATCATGTAGCTTATGTTCATACACAAAAATGAGAACTTGTTATTTTGCATGCAACAACATTAATTCGCATCATGCCAACAAACTATTATAAAACTTCCCCTTTATAATTGGTTTTTGGTCACATACCTAATATTTCCCATATAAATTTTTTGAATGTGCGATATATGTTATAATTGCTCCACCACAACGCACTAAAATGGGACATCAAAGAAAGTTGGGAATTTATATTGAATTTTAATCTTCATATGTAATAAAGTATCTAGAACCATTGATGATAAATTTATTTACGGCTAGTTTTGCCGATTATCATTTTGATGAATTAATATTCCCAACCTTAGGGGGAGAAAAACAATCAGCTGAGAAAATATATTAGTTAGAATGAATTATCATTGTCTAATTTAGATCCTCATAAATAATGTGAACTAGATGTTTAAAAGATAATTCATTTGGAAAGATTAGTTAATCAATCCCCAGACGCATTTACAAAGAAAGTGACCAAATCACATGTACCAGCTGCTAATGCTCCAATTAAAGTCGATGTCCCTGTTGGACAGACTAATGAAATTATAACACGCATGAAGCGTGGAAGATCAATCGGTTCCAAAGATAAAAAATCCTCGAAAAAGAAAAGGAGCAAAGAATGAAAATGGTCAAGTCGAGGATATGATAATTTCAGATAAAACTCTAGAAGAGAATCAAATTATAAGTAATATTGGAGTTCCAGCAGAAACTCAGGTATCTAAAATTCATGAAAATAAAGAGATCTCGATAAATTATATTATGAATGGAATAAAATGGAACCGAGATAAAATTGATATCAATGATATTTGCATATAATATAGCGCTAAATATAATGAATAATGAGGATCATGACTCGAAGTCTATTAAAGAATGTCGACAAAGAAATGATTGGATAAAATGGAAAGGTGCAATTGAGGCAGAGTTAAACTCTCTCGAAAAACGAAAAGTTTTTTGGCCTGTAGTTCCAATACCTGAAGGTGTAAAACGAGCGAAAATAAAATAGGAAAGGTGAAATTTTGGGATATACTCATTTGTGGTGGATGCAACAATTTTTCTGTACGTAATTAGTCTGGCAGTCCTTGAATGACTTGATTTTCGCCTAATGGATGTTTTTACAGTCTATTTATATGGCTCGCTTGGTAATGATATATATATATATATATGAAAATCCCTGAAGGATTTAAGATGCCTGAAGCATGTAATTTAGGTTCTCGAGAACATTATTCAATTAAATTGAATAAAATATTTATATGGATTAAAGAAATTTGGACGCATATGGTATAATCGTCTAAGTGAATATTTATTGAAATATGGATATAATAATGATACGATCTGTCCATGAAAAGATATGGAAATGATTTTGTTATAATTGCAGTTTTTGTTGACGATCTAAGTATCATTGGAACTCCTGAAGAGCTTCCAAAAGCAATAAATTATTTAAAGAAAGAATTTGAGATAAAAGATCTTGAGAGGACAAAATTTTGCTTTGGATTGCAAATTGAACATTTAAAAATGACATTTTTATGCATCAAGAAAATTATATTGCAAGAGTGTTGAAATAATTTTATATGGATAAAATCACATCCATTAAGCATTATGATAGTTGTAAGATCATTAGATGTGCATAAAGATCTTTTTAGACCTTGAGAAAGTGATGAAGAACTACTTGGTCCTGAAGTACCATATCTTAGTGCAATAGTAACATTTATGTATCTTGCTGGACATGCAAGATATAATATATCATTTGCTGTAAATTTATCAGCAAGATATAGTTCTTCTCCTATGCGAAGACATTGGAATGAAATTAAATATATACTTCGCTAACTCTGAGAAATTTTAGCAAGACACTAAGCAAACCGAGAATATGTTTGGTTAAGATCTGTGATCAATACATTCGTCAGGCATGTAGTTTGTCTTCTGGAGAAATGATCCTGAAGATCATATATTAAGATAATATTGTATGTATTACTCAATTAAAGGAATGATACATTAAAGGAGATAGAACAAAATATATTTCATTAAAGTTCTTTTTCACACATGATCTCCAAGATGATAATGTTATTCAACAAATTCGTTCAAGTGAAAATCTAGCAGATTAATTCACTAAGGCGCTCCTACTGTAATATTTGAAAAGCTTGTTCGTAATATTGGAGTTCGTCGATTTAAAGATCTTAATTAATGTTGTCATGAGGAAGAGTTAATATGCACTATATTTTTCCTTAACCATGGTTTTTCCCACTGGATTTTCCTGGTAAGGTTGTAGTTGTGTATTAAAAGGAATATTGTACTCTTTTTCCTTCACTAGATTATTTTTCATAGGTTTTCCTAATAATGTTTTAATGAGACATCTTCTTATGAAATGGAGATTCAAGAGGGAGTGTTATGAATATGATAGTGGATGGTCCATTCATTTTGTAACTCCCAATAATCCTCATTCACTTCTCCACTACCCCACTACTATTGGAATTCATATCCCACTACTATTTGGAATTTATTTTCTTATTTATTATTGTAATGACTTTTCATTTACAACTTATGGCCTATAAATAGAGGCATTGTAATCTTGTATTGTACACATGAGAAATATATGAATAAAGAGATTGTCATCTTGTGTTCTCTCTATCTTGTTTATTGTTTGTTTATCTTTATTTTATAACAATAAGAGAATTCACGCATAAAATAGGTACAGAAGGGCGCATCATAGCGGCTTAAAATAGGTTCTCAATTACGACCGAATAAAACGAAATTCACCCAATTGGCGCATAGTTTATATTTTCAAGGAGGAACCTGGGGCCTTACCAACATTATTATGACAGGGTGCAAACGGATTGGATACGGTATCCATTTTCATTTTTAGAATACAGATACATATCGGATATTAAATATATACATATCGAATAATGAACGGATATACATGCAGATTGAATATTAATATTAAACTGATACGATTACGAATATGAGTATAATTTGAATATCTAATTTAAATACTGTGATAAAAATTAACATGTTATTAAATAAATTATTTTTTCATTAGAACATGAAAATAACTTAAATGCATATAGTTTTGACATTCAATTATCATGGTGAACATTATTCTTACTTTTAACTTGTTATATTATTATAGAATATATATCCTGAATGGCCTAACACTCTTCTTAGCGCGCGGTTCAATTCTCAATAGTACCGGTAAGTGATCACTTGAGTAGTTAGGTAGATGAAACACCTTGGTGTTTGGAAAAATGCTTAGCCAATCAGCTGTATAGAGCCCTCGATCCAGTCTTTCAAGGATGAGATTTCGTTCCTGTTGGTTGTTTGCCCATGTGTAGGCAGGTCCTGAATATCCGAGATCTATGAGACCCACCCTTTGTATGAAAGCTCTAAATTTCTTGTGCTTTGATTTGAAATTAGAGTTTCCACCCGCTTTCTCACTAGCATCTGATATACAATTGAAGTCTCCAATTGTGCATATCGGTAAGCTTTGATCGTTTGCATAGTGCTCAATACGATCCCAAATGTAGTCATTGACTCTGTCTTCGCAGTCACCATAGACAGCGAATAGTACCCAAGCCGGTGAGCTTGGATTTATTTGAATTTTTGCAACTATAAAAAAACTGAGAGGTTTTGAGAATCGAGGCCGAGATGTTATCTTACCAGAGCAGCCATAGGCCCCCTCCACAACCTCTAGAGGGAACAATCACGGAGTTCGATAGGGACAATTGTGAAATTCTATGTACATACTTCTCCTTTAAACACTTAGTCTCGGAGATGAACGCCAGCTCTGCTCCGGTGCTTTGTAGGTAGCGCCGGAGGGTGGGAATTGCCGAATGCAAAATTTCATATGAAAACCAAATGATACAATGAACCATGCTTTCTGCAATTAGCAGATAAGCATGACCATAGGCGTTAGGATGAGACGTATTACGTAATCCAGCTAAAAAATGCAAAACATTATGGAACAAGTACCCATTAAAGCCTCTAAGAAAAATAGGTTCTTGGACCACTTGTCGCCACGGTGTTTTCAACTTTCCATGTTACTCCAACAAAAAAAAAAAAAAAATTAAACTTGGGTACAAAGATTATACAAGGACAATCATGCTATATCTAAACCCAAAATAATAGTCACGGTTAGACTAGGGAACTTTTGGTGGATAAAGGGATCAAACTAGAATACAATCTTTCACAATCTACCTTTTCTTTTTTGGTTATGTGCATCCAAGTTAGCTACACAGATTCCCAATTATGTGGATAAGATCACAGTTTCTCTTTATAGGTAGATTAACTTTGTCAGCCAACTACTTTCTAAAAACTACAAATCCGGTAACATATCATAAAATATGTGATCACATGTATGGAGCAACTAATGAAATTGTTTGTGAAGATTAAATAAATGAGACTACAACATTATATTACCAAATTGAACCTTTACTAGTCCGTCAGATGGAACTTTCTGGGAGGAAACCGAGAATTTTAATCAAAATAGTAAGTTCACAACATCAACCAGTGTTGAACTATGCAGGACCAAAACATGTCACAAGAAAAAAGTGTACAGGATCAAAACATGTTCAAAATGAATGGAGTCGATAGAATACAGATGCCATTTACTATCTGAGTTGGTTTTGGAAGACATTAAATAGGCAAGTTTATCTGCTAATAAAACGGAACTTGTAAAACGTACGAACACAACGAGACAAACCTATGCTGAACAACACAAGACCAAAACATGTTAAAAGAATAAAGTAGAGAATATTCAGATTACAGTACAACTACATGTGTGCGGGGGGGCAGGGGGGGTGGGGTATACTTGTATGGACCATCTAATTTGCCCTTCCCATGCTTTTATCAGATGAAGTTAGGCTTATTTGATGTAAATAAGGATATAACATATACAAGAGAGAAAAAAGGTCCTGTTATGTTATGCCCTGAAACATGGGCTTCCGGTCAAGATCTTCAAGAAATTTCGGTCTACTTGCACGTTCTTACCAGGCCTAACCTTAAAAAAAGACCTAAACATCAAATCAGGATCAGTATCCTTCCATCATGAAAGCATTCACAAATCCAAATCATACTAGCACGAAAGCGCAATTATTAATCCTCTAATTCTAGAACTATTGAATACTTACGAGAATAAAGCAACATCCAGCAAATATCCAGGCATCCAAAATCAGAAACAAACAAAAGACCAAACTGCCCTTCTGACACTCTGCTCTCAGAAGCCTACTTGTTCTTGGAAGACTTCTTCTTGGAGCTGGAGAAAGTGGTGTTAGAGCTAACTTGTGGTTTGGGATGCTTCTCAACTTCACTGGGGTCAAGCCACTTGAGAGGCTGGCGATTGAAGAAGGGCCAGTTCGGCACAGTTACCAAAGCAGTGAGAACGACCCCACCGGCATAAATCAGCATCATGAGGCGGAAGTCACGCATAAAATAACCAATAGCAAATGCAGCCACAGCTGAGGCCACCAAAAAGATTTGCATCAGCATTTCTGCATGCTTCTGCCCCTGCCAATCCATCTGGAGAAAAAAAAGAATAAGCACTTTGGAGTTTATTTATATATCTAAGAATTGCTAAAAGTCAGGAAATCTTTTAGGAATTCCATTTTTAATATCATCCCTGAAAAATCTAGAATACTGAGGCCGAAGAAGTAATGTCGCTGCCGAAAAAGATCCAGGAATATAGGATGCAAACTATAGAATTAAGACTAACTTAACCTGAATTTTTTAACAACAAAAGTTTCCTTAATAGAAACTTGATCCCAATTAATTTAAATATCACCTAAAATTCTGGGTTAAAAATGTATCGATAAACTGTAGAAAACTCGATCCTTCAACTAAACAAAACCTGGATGTTCTTATACATGAGCATTTTCAGTTATAACTTATAACAAAATCTGAAAGAGAATGGTACACAAAAACTCTAAAGTATTGTTCTTTTTCACTTAAACAACAATTAAAAAGTATACAAGTCTTAGTTGAGAGGTTAAGAGCAAGTCGAAAATGTAATAGAAAGATAAACAGATTTATCTAAAAGTCGTGATCAGTAAGAACTACTGAAACAATACATACTCCAATTGCAAAATGATACATATTTTATGGAAGAGGAAGAACTACATATGCATGATGACCTAAATTCCAAGAAATGAAGCTATTACTTGTGTTCAGTTGTTTCTCTTAGCAAATGTTTCTAGTCTTAAATCTCTAAAGTCAGATTATTCCAATAGTCCAATTATAAGGGTACAATAGAACAAAGATCCACAATTTACCCAACAGCATTCCGATGGACTAATTGTAATGGTGCTGGATGGATCATGACCTAAATTTGGCTTGGTAATTTGATTGGACAGTTCGGGTAATTGAAGGAAGGTTTTTTTTTCCTTTATAGAAATCAGGGAAGAGAGAAGGAGAGGTTACATAGAGAAGAATTACAGAGATCGGATTACTCTTCTTAGTTCATCACTTCCTTTAGTATTCCGATGTATATTACAATGCTTAATGAGGTGTTTACAGCCTTCCGATACTAATAATAACTAACTTTCAACAGTTATTCAAAATTTTCTCACTACATGTCACAAATTGACTAAAACATTTTTTTTCATATTACTAATAAACAAAATCCAATTACCTTAATAAAAATTATCCAGTTTGCATTCTACTTTATCTTGGTATAGGACACTAAGTGCATTTTAAGAGACAACTTGCTTATCTTGAATAATAAAAATAAAATAATATGAGCTTTTAAGAGCCAACTGTGAAATAATCAGAGGCCGAATCTCATTTTCTACACACAATTGGTTCTAATTGTCGTAAAACCTAGATCAACATACAGAACGGGAAATCTAACCAGCATTAACATTCTCAAATTCTGCTCATCTCTCTAATTCAAACATGAAAACCCGATAAAAATAATCGATCAATTTCAATCAAAAGAACGAACTGTGTTGATAGATTTGAGATACCGTTACCATCTGAGTTGATCTGGGCAACGCAAAATAGGAAGTAAAGAAAGATTAGCGAAACACAAAATGCAAGAAAGGACAGAACAAATATAAACCAATTACCTTAAAAATTATCCAGTCTGCATTCTACTATAATCTCAGTATATGATACTAAGTGCATTTTAAGAGACAACTTGCTTATCTTGAATAGTAAAAATAAAATAATATTAGCTTGTAAGAGCCAACGGTGAAATAATCAGAGGTCAAATCTCATTTTCTACACACTGTAGCTGGTTCTAGTTGTCGTAAAATCTAGATCAACATACGGAACGGGAAATCTAGCCAGCAATAACATTCTCAATTTCTGCTCATCTCATAATTCAAACATGAAAAGCCGATAAGAAAAATGATCAATTTCGATCAAAAGAATGAACCGTGTTGATAGATTTGAGATACCGTTACCATCTGGGTTGATCTGGGCAGACCCGAAATAGGAAGTAAAGACAGATTCGCGAAACGCAAAATGCAAGAGAGGATAGAACAAACAGTACCTTTGTGCGATGAGACCGTCGATTTGAGATGTGAGAAGAGGTAGAGACTACAGAGTAGAGAGAGCAGACCAGGTCTATGGGGAATTTTTTCAGCAATTAACACTGTTTTCTCACCAATTCCTACCTAGGGTTGTATACTTGTATAAAATCCAGACGAAGCGGAGAGTTTTTTCTCATTTCCAATTTGAGATTGTTGGTGTTTCTGTTTTCTTTCTCGTTAATGAGAAATGGGCTTTGTTTATTTTGGGCCTCTCTATT
The DNA here is from genome assembly GCA_011114355.1 of Carex littledalei. Lineage (NCBI taxonomy): Eukaryota > Viridiplantae > Streptophyta > Magnoliopsida > Poales > Cyperaceae > Carex > Carex littledalei. Next base: position 4,730,256 of record CM022087.1, read on the forward strand.
ACTTAAATTAAATTCAAGGCCTCTTTCTCCCTTGGTAGTAGGAAAGTCGGACTATCAAAATAAGGTTAGTTTCCAGTGGAGCCGATTTAAAACGGGCTCTGAGGATCTTACTTTCTATCCTATGGAATTTTACTATAGTATAAAAAGAACAATATAAATTTTGAATAGAAAAATAAAAAATGGAACCACGTCACTTTTTATACTAGTATTAATTTTTCTCTGTGTACGACTTTACTTCAATGCCACTGAGAAGTAGGGCTGCACAAAAAAATTCGTAGTTCGCGATTCGATTCGAGTTTGATTCGAACAAATTTGTAAAAACTTCGATTCGAAATTGAGTTCGTTCAAAATTAATTCAAACCAAACTCAAACTGGACCTAGTTCGTTCGAAATAGGTTCGCAAACCAAATTTAGTTCGAAATTAACTCAAACGTAAACCGTTAATTTCCGCTGATAATGAACTTTAATGTTTTATTTAGGATAATATTTGAGTTTTAATAATTCTAAGACTTTGGTGATTGTTCTGTACTTCTATTGATATTTAATTTGTACTTTGAATACTTTGGATATTTGAAAACTTTGGTGATATTACTCTTGTTGGCTATTTGGAAAACTTTGGATTCTGTGATTGTACTGAACTTTGATTGATTGTACTAAACTTTGGTGTTTGATATAAATTTTGATATTTGTAATGAACTTTGATATAAACTTTGGTGTACTGTATAATTAGAATTCAGAATGCCTGAGTTTTTATTGAAGTACTGTAATTTTGAACTATGGCCCAACCATAAGTCATAACTCGTAAGTCGTAAAAAATTGAGTTCGTTCGAAATTAATTCAAACCAAACTCAAACTGGAGGTAAGTTCGATTCGGTTCGGTTCGTTTACAACCCTACTGAGAAGTGTGAGAACACTATAAAATTTTACATGTACTTCGAAAAAAATATAATTATATTTTATAGATTACATCTCATAGGCGAAAAAATAGATCACGTTAGCCTACACGTCACTTGCGTATGTACCGAGCGATTGATTTTGCTGATTTTTTTTAGTTTCTATTTCTCATATGCGTTAAAGACTTTTGATTTGTCTTTATTTGTTCAAAACACAGGATTAACGAAACAAAGAAAGTGAATAGAAATTATATTTCTAAAAGAAAAATCAGAGACAACCAGCCGCGTTATTACTCACTATGAATGTCGAAATAGTATACAAACAAACTTTGGAGTATTATATGCTATTTTCTTTTTCTTTTTTTTGGGTGGGGGGGGGCATCAAGTAATACTTCTAAGTCTTATCAAATTTAACGGGTTCTCAAAACAAAATTCGTTGCTCTGCGCAGGGACGGATCTCAATACATTGGAATGGAAAGGTGACTAAGTTACTTCTATGATTTTAAAATTTTAGTTAATTATATTGAAATTTAATTAAATTTTATTTTTTCAGAAGTTTCTATATAGTCCAGCCCCTCTCAATAATAATCAAATGTTTACTTGTAATCTAGTGGTTAGAGTTCTATTTTGTAGTTGAGAGGATCTTCACTTCAAATCCCACTCACCACATTGTACATTTTAATTTTCAGCCACTTTTATAAAAAATTTCTAGTTCCACCCCTGACTTCGTGTGAAAAAGTTGGTTGTGATTTTATGGTAACTTTTTGTAGATGTTACTTTTCTGCCAAACGAAAAAATAATTGTTCAAGATTCTAATGTCCCTCAGCTGGTTGCAACTGAGATCAGAATTTATGTTACATTGTGCGTATAAAAAAATAATTGAGTGTAGACCATTTCAGAGAATGGAATAATTATAGAGAATGTAATATTAAGAAATATCATTCGAGAAATGTGTTATTATCATGTTTGATTTGCACATGACTATCGCTTTCAACATTTCAAGAAATGCTCTATCACCATGTTTAGTTCACACATGACTTATTTTCCCTCCTACTAATTATATGGAGATAATGGTATCGGAATTTTAATTTATTTAATTTAGACACTGCAATTGGGGAAGGGCAGCAAGGAGAGAGAGAAAGAGCAAACCTGTAATCGGAGAAGAGAGAAGTCAAAGATGGAGTGGAGAGAGGATGAGGCGGTTTTCCTCTCATGAGACAAAGTGGAGAATAAAAGAGAAAGAGTTTCATCAAAAAAAAAATTGCGCGTTGGGTGTGATTTCCGTCGAGCAACGTAATAGCCATAGATTATGGAATCAGAATAGCAAGAAATTACGTATTACCATATCTATTCTCTTACTAATTTTTCCAAACACAACAATGAAATTGCAATAATAAGGAATCACCTTCCTAAAACACTGATCAAATGCCCCCAGACACTTCCAATCAGTCACAGAAAGTAACTAAGTATAAAATTTTAGTTAGAGTGGAAACGGTGTTGTCAAATTTTAACTAGTTTCAAGTGTATATTAGTTCAGCTGCCCAAAACTAGAGAATTGCAAACTTGCCGTCTTATATTTGGGTGTGTTTACATCACGTCGAAAAATTGAAACGTATCAGTAGCATGCCGTGTTGTTTTTTTTTTCTTTTTCTCAAATATTATTTAGAATTAGTTAAAAAATATGTAACAATGTATATAAAGTATGAAAAATGTCTAAAAACATGTAAAAGAACTAAAATTATCCTCTTTTTATTTCAATTATTTGTTTAGTATAATAAAAGAACTAAGTTTTCTCTTTCCTTTCATTTTATTTTGATATAATTAGGAAAGATTTTTTTTAGGTGTAAATAACATTTTCATATGCAACTGGGATGTAATTTGAATGAATTAATAAAAATAGAGTGAGGCTACGGTACTATGCATAGCACGGATTGGGTCCGTGCTACGGCTCAATATTTGAGTTTTCAAAATCCTAACGGTCGATTCAAACCGTTCAATATGATTATAAAATGAATATGTACTTGCAAATCAAATTTTACATTTTTTCGATTTTTTTTACTATTTTTTTAGATAGGTAGAAAATCATTGTTTTTGGATGGTCCAGAATTTTCAGATCAAGTAATTTTCTACCTATTTAAAAAAATAGTAAAAAAAATTGAAAAAATGTAAAATTTGGTTTGCAAGTACATATTCATTTTATAATCATGTTGAGCGGTTCGGATTGGGGCTGTAAATGAGCCGAGTTTGAGCGAGTTACCCCCAACTCGAACTCAGCTCATTAAATAAATGAGCGAGTCAACTCGAGTTGGGATGGTAATAACGAGTTGTAGAGCCAACTCGAACTCAGCTCGTTATCAACTCGAGTTGGCTCACAACTCGTTTAACCAGTTAAATCAATACAACACAAGTTACATTAGATAAATCAATACAACTCGTTCAGATTTGGGTTTGGTTTTGGTTATTCTGGGATTTTTTGTGTCCAAGACTGTGTAACTTTATGTAACTCGAGTTATAAATGAGCGAGTTGGGGTCAGCTCAAACTCAGCTCATTTATTAAACGAGTCAGCCAACTCGAGTTGTAAATGAGCGAGTTAAAGCGAGCTGTAAATGAGCGAGTTACGAGTTCGAGCAATTTTGCCCATCCTAGTTCGAATCGACCGTTAGAATTTTGAAAACTCAAATATTAAGCCGCAGCAAAGACCCAACCGTGCTATGCATAGTACCGTAGCCTCACTCATAAAAATATTAGGTGAGTGTCATGACGTGCCGTATTTTTATACATGTCGGTTTTATAAAATTCGGACCCATTACGTCTATGAAAAGGACACGAAACGAGCCGTACTGTTCTGTGTCGTGTAACGATACATGGGCTGCACGCCTGCACATGCTTGTTTTTTGCAATACACTGCTGCAGCCTGCAGTAGTGCTGCTACAACAAGTGTGCGACTATCGCGAGTCGGGACAATTACCGTACAACCATACACCACGCTCACATAACAAAATCCCCCCCCCCTCTTCCCGCCATTACAAACCTCAAGCGCGATGTCCATAACCCACTAGGAAGAAATTTCCAAAATGGAATTAACTGCACACACCATGGAAACCAGGGGTGGCTCAAACTGGCGGAGCGACGCCGGTGACCGCCTGAGACGGCTCCAGTCTTTGTTATTCGGCACCGAGCTCGCACTCGAGCGAGGAGAAGCCGCCACAGCTCGTGCACTCTCTCTCCGACTTCTCGGATTTCTTGACTCCCAAACGGGTGTTGGGTCTGCGGACCAGACGGACTCTGCATTTGTAAAGCCGATCCGAACTGAGGCTGCTTCTAAGCTTGCCATGGCGAGCCGCTTACTGGTACCTGATTCTGATAGGTACTCTCACTAAAACCCCATTGTTTTCTCCCAATGTCATCACTCTAAAATTCCAGTCTTTCCAAGTCAATCCATCTAGTAAACCCCACACACATACGCAAGCACTAATCATGTCTACAGTCACTAAAACCCTCTCTACCGCCACCACCTCCTCCGTTTAAGGGAGCAAATTCATGACCTATCTGTACATCAAGCCCCGAAAAAACACCCACGACAGAGGATGGGGAGCGCAATCACTGGGGAAGGATGCAGTGCTCAGGTGAATCCGGCACAAGACACGGGTCGACCGTGTCAGGAATATGCTTTCTTCGTTCCTCAAGGTGATGCCAGTGCCTCGCGTGATCAAGGATGGCGAACTCGTGGTTGTTGACGCCTTCTCTTCTCATGAGAGAAAGAGAGAGTGTGTGTTGTTTACAAATAATTAATTTATTATAAGGGTTTGTTTGGTTGTGTATTTACTTAAATGTATAATTGTGTGCTTTAGAAAACCCCATTGTTTTTTCTCTTGAAAGTTATTTTTCTCCTTTATTCTTGCTTAGTTGCTTGATATTTTGATGTTATATTGACTTTACTGGCTTCATGCTCTAAGTTCAACAATAATTTTATTATTTGCTTTAAATTTTCAGCCAGGCATTTCATCAAGCAGGTCAAGAAGTTGGCTGTGTATTTGTGAGGAAAGGAGATGTAGATATAGAAAGGATAAAAAAATCCAAGTACTTTCAAGCTCTTCTTTATAATTCCAAGGGAAATGGTGATAGCCATCTGGTACTCTCTCCCTCCCTCTCCCTCCTTTAAGTATTCCAGTTTCACCGAACTAACGATTTGTAACCCTAACCGGGGCGTTAATCCCCATCTTTTTTACCAACAGAGCCTTATTTGACCCTCATTTTTTGCAGATTATAAAATCAATCACCCCATAAACATGCAATTAGAGATCAGAATAAGGCATAGAAGTTTATGATACCACGCTGGTATGGTTTTGTGGTACCATACTGGTACGGTTTAGTTGGTGATTCTGACCGCTTTTATAGGAACTTTAAATAGCTAGGAGATACGTTTAAGATAGTTAGAGTCACTGATGTTGGGTTTAGTTCAACGATTTTGTATTTAAATTTCAGTAATGAAAATGGGCTGTCTTAAAAAAAAGAAAAATAATAAGGCATAAAAGGAAAAAACAAAGAAGGAATAGCAAACAGTATGGGATTAAAATGGGCCAACTCAGTCCCATGACATACTCAAATCCTACTTGCAGTACTGAAATACCTAATACTTGTTAGTGACATTCAGTTACCTTCTCTACCCAGGATATAGATGTAGCTGCAAATAGCAAGCTGCCGCCTCCTCAAACTCTTACTTCTCACCTGTACAAAAAATCCAATTCAACTCGAGGAGATTCAATTGGAAAAGAGAAACAGTTCCCCAACACTACAAGGCTGATGACACAGGCCAAGATAACTTCTATTTATAACAACAAGCCGTCAAACCCAAATATTTCCTCTTGCCAGGACTCAAATGCAAATCTCAACTTTACTGAGAACATGGATATAGACACTGAAAACAGAAACTATCATAATGGTACGAGCACAGAACACTATGTAGTTAGTCACACATTCACACGTATTTGTTCAGTTGCAAAATTTATACAATTTACACCTGCTTAAGCAGACCTGAGTTTGAGCCTACCACCTTTTTTCTTTAGAAAAAGAAAAGCAGCATGCCACTTTGCACTCAAGTATTCAGTATACTAGGAAATAGCATATGCATATCCAGTTTGTACAAATACCAGAGCTGATCTGATTAGCTAATTTCAAACTTAAGTACTTTGATCCTTTGTCGTCCTAAATGGCTCATACCTGGTATAATAGATGAAAGAGGCAATCAAACCAGAATGGAGAATGAGAGGCAACAAGGGTTCTCGGGTTTTAAACAGAAGAGGAGGCACAAGGAGTTTACAAGCCCAATTTCCGAGAGAGCAAATTCTCCATCTAGCAATGATGAGGCCGAGGGGCAGACCAATGGATTTGTCACAGCAAAGGCAAAATTGGTAGTTTTGTCTTATTGATTTAGATTATGAAATTTACTCGGTGGCTTTTTTAGTTAGGATTACTGTACTGGATCACTATTTTCTTTACTTGATTAGTTGTGTTTTTGTTGGCGTCAAAACTTGGTCCCGTACAGCAAAGTCATTTATTATTGTTCACTTGCTTTTAGACTAAGTCAATGATTGAAGCATTCAACCTCTTATTTGCTGTTATTTGACTGTAAGGAATTGGATAACCAGCAGAAATTTGGTCTGCGGGCCCCACCTACTACATCTCCTTCGAATGAATATAATAACACAAGTATGAGACATTATGGAATTAGGCCTGGAGGATTTAACCGCAGGGGACCTCGTGGTAATTTTGTACCTCCTATAAGGAACAATAATGGTAACACGAGCACCATGGCTGGGTCGCGAATGCCAGGCAAAGGTGATGATGGACTTGATGACTCAACACGTAAATGGTAATGTTTTCATCCATCCATTAGTTTGGCCATCTATTCTGGTTACTTGATGCTGGCATGGCTGGTTTATAGTAGAAACATGAACTTTTATGGTCTCATGTAACAACACTGAAGGTCTTTTAGGAGTGAAAGAAAGTAAAGAAAAAAAAATCAGACAATTTGCTTAGAATAAATATTCCAAATAATAACATGACATCTAATTTTAGTATACCTGGTCATCTTTGTACAAACAGCTATAGTAACTACTTTCAGTATGTATTGACTTGTATCCAGGGACTGCCATTTAACTTGTTCAGTTTCCCAGATCTAGGCTTACACTGTAATCACTAATATTATGTTTTTCTTTTTTTGTTGAAGCATGGAATTGCTATGTGGTCCAGATGGAGAAATTCCTGAAAAATTGAAAAATATTGAGCCTCGCCTTATTGAGCACATTAGCAATGAGATCATGGAGAAAGACCCTAATGTTCGTTGGAGTGATATAGGTATATCTGCTAACCCATGTACCGGATCAACAATCAATACCGGATTTGAGCTCAATTTGGTCCCATTCTTCTGCTTTTCTTGGCTTCTACCAAGTTTTACCCAGGAGATGGCAATGCTTAAAAAACTTAAATGTGCAGTTATTGGTATTGTACCATTTAAATTTGGTTTTCACGTGTACCAGCTGTGGGTGGTGCCACTGGATCAGGGGAGTTCTGATTGACCCTGTAGGCTTCACTAGGGTCCATCATTTTCTTTCATAACATTTAGCATAAGCAACCTGTTAAATGCTTGTTTTCATACCATGTTTTCTGTAGCTAATTTCAAATATTTCCATTTTTTGTGCCTCCTTTATATTTATCCTCCACTTGTTAATTAAATCTGAAGCTTGAATAAAAATTAAAATCTTAAGTTATGGGCGTCAACCATCTAACATATTGTGTCATTTCAGCTTTGCCTTAATGGGCATCAAGGAGTTAAATATCAACCAACATGGAAACATATTGAAGAACTGGAGGCATGAAAAATGAAGGGGTTTGAACCCACTTATTATTGTTTTTTGTGTTATTTACTTATCGACTGTCCTTCTTTTGTAGCTGGATTGGAGCATGCGAAGAAATGTGTGATGGAAATGGTGATTTACCCTCTCATTCGACCTGACATATTTCGTGGTTGTCGCTCTCCGGGCAAAGGACTTCTTCTATTTGGTCCACCTGTAAGAGACCTTGAACTTCAATTTCGTATTATATTCTTATTTTTTGGTTTAGATGTTGCTTTTACTTGTATTGGTCATAATCGCTACCAAAATACCAATATTCTATAGCTCGATTTTATAGAGTTTATTTTTAATATGATATGTGCAACCTTCTTTCAACTATGTAGGGTACTGGAAAGACAATGATAGGGAAAGCGATTGCAGGAGAAGCAAAGGCAACTTTTTTCTACATATCAGCTAGTTCTTTGACCAGTAAATGGGTATATGTCTTGTCACCAATGCATTTTCAGTAAAAAAAGTTGAGCTGCAATGATTTTGCATGTGCCATCTCAAATTGATGTATTTGGACGTACTCTATAATAGATAGGTGAGGGAGAGAAGCTTGTTAGAGCACTATTTGGAGTTGCTAGCTGTCGCCAGCCGGCCGTTATATTTGTAGACGAGATAGATTCTCTGCTCTCTCAGGTATTAGTTTCTTTGCCTCTCTCTCTCTCTCTCCCTCCCTCCCCACCTACCTAATTTTTTTTATGTAATATTGTTCCTACTATTCTCTTTGAAAATTCTTAAAATTGGCATGAGGGTTTCAATGGCAGCGCAAGTCAGAAGGGGAACATGAGTCTAGCAGAAGACTCAAAACTCAGTTTCTAATAGAGATGGAGGGCTTTGATAGTGCCAATGACCAAGTACTACTTATTGGTAATTCCTCTACCTAGTATAATCTGTACCAGCGCAAACTTGTTTTTGGTTTTCTATAAATTCCTGGTCAGAATCTTTTTGGTCATGGTCTCTTTAAGGGTTGCCAATCTACACTATAACTAAAAGGTTGCTTGTTGGTACATACATTTTGAAACAGGCAAGAATGACCTATTCAAACTTTACTGAGTTTTTATATAAATCGATGAGTTTGCTTATGGCATATACTTGCTTAGGTATGTCTATGAAAGGACTTCTAATTTTCCCTTCTGTTTCTGTTCCACATTCCACAATGTTGCTGTTCCTCGGCAACGTTGGGTTGTACAGTACCTACTGAAAATTTTCTTGTTAGTTTTTCTCATTTGCATGTATTTCTTTCATTTTGAATGGCAAGTATTTCTGAACATGTTTTCTGTCTCATTACTGCCAGCATGACCCAACTGGTGGTGTTGCGGATGTACAGTTTAATAACCAAATGTATTCTATGCATTATAAATATTTATATCTTACTAAATACTTAAGGTGCGACAAATAGACCTCAAGAGCTAGATGAAGCGGCACGTAGGAGGTTAGCAAGGCGATTATACATTCCACTCCCTTCATCAGGTTTTCCCTTTTTCTTCTTTCTTAATAAAATTTCGAGGCTGCTGATGGGTCTGTTGGATCCAATGGCCATTTTGAAATTGAAATTCAGCTGATCTGACTGGCCCACTAGTTGAAGAATATATTCCAGCCAAGGCCTGAAGGGTAGGTCTAAAGAGCATTGGTTTAGGTCTGTTTTTCCTGACCGGCTTGGCATCCCTGATGGCAAATTGAAATAGGAATACCAGATTTTTCTCTTTTTGCGTCCTTTCTATTTGAAAATAGAGCACCACATCTAATTTATGGTATCGAAGCAGTAAGTTCTGCAAAATAGGATTTTAATCAAATCATTAAGCTCATATTCTTCTAGAGCATAAACTATGGACTGACCTGACTGACAGCAGGTCAGGAAATCCCACCTGCTATCTTGATAGGTCTGAGGTCTGTCCATTTCAAGGCAGGTCTTGGTTATGTTGAATTGTGGAGTTGGGTCAATGTTTACACTTAAATAGTCAGATAAATAATTTCTAATGTGCTGTGAGTTTATTATTGGGAAGAGGCAAGGGCCAGTATAGTTCGCACTCTACTGGAGAAAGATGGTCTTCTCAAGCTCTCACCAGATGAAATTGCAACCGTTTGCAGATTGACTGAAGGTATGCTCTGATTTTGTGAGATCCTACTATAAGGGTTTCAAGGAAAAATAAATTAATTCATTTGGTCTGTTTTGGGTTGATCATTAAAAGGGTAACATTTGTGTTTAGTGATATTAATGAATGGAAACCATGATTCTGGAGTCAAATGATTGACTCAAATTTGGATAGGCAGGAGGAGCTTCAAACTCTGGCCTGATTTTGGAAAATGTTAACAGCGGAATTTAAATTCTGGCTTTTATTTTAAAAGACAAATTAAACTATCTTTCTAAAAGATGTTAACAGCCATAGTTTGAAATTTGGGCTGCCATTTTAGAACCATGGCTGTAATTTTGGAGTCAGGGTTCCGTTTTCAGCTTTTGTCAATTTGAATTGGAAGTGTTAATATGGTTAATTAGTATATCCAAAGTTACAAACACAATTTTTCCCATGCAAAACCCAAACCTGACAAAGAAATAATTGACTTTAATACATCTAATTGCTCACATCTTTGATCTATCTTATCTTTTCATATAAATGTCGATTTTTGTTCATTTGGTAAATAACTGAAGACCATCCCTCCCTCTCTTTGGCCCCTTATGAATGAGTGAGCAACAATTTTTACTGTTGGCAGTGTCAGAAAAGATGGGCGATAAGGGTATTTGAGTTTCCAAACATTTAGGGGGCACATAAATTATAAGATATCTTGTTTTACTGGATTGTTCCATATGTTTCAAGGATTTTCAGGGTTATATACAAAAACTTTCTTGTCCTAGCTGGATAATTCACTAGTTCAATACATGTTTTTCCCCTGCATTTGTTGAATAATTACATGGCGTAATATATTTGGTTTGTTGAGCTTTTTTATTTGATGAGTCTAAAGATAAGTAAAATGCTAATGCTTTGATTAGAAATGTTCCAATTAAAATAATTTGTTTGATATCAGGTTATTCAGGATCAGACATGAAAAACCTAGTGAAGGATGCATCGATGGGCCCACTAAGGGAGGCACTTATTCAGGGAACTGAAATCACAAAACTCAAGAAAGAGGATCTCAGGCTGGTAAATCTCAAAGTAAGCAACATATTCAATTTATTCACACAATAAATTTTATTTATATGTTCGTATTTTTTTAATTGTTTTGTTTGGGGGGGGTTTCTATTCTACCTTGCAATGCTTCCAAATATTCAGAACTTGTGCAAAATATAAAGCATAGATATACCTTTTCTCTCAATATCAATATTATTCAAAAGGAACCTCGTCTAATACTCTTTCCTGATTAGGAAGAGCAATGATTTACTTGGCCGAAATTTATATTGATGGTAAACAGAAAGAAGAAAAAAAAATGGGAAGGGATGTGCGAGATCTTAAAAATGGGAAGGCATCCACCCGGTATGGCATCCAGACTGGACGCCATATCGGATGAAGTCCTCTGCCCCGAAAAAAAAAATTACATATCCTAGACACCATTCCAGACGCTGTCCATGATCAAAATTGGAAATGAGGAAGAGAGTGAGAGGAGAGAGACAGATCTGGACTAATCTGGGTTTTTTTATGAGGTATGGGAATGGACTCCACCTTGAATGTTTTTTTTTTATTGTTTTTCGGCATAGGCCTCCGTCTGGAATGGCGTCCAGGATGATTTTTATTTATTTATTTGTTTTCGGCAAAGGTCTCCGTCTAGAATGGCATCCATGTAGTTTTTTTTTTTTTGGCAGAGGCCTCCGTCTTGAATGGCGTCCAGGGTGGATGCCCATTTTTAAAAATTCCCCAAATCCCTTTCCATTTTTTTTTATTTACCATCAATAAAAATTTTGGTTTACTTGGGGCTGGTGGGGTGATAATTGGATACTTCTCAAACCTACTGGGTTATATGGTAACTTCTGTGTTCTCAGTTTTCACGTTTGTAGTAAAGACTTCTATTCTCTTTTATTTTCCATCTGATTGAAATATTTGTTTTATACTTCGCAGGATTTTGAAGATTCTTTGCAGGAAATCAGGCCTTCTGTCGGCTCAAACGAATTAGTTACCTATGAAGAATGGAATAAGCAGTATGGTAGTTCTAAGAACTAGGTTTGACAAGATAAAACAAAAAAAACAGTTTGATTGTATTAGATACGAAGTGGCAATGAACCAATGATCAGCTGGAAGCATTTGCGTCCGTAGAATATTTAGAGAGGTAGTTGGGCTGACGTGGCTCGACCCATATCACATTTTCATAGCACCAATTAATGAAAGTAGATTGGAAGACTTAAATGATTTGACCCATGTGGGTATTTTCTCCATGTTTAAAGCATGCGCATCAATGCATCATCCCTATTTTGTGTCTATGGATTGCGTCTGCCTTTCTTTTTGGGCCTTTATGTCTTGATAAAGACGCCTTTTGCCCTTATTTTGAAAAAGGCAGAATCTATCATTTTCTATACCTTTTGCACTCCATTAAATCAAATTGTCGTGACATAAGTCGGTCTCCTGTCAGAAAATTAGTGGGAACTGACTAATTGATGTAAATCAGTATCCTGCACTGTACGTTGACAACAGTTTATATTCCATGGAGTAATAATTGAAAAATGTGCACTTTTTTGTAAATTAAATTATTTCATGCATCTTACTTAGAAAAACATCTTACAAAAGATGTTTTATACCACTAGAAAACATCGACAATTGCTTTAATCCTGAAATGAGCTAATATTGTTGCTCTAGCATATAATTTGATATGGTTATTGTGTTTTCTTTTTCTGCTTATAATGTCTATTTTACTAATGTACCAGTAACGAATTTATCTATGTTTTAAATGATGAATTGATCATCATTGTAATTCAAGAATGTATGCCTTTAATATTAAACAAAAAAACATTATTTTTGTTTTACACATTACATATTGAAAGAAAAATACGAATGCAAGTTAAAAATGTCATGAATGGGGATTTTTGGAGAGCATGAGCTCAGTTTAAGTTCAAGCAAGCTGGAGCTCTCAACACTCTCAAGTATTTTGTTTGAGGTTGAATCGCCATGTAGACACGTATCCCAGTTGAGTTTGTGTGCTAGACAAATATTGGCTCATTGAGCCATCTTGTATTCTTGTTTGCAAACCTGTATTATTAGGTAGAGTGAGAAAATATACATATACAAATCAATCCGTGTTATAAATTTATATTTCCATTTTCAAAGTTCAAAAAATCAATCCGAATCATTAAATATGATCTTCATTTATAAATGTACTTGGAGATCAAATTTTACATTTTATTTTATTTTTTACTATCTTTTTAAATAGATAAAAAATCACTTAATAAAAAAATTCTGGATCTATCCGAAAACAGTGATTTTCTAAGTAATATGCATATTACAACAGCCTCACTACACAACACTCAGATAAAGCCCAACCTCTTTCTTTATTGGACTAAATCTCCAATTACTATGGTGGAAGATATTTTTTTTTTTTTTATGAGATATGGTGGAAGAGTATTACTACGATGAGGAGGGTTCAAATGCCTTCATTTTTTGTGTCTCCACCATGCCTTCATTTTTTAAAACTTTAATAACTCAAAATTTAAAACTTAAAAGTCAAAATAAAACCGTTGGATATGATCTACATACATCATTTTATCTATGTACTCATAAAAAATTATCACATTTCAATTTTGTTTTTATGTGAACCAATAAGTTGAAAAATCAACGGCTAGAAATTATCCACGTTAGTACGTTTTTTACAAGCTCTTGATGACAACCAAAACAAAATTGAAATGTCATAATTTTTTACACGTGCATAGATAAAATGATGTAGATCATATCTAACGGTTTTATTTTGACTTTTAAGTTTTAAATTTTGAGTTATTAAAGTTTTTAAAAATGGAGGCATGATGGAGGAATGAAAAATGGAGGCATTTGAACCGTCCTCTACTGTGATTAGGTTATAAATTTTGTAGAATGAACGCCTGAATAGTCCAATCTGCATTGCAAAGTTTATAGCGTGGACCGCGTGGTGGAACGAATTCATATCACCGACGGTACCGTAAAAGGGAATCTTTTACAATTACTTGATCTGGACCGTTCTTTTTAACTTGGCACGAATCTCAAAGCCCAATAATACTGCCCCCTGCATTAGCCCGAATCCCAAACCGGCTGAGAGTTAATCTCAAACCGTAAATAGCTAACTGTAAAAGGGAATCTTTTACGGTACCGTCGAGGATATGGATTCGTGGTGGAACATGTCAATATGATAATGTGAACATTTAAAGCATTGCTTGTACCATTCAGATTCGGTCTTGTAGCTTTTAAGAAAATCCTTGCTAGAAATGCCATGTGATATATTATACCTGAAATCTTGCTTGTTACATGCACTGAACATGTACTTGCATGTTTCACTTTCATCATTTGTGTATAATTGCACGCCACGCCAATCCAGCCAGATTACACTGAATGGACTCTGCTGCAGGTGCTGGGTTCTGCTTTTCCGATCTCAATCATTCAAAATCGTTGAGATTTGTGCATGAAAAAATTTCTTTATCGAGATACATGAATAAAAATTTTTGAATGGTTGGGATCGGAAAAGCAAAATCCTGCTAAAAAAAGCAGCAGAGTTAGATCCCAGATGACACTCCTATTCTAATTTCTAAGCTAGCTTTATTAAGAAAAAACTGAATTTTGATATGTTGGAAATAATGAATCCATATAAATTTTCATTCTTTTTGACGCATTAAAAATTTTAATGCATGAAAATTCATGCGCACGGCATTAAAGAGCACGATAGAGATTGTTAGTAGTTTTTTTGTATCAAGATAAAAAGTGAATCCAATACAAAATTTTCATGTAGTAATTTTGAAACGAAATCCGCTCTTCTTATAGAAAAGGAGGACCCTCCTCTCTCTTTCGTTATTTTTGATGCCGTATCAATTAATTAAAATTAATTAGTTAGTTAATAGATCAAATAGTTTCTGGCAAGATGCACAACCTGAACTAAGTCTGGATTTGGTGAACAATCCTATCAGAAAAAAAAAAAAAAAACAAAGGGGTTTGAATTTTCCGAGTTCGGATTTATGAGGTAGGTTTAGGTCTTAGGTTTGGATCACACCTCATCAATTGTAAGTTTGCAACGCGATAAATACATAAAAAAATAGAAAAGAAAAAGGTTTGTCGGCCAATTAGAGAAAAAGACATGGTATATCTGATATCTTGGTCTTAGGTTTTGGGAGCTTGTCTTTTCCTGGATGGTCTCCTCTTGATTTTCTAGACAAAGACAATGTTAAAATTCTGAAAATCTGGACCATTTGAAACCAATCAGATGGTTTATAATGACTTACCTTTTTTTTTTTTTAAGTTTTTGAGGCCTTGCAACTTTTATGTTCACTTTGTGTACCGAAATTTTTAAATATAACCTTGCTAAAAAAAAAAAACCAAAAAACCACTGAATTTGGAGAATTTCATATTTACCAGGGCCACAACGACAAATGGCTTGGAGCCGCCATTTGTCGTTGTGGCCCCGCAAAAACAAAAAAATTCAGCTTATTACGGTGAATTTTAATATATTTGTTTAATAATTTTCAAAAATAGAAAGAACAACTAATAATTTGAATATATTAGAAAGAACATCAAACAAAATAGATAAACCATTTTAGATGTACTAGAAGGACTCCGAAACTTTTTTCAGGCAGGATTTTTCCTGGCTGTAAAAAAATTTAAACTATTTCTTGGTGTGTTACTGGAAAAAATAAAAATGCTTTAAAACTGAATTATTGATTCCGGTTCAAAAGTCATTTCTAGGTAAATAAAGAAATTATCGTGACCCTTCTAGTACATTCAAATTGTAAGATACTCCATCTATTTTTGAAAAAAAAAATTGATTTGACATTTCTAATGATGACAAATCATTTTTTTCAAAATAGATGGAGTACCTTATAATTTGAATGTACTAGAAGTACCACGATAATTTCTTTATTTACTAGAAGTGATTTTTGAACCGGGATTAATAATTCAGATTCAAAGTATTTTTATTTTTTTCCAGTAACACATCAAGAAATAATTTAATTTTTTTTACAGCCAGGAAATATTATGCCTGAAAAATATTTCGGAATCCTTCTAGTACATCTAAATTATAAGATGGTTTATCTACTTTGTTTGATGTTCCTTCTAACATATTCAAATTATTAGTTGTTCTTTCTATTTTTGAAAATTATTAAACAAATATATTAAAATTCACCGTAATCAACTGATTTTTTTTGTTTTTGCAGGACCGCAACGACAAATATGGAAATTTCCAAAAATAACGGTTTTTTGGTTTAATTTTTCTGGTTAAGGGTATTTTTAAAAATTTCGGCTTTTTGTACTTCATCAGGAGGATATCTAGAAATATATTTAGAAAGAATGAAATAATAATTTTAAAACATATACTCATATAGAAAGGTGATAAACTTAACTATCTTTATTTATTTAAGTCAGGACCTGCTAATTATTTGTATATAAATTACACATATTGTATCCATGCCAATACGGTAAATATTTTTTTTTTTAACATTAGTGACTTTAAACGCCTACTAATAGTTTCACCGATAAAAAAAAGTATCTACAACGAGTCAAACGACTCTAATTTCTAAATCTTAACTTCTTTATTCTCATTAATTCATCTAAACTTCTCTAATCCTACTTATTTACACAATACGGCGAATAATTATTAGGCAAGGCAAAATTATGTAGATATGAATACAGATTATTTAATCTCTCGAAGAAATACATACATTTGAATTATTTGAACTTCTAGTAGCACATCTCAAATACTTGTTTTCTTTTCCTTTTTGTTAAAATGCTCTCATATTTTGTTAAGAGTTTAATCTCATATTATGCATGCAGGTTTATTTTTAATTTTACATAGGTTTTATTGTAATATTCTAAGAAGATTATTTTGTTTATTTGTAAGCAGAATCCATTAACAATTTGTTGACCATATAAGATCATTTATCAATTTCGAACCCGCGAATTTAATTTTGAACTTTGACATTCTTATATGGGTATGTTTGGTTAGATTGAGAATAGGTTATTTTTGGAATTAGGCTATTCGGAATAGTCTATTCGGTGTTTGGTTGGGTTATAATAACTAGAATAGTGAATTCAAACTTTTTGTCTTATTATAATATGTTATTCCTAAGGGTTCTGAGATTTGTCTATTCTAATAAAACAAACAATAACTATTCTTAATTTGGCTATTCTAGCTATTCTTATTTTACAACCAAACATACCCAATACTTGTATCTTTTTTTAAGTAAAGGTTAGATGTCAAGTTACCTAACTATTTAATATTCACAAAGAATTGTTCCGGAATTTCTTTCGTGTTTCAAACATGCGACCTCTTACACAGAGAACATTACCTTTGTAACGCGGTGCGTATCGAAAAAATATCCGATTCATATTCGGACGTAAACGATGGCCACACTAGATCCAAACTGATTAAGGAATTAATTGGTTTTATTAAGATGACAACTTTCGTTGAGCAATTAAAATAATTTTAATAACTTGACTGCATGTATGGGGCGTATTTCCAAGAAGACTTTGAACAAGTATTAGCTTGGACTGAGTGGGTTTTTATTAGTAGTTAAGAGTTTCGTTGATTTACTACAATTAGAATTAATAGTTGTCTTGGGTTTTGCAAGGAGAGCATTTATTTCTTTTACTTTAAATATGTATGAAAACCTCTCTGTTGACAGGTAATGATAAAATGAATAGAAAAGTTGGTTGTTTTGTTGTGTTTGTGACTCTTTACTCTCCTCTATTACTACTTAATCGGTACGTGAGCTTAACGGGCAAGATCGTAACGGGACCACTTTGCGTCATTTTGCCACTAGACTAAATACTAATTCTCATAAATACTTGTATTTGTTTGATATTCACTCGTTAAAATACAAATACAAATATAATTTTAACATTATTCATTTTGGATTCATTCTATTGACACCCTGAAGAACTGGACTTCTGTATTGAGCCATTGATACTCGTTTGATTGATGTTTAAAATTAAATTATTAGGTGTCCGTTTAAGTTATTTGGACTCGTGATATAAATTTTCTGAAACATATATTTAAATGATTTAGCCTAGCTAGGCTTGTATAATATAATAAAAGAAAATGATGCCGGTTGCAAATGATTGATCGAACTACCGTCATTTTTACCAGATAGATTTACAATTTATTATCCGAGTTGTGTTTTCGTGTGTGCTTCAATTGCCTATCTTGTGTATGTGGGCATTCTACCTTATTGACACTTTTTATATTAATGGTAGGTTGCATTGTACATGTCAGGTCTGTATTATGAATTCATATTTTAATTTTTAAAGTTTAAATAATCAATTCAAACTGCTTAATATAATTTTTATATGAAAATATACTTACACATATAAAATTTTAGATTTTTATTTTAGTTTTTGTAAGTATGTAGAAAATTATTACTTTTGGATAATCTAGAATCTTTATATCTAGTAACATTTTACTATCTAAAAAATTAGTTCAAAAATTATAAAAATATAAAATTTGGTCTCTATATAAATTTTCATATGAAGAAAATGTTTAATGATTCGTATTGAATTGATTTGAACTTTATAAACGAAGAGACAAATTCATAGCAGAAATCTATTTACGCATTGCAAATTACCGTATCATCTCTATATATACACACACGGCACCTAACCTTTACAAATAAAAGAAACGTGCACTATTTTTATCCGGTGTACTTCTGACTTTGGAGTATATTTTAAATTTTTGCAGATTTGATAATTTGTTTGTCAGTCATTATCAACTTACATAAACAAAAATACTTAAGATCACGCGGAATCATCCCTCTTTTTTGTTTTAAGTCTGATCAATGAAAGAGAAATTTGTATGATAAGGACTTCTCGACTAAGACAAGACAGCCGGGACCTCAGTTTGTGTAAAATTTAAACCTAAAATGTTTTCTGACATCATTTGTGATGAAGGTGAGGCTATAGTAATTTGCAATGAGCAGATTTGTTTGTGATATGGATTTATATTTTTATTTTTAAAGTCTAAAAATTCGATTTGAATCGCTTAATATGTTATTCATATGAAAGTAATGTGGAGACTAAATTTTACATTTTTTCTATGTTTTTTTACTATTTTTTTATATAAGTAGAAAATCACCTGAGCTAAATATCCTAGACCATCCGAAAATAATGATTTTTTTAACTATTTGAAAAAATAGTAAAATGTTTCTAAAAATATAAAGTTTGGTCACCAATTATATTTTCATTTGAAATTTATATTGAACGATTCGGATGAACTACTTGAACTTCTAAAATAAAAATAAAAATATATAGTACAGAAAGATCAGGGCATTGCAAAGTAGCATAGCCCACTCTAGGGCTGCACAAAAAATTCGTAGTTCGTAATTCGATTTGAGTTTGATTCGAAAAAGTTCGTAAAAAATTCGATTCGAAATTAATTCAAACCAAACTCAAACTGGACCTAGTTCGTTCGAAATAGGTTCGCAAACCAAACTTAGTTCGAAATTAACTCAAACGTGAATCGTTAATTTCCGCTGATAATGAATTTTAATATTTTATTTAGGATAATATTTGGGTTTGTAATAATTCTAAGACTTTGGTGATTGTTCTGTAATTCTATTGATATTTAAATTGTACTTTGAATACTTTGGATATTTGAAATCTTTGGTGATGTTGCTCCTGTTGGCTATTTGGAAAACTTTGGATTATGTGATTGTACTGAACTTTGATTAATTGTACTAAACTTTGGTGTTTGATATAAATTTTGGTATTTGTAATAAACTTTGGTGTACTGTGTAATTAGAATTCAGAATGCCTGAGTTTTTATTGAAGTGTTGTAATTTCGAACTATGGCCCAGCCATAAGTCATAACTCTTAAGTCGTAACAAAGTTCGTAAAAGTTCGAAATTGAGTTTGTAAAAAATTCGATTCGAAATTGAGTTCGTTCGAAATTAATTCAAACCAAACTCAAACTGGAGGTAAGTTCGATTCGGTTCGGTTCGTTTGCAGCCCTAGCCCACTCTTTATATATGTGCTGGCTGATTAATGAACAGGTTTGCAGGCGGAGATAACTGCAATATAATATTTGTTTGATTATTTGTATACCCACTTGTAATAAAGATTATTTTTATTATTAAGAATAAAGAAACAAAAAGGGGCTCTGTAGAATTGGCTGCGAATAAACCCAAGAAACATTTGAGATTAAAGAAATTTCATTTAGCATGCTTTCCTCAAATATAGTTCATATTTATTTAGAGGAGGGTTCAAATGCCTTCATTTTTTGTGCCTCCACCATGCCTTCATTTTTAAAAACTTTAATAACTCAAAATTTAAAACTTAAAAGTCAAAATAAGTCCATTGGATATGATCTACATCATTTTATCCATGTGCATAGATAAAATGATGTAGATCATATCTAACGGTTTTATTTTGACTTTTTAGTTTTAAATTTTGAGTTAATAAAGTTTTTAAAAATGGAGGCATGGTGGAGGCATGAAAAATGGAGTCATTTGAACCCTCCTCATTTATTTATTATTAAACTATAAACATGTTAGAACTTGCCCTTCTGCAAATTTTAAACACAAACACTATAAACCTTTTTCTTTTTGTTTTGTTTAACTACTTGGGAATCAAAATATTATTCCGTACAGTAATTAAATTTCGTTATGTAAAATTTGAAGATGTTTATTTCTAAAATGTGCGTGCTTTTGAGAATGTTTTTTTTTTATAGTGGCTGTCAAGGGTGCTTTTGAGAATGTTAATCTATCTCTTTCAAAAAACTAAAGGCTTAAATATTGCCACATATTTTAATGCATAGTATAAAATATTTGTTGTTACTCTCTCACAATCAATCGTTTCTGTATTGGCTCACCACCAACAGTACTTTTGTGTATTTCTTTATTTATTGCTCTTGCACAAAGTAATTATACAAATGCTATAATCTAAATTTAACAAAGTATAAACCCCTCTCCCCCCTTCCAGTGGGTCCAGATACCCTAAAGTAACTCAAAATTTTAGTTTAGAGTTTAGATCCGGATCTAAACTCAAACTCTTTATGGATCTAAACTCAAAATCTTAGGAGATCCGAATTCCTTCATCGGATATATCTTTGTTTCTTTTTTCTGCAGGCACCTCGCCTGAATTTATTTATTTTTATTTGGCATATATTTGTGAGCAGTTACATAAAAATATTTTGACAATTTAATAGTTGGGACAAATTTCTAGCAGGTGAGGTGGTTCTTGGCCTTAGAGAGAGCAAAGAGAGAGCGGGATTATATAAGAGGGACCTTAAAAATTTGATAGATTTCAGCGCTCTTTGTTTCCATTAAAATTGCTCAAATTGCTTTGGCAGGTCACCAAATTTCGTCTTTCAATTATTTTAACGAAGTCGACTCGTCAACTTTTATGTAAAAGATTAAACGCCAAATGTCCGATTTTCTTTTTATCTATAGCACTAAAAAAAAGAAAAGCCTTCATTTTCAAATAAATTCCGTATGTTGCACGGATGTTTTTTAAATATTATAGATAAGAGATTCAGCATTTGATTTAGTGGTAATGACAATGTTTTTATTCCTCCAGAGCACAAGCGTCAGACAATCCCCTCGACACAGCCGAGATCCCACGCAGCGACTGTACGTAGGAAAATTGTTGAGATCCGTAGGAAATCCACTCCTAACCATCCGATCTGTATGAAGTGTGGTGATCACGGGCATTTGGCTAGAAATTATAGAAACAAACAAATTTGTTTTGCGTGCAATCGCTTAGGGCATAAAGCCACTGAGTGTCACACATAGTCGCTTCATTCCCCTTTCTCCTCCATTCCTAAACCTAGAATAGTGCCTTCGGCTGTGATTCGCCCCCGATCTGAAGGAGCTGCTCCGATGTCGATCAAACCACCTTTAGTTACTCTGGTAGCCACTCCCAGATCTCAGGCGATCGAGGCCAATCTGATGCTTAGTTTCGTTTTAGACGACATTGCGACTTGGGGGCCCGAAAAGGTTGAGAATGTCCTCCGGAGCCAGTTTGATCAACACCGATGGGTTGCCTCGGTTTTTGACGAGTTCAAGTATCTGATTAAGGCTACAAACTCGACCTGGTTGGACTCGGTAGCATCCCGCGGCTACCTCCGACTTAGTGATGTTCAATTTCCAATCATCGCCTGGGAGAAAGAAGTTGGCCAAGGTATTCCGCTTCAAACTATCTGGGTAAGGATTTACAATTTTCCGATTTTTATGGATGAATTTGTGGATTACGATCGGGTTTTCAACCCGTTTGGTGCATTTGTGCAAGAGATTGATCCCGCTACACAAAGCGGGTATGATGTTAGGTTTGTGAGGGTAAAGCTTGCTGTCTGTGACCTTAAACTCCTTCCCAAATCCCACCTGGTACCTTATCGTGATCCAGCATGTGTAATGTCTCAGTATAATATAGACATATAAATTGAAACTGAGAAAACTGAGGGATTAAATGCTTGGGCTAGACGTAAACAAGGTAGACCATACCCTAATGGAACCGAATTTGGGGATAGTGAAAGAAAGGGACAGGGCATTGGTCCAGCCACAGGGAGACTGCCACCTGAAAACACCACTAACACTGGACAGGGAGGAGGGAGCGTCCGTATGGTAAACCTGTCTGACACCACCACTGGTAATCCCTTCACAAACCAACCTCCTCTGAGATTTGAAGGTCATGTTCTGGTAAAAGATGCTGCAAATAGAGGGAAAAACCCACTAGACATGTCAATTGAGGAAGAGCTTGTAGATGAGGTGCTGGATATCCTTACCTGGACTGCATAGAGGAGAGAAAGCACTGGAGATCAAGGGGCTGGGCCAAGCAATGTGGTCATCCCTACTCCAGCAACAGTTACAGGACCAGTACCATCTCCTTCTGTTGAACCTAATTCCCTCCTTGTCAATACTCATCCAACACCAGGTACAGAATCAGAACATATGCTATCTGCTGATCCTATTTCTCTCCTTGTCAATACTCATACAGTACCAGTAACAAACCCAGACCATCTGATATCTGATGCACCACCCAGATCTGCTGACACTACTTCTCCCCTTATCCACCCCTCTCCCACGATAGTCACTGTTGAACCAGTCCAAAACAATGATGATGAAGATGAAATGAAACCATTTTAGCCAAAGTAGAAAGATTTAAGCTCCTTACTAAGGGTCAGAGCAGTGCACCTGCTAAACCTGCAGCCAAATGGGTGTATGACCCTGTTAATAACCCAGCTCATCGCACCCCTGTCCCGAAAAAGAAATTCACATGAGGGAGGAAAAAACCTAAACCTCTATCAATCCGGCTACCTACCAAGGCAATCAAAAAATCTGGGAAGCACTCTACTGGTTCCTCCAGTGGCATGGGCAGAAAATATCCTGCTAGGACACCTAGTGGCATAGGAAGGAGGCTGAGAAGCACTCTATATTTCTGACTTAGAAACTATTACTACCCCTGCTGTGATTGACAGCAACCTAAGGAGAGCCAAGATGGCAGAGCCAGAAGGAGCCTTAGAGTTACTGTGCAAGCTGATCCAGCTTCAACCATGAGTAAGGCTCAAAAAAGAAAAGCTGATGCTGGTAGCAGCTCTACAGGTATGAGTTTAATCAATACATTTCCTTACTCTAGATTGACTTTAGCACAAATAATTGATCTTTTCTTAGTCTATCAAATTAATTTAGGAAATTGTGCTGAAGATAGACCACTAATCATTGCTTGTATTCAACAAATGGATAGATCACAATTTGAAATAGTAGTTAGCAATTTACTTAGCTCTCCTAGGACAAACTCTCAATTAGCTATCACTTTAGAAGATTTAGGTAATCATGATAGTCTAGATAATAATGTAGCTCTTAGTTCACCTAGTAGAGCACTTCCCCCTCCTTCATGAATATAAATATTTTGAACTGGAATTGTATGGGTCTAAATTCTACTAGAAAAAGACAAATACTTAGAGAGTTATTAGTAAATCATCATGTAGACATGGTAGCTATTCAGGAAACTAAGAAAGATAATTTTTCTAACAGAACTTTGAGAACCCTGTCCAATAGACTAGATCAGTGGGTTTGGGTTCCATCTAGAGGTAGATTAGGGGGCATCCTTTTTGGTTGTGATAGTAATAAAGTCAATCTCTTACAACATACATTACATACTTTCTGTCTTGATGTGATAGTAGAACACAAAGGAGATAACACCAAATGGTAAATAACTATAGTATATGGGCTAGTTTTAAGACACCTCAAACAATCATTTTGGGAGGAGCTTTCTCAGGTTAAAGACACCAATAGAGATATGTGGTTAGTGTGTGGAGATTTTAATTCAATTAGAAAAAAAGAGGAAAAGTCTGGCCCCAACTTTGATGTTCCACTAAGCAGACATTTTAACAACTTTGTAAACACACATCATTTGATAGAACATAAATTACAAACTAGGAAATATACTTGGAATAATGGTAGACATTTTGTTCTATCAGATAGAATTTTCACTTCTTTAGCTTGGGACCAACAATATCCTTTTAGTTCAATCTCTGACCTCAATAGCACTGGTTATGATCATTGCCCTTTGTTGTTTCAAACCTCTAACACTACACATTCTAAAACTCATAATTTTAGATTTGATCTAATTTGGATTGAACAAGAAGATTTTGTTAGATTAATGCCAAAATGGTGGTCTGAAAAACATTTGACAGTAGTAGATATTGCTGCTATTTAGAATAGGAAACTTAAACATGTTAGGAAAAAAATTCAAGGCTGGTCTAGGAACTTTTATGGTCAAAAGAAAAAAGAAAAATCTCAATTAAATGCCATTCTACATGATTTAGAAATCATTAAAGAAAACAGAGAGTTTACACCTTTAGAAGAAGAACAATGGATATGTAGTAAAACCATATTAGATGCAATTTATCAAGAAGAGGAAACACATGGAAAACTAGATCTAAACAACAATGGTTGGAACAAAGGGATTCAAATACTAAATTTTTTCACACCATTGTCACCCACAGATCTAGGAAAAATATGATACATGCTTTGGAAATTAATGGTACTCTGAACTATAATATGGTTGAAATTCAAAAACATGCTTTGGGTTACTATAAGGATTTATTAGGGACCTTAGGTTTTAAGTATGGACATTTAGATAAACATTTTTGGGATCCTAGTGATATACTACTAGACATTGAACAATGGGAACTAGAAAGATCATTCACAGAAATTGAACTTAAACAAGCAGTTTTTTCTTCAGAACCTAATGGGGCTCCAGGACCTGGATTTTAGTTTTAAGTTTTACCAATTCTTTTGGGATTTGGTTAAATCTGATTTGATGCTTCTCTTGCATTATTTCTATGATCATAATTTGGATTTACATAAACTCAACAAGTCTTGTATTTGTCTTATTCCAAAAGAAAAATGTGCTACTCTCATTAAGAAATTTAGGCCTATTAGTTTAGTTAATTGTAGTTTTAAAATTCTTTCCAAATTACTCACTATTAGGATGGAACAAGTTATGCCAAGGTTAATTGACAACAGCCAATCAGCATTCCTCAAAAATAGATACATCTTAGATAATATGATTCTTAGTCAGGAAATTTTGCATTCCTGTCAACTTAGTAATCAACCAGGAGTAGTAATTAAGGTAGATTTTGAAAAAGCTTATGATAAGATACATTGGGATTACCTCCCAGAAGTATTCACTAGTAGAAATTTTGGTAAAAGATGGATTCAATGGATTACTCTTTGGTTACACAGCTCCCAATCATGTCTTACCATAAATGGTGACCTCACAGAATATTTCTATTGTAAGAGAGGTGTTACACAGGGAGATCCTTTGTCACATTTCTTATACATTTTAGCAGCAGATACACTTAGTAAGATTTTTCATAAAGGTAGAAATGCCAATGTTCTTCAAGGTTTAGGTCCAGCTTGTATAGATAATTTAGCAGTTACCAATTGTCATTATGCAGATGATACCATTTTATTCCTAGCAGTCAATGAAACCAATGTAGAAAATGCATGGTGGGCCATGCTTGCTTTTGAAGCTTTGTCTGGCATCAAGATTCCTAATTAAGTACTTAGGCCTTCATTTACATAGGAGTAAACCTTCTGTTGCGGATTGGAATTTTTTAATAGACAAAATAGAAAAAAGATTACCTAGTTGGCAAGGACAATTATTATCAATAGGTGGTAGGGTTACTCTCCTCAATTCAGTTTTAACTTCCATTCCTTTATATGCATTGTCAGTTTTTAGAATCTCTGCTACTGTCCTTAAAGATATAGACAAAATTAGACGTAGGTTCCTATGGCAAGGATTTAAAAAGAAGTTTAAATATGCACTGATGAATTGGGAAACCATATGTGTAGCAAAACAATTTGGGGGCCTTGGGGTTCTAGACTTAAATGAAATGAACATAGCATTACTATTAAAATGGTGGTGGAAATATAAAAATGTTGAATATCAAGGGATATGGAAGTATATGATTCAGTATAAGTATGATAATCACCCCTCCACCCCTTTATCTCCTTTTTGGGCTAGTATTGTTAAATTATAACATATAGGCAATATTAGTGTGACCTATTTACCAGGGGGTCATTCACAAGCTAAATTCTGGACTGACATCTGGTATCTCAACTGTTCCTTAGCTACAAGATACTTCTTTGTTTACCAACTCTGTAGGAATAAAAATATTTTATTAGAGGAGGTCATTCATTCTCAGGGGGCCAGAATACAATACAATAGCACTCTAACTGGGGCAAATCTCATTGACTGGTTAGAAATTCTACAAATAATTAGTGTTACATCATTTACTCATGATAGTGATACATTGTCATGGAGATGGGAACCATCAGGGAAGTTTTCTACCCAATCTCTATACTAGTTTTTGAATTTTAGAGGAATTATACCAATATTACCCTTGCTATGGTGGACATTACCAGTACCACCTAAAATTAGGGTGTTCATGTGGCTTACCCAACATAATAAAATTCTTACTAAAAGCAACTTAGTTAACCAAGGTTGGAATGGAGACCAAAAATGTTTACTCTGCCCTGAAATTGAAACTGTCACCCATTTGTTCCTTAAATGCCCTCTGTCTCAACAAATTTGGTTCTGGTTAGGGCAAAGCCAAGAAATCATGCATACTTGAGATAATTTCACTGATATCATTAATTTTGCTTGTCAATTATCTGCTGTGCCAAGAACTGGTTTTTTAATTGTTTTCAGTGCACTATGCTGGAATATCTGGAAACACAGAAATGATCTGTGCTTTAATAATAAATCTCCTCAAACAGCTAGATACTTAATATACTACTGATCAAATCTATGGTGCTTTATTGGACAGGTCACCTAAACTCTAGTATACAGGCTGCTGCTGGTGAATGGCTCCCAGTGATGGAGGATGCAATACCATTAGCAAGTTATATGCCTTTGGAAATGGTGGTCTACCAGGACCCTGATGAGCAGCTGCCTCCTGCATGAAGACTCACAATTGCTTTTGTTTTGTTTTTGCAATATACTTCCTTAGCCCATTACTATGTGGCTTAGTTAGTTCAACTTTATCTTACTTTTGGTGTTTAGACAGCTCCTGTGTTTGGCTGTTAAGTTTGATATATTTCTTTCCCTGTTATGCATATGGATGTCTCAGCCTAGCTTCTAGCTAGTTGAACTGGTTTTTGTAATTATATGATTTCAGAAATGAAATGGGCTCTTATGCCTCTTTTAAAAAAAAAACAATGTTTTTATGTAAGTGGTCACAAGTTGAAAACTCAGATGAAGAAAGTTCTTATGGATATTAAATAATTAGATGTTTTGACCTCCAACTTTTACTCAAAAAAAAAAATACTACAGATAAAAAAAATTGGACCTAATAATGTCAGTATGCACATCAGTAAAAGAAGTTACCCATGTTAGAAAAAGATGCCCTTATATCACGCTGCTATATTTTTGGATTTAGTAACATATTTGGAACAAATATATAGATTGATTGAGATTTGAAGGGAAAATAAAAGGTTAATGACCAATTTATGATATGGTTTTAAATTAAAGATCCGGAGGAATTTACTATTGCAGTTGCATGTAAATATCATTCCCATTGTTTTTCTTTCGCCTCGCTTAACATTTGTTAATTTGCACATATGTAGTTTCCGATTTTTATTATGAGTAAAGATGTTGTCCCCCGCACTCCAGTCCCCTAAACGTCCCCCCCATTCTAACTAACTTTGTCAATCATTAAACCACCTTGAAAAACGTGTAAAACGTGTAAAAGATGAGTCCAGTTTTTTTCTTTAAATACTTGATATCTTAAGTATGAATACTTGATGAATTATATATGAATATTTGATAACTTAGGTATGAATACTTTCCATTTTGTATGAATACTTTCCATATTTGAGTCCAGTTTTTTTCTTTAAATACTTGATATCTTAAGTATGAATACTTGATGAATTATATATAAATATTTGATATCTTAGGTATGAATACTTTCCATTTTGTATGAATATTTTCCATATTTGAATATTTGATACCTTGAAAAACGTGTAAAAGTATGTCATCATGGATCTCATTTGAAAGAGAAAATTGTGTAGAACACGTTCGTGGTTTTAGATTTGCAAAATTCCTCATAGATCGTCCCAAAAATTGGTTAGATTGAACGGAAAAAAAAACCACCTTGAAAAACGTGTAAAAGATGAGTAGGTATTGTGTCCAGTTTTTTTTTAAATACTTGATATCTTAGGTATGAATACTTGATGAATTATATATGAATACTTGATATCTTAGGTATTCATACTTTCCATTTTGTATGTGAATTAATTTAATCAATGAATGTAGCACTGGTGGTGTGATCCACGTGACTTTTTGGTTGTGGTTCCCAATGCAGTCTGACAGTTACTGCCCCCGAAAAGTAATAGTCCCCAGTTTGTATGTGAATTAATACTTGATATCTTAGGTATGAATACTTGATGCGTTATATATGAATACTTGATGTCTTAGGTATAAAATACTTTCCATTTTGTATGTGAATTAATGTATGTTGAATGGGGGACTGACAGTTGTACTTTGACCGTTAGGGGGACGTTTAGGGGACTGAATGGGGGGACGGTTAGTCGATCTCTTTTATTATTGGTAACATTGAAAAAAAGAATTATGTTGTAATTTCATGACACAGACACTCGAGTTATTCGACATTTCTGCATGTGTTAAAATACTAAATTATTCAACATTTTTATCTACCCAAAACGCTCAATTATTCAGCATTTTCCTGCCTAGAAATGTTCAATTAATTTCGGTGCTTAAATATGACACAAGCATAAAAGGGTTTATTTAATTAAGATGGACAGGAAAATGCACATGCATTTAGTTGTTTGGTCATACAAAGCATCGTTGCCTTTTGTACGGAGTAAATTTTTGAAAGAAAATTTACATAATATTAATATGTTCATATACATTGTTAATTTTAATACATCTAAGGCTAACCATCATTAAGCATTATAATCGTAGAATCAATCATTAATCATAGTCGATTTTAATCGTGTGGCTAAAAAATGATTTAACTTACTACTAAATACTCGTTAATGTGTCGAATACACCTAATTTAATGTATAAAATAATGACTTTATTTTGTGATCATCTGCCGAAATTTCTACATAATTTTAATGTTATATGATTATTTTTTCTATTACATATTATTTTTTAGAAGAAATATGGAAAAAAAAAATCTAATTGAAGTAGAGAATAATAAGAAACATGCAAAGATGCGTTACTTTCAAGGAACATTACAGCAACATATTTTGAAGGTAGCATGTGCAAATGAAAATGGGGCTTGACTCCTATTTTTCTATCAAAAAAGTGGCATGTGCAAACAAATCAAAAGGTTTGCACGGTCAAACCATGCTATGCATGTGTTGTCAAGCATTCTCTTGAATAGGAAAAGAAAAAATATATATGCCGACATGGTTTCAAATTAAAATCTACATATACTGCAAAATAACATTTTGATAGCTTCTAAATTGATACTATAGTGGATTGTGTCAATAAAAGAAGAAAATAAAAAAAAAATAGTCGAAGAAAGAATATATATTAATATAAAAACCAATGTTTTAAAATAGTGTATGTTTCACAAGTGATGTACTACAAGAATCAGTTTATCCGAAGGACAAAAGTGTTCAAAACTTAACTATTTATGTCGGCTTACTCTTAGCAATAATTATTTTTTATTTTCACAAATAAAACATATTTTTGTAGCTAGTGTTGATTAAGTGATTTAAGATATTTTAATGAATCAGATGAAAAGGCATAAATATTTAAGATAAAATTAAAGCACTCTCTCTTTTTGTAGCTAGTGATGATTAAGTGATTTAAGATATTTTAATGAATCAGATGAAAAGGCATAAATATTTAAGATGAAATTAAAGCACTTCTTAGAGAGAGGTGGATTAAAGTTAAAATATTATTTTTTACCTTCGACATATTTTAAATTTACTATTTCATTTCTGATACAATATATAAGAAAATTTTAATTTTTTTATTTAATACTACTACATCTATTACTTTCAATATTATCAAATACTAATTTTTAAAGAGGAGGGTTCAAATGCCTCCATTTTTCATGCCTCCACCATGCCTCCATTTTTAAAAACTTTAATAACTCAAAATTTAAAACTTAAAAGTTAAAATAAAACCGTTGGATATGATCTACATCATTTTATCTATGTGCTCATAAAAAATTATCACATTTTGATTTTGTTTTTATGTGAATCAATAAGTTGAAAAATCAACGTCTAGAAATTATCCACATTAGTACGTTTTTTACAAACTCTTGATGACAACCAAAATAAAATTGAAATGTCATAATTTTTTACACGTGCATAGATAAAATGATGTAGATCATATCCAACGGTTTTATTTTGACTTTTAAGTTTTAAATTTTGAGTTATTAAAGTTTTAAAAATGGAGGCATGGTGGAGGCATGGTGGAGGCATGAAAAATGGAGGCATTTGAACCCTCCTCATTTTTAAAATGATTTACTATATTATCAAATACTAATTTATAAATGAATTACTATTATCAAATATAAAAATAATTTTGGGCGTTAGTGTCTTTGTTCTAACATTTCAAAATTCTCACCTTACCACTCAGTTTTCAAAATTTCAATTCTTACCACCTACGCAAGCTGGGCTTGTGTATCAATTTTTTTTTAGTTTTGTTTTGTTGTGTTTGAAATTTTTGTTTTCTGTTATGTTTTGTTTTGTTGTGTTTAGAATTATTTGTTCACATCAAATTAGATGGAGAAATTGTAGAAAATAAAACGCACATGTTTAATAAATAAAAGTTTGTACTAAGTTTGAACTAAAAATACTACAAATTATACGCATAATC
Source organism: Carex littledalei (assembly GCA_011114355.1). Taxonomy (NCBI): domain Eukaryota; kingdom Viridiplantae; phylum Streptophyta; class Magnoliopsida; order Poales; family Cyperaceae; genus Carex; species Carex littledalei. The sequence continues at coordinate 4,761,496 of CM022087.1, forward strand.
TGATCAGCATTTTGTATTAAGTAAGGTGTACAAATTACTATAAATTATACGCATAATCTGATCAGCGTTTTATACAACAAAACAAAACTAAAAATAAAATAAAGTAAAGTAAAAAAATAAAAAAATTGGCACCAAATTAGTGCGCAAACCAGGCTGACGCACCAGCTTATTTGGTGCGCAAACTCACTTGCGTGGGTCGTAAGAGTGAAATTTCAAAAATTCAGTGATAAGGTGAGAATTTTGAAATCTTCGATAACTAAAAAATTTCGGGTTTTTAGGAGGAGACTGTGTATCGCTGTTTTTTTTCTAGTTTCACGTGTCTTGCTAATACCGCTGGGAAATATCTCTGACATTTACATTGTTTGGAAATCTATAATTGTACAAACTTCTGAACGTATCTACGCACATGGTACCGACATTTTTATTAATATCCAAAATTAATTACAAATTAATAAATATACTCAGAACCACTGGGTAATTCAAAAAATGCCCATACCGGCCAGAATCTGGCCGGTTTTTTTATTTTTTATTTTTTTAGAGACAATATGAAGAGCAAGATAATGAAATCTAACACTGAAAATTTGAATTTTTTGTTTAAATTATTTGTTATATTACTTTTTTTGATGTATAATTAGCATATTTATACTAAAATACGCTAAATTACTTGAAATTATGTTAAATTACATTAAATTACGTTAAAATACGGTAAATTACGCTAAAATATGGTATGGATAGGGACGATATCTTCACTAAAAAAAGGAAAAACGACGATGAAACTTCAAACAGTCATAAAACGGCGCTCAAGTGTCCGATTTCAGCAAATGACCACTTTTCGGAAAGCTTACGAAAATACGCATGTGTCCGTGCTAGCAATGCCGAATTTTGAAATTCAGAATCGCCAAAAAACTAAGGGAAGAGCCTCAAAACTTGAGTTGAAGTTTCCGATTAAAATTTTCGTTTCTATTATTCAATCCAAATAGCTCAGTAAATAGTTACATAATGAACTTGTAGAATACCAATTTTTACTATTTTCGAAATTTTTTTACTATTTTTTATGATTCATGAAAGATGAGCAAAATCAGTCTACTATAGCGTAATTTTGTGTAGTTTAGCGTAATTTACCGTATTTTAGCATAATTAGCGAAGTTATTGTAATTTTACGTAATTTAGTATAATTGAACATAATTTATTGTAATTTAGCATATTTTAGTAAATTATGCTGAAATACGGTAAATTACGCTATTTGGATTATGCTGATTATGCTGATTACGCTATTTTAATAAATTATGTTCAATTATACTAAATTACGTAAAATTACAATAACTTCGATAATTATGCTGAAATACGGTAAATTACGCTAAACTACACAAAATTACGCTATAGTAGACTGATTTTGCTCATCTTTCATGAATCATAAAAAATAGTAAAAAAATTCCAAAAATAGTAAAAATTGGTATTCTACAAGTTCATTATGTAACTAATTTACTGAGCTATTTGGATTGAATAATAGAAACGAAAATTTTAATCAGAAACTTCAACTCAAGTTTTGAGGCTCTTCCCTTAGTTTTTTGGCGATTCTAAATTTCAAAATCTGGCATTGCTAGCACGGACGCATGCGTATTTTCGCAAGCTTTTCGAAAAGTAGTCATTTGCTGAAATCGGACACTCGAGCGTCGTTTTATGACCGTTTGAAGTTTCATCGTCGTTTTTCTCTTTTTCAGTGATGATATCGTCCCTATTCATACCGTATTTTAGCGTAATTTACCGTATTTTAACGTAATTTAATGTAATGTAACGTAATTTAACATAATTTAGTGTTATTCAACATAATTTCAAGTAATTTAGCGTATTTTAGTATAAATATGTTAATTATACATCAAAAGAAGTAATCTAACAAAAAATTTAAACAAAAAATTCGAATTTTCAGTGTTAGATTTCATTATCTTGCTCTTCATATTGTCTCTAAAAAAAAAAAAAAAGGTCCAAGCCGGCCATTTTCTAGCCGACTTGGGTATTTTTCGATAATAGGTCCGATTCTGGGCATAATTAATAATTTGTATTAAACTTTGGATATTAATAAAAATGTCGGGAATTTCGGCTACCGGCTGTATATATAACAAGCAAGGGACATCTCCATTGTCATGTATAAAATGGAGAAGGGAGTTAGTAAATGCTTTTTGCCCCTCATAAAATATGTAATTGTCAACTACGTTAGCTATTATCTGCTGATATAAGTATGCACTATTGCACTCAAAAGAAGCCTCCCCCCCTCCCTTCCTACCATCCCCTCTCTCTCTCTCTCTCTCGCACACCCCCCCCCCCCCTCCTCCTCTCCTGCACTCCATCCTAACATTCATGTTGACTACGAAAAACATATACAAAATCTAAATTTTTTGGCCCCTCTCAACAATGGATCTCATAGATAGTATAAAATCTATAGGACCTTTTTTCTTTCTCCTCTTAATTCTAAGAACCGCATATGTATACTTCTACAACAAACCTCAACACTATGGACCTAATACTTACCCTATAATCGGATGTATATTCACATTCTCCAATAATCGGCATCGCCTCTTGCATTGGTACACTGAGCTCCTCGCATCATCTCCCTCTCAAACCATTATAATTCAACGGTTAGGTGCACGTCGTACAATTGTGACAGCAAATCCGAACAACATCGAGCACATAATAAAAACCAACTTCTACAATTACCCCAAGGGAAAGGCATTCACTGAAATTCTTGGTGATTTATTAGGCCAAGGGATATTTAATGTAGATGGAGGGCGATGGCATGCGCAAAGGAAGCTTATAAGCCACGAATTCACGGCACGAGCAATGAGGGAACTTCTTATTACAACACTAGAGAGCGAGGCAAAAGAGCGCTTATTACCAATTCTAGAATCGGCATCAAAGGATGACTCTTTAGTTGTAGATATGCAAGAGGTGTTGAAGAGATTTACATTTGACATCACATGTAGGATTTCCCTAGGTAAAGACCCGCAAAGCTTAGAATCCACATTTCCCATTTCAAGACTTGCAAATGCATTTGATGCTGCATCAGAAATAATTGCAGCAAGGGGATCGGTGCCTGTCTCAGCAGCATGGAAGATCAAGCGGGCACTAAACCATGGCAAGGAGAAGCAACTCAAAGAAGAGATTAAGTTAATCCACAAGTCGATAATGGAGATAATTCATAGTAGAAAGAATGAAAAGGAAGCAATGTGCAAGAAAGACTTCTTGTCAAGGTTAATTGCAAGTGGTTTCGATGATGAGGCGATACGGGATATGGTTATAAGCTTCATAGTAGCGGGTCGGGACACCACGGCCTCGGCTCTCACATGGTTCTTTTGGTGTATGACTCAACACCGTCAAGTTGAGGAAGAAGTATTAAATGAGGTATAAACAATTATCTACATAAATTCATTTGAATTAAATAACTCACAAATAAAGACTAAACCAGTTTATGTTTAACTTATATTAGATCTATGTCATGTTAAAAGGAAGAAAATTTGAGATTGAAACTGCAAAGAAGATGCGGATAGTTCATGCGGCGTTCTGCGAGACCATGCGGTTGTACCCGCCTGTTGCATGGGACTCCAAACACCCGTTACGTGACGATATATTACCAGATGGTACACATGTCAAAAGGGGAGATAGAGTCACCTATTTCCCCTATGGCATGGGAAGAATGAAGAACATTTGGGGCGAGGATTGTTCAGAATTCAAATTGGAGAGGTGGTTATCATTGGAAGAGAATAGCAACAGTTCAAATAATGGTAATATCATATATTCTGGTATATCTCCATTTAAATATCCAATATTTCAAGGAGGTCCAAGGACTTGCCTTGGAAAGGAGATGGCTTTTGTGCAAATGAAGTTTGTGGCCTCCACCATCTTGCCAGAATTCGAGTTGCAACCGGTGGACACACGGTCGCCGGTTTTCGTCCCGCTACTAACAGCTCAGATGGCCAATGGATTCAAGGTCTTAGTAAGGAAGAGAAAAAAGGAATTGAATTTTTAATTTAAGTCATTTTTATATTGATAATGGTAGGTTTTAACGATAGAGATGCGAATAGTATTATATTAAAGACTACTTCTCCTGTCGTTCTTTATTTGAAAAGGCATGTTTTTAATGATATTTGAATAGAAACATCTGGGTACTTTCATTTCCGACAGAGAAATATTTATAATGTTTCTTTATGTGTGGATTTTGGTGGTTGGTTGTCACAAATCATTGCTTATTATTTAAGGTTGCATCTGCCAAGATGATATCAATCATGTATTTCACATGGTCATAAACTAATTGGGAGGCTGGTGAGTCTTCCATTAGCGTCTGCTAGCTCCACCAGATGGGGGAACGGAGGGAAGGAGAAGGAAGAGAAAGGTAACAGGTTTCTAAAACCTGACCGAACCTAATCAGGGTTGTTTACTTGTTCCAAAATAAATAAATAAAATTTGAGAGGGAACGGGGAAGCAATTTGTTCACCCTAAAATCGGAGTATAGAGTCAAAATTGCTGACCGAACCTATGACTAGGGTTGTTTACCTGTTCCAAAATAAAAATAAAAATTGAGAGGGAACGGGCCGGAAAGCAATTTGTTCACCCTAAAATCGGAGTGTAGAGTCAAAATTGCTCTGTCAATATATTTACCCTAATTTTAAATGTGTGACAATGTAGAAATGGAAACTAATTAACTTACAATTACAAATGCCATTAGCTCATCTAGTTAATGAATAGTATACTAATTGCATAGGCACCTGTCCACCTATAATTAAAGTATCATTTATTTTTCTTTAATTTGTGTTGTTATTGGTGTGTAATAACATAAAGATACTCCACCAGTCCACCTAGCAATCACAACAACAAAGTAGGCGCTTATCGCGAGGGAAAAAACGCATTTATGACGGTTCTCCGTCGCGAAAAGTACCGTCGCGAATAGAAAAAGCACAGTTATAACGGTACTCCGTCGCGAAAAGTCACTTTTTACCCTCACAAAAGTCACTTATTCTTGTTGTGAATATCAATGTGTATAATACGTCGCTTTAAAATTTGTGAGTAGTTAAAATAAAGGTGATGTTTCAGTATATTAAAAAACATTATGAAGGGTTCATATTGATTTTGTCGAACAGTTATTATTGGACAGTTATATTTTAATTAGATTTGTTGTTAGGGCCGTTAAAGTTATTTTAACCTTCAAAATCAATGGAAAATAAAATATAAACCTCTAGCTCTTAATTATTATAGTCCAATACATTGAAGTTGTTACTAAAAAGTCAAAACTAAGAATATAAATTTCCTATATTGTCCTTGATTATCCAAACCGATGAAATCAATTTTAATTATTTTCTATCAAAAAATGGTGTATTAAAGTAAAATTCTAAAAAAAAGTGAGTCTATGGTACTACATAGTGTGAATTGGTCCGTACTATGAATTAATATTTTTATTTTCAAAGTTCAACATACATATATGTAAATGTATTTACAGACCAAATTTTACAATTTTTAGAATTTTTTTACTATTTTTTTAGACAGGTAGAATGTCACTACTTTTGGATAATCTAGAATTTTTAAATCAAGTTATTTTCTACCTATTTAAAAAAATAGTAAAAAATATTCAATAAAATGTAGAATTTGCTCTAAAAGTATATTTTCATATGAAGTTCTTGTTGAATGGTTCAGATCAATTGTTTGAACTTAAAAAAAAAAGATATTGATCTATAAAAAAGATTAATCCGTGCTATGCAGAGTACCATAGTCTCACTCTTCTAAAAGATATAAAAATTGAGAAAGTTGATAGGCGCCAAGTGAATTGAAGATGGTGCTATTAAGAATAATGTTGAAATATTTTCTCACTCGAAAGAAAATGTCTGGTTTTTGTTATTTCATGAGTACAAGTCAATTTTTTATAGTACTATTTTTTTATGAGATGTAGTTTTGTCAAGCTCATATGGGTGCCAAATTGCGTCTGAATTAAGAAAAATGATTTTTCTCGCTAGAAATTTTTCGTCATGGCTCGCTAATCGCTATCACGGTTTATTATTTTTAAAAAATGTAAACCATGTGTTGACGAAAGAGTGAACCATATACAATGAAATAAAAGAGTGAGTCTATGGTACTATGCATAGACACGGGTTCGTAAAAATGTGAACGGATGGCACTAAATTTCGACGTGGCATGATGCTATTGGTAGACGAGTTCAGGATCAAAATAATTAGAACGATTGTTAGCAAGCCTCCCAAGGAAATAAATCAGCTGTTATTAAAGGGTATAACAGGAACCTGTTATTCTGATCCCAACCGATCAAATTTTTCAACGTGCGAATCTCAATGAAGAATTTTTTTCATGCATGAATCTCAGCGAAAATCAACGGTTGGAATCAGAATAACAGGTTCCTGTTATACCCTTGGAATAACAGCAGATTTATTTCCCCCAATAAAATGGGTTACTGTATCAAAGTTATTTTCTTGTAGTTTTGATGAAAATTAAAGCATTTATTTATAGACAGACCAAGATGTAAATTCATCTCCGTTTGTTGCAAGTTAATTGATGAACAAAGTAGGCGGGTATTTCTTTTTGTGACACGCACAAGGCTCTCTTATTATTTGGAAAGTTGCTGTTTGTTAGATGTATACATTGGGTGGCTGAGTTTGGTCATGGTAAGATAACAAACAAATTTTGTATACGCAGGAGGGATATCTTATTTTTCATAACAATAATTTTTTTGTCCTTTTATTGAACAATAAGAAAATCAGCGCTAAATAACAACTTTCTCAATTGGAACAGAGTAGCAAAGTGATTAATTTTGTAATCCGCATTTGTTCACGCCACTTGTAAATTTGTGCAACATGTGTTGATTCTCCTTCTCTTTCCAATAAATAAGGGTTTGAATAGAAACAAAAATTGGGAGAAAGGTAGATAACAAAAATGTTAGATCCAATGTCATGTGATCGTGCCTTGAAGTGAACTGTTCCACAACTAACCAGCATATTTTGAGGTGATCTATGTTAAATTATTCGGAGTCAATGCCTTACATTGAATAAGCAATGCATTCTGACAAGTCGTGTCAGATGCCCAGATATAACATGCAAGGAACTTGTTAAATGAACAAAATTGTTCACCTAACATTCTTCATGACAAACTTGCTAAAGAAGAACGCGATCAAAACTCTGAGATATCTCAAATCCAGACCGTTCAAATCCATTCTACACGAATCTCAAAGCACAATAATACTGCCCCGCATTTCGACTAGGCACCAGAAAAATTGGCCCGGCTTTAGAAAACTGAAAGTTTGGGATATCTCAGAGGATACCCCCACCCACAAATTACACACAAAAAAACAAGATGAAGAAGAAAGAAAAAAGAAAAATATAAATAAGCACAAGCAATAACAAAAATAGACCAACAAAAGCAAGCTCATGCTCTCCTGTAATCAAGATCTAAAGCTAATTCACGCGTAGCTAACTTTCAAGAATGACAAATATACTTGCACCTCTATTGCAATATATTTTTTTAGATAGAAAGATGGAGGTAGCCTTCCAACTTTTATTTAATGGTCAAAAGATTCTCCATCAAGCTTTTGAACCCACAAAGGTGTTACCCTTTACCAAAGACTGATTTGAATTCACATCCAGTGCAGTACCGTAATAGGGAATCTTTTACAATTACTTGATCTGGACCGTTCTTTTTAACTTGGCACGAATCTCAAAGCCCAATAATACTGCCCTCTCAGTCAGCCCGAATCCCAAACCGGCTGAGAGTTAATCTCAAACCGTAAAAAGCTAATTGTAATTGGGAATCTTTTACGGTACCGTCGAGAATATGGATCCAGACTGATTTTTATATTGCAAAAGGTTATTCTATCAAAACTGATTTGATAAGATAATAGGAGTGGCTATAGACACCAATCAGGCATAAGATTATACCATAATATCAGAACACTTAATGAAATTCAAAGATAAAACGACAACCTTTAGTTAGGGGTGTTCATCGGTTCGATTCGGTTGAATCCGAATAAAAATAGCTAAATTAAAGTTTTATTCGGTTTTCAAAATTAGAACCGAACCAACGAATTAAATCAGTGAACTGAAAAAACCGAACCGAAATAAATTTCGGTTTATTCGGTTAAACCAAAATAACCAAAATCAGATATGAAGACAGAGAAAAACCAAAAGGATAGAAGATCGATAGGGAGAAATAACCGAAATAATCAAGAGGGAAACGAAAAAAGAAGAGATATTAAAATGAGAGCACAGATCCAAAGGGTGATAGTCGCAGGGAAAAGAGAAATACAAAGAGAGAGAGAGAGTGATCAATTTAAAAAAAAAGCAACGAAGAAAGAAAGAGACGGGCAGAGAGATGGAGTAGGAAAGAGAGGAGTGGGGGTTGGTGGGACCCAGTTGGGGGGTGAAAAGTAAAATTTGAAAAGGGAAAGAGAAAGTAGGAGAATGAAACTCAACCCAAGTTAAGCGTGACTGCGTGAGAATGAACCGAATAGGGGTATGTTTGGATGCACTAAGAATAGTGTTATTCTTAGAATAGCATTGCTATTCGAATAGCTTGAGCAACCAAACGTACTACTTGCTATTTGGAACAAGAAAAATAGCGTTGTTCCACTATTCTAACAAAAAGTTAGAATTGTGATTGGAGCTTTCAATATTAATACAAATCTAACATTTAAAATAATATTATATTACATTTAACATTTAAATTAATATTATATTGTATTATATTTAATCTAATATTATATTATATTTAATCTAATATTTTATTTAATACTAATCTAATATTTAAAATAATATTTTATTACATTTAAAAATTAAATTAATATTATATTGTATTATATTTAATCTAATATTATATTAAATTTAATCTAATATTTTATTTAATACTAATCTAACATTTAAAATAATATTTTATTACATTTAATAATTAAATTAATATTATATTGTATTATATTTAATCTAATATTATATTATATTTAATCTAATATTTTATTTAATACTAATCTAATATTTAAAATAATATTTTATTACATTTAATATTTAAATTAATATTATATTGTATTATATTTAATCTAATATTATATTATATTTAATCTAATATTTTATTTAATACTAATCTAACATTTAAAATAATATTATATTACATTTAATCTAATATTTTATTTAATACTAATCTAATATTTAAAATAATATTTTATTACATTTAAAAATTAAATTAATATTATATTATATTATATTTAATCTAATATTATATTAAATTTAATCTAATATTTTATTTAATACTAATCTAACATTTAAAATAATATTATATTACATTTAACATTTAAATTAATATTATATTATATTATATTTAATCTAATATTTTATTTAATACTAATCTAATATTTAAAATAATATTTTATTACATTTAATAATTAAATTAATATTATATTGTATTATATTTAATCTAATATTATATTATATTTAATCTAATATTTTATTTAATACTAATCTAATATTTAAAATAATATTATATTATATTTAACATTTAAATTAATATTATATTGTATTAAAATTAATCTAATATTATATTATATTTAATATAATATAATATTTTATTTAATACTAATCTAATATTTAAAATAATAGTATATTACACTTAACATTTAAATTAATATTATATTGTATAATATTTAATATAATATTATATTTAATACTAATCTAATATTTAAAATAATATTATATTACATTTAACATTTAAATTAATATTATATTGTATTATATTTAATATAATATTTTATTTAATACTAATCTAATATTTAAAATAATATTATATTACATTTAACATTTAAATTAATATTATATTGTTTTATATTTAATCTAATATTATATTATATTTACTCTAATATTTTATTTAATACCAATCTAATATTTAAAATAATATTATATTACATTTAATAATTAAATTAATATTATATTGTATTATATTTAAACTAATATTATATTATATTTAATCTAATATTTTATTTAATAATTAAATTAATATTAGATTACGTATTGAATAAAAAGATTTTTATATTACGTATTGATAAAAAAGATTTAATCTAACACATAAATTATTACTCTATTCATTCCCTCCAAACTCTATTCCTAATATGCAATCCAAACAACTTTTTCACTATTCTGAATAGCTCGAGTTAGCACTGTTCTTAAACAGTAGCTGTTCTTATTTACTATTCTAAACAGTAGCTATTCTAGTTATTCTAGAGTGCATCCAAACATAGCCTAGAGGGGAGGGATTATTCGCGAGTCGCGACTTCATTCATGTAGAGATCCGGTCAGTTCGGTTCAGCCGTAATTAAAATTTTATAAACCGAACCAAATCATATAAACCAAATTAAATGAAAAATGAAACTGAACCGATCCATTTAAACCGAATTTTCTCAGTTCGGTTTAAAACCAAATAAACCAAACCATTTGAACACCGAGTAAACTATAAGTTAATACCAAATGTGCTACATAATAAAAATCAACAAAATATAGGTAGCACTAAACGGCATGCTGCTCCCACTTCCGGATTAAAACAACCGGATAAGAAAATATTACTACTAGGCAAAACAAAAGCTTGCTATACCCAAAAATAACAGATATACAAAAATTTAAAGGTTGGCCAGTAGTTTAAGCGTCATGATTCTTCAACCGCGAGATCAGTTCATCCTGCAAACAATATCGCAAAGGAATTAATCTTTCTGTTCTATTCTTGAGGGCTGTCTATTTTATTTATATAAAAAATACGACCAAATTCTCCTCTACAAGCGAGTACAAAGGGTAGCTTGGATATTGTTTAAACCAGAAAAGATTATTGATACTTCTATTGCAACCTTAAGGAATGCACATAATATTTTCATATGCTAACCAGGTACTATAGTAATTTGGAAGTTCTTGAGAAGAAATAACAGAGTGGTACTTAATTTCAAAGTGTAGAGTACTTTGGTAGATCGGTAAGAGTAAGCTGTATCATTGGTAAGGTTTGCAGAAATAATAAAGAAGGGTAATATTTCAACAGCAGTTTCAAAGATTGAGAATTGAGCTATATATAAACTTGGCCAGTAAAGTTTTCCTATATACCATCCTATTATGCTAAATTGTACTTTCCAGAAGCATCCTTTCAAATTTAGCAAAAAGAACATTGATAGTATTAGCGTGTCTATCCAATCAGTGCAGTTTTGGTGCAAGATGATACTAGTTTAAACCCATTTCAAGAATACAACTCCAAATACACAATACCAATGGTGAAATAAACAAAACACTGGATCTGATTGCTGTGATTCTAGACCTGAGTACCAAAATCTGAGATTCCAATCATGAACTATTGATTACAATTTTAGAAAGGGTAATGTCAATGAGTGTATCCAAGGCACTCATAAACAGGCTCTCTTTTGTAGAAAGGATAGTGTTAATGAACAGGCTTGTCATTTTTGTTAGATGTTACATATGCTCTGCTATATTTGTACTATCAATTTTATATAATTTATATCAGCAAAGGATCATGATGAGGTCTCATTCTTGCTCTTGTTTGAAACTAATCCATTCCTTTCATAAAGTATAATAAAGATGTGGTTCATTTAGAGCTACAATACAAGTCGATTCTCTAGCATTCACATCTACTATGAAGTTGCTATGTCATCTGATAATAACAAGGGCATTAATTTAAACATTGTTTGGGGTGCGCTCATAATGTAACTGCTTCTGAAAAGGTATCAAAAGTTCACAAAAAATCAATGAATTTTCAGTTCTATAGTTTAAACTACTGGTGATGATTATCTTAGAAGTTCAAGCTGGCATTTAGAAATACAACTACCTAGCCTAAAAGGACCTGTCTGGGACCACATAAGTACATGCAATACCAGTTCTAGACAAACAAGAAAAGGAGCAACACAATCCAGATATGCAAACCAACATAGAAAAAGGGTTATGATATGTGACAGTAGCACATGTGACTGGTACAGTGACAAGATTAAAAATAAAGAAATAGACTCACCTTTCGGCCTTTAGGAGAGAGTCCTCTCTCCTTGAGCAGGGCCCGCAATCGCTCAACTGTTAAAGATTGAAGCGTCTGCTCTGAAAACCCCGAACTTGATCCTAGCAGAAAAAAAGATTAAAAACAACCATATAGCATTATCAAAAGAAATGATTTATGCTCATCAAGGAAAAAAGAAAAAGGAAAAAGGATGAACCATTCAACTTCGTGAATGCCCCGCAAAACAAGAAAGTTCGATACACATTCACATAAGCAAAGTGCAAAGTTACCAAATATATTCAATGATATTTGTAGATAACACCCAACAATATTCTTATGTACAAGTCAATGAGTCATACTTCTCCTTGACATAATTGCATCTCTTGATTGCTGAATATTTTTCCCTAAATTTAGCAACTTATTTTACCTAAATCCTCTAAGCTTAAAGAACAAAGACAATTTATATATCAATTCAGACAGATTTTTATTTAAGCAAACATGTAAATGTCAGGGCCAACTATTTAACTTCTCTTTAATGTTTCACATGTATTTGAAGATCATCCAAAAATTTAAGATGTTACAAATACGAGAAGTGCAATATTGTCTTGTGTAAATATTGTAACATGTTGGGAATAGTTTCCAAAAGCACCTATACAACTTCAACTACCATCTATACAACTGTTCCCATCACTTTCCTCAAAATGCTGAAGAAATTACCATTCCTTTCTCACAGATTAATATTATTTAAATGAGAGGAGAGGTATAGTCAGGTATTCCTCTAAGAACTTAGGGAGCAGGCATATTATTCAGCAGGTATAGCTTTATATATCCACAATTTATAGCAGCACAGATAGATGCTGCTACATATGTTTTCACTTCACCTTTTCTTGTTTAGATGTAGAAACAAATTTCCTTTGCAATACAACTATTTAATTTATGCATTTGAAAATTTTGATAGCATATGCAGCTTTTTATTTATCTTTTAGAATCAGAGGAGAGTAATTAATTTACCTTGTCTAGAGGAGCTAGCACCAGTGTTAAGCCTTTTTGAAGGTACTTTGCTATCCAAATATCTCGTTGGAGTTCTAAATCATATTGTAGAGAGAGAGAGCACAATCAAAGCCAGACTTAATAAAACTAAATGTCACAATACGTTGCACACATATTAAAAAACATTTACCCAATTTTATCCCATAAACCCAAAAGTCAAGCCAAAATAAAAAATAAGCTTACAGAACAACCTCACTTGGTAACAACTGGCATATACCAGTACCAGAGTTGTCAGGAGGTGTGCATATCATACTTGTATATTATCTTCTGGTAGGAGTCAGTTCTTTAAAAATTTAAAGTGGACTCTACCTTTTTCCTTTAGGAACCGGTTCCTTCAAATCACTTTTCTGTTTATTGAGTTGAAGAGATCTTATCAAGATATTTGTTGCATCTGTCTTTATTATCTGTCCCACTAGAAAAAATTAAACAGAAGAGGAACAACAAGGGATTCTTCAGTTATTAAATTTAGTAAGAAAAAGCTAAGCCAGAAATTAATAGCTACACGGGAACAAATAACTGAGTCCTTTTTCAACAAAACACGAGAGAAAGAAGAGATTTTTTTTTAAGCTAAGCCATTTGTTGAAAAGAAATTCCTTATCCTGAACCTTTGTACAAAATATTAAAAGAAAAATATACATCTCACATGTTCAAACTTTTGTTGAGTGTGGCATGCACCCTTTCACGCCCAAATAAAAAATCAAGTAATAAGACCTTCCCCTTTAAACCAAAGATGGTAGCTCAAGTATAAAATTAAAGTGTGAATTATGAGATTTTGAGTGCTTAAATGATTCTCTGAAACTAATTAATCTTCTAGAGTACTGAAAATATATAAATTGAGAATAAAACATTACACTGACCTGGAGGAGAGGTATCATGCAGGCACAAATGTGTCTTTACATTCTGCCAAAGCAAAATAAGAGGAGAAGATGAAGAAGAATAATTGTGATCATTTCATTTTCATATGAGTATGAGCTTATGATTATATTAAACAGATGCAGGAGCAAACAAAGTTGAAATGCCACACTATAACTGAAAAATGTCACTTTCTCTTGAAGCAAACTACAACTGAAAAACTCAACTAATGGAAATTATTCCCTTTTGATTCCTATTTTATCGTTCATTCTTTTGCTATTCATCAAATTCTCAGCCATTATAAGAAATAGTGATTTAGCCAAATTTTAGAAAGATACACTTGAAAGACAAGTTTCTAAATTATATAGGTCTCTTTGAATTATGTTCCAGTTACTATCTACTACCATTGGTAAGTGAGAATACAACAAAGAGACTACGGTATCCTAAGTTCCTAATTAAACCATAGAGTCCCATTGCACGATCATCTAGAGACAGAACATTAAAGGAAATTAAAAGCTATAGAGACAATGCTACAAACCCACCAAACTTGCTTTTATGACATTTCCTTTCATATTAATTACTTGCAAAATGATCTCCAAAACCCAACAATACCCAAATTCCTCCAAGGTTTTGCCAAGAACACTCCCCTTTTTGTACAAACAGTCCGGAATGCATAAAACAATTAGAAATCCCCCACAATTCTTCAATAATTAAGTCACTTACATACATAATCCATCTGATATAACCCTAGGGAAATAATACGACTAGTGTGAAGAGTTTGAACAAAATACCAATATTTTAGAGGGTTAAAATAAAAAAAAGACACAGAGAGAGAATGGGAAAAGAATTTTTAGGTTACCATATTGGAGTTGAAACCAAGGGTGAAGTTGCCCCGGGAAGGGAGTCCGGGAAGGAACTCCGACGCTCCGGCCAAGCTCGCCACCGCACGCCGTGTGCCGCTAGCGGGGCCGCTGGTGCTCTCGGCCACCATTTTTCGCGCCAGTTTAACGGAGGAAGTGCAAAACCCTAAATCAGTCAATCTTTATATCTTCTTGTGTTTTTGTTTGTGATTTTTCCCGCCAGTTCAATGATTTCTCGTCTATTGATTTGTGTTGTTCGGAGAGTCGGATCGGGAACCCTTTTAATAAGGGGTAGCCGGTAGCCAGTAGGTGACAGGGCCGATAGATGGGGCCCATGCATCAGTATGCACAGAGGCGGATCATTTAATAGGATGTAACTATGTGTGCCGACTGCCGAGCCGCGTGTTGTGATTATTTTTTACGCTGTGATTTGCGCGTGTTGTGCTGTGTTTTAATTAAGTTAAACTTTTTTATGCGTTGTATTGTACTGTGATTAAAATTATTAAAAATAATTATTATGTGTTAGACACTTAACAAGACGTATCATTTTTTTGGTTAAAAAGGTCTAAGTCCAGTTTTATTGATAAACGAAACAGAGATAGACAAGACGTATCATTTAATTACATTTGATCATGTTAGTAATATTTGATTATATTTGATTATATGTAATTATGTTTAACTTTTTTTTAATTTGAAGTTATTTAAGGAATATAATATCAAAATGTTGAAAATTGTTGTAAAATATATATTGTCCGGAAGTTTAATTGTTCTCTAGTATAAATAATGCTAGATAATGGTATGAGTTTTATGTTCACGTGTTGCGTGGTGACGTGTTGTGCTATGTTTTTTTATTTCGGAAGGTGATCATAACACACGACCCACGAGTTAAGATATGTTACCGGCACACGTGCCGTAATGTTTTCGATTACAGCATGACTTTTTTTACATTCCTACCTACCAACTATTATTTTTATTTTCTTTTTTACATGATTTAGTTTTGTAATTCTCAAGATTTACTGGACAAATATGCAATAACGTGAAATTGAAAGATTCGAGATGTTTGATTACTATTATGTTTCCTTAAAATCTTATCCTGTTTTATCGAAATGGTTGTTCGACAAAAATCGCTGACTTAATTTATATTTTTATCATTAACTAGTTAAGTGCTTGTGCTTTGCAACGGGGAAACAAAATTTTTAGTTATCAAATATTTATTCACTAATTTTTAGATTATAAACTTACAATGTCACCAAAAATAGTTCTTGAATTTCTAAATTGCATGAAGAATGGCTTAAGAATATGTCTTTAATTTTATGAGTTATAGTGATAAGTTAAATCTTGAAATTTATTTATTTATAATTGCATCTGATGTTATGGAAGATGATGGAAATAACTAAATTAATTAATCTGAATTATATAATGATGATATCAAAATAATGCAAACGATATTCTATTTTGCTATAACTGGAAAAGACCTCAGTAAAACAAATTAAATTAATTGATTTATTATTATAGTGCATAACATCAATCAGATTCCAGTGCAACTACATATAAAACGCTATAGGGAATTATATTCCAATGAATGAACTATTTAATTTAATATTTAACAAAAATTAAATAATATCATGATAAAATGGTAAAACCAAGATGTTTTGGTAAAAAGAAAGATTGGATGCACGATTGGTTGTGTCATGTGTCAGACATCAACCACAGAATCAGTACTGCATCTAATGTTTACATGTTGTATGCACAGAGAGTTTGTCAAGGGGTTGAGGCTAAGATGGGTCACAGAATAGTCAAGCTGGAGCAAACAATGGAGGCAACTTTGCACAAATCGGTGGAAGAAGTCTCTAATGCAGCATGGAGGAAGTTTGTGCCAGTATTGTTTGCGTGTACATGCTGGTCCATATGGAAGCAGTGAAACGAAACAGTCTTCAGAAAGAAGACACTGCCGCCTGACAAACTTGTAGATAGAATACTGCTCGATGCGATGCTCTGGTCAAAGAACTGCTAAGTGGTATCTGTTGATGAAGAGTTTGGAGTGAATAACTTGTAGAATGTTTTTTTTTTCAATGGGTGTTGGTACCACAGTTGGTACTAAGATTTTTTTAGGGGCAGTTTTGGCATTGTTGAGCGTACTGTTTTAAATTTTGTATAAATTAATTTACAACTCATTTTTGAATGCTCCTCTTCCTCAATTTTGCTTTAGCAATTTGAAAGTCTTTCCTTGCAAAACTGTACAAAATATGGTTTTGCAGTCTTGTACAAATATTTACACATTTTTCTGGAATTTATTTATATTTATTTGAGTAGTGAAAATACACACTGTTTAATTATTTCCTTTCTGTCATGCAGTATTGAAATCCAATTTCTGATTAATTTACTAAGCCAAATCTCTATTTCCTTTTATGGATTTGTAAAGAAAGATCCATACTACATCTCTGCCAAGTTTTGCAATTTTTGGAATTTTATAAATGTGCCTAATGATATGTGCAATGCAGGGTTAATATTGTCCATGGTGTAGTAAAATGTTGGTTTTTATATTTTTAAAATGCCAACTTTAAAAATAGCTAGAAAATAGCTCAAAAATCCTATACATACAAAAATTGATTCCATATTATTTGTTTTTGTGTCCTCTGTTGAATTGTGTGACTGGATTTTTTATTTGAATTTCTGATCAGCCTGCACTGGTTGATGTGTCACAGGAGGTCCTTTTGGTGATTTTGGGTACCAGTTCAATGCCAATGGCACTTGCAATGCATTTCATTACTGGTACCAGGTGTACATTTATACCAGGAGCTGATTAAAGGATAACTTGATAATAAGCACAATAAAGGATAACTTGCTAATTTACTCCCTTTGAAATTAAATAACAAAAAAGTAACTCTCAAGTACCTTATTTTTAGCTAGAGGTGGATTCTTCTCAATGAACAACCTTAGCCCCTTCTCTCCACCTGGGAACCCGCTAGTAAAGCCCATCATCTCCTTTTCAAACCCGCCAGTTAACCTGATGACTGGGAAAATGTTTACACTATGTTTGAACATTACTTTGGCGCTTATTTGACATGCCTACACAATGACTTATATGCTGACTTGTTAAACAAACTCATGATCTCCTTATTATGCATATGAAAAGTAATGCGAAGATCAAAAGAAACAACTTATTTTTATTTAATTTTGAGAATATATGAACCAAAATCTCTGTCAGTGACCATGACAAGTAAAGGAGAATAAAAATGAAATGACAAAACAATGTACAATTAATGAATAAGTGAAAACATTATACAATGAAAAACGTTAGCATTAAAAAACATTGTTCTCATACATAATTTCCAATGACAAAAGGGCCACATATATAATTTTAAGAGAACAACATACAAAATAGATTCCCAAAACCAAGTAATACACATTCAGCTCTGCACATGCTTGACATAGCGTCTCTTGTTAGACTTCCTTTTACACATATAGTTTCTTAACAAAAAGATTTCATCATCTATTGGCGTGCTGGGATCTTCTTCAAACTTTTTTTTTTCTTCTAACTCACTCAGAGTCGGATGAATTCCGTTCACTTTCAAGTATGAGTCCATTCCATATTCCTACAACACAATGCAAAGATGTACATGATGAAAGTAAATGTAATATTCAAGTAACTAACAGATAAAGTCAGTAAATACAACACAAAATTAAAGCTCGGTAAGACTTTAAATGATTTCTCAATATATAGTACCTCAACATTCCTTGCCAGACCGTCCATGCTTGTCAGAATGCGACAGGGCCATCGCTTTATACCTTTAATCCTGCACCACATCTTAAGCGTGGTCTGGCTCACTCGGAGCTCTTCTGCAGCTTCATTTTGTGGTTTTCTAAACATTGGACGGACCAACTCAATAAATAAATCTCTAGATTTCCTCCTAAAAGTTATGAAACAATTATAATATAGGAAAAAATATAAACGACAACAAAAGGATAGATTACTGACTTTGGAGGAGCATTCACATCTACCGGTGCAGGGTCAGGCAAATCGACCTATAGTAAGAAGCATCAAAGTGAAATTATGTTATTTTTTCTTGTAAAAGGAAACATATATGATAATAGTAAAATCAATAAATCTTAAATTTATTTAGTACCCTTTCAACGTTAGAAGTTTCTTCAACAATTGGTAAATTAAGATCAATGCCAAGAACTTTTGATCCAAGAGCCCTTTATAACAATGATTGACAAAAAAAATTTAGTACAATAAGGTAATGATGCAATTTATTAAAATAGCTTGTTACACATACCTTCAACAATTGGTATAGCATCTTCCTCTGCACCAGCTACATTTCCAACTTGCTCATTTGCACCGTTAGAGTCATGCTCAGCTAATTGACACAAAATTGTAAGTACAATAATGTAATGATGCAATTTATTAAAACAACTTGTTACGCATACCTTCAATAAATTCGTCAGCTGCTAGCAGCAGACCCAAGCCATCCAAACCATTTCCAACTTCCGGATCGGTACCATTTTAGTCCTACTCCTAATAAATCAAATATTAATCAGGTTCATTACTAATCAAGTGATTGCATAAATGAACGGATTGAAAATCAAATATTAATCAGATTCATAATTGGAAGATGCCTATCAAAATATGCCTATTTAAGATAACCAGTCTGTCATAATACTATTATACCAATACAACAAATAAGTCATTAAAAAAGGAAATATTGTAAATTGAACATACTAAACATTACCAGGACAAAAATTAAATAGAAAATTCATCTCCATAATGTAATATGAGTTCAAACATTAAAATTGAAGTCTCAACATTTCACACATCCATAATAAAGCAAAGCAGCATTTGACAAAAATAGCTACCTAACAAAACTACAAAAAAGACAACATCAAGCACAACCATAATATCAATATCCTAAACCCCAAACATCATTTGACTCCGTCCGGAAGTATAATTAAACAGGCATGTTAATTCTGTGCAAATTAAAGAAAATTTTTAATCAGAAATATTATCGATTTATTAGAGATAGCAACATTACAATTGTTTTTTTAACTTACAATTACCTATGTCTCAAGGCCAAGACTTCTGGCATCATCGGATCAAAATTAACACTGGAAATATCTGTGGCTTGCAGATAATTAACTCCAAATAATATCATATTTAACATATTTTAATATGTTACTAAGAAAGGAACACTGGAAAATGAAAAGAATGACAGATATGAATATCGTACGTGGTGTATGATGGATTACTTTCACCCGAGTGACAAAGATGATAGACTTATCATGACATGCACGAACAATCCTCACATGGTTGGTCAAAGATAAGCCTATCAAAACCAATGGAATGATATGGCATCTGAAAAATTAAAGAAGTTGAATTAATGTAAGGAATACAATGCAAAGTTAGTGGGAAATCATCTATATCATATATCATATAACTTTTATAAGTAACACTATATTTGTGACTCACGTCCAGTCAAGTAGATAAATCTCAAAGGCGGGTACACGATATCCTCCATCCCGATTAAGATATTCCACTTTATGCCCATAACATACTCGACCAACTACATCTAAAAGAAGAAAATAAAAATTGTAAGGTGTTCATTAAAATTAAGTAAGATTTTTTGGAAACATTAACAGCTTTTGAATAACTATTTGTACAAACATGAATTACCTATAAGATAATTGCCACGTTAGATCCCGTAAATTGTTTCAATGGATGGCACCATGGGGTAAAGAGGAAAATTGCACATGCTTTGAGGAAGAGAAATGATAGTGTTATCGTTGTGAAAAATAATTTGATAATCTCGGTCCAGTATTTTAGATTTATCAAAAGTAATATGTTTTTTAAATGCCGGTTCGACATGGAAATCCTTTAGACAAATCAAATTTCTGACTTGAACTCTGCTTTCTACATATGATTTCATCTCATCTGGAACTCTGGCTAACAATTTCTCTCTCTAAAAGAACAAAGTGTTAAAAGATGCAACATGGAACTTGACATAATAACAACATGTACGTAATAGTATAACTAAATAGGACAAATTAAAAGAATAATGCGATTCTTACATCATTATCTAGGAGGACTAAGTAAAGTCATTTATTACGGCGAGTCTTCATCATGAAATGCACTCTCACGACATTCATATCCCACCAGAAGTAATATAGACAATGAAGTTGAGCAAATTTTTCCACCGTAAAAAAATCCATTGCTTGACTGCCATAAAGAAACTCTTATTTATACGAAAAGGTCATCACTTTATGTTTATTTACAAATATGTTGTGAAAAAACAGTAAAACTTTGTGTGTTGACTTTAAATGCATCCTTCAAGGTAAGATCAATATGCAGAATAAATTTCAAAAAATGTGAGAATATAGAATTGTTAAACTGAAAGGGGATTGCCTGCTTAAACGAAAACCAATTCGAGAGCTATCAACTCAGTGTGTTCTCATAAACCCTTTTCTAAACAGTGTCGAGCATGAAATTGTACTCAATAAGATATAATGCTAAATGAAAGGTCAATTCATCACTTAAATATCAAAAAATAAACTTTACAAAAGAGCTGTCCGACAGGTCATACAAAAGACACAAATAGAAAGCAAAGAAAAAAGTACCTCAGTAGAGACGAAGAACCCTTGTGTACTCACAATATTCAAGCTCGGAGATTGCACAAAAGAGACCACGATCGAGATCGCTGAAATTTAGAGGAGAGATATATATGTGAGATATACAGAGAGAAGAAACATGTCAATTTTAAAAGCAATGTAACATAGTATCAATTCCAAAAGCCCACTAACTGTAGTATCAATTATCTGAATACCTTTACTCAACTGAAGTATTACAGATCTATACACCCAATCCCTACCCGAAGAATTCAAAAAAAGAAATTTCTAATGCCCTAAAACAATTTTGCATTTTCTTGTTTTATATGACACGGCATCATTAATGGGCTTAGATCTGTTAAGCCAGCTGAACCAAATAGAATGCAACGCCATATGATATAAATCATACTTTTTGGGCTTCATATGCCAAAGAAAATGCCTCTGGACCCAATGAACATCCATCGGCAAATCCATGGTATGCCTCCAGAAAATTTTGGGTCTTGAATGCAAGTGCAAGAAACTTTTGGTATTATTTTAAAGTATCATAAAATTTCTGGGGTGATTTTAAAAGATCAATTTTACATCCAAAATAACTGCCGCATAACATATTTCTACAAAATTGCAAAAGTAATAGATGTGGTCATAGTGTACCCTAACTGTATATGTAATTTTAGAGCATTTTATGGCTTATAGCTACGCTTATCGGTTTGGTTTCAATTGAACTGTTTTTGAGGCTACAGCTGTACCAGTAGAGACATCTTTGTATATCCCACTAAGTTGTGTACCTGTTATGATTGGTACAATCTTGAAGGGTTGGTTCTGGGTTATGCACGGGACCTGAGGTTTATTTAGGCATGATTTTCAGTTGTTGGTTCTGGTGACAATTTCAACGTTGTTTCATTTGAGGAATCATCAGCATTTTCATATTCATTTAGGCATGATTTTCAGTTTTCAATAAACAAGCTAAGAAAGGGAGGAACTTTTCTCAAATGAAACAACATTGAAATTGTCACCAGTAGAGAAGAGAAACTATAATGTATATTCCTCCTTTCAACATTCAGCATAAAGTGAAATTTTATATCTGATGCCGACACATAAGAAGAATCTTTTATATAAATTCACTTTGTGAAATCTAAACTCTTATACTAGAAAATGTTCACTTGACTAATCAGGAGCTGCTGTGTGATGCAAAATTAGAGACAGACCCGGTACAAGCGCTGGTACAAAGCTGGCACTATGACATGTTTTACTTCCATTTAAACACTGAAATGTATTTGAGTATTATTTTCTGCCTTTACCTCTAGTACAAAACTCTTGTAACTTGTTTAATAAAAGCAAATAGGCATGACCTGCATTTTTTTCTCAAAAAAGTTGGAAGAAATAACATTTCTTTAAATTACCAATACCATATTTAGAAGCTGAATTAGAGATGGAATTAGTAATCTAAACTAAATATCTTAATTCACATCATTATCTAAAGCACAAAGTTAGATTGATCTCCCTACTGTATTGGAATCTACGTCTCTTCTTAGGATAATTCCAGCCAATGTTGAAAGGTTAAATAGAGCTAGAAGTTAAATTTGACATCCTCACATTAACAATTTAGATACTGTTTCAATGGCTAGTTATTCATGGGGCTCTCCATTCTGTCTCATGGGAATAGATAGGTTATCAATCTCTATAAAATTGTGAGATATATGAATGGATTATCAATGATGCGCTTTTTGAAAAGTTTGCTACCTTAACGCACATTTCTTGAACAAAGGTCAGGGGAAGAAAGGGTAAAATTGTCTTCAAATTTTTTCATCAATATTAATCGTTATTTTTTATTGATTAATTAAGAAATGGGGATATAAATAAAATAAGTGAATTTAGATGGGCAAATAACTAATTTTTAAATGTTGATGGGTAAATATCTAATTAGAGAAGTTATGATGGGCATATATATAAACTTCTCAAATAATAATGTACCTTCCAATCTCTCTCTTGCGAGTTGTGACAAAGTTGTTTCAAGCTATCAATTAAGGTTGCAGCTCCTGGAACAACAGATAATATGAGCTATGATGAAGAAATAACAGATAACGATGAAGAAAAAAAGTTCCAAATAATACATATCAAACTTTCTAAACAAATAAATTAGAAGAGGTATATTTGCAGTTGGTATAAGCAAATTGAAAATGGATTGAACTGTAATAAGAGAAAACAGTAAGAAATAATAAGCAAGGAGAAAATAGCAATTAAGTCCCTGGGAAGAATTTCCAAAGTTCTTCCTTTTCTTTGGTCTAAGTTTGAAACAAGGAGATAATATGTAAGCAAAGTTCTAAACCAGTCTTGATTTAAGAAATGGTAGAGTAATGGTGTTGTTATCAGTAAAAATGTCTAATTATGAACTATGTATTTTACAAATTTTACAAATGTAATATTGTACCTTCCAATTTCCTTGGAACATCAACAAATGTGCAGTAGGGGGTATGAGGGGGATTGTGGAAATGCAAATCGCAAAGAAAAAAGCAACTGCAATTTGAGAGAACAACCAATTTGAATTTGAGATGTATATATAGAGAAAAGAGTCGGTTAACATCTGAAATTGAAATGCGTGCGGCATTTACCTGTGTAATCCATCATAGAGGAAGTCGTCGAGAAGGAGAAAACGGAGAAAGAGATCGAGGCTAAAGTTATCAGGAGTGAGAATTATGTTTGTCTCCAATTAAGAGCGATAATTATGTTTCTCCGATTGAAACTGATTTTCACCTAGGCCTACGTGTTGGGAGAGGAGAAATAAGTGTCGGAAGAGGAGAAAGGTATAGTTGATTGTCACCTAGACTCAAATCTGAACCAAAAAAAATGAAATAAAAATATAGCACCTTTAAGTAATGTAATAAATACGTGTGGGAACGCGCAGTAACAGAGAAAAAAAATTAAAAAAATATGTAAATATCAATGCTGAGAATATGTTTTGTATTGAAACGGGTAGATTTATAATTAATTTTATGTTTCTACACGTAAGACTACATGAAAACAGAAGGTATAAAATCAGACAGTGATCAATGGTTGAGATTGATTGAATGTGTTGCTGGGATCTTCTCTGGGAAGATAGCCTCCTCATCCCTCCAAAATTTAAGATGGTTTTATAAGGAGTAAAGATAAATTGTGAACAGATACTAGAGCTAATTACTAATTTACTATCCAAATTCTCAGAACGAGGATAATGACCTCAGAAGGCATCCAATTTTTTTTTTATTATGTTGTAATTATATTTTTATATAGTATAGAGCTAAAATATCGTACGATATTGTGCATAAATAAGCAAGAGTCTATACTTGATGATTATATTTTCGATCTCCGCATCGCAAAAAAATAAACATAATTAATATTTGACTCATTTTAATTGCAAAAATGAGACGAGCAATTTAGATACAAAAAATACTCATGAATATTGTTTTTAAAAAAAAAAAAACTCAATCAAAAGTACGATAATTTTTACTTTTTCAGAAACTGCAGATAAACACATTTTCGGCGCAAACTTTGATTTTTCTGTGTTGTGAATGAGAAATGAACTAATACTCATGAGCAACACGTAAGGACATACAGAATCTAGCATATCTGATCTGTGACAAAAGAGAAAAGCATCACAGTTGTATCGAGATTTGATTGGCAGAGAAGCTGCGTGGACCCCGCACAAACGTGTGGCGGCCACGACTTGGTCTTCTCTCTAAAGATGACATGCGGTACACTTTTGTCGGAAGAACGAAGCGAGCAAAATTCTAACCCATTTTTCCTCTACTATAGACATGTTACATATTTATATGTGAAGTTGCAACCATAAAAGATCTCTTTGTTAAAAAATCTGAAAAAAAAAGGAATAATTCGAAGCGGAGAGTAAATATTTATATGTAAATGCAATACCAATTGGTCTATTTAGTTTAACATTAATAAAACCAAACAACGAATTCAAGTTTAAAATAATTATGTATTTTCCGAGTAAATTCTTGAAATCTAATAAAATAAAGCCTCCGTGGCTCCGTTGGACATAATTATGTTTTTTTTTTTTTTGCTATGCAATACAATTTTATTGAGAAACTGGTTCTGGACCGTTCAAGTTAAAAAGAACGGTCCAGATCCAGTAATTGTAATCATTTTATCTAATTTCATTTGCTTTAGTCGAGAATTAGTACTAGGCAGTACATATTGTACAAGTTAGTATAAATCATCGGATACCAGATACAGATAGATACCGGGGATAATCACTGGGTATCGTATACTTTCCAGTTGGATACCAGTTGGATCTTGGTTGAATATATTTTTTTGGTCCTTTTGTACAATAATTCTGTGTTTCCTTTCTATTTCTTCTTAAATAAGGTGCACAATCATTTGTGTCGTAAATTAATTAATAGCATAACACGGAAAATTAGAAAAGTGTAATGCACTTAAGCTTGTAGGAATAGAGTATAATACAAAGATGACATCGTCAGGCGGCAGACATGTAGAATTCATCAGTGTCGATCAATGCAAGGTGAGTCACTTCATTGGAAGTTAAATAATTTTTAATTGTACTTCTTATTGTCTATCTCTGACCTGTTGTTTTTCTTTTTAATTCTATATACTTGGTAGGAAGAAAATGGTGGTCCCTACAAGGCATCGATCCCTTTGCACCAAGCAACAAATCCAGTGGCAGATGTGTTATTTGCATATGAAATGAATGGGAAGGTACATATGGGCTCTTGAGAAAGTAATTACAAAGAATGCCAGAAACTTTACACCGATTTTAAATTGCTGATTTTGATATGTTTTTTCTATGTGAAGATACTGAATTGAGACCACGGTTATCCTTTACGTGTAGTCGTCCCTGGTGTGATTGGTGCGCGCTCAGTTAAATGGTTAGATCAAATAAACATAATTGAAGAAGAATGCCAGGTGTGTTCAAGTTAGTATATTTAGATGATATAACATATAATTTCTGTTCCATGCTAATGCGCGGGGGCGTAGTTTTTTATGGATGTATTTTCATATACTATAGGGATTTTTTATGGCAAAAAAGATTACAAAATGTTTCCTCCAACGGTGGATTGGGATAATATTATATGGTCTACTCGAAAGCCACAAATGGATTTTCCTGTTCAGGTACTGGGTTTTTATCGTACAAAACCTTTCTTTAAAGTCTATATCAAACATTTTAAAAGAGGTTATTATTTATTCGTATATATGCTTATACAAATATTTCGTTTGCAGTGTGCTATCTGTTCCTTGGAGGACATCAATTTAATTTGCTAAGCCAGGACAGGTCAGTATTTCTCTGTGCACCTTTCTTTAAGTTGAACAAAGTTTCAGAAAAGCCCTAAGAATAAAGAATATTTACTTAGGTGACAATAGCTGGCTATGCTTTGTCCGGAGGGGGTAGAGGGATAGAGAGGGTGGATTGATATATCAGTTGACGAAGGCAAGACATGGATGGAAGCTTCTAGATACCAGAAGGATGACGTCAAATATATAGCAGCGATAAATGGGCAGAATTCACATCACCTCAGGTTACCTGACTCAAGCAAATTACGATTGGACAGCCCATTTAACATGATACGAATCTCAAAACAGACCCCCTACAGTCTCAATAGGCACCGGATTGAGTTTGGCTCAGATAGAATTAATCTGGGCCAGGCGTTGCAATTTGCTTGAGTCAAGTACCTGGGAGGATATCTGTCCAAATGGGCATGGGTCTTTTTTAAAGCAGTAGTGGACATAAATGAAGACACCGAGATAATTGCAAAAGCGGTACACCATATATATATTTTTTTCGTTTAAAACAAATTGTGGAGTGAAAATAGGCTAACTGATCATATTACAAGTGATCACTGGTAATTTGTTTTTCAGATAAAATATTTGGTGGGGAATCAATGAATAAAAGGACATTAATGTCCAAGCACAAAAATATGCATCTGAAAAGTAAAACAAAGGAGGTAGAAAAATCATACTAATAAAGAGAAGAACAAGATAGGCAACTAATGTATAGTACCAGCATGCACTGGCACCTGGTGTTGCTAATTATACACGGCATCAAGAATGTTAGTGAATAAACCTTATTTATTTCTAGTTTAGTTTTTCAAACTTCATTTTATTAATTTTTTCAGGTGGATTCAAGTGGAAATGTCCAACCAGAACACGTAGAGACCATTTGGAATCTGAGAGGCATTCTCAACTCTTCTTGGCACCACATCCGGCTCCAGATTTCCCCTTAATTTTCTCACATTTTAAAATTACAATTAGTAACTCACTATATCGAAATGTTGTGATCGAAGAGTTGTATTCCATATGACCTTTTTGCTTCTTTTATTAAGGCTCTTCTTCCTGGTATTTTTTTTTTTTATATGTATTTTTTTTTTGTATCTGTTCACCTGGTATCTGTTAGTCATATTTGACGACATAGATAGACAGCAACGCATGATCTAGGATCTGATCCTGTCAATTTGGATCATAGTATTATTCTACTTCTGTTTACTATGAGATCTAGTTGAGGAAATTAGGATGCGGTTTTTTTAATTAACATGAAGTTTAGAAAACTGAGAATAAACTAGGACAGTGCATTTGCTTATTGGTGCACTTCTGTAGTTCGTATCTAGTGAGGTACCACATCTCGTAGGGTGAGATCTGAACTGTTTATTTTAATCTAGCAAAAATCTTAAACAGACCCCAATCCCATGCATCTAAGACAAGCCTCAGGGGCGGAACTCGACTTTGAGTATAGAGAGGCTAACCGACTAAACATCATATGTTTAAAAAATATTTTAATAAATATCAAAATCTATATAACACAAAATAATATGATTCTTTACTATTTGATTTCATAAAATACAATAAATAAATAACACCAATAAAATGACATGTTTATCAAACTAAAATAAAACAAAAATAACATACTCATATACATATTTTCTTTATTTAAATTTAGACCTGTGATTTCCTGAAAAATCAAATTCTGTAATAATCTCATATGAGTTAATCTTATTTGTCATTTATTTCTCAATATAAACAAGCATGTAGTCTCTGAGAAACTCGTCACCCATCTTGTTCTGAAGTCCAGTTTTAACGAGCTTCATGACTGAAAAAAGCTTGTTCTGTAGTAGCAGTTGAGACAGGAAGAGTAGAAGTTAGTCGAATCAACCTATCAACAAGAGGATATACAGTGGATTTTCCACTTTCGACTAGTCCGTGACATAAGTTGGCCAAGAAAAATACAATATTAACAATTTAATATGAAAATAAAATACTAACATGAACCTTTATCAAAAGTTACAATTAAAAACAATATAACAATTTATAAATAATTAATGAATAGAAAACAAACCTCAATTTCAAGAAATAAAATATATCACGTCCTTGCTTTACACCAATTTAATTTCAGTTTTTTATTTTAATGTTTTCTCTCTTCAGACAAGGTTTTGTGCTTTTTAATCCTATTCTTATATATTTCCTATAACTTTTTATTTTGAGGTAACCGACTAACAGTGCATTTCAGAAATTCTAATTTCTGTTTTTTTTCGGTTGCTGTGTCCGACCATCCCAAGTTAGCACTGTTATTTTTTTCATATTCTAATTTAGTGCCACTATTTTATTCCTATTCTAATTTAGCACCGCTAGTAACTTTTCAATTGTTTATATTTTTTTACACAGTCAAAGGATGTCTTTATGGTTTTTTCACATGGTCAAGGACTCAAGGCTGTCTGGGAGTTGAAAAACTAGCGTCTTTTTTTTCTTGAAGAGACGTGTCATTTTCAAATTTAACCCTTTAATTTTTTTATATTTTTTATAGGGGGGCTAACAACCTTGTTACACCTATAAAATATATTTTTTAGTTGAGTTATAAGTACCTGGTGAAAAAAAAATTCAAAATCTTGGAGGTGGCTTAGCCACCCGTGCACTTGCTTACCGTCCGCCCCTGACAAGCCCATATTAAGTTTGACTTGGCTGGGAGCTAATCACATCCCGTACGGTACCGCAGGGAATACGCACGCACACTTCTGGAGATACTTGTGTGAATGTGTGATCAGTCTGATTACTCAAAAATCAAAATGATTAGGTGTGGTGATTTCTGCTAGCAATGGGACTATATATAAGTGGTGGGCCTAGATAAGTGGGTTCAAATTGTGATCCAAATGATGACCCAGCCCGAATATCCTAAGGCTGGGCCCGCATTTGCTGATGCATTCAGACGGACACATTTAAAGGGACAGGCTGACAGCTCTAATTGAGGAATGAGGATGCAAAAGGAAATTTTTTATTCATAGAAATTATTAAATTCAGACGTACGGAAATAGAAAGAGTGTCTCATTTTTAACAAATATAGAAAGATCTGACTCATTGAGTCCGATCCAAATATATGGATCAAACTCATTGGGTCTGATCTATTGGTATTTTTTGTTTTTTTTTTTAAATTAAGTGTTGATGGAAAAAAAATGTATATATCAATTGTTGATTTTATGAATTCTGAGGAGATTGATTTTATTGATCAAAAGTTCTGAATTTTACAAGTCTTCTATTCTCTATATATACTACGGTACCAACGGTCCATTAATATTACCGTTGGTACTCTACTGTTCACGGTACCCACAGTAGCCTTTTATCCTTGATTTAATCCTAGCCCTCTATTCCTCTAATATAGATCAATGATGATAATACAATCTGAGATCATGACTCTATATTTTTAACACTCCCCCTCAAGCTAGGAAGGTATAGGTCATGCAATCCTAGCTTGCTATTGATAGTCTCGAAATTCGTCGGGTCCAATCCTTTGGTAAAAACATCCGCAAGTTGTTCTTTGCTACATACGAACGGTGTCTCTATCTCTTTGGCTTGGACTTTTTCTCTAATAAAGTGACAATCCACTTCTATGTGCTTAGTTCTCTCATGAAACACGGGATTCGATGCGATATGACGAGCGGAATTATTATCGCAATACATCTTCATAGGTTGATCATGTTTAATGCCCATATCTCTAAGTAGTTGTTTAATCCATATTAATTCGCTTGCGGTGGATGCCATAGCTCGGTATTCCGCCTCCGCACTCGATCGAGCTACGACATTTTGTTTCTTGCTCTTCCATGTGACTAAATTCCCGCCTACAAATGTACAAAAGCCGGTGGTGGATTTTCTATCAAAGCTACCGGCCCAATCTGCATCGGAATAGCCACATATTTCGTTAGAATTATTGTTTATCATTTTTATGCCTTTTCCGGGGTTTCCTTTTAAATATCTTAATATTCTATTTATGGCTTCTAAATGGGGTGTTTTTGGGGAATGCATGAATTTACTAATTTGACTTACGGAAAAGGAAATATCCGGACGGGTTACCGTAAGGTAAATTAATTTTCCTACGAGTCTTTGAAATTGGCTTATGTCCTCTAAGGGTTCACCATCCTCGGTATTTAATTTATATTTGTTATCTATAGGTGTGGAGGCCGGTTTACAACCTAATTTTCCGGTTTCCTTCAACAAATCCAAGGTATATTTCCTTTGAGAAAGGAATAGGCCTTTATTGGAAGAAGCTACTTCTATTCCTAAAAAATATTTTAAATATCCTAAATCCTTGATATCAAATTTTTCTTTTAATTTGGACTTGATTTTGCTAATCTCTTCTAAATTATTTCCGGTAATTATTAGGTCATCTACATATACTAACACAAGGGTTACATTTTTTCCTTCTTGTTTGGTAAATAAAGAATGGTCGGCACTACTAGTTTTAAAATTACAAGAATTTAAATATGAGCTAAGTTTGCCATACCATGCCCGAGGCGATTGCTTCAATCCATAGATTGATTTATTCAACCTACAAACGAGTTTAGAGTTGTTTTCTATTTTATGGCCGGGTGGTAGGGTCATATACACCTCTTCTTCAAGTGTTCCTTGAAGAAACGCATTTTTTACATCCATTTGGTACAAGTCCCAATTGTTATTTACCGCAATAGAAAATAAAATTCTAACGGTATTCATTTTTGCTACCGGTGCAAAAGTTTCATTATAATCTATACCATAGGTTTGAGTATACCCTTTGGCCACTAACCTAGCTTTGTACCGTTCTATGGTACCATCACTATTGTATTTTATTTTGTACACCCATTTACATCCTACGGTTTTTTTGTTTGTTGGTAGTTGTACAATTTTCCATGTATCATTTTTTTCTAAAGCCATTAGTTCATCTTCCATAGCTTTGCACCATACCGGTTTGGTTATTGCCTCTTGGTAAGTGTTTGGTTCTATCTCTTGTTGGATAGAAATAAGAAATGCATGATAATTTGGTGAAATATTTGCATATGATACAAAATCTTGTATAGGGTATTGTACCGAATAGGTTATAAAGTCCTTGAGTTTAGTGGATGGTTGACGCACTCTTATGGACCTTCTAACCATAGTATTCTCTTCTTCCTCATTATTATTATCATTATCATTATCATTATTATTATCATTATTATTATCATCATTATTATTTATTTCTTCTTCCTCATTATTGGATTCGATTTCGTAATCCTCGTTTTGTATAAAATCTAAATCATCTAAAAGAGGTGGCATTGGCCGAAAAATATTTTTTTGTTTATCATCTACCCCCTTTTTAAAATATGGTTCATCTTCATTAAAAATTACATCTCTAGAAATAAATAGTTTTTTTTGTAATAGGGTCATAAACCTTGTAATCTTTTTTGTTGGATGAATATCCTAAAAAAATAGTTTTTGTTGAAACAAAATCAAATTTATCTTTTCTTTTAATGTGAACAAAACATACGCACCCAAAAATCCTTAAATGATCGAGATTCTTTTTTTGTTGATAAAGGATTTCGGTTGGACTTTTATTTTTTAAACTAACACTTGGTAATCTATTAATTAAATATGTGGCACAAAGGATGGCATCCGACCAATAAATTTTAGAAACATTATTTTGAAATAATAATGAACGTGTCATTTCTAATAAATGTCTATTTTTTCTTTCCGATACTCCATTTTGTTCGGGAGTATTAATACATGTTGTTTGATGTATAATTCATTTTTCTTTAAAAAGATTGGTAAAATTTTTGTTTACAAATTCCGTTCCATTATCCGATCTAAAGATTTTAAGTTTAGTGTTAAATTGAGTTTCTATAAGGCATAGAAATTCTCTAAAACACATAAATACCTCGTCTTTTGATTTAAGTAAATACAACCATATAGCTTTTGAAAAATCATCAATAAATATAACAAAATATTTAAATCCATTATAAGAATTGATTGGGGCCGGACCCCATACATCGGAGTGAACTAAGTCAAACGGAGCTTCACTTCTATTAGTGGAAAGTGAGAAGGGAAGTCTCGTTTGCTTAGCTAACTTGCATATATCACAATTAATACAACTAGAATTTTTGGAATTTAAAATGCTATTTAAAATCTTGTTGGAGGGATGCCCAAGTCTCTTGTGCCACCTATCGTAATTAATCAAACTTGTTGAAGCACAAAATCTTGAATTTTCTATATCCAAAATATAATGTCCATTTTTAAGCACACCCTCACCAATCTTGTCCCCGGTTACCCGGTCCTGAAAAATTACATTTTCATGTGAGAAAATTATTTTACAATCAAATTCTTGCGTTAGTTTTTTTACCGAAATTAGATTTATAGGAAATGTTTTTAAAAATAAAACATTGTTAATTTTTTTGTTTTTCAAAGTAATTTCTCCTACCCCATGAATTTTTTCTTTCATACCATTTGCTACGGTTACATATTGGTCAATTTCAGATGGTTTAATATTCTCAAGGAATTTTATATTTCCAAACATATGGTCGGTTGCACCACTATCGACAATTATTTGGTCAAATAAATTAAAATTCTTTGAGTTTGATAAAATACCACATGAAGAACCAGAATTGTTTTGAGACAGCAGCATGGTTAGTTGGTGCAGCAACTGTTGCATTTGATCCACTGATCCACCTGACCCGCCAGCTCCTGACCCGCCAGCGCCTGACCCGCCAGCGCATGACCCGCCAGAAGGTAAACCCGGTTCACCCGAACCGGTTTGATATCTTTTTATTTCTTCGGTCTGAGCAGCGTATCCGCCCCCTTCTATTGTTGCGATTTTCTTCTTCCCGTCTCTTTCTCCGCCTCTCTTCGGTTCCTCTCTCCACCACTTAGGCCGGAGATTGGGGTGAAGAAAATAGCATTTCTCGGCCTTATGTCCCTCCTTTTTGCAGTGAGAGCATGTCTCTCCCTTTGGATTTTGCCAATTTTGAGATTTCTGAGAATTAGGGTTTCGGTGATTTTGGGGAAAATGCGAGGCATGGCCGTGGGGCTCGTGTCCCTCGCCGTGACTGGCTTGAGGACCCCCCATAGCCTCTCGCAGTGAGTCCTCACGTTGTATTTGGTTTACCACTTCGGAAAAGGAAGGAAGGTCGGGTGCTCGAATGATTTGCGACCGGATACCTTCGTAATTTGCGTCAAGACCCGCAAGGTACGAGAAAATCCGATCTTCTTCTTTGCGTTTTTTGAGGTCTTTCGGGTCTGTTGTGAATGGGCGATAAATATCAAGTTCGTCGTGCTTCTTTTTGAGAGAAGTAAGGTATTCTAAGTGGGTTCGAGACCCCTTTTTTTCTTGTTGAATTTCAAGTCGGAGCCGATATACATGTGCGTGGTTTTTTTGTTGCCCATAAAAAGCTTTGAGCTCGTCCCACAGTTCTTTGGATGTTTCACAGCTTTGGAGAAATAAATCTGTGATTTGTTGCTCCATAGACCCATATAAGAGAGCCATTACTGTATGGTCTTCTTTTTGCCATTTTCGGATTTGGATTTTCTCGGCTTCTGTTGGTTTTTCTGAATTTGCTGGTTTTGGTTTTGCATGATCTCCTGTGATGAAATCAATTTTATCTCGGCCACTTAAAGAAATGGTTACTGATTTTGCCCATGACAGATAATTCAATCCGTTGAGCAATGTCGGAGTTAACTTCGATGGGTTGGTAGCTTCACTGATTTGCTGCCCCCATTGATCCATTTTGACGCTTGCTTAATTGGTGAATTTCTGTTTTTTGTTGGTTTATGAAGTTACCAGTTTTATTGGTAACCACTGTTATCGGGTTATCGGGTTATCGGGTTATAAATCAGACTTGCTCTGATACCATGTTGATTTTATGAATTCTGAGGAGATTGATTTTATTGATCAAAAGTTCTGAATTTTACAAGTCTTCTATTCTCTATATATACTACGGTACCAACGGTCCATTAATATTACCGTTGGTACTCTACTGTTCACGGTACCCACAGTAGCCTTTTATCCTTGATTTAATCCTAGCCCTCTATTCCTCTAATATAGATCAATGATGATAATATAATCTGAGATCATGACTCTATATTTTTAACATCAATGGATCGGACTCAATAAATTAGATCTTTCTATATTTGTTAGAAACAAGACAATTTTTATATTTCCATACATCTGGATTTAATAAAATGTATATATCAATGGATCGGACTCAATGAATTAAATATTTCTATATTTGTTGGAAACAAAACAATCTTTATATTTCCGTACATTTGGATTTAATAATTTCTACTGATAAAAAATTTCCGATGCAAAATCTCTGATCGCAGAGGAGGGTTACCTAAAAGAAAATATAGTTTTCGCACCGTAACATCATTGTTACTTTTCTAGGAGAAGTGACAAATCAAGAGAGGGGAAAGTATCATTTTCAGAGAAGAAATATCACCTTTTTCATCAGAATGAGATTTTATAAAAAATAAACAAATAAGTTTTTAAAAAAGGTTGGAACCGAATATAATGGTGTTATGCTCATCCGACTCAAAGCATAACCTTGAAGAAAAGCTTTCAGTTTATTTCAGCTACAGTCTACAGTATGATTGATAATAAAACGAGCACCTCACCAAGAAATCAACGGATATGAAACTGGAAATCGTGGAAACAAAGAGGGTATTGTATGAAATAAAACAAAGTGGTGATGAATTATGACATTATGGGTTTCCTTCTCGAAAAATAATTCTGCTAGAAAATACAGTAACAAGTAACAACTTGTAGAATTATTTATTGGTGAGGCTATGGTACTTTGCAACACACATAAATCTGTATTATGAATTGATCCCCGGTCTCACAATGCAAGGGAAAAAGAAAACCGCAATGATTCAAACATCCAATTGAAGTAAAAAAGGCTAAAAAATGCGAACCTGTAGCTATTGTCAAAGAAAGGAAGGTCACAATATAGTTTTGTTTATGTTTTTTAAATTGTAACAGTCGATCCGAACCGTTCAACATAATCTTCATATGAAAATATATATTTGGAGAACAAATTTTATATTGTTTTTATAGTTGTTTACTATTTCTTTTAGATAAATTGTATCTGAAACAACACAGTCGCTTGAGTTTCATGATCCGCCGGTCTCGCAATGCAAGGGAAAAAGAAAACCGCAACGATTTAAACATCCATTTGAAGTAAAAAAGGCCAAAAAAATGCGAACTTGTAGCTATTGTCAAAGAAAGAAAGGCCACAATATGTGCACATGTCCAAAGGTATAATAATTTAACAAAAAAAAACATCAATTTCAACTTATGGCAATTATTTTTGCTTTTTCTGTAACATCAAAATCTGAAAGTTTTTTTTTATTTCACCATTTTTATAACATACTACTGTGTTTTATTTTTGTAGAAAAAGAAGGATGCTAAATTAGCCAAGGGATAAGCACAAGAATCATATGCGAATGAAGACTTGTCATTGGAAGAGAACAATGTATATGATAGTGAAGACTTGTCATTTGGAAGACGACAATGCATATGATAGTGAAGATTGAGTGAGGCTATGGTGCTATGCATAGCACCAATGGCTAGTGTACTACGGCTCAATATGGTACTTTTTAAAATTCTAACGGTCGATCCGAACCGTTCAATGTGATATCCATATGAATATGTACTTGCAAACTAAATTTTATATTTTTTTTGAATTTTTTTACTATTTTTTTAGATAGATAGAAAAATCAGTGTTTTCTGAAAATTCTGGACCATCAAAATTCTACCTATCTAAAAAAATAGTAAAAAAATTCGAAAAAATATAAAATTTAGTTTGCAAGTACATATTCATATGGTTATCACATTGAACGGTTCGGATCGACCGTTAGGATTTTAAAAAGTACCATATTGAGCCGTAGTACACTAGCCATCCGTGCTATGCATAGCACCATAGCCTCACTCGTGAAGATTTGTCGTTGGAAGATTGATAATGCATATGCGGTATAGTCATAGGGTATTTTTGGTATAGTCATAGAAATAATATTTTTGGTACTTATAGAAAGGGTATTTTTGGTATAGTTATAGAAAGGGTATTTTTGTTATAATGATAGAAGGAATTTTTAAAATTACCAAACTTGCTGTTTATGGATTATGGATATGTGAAATTAGATATTGATGAGTAATGTAATGTTCTTATTTTGTTCAAATTTGTATCTTATTTTCTTTCTTTCTTTCTTTTTTGCATATGTTTGCTTGATGTAATTTGCAAACTTTTGATCCGTAGGTATGCAAGATGCAATGATGGGTTTTTAATATACAAAGCTTTTTAATATGCTGTTGTAACCATTTTGACTTATAAATTTCTTCTTACCATTTTCAATTTTGTGGTGCAAGTTTACAATGTGTACTAATATACTGCTCAATTATGCTATTTAAACTTCTAGGATGTAAATAGTAAAATTGATTTTTTCCTTGTCAGAGTAACAGAGTCAGTAAGAAAAAGAAAATTCTGAAACAGAATATTTTAAGCATCTGTGGGATCAATAAAAGGATCTTAAAAAAATCATATGATATTTTAGCTTCATTTGTTTTGGACTACATGCTATTTCTGATGTTTCCAAATTGTTACTGGTACGAGTTGTACCTGTTTTGTTTGTATGACTACATGCTATTTCTTACTAAATATGCCATGCCATGAGTTTATTAACTTATTTTTATCTTATCATTTTCCTTATTTTGTTACTGGAGCTTTTTTTCCTTATTTTATCATAGTTTCAAACAAAACACAATCTTGCTAGTATTGTCACTTTGTAATTTTTTCTAAAACACAACATAAGCAGATGTTATTTAACATGCAAATTAATAGACCAAAGTAACACAAAGAGTATGAATTTAAGTAATTAAGTACCTAGTTCATATTGTCACTCAAAAAAGAAAATTACAACCCTAGTTCATATTTGCCAAAACTGGTACATAAATTCAAAATATGCTGTCATCTTCACTCTCAAAATCAATGTCCTCTTTGTCATCGTGAACTATAGAAACTCATGCTCAACCTTTGCTTGAAACTCCATCGCTGATTCTGTACAATTGAAAAATGAGATAAAATTAATCAATTAAATAATCAACAATGTACAAAGATAGGCTAACCAATGTACAAATATGTCATGCAACAATGAGTAAAATCTGAAATAGAAAGAGCAAAACAGAGCTCTTAATTTTGCAACAATAACTGAGGTCCCTACAGTCCAACTAATTAAGCAAAGAACAAGGAAATGAGGTAGAGACCAACATATTCTTAATCTGGCTGTTAGATGCGTACCAGTATGGGCTAGTACATACCATATAGGTTTTAATTTATTTTGCAACAATTGATGAGGGGAAATTATGCAAATAAATCTTACTAATCTCAACTAATTTGATTTGAATTTGAATTAAAGAGGAAAACCGCATCTAGGTTTTTCACAAGCTTTGATTAATTACTGAGAGAGATTGAGATAGAGTGTGAGAGAGAGATGCTAACCAGGAGAGGAAATCCTAACAGAGCCCTTTCATTTTTCAAATTTTTCGTTCCGTCAAAATCAAATCAGCGCCTCATCAAGACACGAATCTAAAACCAGATCCGATGGCTTACAGACCTGGCAGCAGTTTGCTGAAATGCTGCTAGCAGCAAATTAGCCACTCTCTCTCTCTCTCTCTATATATATATATATATTATGAATTTATATCTTCGTTTTTAAAGTTTAAATAATCAACCCAAACCATTTAACATGATCTTTATACGAAAATATACTTCAAGATCAAATTTAACATTTTTTTTAATTTACTATTTTTTTAGATAGGTAGAAAATCACCATATCTAAAGATTATAGACTACTCGAAAGTAGTGATTTTCTATCTATCTAAAAAATAGTAAAAGAACATTAAAAATTATAAAATTTGGTTTGTAAATATATTTTTATATGGAGATCATATTAAATCATTCGGATTGATTGTTTGAATTTTGAAAACTAAGATATAGATCCATAACACGAATCAATGTGCGTATTGCAAAATATCATAGCCCTCCTAAAAAAAATATCATAGCCTCATAATTGGTAGCGATTTGAATCAGAATAATGTTGTCTAATTTGTAAAATTATTAGTATTATTATTTTAGAAAATTTGAGATAGCAAATGAAAATTCTAGCGACGAGCAATCCGCTATCAAAAAAAAAAAAAACATGATCATATACAATGTATTTGCATTTTTGTCTTTAGATAAACCTACCGCAGTGGCAGGGTTTGTTTGACAAATTAAGACTGGACACTTGTTTAGATTTTTTTCCGGACATCCTAAGAGCTGATTAAATAATAATAATAATAATAATAATTTAACCCGCCGTGGGCCTATATTTTAATTAAAGTAAATTATGAATTATGAATCCTAAATAACGATATGCATTCCCAATGGATCCAAATTAAATTATTAATCTGCATTCAGCTAACGCAACCCATACTAAAGATTTGAAAACATGCATGCATGTCTATTAATTGGAGAATTTGACAAGTTTAAAAAAAAAATTAAGAAGAATAGATGTAGCTTCAAGTGAATTTTATATATAAACGTTATACTAACTATTAAATTATTTTGATTTTTGAGTGATTTATGTAGTGTTAACGAGTACGGTAAGGGTTGGGTGAAAGCATTTTCATATCCGTACATGTTACAAATTGTTCTTATCCGTACTCTACCCTTACCCGTTATAAATTATTTTACCCGTATCCTACATTTACCTGTTATAGTTGTCGGATAACGAAACGGTTGCGGGTAAATAACGGGTAATACTAATATGTAATTATTTTTATTATTTATTAAATAAAACATTAAAACATATACATTCATTTCACACATGTATAGTACTTTATTGAAAAAAAATCTGATCATGCTAAAAGCATGTAAACCAATTAAAATATTTTTTTCAATACTTATTAATATATATAATATATATAATTTTTTTTATAATTACCCAATCATATAACAGGTACGAAATAGATTTTATTCGGATTCTCTGATTTTCTTAATGCCCCTTGATTTTATTGAGCAATGAATCTACATCAAAAACCAAAGTCAATAATTATCAATAATTATTAAATTCAAGAAGGGTTTCAAATGGTTTTATTTTAATACGAATTAAGAACACACAAACCATCCATACTGTTACGTATCTACAAATTTCCTGATTTCATGGCTCGTATAAATACAAAACCAAAATGCTTGACATATTTACGTGCACATAAATAGGCCGATTTTTTTTTATTTGAGTTTCGAATCATTAAATATCTAATAATAATTTGCTCCTGTACATAATTTTTTTCAAAGAAAAAAAGTTTTAGTATTGATTTTAACCATCTGGTTATTTGAGGACAATATATATGAAAAATATTAAATATTTAGTTTCTAGCTTTCCTAACCATCTGGTTATATATAAAACATTTTTGAATTTGATATCATTTAAAATCATCATAGTCAATTTAGAAGACATCTCTCAACTGTTTTCGTTTGGAATTAAAA
The DNA here is from genome assembly GCA_011114355.1 of Carex littledalei. Taxonomy (NCBI): domain Eukaryota; kingdom Viridiplantae; phylum Streptophyta; class Magnoliopsida; order Poales; family Cyperaceae; genus Carex; species Carex littledalei. Next base: position 4,801,646 of record CM022087.1, read on the forward strand.
TTACGTACACAGATAAATTCAGAGACCATTTAAACTCTTGGAGCATGATTTTAAAAATAAAAAAATGTAAAGACACATAAATAAAAATATGTAGACATAAAAATAAGACAACTGAAACTTTTTAGATTTGGAATTTTAATTATACTAGAAATATATCATTCTTATCTTTGATATTCTTATTCGGTAATAGCTCGAACTGCTTTTAGCCAAGTGTGCATTCTAAGATTAGATTTGGAAATAGAATTTATACAGATCTTAAGACACTTTTACCAGTTAATTTAATTTCTTTAATTAGTATCTATATATTTATGTTTTAAAACAATCGATCATGAACTTGCCGATTTTTTTTTAATATCCAACATTAAATAAAAAATAATACAAATGTCCAAATTTTTTGAATTTTTTTAAAAATTCCCAGGCCGCCGAAAATTTCGGTGGCTGAATTCTTTATTGGATCGCTGAATTTAGCAGCTGAAATTTTTAGTTTATGTCAGAAACCTTATGTAACACTATGCAAAATACATATATGAAATTAATGACTGAAGGTAATATACGAAAGGCTTGGAGATGTTTTTTAAGTAAGTAACATTTCAAGTGAAGCATCATTTTACAGAACAAATTAACATGATAAGTATTTCAAAGTGAATAACTACGATACACTCTAAGTATCAAATTGACTGATATAAAGTGCATGTTATTAAATTGAAATTTCTAAAATATTTAGAAATTAGTATTCAAACGTTTGAGATAGAAATCATATGGATACAAAATTTATAATTGAAACCTTGCAATATTATTAGTCCTTGATTAGTTATTTTTGGACCTATTGACAAAATTGGAAAATTAAGGGTTTCAATAGTAAAATGGAATTAATTTAGTAAGGCATGTGGGACCCGCATATTTTCATTCTTATCTTCTCATTTGTTTCTCTTTTTACTGCCTCTACGTCTCTCTCTCTGAACTCTTCCAAGTTGCTATTTTGTTTCTTTCTTCGCAAGGCAACAGAGAGATATCTCTCTCTGGCCGTTTGAACGGTTTTGATTGGATTGATGTTCTCGCCTTTCTTTGCTCGCTATATTCAGCGATGACACTGGGTATATCTCTCTCTCGGTTTTACTTCCTCTCTACCCGACCTAGGGTTTGCCGGTTTGGTTACCTTCAGACTTGAGTAAACAAGTCTTATTATATTGTGAATCAAGTTAAATGAGAGTTGATTGATTGAAACAGCTTCTTCCTTTTTCCTTTGTTTTCTATATTGGATTTGAGCCCGTTAATGATGATTGACTTCATTACCGAGTTTGGTACTGATCCCCGAATAGCACTATCAGTGCTTTGTTATTTTTGTGAAAGCGTGGATGTTGTTCTGACCATGGTATCGAACAGTACCAGTGGGTTTTACCCTCTGGTTTGGTTTCTATGAACTGATTCATAAGAACAGAAATAAATAAGGGTAAAATATGCTAATTATTATTGGTTTGGTAATATACCCTTATCAGGGGATTAAATTGCAAAAAGGGAAATTTTCATAACCTTGACTGGAAGCAGAGAATGAAATATGAATTAATTGTGAGCTTTGGGCCTTTGACTAGAAAAGGAGAACAAAGAAAAGAAGTAAATCTTAGAATTATTGAACTCAACATTCGGGCTTGGTACAGAAAATGTGAAATTAGAAAATAAGATGAAAATGCTTAATTCAATAGACTATGCCCGAAAATAAATGACTTGGACCTTAATTGTTTGAACATATGAACTAGACTGGACTGTGGGACTTTTGAACTGAATGGATTGAATTAGAAAGGATTAATGAAATTACTAATTAAAAGATGTCATGAATTAAATGAGTATAATTCTGATAAATACTGATCAAAATAGATATATGATTTTTACATAGGCATAATTACGGAGAAGGTTGATGATATGATATGTCCATAAAGAATAGACTACTGGTGACTTCATCTATTGCACTACAATATCATGTGCGCGGTTATTGAATTAGTCTGAGATTCATGACTAGGAATTAAATCGTAACTCGCTGTGCATTTTGAATATTTGATTGACTGCATTGATTGAACTGTTGCATCATATGCATAGCCCAATACAATTGAAACTGAATTACAGATAAGACTGTTGACTGTCATGTTGATATTGCTTATCGATTGGTTGATTCTTATTGCAAATGATTGATTGAGACCACAGTGACTGAATTGATTGAATATTGAATACTGTAATCCTTGAACCTCCATATAGTGGAGAAAAATGATTAATATATCGTAAAGTCTAGCTAGCTACTAGACTTTACTCCAGGACCCTTATGTGCATATGGTGAATGGCCCCAACTGAACCCAGTACCGGTTGGGTAGGGGATATTGAATAAATATGAATTGTGACTGTAAGATTAATGAACTGTGGTAACTGTCTTATCAATGATTTTCTTTCCGATAATGACAGTATTGTGATATTGATTTCGTATTGTTTCTGTTAACCAATTGTTAGGATAGTTAGAACTGTCTTATCATTGATTTTCTTTCCGATAATGACAGTATTGAGATATTGATTATGTATTGTTTATGTTAACAAATTACCAGAATAGTTAGAACCGTATAAGCCATAACACGACGTATACATGTTATTGTATCTGTCAGTGTTACCAGACTAGAAATTGTAAAGTTAAGAAACCAAACGTTACTGAACTTTATGGTTTAAAAGATTTTGACCCAAACCATTTATTCTGATAAGATTCTTAGAGTTTTGATTTATTTATGTAATTGTTGTTGTTTGGATACTGTTATTGAGCATTTGCATTCGTTATTATGAAATGAACTGTTAATTTATTGTGCGGAGATTTCATTCTGAATATGGATTTCTTTCAAATCAAATAACCTCAGTGGCAATTAGCACTGAGAAATAATTTATTATTTCTCACGCGTTTCTTCTTGTGGGATTCACAGGTTTGTTAGACAAAAACAGAAACGCTTTTGGAGTTATAATTGACAGCAGAGCCACCTAAAGGTATGAGATTTGGGTTTATTATATCTGGCAGGGTGCAGAGAATATATCTCTAGCATCATCCACTGTAAAATGTCAGATATTTATGTAAATAAATTGGGATATGGGAAAATAATAGATACTATTGGCAATGCATAAAAAGATCCATGACTTATGTTACGTAAATTGAATGGTAAAAGGTACGCGGTAAGAACTGTTGCACCTCCGGATCGGAGGTGTGACACCTTATTTAAATAAAAATAAATAAATTATAAAAATTTCTAATTAAATAAAAAAACTATAAATAAAAAATAAGGTTATGATAGAAACCGAACAAATCAAAGAAAAGTTTATGTTTCTCGGGCGGCTCAATAATTTTCTCGGCCGCCGAAATTTTTGATGATCTGGGTATTTTTAAAATTCTTCATAATACTTGGACATTTGTATTATTTTTTATATAATGTTGGATATTAAAAAAAAAGTCGGATGAACTTGCTTGTATAGATTAAAAATGAATTTGAATTGTGTTGGGGTTCGGCCCGGTTTTTCTATTAATATTCAAAGTTTAATAGAAATTAATATTTATGTCCAGAATTCTGGATTTTCGCCAAAAATGACCAAGCCGGTCATTTTATGGCCGGTTTACTCTCCCCGTATTATTTTTTTTTTTTTAGACACTGAAAAGCAAGATAATGAAATCTAACACTGAATATTTGAATTTTTTTGTTTAAATTATTTGATAGATTAATTTTTTTTATATATAATTAGCATATTTATACTAAAATATGCTAAATTACTTGAAATTTTGTTGAATTATACTATATTAAGTTAAATTACATTACATTAAGCTAAAATAAGGTAAATTACGCTAAATTACATATGAATATGGACGATATCTTCAATGAAAAGACAAAAAACGACGACGAAACTTCAAACAACCATAAAATGGCGTTCGAGTGTCTGATTTCAGCAAATGATCACTTTTCGGAAAGCTTGCGAAAATACGCATGCGTCCGTGCCCGCTACGCCGGATTTCAAAATTCAAAATTGCCAAAAAACTAAGAGAAGAGGCTCAAAACTTGAGTTGAAGTTTCCGATTAAGATTTTCATTTCTATTATTCAATCTAAGTAGCTCAGTAAATTAGTTACATGATGAACTTGTAGAATACCAATTTTTACTATTTTCGGAATTTTTTTACTATTTTTTATGATTCATGAAAGATGGCACAAAATCAGTCTACTTTAGCGTAATTTTGCGTAGTTTAGCGTAATTTATCGTATTTCAGCATAATTAGCGAAGTTATTGTAATGTAGCGTAATTTAACGTAATTTGTGTAATTCAACATAATTTCAAGTAATCTAGTGTATTTTAGTATAAATATGCTAATTATAAATCAAAAGAAGTAATCTAACAAATAATTTAAACAAAAAATTCAAATTTTCAGTGTTAGATTTCATTATCTTGCTCTTCATAGTGTCTAAAAAAAAAAAAAAAGTAAGCCGGTCATTTTATGGCCGGTTTGAGCATTTTTGGCGAAAATCGGAAAATCTGGGCATAAATATTAATTTCTAATTAACTTTGGATATTAATAAAAATCTCGGGGGGGTCGGCCTATAGATTTTTATTTCATATTTGCCAGTTATATCAAATATGTGATAACGTGACTGAACTGGATATCCGCTCCTAGTCGGGACAATTATTATTTTTATTTTTTTTTGTAAGAAATATAAAAATCACGTCTCCAGATTTATTAATACGGACATCAAGTGTGTGTTATAAAAATGGAGTCCGGACAGTTATCTAAAAGCTCTTGAGGCTGGCAACAGTTATTAACTAAAACTTACTATTATAATATGTTGCGACGATTAAATATTGCTTGAATCCGACCAGCTATATTTTATATATGTTGCGTTTACTATTATTATTATTTTTAAGTTTGCATATACACTTAGTCCTATCATCCACATGACCACATGCAAATGGCATTAGTGGAATTGATACACAACAATACAACATTTGCTCTTGGTACCCGATACAGAGAACTTTTTATTCATAGAAATTAATTAAATATGAGAGAGAAAAATAAAAAAGAGTATCTCGAATTATTATTTCCAATTCAAAATTTAAATAGAGATCATTGTCACCGATTCAAAAACATATTTTGTTTTTTTTTCTCCATTTCGCTAGAATCCTAAGCTCCTCTCTTCATCTTCGCGTGGATCCCACCTACTCATATTCAAATCAATCTTCTCCTGCTTGGCATTTCTGTAAATAAAAAATACTCGCCGATACAAGCTAAAAAAAATACAACATTTGTAAACCGGCAGTCAGTGGTGGCTCCACTGAAGTGTAATTCTCTCCGCTATCTTGTGAAACCAAGAGTCCAGTCCTGCTTTAGATGATTTGGACTACTTATGCATGAGTAATGATAATGATAGTATTATTTTGACTTTATACAACACACAATTATTAAAGATAATGAACAAATATAGAACTAGTAACGTTGTATGAAGCAACAATTACTTTGTTAATGTCTTAATTTATCGTGCATACCATCTTTATTAGATTGAATATGTCTCGCACAAACTGGCGACTCCCAGAGCCAATGTCTGCAGACGATTTATTGGAAGTAGCTGATCATATCATGTACCACCGAAATTTTTATTTATAACATTATTTCAAAAAAAAAATAAATCAAAACATTCCGAAATCCGGGTTTTTCTAATTATACTCAGGCCGCACTAGTACGTAATCTGCGGCCCCAAATACTGAGGGCCGCTCAATGCCCCTGCGGCCCCTGTTTCTTTATATTGTTGTTCAGGAGAGATAAATTCATTTCTCACAATCACCAAATCTCTCTCCTAAACAAGAGCTGATCTGTAAGGTTTTTTTTGTCTTTATTTTTTTATTTTTTAATTTTTTAATAGGTTAATAATTAATTTAGTTAATTTTTAATTTTAGGTTTCTTGTGTATTGGATTCAAAATGGCTCTTATGGTATCTATTTATACTGGTGGTGATGTTTTAACAGCCCTAATGGGATTTATTATAGTATCGGGCCTGTTACTGTGATTTCGGTATTGCCGGGTACTGATTATGTAGGGATTAAATTGGAGTATTTGTCAGAGTTTAGGATTAGATCAGGGTCAGTATGACATTAATATTCAAACCAAAATTAGCATGCCCACTAGTTCAGCACAAACTTGGTTCCAACTCTTTCCAGTTCAGAATGATGGAGTATGGCAGGTATTGTACAACCAAACCATTTTTCTAGGGGTGCATACAAGATAATTGACATATATGTGGAGATTACCGAGTCCGGCGTACCAACCCAGTTATGAGATTAATCCAGGACCATAGTCGGGTTAACTCATCTGGCTCAAGTCCGTCCCCTGTCCAAATTGACCAACCGTCTAGCAGCCGGGCCCCAGTTCAGAGGGACTGACCGTCCAGTAGTCGGCCCTCCCGTCGGGCCCCACCCTGGATTGACCATCCTTCATCTAGTCGGACCGCTACTTGGGGTCAATCTTGTGATCCGGAATTAGAAGAGGAAGAGGAAAATTGGAGTGATGTTGATCTTGAGGGTATGAGCGATCAAAGTGACCAGAAAGATACCATGCATGTGCTTGGACAGAGATTTTTCAGGATGGATCGCGGGTTTGAGCACCCGGTTTCGGCTTTCAATGACACATCAGGGTTTTAGGAAGCAAATACGGGTTTGTTTGGAAGGACAGCAGAGTATGAGAATAAATTGTCAGAGGGACAAACATATGACTCAAAAGAGCAAATGAAGAGCGCAATTGTCAGGTTTCACATACTTTACAACAAAGAGATAAGGAATATGCATAGTGACACGACCAGAATGAGGTTCAAGTGCAAGGACAGTAGATATAGCTGGTACATATTCACAAGGTGCCCAACAAAACATTCTTGTCACACGGATGCAATAAGAATAGATCATGCACAGTTGTCGGCTAGTATGGTCGCCGATTGCATATCGGCTCATATGAGAAACGATGTTGATTTGAGTATCCAAGCTGTCAGGATCGTTATTGCTGAAAGATACAACGGTCAAATACCGACGTATAACAAACTGTGGCGTGGCCGTGAGTTGGCAATTGCCTGCCAATTTGGTAGTTGGGAGGTGTCATAAGCTCCTATAGTTTCGTTGTTGAGGCAATCAAGAGAAAAAATACTCAGGTACTATATTGTTTTTTCTATTTTTATGTCATTGTAACAAAATCAACAATTGAACTTATTTTTTTAAAATTAATGACAGAAGCATTATTTGATGTGACCTCATTTCCCACCGATAAACCTGGACCATACAAGTATTTTTATAGGACGGCTTGGGCATTTGGATCTTTCAACACCTCAGACCAGTCATCACCGTTGATGCTTGTTTCCTGTCAGGCCGGTATAAAGGTAATTAAATTATTTAATTTGCTTTATTTAATTTAGTTGATTTAATTTTTTTGAAATTAATTTGATTATTTTAATTGATTGATGGTTTAATACAGGTAAATTGTTGATTGCAACCAGGTACGATACAGAAAACCAGCTTCTTCCATTGGCTTTTGCATAGGTTGAGTCAGAGAGTTTCGAAGATTGTGCGTGGTTCATGCAATGGTTGCGAAGCAACGTAATTTGCTTCAGATTCATGTGTGTCATCACTGATAGGGGAAAGGGTATCAAAAATGTGTTCAGACAAGATGATATGGGGGTGGAACGATGAGGATGAGGAGAACATGAATAAGAACGGTTGCAGTGAGAAGGCAATCAAGTTTTTTAGGATATGTGTGGCTAAGAGGAAGATGAGGAGATAATAGCAAAGAATACAAGCAATGGGGAATGTATGTAACCGTGCTCTCAATTTGTTGGACAGTGTGGGTAAGTATTTGGATCAAGATGATAATGAGTGTTCAAAACCATGGGAGATAATAAAAATAATATTCATTTTTTGCTATCAGAATAATAAAAATAATAATTGGAATAGTATGAAAATAATATTCATTTTGTGCTATTAGAATAATAAAAATATTGTTTAGATTACATAATTTAGATAGTACTAATTCGAAGAGTATTGATTCGCTGTGTAAATAAAATATTAAATTAACAAGATAACACTCACTGGATACTCTAAAAAAAGTATAGAATTTGTACGCAATTAAAATAACAGTGCTGTTTACATTTAGTACTAGTTTTATGAATTCAAATATTTGTTTTCTCAAATCCTAAAGACCTGGTGCAGTACTTGGTGTACAGAATGGTGAAGATAGGGGTGCAAACATATTGGATAATATCCGACCGTATCTGGATCCGTTTTACGGATCTGTATCTGAAAATTTGATACGGGTATCTGATATATGAATATCCATGCGGATACGGATACGGGTATGGTTTTGAATTTTAATTATGCGTATCCGAATACTAGATATATACCATATAGTTTAATATATATTATAAAAATATTTATGTATATATCTACGGATATCCGATATCCGATCCGTATCTGTCTAATATCCAATCCGTATCCGTATCCGTATCCAAAAAATAAAAACGGATACGGATATGGTTTTAACACTATCCGATCCGTTTGCACCCCTAGGTGAAGACCCTCAACTAGAAATATCAACGGACACAATATGGATCAGGTGGATGCATTTTCATATCCAAATTATTTTTTGAAGGACAGCAAATCCCAATTAGGTCAAACTCGGTTCCGGCTAATGGATGGCCATGCATCATCAGCTGATTCGGCCCAGTCTGTACTTGGGTGGGGACCAACAGATAATACGATACAGTGGGACCCACACATTCCCAGCTTAACCGTGATTGTATGGAACAAAGTATTTTTTAACATGGGTTCAGATCTACTTGTCAACAGATTACAAAATCAGGCCACCACAGTCCAAATTTCTGAATAGTTGAATGTAGTTGTTTAAATTAAATTTTAATTTAATTGTTCTGGATTGGCTCTGTAGTGTAAACTAATAAATATTGAAATGTTTTACTATTTAAAACATCACCCGGCTGTTGCGGTATTTGTTATATCATCACAAAAAAGGTAAAATCTAAAATAATTTTATACCCCACCAATATATAAATACTTATATAGAATTGTTCAAGTTGTGATAATGTGATAATTTGCGTGCTTACCTCTAAATAGGAAAACTCGTTAAAAGTATACGAGTGTTGGAAAAACTATTCAAAAAATGAACACGGAGCCTTGATCTAGATGTGCATTGTTGGAGAGATGGTTTAAAATTCGGATATAAAATTTCTTGTAAATAATTCAAGTCAGTAGACTTGATGCTCATCTTTATTTTAAAAAAATAGCCATGATATCTAATATTTTTTAGCAACGAGAAAAATGAAATAGACATTTTTAATTTGGTTTAGGAAAGAAAAGACAACACAATAACTTGATTAGAAAACAAAATTTTACCTTGTGATGTGTTGGGGTGAATTTAGAAATGCGGAATACCGGTACAACCCGTACCAACTACAAGAAACCCGCAAGAGACCCAATAATCCGTACACCAATAAGAATTGAGAAGTTAGAGACAAATACAAGCTTGCATACTACAAAAAACACCAAAATAGAGGAAAGATGTTACCGCGGTATAGATCGAGTTCAAAAAACACACAAGAAAAAACAAACACAGAAATTAGGTGGTTCGGTCGGACCTACTCCACCGAGAAACAAACGACTGACAAACTTCACTATTAAACAAGATATTACAAGAGTGTTCCAATTGTTAGCACAAACAATCACTCTCACTCTCTCTCTCTCTTCCTCTCTCTCTTTCTCTCTTTCTGTTTAGCACAAGAAGAGGAGCAGCTGCCACACCACTGCTGCAAAAAAAACGTAGGTCACCAAGAGGAAGAAATAAAAGAAGAAGAGAAATGGGCCAAGACCGTTTTGGACCTAAAAATCTCAACATGATGAATTAATAATTTTCCATACAAACAAATATTCATGATGAAATAAAAAAAAATTGCTTTACGAGACCAAAAATTGGGAAATGGATTAAGAAGATAAAAGACAAAAATATAGTGCAATTTAAGCAAGACTTTTTTACAAAATAGCAAATTATGTTATTTGAACTATACAATTATACATATATACGGTGAATCAAGTATACAATTTTTAGAAATAAAAGAAAATCATACATTTCTATGATATTTTCTGGGCACCACAAGGAGGGCCACACCAGTCCCTATTATATTGACCCCTGAAAAAAATATTTTAAAGATTTCATAGCCAATTTCAATAGAAAACAAAAAAAATTAGACCATATATCGAAAATGATGTCGATCGAATTCGATAGATATTTCGAAAAAACAAGAATTCAATTTTGGTTATTCCTGACATCAAACTCATCTGCTTCCATTTCATGAAAGTCACAGAATTGGATACACGAATAGAGTCCACAGAAGATCAGAGAGACAGATGGAGACGTGCCATCCACGTACACCTTTCAGGAGAGCACGAGCCGTCCCATTTGCTATTTCGCCCCACGCTTCAGGGTTAGCATTATTACATAAAGGTCCCTGCAAACTATAATATTATGCTAATTACTTCAACATTTAAACATACCTGCAAACCTCCTTATTTTAATATTATTATTGTATGTTATTATAGTATACCAATTAGTTCGATATTTAAACTAAAAGTTATCATGAAAAAATTTAAATAAATATAGTAAACACCATATAAACATTGTACCCACTAACCACTATATAAACTTTTTTTGTAAGCTATTATTAATTTTAGTTAGTTGGTTTATTATAAGTAAAAAAAATTAACAAATAAAAATCTTGCCTTTTTTTTTTTGCTTTTTTAAGTCAAATTATTGAAATTGAATTTATTCAACGATACAAACATTCAGTTGCCGCTACACAATACTAATTGAGATACTTGCAAAGTGGATTTTTGAATAAAATATGTCTTTATTCATTTTTTCTTTTTGGAGAGAGAGAGAGGGGTTTAACCGAATTTTTAGACAAATAAAAATTTCCCACAACATATGCTAATTGAGATACTTGTAAAGTAGATGTTTTTAGTAAAATATGTTTTTTCTCACTTCATCTCAAATTCTTTCAAAATAATGTAGTAAAATATTGGGTATAGACTTTGTTAATTTTAATAGAAAAGATGTGGGTATAGACTTATTTTTTTTCTCAAAAATAATCTTCATAGAGAATCACATACAACACAATTTGGTAAAGTATTAATTTTGTACAACAGGTTACAAGTAAAAAAAATATTCTAATAACCTTACGGCACTCAATATTCTCGGAAACATTCATAATTACCTTTTCCTAACTAACTATTAGCAATGGTTGAACTAAGTTTAATACAACAAAGAGGTAGGATTTAAATAAGAATTCAAACTCTACGGAGTACGAGGGTATATGCGAAAATGTTTCCAGCTTCAAAGTTCAAAGAGGTCCCTACCCGCTCCATCTCTTGGTCTCCGAGTTTTTGCAGCGCAAAGGCGCGAACTACACGACGAACTAGCGGTACAGCACTGCTTGTTTCAGCTTCAGTATTCTCTCTGACACCCCCATCTTATTTCAACTATTCTTTTTAAGCATTTACCTTAGTCCCTTACCACTTACCAGTTACCACCACACCACGGAGCGTAGAGAGAGAAAGGGAGGTGAGAAGAGAAAGAGAGAGAGAGAGATAATGGGGGCAGAGGAGAGGCAAAATGGCCAAGGTGGATGCATTGCGATTCGATCCTTCCCACCTCCTTCCATCTCTCGCTGTACCATTGGCGGCTCTTCTACTACTACCTCAGGTACACTTTTGCATTTTAGTCCATCAATACTTATCTTTTTGCTTCATGAACTCATGGTCTCTTCTAACAGTATAACCAAAACCCATCATTTCTCTCTGTTTTTTTTTTTAAGTTCCGTTTTTCTTTTATTCAAGTACATTGCTTGTCTGATTCTGTTTTCAGTAATAGTGCTCAGTGTAGGGCTACCGGCTCATTTTACTTTATTTTTAAATTGAAATTAATGCGTAGTAATTTGGTGGAATATAAAACAATTCACTACTACGTATATTTGTTTTCCTTTTTTTTTTTTACAGGGTAGATATATTTGGTTCGAAATCACCTTTTCTAGTCCAAAATAGTATAGATATTAAAAAAATTAGTCGTTACAATTTTCTTTTGTACAATTGTTCACTTCTGAGTTCTGATGGATTATTGATTCAATTAAGGATAAAGACCGGACCTTTCATAAATTTGTCATGTAATTATTCCATTCTTTTTCAGAAAAGACAATCTATCTATTTAAGTATTATTTACGCGACAGTATTAAAAAAAATAAACAAGGCTGTAGGGTCGATCTCCCACCTAATCTGGTATGTTTGGTACTAGATCTTAACTCTTCCTTTTTAAAAATGTCTCCGGCCCTTTTCAAAGATTTGGTGAACCTATTATTGTGATGATTGGATGGGAAATATAATGCTACTAATTATGGATATACTTCTAATTTTCAATCCAACCTTTTTTTTTTCCTTTCAAAGAGGCCAACTTTACTTTGACAACTTTTGGCAACTTTCAAACATTTTTTTTTATCAAGTTGCTGGGATTTATGACATAGATTCTGTTCTGGAAAACCCTCAAGGTGTACATAATTTCTTGTGCAAATTTAGGAGAATGTTGTCGGGTAAGAGCATATAATGTTGGCAAAACAGTGCTATGGTTTTAGGCAATTTAATTTTTGCCATTTTCCTGAATTGATGATCTTATCATCTAAAATTTATAATTTTTGGTTCAAATTTTATATTGAACTTTTGAAGTTTTCTATTTCTAGATGATGCTACATGTGGGTCACCAAGATGGATTGGAAAGAGTTTGTCTTGTGTTTGTATTAAGAGAAAGGGAAATTATGAGCGCATATGCATGACTCTTACACCTCTACAGGTAATATTTTTCTCTTGGTTGTATTCTAGGAAAAAAATTGTATAATGGCAGTTTTCATCTTCTGATTTTTTTTCTCCTTTGTGTTAAATATAGAATGAAAGGTTACAGAGGCTGAAGCAACGGATGAAGGTGTACTTTGATCCATCTAGGCGGGATCACCAGGTTATCTCACTTTATTTATTGTTTGTAAATAAGAGCATGTGCATCTCTGTGATTACAAAAGATGACCTCTTCTGCCACATCAGCAACCTTTACAATTATCCTTAATTTAATATAAAGTCATCTTCGTCCCTGCAATTCATCCCCAATTTCAGTTCTTAAGATCCATTTATTTTTGTAATATATTTTATTTTTACATCCTTGCCAGGGGCGGATAGAGTAAGAAGGTATGGGGGTCAATTGACCCCCATTTATTATCAATTTTTTTGTAATTATACATGATTTTCTATATGTTTTAGAGTAAAATGCCACGGGTACTATAAAATTGACTCCCATACCTTGAAAGTTTGGCTCCGCCCCTGATCCTTGCCAGATTGCTAAAATTGATGATGATGTGGCAATCCTGCCAGATTGCTAAAATTGTAATTGTTTACATCCTGCAATTGATTTGCAATTGAGATGCACATGCTCTAATAAAGTTGTCAAGTAATATCATATTATGTACCTGTAATTTCTGAAAGTCCATATTTTTTGAATTAATAAAAAAATCATAATAGGAAGCATTAAAGGCTCTTTGGCATGCTACTTACCCAGATCAAGAGCTTGAAGGTCTGATTTCTGACCAATGGAAGGCAATGGGCTGGCAGGGACGGGACCCATCTACTGACTTCAGGTATCTAAGTATAAAGATTGAATAAATAAAAATATACTGGTTCCTTCGTATACAGGTGTATAATGTTTTAATAGATAGATTTATACATAATTAGAGGTGCCGGATTCATTTCATTGGAGAACCTACTCTTCTTTGCAAAGACATTTTCTGTAAGACCTTTTCTTTGCACTAAATAATGCTTTGCCTTAATTTCTTTTTAATTTGTTCTTTGTGGAGTTCTATTATTTGTTAATATTTATTGTTTTTTTAAGACATCATTTCAAAGACTGCTGAACAAACAAGGAGGGAAGAGAGCTACATGGGAGTACCCATTTGCGGTGGCTGGAGTAAATATAACATTTATGATCATGCAAATGCTCGACCTGCAATCTAGTATGTGGTAGTTTTACCTAGTTTACTCCGATATTTTCTTTATTATCATGTAATGAACTAAAGGCTTTTGCTGGCCTAGTAGTTGTTAGGTTGTAATTTAAGCCTCCGTGGGGCAATAAATATGGATTTGGGAGTTATAGCCTTCTTCATTTTCCCCTCTTTTAAACTTTAGTGGTAATTTTAAACTACAGACTTATGTGACTTCCATTGCCGAACTGTCCATCACCTTTTCATAAGGGATACTTATACTTCATGTTGGAACCAGTGAGTAGGTCACAGTTGGTGGGGTCATCCTGGCCATTGCAAGTATAAGTTTATCATTGGTTATGTTAGGGTTTTACATTTTAAAAGAGGCAATACAATGGTACCTGGTGGTCAGAATTATAATTCTCGCGTCAACTACGGCACTGATAAAAATTGTACATGACGAAATGTTAATAAAAATTAATCAGTACTGGTATTAATGCATAATTGAGTACCATTTGCTACCATCTATTAGTTTATCAGTTTCTCTGAAACTGCTTTCTTACTGCAAAATTAGTTCATTTTTTCAAAACACACCTATTTTTTATTCCGATTTGCATAAAAAACAGATACTTTTTTATTTAGTGGGGCCCTTGAAACTAATCGCATTGGGTGTCAGAAAACATACAAAAGATACTAGTACGGTATCTAGTCCCTTACTGAAAGAATGGCATTCTCTATAATACCTCTAATTTAAATTAATCCTTTTCTAAGTCCTTTGCTCCTCTGCGTTCTCTCATGTCTCAGAATTTGAGCACCCTTGGTTAATGAGAAAAAGAACCCAGTTTTGTCGGAGCCAACTTGTCCAATATAGCAAATTTAACACATTGGATATTATCCACTGAAGTTTGCTTGTGTAACATGGGTCTGTTTTGTAAATACAAGAAATTTAGCATATATCATGCAAATATGGAGATATAGTGGGGTATCTTTTGCAAAGAAATCTAAATTTATCAAATTTTCATTGAAAATCACTCATTGTGTTTTCCTTTAACCCATGTAAATTGCAGCTAAGCCGAGAACCTTTGTTAGAGCCATTTTTGTTCAAATGCTCTCAGGTAAATAGATGTGACCAAAATATTTATCAAATCTAAAGATGTTTGTCTCTCGTAATGCCTTGGTTTATAAATACTGTCTCATGCTACAAATTTATACCTTTTTCAGAGGATGAATGGGCATTTGATTTACTTTATTGCGTTGCCTTCGTGGTATTGGATAAACAATGGCTTGAAAAGAATGCCTCCTACATGGATTTCAATGTACTATTCTTTTCCCCTATATTTATGAGTTATTGTACCAGTTGTTTCTTCCCGTTACCACAACTGACCGGTATGGTATTGTTCAATTATTGAATAGAACCTCTCAACTTTTTCTTAAGTTGCTGAACTTTATATTGAAACCTCAGTGCACTTGTTCAATCACTACAAGCCCAAATAAACACAAAAGGCGGAAAAGATGTTTCGGATACTACTTACCAGGTCATAAATTATTACAACTTTTGGACAGTGTATGTCATATCCTTATTAACACCTTGGTTTGAGAAGCAAATCAACATGTTAATTGATAAAGCCTTAAACTTTGTTTTGAAGGAGAAATTTTAAATGATGTGAAATACATGTTTGCACAAGTTCAGATTGTTCAAATATGTCTCATTATATTATTAAAATTTTGTTTGCTTATGTTATTAGGAGGTTCTGAGATCGACTCGAGTGCAACTAGAACGGGAGCTTCTATTGGATGATGTAATGCGGATTGAAGATATGCCCTCTTATAGTAACCTCTCTTAGTTTCTTCTCTTATTCTCTCCCACTGAATTGATTCTAAATTGTACAGTATTCATGGTTTCTGTTTTATTTCTTCACCCCTTTGCTTTGAGAAACGTTTGGTGGGGAACTGGCGCACTGAAGTTGGCTGTACTCGTACCGCTAAATTAGTTTTGGCTCAATTCAATTTGTGTTATGTTTGTCAAAGTGTCTCGATGATTTGGAGAATTTTTCATGAAAACATCCGATTTGGTTAGGAACTGATTCAATTTGTGTATAGTAATAGCATGACCTGCATATGCAGTTAACGTAAAAAACAAAATGTAATACGTAATTAATACTCTCCAGGTCATTGTTTCAGAAATTAATACATTTCGTAGACTCGTAGTTATTTAGAAGTGACACTAAATCCCACTAACATGTTATAGCGTATAGACTATACTAATAATGTTTGCAAGAGGGTAAAATAACAAAGAACGCGAGCAAAAAGATCAGTTAAAAATAGTAGAAAGTGAAGATAATATGTAATTGATTAATGATTATTGTCAATAGAACTTTTCATTAAAAATTCATTCTAAAAAAGAAAAAAACTTGAAAATTAGATAGAAAAAAAAAGCTTAATACGTGAGATTTAGTGGCACTGCAAAGTCACCTCATTCGTTTCTAGAATGAACGAGGGTAAATCCCTCTTTATATTAACCATAATTGATTACATAGAAAATAAGACCTCTTGGAAAAAAGAAAACAAATAAACTAAAAAAAGTGTTTTTTAGAAAGTAAAAAAAAAATAATCAGAAGGAAAATGTAAGCTTTAGCTAATTAAGTATTGCTTATAATTCAAATAGTGTACACTCTTTCTTGATATCCAGGAAAAACATACTCTTAAATGTAACTTTATTAATCTTTATATCTGTTTAGTTGTCCTCCAATAACTTGTAACAATTACATTTTAATTAGCAATTGGTAAAGAAATACAACCCATATTTTCCACATCTCTCTTGAAGGCTATTACTGCACCATAATTCTAATTTTATTATTTCTATAAATTAGTGAGTTTAAGTTATGCATCACAACATTCATACATGTTCGAAACAGTTTAACACCGCAAATTTGTGCGCTAATCATTCAAATTGCATGAACTTATGGATTAATGCAATGAATGATGAGGGGGACAATAGTGAGTTTAATTTATATCATTTTAAGTTATGTATCACAACATTCATCCATGTTGGATTTTAAAAAAAAAACATTCATACATGTTCGAAACAGTTTAACACCGCAAATTTGTGTGCTAATCATTCAAATTGCATGAACTTATGGATTAATGCAATGAATGACGAGGGGGCAATAGTGAGTTTAAATATGTTCTATTTTATATCATTTTAAGTTATGTATCACAACATTCATACATGTTGGATTTAAAAAAAAAAAAACATTCATACATATTCGAAACAGTTTAACACCGCAAATTTGTGCCCTAATCATTCAAATTGCATGAACTTATGGATTAATGCAATGAATGACGAGGGGGCAATAATGAGTTTAAATATGTTCTATTTTATATCATTTTAAGTTATGCATCACAACATTCATACATGTTGGATTTAAAAAAAAAAAAATACATGTTCGAAACAGTTTAACACCGCAAATTTGTGCACTAATCATTCAAATTGTATGAACTTATGGATTAATGCAATGAATGACGAGGGGGACAATAGTGAGTTTAAATATGTTCTATTTTATATCATTTACCAATGGAAAATGGTTGGAGTTTTTGTCCAAAAATTCTTTTGGACAAAGTCTCATTCAAAATTGCTGATTTGTGTCGAAATTTGCACAGACTGTTTAGATTTATAGGATTGTTTAAGTACATTAAATTTTAAGTCTATTCGCACGAATCTCAATGCAGATTTGACAGTTTAAGCCCGACTTCGGACAAAATTTGTCCAAAGCCCTTCGAACAAAATTTAATTTCTAAAAACATACTCTAATTAAAGAACCAACATTTGGTCTAGTGGTAAAGGATAACACCCTCCTCCGTGTTGGATGTCGTAGGTTTGAAATCCGAATAAAAGTTCTTTATGAACATTATATAGAAGTTGGAAAAGAAAAACTAAATCTCTGTCTTTCTATTAAAAAAAAAATACTCTAATTAACTAATTCTTGGGCTGAAATTTCTTTAAGAGTAGCATTGCTGTTGGACATTCCTATCAGAAGAAGCCTGGTCGGACATATTTACCCTTCCTACTCACTATCTGCAAAGAGTAATTCTGTGAAAACAATAGTGATATTACTGTTTGATTACTACTAGACATTTTTCTTCAATTGATTCTTTTCGATGCATCCGAACCTTTGGCGTATACATATTATGAT
Source organism: Carex littledalei (assembly GCA_011114355.1). NCBI lineage: Eukaryota > Viridiplantae > Streptophyta > Magnoliopsida > Poales > Cyperaceae > Carex > Carex littledalei. The sequence goes on from CM022087.1 coordinate 4,819,939, forward strand.
TTTTTTTTTTTCAGATTTTCATTTAGTCCTAGTAACATCTTTTTAAAATCTTTTATTTCAATTATTAAATCCGATTATAATTATTTCGTAACTTGTTCTTTCAAAAAGATAATTTTGTGGCTCGAGTGCTTGCTAACAAGTTTGGCATACAATTTCTTTTGAGATGGCTTATTTTGTCTTGTATCACTATTTGAAGTGTCGCTAGTCGGATGGCTTATTTTCATGAATTTGAGTATTGTTTGATAATCTATCAAAAATTATAAAACATGAACCAATAAAATATTCAGATTGTTCAATACAGCATAACACGCATAATCTCACCAATTTTTACATTCATATAAATAATTCCATAATGTTGGATTTCAAAATTTTGTTTAATTTTACATAACTGGCCCTTGTGCTTAGGAGTGGAAACACTAAACATGCCAGATTGGTCAGATTTTATCGTGAAAAAGTTGTTGATACAATTTACAAAAGTAAGGTTACATATTTTTCAATCCATTAATAACTAATCATAAATTAATATCAATAAAAAAGGCTTCTCGTCTTCACTTTATCTTTTTTTCTGATGAAACCAGGAAAAATGGGAATCTTCGATGAACACAGAGCATCGCAGAGATATCAAATTCTTCCACGGATTTTCACAGGCCACAGAATAAAGGATGTGTAATGAAAAACATCCAAAGAAAATGAGGATCTAATCAATACAGAAAGACTTGCTATAGTTTCCATAATAATAAGAAAAGGCTTATAATCAGAAAATGATTGAAGATGCCGGTTCTTTTATAGAATGTGAAGTTGTCAACACTCTTCTGGTTTCTTACAAGGTACTCCCTTCACTGCATGCCTGCAATGAAACCTAAAAGAGGGAAAAAGGAACTTATAGAAAATAATTACAAAACTGAATTAAAATAAAAGGGCCAAAGACAAAAGGAGAAAATCCGACTTGTGAAGTAAAATTTAGCAGCAATTTGGTACTTGCTGAATTCAGCTATTACTGGTAATTACTGCCACATCTTCATCTTGACTTGCTCATCACATGGAAAGACACACAAACACAAAAGGAAAAGAAACAGGGAAGATACTCGGTTTGGTGCTGCTACAGTAGGACAAAATACGACTGCCCAGAGCACTCTAGATACTGTCTCGAAAGGTGCTATTTGTGAAGTTGCGCATTTATAAAGAGAAAAGTGGCCCACAGCAAGTTTGGAAGAGAAAAAAATAACATGAAAAATAAACATTTAATTAATGGAAGCGGGCCGTGATGGGCATCGGACCAAAATTGGTTGATGCCCACTCGGAACCAATTTGGGTCCAATGCCCATCGGATGCGCCCCGCTTCCTTAATTAGTAAGCTGTAAAATTAAGCAGAAGGTACATACCAGATCACATCATCCAGATCTGTAAAATTATGACAACTGTCATTATCACCCTTTTGTGAAGCCACAACTCTACACTTTATGTGCAACCCCCATTGTATAGCCTGAATTAATAAAGTCCAAGTTTAATAACCTATTATTGTCTGGTATTCAACCACCAGGCTGATACCTGTACCAGATTTAGCCATGATCACCCCCATCAAACATGAAATGAAGCACAAAAACCAAAAGAAATGCGAGTAAGAAGGAGAGCAAGAACAATACCTTTTTGCTGTACCGAAAATCACGCTTTGGTAGGAAATGAAGAGGCATGTTGAAATTGGAAGGGCACTTGATTAAGAGAAATAATTTTGAAGTTCCTTTTGAGTAAGAACATTAGTTGATAAAGATAAGAGTTAGCATAATATAGAAAGAAATAGGGAAAAACCATGACTATCATAAATATAAAAAATTGTTAACATAGAACTTTACTATTTTTAATATTTAGTTGAGTCAACTTTTTATTTTGCAATTGCAGGCACTGGTCAATACTGGCACAGTACCGGTTTTTGGCAGGTAATCTTTACTACATTCCCAAATTAGCCCGTTGATAATGAGACTTATACACCTTAAAGTCCATAGGATGAATAGAGCTTTTTTGAGGCCCTTATATGCATCGCATTGAATTGATTGATAGTAACCTTATGAACTAGCAACTCAATGACTGGTTGCATTGGATTTTGTATCAAACCAAGTTTGATATATACTTTTAATTGAAAGTCAACTTAACCTTAATTCACAAGCATGTTAATGCATATAAATAATGAAAAATTAGTTCAGTTGGCAATACAAATATGGTTTAAAATTTTGAGGTGTCATATAATCATATCCTTGCAATATCTACTTCAGTGTCAAATTTGCTGAGTTGAATCCACATTCCTAGCAACTATAAAATGCTAATCCTGCGCAAGCAGAATAATAACTAAAAAAAAAAATAACTCGTGTATGGCTATGATCTTGGGAATCTCCGTTTCCATGTAATTTTGCAGTTGCAAAGGGTGGAATTGTAACTTTGATCACAGGATATGCTAATTAATAGTTATTGCAGCACTAACCCGTATGTGTAGAGCTGCCAGCACCATTGGACACTAAAGCACGAATAGCCTGCCAAAATCCAAGAAATCATGTTTAAGTAGTCAAATGTACACAAAAAACATGGCAGAAGCAAGTATTTTTCTCATTTTGCTAGTCAATTCTACGATTGAAAATTTAACAGGAGATGGCTTAAAACTTTACATATAAAGCCTTCAGTTTCCTGTATCTCAGTACCAAAAGTCCTTGGTCCTTTTGGGTAGGATCTCTGTCTAGTAATGGTACAACAATTGTGAATTTAAACAGTGACAGAGCCAACCAGCGCTCGCGGGGGGGGGGGGGGGGGGGGGGGCGCACCCCTTAAAATTTGTGCAAAATTCTGTATTGTTAAATACAGGAAATGTTGATGGTCCCTTCAAACTTGTAGAAATTTATCTCACCAATTAATATATTGCATCATATAAACACGATAAATTTTTAAAACTAAGCAGCCAAGTTTTCTTTTAGTTGTTACCATATCAGGAGAGAGTTTAATGGGGCAGGAAAATTATGATATGCATTTATGAATCGACACCAAACAGAAAAAAAAAAAAACATTCTCCCAATAGAATTAGGACGTGGTCCAGCTTTTGGGTATTCGGTTTCTACATAAACCAAGCACACAAAAAAGAGGTGCATCAGTAGAGCATATATAATGATATAATACAAATAATTATAAATAAAACTATTCATCAGTATATGATTACATAAAAAAAAAACGCTGCTGCCGTAAAGGCATATATTTGCTTCTAGTGAACATAGTATGTGAACCGACAAGATTAATTTTTTTTTTCAGAAAGAGACATAGAATTATACGGGGTTTTAATTAAAATAAATGTTAATACTTAAAGTAATAAATGTTATTGATTTATGATAAAATTGGCCCCTCCATTATATATTTTCTGGCTCCGTCACTGAATTTAAACCCCAATTAGCCCAACTAAAGCTCATCTGAGTCCATTGTGCAATATCAGCCTCAATTTTGTTCCTCGTCTGTCTAATTTAAGATAATTTTCAACAGTCTACCACAATTTGCTTTAACAAACATAAATTGAAAATTATCCATAAACCAATTCTTTTTACGCGAAGGAAGCCCACCTTTTTAGAAAGAGTTTGAGCAACCTTGCTAACGACCCCCTCTCTTGAAGTGCTGGAACCAAACTTCCCTACAGAAAATCGCATGCTGTACACATATAGTGGCCTCACAAGGCTGCCTCCAATCACCAATCGAACTTCTTCAATAATAGAGATACTATCAAGAGCTTCTTGCAAAGCAGAGAGCTGATTTGAGATTCCCTTCATTAATTTCTCATGTTTTTTTATCGCATTCTTCACCTCCATTTTTCTTGTGTTATGCTTTCTTATCTCAGATGGCTTTGATTCTGCCAATGCTGGACCCGATTCTGCCTACAATTTAAAGTTCGCTTTAGATGTTAAAACGACAGCTGATAATTCTGGTAGACTTAAAAAACGACAGCCAAATCAAATACCTCAAAAATTGAGGTAGACTTCAAACAGAATATTCAACAATATATAAAATTACATACATACCAAATTTTCAAGCTCCTGCTTGAGAGAAGAAAATCCATTTTCCAAGTCTTGCAAAATCCTAATATAAAATAAAATTATCATATGAATTAGAAAGAGCAAATAAATTTTGCATAAAGCCTGGCAACTAAAGGCAAGGTCTTGTCAGATCCAGAGTCAGCAAAAACTGAAATTATTTTTTCTCCTAATTTTGGATAAACCTAAGAGTTATACATCTCAAGTTTGACAACCGGGATCCTTTTTACCCGAAAACCTCATGATTTCTCATCCCTAGTTTCCTACAGCCTCATAACTAGGTCAAGGGGTCACTGGAACAATAAAATCTGTGTATAAGTAGACAATGAAAGATAAGTGAGGAGTAAATATTTTAATTGAGGCATGTTGAATAATCAAGGCTAAATTCCAGACTTAACTTGGACAAGAATGCTTAATCGTCCATAAAAAGGGCTAATTTGACCAAAAATTACAAAAAATTAAAAATCATCTTCTTAACCATACAATGTGCATGCGTCCTTAAGTGAGGGGTGTGTGTGTGTGTGTGTGTGTGAGAGAGAGAGAGAGAGAGAGAGAGTGAGTGTGTCTGAGAGAGACAGAGAGAGTACAAAGCATACACTGGAATTTGGCTGTGCATGAAGAGAACGAATCCAATCACCTCCTTCACAATGTGAAATACCTCGGCCCTGGCAAGCGCCTCCGACTTCGTCTCAATCTCCGTAAACCCTAACCATGACCCACCTTCGCCTCCTTCTCCACTGGATTCCATAACCTTACCGAGGGCAAATTTGAATTATACGGCGGAGGGAAGGAGAGGAGAAATAATAAATGTCTCAAGATTTTATTTGGAAATGATTGGAACCAGCGGTATACTTCAGTAAAACAGTCAACCTAGGGGCCATCCGAATCTGCTGTTATCCAAATGGGATAACAGGATCCTGTTATTTCAAATCTAACCGTTGGATTTTTTCATACGCGAATCTCAATGATGATCAACGTTAGATTTTGAATAACAGGTTCCTGTTATCCCATTTAGATAACAGCAGATTTGAACTGAGGGAATTCCCCTCAGGTTACCCGACCGAGTACAAGTGAAACGGACGGTCGATTGTTCTTTTAACTTGGCACGAATCTCAAAGCACAAATAATACTGACCCCCTGCGCCATCCACGGACCACCTCTCTTTCGCTCTCAGTCTCTGCCTCTCTCTCCGTCTCTCTTTCATTTCTCTTTTGAAAAAAAACACGCCGCCAGTGGGCCCCGCTTCCTCCTCTCCAATTCCGCCACTCCCCCTGCGACAGATCGCCGGTGGAACCAGGTATTCTCCATCCCTCCGACCCTCTCTGTTTACTTTTTCTGCTTATTTCCCTTTTCTGTTTTCTCTGAGGGTGGCGATCAATTAATTAGTAGTTTGATTCTATCTAACACGTTATCTATCTAACAAATGTATTCAGTTAGTTTGATTCTTTTAAGGTCTATTTAATTAGTTTGATTAAAATACCTATACACGTATGCTTATGTTCTGTGAAGTAGTTCTGATCCATATATGCCTATAACATTTTTTACTGCTATCATATATTTTTAAGGTTCTTTATTTACATAATTGTTTTAAATGAGGGTACTTTAATTGTTGGTAACTTACTACATAATTATAAGCTTGTTGAAACCGTATCAAATAGTGCGTTCTGACTATAGATGTTGCATAATTGCATTTCTTTCAGTTGAGAAATATCAAATACAAAAATAAAATAAAATAGAAACTGATGGTTTGTATACATTTTAGATCTGCATTTCTGACTTGTTGCATACATTTTATATCTATTACTGATGGTTTGTAATAACTTGTAATGTTTCAGGTGTTACCTTCTCCTAGTGACTCAGTGTCTAGTTTAAGCTTCAGCCCAAAGGCAAATCATCTGGTCTCGACTTCTTGGGATAATCAGGTGAATAATTAACATAAAATAATTTAATTTTTAGTTTTTGCTTTAGGTAAGCTGTGGTGCTTTGCATTGCACTGATCAGGTTGCTCAATGTAATCTACATATCAAGATGTTGTAGGAAATCAAGTATTATATATATTCTGTTAGATTTGGCGTTTGCTCAATTTAATCTACAATACTAGTCCATCATAATAGTAAGGTACACACTTCCTTTTGTAGCTGCTTCATGTCTCTTTCAACATGCTTGATGAAGACTTTTAGATTATATCCAGCAACTGAAATATAAAAACCTCAATTAGCTAAAGAGGCTAAAGTTATTTTAATGTCAATTGGACAAATCTATGGAAAGCTTAAAGGTATTATTAAACAATTTACCCTTCGGTGATGTGATTTAAAGCTTTTCTTTGTTATGGATAATAGTAAAACTCAGATCATATATTGCAATAATATAGAATCAAGCAAAAGATTCGGAGAGTGAGAAACTTGTTTATGACAAGTAAGTATTGGATGTAAAGTTAGGTACTTGTTACCAAGGGAAAAACAAAGAAATTAATACCAGTTCATGTAACAACCTGGGTAATGGGTGGGTGGCAAAGAAAAAAAAATGTACCCACAATTCAAGAGTATTTTTAAAATATCATGTGTGCAATTGTGCTGCTTTTGTAACAACCATGAGAACTTACTGTGTTATAAATTTAAAACTGACCACTTTACCCCTGATTCAATAACTCAATACATTCTTTAACTAATTAGATCTAAAACATTAAACAATCCGATGGAAATTGCAAAATGAAAAGAAAAGTCGGAAAATCTGGTACTCAAATGACAGCTGGTACATACAGACAAATACATGCTGGTACTTGATCTGACCAAAAGTTTACAATACCTATGTGTATAAGTAGCGGTTTGAGTCAAGATTTTGACCAACAAATCACTACCCTTTTAAGCTTTTCAGGCCATCCTGTTAGCAATCTCCAGGAACGAAGCTTATCTCGTTTATTACAAAATTTATAGCGTTTGATTTGGGCTCTGCCTTCATTGATTGAAACCCCCATCCATCTGAGCTATCAAGGTATAATTCTGCTAATTATCTTGTTTTAAGCTCCGATAGTTTTTGTTTTGAATTTTCCATTTTGATACCTTGGAAGCTTCTGAGAATATCCTGATTTTAAGGATCTTTTGCTAAGGTTTACAGTTTAGGTTCAACCACTTAGGAATTTGGTTAATTTTTTTTTTATTTGAGGGAATGTGGTTAATACTACCTTAATTTTGATTGAACCAGACCTACTGCCATAGGTGGCAGTGGATCTTATCCTTTTGATCTCCTTTCTTCAAATTTCCTTGTTGCTGACAATCTCAAGTTCAATTGCGTAATTGAGGCTTAAATTACCATAATCAGTTCCCTATTTCAGCCCAGAGCATCTAAGTTTCGGGCTGCAGTCAAGTAACCTCACATTCAAACGGTCAAGTAACCTCGCATCCAAGTTTCAACCAAAAAACTGTTGCTGGCTCTATACTTTTGATGTTGTTATAGATGATTTTTTTAACTATTTACACAACAAATCATTGAACATGTTCTCTTTCTGATAATGTATTCTAGCAATGGAAGCAAAGTTCTTCCGATTTCTCAAAGTTGTAGGTGTCGGGTTCAAGGCCAGAACTGAATCAGCAGGCCGTCAGTTGTTTCTAAAACTGGGGTACAGCCATGAGGTTGAATTTGCAGTCCCACCTGCAGTTCGAGTTTTCTGTTTCAAACCAAACGTAATTTGTTGCACTGGTATCGACAAAGAGAGGGTGCACCAATTTGCAGGGGCAGTTCGGAGCAGCAAACCACCTGAAGTTTACAAGGGAAAAGGGATTCTGTACTTGGATGAAGTTGTGAAAAAGAAACAAGGGAAGAAATCCAAGTGATTTGCACATTTTCTCTGGTGCCTTTTCGGATTCAGAATTTTTTTTTTATTCAATCCTATTTTATGCTTTTGTTTTAGATATGAAACCTTGAGAGGTATAGGAATAATGGGAACTATGTGATGATTTATAAAGGGCCCACAGAGCAAACTGATGTAATTTTTGTTATTGAACTTTAATTTATCTCATTTTAATTAATTCACTTTTATTTTTGCCAAAATTTGGTGATCACTTTCTTCAGATGCGATATGAATTATACAAGTGAATAGCGCATCTGGTGATGTTTGGTTATAGAGTAAGAGGTGGTCATGTTTGGTTATGGAGTAAAGAAGTGGAGTAAACTCCTTACTTTATACTTAAGCAAGCAGTTAAGTAAAGAGTAAAATAGAAGTAAGTGGAGTAAGAGATGACTTAATTCGGAGTAACTTACTCCACCTATCTAGATGGATTAACTTACGCCACACTTACACGACTTATATGGTCTACTTTTATGAGACACATTTTCCAATATCTTAATCCAAGTGGATTAATTTAAATCATGACTCCAACTACCAAATAAGATATAAAATATGAGTAACATTAATTTTACTCACAACCAAACATGACCCTAATGTGGTGAGTTAGGTCCACTGTAAATATAGCACGGTACATAATTAGTGTCTCTAATTTTTATTCATTACTTCCCAATTACCACTTACTATATCATGAACTATTATGATTTTTTAAAAGGAAGTGAGGGACGACACCAATGTAGGAAAATATTTTTATCAAAATATAAACATTCTTTGATCAGAAATTCAAATTTAGGAAAAAAAAAGGAATGGAGATATGTATCTCTCATAATTTTTCAACCATAAAACATGAAGAAACATCAATTAATCGCATAATTTCTTATCTCAGTTTTGCACTTAATGCATTGTTAAATATGTTAATGCAAATACTTTGTGGATAAACTTGATTTACAAAATGGCTAGAGCCAAATAAAATTACAAATTCATAATGTTTACTAATTTATTGGCTTCACATTTATATATACAAGATAGCTATTGGAGAACTGATTCCTTTAGACCAATTGTGTGTGTATGCGAAGAGATCAGCATTTTTTCTAACACGGTGCTCTTGTGGTAATTGTGTATGTAAAGTGTATATAGACACGGTTCTGCAACCGTGTACAATTTATTACACTTTCATATACGATGCTCGCAAACACAATTGCAGAACCGTATGTCACTAGCGTTTTCAACCGTATATAGTCACATTAGCGTTTTCAACCGTACATAGTCACATTTTCCATATTAGTGATAACACAACAACTTTTTTTTTTTGCTCTAGTTTTATTGTTTGATCAAATGACTTGGAATTTATAATTGTCAATATCCAGTTTTTATTGAAATATTAAATGACATTCGACGATACTGATACAAAATCCATTTATGAGGCCAAACGATATCCTTGTAACGTTTTTTCTTATGAAATTTTTTTATTTGATTGGCAATTTAATTCTACATTAATATCTCTAGAGTTAAACAAATAGGAATGTGTGTAAATAGGATACGCATGCGTTACTAAATAAAGCTGGCATATTAAGCTGTTCCTACTTAACGACTTAAAAGCTGCGTCGCTTGAACCCCAGAAAGCCCGAAATTTTTATTAGGGTCCGCCTAGCTCTCCCCCGTGAACAATCCCCCGTTTTATCCTCCGTCAGTTGCATTAATTAAGGTAGTTAGTTAGTTAGAATTTATAACTGTCAGTGTATTTTAGGAATTTGCAGAAGTATTCATATGTAGCACAACTAGTATTCATCCATCTATATGAAGGTATTCACATTTGCAATAGAAACATATTTGGATATATTACAACAAGAAAGTAGGGGACAAACAACATGTGTGGGAGACCGCACAACTGTCAGAGCATTAATTAAGTGGTGGACCGCATAACCGTCAGCGCATTAATTAAGTGGGGGACTTCTAACTACCTTCAGCTCATTTTAGAAATTTGCAAAAAAAATATTCATCTGTAACACAACTAGCATTCATCCATCTATATAAATGTATTCATCTTTGCAATAGAAGCATATTTGGACACATCAATCACTCATCTTTTACACGTTTTTAGAGATGGGTTTTTTTTTTCTCCGTTCAATCTAACCAATATTTCTGACGATCTGTGAGAAATTTTGCAAATCTAAAACCACGAATGTCTTCTAAATAATTTTCTCTTTCAAATGAGATACATGATGACATACTTTCGAGTTGTCCGTTGCACAAGTATTCACACATCGTCATGCAAGTATTCATCCCGCATTAAGCAAGTATTCATCCTCATCGTGTAAGTGTAAATAGTTAATGTACCAAGAGTATTACACGTTTTTAGAGATGAGTTTTTTTTTCTCCGTTCAATCTAACCAATATTTCTGACGATCTGTGAGGAATTTGGCAAATCTAAAACCACGAATGTCTTCTACACAATTTTCTCTTTCAAATGAGATCCATGATGACATACTTTCGAGTTGTCTGTTGCACAAGTATTCACACCTCGTCATGCAAGTATTCATCCCGCATTAAGCAAGTATTCATCCTCATCGTGTAAGTGTAAATAGTTAATGTACCAAGAGTATTACAAACATATGTACATACCAAACAAATAAAAAGTATTCATCCATAAGATATCAAGTATTCATACATATAAGTTAAAGTATTTATGCCTAAGATATTAAGTATTCATCCATAAACGTTGAAGTATTCATCTCTAAAACATTAAGTATTCATCCATATGTACTTAGTACGCACTGTTCTAATTCACCATTAATGAAGCTTTGTTCTTTGCAAATAACTCGGATCTGACCCGGCGGAGGCGGATCTGACCCGGCGGTCGACAGTGATGGATCTACTCCGGCGGAGGTGGGAGAGAGAGGAGGCGGAGGTGGGAGGTGGGAGACGGAGGTGAGAGACGGAGGTGGAGGTGGGAGAGGGAGGCCGAGAGGGAGAGGTGGGAGAGGCGGGCGGAGGCGCAGAGGGAGAGGTGGGAGAGGCGGGCGGAGGTGGAGGCGGAGGTGGAGAGGGAGAGGTGGGAGAGGTGGGAGAGGGAGGGAGAAAGAGGAAATAAATAAATGGAGAAAATTGGGTAATTAATTTGTAGGTCCCACTAGGTAGTTAGAATTTGAATTATAGTTTGAAAAAGAAGTTAGTTAGTTGGGAGATGAAATGGGAGATGGATAGAGAAGGGAAAGTATAATTACCCTTTTTATTAATAGAAAATAAAATAAAAAAATATCGACATTGAAAGAACGTTTTTGTTGGATTTCGAGATATAGCAAACACGGCCCGATTAGCAACGTTTTATGCTATATCTCGAAATATTTTGTCAAATGAACAACATTGTCAAATTATTTTTAACATTAAAATGAACAACAATGTAATGCCATGACCAGACAGATCCACAAATGGATATAATTTGACAAATGGTTAGATTTTTTCTTTACCATTACAATGAACAACATTGTCAAATTATTTTATTCCCAAATACTTGTCAATCACGTAAATGCCATGACCAGACAGATCCACAAATGCAACAGTGGTCAGGAATATCCAGGATGATTATTCATATCTCAACAAATGATGTTATTGTCTTAAATCCATGGTTGGAAGGGAGAGGTGCGTTGCCTGGACGAATAGAAATTAAAACTTCAAATCCTGAAAATAAACCGAGAAAACCCACTATTATATTGCCAAGAACTTCATAGGTCATGAAGTAAAATAAAATTATACGACCTTCTCTTCTTATTTTTTAAGTTCCACAATATTAATTTTGGGGTAATATGCATAAAGAAGCATCCAACTCCAATATTCAAGATCAGAAGAGATGAATGCAACCTTTCACTGTGATTAACATTAAAATCAAATTCTACTTTTTCTTAAACTTTATTCGCTGTTTCACTGAGTGAAGGAAAAAAGAGTGCTTGTGAAACGTCCGATTTTGTCCTTTTTTTTCTCATCTGATAAAACAGCAAGCAGATTAAAAACAAATAAAAACTTGGTCTATGCTATAATATTTTATTCAAACCCCGACCGTGGGATTTGGTTCACCCAAAGGCCCTTAGTGCTCCAAAAAGCATAGTAGCTCAATTACAGTGTTACTGTCTCAATTATTTCTTTTTCAAACAAAAACACTAACACTTTGTTATTCGATATTCATATCTTTTCTCATAAGCACAAGGTTAAGATGATCAAACTTTTTCTGGATATAAAGCTAAAATAAGAAAATTACTTACCAGCTGCCTTTGCAGCCACAGCTTCTTGATAAACGTCAGTAACAAACAGGATTTTAGACTCATTGTCCACTCCAAGAGATTGCGCTATCTCCAAATAACTACGAGTCTCTTTTTTGTTACTGCATATATCAGAACAGGAGTAAAATTAATGATAAACATTTAAGCCTAATATTAGCATATAAGGATCATGTTTTCTGCACACCTGTCCAATAGAAGAGAAAATAACCACTCGAAACCCCAAAAAAAAAAGAATAAATTAAACATGAGAGATCTGGAACCCCTGCTACTAGATGAATGTCACAAAATTTTGGCCACTATAACTCAAATCTGAGCTCCAAATGACAAATAAACTCGATTTAGACTACTTACCTTGCATTCTCTTATGATAAACTATAAATCATATCATTTCGACATTGTTTTGACTCTTAAGAGGGTAAAAAAATCAATACACCCCTTACTGATATTTTTCAAGCAACTTAAACCTAAATGAAGACAATTGACTTGTTTTTTATATGTATAGAATGTGATATAGATAATGTTCAACAGCTTTATATGTCACTTCAGTTGCTGATTTTGCATACTGTGTTGGCAATAGCCAGTGCCAATAAGTTGGCAGAACAAGAACTCCCGTATTAAACATACAGCAGACTTCAGGCTGCAAATCTTTATGTTTGCAAAAGAATCACAAAGCTTACCCAACTGTTGTGTCGAAAAATCCACAAAGATATCTCCTGAGGTCTCCATACGAAGTGTTCCCAAATAAAAGCCTCTGCGCTTCTCGACTTCCACTTGAATATATGTAAACCTAAAATCATTAATGCATGGCAATTTCAATAAGAAAGAGGAAATTTTGGAGGACAAGGACTTCAAGACTTTACCAAATGTGTACCAGTTGGATCTCCGTTAAAATTTCCCAGCCTTATCTTTTCTTTAACTTTGTTATATAAGGTAATGGTTCTGACTTGCAAATCAGTTTTTTGGCATACCATCTGAAAATTTTCCAAGCCGTAAGTTTCAATACTTGATCATATCTCATACAAGAGTAGAAACAACCTACTTGAATCAGATAGCTGTTCAGCCCAAAATAGTAACTTCGGACAAATTAACAAGATAGCTAGAGAAAGTAAGAAACCTTTTTGCCCTCAGAATGCCATTTCTTTAGTGCTCCGGGAACATCCTCAAAAACAATTCCTAGCAGATCTTTACACTCAAAACCAGTTCTCCATATATGACCCTGAATATAGAAGTAACTGAACGAGTTTATACCAAAAAAGCTGATTCGAATTAGACCAGCATTAGACATGCAAAACATTTTAGAAAGGTTGTGTAAGGTATGGAACTCTTATTTCATAGGTATGTTGTAACTTGAAATCGCAGATCTCAATACCAGTTAGACTGGTACTAGCTTCTGTTAGTCCATCAAACAAATTCTCTCTTTTTATAGCAGTAGTATTTCATTGACTAACACCAACTGGTGCTCCTAACACAACAATATCAGCATGCTGTCAGATTTACCAATCAGGTAGTACCAGATGCAGAAGTCTTTATCACCTAAAACCATCTTTTTGGTTTAGTATTTCTTACTTCTACCAGTCCACAGCAAGTGAGCATGTACCTGTAACTGCTTAAGAGATGTTATCTTTCGGTCAGCTTTTATCATTGCTTCCACATTGGTTACAATAGCATCAATCACAGAATCTCTTCCACTATTTTCAGCTGGAATTGGCACTGCTCCAGCAACCCCATTCTTACAATCCTCTTCGACCTTCAAATTAAAATTTAATATCCTTCAGGTACGAATCCTATGAAATGCGCTTAAAATTGTACAACTAGTCAAAAAACCTCCTTAAAGTTTCCCCTACAACTTTGCATCCTACTGAAAAGATCTGACATTATACTGAAAACAGAAACAAGTCAACAAACCCCTCTACAGCCACAAAGAATAGTGATCTGACACCCAGTTTTGCCCCAATAATAAATTAATGGTACTTTGTAGGAATTAAAGCATAACTGTAAAAGTTATTTTCTGAATTTTATTTCTTCTTTTACGATGACAAGGAAAACTTACCTGAACCCGTAATAACTCAATATCCTCTTTGGTTTCCTTGTTGTCAAAGGTGGAGATGAGGTGCTTGCGCACATTATCACGTGCATAAGGGAACAATACGTCGGACACAAAAGATATTGGAGTTGTTGTCCCTTCTATGTCTAACACTATGCATTTCTGCATAGAAAACAAATAGAAGGTAATTAAAATAATTGAAAGAGAGTACAAAACAAAAAGGGAAATAAAGACAGAACAAAATAGAAAAAAATATAAAAATGAGCATCAATTCAAATATTGCAATTTTAGTTGCTGAAGCAAATATCAGTCCGGTGCACTTATACCACTCCACTCCAAAAATGAAAACCATGGTCTAAGATCTAACTAGAGGAGATACAAGAACTAACTCTTGATGATTCAACTGCATAATTGTCATGTTGCAAACCTCCTGTTGCAGGTGTTTGCTGAATAGCCCTGGGAATGCTTAAAGGGCCATGGTCAGGGGTGGTCCAGTCAATACCCAGCTGGTACAGTCTTATTGCAGCATCAAAGAGATAGTGATAACACTCTGCCTGGCAAGGAAAAAGGAATTATCACTAGTATTAATTTGATGAACACATCGCTGCTACAACACTGAAATTTGCAGAGAAAGAGAACATACTTGTGTTTTGGCACTAATCCAAGTGTCACCCCACACAAAAATTCCGTGGTTTCTGACAAGAACAGCTGTAGCTTTGGGATATGCCTCTATCTGTTCATATCATTTCAAGCTCATGTAATAAATACCCAACAGGCAATAAACTCAAAATCTGAACAATTACTGAAATTAGTGGATATATGCTAACACATATTGTTACAGAAAAGATAGTGGATGGATTACATAAATGGTCCACAGTATCACCCACTTGCCGTTTAGATTTCAAAGTTTCCCGGTGGATTCTAGCTTTCTCATTAGGACCAGTTTGATCCCAAGGCAACTAGCAGTCAACAGAATGAATTGAACCGTCAGTGTTAATTGTAGAATGAGCCATCGCCCATTGTAAACTTCCCCACTACAATAATTTACTTTCATACTAGTGAGATCTGTAAATTAAGAATCTCCCTCATATTTTGAACTGAACAATGGTGGGGAACAAAAGTAGCACTTATAGAAACATTTACCAAATTAGTACCCTAAAACTCTACAGAAACAAATGTTGATTGGGCTATATACTTCAAAACCAATTCTGTAATCTGCTAAAAAATAACTAAGTGAGAGAAGATTCTAGCTTATGCTTCGGCAGCCACACAATAACGACAAAAAGAGCACAAAATATGTAAGGCATACGAATAAAACAAGATCTTTGACAATTTGTCATATCCAACAAGAACCGGACTGGGTCCCGGGCGTAAGGCAAATGATCATAAATAATGATTTTTTCCTGATTCTGCATCATAAGATTGGAATTTCGTGCCGACTTTCGCAACATCCCACCTCAGACCAGTGTTTCGGGACCAAGTAGGTGCAGTGGACTGGACGATATGTACCACGCAGATGTATTGCAGAATAACAGCAACTGATATAGATTTAAAGACATACTGCTTCAGCAAAAGAATCTGTGAGCTCGGACTCCTGCGGTTGATTCTCAATTATAGGAACTACCAGTTCATCGTGATAGCCATGCCCCTTAATTCCTTTAATCATCTCCATATGTGTCATCTAAGAAGACAATTAAAAGGAAAAGGGTAAAAGAGCTTCCAAAATGGAGTTAAGTATGATAAGTACGGTATGGAATGACATTCAAACAAAAAGTAAATATGAAGTTAACACATAACTTATATAACGAAGCAAAACACAAAAGAAGCACTTTATGGTAGTTGTCAATTACTCAATTTACCTTGAACTCCTTTGCAGAGGGGTTCATCATGGTGACAATACATGATTCCATACCATGGCTGTGTATAACTGCTCCAGCATCACGCATTGTGTAAGCCTACAGAAGAACAATCACATTAAACATACAGCAAATTGACTTATATTTTAAGTTTGAAGTAGTTTAGCCTGGAAGGCTGGAAATACAACTACTCAAAAATAAGTGACTACTAAATATAAGGTATATACTCGATGTTGTTGCCAGTATGGTAGGTAAGCATGTAGAATAGTACAGTTATACACTGCTCATTAGTGTTATATATTCTTGTGTTTACTTCAGTCTAAAATTTTAGCTGATCACAGTGTTATCAATTTGATAGGGAGGGGGTAAATCAGAAAGTAGAAGTGGGAATTACCCAAAATTATTAACCAATGGCAGAGTAGATAATAGTTCGGTAAAAGAAGAAAGAAAATATCAAGCACCTTCATAAAAAGAGGGCCACAGTCAGTACACTTAGGGGCCTTATGCGGGTATGGTTTATGAGATGGTTCTATGAGCATATTGCCATCACCTGACATCACATACATGTCTTGAGGCTCCATCCGCTCCTTCTGGACCCCTAATAACACGACATGAGCGAAGATCAATTGCCTTGGGAGGGGGTTTGTATGCAAAATAATTGTAAAACGCGACGTGTCAGACACGCGTTCCGACACGCACGGCACAACACGTCCTGTGATACGTGCCTCGCAAGGGCGTGTCTATGCCGTGTCCTTAGGCGTGTCACCGTCGGGCGGTAGTGGAAAAAAAATACAGTACCTGAAGGGGACATAACGATGAGCTGCTGTGGCTTGGGTACGGAATCGTCGTGAACCTTGACGGTGATGCTACCGCCGGTGCCCGTAACCCAACCCTGAGGATAAAAGAGGCGACACAGGTCGGCGACAAGAGAACAAGCCTCCTGTACAGGTGGACTCTCGAGGTACACCGGAGTAGACAGAATTGGATTTGCCATTGATAAAACCTCGCTTCCGATTTTTTCTCGAAGAGGAAGTGAGGAACCGAGGCGACTGTAGTGTGCTATTATTTTAGGGGAGTCCGCATCGTCTGCATTAACTCAAAAGAGCATTTTTGAGTTACTACATCTCGGCCGCTGATTTTAAACGGAGCCAATCCGGCACTCGCCTATAAAACAGGGAGGTCTTTAATATTAGTGTAGATCTGGTTGGCACCATTCTTAAAGCTGATCGGAGGGTACAAATGCATTAACTCAAATGATTCTTTTTGAGTTACTGCAGGGGATACGAATTCGTTTTAGGGAGGGGTGCTCGGGCGAACTTTTATTGGTGCTTGGAGAATATATAAAAGAATAAAATACTATAATATAAGAATGTTTTGTGCAGCGGTTTCGGTGATATTTAGCAAGAAATTCCTGATTACCATCCCTCTTTGATTATTGAAGTAATCCGGCGAGTTCCAGTGGGTATTGACTATGATCGGTCGAAACCGTTAAGCGGGCACGAATTTTAACTCTGATAGGACGGCTGCGATCAATATTGAATGATCTGATGTCTATGGAACCGTCTCCCATTTTATTTAGAGGCGGATGCACATGAAATTAGGGGACAATCGTTTTTGGATTTTGAGTTTTAATGAATATCTATCGGTTTCGATCGATTTTGTCTCTTTCTGGATTTCTAAATTGTATTTCGGATTAAAATTAAAATAAATTTCTTGAATTATAAGTAGAACATCAGAAATCCGAAATACAATTTAGAAATCCAGAAAGAGAATATTAGTTAAAGCATCGGAAATTATAAGTAGAACATCAGAAATTATAAGTCAGAGTATTAGAAAATATAAGTTAAAAGATTATTTTTTTATCGAGTATCTAATTAATTAAGGAGTTTAAACTCAATTT
This sequence comes from Carex littledalei, assembly GCA_011114355.1. Classification (NCBI taxonomy): domain Eukaryota; kingdom Viridiplantae; phylum Streptophyta; class Magnoliopsida; order Poales; family Cyperaceae; genus Carex; species Carex littledalei. The sequence continues at coordinate 4,837,906 of CM022087.1, forward strand.
GTTATTTAAAATCTTGAATCCGCCCCTGATTTTATTATTAGAATTATGAAAGTAAATGTTGTAACCCGTTTGGTGCCTGAATTCAAATTTAGTGTAATATTTGACTGTGTAGAATGAGATCTGAGTCATCTGATGTCTAGGGCTGTTAATGATTCGAGTTCGAGTGAGTTGGGATATGCCCGTGCTCGGTTCATTAAGTTAACGAGTTAGTCAACTCGAGCCGAGAAGACAATACCGAGTTGACAACTGTGCTCGTGCTCAACTCGTTAAATGCTCAAGTTGACTTGTGCTCGTTAAGCGACTCGTTAAGAAATCAAGCATGTAGGCAATTTTGAATTTTGTTTCAAGTTATTTTGTTTCAGAACTAAACAAACTAATAAGTGATGGTTAATTTCTTCAATAAAAAAATATTAGCATACTGACATGCCGAGTTGTACAACCAGACTCGAGCATCACAAATTACCAGTTAACTAATTTCAACATTGTCTTATAGGTACCCACATAAAACAAAATATTTGCATATTATTTTGAATTTGTTTTTGTTCATCAACCCAAACAGCGTGTCTTAAAGTTACAATTTCCTACAAAATTAATGAATAATTGCACTAGATAAAAAAAAAAACAAATTAGCATAATCATATCCTCTTCAAAGAATAACATATACATCATTCAAAAGAGCGTGTCTGGGTTAGGATTTGTCTACTGGTGGGTCCTTTTGTAATTTTTAATTTAATTTGAATTTGAATCCGGTTGGAAACTACTTGGAATCAAATGTGGCATGATTTCATGTAACTCGGTTCTTAATAAGCGAGTTGGGATATGCTCATGCTCAATTCATTAAATTAACGAACGAGTTAATAATGAGCTAAAAAGAGATAGAGCAGGAATCGGTACCACATACTGGTAAGAAAGGAATAAGCTGTCAGAGTGTGGAAGGAAAGTTATACGAAGGGTCCTCACAATTTCCGTTAATTGCAAGTGGTAACTATTGGAATTAATTTTAATTAATTACAACATATATGGGCTTATATGTGATATAAATATATATTGAATATTAGACTATCATATATCTAATTAGACCCGTTATGAAGTGATCAAATTAAGTATTATTTATCGGGTTTCAATATGTGTCATGAGAAGTGGGGCCTTTTAATGTGTAGAATGCGTATTAATAACTTTATGATTTAGTGATGGTCTAAATTATATAAAGTTTATAAATAATACAATTATGTTGTTGGTCCCTGGGGAACACAATTAAATACGGCAATGTTCGGTAAATAAGGAAATACCCAATAAGACAAGTTCTGAATTCAGACCCGCTAAGGATCCAATAAGAAAATATGCTACAGTAATTAATTAATTAATTAATTAATGACAGCCAAGAGGCGCCTATTCATGCCATATTAAAGCCTATTCATTTTGGCATTATTAAAAAGATATATGGCTCTCTCTTTTTTTCTAACTTTTAGCATTTTCTCCATCTCTCCCTAAAAACAACAATAACAGAGATCAAGAGAAAGAATTAGAAAAAGGGTTTTGTCGGAAAAGAACTTGTGATTCGGGTATTCTTCTTGTGTAGAACAAAGTGTTGCCGCTGCCGTCTCTCTTGCTTTCTCCATCGGACTTGAGAGGGATTACTTGGAGATCTAAAGGCTTCCGGTGGTCAACGGTGATTGTGTCTCTCTGGAAAATCATGGCTATGGACCAAGGTAATTTATAATTTCAGATTTTAGGTTCACTAGAGGATCATGGCAAATCTAGGGTTTATGAATTGCGGTATAGTTTTGCATGAAATAAATCTATCAATTGGTATCAGAGCCTACTCTAGTTGAATCGTCAAATTCTGATTATGGTTCGGAAATCATTTATGGTTCGGATCTTTAAATTTTGATTATCTGTTAATGTATATTGCGCTAAATATTCTGTGTTTGAGTTAATTTGATTAATCTGTTAAAACAAAATTTCTGTTCGGCAATTTTGTATATTATGAATAAATAATTATATTTTGGCGACATTGATATCAATTTGAATATTATGAACAAATTGAACATCTAGTTAGGCCCATATATGTTGAATTGCCGTATATCAATTTGTTTGGACATCTATTATATCTATTATATATCTATATAATCTGCGTGGGAACTGCTACAGCACTCCAATAGTAACACTCACTCTGTGCGCCGTCCGATCGGGATCGCATGGTTGAAGATAGAATTCTCTCTCGCGCTTACACCTCTCCTCTTCTTGGCTACGTGTCGATCCGACCCGTAGCGCTTTTTCGTTGCAGCTCCTCTCTCTCATCTTGTCCGCCGCTCTTCTCTCCTTCTCTCTCTACCGACCTTCTTCTCTTTCGATCGTCTCCTACCACGGGCACACCTTCTCTCCTCCACGAAACCCTAAACCCTCCCCTCACTTCCCCTCGCACCCGAGCTTTCCACCCAGCTTCACCATTCAGATCCGACGGTATCTTGCGTCGCTCTTCTCGGCCTTCCTCTTCAACCCGCCTTCCTCTTCAACCCTTTCTCCGCCTTTCTATCCTGTTTTCTCTCCTCACTCCTCTCTCTCCTCCGGTTCCTCTTCGTTACCTCTCTCTTTAACCCTTTCTCCAATTTTCTCCGCCTCCGCCTTTCTATCCCTTTTCCTATCTTCTCTCTCGTCTGGTTTCTCTTCGTCTGCGAATAGTGTGTTCGATCAGGTTTTCCTCTTTCCCTTTCTCTCTTACTTTTTCTCATTCTTTGTTAGTTCTTTGTTGTAATTTTTTGTTTGTTAGGCCAGGTGAAGATTTTCGGTTACGTAGTGACAAACTTGGGGCTGTCTATCTCGCATCGTTCTTCACCTGTTTTCACCGGTATGTAATTCCTGTAGTTTTCATTTTCTTAGATATTCTTAGAAATTCTGGTTATGTAAGGCATGAAGAATGGTAAGTGTATTTGTTTGAGTTTGCCTTAGTTGATTTTGGTTTCAAAATGGTCACAGATGATGTATGTAGTTCGGAGTACTGGAGTTAAAACAAAAGGGATTGCCTTAGCTGGTTTGTTTGAGTTTGCCTTTGTTGAAGGAAAGGGTTTTTCTTTTGGAATGATGGAATTAAAAAGTTTTAGTAACCAATTTTGGATTTTTGCAAGTTTTCTCTCCTTCGATTACTGGAGTTAACTGACAGTTAGGATCTCTTTCATTTACTTATTTTGCTTTTGTTTTGTTCAATTTTGTCAATTTATTCTTTGGCATAACATCAGATATTGCAAAAAAAGTTCCCGTTCCATTTAATTTTCCAACCCTATAAGTTTCATGACCTAAATTTTGGAGCAATTGGTTGGTGAAGGAATAGTACAAGTCCTCTAATTTAGCTAATTATTCCTCTTGAGTTAGAACGAGCTGCTTTCTTGAGGCATATGATGCAGCCAGTGTGGGAACATGACTCGAGCAGAAGAACTGGTGCGAGAAATAAAACAAGACGGTATAGATGCACATGTTGATAGCATGATGCATGGATATGCATATTGTCAGAATGATGAGAAATGCCTGATTGTCTTTGAAAGACGATTGTTCTGAATAATTTCAAATAAAGGAAGTAAAATGATTGTTTCTATTTTGTAGGAATCTGGGTTCAGGCCATCAGTAATAAGTTATGGGTGTCTTATCAACTGTCATGTGAAGGTACTTAATTAATTTCTAATAAATCATTTCTCAAACCTAAAGGAGGCAATCGAATCAATAGAGAAAGGATGTGCATCTACGCTCAAATCTTCTATATAATGCATTGTTGTAAGAGAAAAAAACAGAGAATTTTAGGTCAAGAAAGAGAAAATGAGAATTCTATTACTTCGACCACGGTTCAGCAGGTTATTTATTTTTCTGTAATAGGATCTACTTATTTTTCAGTCCAAAGGATTAGAATGGGAATGTTGTTTTCATAGTAAAGGTATGTTTTCTCTCTTTCTTTTTGTCTTTACCAAAAAAAGATTCATAATCTATTTGGATATTCTGTTAACAAAGTTTATATTTAGTTAATTTCAGGCAAATGACTCTGAAATTCCTTTGTTGCACGAATACAATGGTATATCTAATGAAGGTAGCTTTTCTCTTGAGGTATGTCTGCCCATTTTGTTTGTTGATCTATACAATTTTCTTAAGTGTCCATTATTAAATGTGAAATACATATTGTCCCTCGCATGTTAGGATGAGAGGAGGCTCTTTTAAGTAGCAATGACACGTTCTACGAGAAAGCTTCATAGTACACTGGATTTTAATCATCAGGTCAATCATATTTAAGTTTTAAATTATTCTTTCATAATGTAATATTGATACTGATGATAGTAACAATAGCAGCTACAATAATATCAAATAATATATTCCTACATAAAGAAGTATTTTTTTTATTATTTTCTGCGTTTTTCCAGCTGCTACAACCATCCAGATTTATCAGAGAGCTGCCACAGCACCTACTTGAATGTCAGGTAGTTTTCCAATATCACATTTTGATTCGTTCTCCATTGTTAGGATTCTCAGGAAGCGAATCTGGTGTACTTCTTGATATGTGTACTTCAATTTTAACACCAGATATGTGTCCAAAGACATTCCTGTGTAATTCAAAAGAGGATTTTCGCTTCCTTCTAATCAATAGTTTTTCTTCCTGATATGTGTACTTCAATTAAAATGTGGTACTCTCAGGAAGCGAAAATCCTCTTTTGAATTACATCAGGTCCCGTAATTATCATCCTTCTTACTAGACAAAATTTCAGTCTCAATAAAAAAAAAACAAAAGTGTTGGTACTGATAACGCATTCTGACTTGGTACAGTGCTGGTCAGGCTGATACTTTATTTGCAATTTGAAGATTATACTTCTCATTCAACTTATATTATAAATATTTATTCTAAGACTTAGGTTATAGTCAGCTCAAATTAGAACTGGCACCAATTGTTGGTTGATTTTGATCAAGTTCAGTTGACTCAAACGAAATAATGTATTATATTCTCATTTATGCAGTGGTGACGACAACAAGGCAAAAGAAGATAGACATTGATGAATTGGTACATATTTCTTATAATTATTTTTTTAAACCTTCTATTAGGTTTAGTTTGTGATTGGAGCTATTATTTTGTGTAGTTCATATAGATTCCTTTTGGTCTATTATGTTTTGTTTGAAAACCCACAGGCACATGCTGAACAAAAAATTGGAATAAACATTCCATCAAGCTGCAATATAGTCTAGAAATGCAATGATGTGTCTCAATCTATTAACATTTCCAGTTTCTTCCTTTGAAAATGTGAAATTTGGATTTCTCTGTATATGATGACTATCTTCTTTCAAATATAAAAAAGAGAGTAGGATGTTAAACAATCAATGATTGAAGCAAATTAAGTAGCATATAGTTTTTAATACTCAATGTTTTCTTTTTAGCTAATTTTTCTGATGTATCATTTGTATATCCTGTTTTCTGGCAATCTTTGCTTATTTTTAATATTTGTTCATTATTTCAACTTGCACATACTATTATGGCCAAGTTAGCTTAGAGAATCTCTTGCTAAACACAATAGCCTCACCTTGATGAACTTTTGGTGTTCAAATTGTGTCTAAAGATTTGGAAATGATTTGTATGTATGCACTTCTTGCTGCTGACCCAGTTAATACCAGTATTGCCTTGCGATCTTGGTACTATTTGGGATATACTAATAAACCAATGGTTGATTTGTGATTGTGCAAACTAACAACTTAAATGTGATCCTTGAGGTAAAGTGGACCTTTTAGTAAAGTTGGATTTGAATACAAAAATTCCTTCATTGAGGGTGGCATTAATTACTTTTGATGGGTATTTAAGTGATATTATTATGCAATATGATCAGTACATACTTTAGTTACTGTTTGTTTATTTCATGCATTCTTTTTTTTTTCTTTTAGTTTGCTGCTTATTTGCAATATTTGCTATTTTAATAAAACAATTAGAAGGACATTCAAGTTTCTATGGGCCATCAGATGAGTCTCCCTTCTAAGGTTAGTAGTCTCTTAGACTAATGCTTTTTTTTTTTCCTAGAAGTCATGATTTCAATAATTGTCATAAATTTGTATTATGAAAATTTGCAAGATAAAAGAAGTTGAAAGATTTAAAAAAATAAAGCATTACAGAAGTGATTAAAAAAGGAAAAAAAGATAATAAATGACTTGAAATCCTTCGCAGTGAACTCAAATCATGATTTTCTCGACATTGCCGGCACTGTCACCAGCCTTTCAGAAATTGAAAGATGCAAAAGTTTCAAATTTGACAATGTTATCATAATTGCATTGGTTATAGTAGAACGTATGATTCTTCATTTTAGAATGTTGTTAGCTAAGAGTTTATATGTTTTCTTATATTTTTTTTATTTTTATATGGACAGTTAGTTGTACAATCTGTTATACAATATTTAAGCTCATGAGCTCAATATGTAGAAATTTGAAGTCGTATGATTAGGTCATGTGGATCAAAAGATAAAATGAACGGTAAGTATTTTATTTAATTAATTCTTCTTACTTTTTTATGTATTATTTTTTATATATTATATGATTAACCAAATGACTGTGATGTATGGCAGCTAAATTGGTAAGCGTGTGTTTTCAGAATTGCCACAACTAGATGCTATCTATCTTAATTGTTGTACCCCAATTAACATAGTTTAATCCCTCCAATTTAGTAGAATTACCCAAAATAATACCTTTTTCTATTTGCATTTGCTGAGATTTATTCAGGTCTATTAGCTGGGATTGTGTGTTAATAACTGTGCTTTCATGTTGAGATAAATATAATCCAAAGCAAGTAGTTTTTTTTTATTAACATCTGTTAGTTGTTGTACATGACAAGTCTGTAGTTGTTTACACAAGACATGACTGCGAGATTATGTAACTTTACTCTCTTCCGTTCATGGATCATGGATCATGGATCATGAGAACATTTGTTGTAGAAGGTGAATTTGATTGGTAAATTTACTCTAATAATATTTATTCGTTTGAATAGTAATTTCTATAAAGAACATTCATTCTTCTTGCCGAAGCAATTCTAGTATATGTTGAATTGCCGTATATACCCAGATATGCCCATATATGTAAATTGCCGTATATTTAGATATGCCCAAACGGTTCAGATATGTCCAAACAGTTCAGATATTCATAATAATGTAAATTGCCGTATATTTAGGAAATTTTGATATGCCATTAAGTTGCTTGAAATGCGCCTCTGTGTATTCCTTAATGGATTAATTGCCTTAATCAAAGCAGATTTGTATATTTATGAAATTACAAATATTAGACTGTATTTCCTAAATATACAAATATTAGACTATTTAGGAAATAATTCAGAGATTTGTATTTCCTAAATATACAAATATACTTAATCAAAGCATATGATTTGTATAATTAATTGCCTTAATGGACTGTTATTTATGATAATTAATTGCGGACTGTTTCAGATTCAAATTAAAAGTGCAATTATTTTTGTATTCAAGGCAATTAATTATATGGCGAAAATTTATAGTGCAAATTTCTGATCTGTATTCCGCTGCAATTATTTCCGAACCATACTAGATCAGTAATTTACTTGAGCCTATTTTGGATTCTATTCCTAACTCTTTTTTGCAGTTATGAAATATGTGAATAGTATGATCCTGTTGCCTTGTGTGATATGTTGTAATGAATGAATGAATGATGTGTGTAAAAGCGGCCTAAGGTGCCCTGTGAATTAATTAATTTTATAATTAAAAGTGACTTGCATGTCGCTTATATGTATCATTTATACGGTCTGCGAGCCGTTATCCTTAGGACTTTAATGTAATTTCTTTATTGCTATTAGAGTAGTAATTTGGTTAGAATAAAGAAGATTACATGAAGGATGGATGATGGCTATTGTCAAGTGGATTCTTACAATGGAGACCATCGTGCCTTGGATCATACTATCTCACTTATGATTTGGGCTCATGTTATTTATTATCTTGAGCCAAATTTTGTTTATAAAAAAAAAAATTTGTTTTTGGATAATATTAAATCAATATGAAGGCTTAAGATTAAGATATATTTTGGAAAATGATTGATCAAGGTATCATCTGACCAAAGTAAGCTCTCATACTAGCGTTGATCATTTGCCAATTTATACACAGTAAATATACATATGATGTTTGGTTATTGGACTGGCCCAAAGAAAAGACAATAATCAAATATTGTATGTGTATACTTGTGGTAATGAATGGATAATAGTCATTAAGTTTTGAATGTAATTAGTTAATCGGTTCAAAGAAAGGTTGACTAATTGACATCAAATGGACTGTTATATTCAATTGCTACACCTATTTATCTTAGAATAATGATTGACTCCAAAGAGCACTTATTGTTCAAAGATACTTAGTTGATGGAATATGCCTTATTTTGATTTTTTATTATGATTCGGTCATTTGATTAGTTCTTTGTGAATATTTTTCAGCAAAAATTACTGATCTTACAGCCGGCATCAATAACATTCCGATGCTGACGGGTTCTAATTACAAGGATTGGAAAGATAATCTAGAGATTATCCTTGGGTGCCTTGATCTGGACATAGCGTTACAGGAGGCCAAACCTACTGTGCCTGTTGAAACTAGTTCTGAAAAGGAACAAACTGCACATGCACGGTGGATGAGGTCAAATCGCTTGTGTCTCCGGGTCATGCAAAAGACCATTCCTGAAAGTTTTAGGGGACCAATTTCTGATTCCACTCTTGCTAAAGACTATCTTAAGGAACTTGAGCAGAGGTTTGTCCGGAATGAGAAGGCTGAAATAGGCATTCTATTAAACAAACTCTGCATAATGAAGTACCATGGTAAGAGCAATGTCAGGGAGCACATTCTTGAAATGATGCATACCGCTTCTAAACTGAAGGGACATAAGCTAGATATATCGGATGATATGCTAGTATATTTGGCCCTTAACTCTCTTCCTGCCTCATTTGGACAGTTCAAGGTGAGTTACAACTGTCAGAAGGACTCATGGACAGTTAATGAACTCATCTCGCACTGTGTTCAGGAGGAAGAGAGGTTGAAGTCGGATAAGAGCGAAAGCGCAAACATTGCTTCTACCTTTAAAGGAAAAGGGAAACAGAAACGTAAGGCCAATTCAGATGCTGCAACTACAAGCTCGCAGAAGAAGCCCTTGAAGGATAAAAAACTGGTTACCGGATCGGAGCCAAATAAAGAAAAGAAGAAGGGCTGTTTCTTCTGTGGATCTGAAGGGCATGTAAAGAAGAATTGTACCAACTATCACGCATGGCGTGCCAAGAAAGGTATTAATTTTTCTTTTGTTTGTGAAGAAGTTAATACAGTTTCAGTTTCAATAGACACATGGTGGATAGATTCGGGTGCAACTACTCACATCTCGGTGTCTATGCAGGGTTGCCGAAGTTACCGGAAGCCAAGTGATGGTGAAAGATACATCTATGTGGGCGATGGAAACAAGACAGAAGTTGAAGCTATAGGGCAATTTAGATTACTTTTGAAAACTGGCTTGTATTTGGATTTGTTCGATACTTTTGTTGTACCGTCTTTTAGGCGGAACTTAATTTCTATTTCTGCATTGGACAACTTAGGTTTTACTTGTTCATTTGGAGATAGAAAATTTGGTTTGTATCAAAACTCCAATCTGGTTGCTTCTGGTTTTCTATCTGTTTTGGATAATCTTTATGCTTTAGATACTGTTGCTTCCTATAATGAGACCTTGAACAATGAAACTCGAAACGTTAGACAGAAATTAACACATCAGGATTCAGCTGCACTTTGGCATAAGCGTTTAGGTCATATTTCTCAACAGAGAATAACACGTCTCATTCAAAGTGATATTCTGCGGCCCTTAGACATGTCGGATCTCGGTCCGTGCATTGAGTGTGCTAAGGGAAAACAAACAAGCATGCGCAAATATACAGCCAATCGTATGACAGACGTCCTTGAACTGATACATACGGATATATGTGGGCCATTCCCTACAGCTACTAGGAATGGACATGTATATTTTATCAGTTTCATTGACGATTATTCTAGATATGGTTATATATTTTTAATTAAAGAAAAGGCTCAAGCTTTGGACACATTTAAATCCTTCAAGACTGAAGTTGAGTTACAACTCAACAAAAGGATTAAAAGCGTCAGATCAGATCGTGGTGGTGAATACTATGGTCGGTATGACGGCTCAGGAGAACAATGTCCAGGGCCTTTTGCTAAATTTCTAGAGGAAAATGGAATTGTGCCACAGTATACAATGCCGGGGTCACCCGCAATGAACGGTGTGGCTGAAAGGCGCAATCGAACATTAATGGGGATGGTGAGGAGTATGATTTCTCATACCTCGCTTCCACTGAACCTCTGGGGAGAAGCACTTAAGACAGCAGCATATATTTTGAATCGGGTACCGACTAAGGCAGCAAACAAAACTCCATATGAATTATGGACTGGGCGAAAGCCTAGTCTTCAGCACTTTAGAATATGGGGTTGTCCTGCTGAAGCTCGGCCTTATAGGCCACAAGAGAAAAAGCTAGACGAAAGGACAGTTAGCTGCTATTTTGTCGGATATGCAGAAAGGTCCCGGGGGTATAAATTTTATAATCCCACTAATAGAACAATTTTTGAGACAAATACAGTTAAGTTCTTTGAGGATGTTATGGTTCAAGGGGGAAATACAAATCAAATTGTCTTTGAAGAGAAACAAGATTCTCCTATACAAGAGGCGCCAGCGATGGTACCAATTGTAATAAGAATATCTGGAGACTCATTGGTTCAGGATCGTACAGTGAATGAACATACAGTAAATGAACCTCCAGAAATGGAAGAGAATCTAATACAAGACAATGTTGATGTTGAAGAGGAACCTATACCACCTCAAGAACTTCAAGAAACAGTGCCTTTAAGGCGGTCCACCAGAGAGAGAAGAAGCGCAATATCTAAGGATTATGTTGTGTTCCTTCAAGAACATGAATTCGACATTGGCATGATGGAGGATGATCCTCTCAGTCTCTGTCAGGCTTTGGAAAGTGCGAATTCTCAGAAATGGATCGAGGCCATGAATGATGAAATAAAGTCAATGTATGACAACAAAGTCTAGGATATCGTCCCATTACCTAAAGGTGTGAAGCCTGTTGGTTGCAAATGGATATTTAAGACCAAGAGAGATTCAGAAGGTAATGTGGAAAGACACAAAGCGCGGCTTGTTGCTAAGGGATTTACACAGAAAGAAGGCATTGACTTTACGGAAACTTTCTCACCTGTGTCTATGAAAGATTCCTTCAGAATTATTATGGCTTTAGTGGCACATTTTGATCTTGAGTTACACCAGATGGATGTTAAGACTGCGTTTCTCAATGGCGACATTGATGAAACCATTTATATGGTGCAACCACCTAACTTTGAGATTGATGAAAATAACTCAAAGCAGATGGTTTGCAAATTAAATAAATCCATCTATGGACTCAAGCAAGCGTCTCGACAGTGGTATTTCAAATTTCATCAAGTAATTGTCTCATTTGGATTTGAGCCTAACTTGGTGGATGAATGCATATATCACAAGTTCAGTGGGAGTAAGTTTATGTTTCTGGTTTTATATGTTGATGACATATTGCTTGCAAGTAACGATATAAACATGATGCGTGAAACTAAGAGATTTCTTTTCAGGCATTTTGATATGAAAGATCTTGGTGAAGCATCATATGTGTTAGGCCTTAAAATACATAGAGATCGAAACAAGGGTATTTTAGGGCTTTCACAACAAGCATATATCGATAAAATTCTCAAGCGATATGGTATGGAACATTGCAAACCAGGAAATACCCTTGTTGCAAAAGGAGACAAATTTAGTCTCAATCAGTGTCCAAAGATAGAACTCGAGAAATCAGAAATGCACCAGATTCCATATGCTTCGGTAATAGGAAGTCTGATGTATGCTCAGGTGTGTACGCGTCCGGATATTGCGTACATCACAGGAATGTTAGGCCGGTATCTCAATAATCCTGGTATGGATCATTGGAGAGCAGCCAAGAGGGTACTCAGGTACTTGCAAAGAACGAAGGATCATATGCTGACATATCAGAGATCAGATAAGCTCGAGGTTATTGGATATACTGATTCCGATTTTGCGGGCTGTGTGGATAGCATGAAGTCAACATCTGGTTATATTTTTATGTTGGCTGGAGGAGCTATCTCTTGGAGGAGTGCAAAGCAATCCATGATTGCTTCTTCCACCATGGCAGCCGAATTCATTGCTTGTTTCGAGGCATCGAACCATGGAATATGGCTAAGGAATTTTGTCACTGGGTTGCGTATTGTGGATACTATTAAGTTGCCACTCAAGATATATTGTGACAATAATTCAGCAGTACTGTATTCCAACAACAACAGGAGCTCGTCGAAATCCAAACATATCGACATTAAGTTTCTTGCTGTGAAGGAAAGAGTTCAGAGTGGACTAATAAGTATTGAGCATATTGGTACAGCATCCATGCTGGCAGATCCACTGACTAAGGGATTGGTACCCAAACAGTTTCACGAGCATGTTACTCACATGGGTATCTGTGTTAAAGAGGATTGTCAGATTTAGTGGGAGTCTGTATTTTATGTATCATGTTTTATGTTTTATATGATATACTTTTACAGATATCATGCAGTTAACTTTTTTATGATATTCTGTTATTTGTATGTATCATGCAGTTATTCAGACTTCAGTTATTCAGATTTCAATTATTCAGCTTTCAGTTATTCAGTTTATTATGCACTCTGAATTCATGATTGACCTCAAAATCAAATTAAGATAAAGTGACCAAATTGGAGATAGGCATGTAGATCACATTGCATGTAATTCCCAAACTACACATCCCCTTCATGATTCATGTCATTCAGTTATGTTTACACAGTGATTTATGTTGGTTTAGTTTCGATTTATGAGACGAATACTGCTTAAGTCCTTGTGAATATGATTGATGGACGGAATTGGTTGATGACACAAAAGGCTATGACAGCATAGCTTGAGTACTCAATTCAGTTTTATCAATATATATATTATTTGGATATACATATAGCCCAAGTGGGAGATTGTTGGAATTAATTTTAATTAATTACAACATATATGGGCTTATATGTGATATAAATATATATTGAATATTAGACTATCATATATCTAATTAGACCTGTTATGAAGTGATCAAATTAAGTATTATTTATCGGGTTTCAATATGTGTCATGAGAAGTGGGGCCTTTTAATGTGTAGAATGCGTATTAATAACTTTATGATTTAGTGATGGTCTAAATTATATAAAGTTTATAAATAATACAATTATGCTGTTGGTCCCTGGGGAACACAATTAAATACGGCAATGTTCGGTAAATAAGGAAATACCCAATAAGACAAGTTCTGAATTCAGACCCGCTAAGGATCCAATAAGAAAATATGCTACAGTAATTAATTAATTAATGACAGCCAAGAGGCGCCTATTCATGCCATATTAAAGCCTATTCATTTTGGCATTATTAAAAAGATATATGGCTCTCTCTCTCTTTTTCTAACTTTTAGCATTTTCTCCATCTCTCCCTAAAAACAACAATAACAGAGATCAAGAGAAAGAATTAGAAAAAGGGTTTTGTAGGAAAAGAACTTGTGATTCGGGTATTCTTCTTGTGTAGAACAAAGTGTTGCCGCTGCCGTCTCTCTTGCTCTCTCCATCGGACTTGAGAGGGATTACTTGGAGATCTAAAGGCTTCCGGTGATCAACGGTGATTGTGTCTCTCTGGAAGATCATGGCTATGGACCAAGGTAATTTATAATTTCAGATTTTAGGTTCACTAGAGGATCATGGCAAATCTAGGATTTATGAATTGCGGTATAGTTTTGCATGAAATAAATCTATCAGTAACTGGAGATGGAAATGTCAGAAGGAGAAGAGAAATTACAGATGGGTCCATCAATTTTTCTTTTTTACTGGTGGAATGTGGTGGGTGGGTAGTTATCCATTAGATGTTTTTGGGAGTTGTAAAACTTTTTATCAAGTTATAATAGAATGCACATCTAAGGGCTATTCATAAAAAAAAAATAAAGAGTTAAAAGAGTTCAGGCCGAGTCCAAGATTTTTTGAGCTAGTATAATAGTATTAATGTGAGCTAGTATAGTAGAGATATCACTGTATTAATAGAATGCATATCTTGCTTTTATTTTTAGAATTAATATAACTTAAAATATTAAAATTTAAATATTAAAATAAAACTGTTTGATATATGATCTATATCATATTTTCTAAGCACGCATAAAGATCACGACATTTCAAAAAAATTAGTTACTAATAAGTGCTTGCAAGAATACACTGATGTGATAAATTTTGGACATTAATTTCTTAACTTTTTATTTATATAAAATTAAAATTAAAAAATAATATATTTTTTATGTATATGTAAAGAAAATAATATAAATTATATTTAACGGTTTTATTTTGACATATAAATTTTAGCACTTTTATTATTAAAAAATTATACAAATAAAAGTATAAGATACAAAAGCAGCCAAAGAGGTATACTTGTTTAAAAAATGCAAACACGCACTTCTAGTTTTTGAATTTAATTTTGAAACATGTTGACATTCTTTTTCTTCAGTTATATTTAGTTTCTCAATTACAGGTTCGAGCCTTGAAGGATTTCTTTACTATGCTCTCAAATGTAATAATTGTTTTCCTTTAACCGTGAAAAAGTCTCTTCTTCGGTCAATTATTGGTACCAAAAAGTCCTAATGTTTTTTTGTGTGTGTTCTTCTATTGCATAATTATAGGATTCTTCACGTGCTTGTTATGGGCCTAGAGTTCAATTATTGGTACCAAAAAGTCCTCATGTTTTTTTGTGTGTGTTCTTCTATTGAAATCGTATGGTAGATTCGCCCATCGAACCCAAATTAGCTAGGTCCTACACTGCTTCCGATACCAACGGCTCTAGAAGAAAAAGCCAAATAATGTACCAGCTGCTATATTACCTACTAACTATATACCTCCACTTACCCCTACTTCACTTACTCCCATTTCATTTGCTAGTTGTACTCATGAAAGCATCTATACCACTGTTTTAAAGTTGTACTCATGAAAGCATATGCTCATATCCAAGTGCTTCAAATAAGAAAAAGTTGGCACCTTTTTGTCTTGTTTCTCAAATGTAATAATTGTTTTCCTTTAACCGTGAAAAAGTCTCTTCTTCGTTCAATTATTGGTACCAAAAAATCCTCATGTTTTTTTTTTGTGTGTTCTTCTATTGCATAATTATAGGATTCTTCACGTGCTTGTTATGGGCCTAGACATGTTGAGTTTGCCAACGATAGGATGGCAGTCGAGACTCTTCTAATAACCGAGAATCTTTTCCGGTATTACATTATTTTCTATATTTAATTACATAATTTTGTACTTTTGTTGGGCGATGTGATAGTCTTGTTTTACCACCACAAATTGACCTCCAATTTCTAAGGCAGAAAAATATTATCGTGTCAGCACATGCTATGATATGTGAAATTTTAGAGTAGGTAGGGAATTCTTAAGCTCATCAAGAGACTTGATGAGCATAATAGCCTACAAATCTATCGGATTAATTTCAAGAGACTTGATGAACATCTCAGTTCTACTCTTCTTTTATTATGCAAAAGCTAAAATTTCATAACTTTTTTGGCAACCATGCATAGTTTTTGGTTGATAATGAATAAATTGTTAATGAACTTTTAGCGAAGAAGTTACAAGTGAGTCACAATTTGAGCAATTTTATCACTCCTACCGACGTCTATCGAGACGACCTCCCGTTTTTATTAAAATTATTATAATAAAAGTTGTAACCCGTCCGGTGCACGAAGTCAGATCCAGTTCAATATCTGACCACGTTAATGAGATCTGAATTGTCCATTTTAATCCTACACGAATTTTAAAACAAATTCTTATATTTTAAATAGACACTGAACTGAACTGATTTTGATTGGAATGTTAGTATTCGATCTCCTGCCACGCTCGCGATACTCATTCCCCGGTGCACAGAATTGTCCCAGACCATTTTTACGACGTAAGAAAATTAAGTTAATTAAAAATATAATATAATAGAGAGTTGGATTACGGTGCTTTGAGAAATAAATATATTGTTTTATTTTCTATTTAGAGCTATGTTAGAGAGCAATGGGTTTACTGAGAAAAATTGATGAGCACAACTCTAAAAGTATATTGAATTAAATGATGAACTCAAACTGTTAAAATCCATCTACTTCATGAGTGATGCATGTGTATACAAAATTTTAAAGGTTTCGAATTCATTTAGCACAAAATCAAGTGGTAAAAATAATGATAAAAAATGAATACATAAAACAACTTATAAAATAACTTATAAAAAGTTTATTATTTTGACCATTTGAATTTGTACTAAATTAATTCGAAACTTTTAAAATTTTGCATTTCAATTTGCACAAAATCAATGGGTTCACTAATGAAGTAGATGCATTTCAACGGTTTGGATTAATCGTTTGAAACCAATCCAATAGACTTTTGGAATTGTGTTCATCAACTCCTCTTAGTGAGCACATCATACTCTAGCTTTGCTCTTCTGCTTATACCTTCATTTTTAAAGTTTAAATTGTTGATCCGGACCTTTCAGCACGACCTTTATATTAAAATGTACTTAAAGACCAAATTTTATATTTTTTAAAAAATTGTTATTATTTTTTATTTTTGAAAATCGTGATTTTCAAACATTTTTACTATTTTTTATTTAATAAAAATAAAGAATTTCATAAATTCTAAAAAAATAGTAAATAATTTCAAAAAATTTAAATCTGATCTCCTCCACTTTCTGATATGAAGGTCGTATTAGAAAGTTCGGATGATTGCGTGAACTTTAAAGATCTCTCAACAAGGACGCTGACAGTCAAGCTAAAATCTCTCTGCTCGGTCTCTCACTAACTTGAAAACTACATTTGATTTCTGCAAATTGAAAATCCAGCGTGTAATAAATTTATTATTTTTTATTTCATAAAAAAAAAATTGGTCTTAAAAATATGCTCGTCCTTGAAATTACAGTCAATTAAAAAAAAACTATTCAAAGCGATTGTTATAGACTTGTAGCCTTTATAGAGAGATGGTCTCTTACCATGGAATTAAACGAATCAACGATTCCAAACCAATATCTTTCCAATTAATACAGTTTATTTCTCTTGCATCTTCACATACAGAACATATCAGATCTTCAGAACTACATATGAACAACGAAAGCTTTCATCAGAGCTTTCAGAATTATTAAGTACATCTTTCTATCGGTTGAAAAATGTAAATCTGTTGAACCCATGCTACAACCAACGGCAATAAAATTTATAATATTGCGACTAACATTTAATCATGTGAATCAATACTTGGCCAAGCCAGGTCAAATGCAATATTCTTAAAAAAAATTGAACCTTAATTTGTACCAAGCACTTTTGAAGAAATATATATCACAAATGTTGAAGATTCTAAAACCACTTATACCAAGAACTAGCCTTTGATCTAGCAACAAATGCAAATGGTCTCTGACGTGGGAGGTCATGATTTCGAAATCCCGATAAAAGAATTTTTTTATTAAAATAATAAAAATATTAAATAATTGGATCAACCTTTACTTAAAAAAAATCACCAATACCATTGAATCGATTAAAATTCTTAAAAGTATTACTCCTGTTTCATTTCTATTTCAAAAGTATCTAAAGAATGATTAGGGCTCCAATCATTCTGTACATCATAGTACCCAGGAAAGATCGTTGACAAAACGAAGTTCTGCAGTTCTCTCACACTCGACCACGACAAGTCCCACAAGCCCATCCGTCCCTGAGAAAATCCAACCGGGCCGAGGGAGTGATGGGCCTAAGAGCCCATACCAATCTAGGGTTTTCCATCAGGAGAAAAAATGTAATTCAGATTACCTAAAATAACTCAAAGTTTGAGTTTTCGGACCGGTCGATCAGAATCTGCACGAGTATTAAAGGAACCTCGTGAATTTTACCACGGACCGGATTGATCCGGATTCTGATCGCACGGTTTAAAACCAATCTCAACTTTTGAGTTACTTTAGGGATCCGGACCCGCAAAAATGACCTCAGTCACGTGCAATCCTCACGCTTGCTCGGGAAGCCACACAGCTTTGGCGCCAAATTTTCCCGCCAATACCACTCCCGCGTAACGTCGGTATAGGGGCCACCTGACGCAGAACATATCTAAAGCACAGCAAGATAACCAACAATTGAAGAAAAAGAGAAGCAACAAACCCCCAGTTCGTTGCCATGGTAATCTCTCTCTCTCATCATTTCAGAAATCAAAGAAGAAGCGAGTGCTATAGCTAACATCCGACCTTAATTAATACATGAGTTCTTTTTGTCCTTTATGTGAAATCTACAAATTGGTCGCTCTACCAGCTCTGTACGCCCAAATCAATAGATATAGTTCTTCAGATCTAATGCGAAATAGCTTTACTCACCTTTGTCTATCTCTACTTTTAATTCAATTTCTCTTCCTTTCCTTAGGACGATTCAGAGAACAATCCATCAACTCCCATCTCCCCTGCCTCAGCAGGATTCAGCACAGATCGGCTGCCTCCTACCCGCACCACGGAATCCTACTCTGACGAGGAGGCTGCAGAAGATCCGCACATTGTCGATGATGTCGATGATATGGCTGCTGGCACTCCAGCTGATGGAGAGGATGAAGAAGGGGAAGATCTCTACAACGATAACTACCTTGAGTGAGTTTTATTATCAACTTTATGCTGGTGTTAATTTTTCATACGTTGTGATCATTTCTGATATTCTTGTGAAAGGCATTATTGTCAGATTTGCCCTTTATTTCTAATATACGAAGGTTTGGACAAGGGAATTGTTTGTTGTTATACTTTATTCTCATGATTCATGACCACTATGTTCAATTATTGGAATTCTGATTTTGCACCTCCTTTTGCCATGTCTTGAAAAAAAGCATCAATTGAAATCCAAAATTATGTTAAATTGCACAGCATGTAATGTCAGCAAGGAAAAACAAACAAATGGGTTAAAATGATAAGTGAAACTGATCTGAAATTCTTGGTCTGAATTAGGAATTACTTCTGAATTATTTTCTCTGCATGCTTGATGCAGTGATTACCGGCAATTGGATGAACACGATCAGTATGAATCAGTGGGGTTAGATGAATCTTTAGAAGATGAAAGAGACTTGGATCAAATTATGGCTGACAGGCGTGCGGCTGAGGTTGAACTTGATGCAAGGGACATCAATACTGGGGTCACAGGGGGTACCAGAAAGCTTCCCCAGATGCTCGATCAGGGTAAATGCTTATTTATTTGCACTTTACTGATTAAATTTGTTTCATGCAAGGATTCTTTAAGAATAACAGTCAAACATTACACATTAAGTCAAACAACATATGCTTGCCATAACAAAAACATGCGGTTCCCTCTAGGTGCTTAGAAGTTCAGAATCTTCCTTGTACTAAGTCTACTTGTGCAAGCAAACAAAATACTTCATATTGTGAGAACCAACATGACATTGATCCAAACTTGAAGGTCTATTTGTGTAACTTGCTATTTTTTTATAACTTCTTTTTCCTTTGTCTAATTTTTCTTGTTATTGTAGACACTGATGATGAAACGAACTTCAGGCGGCCCAAGCGTCACCGGGCCCACTTCCGACCACCGCCAGCTGGTGGTCCAAGGAGTGATGATGACGGAGAGGCTGGTACACCAAGCTCACCTGGGCGGTCCCAGCGTGGCTACTCAAGAGAGGATACACCAATGACTGATCCGTTTGATGATGACCCCTATGATGTAGTGACATTATCCTATTCCAAAGCACCCTTCTAATTTATATTGATACTGTGCAATATTGATTGTTGGTTCGACACCTGTAGTTTTCTTGTGTTT
Source organism: Carex littledalei (assembly GCA_011114355.1). Taxonomy (NCBI): domain Eukaryota; kingdom Viridiplantae; phylum Streptophyta; class Magnoliopsida; order Poales; family Cyperaceae; genus Carex; species Carex littledalei. Next base: position 4,857,817 of record CM022087.1, read on the forward strand.
TTGGCAATTCTAATGCATCTGCCTCATGTGACCCTAACTTATTTTGTTCGTATTTTGGTATCTTCCATAATAGGATGAGACAGATGATGTGGACGAGACAAGCATGTACCGGGTACAAGGTTCACTGAGAGAATGGGTTGCAAGAGATGAAGTGCGCCGTTTAATTGGGAAGAAATTTAAAGAATTCCTTTTGACCTATGTCAATCCCAAAAACGAGCAAGGGGAGTTTGAATATGTCCGTCTCATCAATGAGATGGTTCTAGGTAAGATTTTTTTTAATTTCTATGGATGCTGTTTTTCTACCCAATGACCACCCTTTACTTATTCCTCCCATACCAGAATCATATACGAAGCTCATTTATTAACTTGATAACTAAGTAGTAAACAAGCTGACAAATTTACTAGGGCACTTTCACTGCGATCGACTGGTACATGCATGGTACTTTGTTTAGTTGCCAACATGTGTATATCTGGGATTTCTTCTTTCTTTTAGCAATTTTAAGGGGACGTCGTAAATTTTAGTTTTTCGTGTCAACAACGGAGGTTGTGGCAAAACTCACACTGATGTTTAAGAAATTTAATTCTTTTATTCTTTTTTATTCGCAGCGAACAAGTGTAGCCTAGAGATATGCTACAAGCAGTTCATTTATGTTCATCCAAACATAGCCATATGGCTGGCGGATGCACCGCAATCTGTGTTGGAGGTGATGGAGGAGGTTGCACGAAATGTCGTTTTAAACCTGCATCTGAACTATAGCAAAATCCACCAGAAGATCTATGTCCGGATCACTAATCTACCTGTCTATGACCAGATTCGCAATATCAGGTAAAGAGATTGCTTATGGGATGTAAAACCTAAAAGATTGCAAATACCTTAAAAAGAAAAAAAGACATTTGCTGTTACTTATGGGATGTAAAGACATGCACATCCTCCATCCATATTTTGCTGAATTCCCAAACTGACTTCCTCACCTTTAATGAAATGGAAAATAATTTGGGTACTGTTAAAAATGGCAGAGGAGAGCTATGCAAAAATATTTTCCAACATCTTAGGACGTGTATTTCTCAATTTACAGGGGCTAATATTTTGGATAGCTGCTGTTAGTTTTCTATTCTATAGTAACATGTGCAATTTTTTTGTGGAACAGACAAATACACTTGAATACAATGATAAGAATAGGAGGTGTAGTTACGCGTAGGTCAGGAGTGTACCCACAGCTACAACAAGTAAAGTATGACTGCAGTAAATGTGGGACCGTGTTGGGCCCCTTCTTCCAGAATTCCTATTCTGAGGTCAAGGTTGGCTCCTGTCCTGAGTGTGAATCCAAGGGCCCGTTCACTATCAATGTTGAACAGGTACATTTCTTTTCAAAGACTTCCATGCCAGTGCAATCATGTATTTTACGGTGTTCTCTTTTGGCTGATATTCCCTGTTTCCAAAGCTGCATCCTTTCTCAGCATTGCATGTGAACTCAAACTTTTTAAGTTAAACTGGCAAGGTTTGCAGTCCTGACGATATAAACCTATATGGTCTGTATACAGTGATTTGCTGGTTGGTTTGTGTTGTTATATACTGAGTCCTGTTCTAAATGGATGCATTTCATTGGATAGGTTCTCCCGTAGTCTGGAAAAATTCTAAAATAAAATAAAATGAGATATACATATGCAAAAATTAACTGTATTTAGAAACTTGTCATGCTCCAGGACACTTTCAATGTTTTGGATGGTCTGTATTAATTTCATTGGACATTTATATTTTAATTGGAAAAATGTTGTTAGGGAATTGAGGTCATTTTATATGGAAAATATCTACACAATATATATTTGAAGATTTAATCCACGGAATTGAGCAAGAATATCTACACGTATTCTCAGCTGATAAGTATCTAAAACCAATCTATTAGATACCAAAAACTCAAGACTGGATATTTAACTTTTCCATATCATGCTTCATTAATCAAACTGTTGAAATCAATCTAATATTTTGCTGGCATCTTAGCGTAAAATTATTTTGAAACGAAGTGTAGGTTTGATAATATGCAGTAAGTTCTTCTATTTTGGGTAAATATAGTATTGTTCTGACATCTGTAGCTATCTTTTCATGCAGACAATATACCGAAACTATCAGAAATTGTCACTTCAAGAGAGTCCTGGTACAGTGCCAGCTGGCAGGCTCCCCAGATACAAAGAAGTGATTCTTCTAAATGACTTGATTGACTGTGCCCGACCCGGCGAGGAGATTGTAAGCCAAAATATATATTTGCCCCTGACAAGTAAGGTTCGTACATTGTCACTTTCCTGATCTATCCTTGTTCTTGTCTTTTCAGGAGGTGACTGGGATATACACGAACAATTTTGATCTTTCTCTAAATACGAAAAATGGGTTTCCTGTATTTGCAACTGTGGTTGAGGCAAACTATGTGGCAAAAAAACATGACCTCTTCTCAGCTTATAGACTCACTGATGAAGACAAGGCTGAGATAGAGAAGCTGGCCAAGGATCCAAGAATTGGTGAAAGGGTTTGTACCTTCATCTTTAATAGTTTCCACATTCAACTCCAAGTTGTTCAAAGGTATTATTTAATCTTCAAATAAACAACACTTTGTTGTTCAACAGATTATCAAGTCAATAGCTCCATCAATATATGGCCATGAAGACATAAAGACAGCAATTGCACTGGCTATGTTTGGTGGTCAAGAGAAATTCTCAACTGGTAATCATAGGCTAAGAGGAGATATAAATGTCCTTCTTTTAGGTGATCCCGGCACGGCTAAATCCCAATTTCTCAAGTAAGACCTCTAATTCTAAAGATTTTTCTCTATTTTCTATCTGTAGGCAATATTTTACCATTTATCATCTTACAGGTAAAAGTATCATGGTTTGGTAGTACCTTTTAAGGCAAAGACCTATATATTCCCCTAGCAACTATTAACATACGAGGTATACAGTACACCCTGCAAAATGAGATGTCCTAATGTCCTAAATAACTTGGTAAATATCCCCCCCCCAATCCCCCTCATCTGAACTGATCAACCTTGGTAACTTACTGACAGGTATGTGGAGAAGACTGGGCACAGAGCTGTTTACACAACAGGCAAAGGTGCCTCGGCCGTCGGTCTGACAGCAGCGGTCCACAAGGACCCTGTGACACGTGAGTGGACCCTAGAAGGTGGTGCCCTTGTGTTAGCTGACCGTGGCATATGCCTCATTGACGAGTTTGACAAGATGAATGATCAAGACAGGTTAGAAGAATAGTTCTGTACTTGAAATTTTTATTCTGAACTTTTGTGTTCTGTTGTTATTCACTGTAAAAGAATCATGTAATTATCTGTGATTGTAACTTTTTGGGGCATATACTATATATCTACGTAGTGTGTACTAATGATATCTGTAACAGGCCATGCTGGTACTAATGCCATATTATTTTTCTCAATTTTAACAAATTGTAGAGTGAGTATTCATGAAGCAATGGAGCAGCAAAGCATAAGCATATCAAAGGCTGGGATCGTTACATCTCTACAAGCTCGGTGCAGTGTCATTGCTGCTGCTAATCCAGTTGGGGGAAGGTAATTTTTTCTCAACAGACTAGTTATTTTATTATTTTCATGAGTGGAAGCATATTTTAGCAGAAATCTGTTGTTATATTAACACTTCTATTAATATTAGGTACGACTCGTCAAAGGCATTCACTGAGAATGTTGAGCTAACTGACCCAATCATCTCTCGTTTTGATATCCTGTGTGTTGTCAAGGTGAGACTCGAATTCCATAGTCATCAATAGAATAAAATAATGAGGGTTCAAATGCCTCCATTTTTTAAATGTTAATAACTTAAATTTTAAAGTTAAATGTCAAAATAAAACCGTTAGATTTGATCTATATTATTTTCTCTACATATACAAAATTTATCACTTTTTTATTTTGTTTTTATATGAATCAATAAGTTATAAAATCAACATCCAGAATTTATCCATATCAATGTTATTTTGCAAGCTCGGATCAAAACAAAGTCAAAATGTCGTAATTTTTTATTCGTGCAAATAGAAAATGATATACATCCAGAATTTATCCATATCAATGTATTTTTGCAAGCTCGGATCAAAACAAAGTCAAAATGTCGTAATTTTTTATTCGTGCAAATAGAAAATGATATAGATAAAATCTAATGGCTTTATTTTAATATTTGAGTTTTAGATTTTAAGTTATTAACATTTAAAAAATGGAGGCACAAAAAATGAAGTCATTTGAACCCTCTAAGATAATAATAAGAATAAGAACACAAATAATAATAGACAAATAAAAATGTGAATTTTACTAGTAAAGTCCTCTTTTGTATTTCTAATTGCTATGAAGGCAGACATGAGCATATTATCCTCTAGTAGTTTTGTATAAAATTGTATTGCATTGACCTGTATCTGGACAAAAAGTTCCTTTTGTATTCTATAACTGTGATATTAATATTTCGTTTTCAATTACAGGATATAGTTGATCCAGTAACAGATGAAATGCTTGCTCGATTTGTAGTGGATAGCCATGCTAGGTCGATCCCAAAGGGTTCCAATTTGGAAGAAAGGGCTCAGAGTGGTAACGAGGAGGCTGGACCAACTGATCCAGATGTACTAATTCATCAATAAGCATGCCACTTTTTCTTTTCTTTTCATTTTCATTATATTCCTGTTTCTAATAAAACTTTTGTTAAACCAGATTTTGTCGCAAGATATGCTGAGAAAGTATATAACATATGCAAAGCTGAATATATTTCCAAGACTCCATGATGCTGACACAAACAAACTGCAATATGTCTATGCGGAGCTGCGTAGCAAGTCATCGGTTAGTGTGGCCCCACATTTTCTTTTCTTCTCTTTTTTTATTGCAGAGGTTACATTATTCAGACTAACATTATAGAGATATTGTGGAGGTATTCCTTTCGACTTCAAATAATGACCTTTTTCTTTTTAATTATTTATTTATCCTATACGTTTTATTTTCTGATGTTTAGTATGGGCAAGGGGTGCCAATAGCAGTGAGGCACTTGGAGTCGATGATACGAATGTCAGAGGCACATGCTCGGATGCATCTCCGGAGATATGTATCACAAGAGGATGTTGACATGGCAATTCGAGTGCTTCTTGACTCCTTCATCTCCACCCAGAAATTTGGTGTACAAAAAGCTCTTCAGAAGGTGCAAAAATACAACTTTTGTTTAAATCCCACGTCTTTTGGTGAAATTTGGTTTTCATTTGGATTGAACTTGAGTTCTACTTGTTGTGTCTATAACAGAGCTTTAGGAAGTATATGACCTACAAAAAGGATTACAACGAGCTGCTCTTGCACCTCCTGTGTATGCTTGTGAACGATGTGTTACATTTCCAGAGGACCCTCTCTCGGTCACGTACACCACATGTAACACGTATCGAGATTAAAGTGTCTGACCTACAAAACAAGGTTAGAGAGTTGTACCCATGTCTTGATTTCATAATAAAGACTACAGAACTAATTAAATCTACTCTTTTGCAATTTGATCCCTCCACTTTAAAAAGTTATTAAATAGATCTGATGAGGGAAAATTGGTATTAAAAAGGCTCAGTTAAAACAATCAAGCTTTAATGTGTGGTTGTACAGCAATAATCTGCTCCACTTACAATAAGCAAGCTAAGAGCTTCTGTAAAAGGAATTTGCAGCGATTAGTTTTGCATGACTGTAACATTCCCAGATAAAATGCGTAAAAGGTTGATAATCTATACAGCTTCCAAACATGTCAGAAAATGTAGAGCATTAATCATTATGTCTGCAAAAGAGGTTCACTAAGACCACGAAAAGGTTAATTAAGGTTATGCTGGCCTACTTGGGGTCAAATATGTAACAGTTGCACTTTTTGATTGATTCAGGCCCAAGAGTATGAAATTTTGGACTTGAACCCATTCTTTTCAAGCTCACACTTCAAGGATAACAACTTCATTTTAGATGATGTACGTGGTGTTATCACCCATCCAGTTGCTGCTGAAGATTTTTAAACCGAAATTGAGAGATTCTTTAAGAATTTAGAGGGCTAAGAGCTTTGTGAGAAACATTGTAGGAGTGGAGTCTCTTTGCTGTGAGCATCTGTTTCTATGTTTAATTGTTAATGGTGTCATAGATTACTGTCTTGTCTGGCAATTCTCCATTTTCTGATAATATAACACCTAATTAATCTTTAGCTGGTTCTCTGACGTAGCAAATAACTTCTATTTGGAAACAACCACGCGCTCGATTGTGTAAAATATTTCAAGGAGTTTGAAAGATTTAAGTCAAGAAATTATCAGGTTTTCACCGTCTTGCACGGATTCGTAAATAATAAGAGTGGCCTATCAAGTTAGATATTTTATAATTTTTTTAAAAAAGTATATATATGTGGTGATATAAATATTTATATTAAATATAAAATTTTGAAAGTTGTATTTTTATTTATTCAACAAAATATTTTTTTTAATAAAAGTGGGTAATCCCATCTATTTCCATTCAAGAAATCACAAAATTAGTGGTATGGTACCAAGCTGGTACCATAACATCACGCCATAGGTTCATACAGCCGAAATTTTTATTAATCGAAAATAAGTAAAAAAATATTGCCAAACGGGATGGTTTTGGTAGAAATTTGATATGCAGATAAAACGGGTTGCTTTATCCCGTCTCACTAATCCATCTCAGTCCAATTAAATTAAGCAAGTAGAAAAAATTAAAAACCAGCAACGGTGTAGAATGTCCCGTCCGACAGCAAAAAAAAAAGTTAAAAACCCAAGAAGGTAAAAAGAGAAAGGGGCGGGACGGGGTAGATTGATTGATCCGTCTAAGATTTTAAGGGACTATTTCCATTTCTCATGTCGAGCTTCTATTTCCGACTTATTCAATCCAGCTCGATAGTCTCTGCCGGATTTTCAGTTGGTGCTGGTTCTTAGATTTCGATAGACTAAATTAAGGAAATAAGAGATAAGAGCTTTTTCGACTTGACTAGCCTCCTGTCATGAAGGAATGAATTCAAATCTCACTCAAATAGGGCATCAGATGGAGGAAAGAAGCAACGGCTTTCAAAGGGGTTCTCAGAGAGGTGCGGCCTTGGACGGGAGAAAATATACCGTCCCTTATTTTTTTTTTTCGCTGGACTCGGATGGGATATCCTGTACCGTCCATTTTTTTTTTCTTTTACCTAAAAGCGGTGTTTTTGTTAATTAGCGTGTTTTCGTTAATGAGCGCTATCTCAGGTCTGTTAGCAGGACGGGATAAAATGTCACGTCCGCTGGTGAGGATAAACGATCCCGTTTTAACTAGATTTCAAATTTCCAGCCGAACGATTTCCTTTGACAATATTTTATTTATTTATTTTCGATTAATAAAAAAATCGGTTCATACAGCATCTACTAATTATTACAAAACCATATAGCCGCACCACATCCAACTATGAAGCCTACTACGTGTCTTTTTAAAAGACAAACTAAACATCTGACAACACAAAAGATAACACTTTTGCACACAGACCCACAAAAGATGACAAAAATATAGAACCAACATCTAGAACGGCCAAATCTTCATCCTCCATAGTGTTCCTCTCTACTCCACACCAATCTTCCTACAAATCTGGATGGTCCTCTTCCTCCTCTGGAGTTCTCCCTTGGTCTAAACTTGGGTGAATTTTCTTAATATCATTTGGCAAAATAAGAGTAAGCTTAAGATAAGATGAGTCATTATTACTTTTACACCGAAAGATTGTAAGGGGTATAATATTGGCAGCTAACTGCTGCACAGGCCTAAGTGTAGTATTATTAAAACATAAGTTATTTCTTTCAAGCCAAATTATTCAAAAAATAACTCCCCTTATCATTTCAACTAATATTCTATCCTTTAAGGGTATGTTTGGATGCACTAAGAATAGTGCTATTCTTAGAATAGCATTGCTATTCGAGTAGCTTGAGCAACCAAACGTACTACTTGCTATTCGGAACAAGAAGAATAGCGTTGTTCCACTATTCTAACAAAAAGTTAGAATAGTGATTGGAGCTTTCAATATTAATACAAATCTAACATTTAAAATAATATTATATTACATTTAACATTTAAATTAATATTATATTGTATTATATTTAATCTAATATTATATTATATTTAATTTAATATTATATTTAATACTAATCTAATATTTAAAATAATATTTTATTACATCTAATATTTAAATTAATATTATATTGTATTATATTATATTTAATCTAATATTATATTATATTTAATCTAATATTATATTATATTTAATCTAATATTTTATTTAATACTAATCTAATATTTAAAATAATATTATATTATATTTGATCTAATATTTTATTTAATACTAATCTAATATTTAAAATAATATTTTATTACATTTAATAATTAAATTAATATTATATTGTATTATATTTAATCTAATATTATATTAAATTTAACCTAATATTTTATTTAATACTAATCTAACATTTAAAATAATAGTATATTACATTTAACATTTAAATTAATATTATAGAGTATTATATTTAATCTAATATTTTATTTAATACTAATCTAATATTTAAAATAATAATTTATTACATTTAATAATTAAATTAATATTATATTGTATTATATTTAATCTAATATTTTATTTAATACTAATCTAATATTTAAAATAATATTATATTATATTTAACATTTAAATTAATATTATATTGTATTAAAATTAATCTAATATTATATTATATTTAATATAATATTTTATTTAATACTAATCTAATATTTAAAATAATATTATATTACATTTAACATTTAAATTAATATTATATTGTATTATATTTAATACTAATCTAATATTTAAAATAATATTAATATTATATTGTATTATATTTAATCTAATATTATATTATATTTACTCTAATATTTTATTTAATACCAATCTAATATTCAAAATAATATTATATTATATTTAACATTTAAATTAATATTATATTGTATTAAAGTTAATCTAATATTATATTATATTTAATATAATATTTTATTTAATACTAATCTAATATTTAAAATAATATTATATTACATTTAACATTTAAATTAATATTATATTGTATTATATTTAATACTAATCTAATATTTAAAATAATATTATATTACATTTAACATTTAAATTAATATTAGATTGTATTATATTTAATCTAATATTATATTATATGTACTCTAATATTTTATTTAATACCAATCTAATATTTAAAATAATATTATATTACATTTAATAATTAAATTAATATTATATTGTATTATATTTAAACTAATATTATATTATATTTAATCTAATATTATATTATATTTAATCTAATATTTTATTTAATAATTAAATTAATATTATATTATGTATTGGATAAATTTTTTTTTATATTACGTATTAATAAAAAGATTTAATCTAACACATAAATTATTACTCTATTCATTCCCTCCAAACTCTATTCCTAATATACAATCCAAACAACTTTTTCACTATTCCGAATAGCTTGAGTTAGCACTGTTCTTAAACAGTAGCTGTTCTTATTTACTATTCTAAACAGTAGCTATTCTAGCTATTCTAGAGTGCATCCAAACGTAGCCTAAGAGTACGAAAGCACACTGGTGTCTGATTAATGGAATAGGGAGGCTGGACCTCTACATTTCTACTTCAAAAAGAGTATGAAAGCATATAATATCCACAGATTTTCGATCAAATTACAATTAAAAGTAAAACCATCAAACCTTGCAATCCAATGCCAAATCGGAATTATATAGGGGCATGTAACAAACAAATGATGAACAGATTCATCATCATCACAGAAAATACATTCTTGAGAGTGAGACGGAGACCCTTGCTATCCTCTTTTTATTAAATTATCCTTGGTTAAATTTTTATTCTTCTTAGCTAACCAAACAAAAATTTGTATTTTTATAGGTAGTTTGGAACCCCAAATTGTATCATACTCCTCATTTGTAAATTAATCTCCATATTCCATCCAACTATAATAAGATTTCACTGTGAATTTTCCTTAGAAGACCATCTCCAACTAAGGGAGTCATTCTGACCTGTACTTAAACTAAAATCCCTCAATTTTTTAGTAAGCAAAGTCCGTGAGGAAATCCCCTGTTAATTGCTTATTTAATTGTACAGTGTTAGTGTTATGATCTAGAAGCCAACTATTTATGGATGTATTCTATGTTTTGTTCATGAAATGAAAGAATCATTTTGTTCCTTGAGTATTTAATTACATTATGGATTTTTCGAGTTGAGGACTTGAAATGTAGAACTCTATAATAATAATATAACGAATACTCTAAATGTCCCTAATCTTGGTAATTAAGAAGGAACACTATTTACCGGTACGAGATTAGTATGTGGATTAAATGATGATCATGTTCTACGGATCATATGGTAAGGAGTTACCAATTTAATCACATAAATACCTGATGGAGATCAGGGGATTGGACATGACCCAAGAATGAAACATAACATGGATTGTGTTAATGTCATTAATGTTTCATTTGTGTCTTGAATTCTTTGGTATGAGATGATTATTTTTCCTACATGAGATACATGTATCTGTAGGTGTTGTCCAACGCTGACCGTAACTGGCAGCTATACAGATAATATCTCAATATGTGTGTCTTGTGCGGAGGAAAAGATATTTATCAAGAATACCAGTGTCCCTCATATTTCATATGTGAGTGATGATATCTTCGGGCCCCTTGATAGAGTAATAAAGTATGCATGCAATTATGATCAATGAGTTTGATCATTATTTACTGAATTACTTGGAATCAAAAAAAGAATAAATTTGCAAGGATGACACTCTCCTGCCTTGGATTTATTCCCGATATCATGTGACACGTGAATTGACACAAGCAATTAAATATTGCTTTAGGATCGTGATGTTGATTGGTTCATATCATCTTTATCTGTTGAGTAATTATAATGCATATTGCTAGGTGCCGCTTATAATTTATAGAATTAAAAGAAGTTTTGATTCTATTGTCAACACGATATAGATTCTACGAGGCCACACCCAAGAGAGAAAAATGAAACAAATAAAAGTGTCATGGAGATGACTAACTTGATCTTAGAATAAATTTATTACATGTTGGACATGGTATATAAATTTATTTCTCAACAAAATTGAGCAAATACAATTAACCGTAAAATTGTCGGGTGGGCCAAAAGTTGGCATAAATGGCAAAAACAAAAATTGCATAAATAGAAATTGGCCCAAGCCCAATTTAACATTAAATGAAGAAGTCCATTTGATGAAGTGGGTTTGGAATAAAGTGGGATAAAAGTACATCTAATGGAGAGCTCCATTGGATGGCAAAAGTAAAAGTTACTTTTGTCATGTTTAAATCTAGCCATCCATTGTGGTTGAGATGATTAAAACATACCATAAATTAATATTATAAATACCCCACCTTTTTCCAAACCCTAGCCACCATTCTAATCTCTCTCTTCTTCCTTCTCTTGTAAAAAAAAATTGGAAAAACGTTTTTGTAAGAAGAGGTGAAAAAGAGAAGAGTTTTTGCAATTTTGTCTCCACCATTTTTGTTCATGTGTTGAGCACAACTTCTACACTAAAATTAATAGTTGATTGAAGAGGTAGAAGCAAAGGTTAAGTTAGATTCTTGGTTTATTACCTCTAGCAAGGGAAAAACAAGAGTTTCGTTTAATCTCGGGTGGATACTCGTAGAGGCTTCGTGCGTTCGAAGCGGGTGTCATTTCGAGGCCGACTTGGAGAAGTGAAGGCTCGATAAGGAGGCAACAACCCTACATCTCAAGTCTCTACTTCTTGGTTTAGAGACCAAGATTTGAGGTATAAAGATTAAACAAGTTAAAATGCTAAATACGGTTCATCGTTAGTCAAATAAGTAGATCTATGTTGGTTTCTTTGAGTTAAATTTTTTAAATTTGCTCTTGCATGAAACTAATATTTTCTTCAATTGGTATCAGAGCTTAAGGCTTTATTTGACTAATTTTTGGCCGAAATTAGCATGAGTAATTAATTTAATTAAGTCTTGGAAGCTTATGACCTTTTGATTAGATCAACCGTCGGTGTTCTTGAACATCTTGCATTTAATTTTAGGATTATTATTACACAATTATTTTGGAGCCTTCTAAGATGTTTAAACATTAATTTGTAATGTTTTAATATCTGGAAATAAATTTATTTAAGGGTTAAATAAATTTGAAAGCAAATAGATCAAAAAGGGACAAATTAATGAATTGAAGGAATTTGCCATTAAGGCTCGGGTTCTATTATGGACCAAAATTTTTCCATTTTTGTATGAGATATTTTAAATCCAATTTAATAGTGTTGTTATATATGTCATATGGAGTGCATCTATATAAAGTTTGCATTTTTATGAGTTGTTATAAATAATCCTAATTTTAAGGTAATTAAGTACTAATTAACAAAAGTGTGTAATCCCAAATTATTAAAATGTATGTTTATATGATGAAATTCATTTTAAGGGAATTTGGGAAAATTTTATTCCTCTTTAGGAATATTGAAAATTATTTTAAAGGTTAAAATTAATTTTCTAAGCACATTTGTTAATTAGGCATAACGGGTTGACTATTACTTGTGCTATTTGGAATAGTTTTCAAGGGGTAGTTTGTAAATTATTATTTGCATGAATTATGTGATAAATCAAACCTTCTCCTCCGTTGAAATTTTGTTTTTGAAACAAATTTTTATGGGTCATAAGCTTAAGGAATTAATTTAATTAATTGCATATGCATGAATTGTTTATGCATGTATGGTGCAATTTTTGCACATGCACCTAACTTGTTTTTGTAGGGACAAAAATGTGAGATTTGTATGGTCATTTCCAATGCCTTGTGGAATGTAATGAATATTTGTTGAATGGTTGTAATGCGGCCTAAGGTGCCCCATAATAATTAATTAGATTAATAATTAAGGCACAAATGTTAGGATGCCTTTCAATGTAATTCATTCAAGGCTTGCATGCCTATATTTAGAAATTTTAGAAATTCTAAATGTAACTTATTTTCTTTTAAGAAAGTCTTAATAGAAAATAAATAGGCATAGAATAGTTGTGAAATGTGGTGGCCACATCCAAGGAGTTGGCGCAACAAGTGACAAATGCGAGAAAGGAGTTTTTCGCACAAGGCCATACAAACTCACAGCCGCATGATGTGTTTATGTCATTTATGTGTATTTATGAAATATAAGAGTCATAGGATAAGTATGGGTGTATGCTTACATGACCACCATAAATAACAAAAGAGTTCCAAACAAAATCAAGCGTCATTTCCTTCATTCTCTATCCATGTCAAACCATCGATCGTTAGTCGGTGGGACCTACACAGTAGGCATCGCTTTCTATCTTTAGGAGATGTGGGGCATGACCGCCATGTCAAACCAAATAGAGAGAGTTTTACTTGACATGGATAATCCAAAACAGTTTTAGGCCTTGGGGAATAGTTTATTCATACATGAGTTGGATGGATAAACACCAAGAGTCACCCGGTTGTGATTAGCATGAGTTGCTTACCTAAAATAGCTAAGTTTAAGTTTCATGCCGACGCTGACTTATCTTAGTGAAAATGTGGATCTTGGACCTACTACAAATGGAACTAAATTAATATTGTAGTGGGAGTTTTATTTTAAAATAAAACATTGTCATGAACTAAACTCAAACCTTTAAATTGTAGATCATGGCAAAAGAAACATCTTTCCTACGATCACTGTTAGACAAAGAAAAACTTAAAAATGACGGATCGAATTTTCTAGACTAGCATCGTGCCTTGAGAATTGTTTTCAGGCATGAGAAAAAGGAATACGTCTTGACTACTCCCATCCCTGATTTACCAGATAATGAAGCTAAACAGGAAACTAAGGATAAGCACAACAAGGCCGTGGAAGACGACCTTGAAGTACAGTGCCTCTTAGTATCAATAATGAACCCCGAACTGCAGAAGCGGTTTGAGGAGAATTCTTGTTACTACATCATGGACCAGCTCAAGAAAATGTTTCAAGAGCAGGCCCGTGTAGAGAGGTACACCGTGACCAAAAGTTTTCTGGGATGCAAGATGGCTGAGGGTACCTCCGTAAGTGCTCATATACTTAAAATGATAAGTTATGTAGAGCAACTGGAGAAGCTTGAGTGTGCCGTGGACAAAAAGTTGGCCACGGACATCGTTCTTAACTCTCTCCCATCGAAGTATTCTTCATTCATCATGAACTATCACATGTATGGAATGGAGAAAAGTTTGGGTGAATTGCATGGGATGCTCAAGACTGCAGAGGTTGACATGCAGAAAGGTGTTTCTCATGTCCTTGCGGTCAGTGAGGGAAGTAGGAAAGTCAAGAAAGGCAAAGGCAAGCGTAAGGGCAATGGCAAAGGCAAGGGGAAGGTTCCAGTGGTGACTGTGAGCACTCCCAAGGTCAAGATTGCCGCCGATTTCGAGTGCTTCTACTGTAAGATGAAGGGGCACTGGAAAAGAAATTGTCCTAAGTACTTGGAGAACAAGAAGAATGGGAAGGTCCCGTCTTCCTCAGGTATTTTTGTCATTGAAGTTCACTTAGCTACCTCTGTCAATGATTGGGTATTAGATACTGGATCATGTGCTCATATTTGTATGAATATGCAGGCACTAAAGGATAGAAGAATGCTAAGAAAGGGTGAGGTGCAGCTCCGTGTCGGAAATGGTGCAAATGTTGCAGCAGTTGCCGTCGGGTGTGTCGAGTTGCATTTGCCTAGTGGACTTGTAATGGAACTTAAAAATGTTTATTTTGTTCCTTCTATTTCGAGAAACATTATCTCTATTTCTTGTATGGACATGGATGGTTTTTGTTTTACCATCAAAGACAATTGTTGTTCTTTTTATAGAGATGGTTTGTTTTATGGATGTTCTTATATAAGGAATGGTCTATATTTACTCGAAATGGAAAAGCAGGTTCTGAACATCAATAACAAACGACTCAAAACTTGTCATGAGAGTACGACTCTCATGTGGCATTGTCGCCTAGGTCACATAAATGAGAGACGCATCAAGAAATTGCAAGAAGTTGGACTTCTTGGTCAATTTGATTTAGAATCACTTGAGACATGCGTGTTAGTAAGTAATAATCTAGAAGTCAATAATACGATAATTTAATTATATAAAGCTTTGTTCATGAATTGAATGATTAATAATATTATCATTTTGTTCTTTGAGTTTTATAGAATTATGGATCATTTCGGCATTCGGATTCGAAATGAGTAGAACTTCATAATATAGATGATAAATACTCTTAATAGTCACTGACCGAGGTAATTAGCAAAGAACACTAATTACCCAATTAAAGGTTAGTATGTGGATTAAATGATGGTTAAGTTTTACTGACCATAGACAAGGAGTTGTCAATTTAATCACATAGATACATGTTAGAGAACATGATATTTGACAGACCCCGAATGAAACATTATACGGAATTGTGTTCGTGTCATTAATGCTTTCATTCAGTGTTAAGTTCTACAGTATGAGGTATTCATCTTTCCTAACTAAGAGATGTGTATGTGTGATTTTTACCTAACGCTATCTGTAAAAAGTAGCTATAACGGTAGCTCTTCGGTATACATAACTTAGCTGAGGTAGTGATGGTCTACCAAAAGTACTATTGTCCCTCGTATTTATTATACGAGTTATAGTGTCACTGGGCCCCTTGATAGAGTAAGAATATCTGCTAGCAGTATGAATACAAGAGTAATCATATTTGATAATCTGCTCAAGATCAAGAAAAGATTAATTTACAAGGATGACACAAACCTACCTTGAAATTAATCTGACAGCTGTTCGCGCAAAAGCGCAACGCAAGTTTCGGTACGCTTGAGGGCGTACCTTTTAAAACCGCGTTTACACTCCACGAGTAAGGGTTGCAAGTGCACAACCCCTATCGAGTAGTATAATTGGGTATCGATCCACAGGGACGGGCAATCACTAGGCTAGATTCTATCAAACTCAATCAAAAACTAGAAGTGAAAAAGGTTTGGTTTGGTGTTTAATTCCCTAAAGGGTCAGATCAAACAATGTAATAAAATGCTAGAAGAAATGTAAATTGTGTTTTGATTATGGATAAAAGACGTTTCCAGGGTTTCAGACTTCATCTCTGATCTGCCTCTAGTGGTACGGCCCGTACCAAGTTGGTACGGCTAGGCCGTACTTCACTTGGTAAGGCAAGGCCGTACCACCCTGGTAAGACCCGTACTGGCTTCCCAGAACAGAACCTACCAGTTCGAGTGAATGCATTTCCTTGCTGGTACCTTGTGCTAAACTCTTTAGAAAGGTTCAATTGACCATACCTAAGGTTCCTAACCCTCAACCATCGTTTGTTGGATCAAGATCTAGGTTGGAATGCAATTGATTGCCTTTTAGGGATTTCTACACCTCAACTCTCGTGTGTTGGTACAGATCTACCCTAGCTGGTTGATTGGAGGTCTAAGGCACCCTCTAATCTGTCGATTAGAGGAGAATTCAACCTCTCGGCTTCAATTCGAACTATTCTACCCTAAGCATTTGATTTGGATGAGAGATTGAGATGATCACATGACTTGATAGGTTCGATCTAAACCTAGAGGCACATCATACAACAATCACAGCAAGCAAAGCAAAAGATATCAAAGTAAATCACAATCAATCAAACTAAAGAGTTCATACAAGATACAAGTCAAAGAAAGTCAAAACAAATCAAGAATCAATCTCTAAACCCTATAAACTAAAATAACTACTCACAGCACATGATCTGATCTAAAAATACAATAAGAGGGATAGAGATAGCCATGGATCGAAGGGATCGAGAGGAGGAAGCTAGATCCGTCGAGTTTCGCCTCTTCCTCTTCCTTCCTTCTTGCTCTCAGCTCCTTAGCTCTCTTTCTCTCTCTTACTGTGCTCTCAAATGGATCTGGAATGGAATAGATCTCGAAATTGGAGAGTTCCCCGCTTTAAATAGCCTCTGCCAAAATTTGAATCTGTCAGGCCGCCTTTATGTACGGCCCGTACCAAAGTAGTACGGCCTGGCCATACCAGGCGTGGTGAGACTGTAGATCTTCTCGCTAGCTTTCCAAAAAGTGGTCATACGCTCAAAACGGAGTTACGAGTCAAAAGTTATGACTGTTTTAAGTTCGGTGCTGAAATTTCTGGATCTGACGCAGGTCGCGTGGGGGAAGTCAGAACTCTGCCTGCTTTGCTTGTTTTCGCCTATTTCCTGCAAATCAACCACAAAACTGCAGCAGTACCATATTCTATTGATTTTCAATGTAAACTATGCAATTTAGTGGTCGAAAACATAAGGTCTGGTCTGAAAATAGGTCGAAATAATAGATGAAATATGGACATATCAAATTCCCCCAAGCTTACCCTTTGCTTGTCCTCAAGCAAATTTGTACTTTCATACAGGGTTTGGATTCTAAATGCAAGCTAAATGCCTAAATGTGAAAATTTACTCGATTGACTCAATTAAGAAACTCAAGAATCTTTTTGCTATGATTTGGACTCACCTTGGTAAATTTTGATTCACCTCACAAATTGATTAACAAAACCTCAAACTCTAAATGTTTCAAAACTTGCAAAGCTGATTACTCGAATTTGTCGATTTATCATTCTTTCACTAAACTGTGCCCTCGTTTGTAGGAGATTTACCCTTTTGGCCCCCCCAAGCTTGAATCAAGCTTAGGTCAGAAAGTTGCGGACTTCGTGTGTTGATATGTGCAAAAATTTTATTTCTTTCATTTCTAATTTGGGAGACGAGCTCAAAGGCGCCCATTCAAGGCTTATTGCCAGTACTCTTATTTTCTCCATCTTTTCATCTCTTTTTTTTTTTCTATTATTTTTTTTTATTTGCACATACCATGAATACACACATCCACTAGCGTTCATTCACACCAACGGATATCCCAACCTTTCTTTATTTGAAATCCCTATTTCCAAAATTTAAAGGCACAATTCAGTTTCTAAATTCTATTTCAACATTCAAGTCTCCATTCTCACAAGTCTCAAACCATTTATTCCTAATCAGTTCTATTTGGTCAATTATGAGGTTAGTTCTAACTTCCCAAAGTCATCCCAATCACATGAAAATTTTCAAACAGGTCCCAAATCGAAACAATCAAGCAAATTTTTCACCTAACAATGCAAGAGAAAAGTAAAAATGACCTAAGTGCAATCAAAATAAATCCTAAAACACAAAAGTAAATCCTAAGATACAAAAGTCGTCTTCCCCCCCCAAGCTTAGCCTGAGCATTGTCCTCAATGCTTCAAGACTGAAAGATAAAGAGATATAGAAGCAAAAGGGAAAGAGAAAACATACCCGCTCAGTCATCGGTGGGAGGTGGATCAGGTGGCACTGGTGGGAGCACCCACTTCTGAGGTACACGGCCCATGCGATCACACTCTTGCATCAGAAGAATCCGCAAGATTCCCATCAAGTTCTTGATCGAGCGCCCGATCGCGCTTTTGTGCGCTTCCAATTTCTCCAAGAGTGTAGCAGTCCGATCGGGTTCAAGATCTGCACTTATGATCACAGGACGACATCTATCTGGGTCTAGAAGCTCATACTTGAGGTGAAGAGGCTTGAGCTCAGGAGTCAGCCGCTCTGTCTGGGTCTTGACGCGGGTCGCATCAGGTGGAATGGCATCGCATGTTGACCAATCCGACTCGCTTCCTTTGGTCTCCAGGTCATCAGAACACGGCATGCGGGTCGCGTCCATATGCTCTTCAGGTGGAGATGCGGGTCGTGTCTCAATGATGCGGGTCGCGTCAAGTGCGGTCTGGTCTGTTGGCTGGGCTGGTCCTTCGCATTCTGGCTGAGCTGGCAGCTTTTCAGGTTGAGATTGGCGTGAGGTGATGATGTGACTCAACTGCTCCAACAGCTTGTTTTGAGCGGCCATCTGCGTGGACATGTTTTGCAACTGTTCCCACAGTATCTGGTTCACCTTCCCTTGCTCGTGTATGAATTCGATCTCAGCGGGATCAATGTACGGCTCGGGTGGATCGGAGTGAAATGCGTAATTGCTGGGGTTATCAAACGGTGCAGTGTTGTAGCAGTAGCCATCCTGCTCCGGTTCCTCATCCCAATCAGCCAGTGGGCAATACTCGTAAGAGTGTCTCCTGTCCCCACACATGACACATGGCTGTGGTTGATGGTTTCTGGCTGCCCTCACGCTCATTCTGATTGAATACTTCTCCATGGCCTCCTCTAGCTCGGCAGCTCTAGCATAAAGAGCTACGATCATGGCCTCCTCTAGCTCGGCAGCTCTAGCATATAGAGCTGTGATCTGATCAGCTTTGGATCGGCCGCCTCCTCCAGCTTGAAAATTGTCGCGGCCAAACCAATGTTGGTCTGTCGTCATGCTGTACATGAGATCCATGGTGTCTCGAGCTCCTCAGATAGTAATCGCCATAGTGTTCCTGAAAAAGAGAAAATAAATAAATAAAAGAAACAAAATAAAAGAAAATAAAGGATACAAGATAAAGTCTAGATTAACTAAGTAAGGTAAAATCTAACTAGGCAATTGGTTACCGTCCCCGGCAACGGCGCCAAAAACTTGTTCGCGCAAAAGCGCAACGCAAGTTTCGGTACGCTTGAGGGCGTACCTTTTAAAACCGCGTTTACACTCCACGAGTAAGGGTTGCAAGTGCACAACCCCTATCGAGTAGTATAATCGGGTATCGATCCACAGGGACGGGCAATCACTAGGCTAGATTCTATCAAACTCAATCAAAAACTAGAAGTGAAAAAGGTTTGGTTTGGTGTTTAATTTCCTAAAGGGTCAGATCAAACAATGTAATAAAATGCTAGAAGAAATGTAAATTGTGTTTTGATTATGGATAAAAGGCGTTTCCAGGGTTTCAGACTTCATCTCTGATCTGCCTCTAGTGGTACGGCCCGTACCAAGTTGGTACGGCTAGGCCGTACTTCACTTGGTAAGGCAAGGCCGTACCACCCTGGTAAGACCCGTACTGGCTTCCCAGAACAGAACCTACCAGTTCGAGTGAATGCATTTCCTTGCTGGTACCTTGTGCTAAACTCTTTAGAAAGGTTCAATTGACCATACCTAAGGTTCCTAACCCTCAACCATCGTTTGTTGGATCAAGATCTAGGTTGGAATGCAATTGATTGCCTTTTAGGGATTTCTACACCTCAACTCTCGTGTGTTGGTACAGATCTACCCTAGCTGGTTGATTGGAGGTCTAAGGCACCCTCTAATCTGTCGATTAGAGGAGAATTCAACCTCTCGGCTTCAATTCGAACTATTCTACCCTAAGCATTTGATTTGGATGAGAGATTGAGATGATCACATGACCTTGATAGGTTCGATCTAAACCTAGAGGCACATCATACAACAATCACAGCAAGCAAAGCAAAAGATATCAAAGTAAATCACAATCAATCAAACTAAAGAGTTCATACAAGATATAAGTCAAGAAAGTCAAAACAAATCAAGAATCAATCTCTAAACCCTAGAAACTAAAATAACTACTCACAGCACATGATCTGATCTAAAAATACAATAAGAGGGATAGAGAAAGCCATGAATCGAAGGGATCGAG
This sequence comes from Carex littledalei, assembly GCA_011114355.1. NCBI lineage: Eukaryota > Viridiplantae > Streptophyta > Magnoliopsida > Poales > Cyperaceae > Carex > Carex littledalei. The sequence continues at coordinate 4,878,409 of CM022087.1, forward strand.
AGGAGGAAGCTAGATCCGTCGAGTTTCGCCTCTTCCTCTTCCTTCCTTCTTGCTCTCAGCTCCTTAGCTCTCTTTCTCTCTCTTACTGTGCTCTCAAATGGATCTGGAATGGAATGGATGTCGAAATTGGAGAGTTCCCCGCTTTAAATAGCCTCTGCCAAAATTTGAATCTGTCAGGCCGCCTTTATGTACGGCCCGTACCAAAGTAGTATGGCCTGGCCATACCAGGCATGGTGAGACTGTAGATCTTCTCGCTAGCTTTCCAAAAAGTGGTCATACGCTCAAAACGGAGTTACGAGTCAAAAGTTATGACTGTTTTAAGTTCGGTGCTGAAATTTCTGGATCTGACGCAGGTCGCGTGGGGAAAGTCAGAACTCTGCCTGCTTGCTTGTTTTCGCCTATTTCCTGCAAATCAACCACAAAACTGCAGCAGTACCATATTCTATTGATTTTCAATGTAAACTATGCAATTTAGTGGTTGAAAACATAAGGTCTGGTCTGAAAATAGGTCGAAATAATAGATGAAATATGGACATATCAACAGCTATGAGACAAAAGAATTAAACACGAGTAAAATAGTTTACTGGATCGTGATATTGTACTGTACGACATCATCTGTGTAATTGGATGGTCATGATGCGTTTTGCCAGATGCCTCTCATGATTATAGAAGTTAAAATGGTTTTAATTCTATTTACCAACATAACACAGATCCTATCGGGTCACACCTATAGGAGTTAATCGGAGAATCTTATTGATTGATTATAAATTGATTATGATCAATAATAAGATGGTTTATAATTAATTATATTTGATATAATTATATTATAAATGTCATGTAAAAATGACAAGCAAAAACATTAGTTAATTTATAAACGTGTATGACACGTTGTATAAAAGTTAACCGGTTAATTTATAAACGTGTAGGACACGTTGTATAAATTACCGAAATCAACAACCGCAAGAAATATAATTATTCAGAATAATTATACGGATATTAATTGTGTTCGGTACGAGGGCATTCTGGTCTTTTCAGATTCGTCCTTATCCGCATGACATGTCATCAATCCTATCCACATAAGCACCTCTGCTGCAAGCAGCTTACAAGCACGTCCTTGTAAGCAGCTTGCAGCTAAGCACCTCTGCTGCAAGCAGCTTACAAGCACCTCCCTAACCCTATAAATAGAGGGGTAGGGGTAAGAAAATTCATAAGTCGAAAAGTTCGAAAGGTCTGAGTTCGATTCGAATTGGCTCGGTTATCGTTCTCTTTCTCGTTTTCTCTCCCAAATAGTGTTGCGGTTTAAACGAAAGTTATACGTAACAGTTACGTATTATCTTTCGAGTTGTTGAATAGTGTTTGCGGGATTTCAGTGAATAGTGTTTTCTCGAAAGTCGCGATATTTCTATTTTGCCTTTTAGTAAAATCAGAATAACTGCGGGTCGGGAATTCTGCTATTTCGTCTTTTTCTCGTGAATAGTGTTTTTAAATAAGACCGCGGTTTACAGTATTTCTGGCAAAAGAAATAAACCGCTCTCTGGTTAGTCCTGGTGGATAACCTATAGAGGCACCATATGTTTGGTGCTCCGAGAGAAGTCATTGCTCCGAAAGAAGACATTGCTCAGATCCGGTCTTCTCGCTCGGTCTGCATTCCAATTGTAATTTGGAAACAAGGTATAAATGTTATATAAATTTATTTATTTGGTAAATAGATTTAAGTTTTAGAAATCAATTACGGGAATAGATCTATAAACTGATTAAAAACAAGTAAATACGGTTTTACTACTTTAGGTCTATAAAGGATTAATCTGGTATGTAACTCTCGGTTATTATCCGACATACTACTTAATCTATGATCTGAATGAGTAAAGTTTTACTTACGGTTTTTAATCTGAGAAACGGATTGAACTGATATGTAACTCTCGGTAGATTATCCGACATACCACTTCAATCCTTTTTGGCTTGAGTTAGAAGTAAAAATTTTATTTTACGGTCTTTCCGCAGCTTAAGCCTAATGGCTTTGGGTAGCCTCAAAACCCTACAATGCGAACCTTGTTTACTTGGAAAGATGACCAAGGCACCATTCACCAAGAAAGGTGAAAGGGTAAGTAGTTTGTTGGGACTCATACATAGTGATGTGTGTGGACCAATGAGTACAAGTGCCCGAGGAGGTTATCGATACTTCATCACATTTACTGATGACCTCAGTAGATATGGTTATGTCTACTTGATGAGACATAAGTCTGAATCCTTTGAAAGGTTCAAGGAGTTTAAGAATGAAGTAGAGAACCAACTCGACAAGAAGATTAAAGCCTTACGATCAGATCGTGGGGGTGAGTATTTGAGTCACGAGTTTGGCGACTATCTACGAGATTGTGGAATAGTTTCACAACTCACTCCTCCAGGGACACCACAATGGAATGGTGTTTCTGAGAGAAGAAATCGAACCTTGTTGGACATGGTTAGATCAATGATGAGCCAAGCTGGCCTACCACTTTAATTTTGGGGGCATGCGCTTGAAACCGCCGCATTCACACTAAACAGGGTTCCATCAAAATCCGTAGAAAAGACACCACATGAGTTATGGTTTGGAAAGGTTCCAAGTATGTCTTTTCTAAAGATTTGGGGTTGTGAAGCTTATGTCAAACGGATGATATCAGACAAGCTTCAACCCAAATCGGACAAGTGCATTTTCATAGGATATCCCAAAGAGACTAAGGGATATTACTTCTATCACCAGTGTGAGAACAAAGTGTTTGTTGCTCGACACGGTGTATTCTTGGAGAAAGAGTTTCTCTCAAGAGAAAGTAGTGGGAGTAGTGTAAGACTTGAAGATGATCAATCTACACTACAAAATGAACTGATCAATGATGATCATGTTCAACCACCCGTGGATATTGTGGGCAGTGGGAGTCGAGATGAATCAATTTTACAAGAAATTGTGGAAGAGATTCAACACTCACCCCTAGAACCGAATTCGCAAGAGGTTGAGAATGAGGATCAATGAATGAATCCACAAGAGTTTGTGGAAGAGATCCCTGAACCATAAGCACAAGTCCTTCGTAGGTCAACGAGAGAAAGTCGCCAACCTGAAAGATGGTTGGGACTTCACGAGGTGACAGTATTAGACACTGAAGATCCTTTGACCTATACGGAAGCAATGGTGAGACCCGACTCTGCAGAATGGCTTGGAGCCATGAAATCTGAAATACAATCTATGTATGACAACCAAGTTTGGTATTTGGTTGATCCTCCAAGTGGGGTAAAACCTATTGAAAACAAATGGGTTTTCAAGAGGAAATCAGACATGGAAGGTAATTTGACTACTTACAAAGCACGGCTGGTAGCGAAAGGTTTCAAGCAAATTCAAGGTGTTGATTATGATGAAACTTTCTCGCCCGTGGCTATGTTTAAGTCAATAAGAATCCTCCTAGCAATTGCCGCATTTTATGATTATGAGATATGGAAAATTGATGTAAAGACTGCATTTCTAAATGGATATTTAGAAGAGAGTGTTTATATGACCCAACCTAATGGTTTTGAAGATACCAATCACGCTAACAAAGTATGCAAGCTTAAGAGATCCATTTATGGCTTTAAACAAGCATCGAGGAGTTGGAACAAGCGCTTTGACAAAGAAGTCAAAAAGTTTGATTTCATTAAAAGCGAGGAAGAACCTTGTGTATACAAAAGGATTAGTGGGAGTGTAGTAATATTCCTTGTGTTGTATGTAGATAACATACTACTGATTAGAAATGATATTCCGTCATTGGATTCTGTCAAGTCTTCATTAAAGAAGGTGTTCTCTATGAAAGATTTGGGCGACGCTGCCTATATACTAGGCATTAGGATCTATAGGGATAGATCAAGAAGGCTCATTGGATTGAGTCAAAGCGTATACATTGACAAAGTGTTGAAAAGGTTCAACCTGCAAGATTCCAAGAAAGGATTCATACCTATGTCCCATGGGGTTCATCTCAGCAAGAAGCAATGTCCATCGACATCTGCTGAGCTAGATAGCATGAGTAGAGTACCATATGCTTCCGCCATTGGCTCTATCATGTATGCCATGATATGCACTCGCCTTGATGTGTCATACCCATTGAGTGTGACAAGTAGACATCAGTCAAATCCAGGCTTGGCGCATTGGACTGCCGTCAAAAATATCCTGAAGTACCTAAAGAGGTCTAAGGATATGTTCCTTGTCTATGATGGGGAATCTGAGCTCGTTGTAAGGGGTTACACCGATGCTAGTTTCCAGACCGACCATGATGACATGAGATCACAGTCAGGATTCGTGTTCATCCTCAATGGTGATGCTGTAAGCTGGAAAAGTTCCAAGCAAGAAACAACGGCGGACTCAACCACCGAGGCAGAGTACATAGCCGCTTCAGAAGCAGCTAAAGAGGGTTGTTGGATTAGAAAGTTCTTGAATGAACTTGAGGTGGTCCCCAGTTCCATGGGTGCTCTGGAGCTCTATTGTGACAACAATGGAGCCATTGCACAAGCCAAGGAACTAAGGTCACATCAAAAATCCAAGCATGTTCTGCGGAGATATCACCTAATTCGAGAGATCATCGATCGAGGTGACGTCAAGGTTTGTAGAGTAGATTCGGCCAGCAACACAGCTGACCCGCTGACAAAGTCTCTGTCTCAGGCCAAGCATACGCTGCACACTGCATCTATGGAAATTAGATTTGTTAGTGACTGGCTTTGAGATTTAGTACATGGAGTTGTATTAGAGACTACACTTTTTAGGGCTTTTATGCATCTAGATGTATATGGGATTGGCTCTAGTTCAAGTGGGAGATTGTTAGTGTTATGATCTAGAAGCCAACCATTTATGGATGTATTCTATGTTTTGTTCATGAAATGAAAGAATCATTTTGTTCCTTGAGTATTTAATTACATTATGGATTTTTCTAGTTGAGGACTTGAAATGTAGAACTCTATAATAATAATATAACGAATACTCTAAATGTCCATAATCTTGGTAATTAAGAAGGAACACTATTTACCGGTACGAGATTAGTATGTGGATTAAATGATGATCATGTTCTACGGATCATATGGTAAGGAGTTACCAATTTAATCACATAAATACCTGATGGAGATCAGGGGATTGGACATGACCCAAGAATGAAACATAACATGGATTGTGTTAATGTCATTAATGTTTCATTTGTGTCTTGAATTCTTTGGTATGAGATGATTATTTTTCCTACATGAGATACATGTATCTGTAGGTGTTGTCCAACGCTGACCGTAACTGACAGCTATACAGATAATATCTCAATATGTGTGTCTTGTGCGGAGGAAAAGATATTTATCAAGAATACCAGTGTCCCTCATATTTCATATGTGAGTGATGATATCTTCGGGCCCCTTGATAGAGTAATAAAGTATGCATGCAATTATGATCAATGAGTTTGATCATTATTTACTGAATTACTTGGAATCAAGAAAAGAATAAATTTGCAAGGATGACACTCTCCTGCCTTGGATTATTCCCGATATCATGTGACACGTGAATTGACACAAGCAATTAAATATTGCTTTAGGATCGTGATGTTGATTGGTTCATATCATCTTTATCTGTTGAGTAATTATAATGCATATTGCTAGGTGCCGCTTATAATTTATAGAATTAAAAGAAGTTTTGATTCTATTGTCAACACGATATAGATCCTACGAGGTCACACCCAAGAGAGAAAAATGAAACAAATAAAAGTGTCATGGAGATGACTAACTTGATCTTAGAATAAATTTATTACATGTTGGACATGGTATACAAATTTATTTCTCAACAAAATTGAGCAAATACAATTAACCGTAAAATTGTCGGGTGGGCCAAAAGTTGGCATAAATGGCAAAAACAAAAATGGCATAAATAGAAATTGGCCCAAGTCCAATTTAACATTAAATGGAGAAGTCCATTTGATGAAGTGGGTTTGGAATAAAGTGGGATAAAAGTGCATCTAATGGAGAGCTCCATTGGATGGCAAAAGTAAAAGTTACTTTTGTCATGTTTAAATCTAGCCATCCATTGTGGTTGAGATGATTAAAACATACCATAAATTAATATTATAAATACCCCACCTTTTTCCAAACCCTAGCCACCATTCTAATCTCTCTCTTCTTCCTTCTCTTGTAAAAAAAAATTGGAAAAACGTTTTTGTAAGAAGAGGTGAAAAAGAGAAGAGTTTTTGCAATTTTGTCTCCACCATTTTTGTTCATGTGTTGAGCACAACTTCTACACTAAAATTAATAGTTGATTGAAGAGGTAGAAGCAAAGGTTAAGTTAGATTCTTGGTTTATTACCTCTAGCAAGGGAAAAACAAGAGTTTCGTTTAATCTCGGGTGGATACTCGTAGAGGCTTCGTGCATTCGAAGCGGGTGTCATTTCGAGGCCGACTTGGAGAAGTGAAGGCTCGACAAGGAGGCAACAACCCTACATCTCAAGTCTCTACTTCTTGGTTTAGAGACCAAGATTTGAGGTATAAATATTAAACAAGTTAAAATGCTAAATACGGTTCATCGTTAGTCAAATAAGTAGATCTATGTTGGTTTCTTTGAGTTAAATTTTTTAAATTTGCTCTTGTATGAAACTAATATTTTCTTCATACAGTACTAAGTGCCTCTTCTACAGTAATATAAGGATCAACAACAATCCTAAACAAATTAGGATTAATAGTGTTTAAAGCACACTCTCCTTACCATCTATCATACAAAAAAGTAGATTGACCATCATATACAATTTTATTAATTCCTACATGAGGAGGGTTCAAATGCTTTCATTTTTTGTGTCTCCACCACGCCTCTATTTTTAAAAATATTAATAAATCAAAATTTAAATCATAAATGTCAAAATAAAACCGTTAGATGTGATCTATGTTATATTTTCTATGTGCTCATAAAAAATATCACATTTCGATTTTGTTTTTAAGTGAATCAATCATTTGAAAATCAACGTCTAGAAATTATCCACATTTCGATTTTGTTTTTATGTGAATCAATCATTTGAAAATCAACGTCTAGAAATTATCCACATTAGTACGTTTTTACAAGCTCTTGATGACAACCAAAACAAAGTTGAAATGTCACAATTTTTTACACATTGCATAGATAAAATGATGTAGATCATATCCAACGGTTTTATTTTGACTTGTAAGTTTTTAGTTTTGAATTATTAAAGTTCTTAAAAATTGAGGTATGATGGAGGCACAAAAAATAGAGACATTTGAACAATTCTCTTTTTACATTAACAACATCTTTCTCTTTATATATGGATTTCCAAAAAGCTGAAACTTTGTACAATTACTACAAGTACCATATTTATCTATTAAGACACTCTTCCAAACCCCTTTGGAAGATGAATCTTGGTATCTAATCCACCGTTTAGCTAAAAGTGCCTTGTTCACCAAATCCAAATCAATAATCCCTAATCCTCCTTGCTTCTTATTTTTACAAACTCTTCAAGCTACTAAATGATATTTTTTACTTACTGAGTTTATTCAACAAAATAATTAACTTGAACTTTCTTATTATTCTTCAGAAAAAATAATAAATATTTTTATAAGATATAAATATTTGTGAATTTTGATGGATTTTGTAAACACTTTCTTCTGCATTAGAAATGTTGTAAGAATAATTTCTCTAATAAAAATAAGTTTTTTTTTTTTTTTCATTTTCTTGACCTGCTTTGGCGGAATTTGCTTACTGCTCTCTAGTTTGACTTTGTCTCTTTTTCCGAATAAGTGAAACATAAGGATTTGTTTGACAATCGACGAAATAGCACAATAATATAATAGTATGCTATTCTGACTGACAAATGTTGTCAAACATATATTAAAAAGATTCAGAACAGTACACTAGAAGAGGCTAATACGCTATTATAATAAAATAGATCAAATAATAACAATTATTATTATAGTTTATATTATATTATCATATTCATTCATTATTATTAAAAAAATGAGAGAAACCTAGGTTTAACATAACCAAGAGATAATAGTATCAAGTCCAAATCACCAGTACCTTATATGATTACTAGTTTAAAGAGCTATTGCTCAGAATCAAACTAACTAAAGCAAAAGAAATACAGACAACACATCACAAAAATACAAACCAAGTTTTTTTTTTATAAAAAAAGTATTTATTATTATTATTATTAGTAGTAGTACTAATATTTTTAAATTTTGTTAGTTGTTTGGCAACTGCTCAAGCATCCTTGGGGGGAATGAGGAAAGCGAGAAAGAAAGAGAAGAAATACCATCTAACATTTAATTCCGAGTTCTTCCTCGTGCTCTCTCCATCTTCCTTCCCTTCCCTCACAAACTCGGGAGCATATGTATATTCTATTAGTATGAACGAGGCTACGGTATTATGCATACAATGGATCAATTAATATTTCTATTTTCAAAATCCAATCAATTAATCTGAAATTCTGAATTGTTCAATATGATTTCTATATGAAAATATATTATCAAATCATATATTTTTATATATTTACTATTCTTTTCAATAGGTAGAAAATCCCTCGATCTAAAGATTCCAGACAGTTTAAAAGTAGTGATTTTTTTATCTAAAGAAATAGTAAAATAAATCAAAAAAATATAAAATTTAATATGTAAGTATATTTTCATATGAAAATCATATTAAACGGTTTAGATCGACTATTTAAATATTAAAAATATAAATCTTAATGTGTGCTACGGACCAATCCGTACTGTGCACAATACCATATAACCTCACTCCTATCACTATTCTAATTTCTAACCATCAAGCACCCAGACAACTCTCCTCTCTTACTCCACAGCTCGCTCTGCCGGAACTCATTTCCCACGTTCTTTCAATAATATTGCGTGAGGTGCTAATGGGGAAGACATGATCTTAAAAAAAAGAAGAAGCGGATCTATATTTTACAAATGAGGTTTAATTGATTCTCTGTTTTTTACTAAAGAAAATTGACCCCATAGTTTTAATAAAAATGAATTATCATGACTTCCATAATTTATAAAATAGTAGATTCGAATTGTTGCATGCAATATGTAGTTTATATTGTCGTCTCAGCGATCCTTTCTAATAAAGGAATTGTTATCCCATTGATCATTTTCTGTGCATATACCTTTAAACATGCCTGATGCACCGAGCAACATGAACTGCAACCTGCTCTTCTCTCACTCTGGCAAGGTGAGTATAAACAATTAAAGTATGTAGTACAGCAGTGTGCTGATTTCACTAGTTCTGCAATTTTTACCCCAAATTAAATTTGATTAACCATTGTGCAAATGCCTCAAATTAACTTAATTTTTTCAATCAGCCTCAACTTTAACCAAATTTGCATCAGTTAGTACCAACTATACAACTTAGAAGTTAAAAAAAAAAAAAGTTGTAATAAGAATATAAAGGAAAATGACTAAACTAATAGTGGAATGATGCCTGTACCTTGATCCATGCGAATCTGAGATGGAACCAGAATCTGATATTGCTACTTCTTACATCACTTTTTGGACCATAATCTATGGGTGGCTATGGGTTTCATTATATGCAGATTGATTGAATTGTCAGTACAGCTTTGGCAGAGAGAATGCTTACCACAGACAAATATATGTTTGTTTCCTCTTTAGATTTTATCATAATTGGATATAACTTGTATTATTCTTGTTTGAGATTTTGACTAGTGGAGGTGTCGAGGGGCATGATAACCCAAATTAAAACTGGAACTAGTTGTGTTGTTCCTCATTAAAATTTTACCAATAGAGTTGAGGAAAGATCTCAGGTTTCATATTTGGTGTTGAAGCATTATTTGACTCTAAAATGGTATCAAGGATTTGTAAGACTCAGAAAAAATAAATAAATGTGTTGACATGCCACATTACATCTTGCTTTAATTGAGAGTAGAGGAGAGGGTTAGAAAGGGGAAACAAGACTACCAGACCTCTAATTCTTATTTCAGAATTAAAAAAATTTTAGTTGAAGCGAGGGATTGGTAGAGAATTTTCTAAAGACATAGTTTGTCAAGGTTTTACACCCTCCAATTTTGTCTGTTTAATCGGATGGTTCCCCTCCGGACACTCCTCTCCCTTCCCACCCTCATCCGTTTCTAGTCAAATTTCTCGAGCACCCACCAAATATATATTGGGGTGAACTGGTACACAACTTTTTATGGAATTTTGTACCGTCATGCTTGGTTCTGAGCACTCATTATAGGACAGAACATCTCATATTTCACGTAAAAGAACTTGCTTTTGTTACTCTAGATAGACTGTTAGACTACTACATTCAAAAAAGGAACTTACTACTTCTGTCAGTGCTAAATATTTAGCTTAGAAAATGTCATTATAGTGCCATATGTTTAAACTATCTTTCACTAAGCATATTGAGCTAAAGAAGATTTATTACAACTGAACTGATTCAAATTAGTATTCTATTAGGAAATTTGCAAGTAAGATGCGCAATGTTCTGGTATGCTTTTGCTCGCTCCGGCCCTCTATCGTGTGGCCACTTTGTTTCTCCATTTTTAGTTCGGGAGCGATGCGAGACGAGCGAACCAGCTTGTACTAGTTACTATGCACCCTCATGCCACCCATGTACTACACATTCTGGCTATCTAGGACAATCCTAACTTTGTGCAAAGCCAGCCAACTTTCTTTACCCTTTAACAAACTTAAGTAACAAGCGGAAAAAACTCTAAAAATAGGTATTTTTCTACCACTACCCTTGCGTTCACTTACACCTCTCATTAATTATTGACCGTGCTTCCTTGTTATAAATGGTGTTGTTATCATTCCCTATCTAACACTTCAGCCACTGTTTGCAAGTCTTAAACAATACCCACCCTCTTTCACCTCTTTTGTATTGTGAAAACCAAAACCACATATTTTAGTGAAATGGAACATGGAGAGCAAGATAGAGAAGAAGAAGAAATCAGAACAAGATCGATCCCAAAAAGGAGACGCACAAAGCGCTATAGACCTCCCTTCCCACCAGCTCTACAAGAAAATGAAAATGGATTTTGCTCTTGCGATCAAGATTATGGGCCAATTGTTGGTTCATTGGCTCCGGCTGTTGACTTTCCCTCACCCCCGTCATTGTCATCTCCCTCGTCTCAAGAAAAATTATGTGAAGAACATACCGAGGAAGAGCAAGCAGTAGCATCTTACCTCCTCCTACTTTCCAACAGTCACGAGGCTCCCCGTCATGTGGCACCTATTCCGATTAATGAGGCACTGCAAGTTCAATTTGCTGAGGCCAAGTCCAAAAACATCTACACAAGCAAATGGATCAGTTCAGATGGTCAAGTTTTCTATCGATGCACCACCTGCGCAAGGGACTTTCTTAGCTTTCAAGCACTTGGTGGCCACCGTGCAAGTCACAAAAAGTCGAGGTCGACACCTCAGCCTAAAATTGAGTACAATAGCAGAACTAGCATCCATGAAATTAGCAAAGTTGCCGAGGAGGAGAGAGAAGAAGAAGAACATACATTTAAGTGGAGCATGAATTCCTTCACTATGGCTATTGCCAAGACCAGAGTCCATCAATGCACGATATGCGGATCCAAATTTGCCTCTGGACAGGCACTTGGTGGCCACATGAGGCGGCACCGAAATCCAGACATGGTTGCACCGGATACAGACATAAAGGAAGAAAACAAGGTATTCGACAAAGAAAATAAAAATAGTCCATTGGCTCTTGATCTCAACTTCCCACCACTGTTGGAAGAAAAACGTGCAACTACTTTGTCACTCTTGCCGGAGGTGGATTTTCATTTTTGATGCTAGTGTGAGTAATGTGGCTTAGTTGTAATTTTTTTTTTCACACCACTTGGACTACACAACCACAAGGGTTTACAGAATTTTGAGGAGGCGAACAATGATATCTAAATAATACGATCGGTGTTACCTGTGAAGGAGATGCATGTAGCATGTGCTCCTAATTTTTCCTCTGAGAGCTTGCCACCAGTACTCAATTAACCAGTTAGTTCACCAAGCTCTATGTGCATATATATGTGTTGTACTTATATCTACATTGCAAACGAAAATTGAATTTTCTAGATACTATATATTTAACGTGGTGTATTTTTTTTCTTAAGAAAAAAACACCTAAAAATGATATATACCTAGGTGATTGAGCTTACCGGCAGAGTTAGAGGCTAAGAGTTGATATACCTTTTCATTCATTTTGTTTTTATAGTTGTAGTGCTTTGACCTTTTTATAAGGAGGCTATAATGATGAATAAAAGTAACTCAATTAGATTAGATGATCAGGCTTACTGGCACCCATTATTAAATTTTTCTTCTTTTTTCTTTTTAGAAAGAGCAAATTACAGGGAAACAACGCCAATACTGTGGGCATGTAATGTACAAAATGCAGAAGGATCTTAATTTCATACAGAAGAGACTTTTTTGTAGTATTTAGGCGTGGTTGTATTTTTTTTTTCTGTTAAGTCTGTAATTAAAACGAATCTATTTTAGCCTTTCTTGACTATTGTGAGATCGAGGTAATTAATTGCCTGCTACTTCCAAAAAGAAAGACTAGTGAGATCAATCTCCCGAAATTTTTATTTATAACATTTCTCAAAAAAAAATAAACCAAATAACCATCGTTTGGTGGGAATTTGAATTTCACCACGGCCGCACCGGCATTCTGTGGACCCATTCTCATTTCAGCGGGGCCGCAGAATCATTTTGCGGACCCATTTTTTTTTTCATCCTGTTTTCAAACTTTGAGATATCTCACATTTATGCATGGCACGCATTCCTAGAAAACCAAAAATATTAAAAAACCAAAAATTTGAGATATCTCACCGGTGTCTCGATAAAACAAAAAAAAAAAATAGGTCCGCAGAACGTCTATGCGGTCTCCAGCATTTGAGTCCGCAGAATGCTGATGCGGCCTTGGTGAAAATCTAAATTCTCAGATTATTTGGTTTATTTTTTTTTTAACTATGTTATAAATAAAAATTTCGGGATCAATCTCTGCTCTTTTTCTTACTCGAAATTGAATCTTTAATTCAAAAGATAAGTTCTTAAGAAATAGGTAGGACAGACAGGAGACAGCTATTGTCCCTGTTTATTTATCTGTCAAGAAAAAAGGGATTAAAAAGATGGATTTTTTTTATACGTATAATATTTGTTTCCTTTCCGTCGGAATCCGCGCACAAGAGGGAAATGAAACTTGTCCCGATTTTTTTAACCTGTAGCATTTAAAATAAACAAAATTGAAAAAATAACATTATTTTCAAAAAATCTTGGAACATAGCAATGACGTCATTTTTCACAGCTAAGTATATATTTTTTTACCCAGACGCTACTGTTTATAGCGTCCTGATCAGTTTTTTTTTACTGTAAACATGTTTCAGTCAGTATAAAATTAAAAACATAAGAAATAATTACTTTTAAAATAGACAATGTTCAATTAAAAGTAATATTATTTGTCAATAATATTATTTGCATAATTTATTTGTCACTAATTAAATCCTCAAACAATTGATGTGTATAGTTGGTAGAACAACAATAATCATGAAAAATAATATTTCAAAAAAATATTTAATTACTTACTACAAAATATGAACTAAGTTTCATAATTTTTATCGTTTTCTTATCAGGCATAATGAATAATGAATAAGTACATTGAAATATAAATTTTTTGGAGTATGGCTAAGTTGCTGCCGGCAGCATTTCGGCGAGGTGCTGCCGGCAGCGTTTCGGCCATTCTGTTGTTCAAACAACAAATTTTTTTTATAGATGTTCAATCTATATTAAAATCTACTTGGAGACCAAATTTTACATTTTTTGGAATTTTTTTACTATTTATTAAGCCACTTTGAAAATTCCAGATCCGGGTGAACAGTAAAAACAGTCTGGACCATATGATCTGGAATTTTCAAAGTGGCTTAATAAATAGTAAAAAAATTTCAAAAAATGTAAAATTTGGTCTCCAAGTAGATTTTAATATTTAAAACACGTTGAACGGTTCGGATTTTCTGTTTGAACAACAGAATGGCCGAAACGCTGCCGGCAGCACCTCGCCGAAATGCTGCCGGCAGCAACTTAGCCATACTCAAATTTTTTGTTCTAGATGAAAACAAATTAAAAATCCTGCAGCTAATAAAAATATTTGAGTGAGGCTATGGTGCTATGCATAGCACAGATTGGTTCATGCTACGGCTCAATATTTGAGTTTTTAAAATTCTAACGGTCGATCCAAACTATTCGACATGACTATAAAATGAATATGTACTTGCAAACCAAATTTTACATTTTTCGAATTTTTTTACTATTTTTTTAGATAGGTAGAAAATCACTGTTTTTGGATGGTCCAGAATTTTCAGATCAAGTGATTTTCTACCTATCTAAAAAAATAGTAAAAAAGTTCGAAAAAATGTAAAATTTGGTTTGCAAGTACATATTCATTTTATAATCATGTTGAACGGTTCGGATCGACCGTTAGGATTTTGAAAACTCAAATATTGAGCCGTAGCACGGACCAAACCGTGCTATGCATAGCACCATAGCCTCACTCAAAATATTTTCTTCATTTTTCCATTTTAATACGTTACTGTGTATTCAGAAGTTTTAAAAAGATAATATTATTCATGCAATTATCGACTAAAAGATGTTGGGAATCAATGTGGCCTGTCACGTTGGGAATTAAATCGAAGTCGTTCAATCCGAACCAAAATTTATGGCAATAATTTTAAAATTCAAACAAATCAAGTACACACGAATCTTAATACTGATTAAATGGTTTTGATAAATTCGGTCTGATGCCTATGCGACTGCCTCCACTTCACTTTGTTGCACCCGTTTGTTCTCTTGTCAAGAAAAAATAATTTACCATTTAAAATGTACACCCTATTTGTTATTTCATCGTCAGACTCATAATAATAATCTCCAATAAGAACAATTAAGTGAGACTACATTACTATATATAACGCGAATTGGTTTGTATTAGGAACCAATATTTTCATTTTCAAAGTCTAAACAGTCGTTGAGCCGTTGAACATGATTTTTATATAAAAATGTATTTGCAAATCAAATTTTACGTTTTTTAAAATATATTACTATTTTTTTGGATAGATAAAAAATCACTTGATAAAAAATTGTTGTACAAAAGCATAAACAAAGAAAATAGTTTTTTTTTCTTTAACCATATCTTCCGTAATCCATATTGTTAGGATTCAGATTAGAGTCGTTAATCCAAGTTTTATAATGTTTTTCTGCAACTTCACGGTTATTTATTTATTTATTTTTTGCATTCAAATATGCCCGTAGGCTTTCCATTCATACCAGTAAAAAGGAGTTGCATGATTTGTTGTGATTACACAATTGCTTTGCTCTACTCATATACATCATAATAGCCAATCCTAGAATAAAGGAAAGGTAGTGCCGTCATTTATACCATCATTCATACCATCACTGTGATTTCGGACTCTCCTGTATATTAGCTCTTGTGCGGTTGTGCGCTTCCAACTCACCATATCATGTTTGGCATATCACATTCAATATTTTTGCACAAGATTGCGTTATCTCATAATTCATATTAAAAGTTCACTTCTATTCACTTTAAATTCGTGATTTAGACTCTTATGTATATGTTGACAACTTCTCTCTAACATTTTGAAGTTTGTTTAATTCTTTCTAACACCGGTTGTATAGCGAGAATTAGTACATGCTTTAACCTCATTTTACTTCACTACTTAGCCTTTATTAAACTTTTAAGACATTTTTGTTAATTAAGCTTCCTTAATTTTTAATCTTTCTATAGATTTAAAGGAGGTCAATTTTTTAATTTATCTTTAAATTTCTTCAACGAAAGATATCCCGTAGTTGTATATCGTCTCTTGTAACTACTCGTCCTCCCTTCGAATTCAGATCACAAAGTAACTCAAATTTTGAGTTTAGATCTGGACCTTAACACCAATATTAAAGAATTCCGTACATTATAACACCAATATTAAAGAATTCCGATCGGATGGCGCAGATCTAAACTAAAAATTTGAGTTACATTCGGATCACATATGGTGTAATCTGATCCGACCCTTTATTAACGCGGTTCAGAATACCTCACCCAGTCGGCCGGTTTCGCTCTCATTTTCTTGATTTCTTCTAAACCCGTTTAGGTCATATTCTGGCCTCCTCCACCTCCTCCACCTCCTCCGACTAGACTTAAAACCCTAGCGCAGCCTCCGCGACCGTCCGATCATCTGTTTTGGTTACGACAACTCCTTTTATCGTCGAGGTAATCTCTCTCTCTTCTGACCTCTCTGGAGCTTTGTGTGAACATACTGATATATTTTTGCGTGTGATCGGACTCGTAACGTAGGCTTCTTAATTTATATGCCCGAAGTTATCCTCTTTGCTTATCTCTATTTTTTTCGAGATTTATGTTTTTTCCATCTGATTCCGAATTTTGGATATCCCTGATTTATAATTATGAATTTTTATAAGAAATTCATTACTTAGGCCACTGATATCACTGATTTTGGGATAAGTTAACGCCTTAATTGATTGTTAAATCTTTCATCGTCTAATACAGGGGATATAGCAAGCCTAATGGGGGGGAAGGAAGCTACTGACGCTGCTGAGAAGATTGAAGAACTTAAAATAACAGTGTCAGAAGAAAGTAAATGTGTGGGTTCGAGTTCAGTTAAAGTGGACATTGATGCTAATTCCAATGCTAATGGAGTAGCTGATGATGAGGAGGATGATCAAGCCCAGTCTCAAGATGCTGCCCCCGGTAACTTACTTGAAAGAAAACACATCCAATGCGTGTAATTGTACATCATAATTTTTATTTGTTACTATATCTTACTTGAGGTTTTTTTTTTTACAACAGGAGCTGCTAAGAAAAAGAAGAAGAAAAACAAATCAAAGTGAGCATCCTTCTTGACACCTCTATTATCTTCCCTTGTTATCAGTGGATGATCAGTCTGGTCAATGTTTGGTATTATTCTAAATGGTGTAGTTAAAAGTGTCATTAATGGTTCTTGTAGAAAAAAGAAAGATCCTCTTGAGCAGACTGATCCGCCATCAATCCCTGTTGATGAACTCTTTCCTTCTGGCGAATTTCCTGAAGGTGAAATCCAACAATATAAAGATGAGTATGTTTTTCTTCCCTTTATACATTTTTATTTTTTATTTTTGGGGTTTATTGCAAATTGCAATCTTATTTGCAGGTAGCAGTGGCACCCAATATTTTTTTGCTAACAAGTAAACCTATAGTAGTTGGCCATTTGCTAAAAACACTCACGCAGTAGGTGAGTGTGATGAAATTCCATTAATTGTTAATGATTCTGCCCTTACTTTTAACGAGTCCTTTCTTTCCCAAGTTCAGTATGCACTAAGGTCAAAAAAAAAATTGCCCTTCCCATAACAAGGACATTTAAGTTAGGGTGAATAATTTATCAAGCAGTTTGACTGAAGCAATAATGGCAGAGTTGGTCAAATTTGGAATGTACATTTGAATCAACCTTTTTTTTTACTAAGAGGCACTATTTGTGTGTGTATGTAACTGTTGGGTTTTAGATGTATATGGCATTTGCTGTGATATTAGGAAACTTGATCAAATAATGCTCATAAATATCTCGAAGAATTTTTTTCCTAGATTGTAAAAAATGCAACTGTTTGATAATGTTGTGTTCTTTTGTTTCTTGCATGGATTGGTAGTAACTTGTGGCGAGTAACATCAGAAGAAAAGAGAGAATTAGAGCGCCTTCAAAAACCTATTTACAATTCTGTCCGCCGAGCAGCTGAAGTCCATAGACAGGTTCTTTACTTTCCTAAATCTAATCTCTTCCTTTGAGATTATCCTTAACAAACTACATTTTCTAATGCATCTTCTGCAACACCAAAATAAGACTACCTCAAGACTCTCTCTCTCTCTATCTCTCTTTGATAAAAGTGGGAGGAATCCCACCGATTTCATTGAAATCAACAGATCAAAAGAGAAGGGCACCAAGCATTTGATGCCTATCCCTTGTTACAAGAACCTATCAGTTTTTTACTAGAATTTTTACACCTAATACATCATGAAGTAAGCATAGAACTTGCCCAATTAATTCTGATCAAATACAGCTATTACGAAAGCTGATGTGCCTTAGAAAAGTCTAATCCATTACACAAAAGCGTGTGAAACACAATCCGTCCACAAACTAGCATTATAGTCACTCGGTGGTTCCTGGTCCATACCCTTAAAGATGCTCTCAATGAATAACAGTTTTGAAGCATTTTTTGTGATGCTAAAATGGGATTTTTTAAAATATAAAGGTGAGGAAGTATATGCGAAGCATATTGAAGCCCGGAATGTTAATGGTGGATATGTGTGAAACTTTAGAGAATATGGTGAGGAAGCTTATTAAAGAGAATGGGCTTCAAGCTGGCATTGCCTTCCCCACTGGTTGCTCCCTAAATTGGTGATTTGTTTTCACTTTATCTTTTTTCCAGTTTTATAAGTAGTGTTCTTTACAGAAATTGTATTCATTCAATTGTGTATAACTTCACCCTTTTCTTTCAATATTTGTAGGGTGGCGGCGCACTGGACTCCTAACTCTGGTGATAAAACTGTGTTGCAGTATGATGATGTTATGAAGTTAGATTTTGGCACACATATTGATGGTAATATTTAATTACTAGTGTCTCCCCTAATTGTTATGAGCATAATTAATCTCATTTGCTGCCTTGTAGGATACATCGTCGACTGTGCATTTACTGTTGCATTCAACCCCATGTTCAATCCATTGCTTGAGGCTACAAAAGAGGCTACCAACACAGGAATTAAGGCAAGGAAACTTAATTCTTTGCATGCGGAGCTCGTTTCATTCTTTTGGTTTCCTATTATCTGTCCTTAAAATTTGAATGATATTATTTGTTTTGTAGGAAGCTGGGATAGATGTGAGGCTATGTGATGTTGGAGCTGCAATCCAAGAGGTCATGGAATCCTATGAAGTTGAAATCAATGGAAAGGTTTTTCAAGGTTAATTTTCTTTCTTGTTTCCTTCCTGAATATTATCTTACCTTTTTGGAATAGTGATTTGAATGTTTGTTGTTTCACTGGAGATGGCATTTTTTCTGTAATTTTATTGTAGTGAAAAGTGTTAGGAACCTGAATGGACACAGCATCGGGCCATACCAGATCCATGCTGGTAAATCGGTACCAATTGTAAAAGGTGGGGAACAGACAAAAATGGAGGAAGGCGAATTTTATGCTATTGAAACTTTTGGCTCTACAGGTTAGTCTTTTAATTATATAATGGGAGTATGTTTCTATTGTCTTAAAGTGAATTGATTAATTTTATAGGAAAAGCTACCATTTGGTGAAATATAAGAATTATGGAATTCTGTTTGACAAAAATGAAGATGTAAATTATGTTTGTTCATTTAGTTGGGAAAAAGTAAATCCAAATGGTGGTGGAAATTTGGTCCCTCTTCTTCCTAAAAAATGGAGGCTTCTATTAATTTATAAGAGATTTTTTTTTATGTAAATGAATAATTCTCAACCTCCTTTCTAGTGTATTGAGATTGACTATTTACATAAATGAATAAAGCAATTTCAAGCATACATTTATATGCTTGAAATAACTTTATTGTGTTCACAGCAATCACAGATGGTCTATTTTTTTCTGAAAAAATGCCATACCTAGTAGCGGAGAACAACTTTCTGAAAATTATCAAAATCCAGAACATATAATTTTCATACAAAATGAACTTGTGATTGGTAGATAACTATCAATTTTCCTTTTTTCTTATCAGTGTTTAGTTACACTAACTGGAATGGTTTTTCAGGCAAAGGATTTGTAAGGGAGGATCTGGAATGTAGCCATTACATGAAGAACTTCGATGCTGGACACATACCACTTCGTTTGCCGAGAGCCAAGCAACTTCTTACAACTATAAATAAAAATTTCTCTACTCTGGCTTTTTGCCGACGGTATTTAGATCGTATTGGTGAGAGCAAGTACCTCATGGCTCTCAAAAATCTCTGTGATACTGGCATTGTCCAGGTAAGTGTGACTAGATTATTTTAATTGAAATTTATGATCAATGTTTATTTTGAAATGACTTATGGTCGTCAAGTTTAATGTTCGTCAAGCAAAATATTAGTCTATTGTTCGATAAATCTTTTAGTACATCAAAGATGTACAGGTGTCCCACAAAACCTTGAAGATGCCACTTATATACGACCGTTCCATTATTGCTGTTTATAAGCACCACCGCAGACCTCATGGCTTAAAACCAGCCAAGCTGGATATTTCAGAAGCCAAGCCTGGAATTTTGCAAATTGGAGATGATAATTTAGTAATTTTCACAGAGCTCAGGCACTGAGGGTTTAGTTTGGGGGGGTGGGGGGTATAATGACAATATGCTTGGCGGGGTGTATAATGACAGTATGCTGTGTATCTGAGGCGTCCTTTATTTAAGATTGAACTCTGTCATTCTATTGCATTTTAAAAAAATATGGACACTAGTGCCTTCTTAGAAATCGAAAATCATGAAAAGCTTACTTTGATCTGGAATGCAAATTTTTCGGTGCGTAGATAAAATAAGTTTCTATATGGGCCAGTGAAGAAAAATTATATTATATAAAGGCAAAATTGCCACTTGTAGCGGACTGCATCCATTAAACCATACAAGTCCATATCACTTGCTGCTTGCTGCAAATAAGATGTTAGGTGTTCTTTGCATAAACAGAAAAAAGGTTGGTATTATTTTGTTATTTTTATGAAGCATTGACTTTGCATCCCTAATATGCATCTAATGTATTGTGGCAGCCATATCCTCCTCTGTGTGATACAAAAGGAAGCTATGTGTCACAGTTTGAGCACACCATCTTGCTTCGACCTACATGCAAAGAAGTTATATCCCGCGGCAACGATTACTGAGACTCTTTATGAAGTCTTGGAGTTTTGGATTTGAAGATGTTCTGTATGCTAATGTATGTATATACCGTTAGATGTGTTTGTAATGTGCTCATCCTTATTGGATTTGGATAGTTTATGTTTGAGGATATGTCAGGTGATGATTCATTAGAAATTCCAAATTCAGTATCAATAATTCAAAGTGGGATAATTACTTGTGTTGCTATCCTTTGTGACCATTAAAATAGTGCTCTTGTATTTCATAGAACCGTACTATTCCGGGTGGAAAGAAGGCTTGTTGGATTCATTCTGTTGATTAAAGTCCAAGTTCAATGGGGTTGTTTATTTCAAGTCAATTCAAGTTTTTAACATCTCGGTTGTGGTGAGTCTTGCTATGAAGTCTGGCCCTGTATATGAGATGTCTGATCGAACAAAACAGATGTTAGTTTTTGTGCGGTTCAGAGTTTTTCATCGATTGATGTCGATTTTCCGGGTCGACGTGACGGCGTGTTTGACGCTCATCAAACCCGGAACTCTCGCTCGGATTGGATGTTCTTGGTTCGCACCGCGTCATGATGAGAAGAAAAAAAGGGTAATTTGCTGAGATTTTATCATGCTTCCCAGAGATGCTGGTTCACAGATGACATTCTTTTTGGCATTCCTCGAGTCACAGAAGCACCCGATGGTTTAGAATTGGGTATTGCGTTAGCATAGCCTATCATCCCAAGAATAATATTGACACGTATGGTGCTTTAAAATTTTTAAGATTTCTGATTCATATCTGATATTATGTTAGCATAGCCTGTCGCATAGGTGGATTTTCATTTAGGTTAGTTATTCTCGAGTTGTATCCGTTGGGTTTGGGTTATGCTGCTCGTAGTTTGGGGTCAAAAGCAAGCATTGTCAAATTTGGTTGGTTGCTTGTTGGAGTTACATCCACCTTATGTAAGGTGTTAGTGTGAGACAACTTCGTGGTTGCGTGCATAGATTGATGGATACAACTATACGAGTATCAAAGAAACAAAAGTATTTACAAGTATTAGTGCGTGATTCAGTTGTATGGTTAGGTGACATTGATTGTGATCTACCAAATGAATGTCAGCAGTTTGTAGCTGAGACTCGTCTCCGACGATGGTCTGTTCTAGAACGTGAATTGGTCGATGCATTCCTCAGAATATCATGTTATTTCTCTCATTTCAAGTGTTAAGTGGCGGAGGCAAAGAGGGTGTCCCAATTATTGGTACCATCGTCGAGGGACACGACACTAGTAACTAGTAAGTATCGATATCTTCCGCATAACGACCGTTGTGAGGCCAGTTTCTTTTCCTTGAGTTTTCGTTTGTGAGGAGCTTGTTTTGCAGCTTAAGCAAGAGACAGATTTTGACTTCCAGCGGATGTTTAGGAGCATGCAGATGCCGAGGTGGATTTCACAGACTACATATATTACAGTGTTGTTGGTCTTACTATGGAGAAATTTTAATTATATATATTAAAATTTAAATTTTTTTAAGTATTTATATGATTCGGCCTCCTTGTGAAATATTAAATTTGTGTATATAGTTTAGTAGTTAGATTTTTACTTTGTAGTCATGGAAATTTGAATTTTAATCTCAACTGTCACACATTATGTATAATACGTTTCAGCCTTCTCAATTTTTTGGTTCAGTCTCTGATCGCTTCGTCAAAAGAATTGCCTAGCTTTTCTGTCTAGCTGGTCCGTGTCACCAGGCTGGAAGCAAGAAGGCTTGCATGAAGTGCAGGGGCAGTGCTGTGCTGTAAGCGCTGATCTCGATTTAAGGTTTGTCTGCCTCCCATAGGCCATACCCCCTATCTTGAAATGTTCCGAAATTTTTATTAATAGAAATAATAATAAAGGAATGTCGATATAGAAGAACGAATTCGTCGGAATTTTAAATCTAACAAAGACGTTATTTTTGGTAACGTCCCAGGGGACGTTACCAACGATAACGGCCCGATTAAAATCGCTAATCGCAGCTCCTTAAAAAGCTGGCCGTCGCCAACGATGACGTCCAGAGGAAAAAAAAAAAATATATATATATATATATATATATATGTGGCCGTCGCCAAAGATGACGGCCAGACTTTTTTCTTTGCTTTTTTTTTTTCTCCGATATTTGATATGCTCCAATATTTTTTCTTAAATTGTGAAAAAGTTTTTATTTAGACTATTAAACAATAATGAATTTTGAAAATCCAAACCGTTCAACATGTTCGAAATATTGAAATGTGCTTGGAGACCAAATTTTACATTTTTTGGAATTTTTTTACTATTTATTAAGCCATTTTTTCAATCGCTGATCCGGTGGTCCAGAAAATTTTACTGTTTACCGTTGGATCAGTAATTTTCAAAGTGGCTTAATAAATAGTAAAAAAATTCCAAAAAATGTAAAATTTGGTCTCCAATCACATTTCAATATTTCGAACAAGTTGAACGGTTTGGATTTTCAAAATTAATTATTGTTTAATAATCTAAATAAAAACTTTTTCACAATTTAAGAAAAAATATTGGAGCATATCAAATATCGGAGAAAATCAAATATTTGATGTGATCCAATTCCTCCCGATATTTGATTTTCTCCGATATTTGATATGCTCCAATATTTTTTCTTAAATTGTGAAAAAGTTTTTATTTAGACTATTAAACAATAATTAATTTTGAAAATCCAAACCGTTCAACATGTTCGAAATATTGAAATGTGATTGGAGACCAAATTTTACATTTTTTGGAATTTTTTTACTATTTATTAAGCCACTTTGAAAATTACTGATCAAACGGTAAACAGTAAAATTTTCTGGACCACCGGATCAGCGATTGAAAAAATGGCTTAATAAATAGTAAAAAAATTCCAAAAAATGTAAAATTTGGTCTCCAAGCACATTTCAATATTTCGAACATGTTGAACGGTTTGGATTTTCAAAATTAATTATTGTTTAATAGTCTAAATAAAAACTTTTTCACAATTTAAGAAAAAATATTAGAGCATATCAAATATCGGAGAAAAAAAAAAGCAAAGGAAAAAAGTCTGGCCGTCATCTTTGGCGACGGCCACATATTTTTTTTTTTTTTTTTTTTTTCCTCTGGACGTCATCGTTGGCGACGGCCAGCTTTTTAAGGAGCTGCGATTAGCGATTTTAATCGGGCCGTTATCATTGGTAACGTCCCCTGGGACGTTACCAAAAATAACGTCTTTTGTTAGATTTAAAATTCCGACGAATTCGTTCTTCTATATCGACATTCTTTTATTATTATTTCTATTAATAAAAATTTCGGTGAAATGTTAGTAGCCGTCTGGTTTCTGTATCTTTAATTGGAGCAATTCTTTAGTGGCACCTATATTATTAATTATCGCCAATGGTCGTCAGAGATGGCCAATAAATAAGTAAAAAAGGTTGGGTTCATGGCCGATTAATATTTTAACATCTTAATAATATGTTAATTTTAATATTTTATTAAATACTATTTAATATAATCATTATATAAGTCACTCGATTAACATTAAAACGTGCATGAAATCGCATCGTTTTTTTATGTGCAATATAAGATCACATTTTAAATGTTGGATTTTAAAATTAAAAATTATTTTTAATTGCTACCAAAATTGTTAATTTAATAAATCTCCATGCTAAATAACATCCTGCCACGTTTGCAGATGAAAGCAAAATGCATTTTAGAAAGTGGACTCGAAAAATTTCGGCTAGAAGACACTATTCTACCAATTAAACTTATATGTATATATCAGAGAATTCAGAGAAACATGTACATGTTAACCAAAAAAAAGAAAAAAGAAAAAGAGAAACATGTACATAACAATTTACTAATTTGAGTACTTCATTTCATTATTCATTTAGTTCACACTTTACAAAAAGACAAACCATTCCTCAACAAACATATTTTTGGCGTAATTTAGTATTTAATAATTTATTATTTTCATATATTCATATATTATTATATATTATTTTATCTTTATAATCATTAAAAACATCAATAAACACCAAGGTTCTAAATAGCGATTATCGCGTCATCGCGGAAAGACTAAATAAAAAGCTATCGCGAATAGCGTAGCTATAGCAAAAGCTATCCTACATAGCGTTTTTTGTTTAAAAAATTATCTAAAGTCTTATATAGCGATAAGTAGCGCAAAATTGATTAAGGAATTAGAATATTCATATTAAACCAGTACAAAATTCAAATTGCTATTCAAAATATCCCTAATAATATCATAAACTATTTTTCCATTCAAAATAATCTAAGCATTATAGCATAAACTATATATCTTTTTCTATTAAAAAAACTTAAGCATCATGACATAAACTATCTATCTTTTTCTATTTAAAAGCGAAAGCAATCCGGACCTTGAAAAAATTGATCCTTAAAAAAAAAATTCAGTTTGGATCATTAAATAAAAGCCTATGTAGCATAGCGTGCGCTATAGCGCGTAGCGCAAATAGCGGACCGCTATTACCACTGTAGCGGTCGTAGCTGAAATAGCGCTCTTTTATTCCACAACTTAGCATTTAAGGTCCAAAAACGCTATAGCTTACTATTTAGAACATTGATAAACACACAATACATTTTAAATGCATTTTAGAATAATTATATCCGTAATTTCTGATTTACCTGTTTTTTTTTTTAATTATGACCGTGCAGAGTTTGTTGATAATATAAACAGATGTCCACATAAATATAATGGTAAATCTCCGTACTAATACCGATTATACTCATTTTTATAGTAAAATTTGTAAATAATGTCCCTAAAAAAGGAATTAATTTATTAATCCATATGACCATATCGAGACAATGACTTCCATACATTTGTCAAACAAAAACTTGACGCTGTAGCATTTCCTAAACCATAAATAATTCAGAAGGGTTGATCAGAACTAAAAATATGGCTAAAACCTGAACAACTCAGTAAGGTCACCAATGGAAAGGACTTCCATTTGACCCCAATCAGAAAGAAAAAATATTAATAAAAATGTGAGGAACATAAATAAACCAACAAATTTTCTTTTAGTTAACCCAAAATAAATGTAACGATCATATAAAATTAAGAACTTTATTTATTTTGTAATCAATAGATAATATTATTATGCAAGGGGAAGGCAACTTAGAAATTCCCTTCCCCATACCCCACAATGTGTGGGAGCTTTCGGCACTGGGTACGCTCTTTTTTTTGTATAATATTATTAAATAGGTATAAAATTGCTCTAAACGGCTAAACCCTTGGCTATATTCAAAACCTAGTGTCTTCAACAGAGAACAATACCTTAATAACTATTACCAAGACCTAAATACTAATCTGCCTTGATTTCCTTGAGGTGCTTAAGCACGGCTCGAGCCACAAGCTTTTTAGCTGTCTTTTTGTTGGGCCCCGTTTCCTTTTCGCTGTAAGTGACCCCTCCAGCTTGCACCTCTGCTACGACATAAGACATGCCGTTCTCCACAGTGGTTTTGTAATTTCTCGTGTAGCTTTTGCGATCGCATAATTCCCCCAGCTCTCTAATTGGATTGTACTCCAATGTTTCAGGGCTGACAATCGGCTCCAGCAGGGGTCGGATGCATCTCCATACAGTATCCTTGTCACACCCACTATCCAGGTAGATAGCGCCTGCTAACGACTCAATCACATCCCCTAGCACCTGTATTAACATTTGATTTCCCAAATTCAATTGATAACATACATATCCTCTTTTTTATTTTTTGAAAAGGCAGTGGATAGCATATCAACTAAAAAAAAATAACTTTGTTGTAAACATACAAATAAATAAATACATAACAAAGTTGATGGATACCTTCGGGAGAGCGATACCAGCATCCCAGCCATAGGAAGAGCCTGAGAAAAGGTTGCCGAATTTTTGGAGGTAGGTGGTGATTTGACGGTGCAGCTCTGACGAGGCATGGAGAATGTCCCTGTTTAACCCTGCTTTGACGGCTGCATGAGCATAGCAGTCATTGTTGGTCGATGCAGACCTCAGGTCTGTCAGTAACCCAGGTGTCATTGCTGGGTAGTACTTGTTGTAGAGGTGCATTGTTACGCAGTGGTCCAGCACAGCATCCCCCAGAAACTCTAACCTCTGTCAAAACAAAACCTTAGTTTAAATTATAAATGAAGTGCATTTGGTTATGGAAAAGGCTATTGCCAAGAGAAGTAGGCTTAGTCAAACTGCCTTAGTAAAGCATGCTGTTACAATTATTATGCCCGGTTAGTGTAGTCTAAGGTGCTCACTTCATGTGCTTAAGCGCAAAACCGAAGTGTGATTCAGAACTTCGCTTCTTTTATTTGCAAGGCGTGCGCTTCTCTGCACCTTACTGTGCTTAAGCAATAAAAAATCACATATGAAGCATGCGCCTATGTTTTTTTATCTTACATAGCTTCCCTTTTGACCTTCGCGGCAACCATTGATTTTCATATAAGATAGTTCTGTTTGTCCTATGCACTACTGTTTTCCTAATAATATCATTTGATAATTTACACAAGCGGTGGATTTTTTTACCAAGCACTTTTGGATATACAAGTTCATGCGAAAAAATAATTATACTAGGAACACATCATTCTTATAGTTATATTTGTTATATGTTCCATTTCTTTACTTATAAAAATGAAAACAATATAATTTTAGCTTAAGAAGGTCTTGATTAAATAGTTTGTGAAATTATAGATGACGTTCATAACATGAGCAAAGTAAATGACAATCAACATCAGATTTATTATTTATTAGTTACGACATCTGAGAAAAATGCATACTCCTGGTACTTCTGCACTAGAACTGTATGTATAAGTGAGCAGATGTGAATGACAACAACACAATTTAACTAGCATTTAAATGAAATGTCACTTTTCTATACAAGAGATCAATAAATCTGATACTGATATTGATTCTAGCAGATGAAAACAAAGAGTAATGTGAATATAGATGAGAAAATGGTAGCAATACCCAAATTAGGCATTATGTTACTCAGGCACACACTTTTTTGCGTCTCAGGCAAATTTACGGCTTTTGCACCTTAAATGTGCCTTTCGCTTTTTATTGCATTGCCTTGTTATGCAATATACTGCTATGATTTGCTAATATACCACTAATCCTATTTCCAGTTCAGTACATCATTTTTAACTTGACATCGGTGTTGTTAATGCTGGGAAAAAATAAATTAACCCAGAAAAGAATATACCTGATAGGATCTAGGCACGTCAGACATCTGGTAGGATCCATGTGTCAGAGCTTCAACCAACAATGACGCATCGTTAAATTTGTAGTCGAGAAGCTTCTCCAGCCTGTTGATGTTTACAAACATCTCAGGCCTATACAGAATCGGCCTCTCAGCAGCCATTCTTTTATGAAATCTGATGCCAGTGCCCAACCTCTCCAGAAAGAGGAAGGTAGCAGCTTCACCAGCTGTGCTGAGAGATGCCCCGATCAAGGCCTCCATCAGATCGGCCATCACCTTGCTTTTTATTGGCCTCGTTCCCCTCGAGTACACCTCATTTATTGACGTGGGGGCATACATGTGAGGGTTCAAACCGGGACAAGCCCTCAGCTTGGGATTGAACTCCTCTGTACGAACATATCCCTGCCAAAACAAAAAGAGAACAGAAAAAAGATATCACAATAATAATAAGAAACGAGAAAATTCAGAATAATAGAATATGTCAGAAAATTAAGAATAACAGAAAAAAAAATACATCACGGTGATAAAAAAATTGATCCCGAACAAGACAATAGAATATGTTACAACCAGACATATATTAAAATTTAACGAGGGGGGAAATAGTTCTAGATCAAGATTTTGCAAAATCTGAGTATTAGAAGAAAAAAAAAACATGGGGGGTGGGGGGCATACCCCTAGGTTATGGAGGCAACCAATGTAGCAAAGACGAGTATTGGAAACCGACATGTCCTTCTTGTTACTTAGAATGCCTTCATGATGATGCTCGTATTTCGCAAAAAGATGTTGGCTTGCAGCATATTTGAGAAAGGAATCTCCAAGTGTTTCTAGAGATTCATAAGAGAACTTCTCGTGACATTTCTTAGCTGTGATTGCCTCCAATATCTGCTATACCATGTTACTAGTACATTATTCTTCATCAATTTTTTTAGATAGAAAGAAGAAATATATCTATAGTACCTTAGTTGAAGGAATATTCACATTCTGCATGCAGTGAACCTGCTCTTTCAATGCAGAGGCAAGAGCCATGCACTGGACCCGATGCATTATAGTCGGCATTAACTTAAAGGAATCTAACATATTGACCGATAGTGGGCACAGTATGACACTGCATAGTTCTGGCGGTAACTCGACAGATCCATTGCTCTCTCCTGCCCACAGAAAAAACAGAGATAAATGTTTAATAACTTAAATGCAACAGAGCAAAAGTGACGTGCCTAAAAAAATTACCTTTCTCCTTTCTAGTATGCTGAAGCAGGTAATTATGAGGTCTGGCAATATGTCGACCAGCCAGAAAGGGCGTGCTCTCACAAGTCAAAGTAATACCATACCTAGATTGACAATAAACATAATCAAATTTTGCATTGCAAGTCATTGCACATATCAATGATCGATAAGAAAACCTTTCAATAATTACTTTGACTTGTAGTAGCTCTTGTAGGTTACACTCTCGCCTGTTCTCAATTCAAAGGAAGAATTGGCATGTACGGACTCGAGAACTCCATCAACAAAGTAGAAATGACCACTGTGGGCCGTATACACTACTGAATTCTTTAACATGCATGTGAACAAGGGGGCAGTTTTTGTTAGTACCAAGCCGCACTCTACTTTGCATGAACTCAAATGGTGAACCTCCACAGTTTTATTTGACATTTTATTAAAAAAGACAGTTGGAGAACTGATGGCTGCCCAGTCAATTCTGCCCTCTTTGCATGGTAGAAGCAAATAACAAACTTCCTTTGTAGGACAGGAAGAAGAAGAAGAAGAAAAAGAAGAGAGTTTCTTTTCAAAGGAAAGTAGCTGGCCCGTCACTTCCTCAAGCTTAGCAAAATCTTGATCAATAAGCAGACTAAGAACACTCGTTTGAAATCGTCTGGCCATCATAACCTGTCATGTCACATATAACAAGTTGAAATAATCATCAAATTCATTAATATACTCGTGCAATCTGTGCACTTTTTTTATTTTACAAAGTAATATGATGCATATTACATTTGTAAGCAATTATATAATAAGGTAAGTTCTGATAAAGCACTATGTTCTCTACATAATAGCGATAATCCTACAACCTCCTGTAAAATACAATACAAACCAAATATGCTCCTACACGACAATGCAACTGCAATATGAATGATTAATACTTAGGCTTAAACCATTATTTATAATTTCAGGAATGTGTTGTTCATAGTGATTTACCAAAACTATTAGGCTTAATGTGTAGTTAAAAATTTCAATAAGATCAAGGATACTAATTAAATAATATGCAGCTAAATATTTTGCTAATATTTACAAACTCCATATATGAACAGAAACAGTTTTTAACAAAATGAACCAGGCTATATGCCAATGGAATCAAATTTCAGCTTTTCTGATTTGAAGGATTTAAAAGTATTTAAGTAATCATGATTTGAACTTTCTCTAATGTATCAATGTGACTCCGTTATCTGTAATTCAATATACCCCTCTTCAAAAATTTCACCACCCCAAATAGTAATAATAAGTGAGGGGCAGTTCAGATTTTAGTTTAAATTGAAAAGGGGTACAGATACTGTTATCCTTGTAAGGGCATGTTCATGTATTTGGTTAGGGAATTATTAAAAGATCCATCATCAGAAATAGAAGATGGAAAATTACCTGGTATGCACTCAGAGTGATGTTGTATATACGTTGCAGAGTAACTCTCAAAGACCCCCACCCGACCTCCAAATTAAACGAATAGGGAGATAAATCAGATCCTAAATCAGAACCCAAAGCTAAGAGGACATTCCCAACAGGACCATATCTGCCAAAACTGTGTTGATCAAAGGATATCATGTAGCAGCAGTAAATTCCTCTAAATGTGAAGGTTCTCCAGGAATCTAACAGTACTGCCGGAAAATAGTCAGGATGCTCCTCTGTACACAGTTCTGTGGCTAAAAAAACAAAATAATCTTGATGCAAGAAATAAGTTCCTATCGTTGAATGAAATTAAAAGCTGACTGCATGTACAAATAGCATCTGGTCTGCATCATAATTCCATACCTCGGTCCTTATCTTTTGGGCATGTTTAGAAATTACTCAGTGGCTCCAAATATTAAGTGTAAACAAGACAGGTTCTCTTCAAAACTAAGTCCATAAAACTAGGAATCCAAGATCTAAATCTGTTTGGCATCATTGTCAGACTAATTTAACAATGTGAGTCCTTTGAGTTACCATAAAAAATAGTCAAATGTTTTGCATATATGCATTTTCCATTACAAGGTTATGTTTTTATTTGCAAATAAAGCAAAAACTAGGATTATTTGAACAGGATTTATCCCGCATTAATAATAGAAATCTCTAAAAATAAGTACCATTTTTTAGGCCAATATCATCATCATCATCAATTGAAAAATCAGAATGAGGTAACAAATAGTCGTTCAATGCACCAACTTCATGCAACTTCTTGCACGCCTCAAGACAAACATTTTGCTTAAGGGACAAGTTGTCTTTCCCCCTAGCACAAACCATCTGTACCGCACTATTCTTTGGAAGGTGCAGTGTGGCAAAATTGGCTGCCTTGTCTATTACAAATCTGGGGCTAGATTTGAAGTACCTATGTCATAAAACCAAAAGAATCATAATTTATTCACCTTATTTGTCTCAACTAAATAGTAAGAATTTTCCTTTAGTTTACTGTCAAGTGATGGGAAATGTTCCGTTAAATACCGAGAACTTGTCCCAGAAACTGATTAGCTACTTCTTTTTCTGAGCCCAAATAAAGCAACAACCAAACCAAGATGATCTTTGCATTTATTTCAATTTTATTTTGGAGGAAGTGGTTATTAATTGCTTTGGTTTGCTTAAGTATTCGGTCATTTTATTGCTGAACTGAAGCCAAACCATGGCTTCCCTTTTACTTGCGAGTACAGCAGAATGCTGGTAAAACTTTCCGGCCACACAAAAACAAAAACAAAAAAATTATATATCTACCGATCAGAAGGAAGCTTGGAGCAGTATTTATAAATTAAAGAGACACAAGAACTCGAGGTAACAATCGCCCCAGTTTTTTCCACAAGGTAAAAACATTCTTCCAGAAGTTCACTGCCCAGGGGTTCACAAGGCTCGGATGCCAATTTGAGAGATTCCTTCCTCATCTTTTCTCCACTGTTTAAAAATTCTTGCACCTTGTTCTGCATCAAAATATCCCCCCTGAAAAAAATTGTAAACAAAATTACTTTGGGCCAAAATATAATGAGATGAAATGCTGATGCTTTCAATTGCTCTAATTCATTCATAACAGTACTAATCTCTAAAACAAATTTAAAGACAATGGATAAAAAACATTGGGGGATGGAAGTTACGACGAACAAAGATAGCGGAACTACCCTGGTTACTATTTTTTTACTTTTGACTATCTGTATTTCAATATGCTACATCCTATACATTTTATTGCATTTACTTTATCATTCTTGAACTCTATTTCTACTGCATCCTTTCTCGTTTTGGTGTATGGACCAATCAAAACAGAAGATTGAAGATGCATGTCTGTACCAGACTACAACCAAAGGAACACACTGGTCTCAGGACTGGCCAGGATGATTCTAATATGTGAGATCTAGGATAGACTTAACACAATGGAATACAATTTGTAGACATGACAAAAAAGCATACTCTCTAACAAGCACCAAAAAATCAGAACCAGGACATCGGGCACGGCCCCTTGATTGAATGAAGCTGCAGGCATTCCCCGCGGGATCAAACCGCACAACCAAGTTACAACTAGGCACATCCAACCCTTCCTCTAGAATTTGCGTAGCAACAATAATATTCACCTATATGTACATAAGACGACAAAGTCAACCATCAGAACTGACTACTTGTCTCTTTGCAAATCACAGCCTTATTTTACTTTTATTGTACTTGCAAATAACAGCAATTCTTTAAATTTGAGTTATCGAGCAAGTAGGACATTACTTGAAACCAAATTTAGGCCAACCAAAAATAACCAAATCGCCCCACTTCCCTCTCAGGAAGGAAAACAAAAACAGAGAAAACGTGTTACACTGCTCTCAAAAACTGAAGTCGGAAACCAAATACTACCACTGCTCTATTCTAGTTGTATGAGCTTGAACCAGCAGAAAATATTTGAGCTCAATAGGGAAAGGGTATGATTGTCAATGTTAGATGGAATGTGCATTCTGCATTATAGTGTGGTATTAAAAGGGTGCACACAGTTGTCTCAAAATAAACTGAGAAAATTGGCACCGTTGTTAAATATATTTGCAAAATATCCAAAAATAATATATAGCAATTTATACAGAAGAAAGTGCTAGTAACCTCTCCTCCTCTGAAGGCATCCACAATTTTGTTCTTTTCATTGATGCTACGACTTCCCAGAAAATTGAAATTGCGTCCAACCAAAAACTCAATTCCCCATCCCGACATTTGATGGAGGCTACTTAAAAAAGATTTCAACACAATAGCCGTAATAATTCTTTCAACAAAAACAATACATCTCAAGTCCTTGACCTCTCTGAAAAAACAAGAACAAATACTTAATTAATTGGTAATCCAATAGTTAACAGACCTAGTATTGAAATCAAGTTCTAGCAAACCTGTACTCTGCAAGGCATTGGACAAGGCACTGCAATTTGGCAGCCAATAAACCTGATTGTACATCTGTTCTAAGATCAGCACCTATGCTCACGTCTGAGCAACATAATATAAGTTAAAGAAAGAAAACAACACGGTATGATGCTGAATAAACTAGGTGCAACTATCGAGTTTTCTAAAATGCAGTTTTTTTATATACCTTTTGTAAGGTACTGCGAGAAGGCTTCATACACCAATTGACTAAACTTTCTCACAGAATTCTCACTAAATTCTTTCACTTCACCCCAAAAAGACGAGCAAGTTTCAATGCTTGATATTGATAATAATTCTGCTGCCTGTTCAACGTAAAATGTCATACTTCTTATATTGAAGAATAAAAAGATAAACAATTTATAATTGATACCTTAGCTGCCAACCAAGCTCCAAGATCAGTAAGGCAATACACAAATGTATCATGCAACCTCGAAATTTTTCTCTTTACACTATCTAAAGAGGGTGAATCCGTCATTTCTTTCTCCAATTTTGAGATATACTACAAAAAGGACAAGGGGACAAACTATTACATATTTACATATAAATGAATAGGATAAGTCAAAACAATGCACAAAGGGAGAGGCACCTCAAGTTTAAGTCTCCTCAACTTTTCGTCAAGGCGAATATACACATGAGATGGAATCACAGAATTTTTGTATAATACTATTCTTGTCTTCGCAAAGGGGATATACTGGGATAGAACTGATTCGCTATCCACAGTGTACACCTTCAAATCACCAAAAGAGTAATGTTTGTCATGTAATAGAAACAAGAGAGAGAGAGAGAGTTATGTAACACTTGGCAGTCACTATCAAGTTTTCGAAAAAAAAAACAAAATGAGAGATTTTTATTACCTTTGAATTCATTAGACTCTCAAGTCTCATAATTTCTTTGTTGTAATCAGAACCTATTAGAAAATGGAAGAAAACAAAGAAAATTTTATAGTATAGGTAACCAAATTAACATTTCGAAGAACTAAACCATTTGAAATCTTTACCGCTGGAATTAATGGGTGAAGCTGTCATTCCAAATATTCTTGGAAGGCTTGTTGATCGGTTTGATTGCACCTTTCGGTGGTAGAACTCCTGGAAAAAAAATGTTAATCTGCACATTAGTGCCATGATAATAATACAACAATTAAGTCCAATTTGTGGGGCGAAGGGCAGCTGATAGCTTAAGATTTATCATCCATTGCCAATTAACTTATAATGTTTGATATAGTTGGAATGGTTGAATACAACAGCTATTTGGGGAAGAAAAGGGGAGAAGGCATTAACATACAGTCATTATGCATGCATAAGGGCTTCTTCCTTTTGCATTATGGCATTCATCAAAAATTAGCAACTTAATGCAATCCATCTGGAGAAAGGTCTTTCTTAAACAATCATACAAAATTTGAGGAGTCATTACAAAAACCTGCTTTTTTAGAAGAAAAAAAAATGTCAATGTCAATCAAAATTGGAATTGTATTAGCCTCTCATCTGCATTTGTATAAATTAACATTGACCTTAATTGATTTAGAGTTTAGTAAGTGAATATATAGTCAGGCAAATTGAATTGAAGAAAAAAATTGAGATAAAGCTAACGAAGAAGCTCCGCCCGCGCGCACACACATATATACACAGAGAGAGACATTGCCTGACGGTTTTTATGTTCAATACAAACAACTTGGCAGCCTCTGCCAAGGTTTCAAAAAGAAAAAAAAAATACTTGATCTAGTACATTGAGAAAGAAAAAATTGAATAAACACAAAGATAGGTAGACCAATTCACTTAAGCGAGTGAAAGACAGAAGGTGAAAATTAAGCTAACACGTGCACGCATACCTCAAATTGATCCACATAGGAATCCCAGGTGGCAGCATCCCAGTCATCAACACCCATCTCACCCCATAATTTGGTGACTTTTAGGTCACTGTGCATCTGCACAACCTCTGCTTGCTGAGACACCAAAACAACAGTAGGAACCAGAAACACGCCAATGAAAGGAGATGGCTTGCGAAGGAGGTGTGCATATGACTTCAGCAGCATCACTGCTATCAGAGTCTTCCCTGACCCTGTTTCCAGGTAAACGATTGTGTTCTCCCTTTTGGCTTTCTCCAATGCCTCTAGCTGATAGCTGCCATTCACAGATTCTTTTTCTTAATTATCAGAGGTGAATTGACGGAGAAGAATGCTAGTGTATCAATTTAACCGGGTTCAGACTAAATATACCTTCTTGCATATGTCTCGAAATCTGATGACATCTCTTTTCCTTTGGCATCTCTGACCTCCACCATTGTTGTCTAATTATATGTGTGTGACCTGTTGAGTTGAAATTAAGATAAGGAGCTGTTTGGATTTCGTTTCAGGAAAAAGGAAACGGCAGGGCGGCTCTTTGGATTTAGGTAGATAGAACTACTATAGGTAAAAGTGCAAGTGCAAATCATAAAATCAAGCTCCACACCAGTTGGATGCCCGTATTAGAAATTATATTAGGTAGCTCAAAATCCATATGGAGATGCTGCAATTGGAACTCCCATTTCCCATGTTTGAATGTGTGTTTGCTTCTGGCAGCTTCTGCCATGAACTTTTAAAAAAAAATGAATGTGTGTTTGCTGAAACTACTGTGGTTTCAACTCTAGTGTTCGGATTTATGATGCTCAAACTACAGTAGTTGAAATCTTAGTGTTTCAATTCCTCTAGTTGCACTGATTGCCCTTTCTTGCATGCTTGACCAACCCGTTAAATACTAAAGCTGTTACGCTGAACACAACTCGCAATTTCACAATTATTGTACAGGTACCATTGTGTACCACTTTTAGGTGCACACTCAACACAACATACCCAAACATAGATACAAACTTTAACGCCATTGACAATGCATGTCCCATATGTGTTATTGATTACATAAAAAAAAAAAAACTTTAATATTTGATCACCAAAAAAATTATTAGTAATTTGACAATACTGTAATTGCATAATACAAAAGAGAAAGTCCATAAAAAACAGAGAGAGAAAATCACGTTGCATGTGCTTTTTCCCACCAAAAAAAAAATACAGAAAATAGAATCCAATAAGTACCTAATACTTGATGCTAAACTACGCTCAATTTAGAAGATGATGGTATTCTTTTAAACATCCTAGATAGGGATTAATTAAAAAAGAAAACAAAAGTAGGGTTTATTGCTCAAAATTTTCCTACATGCATAACTGGAAAACTACGCCTTTTGTTGAAATTGCTAAGATTCCCCATATGCAGGAACTCGAATCCAAAATAATATATTCTGTTGGAGTCTTGGGAGACAAAGTATAAATATCGTTTCAATTGAGGCTTGGGGCACAAGCACATGCTGATATTCTTAATTAAATCAATTGTAAGTAGAAATCTCAAACCAAGGTCTAAAGATTCAATAAGCGAATGAATCAAAAGTACCATTGACAGAAAAAAATATCTTAGAATAAAAGCATATATAATTTCAGAGTTTACCTGTTAGAGTGAGAGCGGAGTTTTGGAGGCGTAATTAGATGGTTGGATTTGGAGGCAATGAAATTTAATATCAACGCTAGCAATTTTACCCTAGCAGAGAGATACAAAATGGTCCTTCGTCTCCAGTAGCCTAGTAGGTCTAAACGAAGCGCACTGACTAAACTTAGGCAGAGAATGAGAAATGAGAATAAATTCACATAAAAAAAAAATGAGAATAAATGCGCGAGTAGGGCTTTAGCCTTCGTATTTTGGGCAGTTTGATAATTTGAAAATTGGAATTTTGGGGAACTGGAATTGACCTCGAGAGAAATTTATAGGGCGGGAAAAAGAAAGACGAGAGCTGGCCAGCTGGGTTGTGCTGGGTCCAGTTTCCCTAAAGTAACACAAATTTTGAGTTTCGATCCGGACAGTCTGAATCCAAAATCAAAATTTGGGTTACTTTAGGAGATCCGAGTTCGGTTGGGCATGGGGCGCTCGCGGGTCTGAACTCAAGTCTTGACGACAAGTGTAATCTGCCGAACAATTTTTATTCAGGTGTTTTAGATGTACATATTCTTTGAGATTCATGTCAGATGTACTGGAAAAAAAAGACATCGTCTCTACTATTTGCGTGGGACTCACAGCTGTCCCATATACAGTTTAAGAGATTCTCTCTGGATGGTTTGGTGTTGGTGGGGTCTTTGTTCAGTCAACAGAGTCGCTACTTTGTCTTCTTTTTTTTTTTCTTACATGACCCAAAAGCCTACGTCAATTCTTCCAAACTATATACTGGCTTACCAGTACCAGATTTTTCCCACTCATAGAGCCTACCCTGATTCGCTAAATTATGCGTTATTACAATGTTTTGTTGATCCCTTTTTGGTTATTCGTCCACGTGTAGGCAGGGCCACTATGGCCTAGATCCACCAGCCCAGCCTTATGCATAAAAGTTTCTGAATTTCGAGTGTTTTGCTCTGAGAATAGAACTTCCACCTAACTTCTTATGCAATCTCGTTACGCAATTAAAGTCATCCACCGCGCAAACCAGAAAACCATAGCTCATTGTATAGTACCTTATTTTTTTCCCAAATCACCTTATTCATCTTGTCGTGGTTGTCTCTATAACAAGAAAATAACCACATCATAGATGCAGGACCAAACTGAACCTTCGCCACAATAAAGAAGGACGAAGTCTCAAAAACAGTAACTAACATTGTCAGCCCATAAGAGCCAAAGTCCCCCTCCCTTACCACGAGAGGGGATTATTTCAGAATTTGTAAGAGGAAGTCTCGCGATTCGTTGTTTCACAAGTTTAAAAGAATATTTTGTCTCATAAATAAAGACCATGGCAGCCTCTGTGCTGCGGAGGTAATGGCAAAGTGTCGGTATTGTCGAGGGCCCTCCGTTGCCTCGACAATTCTAGGAAAAAAGACTCATATTTGCTCCGGCGACATCCCAGCCATTGCCGAGGTTCTTGCTGCCTTGACCCTTTTGTAGGTAACAGTGTCATCGCCATTTTCATTATGAGATCTTAGCGACTGAGAGGTGGAGGGAGAAAGAGAAGCAGTGATAAGAGGAGTTTCACTTTGGTGAGCTTGAGCATTTCCTCCTAAAGCATTATGGGACCTTTTAAGGCCCGAAACGCCATCTGTTTTTGGGTTGGTTTCTTGAGAGGTTTGTTTATTGGGCTTGGCAACGGATCTAATTGGAATCAATGTTTGAGTAACCCATGGTCTAAGATTAGGTTTGATGATACCTTCCAACTCCGGCTTGTTAGGGCCCATCATTCTACTTCGGATCTTTGCTAGCCTAGCTCTTCTGTGCGCTGACCCCTTTGTCTTTCTTTCCAGTCAGCCAACTATCTCCACGCATCATGAGCTGATGAGAGGAACGTTGGCTCACATCTTTTGAATTATCTGAGCTCGGTCCATAAGCGTGCCATGTGAACCATTGGCCTAGATTCCAGTACTGACTATGGTCTAGTGGTTCTTCCGGCGGTGGTTGTGAGAGGACCGTATGGGCCTGATTCAGTACACTTCTCAACAGCTCATCTTCCTGACGATTGTAGGTCGTGGTAGCCAGTGTGCCTTGGGCTTCATCTTGTCTACCTCCGTACATCTCCGCTAGCTTAGATTGCACAAGAAGGGGATTGAAATTAGGGGCCTCCCTAAAGAAGGCCACAATAATGGCGTGGTCGGTGTCATTTTAGAGTATAGTAGCATGACAGGTGGAGGGAAAATACACCTGAGCGTCGACTATTGGATGCTCAGAGTAGTTGTAGTGGGATGCCATAGGGCGAGTTTGGGATGGAGAGGAGAGAGCGGTAGAGAGAGCAGTTTGAATTAGAGAAGGGAGGAGTACAAGGGGGCCGTGATATGGGATAGAAAAGAGAGGACCACCAAGGATGGGGTGGGCGCCATTAGAGGGGAGAGCTCACTTTATAAAAAGGATACAAACTGCTCTCTCTACCGCTCTCAAAATTTGAGATTGTCTTTTGAGGAGCGTTATTTTGGACGCAAGATTTGAGAGAATTTTTTTCTCTTTTATACCAATTTTGCCCATAATAATTTTTTTTTCAATCTGTCTTTTAGATTAAGTTATTGTTAATAAAGGAAATATTTGAGACTTAACAATACAAATAGCAGATCTTGTATATATATGGAATACATTATTTTGACTTTTATTCATATGATCATGATTACAATATAGAAGGAAAAGAAAATTGAAAGAAAGAAAAATAAAAATAAAAGGGAGATCTCTCTTGAAACTAAACCGGACCTTGTTTTGTAACACCTTACTGTCCTCTTTGTTTCATATGACTAACACCAGCAGAAAAATAATTTCGAACTAGCTAGCTAGGGTATGTACGTACCAGTGGCCAACCATATACGTTGAAAATCTTTGGTACCAAAATATAACATGCATGGCAAACTATCTCTCTCTCTCTCTTTCTCATATACATATATTATTTTTTGAGTGAGCCTATGGTGCTATGCATAGCACGGATGGGGTCCGTGCTACGGCTCAAAATTTGACTTTTTAAAATCCTAACGGTCGATCCAACCGTTCAATGTGATAACCATATGAATATGTACTTGCAAACTAAATTTTATATTTTTTCGAATTTTTTTACTATTTTTTTAGATAGGTAGAATTTTGATGGTCCAGAATTTTCAGAAAACACTGATTTTTCTACCTATCAAAAAAAATAGTAAAAAAATTCGAAAAAATATAAAATTTAGTTTGCAATGAAATATTCATATGGTTATCACATTGAACGGTTGGATCGACCGTTAGAATTTTGAAAAGTCAAATTTTGAGCCGTAGCACGGACCCCATCCGTGCTATGCATAGCACCATAGCCTCACTCTTATTTTTTTGACTGAGCATAAATAATACTATTTCAGAGTTCGATGAATTATTTTTTTTTCCTTGACCTAGCAGCTTATTTATTATTTATTTGAAAGCTAATACAATTATACAGTCAATGCCACACCAGGTTGATGCCATACTGGTGATTCTTCAAATTATAATCAATCCAACTACTTCTACCTTGAACAACAAAAGGACACAAAAATTGAAAAAAGAAGAAGGAATAAACCCAATCACATGACAATAAACAATCTCCACAAAATGAAATTATATATTTAATTCACTAATTAAATAGTTAGAAAATTACGAAACTTTTATTAACTTTTAAGGAAGTTCCAAAATTTAACATGTTATATATTTTTTTCATAATTTTAATTGTATGTATCGGAACTAACAAAATTTGACCATATTTTATTATTCAAATAATTTTCGATCAAATATAGAAGAATTTGTTCACCATTATTTTTTTTTTGACTATTCTCAATGAATTATCTCATCAATAATTACTTATAAAATTTCTTTCAGACCGTTCGAAATTTGAATCAATATGAATTTGTACATGATTGATAAGCAGTAATTAATGGCAGGAATTATTTAAACAAAAAGCTTCATGAATTCTACTTCCATAATTGATAGCAGGAATTAATTAAAAGTAAAATAAGAAGGTATTTAATAAGGGAAATAAATCTGCTGCGATTCCAAAGAACCGCAGAGACTTTGCCTTTTCAAATTCAACTATTAATTTTTTGAAATGCACGAATCTCAAAAGCAATTAGTTGTTATGCACGAATCTCAAAATATATAAATAGCTGGATTTGAAAAAGCAGGATCTGCGATTCTTTGAAATCGCAGCAGATTTATTTCCATTTAATAAGGGGACAAAATTGGATTAAAAATAAAAAAATTCTCTTAGTTCTCAAAAAGTAGAATTCATGTGCTTAGAACAGCACTCCTCTTGTCTTTTTGTAATATTTTGGATTTTTTTTTTGAAAAACGGAGGAATCCTATTTTTAATTGTTGATGCTCGCCTCTGTGTTGTCACTTCTCAATTATCAATCAATCAATCAATCGGCTCTCTGCTATCACTTTTATTTGAATAATAAAAAATTACTCTGGATCTACTGAGTAATTTTTTTTTAGGGTAATTATATCTTGGGTAATTATATCTTCCCCCATCTATCCATCCCCCATTTCATCCCCCAACTAACTAACTACCTTTTCTAACTATAATTCAAAATTCTAACTACCAAATGGCCCTACAAATTAATTACCTAATTTTCTCTATTTATTTCTTTTCTCTTTCTCCCTCTCTCTCCCACCTCTCCCACCTCTCACTCTCCACCTCCGCCTCCACCTCCGCCTGCCTCTCCCACCTCTCCCTCTCGGCCTCCCTCTCCCACCTCCACCTCCGTCTCTCACCTACGTCTCCCACCTCCGCCTCCTCTCTCTCCCACCTCCGCCTCCGCCGGAGTAGATCCATCACTGTCGACCGCCGGGTCAGATCCGAGTTATTTGCAAAGAACAAAGCTTCATTAATGGTGAATTAGAACAGTGCGTACTAAGTACATACGGATGAATACTTAATGTTTT
This sequence comes from Carex littledalei, assembly GCA_011114355.1. Taxonomy (NCBI): domain Eukaryota; kingdom Viridiplantae; phylum Streptophyta; class Magnoliopsida; order Poales; family Cyperaceae; genus Carex; species Carex littledalei. Next base: position 4,920,467 of record CM022087.1, read on the forward strand.
AGAGATGAATACTTCAACGTTTATGGATGAATACTTAATATCTTAGGTATAAATACTTTAACTTATATGTATGAATACTAGGCGGACCCTTTTTTTTATTGAAGATCTATGAGTAACTTAAAAATTTGAGTTTGAATACGGACCAATATTTGCGTAGATTTAGTCCGCATCTGAACTCAAATTTTGGGTTATTTTAGGAGTTTCGATTTCCATTTGATGTGCGGCTCTCTCATAGGTTTCGGATCTTCTTAAAATAACTCAAATTTTGAATGCATTCGGACTGTATGATTAGAATCCGAATTCCATCCCACGCGGTTCCTTCATTTCGAAGGAAGAAATCCATAACTGCTTTTTTCTGGTAGTGCACACGATTCCTTTCAGAAACAAAAAAAAAAAAAAAAACACGGTTCCTTTCAGGGGAAGAAATCCAGATCTGCTTTATTTCTGATATTTCTGGCTACTTTCTTTTTATTCCGCATTAACAAGAATATTTGAGGATATAATTAATTTAAAGTAAACTTGCGGAAAAATATTAAAATGTTCAAAATTTAGGAGACCGAAATTCAAACACATTTTCAGTGCGGAAAACAAAACTAAAAAATAGAGGGCTACTATTTATAACTCCGATCGTCCGAAGATTGCTATTTATAATTTTGAGGTACGAGCAGAGGATTAAGATCAGGGCAAAAAGAGGCTAAAGGAGGTGATCTTAATCTGCGCTAAGGAACCAATGTTCGGCAGGATTAAGCGGCTAAGGAAGCTAAATGATGCGGATTAAGCCTTAAGAAGGGTTAATCCCTTGTTGCCGAACGGCCCCAGTCTAAGATCACTGTTTGAGAATCAGCTGTCAACCGCTGCTATTTAAATCTCAGCCCTTCAAATGCTATTATTTAAATGGTTAGGATCAGAATTTTAAATACCGACCTTTCTATATTATGATTTATGGAATTCGTCTAATATTTTTCTAGAAGTTTATGAAATTTTATATTTTCGGGAATTTAGAGTATTTTAGTAGTAAATCTCATTCTCGATTTGGTAGTCCATGATTCAAATATAATTGGAAATTATTACTTTTATAATACAAATAGTATAATAAAATTATTTTAAAATGCCAGTAAAAACATTTATAAATTCTACAAATGGTTGGAGTTTATTGATAACAAATTAACTTGATAATATTGACAAAAGCTGGTAATTACTTTAGCAATAAAATAGCAAAATTTAGTGTATTAAAATATACATGTTTTAAATTTTTCGTCAAACTAAGATGGTAAATTTGTGGTAACATGACCAGAAAGCATTAGGCATGCATGTTGTCTGCCTTATAGTTGAATTATGCATGAACTTTTGTGTAATTTGAAAGTAATTTGATAATCTATCATATATCATTAAAATTGGATCGTTATAATTTTAAGTTATTTGATAAATGGTCAAACTGACATCAACTTTTTATGCATAATGTATAGGTTATATTCTAACTGTAAGATTTTTAAACTTAGAAATAATTTGACGGCTGTCCGTCGAGATTATCGAGTTAATACAGTGTTGAATAGATCCCTACTCTACAAATAATAAAATCATCAGATAAATTATTCTGAAATATATGTTTAATTCAAATATTCATTCGAAAGATGGTGAATTAAAATAGAAGTACAAAAAATTGTCACTGTGATCTCTAGTTTCTAATTCGCAAGCATCTAATTTAATAGTGACTTCGCAAACTATTCATCCTTTTTTATTTTGTGATTTGCATATTATTCGTTTAATGCGTGAATTATTTACATACACAAATTTTACAGATAAATCTCATTTGATATGTATTTTTTTGCGAGTATCTCTTCGAATTCAGCTTTTTCAATAATGCTGAGTTGTCTCTATCTTTTTTTTTTCAAGTAGAACTAGAGTGTTTTTAAGTTTATCAAACTCCTTTGTAAACTTAACTCTAAAATCTATTAAATTAACTTCAAAAAATTATATATTCTAGTTGTAAGATTTTTTAAATTAGAAACTATTTGACAGCTGTCGAGATTATCGAGTTAATATAGTGTTCAATAGATCCCTACTCTTCTACGAATAATACAATCATCAGATAAATTATTCAAAAATATATGTTTAATTCATATATTCATTCCAAATATGTTAAATTGAAATAACATAGAAGTAAAAAAAGTTTGTCACCGTGATCTCTAGTTCCTAATTCTCAAGCATCTAATTGAATAGTGACTTCGCAAACTATTTACTCTTTTTTATTTAGTGATTTGCACATTATTGGTTTAATGCGAGAATTATTTACAGACACACAAACTTTAGAGATAAATCCCATTTGATATGCATTTTTTTTAGTCTTAGATATCTTCGACTTCAGCTTTTTCACTGATGTCGAGTTGTCTCTGTCTTTCTTTTAGCTCAAGTCAAGTCAAGGAAAAGTGAAAGAATCTTAACCCGTAGAAAACGACAACTATTTTCTCAATTTATTCTCCCTACTTCGACTTTTCAACTTTAAAACTTTATCGTCGGAAAGAGAAAGCATCATCATAATTTATTATTGGAAGAATTTCCAGTGTGCCTATATAAAACTTTTAAAATAGCCAATTTCTCCGTTAAAACATTATAAATTGCAATTGTTTTTTATGAAGAAGGAAATTGCCGAAAAATATTGCAACTTCCGAAAATTTCTTATTCAGAATTTGACATAATTTTGATCTCCTCATATGCCTTATGCAATATTTCGATTGAAACATATGCAATAAATTTGAAAGGTGTATGCAATAAAGGGGCCGTTCAGCAAGAGGAGACTAAGTCTCTTCAAGTCTCCTTTAACTTCTTTAATCATTTAATCTTTCTTAACACCAGATTTTTAGCGAGGATTAAGATCATCTCCTCTAGTTTTCTTCTGTCCGAATCTTATTCCTCTGCTCAAGTCTTAAGACACCTCTACCTATAAATTAAGGCTCCTTAACTTTTAGCTAAATATTAAAATAACCAAACATGAGCTCCTTAGCACGAATTAAAATTTAATCCTACTTGTATTGCTGAACAACCCCCGTGGAATTTAGACAAAATTCTTGAAGTCAGTTTGATTCATACTTCAGGGCACATCATTTTCCCACAAGCATTTTATATAATTTTTTAAGCAAAAGGCTCGTTTTGCATTGCTGCAAATCAGTATTCAGTAGGCAAGAAATACCAAGCTTGTGCTTAGCCAGTTGGCCGGTTTGTTTTGTCATGTCACTTGTGTTGGGTTGCAATTAGATGTTAATCTCATTCTTTTTTCTTCTTATTTTTTTAGAGCATTTGAACCCGAAAATTTTATTCATATTCTAAAAAAAAACTAAATTCCAAATATGACTTCAGATTTCTGAAATTTCGAGATGTGCCCCTACCACTGGCTCACTACAAAAATAGGACAGTATTCGTGAGGTTTTTTTCGCGATACTGTCGGTATACTCGCGGATACTCCCGTCGCTAATAGAAAAAGTACATTTTTGTCGATATACTCTCGCAGATAGTTACTTTTTACCCTCGCGGATACTGTCCCATTCTTGTAGTGTAGCATCTGCTAGCGGTAGAAGTTTCTTAAAGCACTTATATATACTTCGAGGTGTGCCCCTACCACTGTTGGCATTTGACCTCCAATCTACAGTTCCCGGATTCAATTCCCATTTGTAGTGTATTTTTAGATCAACTTTTTACTTCTATAAAAACAAGGAAAAAAAAATGTCATAACGGTGAATAAAATACCAGTTCTATTGGGAATATTTCTCAATTTTTATATATCATATATGAGTAGGGTTAAAATGCATCATTAGTTTTGTGCTCCAATCATGCTCCACGTCATTTTTTCTAATTTTAAAGTCTAAATAGTCGATCCAAACTGCTCAATATGAACTTCATATTAAAATGTTCTTGGAGACCAAATTTTATATTTTTTGGAACTTCTTTACTATTCTTTTAGGCAGGTACAAAATCACTGTTTTGGATGGTACATAATGTTCCGAAAATAATGGTTTTGTACCTATCTAAAATAATAGTAAAAAAATTAAACAAATATAAAATCTGGTCTCCAAGAACATTTTAATATGAAGATCTTATTGAGCGGTGTGGATCGACTGTTTGGACTTTGAAAATGGAGAAAATGACATGGAGCATGATTGAAGCACAAAACCAATGGTGCATTTTAACCCTACTCATTATATATATAGGAGGGGTCCACTTACAACATTTGTAAGTTATAACATATTACAACAATTCGGTTTTGTGATTTTAAAAGTCCAAACAATCGATCTAAACCGTTCAACATGATATCTATATTAAAATGTGCTTGAAGATAAAATTTTACATTTTTTTAAATTTTTTTACTATTTATTAAGTATTTTACAAAACTGTTATTTTTCAGTGGTCCATAATTTATGTGCATTTAAGCAGCCCATAATTTATTTGTATTTTACAAAAAGTATTTATGTGCATTTAAGCAGCCCGTAATTTATTTTGGAGGCCTCAAGCCTGTCGGTGCACCATATGCCGTCTTTCTCCTATGCGATTATTGGGTACGAGTTTTTTTTTTTTTTTTCAGGATCTCCAGCGTCTCGAAGAGTTGAAGACCTCGAAGTCAGCATTCTTTCCTCGCCAATTTTTTAAATTTATATTTTTTAACAAAAAATAAAAATTCAAATGGTCATGTTCGGATTAAATCTCGGATACTGGCATAAATGCAGTCTGAAAACGCGATTTATTCAGAGGTGAAACACAAGGTGAATTTATATAAAGAGGGTAGATGCAGGAAAACCGACCGTAAACCATTTTACATTACTTTTAATGCACGTCGCCGAAACACTTAATTTTTGGTCTTCAGCAACCGGCGTCCTAACCGGTCTCTGATGCCGGTCGCTGAAGTCCCATTTTGTTGTAGTGGTTTTCGACTAGCGAAGTTAGTATTTCACCAAATAAAATGCATACCTAATATTGTTAAATTTGTGCGGAAAATAGTATGATGATTTGAATATTCTGTTATTGCAAATCTGAGTTGTGTTGATGTACAGTGGCTGTTTTATAGCCGAAAAGAAAGAAGAAAAATAACGGTCAATAATTTTACCGTTTGCTATCTAATTCTAACGGGTGCCTATAATTTCTAAAAAAGGAAAAAGATTGAGTAGCTTTATTCTCTAAATATAGTAGCTCTTTTTTTTCTAAAAACAAGCCAATGATGAGATTAAATCCTAATTGGATTCTGAGGCTTGATTAGTCCCTAATCTTCTTGATTCTCAACACTCCCCCTCAAGTTAGGCGTGTAGATGTCGATCAACCCTAACTTGCGTATATTTTCTTCAAATGGCTTGGGATCTAATCCTTTTGTAAAGATGTCCGCCAATTGTTCTTCGCTTCGTACAAAGGGAGTTTCGATTTCTTTCGCTTGAATTTTTTCTCGAATGAAATGGCAATCCACTTCAATATGTTTAGTTCTTTCGTGAAACACGGGATTGGATGCTATATGCCTCGCCGCTTGATTATCGCAAAACATTTTTATTGGTGCTTGAATTTTAATTCCCATATCCGCAAGAAGTTGCTTGACCCATGTCAACTCGCTTGCGGTTGAAGCCATGGCACGATACTCCACTTCGGCACTTGATCGAGCCACGACGCTTTGTTTCTTGCTCTTCCATGTGACTAAATTTCCGCCTACAAATGTGCAAAAGCCGGTTGTCGATTTTCTATCGAAGCTTCCGGCCCAATCTGCATCGGAATAGCCACATAGATCGTTAGAATTATTATTTTTCATCCACACCCCTTGCCCGGGTGTTCTTTTTAAATACCTTAGAATTTTATTTATTGCTTCTAGATGTGGTGTTCTTGGGGTATGCATAAATTTACTAATTTGGCTTACCGAAAAAGAAATATCGGGTCGTGTAACGGTAAGATATATTAATTTTCCTACAAGTCTTTGGAATTGATTTATGTCATCTAAACATTCACCATCTTCGGAATTTAGTTTGTATTTGCCATCTATTGGTGTTGAGGCCGGCTTACATCCTAATTTTCCGGTTTCTTTTAGTAAATCTAAAGTATATTTTCTTTGAGAAATAAATAGACCTTTATTTGAACGTGCTATTTCTATTCCTAAAAAATATTTTAAATAACCAAGATCTTTGATATCAAATTTTCTTTTTAATTGAGATTTAATTCCCTCAATTTCCTCTAAATTATTTCCGGTGATTATAATGTCATCTACATACACTAATATGATGGTAGTGTCATTATTTTCAATTTTAACAAAAAGTGAATGATCGGCACTACTAATTTTAAAATTACAAGAAATTAAATAAGTGCTTAGTTTGCCATACCATGCCCTTGGAGATTGCTTCAATCCATAAATTGATTTCTTCAATTTGCAACCTATTTCTTGATTATTTTCTTTTTCATGACCGGGTGGTAAATTCATATATACCTCTTCTTCAAGTGTTCCTTGAAGAAATGCGTTTTTTACATCCATTTGGTATAATTTCCAATTTTGGTTTACCGCAATGGAAAATAAAATCCTTACGGTGTTCATTTTGGCCACCGGTGCAAAGGTCTCATGGTAGTCTATACCATATGTTTGGGTATAACCTTTGGCAACTAAGCGTGCCTTGTACCGTTCTATAGTACCATCGCTATTGTATTTAATTTTGTACACCCATTTACATCCTACGGGTTTTTTATTTTTTGGTAATTGTATAACCTCCCAAGTTTCATTTTTTTCTAGTGCTTCTAACTCCTCATTCATGGCTTTGCACCAAATTGGATTTCTTATAGCTTCATGGTAACTATTTGGTTTTTGTTCCTTTGAAATAGAGGTTAGAAATACCTTATGTGGAGATGAAATATTTTTATAAGAAATAAATTGTTGAATAGGATATTGTACCTTGTATGTCACAAAGTCCCTTAGTCTTGTCGAGGGTTGTATTTGTCTTGATGACCTTCTTAATGGTGTTCCCTCCACATTTATTTCTTCCTCTTCCTCATTTTGTGAGATTTCTTCTATCTCACCTTCGTTTTCTATTGAATTTATATTTTCTTCCGGAATATTGATTTGTGGCAATATTATATTACTTGGTGATTCTTGAATGTCGATTTCTTTATCAACATTTTTATAATAAGGCTCATTTTCTAGAAATGTTACATCTCTCGAGATGTAGAATTTTTGATTAATTGGATCATAGCATTTGTAGCCCTTTTTTTGTGAGGAGTATCCCAAAAAAATGGCTTTGATAGAAGTATAATCCAATTTATCTAGTTTATTTTTGTGTACATAGCATTTACATCCAAATACTCTCAAATGGCCTATGTTAATTTTTCTTTGGTAAAGGATTTCCAATGGACTCTTATAATTTAAATTTGCACTAGGCAATCTATTTATTAAATATGTTGAAGTAAGAACGGCATCCGACCAAAAAATTTTTGGAACATTATTTTGAAATAAAAGTACCCTAGTCATTTCAAGAAGGTGTCGATTTTTTCTTTCCGACACTCCATTTTGTTCGGGTGTATAAACACAAGTAGTTTGATGTAAAATTCCTTTTTGCTTAAAGAAGCTTGAGAAATTTTGATTTACAAATTCCGTTCCATTATCGGATCTAAAAATTTTAATTTTTGCATCAAATTGGGTTTCTATAAAATTATAGAATTCTTGAAAATATGAAAAAACTTCACTTTTATTTTTTAATAAATATAACCAAGTTGTGCGAGAGAAATCATCTATAAATATAACAAAATATTTATATCCATTAAATGATTCAATTGGGGAAGGTCTCCATACATCCAAATGGATTAAATCAAAAGGTTTTTCACTCTTATTACTTGATAAATAAAAAGGTAATCTAGTGTGTTTTCCTAATTTACACACGTCACAATTACTACAATCTAATTTTGAAAAATCAAAAACATATTTTAAGATTTTGTCGAAAGTTTGCCCAATTCTTCTATGCCAAAGAGTTCCTAAATCTTCTTGTCTCTTGACACTAAAATTAGTTTTGTCATGATTTAAATTATAGAGTCCATTTTGTAAAAAACCTTCACCAATCACCTTCTTGGTTATCCATTCCTGAAAAATCACATTTTTTGATGAAAAAATGACTTCGCAATTTAATTCATTTGTGATTTTACTAATGGATAACAAATTGGATGAGCAATTTTCAACATACAAGACATTTGGTAGTTCCTTGGAAAAAATACTAATTGTACCTATTCCTCCAATTTTCATTTTTTCACCGTTGGCAACAATTACAAATTCTTTGGTCTTGCATTCTTTAAAATTGTTCAACAATTTTTTATTTCCTGTCATGTGGTCAGTCGCACCAGAATCTAGAATCCAATTTTGAATTTCAGAATTGAAAATTAAATTGAATGCAATACCAGAGTTTTTGAGACTGTTTTGCTGAAGCAGCACAGAGAGCTGCTGCACTAGTTGTCGCATTTGATCCGGATCCGAACCGCCTCTTGAGTCGGTTTGGTCTAACCCCATTCGATCGCTGGAGACCCCTTCCTCATTTGGTTCACTCGGACCCGCTTTCTCTCTTTGAGCTCCGAAACCCTTCTTCTCCCCTCTTCTGTCATCGCGATACTCCCCCTTTCTTGTACCACCGAAGCCACCTTTCTCTCGGACTGGGCGGAGGTGGGGATGGAGGAACCAGCAACCGTCCCGTTTGTGACCCGCGCGGTTGCAGTGGTCACAGCGGTCGGTGCTAGGAGCTCCTCTCCCCTTGCTGCCATCTCTAAGGTTTTGGAAGGGTTGAGCGATGAAAGCTTTGTTCTCTGAGACTTGCGTGTTTTGGGGATTCATCAGCAATCTTCTCGATTCTTCCCTTTCTATGGTTGCAACGATTTCATCAAAAGAGGGTAGCTCGGTTGAGAGAAGGATTTGGGAGCGAACAGCTTCGTAGCTTGAATCCAGTGAGCCCAGATAAGTAAACACTAAATCTTGATCGGCTCTTTTTTGTATCTCTTCTGGATTTGTTGTTGGAGGGAGGTAGATTTTGAGCTCCTCCCATTTTGTTGTGATTTCTGTCACGAGTTGTGTGTTGGTTTTGTTGCCTCCTTGTTTGATTTGGGCTAGTTCTTGCTTGAGGCTGAAAATATGGGCGAAATTGTGCTGTTGGCCGTATCTCTTTTTTGCTGTATCCCACACTTCCTTTGATGAGTTGAGATACATGAAAAATTGGGAAATTTGGGGTTCCATTGTATTTATCAACCACGACATGATCATGTGATCAGTCGATTGCCACTCTTCTATTTTCTGGTTTTCTTCGTCGGTTGGTTCCAGTCTTTTTGCTGGTTCGGGTTTTTTCTTTGTCCCAGTGACAAAGGTCATTTTTCCTCTGCCACTGAGTGCTAACATGACCGATCTCGACCATGGGATGTAGTTTCTACTCCCAGAGAGTATTATGGCTGTCAATTTTGCATTGTCGGATTGTTGTGACATCGTTTCTGGTTTTTTGTTGATACTGGTATTGTTTACCAGTTTTCTGGTTTTTTGTGAGATTGGGTTTTTGTTGGCTCAGTGGCTCTGTGACCCTCTCTTGTTTGTTTTACTGGTATGAACTCAGCTCTGATACCATGTTAAATTTGTGCGGAAAATAGTATAATGATTTGAATATTCTGTTATTGCAAATCTGAGTTGTATTGATGTACAGTGGCTGTTTTATAGCCGAAAAGAAAGAAGAAAAATAACGGTCAATAATTTTACCGTTTGCTATCTAATTCTAACGGGTGCCTATAATTTCTAAAAAAGGAAAAAGATTGAGTAGCTTTATTCTCTAAATATAGTAGCTCTCTTTTTTCTAAAAACAAGCCAATGATGAGATTAAATTCTAATTGGATTCTGAGGCTTGATTAGTCCCTAATCTTCTTGATTCTCAACAAATATAAATCAAATGTGGACATTCCAGCAGGGCAATGAGGGGGTGCGAAGACTTTCCAGTAAGGGGCCGTTACACCTTTAATTTGATCCATCGCATATAATCTCAGCTCTATTCGATCTGTACCCGGCACACCAGGAGATTGAACCTGTTAGGAGGGTGTTGAACCACATAGAAGACGTTGGCATGCCCTGCATAGATACAACTCGGTATATTTTTACTTTAACTATTAGTTTCTTTTTAAGACTATTACTTTTTTAGAGACTATATATTAGAGTTATATAATCGTATTTAATTTAATTTATATTTGTACTCAATCTTTTTGTGTTGCATCTGTGATTTATATTCTGGATATCATGAACGGCTCATGCACAACGACAGATAATAGTACGTCATTATTCAGTAAAAAGACAAAAATCAAAGCAAAACGAGTGCTGGAAACAAGTTTCCCTCGGTGGAAAACCCTATCCTAGTCTGAGTTTCACCGATGGGCAAAAGACAGACTTGGCGCCCGGGGTAGTGTTTCTAGGAGCATCTCCATCGGCTTTCATATTCAATTGCAAATTCGCGCTGGCGTCTGACGTGGCAATTTCATTTCCTCAACTATCGATGGAGAAGGAATAGAAAATATGTAGGCTTTCATTTCGCTGAAATCACCGACTTCTCGCGGAGAATTTACGCTTCGCTCAATGGATTTCATAAAATAGATGCTCCTTCCTCTCAGCGCAGACGAAGCTGCGTTTTCCTCTCCCCCTTCCCGTTCCCATTCCTCCGCAGATCTGAGCCCGTCGCCACTGCCTCCGCTCTTCCCCTCTCCCCCTTCCACTTCCCATTCCTCCGCTCTTCCCCTCTCCTCCTTCCCCTTCCCATTCCTCCGCAGCTTTGAGCCAAGAATTCGAAGTATGCGGCACAAATACTGTCAGACAAGAGTTTCTAAGTGCTTTCAAAGAAAATCAAATGAAAGTGGTGGGCGGGGTTAGTGAAGTGAAGTGGTGAGGCGGGCTAAGGTTAGCGAAGTGAAGTGCTGAATGGAAATGACGGAGAAGAAAGAAAGAGGTCAACCAAAAAAAATATCTCTGGCGGTCAAAATAAAATTTAATTTAATTTCATGAATGTAAAGGGATTGAAATTAAAATCAAATGAAATTGTAATTATCTTCATAACGGGTTATTTGCCATTGCAAATGCTTTCACCAATAGAGATGCTATAATATATAGGTTCTGAGTTTCTTTTTCCATTTTCGTGGTACTTTTAGAATTTTATTTTTTTAGAATGTTACAAATATAAAAAGGTCGACAACACTGGTGTTCCAGTTACTGAGCATCAAGAGCCCAGCAGTGACACGTGGAGATGCCCGGCTCCACCAACGGTTAAGTAGCTAGTTTACTTATTTAATGTTACAGGGTTGGAATCAAATAGCTATTCAGATGGGTGGACCTATCATGGTACCGGCTGACACGATACAACAGACCTGGGAAGGTTCTTGGGATGCTACCAAGCAAAGAAGTGGATGCTGGAGGCGGAAAACTTGGGCCTCGTACATCATGTGTACGATTTGGCACATTTGAAAACACCGCAACAGAGTAATTTTTGGGGAGCGGATCACAAGACCAAGTGAGATCAAAAGGGCGAACAGCTGAAGAAAGATGAGATTGCATGGTCACTGTTCGTAGAGAACAGTGCCTGGTGTTTCTTTTTGTTTTCATTATTGTTGTTTTATTGATGTAACAAAACCTTCTTATTATTGCAATACAACCCTTGACAGTCTTTGTCAAGTTTTCACAAAAAAAAAAGAGAGCCCAACAGTGAGATGTGTCGTCGTTTTATTCGTAACATTTAACAAAATATAAATTAAATTGATAGTATTGTTGTTGAAAAAAATTATAAATAGCAAAATCACCATAAATCGCGGTTGCGACCCATGAACCACAAGAAATCACTGTGGTCCATGAAGTGCAGTGACTGATTGCAGCCCACTAGCCACAATGAGTGAGCTTTGAATCATTGCGGTTTAGATTTGCCAACACGAAACAAACTTGAGCCGTTCATTGATTACTGGTCACGTATCGTAATAGTTCCTTAAAAATTGAAAAAATGAAAAAAGAAAAAGATGATCTTATTATTTTCATTTATTATTTTTTTAATGCTATGAGTATTTAAAAAAAATACTATGAATAAAAGAAATCGGGTTGTGGTGCCTCTGCAAGCTTATATATACGATACTTATATTTTTAATGATGTAGTTTTGGTCATTGGTTCGCTGTTAGCTAGATAGTTACACACACCGACGTATCATAACCCGGAAACTATGCAGGGATCCTCCAATGAAATAAAATATCTTCGCTCCATCTAAAACAGGAGAATATTTGATGTTTTTAGCAAATTTAAGATTCATGCTGATCAAGTTCGCACGAATCTTGATACAAATATGATGGCTCTAACCGGGTATTGAACCGCCCCCACTTCTAACACCTTGTTAGAAGATCGGAATGCTCTCTCAAGGGGGTGGAGGAGGAATATAAAAGTTCTTCTTTTTGCATTTTTTTCTTGAAGCGATCTAAGCCCAATCTAGCGGGAAGAGAGAAAAGTCATTTTCTTATTTGTGATTTGATTCCAGAAGAGAGTAGAGAGAGATGGACCAATTTCCTTTTTTTTTGTCTAACGGAGGAGAAGATAACGTCGTCAGTCTTGATTAACAAATCACGATGGAATCATGATGAAATTATATCATACGGTGATGAAACGCTTTGGAGGATAGTGTAGTCCAAAGGGCTTCGGACAAAATCCGTTCCCAACCCGGAAACTACGCAGGGATCCTCCAATGAAATAAAATATCTTCGCTCCATCTAAAACAGGAGAATATTTGATGTTTTTAATATTATTTATGTTAAATTATATTTAAAAAATATAAAATGTTGTTGTATATATATATATATATATATATATATATATACACACGAGGAGGGATCAACTTATAATATTTGTAAGTTACAACATCTTATAACAATTCAAGGAAATGTCTAAAAACAGTGTTTTGTAAAATACTTAATAAATAGTAAAAAAATTCAAAAAAGATGTAAATTTTTATCTTCAAGCACATTTTAATATAGATATCATGTTGAACGGTTTGAATCGACTGTTTAGACTTTTAAAATCACAAAATCGAGTAAGTGGATCCCTCCTCTTTTATAAAATACTTAAATACTATAAATTTAAAAAAATTAGCGAGGAAAGAATGCTGACTTCGAGGTCTTCAACTCTTCGAGACGCTGGAGATCCTGAAAAAAAAAAAAAAAACTCGTACCCAATAATCGCATAGGAGAAACACATAAATCAATATCAGTTTTTAAAGGCTGGAGTCTACTAGTGTTGCAAAGAAACGATTAGCAATGACATAATCAACAGATATGACGATAAATGCGGTATAAAGAAAGTAGCAACGAAGTGCAAGCACGATAGTTAAACGTTTTATTCATGCATGCGGAAGGTTACTGCATACTGTATATGCAGATTTTAATGCGGACTTATATATGCGAATTTTAAATAAAAATTTAGAGATATATATTTATATTTTATACTACATGTATATGTAGTATATGAGAAACTTCACTTAAACATATATATAGTATATATAGAGCTGCTCATATGTAATATGAGGAGGGTTCAAATGCCTCAATTTTCATGCCTTCATCATGCCTCCATTTTTTAAAACTTTAATAACTCAAAATTTAAAACTTAAAAGTCAAAATAAAACCGTTGGATATGATTTATATCATTTTATCTATGCACGTATAAAAAATTATGACATTTCAATTTTGTTTTGGTTGTCATCAAGAGCTTGTAAAAAACGTAATAATGTGGATAATTTCTAGATGTTGATTTTTCAACTTATTGATTCACATAAAAACAAAATCAAAATGTGATAATTTTTTATGAGCACATAGATAAAATGATGTAGATCATATCCAACAGTTTTATTTTGACTTTTAAGTTTTAAATTTTGAGTCATTAAAGTTTTAAAAATGGAGGCATGGTGGAGGCATTGGAACCCTCATGTAATATATATACTTATATGGAACGCCAACGCATATTTACAAGTATAATAAATAAATGTCCAACAGCTGCTTTAATTTGAAAATAACTAATAGGTTATAAATGCAACTCCTTTAATTCGAAGTCAGTTGTAGCCAATAGCCAATAATGGGCCATAAATTCAGCTGCTCAAATCATTCGGCCCAAATTAGTAATAAAATAATGTAAATACTGAATTCACGTGAATTTCAACCAAAGCGTCTGTTTGGAGTAACTGGTATAATAGCACTTCTTCAATCCTAACTCTTAAAAACAAAAGAAATAAACTTTTTGAGTCTATAAAAAAAACTGCATAGACTATGAGAAGCTTCACTTGTGTCCGGATGAGTATAAAGAACTGAGTCCGGGTTTTATTGCATATCCGATCCTTTTTTTAATTAATAAATGTTTGATCAGAACTTGGAATTTTTTTTAATTAATTAAAATAAATATTTGTATAGATTGTATGCGGTCTGTATGGACTGCATATGTGGCTGTATATGCAAAACCGCATATATGGGACTGCATGAAGATCTTAATACAGTTTCCGACTGCATATGCATATGCGGTCCATGCAGCCGTATTTAACAACACTGGTAGAAACTTTATATACTCTTTTGAAAGTGATATTATCTACTTATATAATATTATGATCATTTTTTGAACTACACTTGAAAAAATTCTTTATGAAAGAAAATTTGCTCGTGGCAAATTTAAACAAATATTTTTTTTAAAATATAAAAATTATATATTACGAAGAACAACACAATCAGATGCATAGTAATTTATGCAAAGTAATAAAAAACTTACATTATTTTAAAATCTTATTATATCTTAAACAAAACAAACAAACTTTTAAAAGAAAGAAATAACTATACACAATTTTTTTTTATCAAAATAAATAAAATGAAAAAATTACCTTAAACTTCTTCATAAAAAAAAAAAAAAATAACGAAGGAGATCAGTATTGAGGTGACGTAACGGACTAATAAGAAGTTAAAGAACCCAATCACAGTATAGATTAGTCACAGCTCGCCAGATTGTGGAACAAAGAATCGAATTCATATCACCTAAAGTAACTAAAATTTTGAGTTTATATCTGGACCAGATCTGTTATGGCACGCATATTAAAGGAACCCCGTGCATTTCATCCCGGCCCTGATTGGCCCAAATTATGATCGAACGGTATGAACCTAAACTCATAATTTGAGTTACTTCAGAGATTGTGACAGCCTAAGCAAGCCGTTTGATCCGCAGACATTCGATAACTTAACCCCCATCGCACCGTCCATCCCTTAGATTATCATTCGTCCTTTTTCCCTTCTTCTCCGTCGCTCTTTCTCTCTCCTCCCCTTCTCTCCCCTCCACAGCCGTCCGATCTACCCCCTTCCCCTCCGAGCCCCTCCAATCGATTGCACCACTTGTCACTCACTCCATTTACCATCCCTACTCCCCCTTCTTCCACTTCTACTGGCGCAACCTCGCCAGTGACAGACAGAAAGGAGTATGAGTAGCGCGCTGGAGAATGTGGTGGAGGCGGTGCGAGTGCTGAACCACGATACGCTCTCGTGCAACCGCGTGGCAGCGAACCAATGGTTAGTTCAATTCCAGCAATCCCACGCCGCTTGGGAGGTGGCTACCTCGCTTCTCACCACTCCTTCTCTGACTCTCCCTCCCGGTTACAACTTCGAGGCGCATTTCTTCGCTGCTCAGATTCTTCGTCGCAAGGTTTTCTCATCCATCTCTTTTCTATCGACTTCAATGTTAAACGAAATTCAATTTGTAGTTGATTTTTTGACCAATTTTGCTTTTGTTTGTTTTGCAGATCAAAAGTGAAGGATACAACCTAAATCCTAGAGTCAAGACCGACTTGCTCAATGCTCTTCTCCTAGCAGCTCAAAGGTTTAGCACGGGACCGTCTCAGGTGAGGTGCTTGTCTCCTCTTGACATATCATCAAATTAACAATGATAAGTATTAGTAAGGATGTAACTGTAAATTTAACTTCAACAGTTACTGACCCAAATATGCCTGGCATTGTCGGTACTGATGCTAAGGATGGAGGATCAAAAGACAACCATTGAACAATTGTTCAGCAGCCTCGAAAAATTACAGGCTCAAAACAATGGCTATATTGCAGTTTTAGAGCTGCTCACTGTCTTGCCAGAAGAGGTAACTGAGGATTTGATTGGAGGCACCAGTGCTGACTCCCAAACCCGAAGCTGCTTCAAAAGAGAGGTTAATTTTAAAAATGGACAAAAAATGCTTAGTTATACCTATGTCTCTAATTAAAGCATGCATCTAACCTGTTTCAACAATGTAATTTCAGGAAGTAGAGTTAAGTTAGTTGGGGTACCTGAGTGTTTATTTATTTTTCTCAAAGCACCCTTAAAATGAGGTAAAAGAATGCAATATCTTCAGAGATATTGAGGAAACTTATAACAGTACATGACAAAAATAGTATAACATCTTATGAAAACATATTACAACATAACATAATATATTACTGAACAGAACTGCAACAACTGAAAAGTTGAGGTGTTCATGTACAATCGAGCACTGAAAATGCTAACTACATTTGGTTTGTAGTGTTTTACGTAAAATTTGTAATTGTCTCAATGTAGCTTCTTTCTTATACGCCAACTGTTTTGGAGTTTTTAATTATGCAATCTGAGCGGAGGCTGGATGATGGCCTTCTGTTCCATGAGAGGAACAGAAAAATTGTAAAATGCTTGTTGAGTTGGGTAAGTGCACTCTTTTCTTTTATTCTCTGTATCAACATTTTAACTTCATCTCTTGGGCTTTCTTTTAATGTGATTATGTAAATTGCAGGTTCGGGCAGAGTGCTTTTCTGAGATGCAGCCTGCATCCATGGCCCAACATCCCCTTCTGAACTTTGTATTCAACTCTTTACAGGTACCAAATTTAGTTTCTCAATCTTCTTACCTGACTGTAGTAAGAATTATGATAATACCATGTTAATGCAAAAGCTCAAAAGTTGTTTATTTGTGATGAAGATTTTACACTCCTTTGATGTGGCAATAGAGGTCATGACTGAGCTTATCAGCCGGTATGAGGTAATCAATGATATATTCTTCCATATGAATGTTACACTAAAATTTTTTGAATTGAATTATATGCTTGTACTTTGGATAGGGATTGCCAGAGATATTTCTGTGTAGAGTTCAATACATTAAAGAACTGCTGCTGCGTCCTGCTTTGATTAGCAGAGATGAGAAAATAATAATTGGCATCGCTACATTGTTGTCTGAAATTGGTCAGGCTGTAAGTCTTCTACTTGTGGAATTAAATTATTTGTTCATTTATCTTGTTTAATTCTTTCTTAGTTGATCAGTATTTTCTGTCTTCTTGATTTCTCCAAGGCAGGCCCCTTCATTAATCGCAGAAGGAAGCAATGAAGCACTTCTCCTTGTTGATGCACTTTTGAGGTTCTAATCAAGTCTCTGCACTTGAAATAGATTTAGACCTGACAACTGAATAAAATTAATTGAGACACATTTTGTGAACTTGATAGTTGTGTTGCTTTTCCAAGTGAAGATTGTGAGATTGCAGAATCAACTTTGCCTTTTTGGTATCATCACTATACCTTTGCAATATTTAAAAACATATTTACTCTTTTGTAGACTAATATTTAGTTGTTTTTTCTAATTCCTTTGCAGGTGTAGTTTAGCGCAGTATATTCTAGGAATGGAAATTCAAAATGGCAAAAGAAGGGTGACATTTGAAGTATTTTGCTCTGTATTTTCTGCCTTGTTAGATGCCCTTCTATTGCGGGCCCAGGTTTGAAACTATGACGATCAGTGAATGAATTACTAATATTTGAACTCTCAGCGTTGTTATTTACTGAAAGCCATGTTTTGAAGGTTGATGGTAGTGAGAATGAGAGACTGTACATGCCAGATGGTTTGATCTACTTCAGGCTGAATCTCGAGGAGCTCTTAGTCGATATTTGTCAGCTTATGGGCCCCACATCTTTTGTTACTAAGGTTTTAATTGTGTGCATGTTGCTTTTGACATTGTGCTTTGTTGTGTCCGTGTTCTTAATTGCAAAAAAATATATTAATGTAGCTCATTTCTGGTGGTTGGTCATCTTCAACTCAATCAATCCCATGGAAAGAGGTTGAAGCTAAAATGTTTGCACTATATACGGTGAGCACTTTATTTATTTATTTAAATGTTAGTTGTGGATATCATATCCAAATTTGTGAAATGTTTTTTGTACTTTCAGGTTGCCGAGGCAGTTGTACAAGCAGGGCACCCATTTGATGTCTCAGCTATCATGAACTTGGTCACCATTCTCTCTAACACAAAACCTGACGAGCTAAATGGTCTTTTGGCCTTGGTAATAACAACAATTTTCCTTATGCAAGCAACATCGATAAAGATAAATATGGTATGTTATGCATATTTGATTTGATTTGTTGTGGTTTCTTGTAATGAAGGTTTATAAAACTGTTGGAGAAGTGTTGAGCTCTTATTCCAAGTGGTTTCTATCAATTGCGGGCCCCAACTTAAGGCAATTACTGTAAGAATCTGTTCATGTCTTTTCCTGAAAAGCCATCTCCTTCAACCTATGAAATTCTTTCTAGAAATTTCTCTGATTGCCAGAGGGGTGTGGTCTTATACGTGTGTAGTGTGTTTTGTGCATCAGGGATAGGTCAACTCATATGTTCAAAAGCATGCTCTTCGGCCTTGCGTAAGTTTTGTGAGGAGGCTTCTTCAGTTATCCATGAGCCCCAAAATCTTGAAATCCTTTTCTGGATAATTGAGGTAAAATTGCAGGTATACTCCCTTTTTGGTAGTTTTTTTTTTTTTTTATTTCACTAATTTGGTCTATCATATAGGATTTGGAGAGAAAAAATATGGCAATTGAAGAAGAAGAAGAGGTGGTAGGTGCGATTACTCTTGCTCTGAGTTGCATCCCCAGCAAGGACCTTAAGGAAACTTCTCTTGCAAGATTGATCTCTTCTAGCTACGCATCGATTCAAAAACTTGTATGTGAACACTCGTATGTTTGATCTTTGATGCATATTGAAGCCTCAATTTCCAATTATTGTTGCCTTAAATTATATTGCAGATAGATGCAGATATAGATCAATCTTTGAGACAAGACCCTGCTGCTCACACAATTGCCATTAACCTTGCTGTTAGAGGTCTTTCCAGGTTCATTTTTCTTTTTGTTTGCCTTAACATTCTTTTTATTACTGTCACTAGACATCATCATCAAGACTATAAGTAGCGTTTTCATGTTGCGCCTTTAGAAAACAACAATATATGATGTGCATTTGCAGACGTATGCAGGGTGCAGCCATGTGTTGGCAGTGTAGAGCACGTACCCACCCTGGCTCATGAAAAATATTTAATTTCTGTGTTTTCTTTATGATATTTTGAAAAAAAATGCTAATGCTTGTAATTAAAATAAATGTAAAATTATGCCCCACTTAAAATAAATGTAAAATTATGCCCCACCCTAAAAGTCATGACAAGTTTTGCCCCACTTAAAATTTTTCTCTTGGCTCCGCCCGTGGTCGTATGATGTCATTTGTTAGAAGCTTTTTCATGTTATAGTTTTTTAATAGCCTTTTACCATCTGTTTCGTCTCAATATCATCAGCATCTTCCTCCAATGAGGATGCTGAAGCTGCTTGCTTCTCCCTCTGTTCGATTAGGACTTCTTACTTATTTGGCTTTCATGCTTTTTGTCTGGAAAAATTAAATTATATGGACTATTTGCTATAATATTTGCACGTATGTGCCAAGACCACTGAATATTGGATTAAATTTAGTCCTCAGTTTTTATAGCATTGTAGCCATAATGTCGCTATCTAGAACTATGATAGCATTAAGTCAGATTTATCTCATGCCTGCCAGAAAAATGCTAAACATCAGCTATAGCCCTTCTCTTCTCTTATTTTCATATAAAAAAATACTTAAATTCTTTTTTATCCTCACTTTTATGGGATCAGTGAGGAAGGAGGGGCAGTTCAGGAACATATTGAATGATTGGGAATAGGGGGAGGCTCGATTATAATTATGTGATATTTTGGTCATCATTACCTTTGATTTGGTTTCTAGGCTGGGAGCACTATTTGGAAACCTGACAAACCCCACGTCACAAGACGGTGAGTGCGAAGATGATACAATTGGATCACTTGTTGGTATTTTGTGGCCCCTCTTTGAGAAACTTTTCGCCTCATCTCATATGGAGAATGCTAATTTATCTGCAGCCGCTTGCCGATCCCTTTCCCTTGCTATTCAGACCTCAGGTACTTGTCATACTTAATGAGTTTGTATGTGTGTATGCATGTGTGTTTCTTGTCATGTTAAACTTTTTAAATTTTTACGTAGCGCGATACTTCCTGGCATTGCTGCCTCAGATTCTGGACAGCTTATCCACTAACTTCCTCAAGTACCAAAACCATGACTGTTATTTGCGAACAGGCAAGTCATATAAACAGATATTTTTTATGTTTCCCCAAAGTATTCAATTTTAAAGAGGAAAGAAAGATAACAAGTGGAAAACAAAGGATTTGGAAAAGTGAGGCATTTAATTTAGATGAGAAAACCATTTTTGGTCCCTATAGGAGGCTAAATGAGTTAACATATCAAGGGAAAAGTGGTCAGGTTATCATGTTTTCCTAATACCCACTTGGTGCTCATGTTAGTGATGTTTTTTTTTTTTTGCAAATTCCATACGTAAGATGCTTTGCGCCCCCCCCCCCGAAAAAAAATAAATAAAAGAGAGAGAGAGAGAAAAGGAAAATAGGAAGTTCCTCTGGAAACAGAAGGGGTTTTTTTTGTATGAAATGCACCTTTTTTTTTTTTTTCAAGTTCTCGATTCATGTTATTCTTAGATATTTTTCAGCTGCGGTGGCGGTCAAGGAGTTTGGTCATATTGAAGAGTACAGCTCACTTTGCATGAGCACTTTTGAGAGGTTCAACTCTTCCGCCTCAATATCCGCACTCACCTCTTCCTATATTTGTGATCAAGAACCCGAACTGATTGAAGCCTATACTGGCTTTACTTCTACATTTGTTACATGCTGCCGCAAGGTATGTGTTATCCCAACAACCTGGAGAATAGGCTCCTCCACCCTCTCTTGCCCTCTCTTTCTCTCATATGAAAGAAAACATGCAGTGCATCATAATTACCCAATTTTTCACTTGCTTAAACTACATTATTTCTTCTTAGGAACTTGAGCCCACACTCACCTTAAGACAATTTACCAATTATTTTTTACTAGAATTGTATATAACCTTCAAATTTGTGGGTGAAGATTTTGACGGAGCAGTTTTAATAAAACAGTGCTGCATATGACTTGTGCGCTGCATGAATAAAAAACCGCTCTGTCAAAATGTTTACCCAAATTTGTTGTATGTTTTCTTATGTTGACTTGGTCAACAAAAACGATCATTACATTACCTTTTGTGGCCTTGTCTTCTGTAATTGGAACATTTTTGATACATACATTTGTGGCCATTGTCCTTTGAAATTGGAACATTATTGATACACACATGTGGCCATTGTCCTCTGATAGGTATTATGCTTATTTTGTACACTGAGCATGGAATTGAAAACATCTCTTTTGCTTTGCTCGTTAGGAAGTACTTGCTGCATCAGGTCAGCTCCTTGAATTTTCATTCCAAAAGGCAGCAATTAGTTGTACAGCCATGCATACTGGAGCCACACTTGCAGCCATGTCTTACATGTCCTGTCAGTACTCTCTCTATATCTCTATCTGAAATAATAGTACATTTTTACTTGTAATGTATTTAATTTATACTCTATTTGTGCAGGTTTACTTGATTTGGGGCTCAGTTGCTTGTTAGAGAGTGAAGCAAGCAGGACTGCCCAGGGATCATTAAGCGGGGTAGTGGTGAATCTTGTCTCTCGCTGTGGCGAAAGCCTAATTTCTAATCTACTATATGCTCTCCTAGGTGTTTCAGCTATGCCCAGGGTAAATCCCTGAACCCCCCACCTCATATAAACCCCGTCAAGATTTATACTGGGCTATATATGATTAGGCTTGAGGTTTAAAATAATGATGAAGCTATAAATTTAAATAAATTTTTGTTTGGAGACAGCAAACATTAATTGCATCTAATTTCTAGCAAGATATTTAGAGAAGGCAGATGACATATTATCTTTTTTACTTATGATTACCTTGTTTACATTGCTCCTTATCACTTGATTAATACATACTTCTATTGGTGTTAGGGTGTTCAGTGTAGTAACTCTTTGATTTCTCCAACAATATACAGGGTTTTGACAATTTATTGACAGAAGTTTTCAAAATCCGTAGTATAGCAGACTTTCTTTTCTGCAAATTTTTAAATATTGTAGGCATATCAATTTTTGTTTCCGCAAGTTTAGTAGTTAACTACTACCAACAATAGATTAAATAAAATTCATTTTTTTTTTCACAATTACACTATTTTTTAGACAATAAAATTAAAACCAGTCGTCAATCACACTCAAAGTTCCAAACTGACCTGATTCTACAAGATACATTCCGGGATGAGTTAGGGACCCTGATGCCAAACTAATTTGTTAATTTCTCTCGGCTTTGAGATCCAGATTCATCCATGATAAGCTTTTGATTTGTGGTCGCAGGTGCACAAATCAGCAACCATTTTGCAACAGCTGGCAGCATTGTGCAGCATCTGTGAAAGAACCTTATGGAGGCCTCTGCTTTCTTGGGATTGCCTCTCTCTCTGGCTCCACTCCTCGGTAAATCTCAGTCTGTAGCTTTGTGCAACTTTGTTCCACTTTATTTGAGAGTGACACTTGGTCAATTTACCTCTTCAGGTGCAAGCACTCCCATCAGAATATCTAAAGCCAGGGGAGGCAGAGGCCATCGTACCTTTGTGGCTTGAGGCACTAGAAAATGCAGCCTTAGATTTTCTGAAGACTGCGGCAACACCTGGGGATAGCTATGTGCACATGAGAGGGAAAGGTGGAAGGACTCTCAAACGAATCATTAGAGATTTTGCGGAATCCCATCGACATACTCCTGCCACCATTCTCAATCCATTTTAGGTATTTTTGTTGAAAATTTTGTAAAATAGCCAAGCTTATTCAAGTTATAACTGTAATCCAGGGCGGTTCGAACTGCCCAGCTGTATTTGAATTTTGACATATCCATCTTTGTTATACTTCTTGGAGCAGGGAGACTATGTTGTATTGTCGGGGATGATTCTATTAAAGTGTATAGTTGATAATTTCTACTCGTACCTATATACTCCCTTTTGAGTTTTGGGTTTTAGTCCTAGTATGAATGCAGTAATACTTTATTCCAATTTTTGTTCATTGCATCAAAGAATAACATGTATAGTTGCAATATTTGACTTTGAATCTAATTCAAAATGACTTGTTGAATCAAAACGTTTTGATTAAACTATTGCATGGTAGCCTCTAAGATTATATATATTTTTCTTTAGCTTTTGCGTGATAATTTCGCTTGTAGAAAGTGGAAACAAATGGGTTTTACGAAATGTCTCCAATAGGGGTTAGTCTCGGTCTCGGGCATATCTGTACCGTCTATTTGACATCGGATGGTTCAAATTAACTCTGATTGTTCTTCATCTGTATGTTCTGAAAATTTCATTCATATAAAACTAGACTTGATTTTGACCGTTCATCCGAAAGTAACCTAAATCTGCATGATGATCTCCCGATCAATTTGGAGAGGAGCCAGGTATACTCAATCTTGCAATAGCACACCAGGGATCAATTTTCAGTTGACTGTGAAGTGCTCATCAAATAATGTGGTGAGCATTACTTTAAAATCTATCGGATTGATAAATGAGATAAATTCAAATCGTTGAAACCGATCTACTTCACGAGTGATGCATATACATGTAAAATTTTAAATTTTTTGAATTCATTTAGTACAAAATCAAGCGATAAAAAATTGATGAAAAATGAATGCATTAAAATACTGGTAACTTAATTTTTTTGCATGTACAAAGTCATTTTTTGTACCCTTTTGACTTTATACTAAATAAATTCGAAAATTTCAAAATTTTACACGTACACACATGACACATCACTCATAGATTAGCAGTTTCAACGGTTTGGATTCGTCTGAAGTCAATATGATAAATTTTGGAATTATGCTTATCAATTCCTTTAATGAGCACAACACACCTTAGCTTTGCTCCGCTAACATATGAATAACTTCATTGTATATAAAAGAAAATTGAAAGAGTTACAATTCCATAATTTATAGACTTTATTTAGATAAAATAAATCAATTATCAAATTATACTTTCGTGTTCCACAATACTGTAAAATTATTATCATTATCATCATCATCACTCTACCTCACCGTTGTCGTAGTCGCCGAGATTTTTATTAATATCCAAAGTTTAATAGAAATTATTATTTATGCCCAGATTTTCAACTTTTCACCAAAAATGTCCAAGCCGGCCACAAAATGGCCGGCTTACTCGTTTTGTGGCCGACGGGCTTACTGTTTTTTTTTTTTAGAGACACTATGAAAAGCAAAATAATGAAATCTAACACTGAAAATTTGAATTTTTTGTTTAAATTATTTGTTAGATTACTTCTTTTGATTTATAATTAGCATATTTATACTAAAATACACTAGATTATTTGAAATTATGTTGAATTACACTATATTACAATAAATTATGTTGAATTACACTAAATTACGTTAAATTACGCTAAATTACAATAACTTCGCTAATTATGCTGAAATACGGAAAATTACGCTAAAATAGACCGATTCTGTGCCATCTTTCATGAATCATAAAAAATAGTAAAAAAGTTCGGAAAATAGTAAAAATTGGTATTCTACAAGTTCATTATGTAACTAATTTACTGAGCTACTTGGATTGAATAATAGAAATGGAAATCTTAACCGGAAACTTCAACTCAAGTTTTGAGGCTCTTCCCTTTGTTTTTTGGCGATTCTGAATTTTGGAATCCGGCATTGCTAGCACGGACGCATGCGTATTTTCGCAAGCTTTCCGAAAAGTGGTCATTTGCTGAAATCGGACACTTGAGCGCCGTTTTATGACCGTTTGAAGTTTCGTCGTCGTTTTTCGCCTTTTTAGTGAAGATATCGTCCCTATTCATATGTAATTTACCGTATTTTAGCGTAATGTAATGTAATTTAGTGTAATTTAACTTAATATAGTGTAATTCAACATAATTTCAAGTAATTTAGCGTATTTTAGTATAAATATGCTAATTATATATCAAAAGAAGTAATCTAACAAATAATTTAAACAAAAAAAATTCAAATTTTCAGTATTAGATTTCGTTATTTTGCTCTTCATAGCGTCTCTAAAAAAAACAAAAAAACGAGTAAGCCGGCCACAAAATGGCCGGCTTAGGGGGGAGCGTAAGCCGGCCATTTTGTGGCCAGCTAGGACATTTTTGGCGAAAAGTTGGAAATCTGGGCATAAATAATAATTTCTATTAAACTTTGGATATTAATAAAAAGAGTGAGGCTATGGTGCTATGCATAGCACGGATGGGGTCCGTGCTACGGCTCAAAATTTGACTTTTTAAAATCCTAACGGTTGATCCAACCGTTCAATGTGATAACCATATGAATATGTACTTGCAAACTAAATTTTATATTTTTTCGAATTTTTTTACTATTTTTTTAGATAGGTAGAATTTTGATGGTCCAGAATTTTCAGAAAACACTGATTTTTCTACCTATCTAAAAAAATAGTAAAAACATTCGAAAAAATATAAAATTTAGTTTGCAAGTACATATTCATATGGTTATCACATTGAACGGTTGGATCGACCATTAGAATTTTAAAAAGTCAAATTTTGAGCCGTAGCATGGACCCCATCCGTGCTATGCATAGCACCATAGGCTCACTCTAATAAAAATGTCGGTCGTAGTCGTCATCATTTTTTATGTCTTTCACAATGTTTCTAAATTTAAACAGTAGATCAAGAAATGAGATAAAAAATAGAGATTCCCTAGTCAAGAAATGAGATAACCGCCATCTTTGCCAGCCAACAACTCACCTAGTCACCTTCCATGTTTGGTCTTGAATTGAGGTCGAGAACTAGAAATATTCAGAGGCATTTGAATTACTTGCTTGCATGGCCTAATTCTTTTATTTTGCTAAAAAATCAAAGACATAATTTGCTTAATTTGGAGAAATTTTAGCTTTAATAAACTTGGGTTCATGTGATTTTTTTTTTATCGAAAATAGTCATTTGCCATTCTATTATAATAATTGTAATTTAGTAGCAATTTTTGTATCATTGATGTTGATGCATGCTTAAACCTAAATTAAACCTCAACCTATTTCTCAAACCTTGAATAACAACGAAAGATTTTAGAAAAGAAACTAAAAAATGGTCGTGTGATCCTATATTCCTTTTTCTGGTACACACTGGTTGAAATGCGTGACTGAGCTAGTACTTGCAATGTATGTATGTTGCTATTTTGATAATTGTGATCAATGATAAAACAATCAATATGACCATATATCACAAAAGAAATTGTTGCTTCTCAAAAGTCTGTATTAACTAAGAAATTCAAGGACGCAAATTGAAAAACAAATGCTCAGGAATACATGGATACCAAGTTATGGTATCATCATAACAATTGAAATGTCAAAATAAATAAATAAAATATTAAATTGGGAGGATTACACTGTTCTAAAAAAATAAAATAAGAGCAAGCAATTCCTTTTAATTTGTTTGAGCAACCAAAACGATATCATCTGTACATCATTTTACTATATCAAATTTGAATTAGTCTGAATCCTTTTCATGTTTATCTCTTGAGCAAAACTAGGGTGTGATGTGCTCACCAAGAGAGTTTGGTGAGCACAACTCCAAAAATCTATCGGATTGGCTTCAAATGATGAATTCAAACCGTTGAAATTCATCTACTTCATTAGTGATGCATGTACATACAAAATTTTGAAAGTTTCGAATTCATTTAGTACAAGATCAAGCGGTCAAAAAAATGATGAAAAATGAATACATAAAACAACTTATAGAAGGTTTATTTTTTTGACCGCTTGACTTTGTACTAAATGAATTCGAAACTCCTAATAAATTTCATGTACATGCATCACTCATGAAGTAGATAAATTTCAATGGTTTGGATTCATCGTTCGAAGCCAATTCGATAGACTTTTGAAGTTGTGTTCACCAAACTAGCACATCACACCATAACTTTGCTCTTATCTCTTCTCTAGTAGAAGTAGATGAATTACAATTTAATACAATTGCCAGATGCATCTCACATTTACATGACATTTAAGAAATCAAATTATAGCCTGACAAGTTCAATGCAAGTTCTTTGTCAAACGATAATTTTTTTTTTTGAAAAAAAGATGAAGGCCAAGCCTTCAAATTTCATACTCTTGTTATTACAACAAAATATTTCCTCCATCCGGATTTTGAACCCATGACTTCTGACATGGAGACCATGTGCCTTTGCCACTAGACCAAAAACTAGTTCTTTCTGTCAAACGACAAGTCATTTGAACCCCTGTTGCTGCTGCTATCATCGTCGTCGTGGTCGTGATTATGATTTTTAATAATTATCATTGTTTTATTTTTGATCTTTACTCATAATTAATTAAGGATTAATGTTTGATATTTATTTTGTACAAAATAATTTCTTTTATCTTTACTTCGCAAAAATCATGTACGAATTTATCAATTACTTTAATAAAATATCTTCATCTTACTGGTAAAAAATCGTATATGCTGATGTGATAATTGTAATTTTAATTAAAAAATGTTGAGTAGTTGTTAATGTAGTAATTAGTTAAATTAATAATTTCTCTAAAAATGTCATAATAAACTTTATAAGTACTAAATGTAATGTTAAAATTGTAAAAAGTAAATTCAATTTTTAGGATTACAGCAATGTAGAAATGGATTTATTTTATTTTATAGAAATTACTAGAATCATACCAATAATGCAGTTTCAGCAATTTTTTAGCAAATATGTGGTCCATATGAATTTTAACGCCTGGAAAAATACTAGAACTGTACCAAAAACCTACACTTGCTAGCATCGTATCATTGGTGCGGTTATATCTATTTTTTTGTTTTTTTAAGAAAAACAATCAATCCTCTTTTTTTTTTAGATTTGGATTTTTAATTTCTAAAAAATAAAAAAATCGCAGATACGTAGATGCTCAAATTTGTAAAATTCCAAGTAGTCTCTCCTGTATTCAACCTAACTTGGCAAAATAAAAGTAAAACCAAGTGGGTTTTTGGTCAGGTTGGTCTTGGAAGAAAGGGATAAACCTCGACCTTGGCACCTCGTCTCTTGCTACACCTTTCCATCCCAAACAACCCAAAATCAAAATCAAAACATAAAGAAAGAGAGAAGAAGAAAGAAGAAGATGGGAATAGACAGAGTTGGGCAGCAAAGCATGGTCTTGGCTCCCGCGGGTTCGGCGCCAGTGCATCAGAACCCGAACCCGATTGAGCAGATAACGGAGCGTATCCGAGGTGTCGAGACCGGTTTCCGTTCCTGGCTTGCGCGCCAGCCAATCGCCGTCGAGGCAGCCATTACCACCGCAACTGGAGCACTCCAGGGCGCCGCTATTGGAGGCCTCATGGGCACTCTGACCCCACCCGATGCTATTCCCCCGTCGTCCCCTCAGGCCGCTGGGTCCCTCAATCCACAGGCCCTGGCCTCCTTGAAACAGGCGCAGGTCCTCTTTCTAATTTTTTTTTCCATTTAATTATCATATTTGATAGAATATGAACTAGATTTTTGTTGGTTGTGCTGTGTTGTTGCAGGCGTGAGGAATTTTGGGCGTGTTTGCAAAATTAATGAAATGTCAGCAGTTGTTTATTAATGAAAATTTGAACGAGTTATTAATCAGTTAAACTACAATAAATTTTTGTTTGGCAGAGGTTTTGCATTGAATTTGTTAGGCCATGATTTGGTTTCTCAAATGGCAGATAAATGAGATGCTTCTGTCATTTGTATTCAATTTTAATTCATTTTAGACCTTTTGCAAATTGTACCCGCTACCTAGCAATTAACACTAAGGAATGCTTCCTTTTCAACATAGACCTTTTCTGAGACATTTTTCAGATGACATCCAACCTTTTAGATTTGTGCTAGAAGGTACAGTTTGTCTAGTTGACAATACTGCTACTCAAGAAGCACCTTTTTGTGCAAATGTAAGTAAACTGAGAATGAAACAAAGAAGATTTATGTTTCATCTTGAAATTTAATGTACTGGTTGGAAGGAGAGTTAGTCATTTGTTAAACTAGAACTTCTGTTTTTATTGTTAATGTGTCAGTGTAATCTGCGAGGATTTAAAAAAATATTATATAGAAATTCTAGAGATGTTGATGTCTTTGAAAGTACAATTAGAATTAGGTTAAATTTGGAAATAATAAAGCTTGTATTTATTTTTGGTATAGTTTTTGTGAAGGCTTAAGATTTCATAAGATATATCTAACCCTTGTTTTTTATTTTATGGGAATAAAGGCATTTGCTGGAGGACCCTTGGTGCAAGCCCGTAATTTTGCAGTGATGACTGGGGTAAATGCAGGGATCTCTTGTGTCATGAAAAGGATTAGAGGTGTAGAGGATGTTCAGACTAGGTATTCATTTTTATTTTAGTTTTCTAAATCATGTGTAAATCATTTTAATATCTTCTGTGTTTGGGGAACTTACTCATCTAGCAGAGTTACCTAGCTATCTATTTTGTTGAGATATAGATATCTGGTACTTATTCCAGATGATTTTTGATTGTATTTGCTAATAAGCCAACATTTATCCAGTCTGCTACTACTCGATAATGTACACCGACATAGATTAGGCATAACACCCAACTGTTAAGTTGGGTAAATATGGAACTAAATCGCACTTCAATTTTGTATTATTTTTACCAAATTTAAAGTCACTCTTATATACATGTTATTTTTTAACCCACAAACAATGTTCAAGTAAGATTTTCAACTTTTAATGAAGTGCATCTTTCTTAACAATAATCCAACATCTGGCTGCAAAAAGAATTGTGTTCTAGTTGAAAATGGCTTAAATATGTAATGATTGCAACTGAAGTAAAATACTGCATTTACTTTGAAAAAGAGAAAAGATTGAACTGTAACAATGCAAAATACTGGTGGCAGCATGGTGGCAGCTTTCGGCTCAGGTGCATTGTTTTCTTTGGTGAGTGGAATGGGCACACCAAATCCTGCAGTCAATGCAGTTACTACTGGTTTATTCTTCTCTCTTTTCCAAGGCGGTATCTTCATGGTATGCTTTTCTATTTGTGACTCTGTTATGTTCATTTTGAGGGGAGAACTTCAGTAACTCTGCTTATATCATTGTGTATTGCTTTTATGATAAAAACTGTAGGTGGGACAAAAGTTCTCTCAGCCTCAAAGTGAAGATGTGTACTACTCGCGTGCTAGAAGCATGCTTCTGAATCTGGGGCTCCAAAAATATGAAAAAAATTTCAAGAAGGGACTTCTCACTGATGTTACATTGCCCCTCCTCAATGACAGGTCTAGAGCACCTCTTCCCACCCCCTTCCCAAACACGAATTCAGATCCGGTGCAATACCAAACCGAGTAGAATGAGATCTGAGTTGTTCATTTTCATCTGGCACAAATCTCAAAATGGCCCCCCTATATTCTAAATAGGCACCAATGTGACTTTGTCCCGGCTGGGAGTATTGTGCACGGTCCGGTACAGTAGAGGATATGGATTCCCTAAACCCCCCCCCCCACAGCAAACAAAGAAAAGAAAGAAAAAATATTCATCTAAAAAAACAAAAAACAAAAAAGATAGTCCCACACACAGCTAGGCTAGTTTATTTAAATCTGGACTGAGCCTGTCTCTATTAAATTTTTGCTGTTCCATTCATGGACCTGAATGTCTTGGCCCAAATAAGTAGAGCTGCTAACAAAAGCATAAAAAACCTTTAATGTTAATAGCAAGTAAAACAGCTATTTTTTGGATGAAACATGTATGCCATATCAAATAAGGTGGATCACAAAAGGTAAGAGTTGTCAAATTAGTGGTACCTGGGCAGTTTGTTGAATTACCTTTCTGTGGTCGTATCATCTTTTAAATAAGCGAATTATTTTTCAGAAATAAATAAATTGATAAAATACAATGTGGGTGTTCTCGTATTTTTTTTTATTGTTTTATTTTTTACTGCAGTGCTCTTAGAGATGTGAAGATTCCACCTGGGCCAAGACTTCTCATTCTTGATCACATCCAGAGGTTTGTCTCGACCTTTCTAAGCTAATTTGATACCATGGAATGTCTATACAAATTCCTAACAAGTATAAATGTAACTAAGCATTACCCCCCTCCCATGTGCATTATCACATGTTTTGCAAGTTTTTTATACAGATTTTTTTCTTCTGTTTTTTTAGTAGTTTTCTTGTCTTTTGTTCTAAGTATTTCGGATGTATGAGATAGAGACGTCACCAAATTTTTCAAGTGCATATGATGTATATGGCCCTTTATTGAGCATTGGCTTATTGCCATTTTTTTATATATAATTATTATAATGTGGTTTGCAGGGATCCTGAGTTGTCGAAGGATCGGCGATATTGAGAAGCTTTTTCTTTATCAGCTAGAAGTTGAGTTAAATCAGGTTTTGTTAGAATTTTCAGCCTATGGCATTTAGGGATGCATAAATGGTTATGTTTTAAACCAAGTTTTTATGTTTTGTTTTAATCATGTGGCTTTGAAATTAAATTATTGATTCTGCATTATTTCTATGGAAATATGGAACGGAAGTGCAATTAAGGTATCCATGGGTTGTGTTGCTTTGCCAGTTGATCTCCTCTCTCTTTCTTTTTTCGGAGTATGTATTTGAAAATTATATCTGTGCCTCTACAAAGCTATAGAGTAGCATTTGCAAACCTGCAAGATGAGAAATACTTGGATGATTTTTTGTAGCAACATCATATCTCCAACTATCTTCAAAAGAATGTTTACACTATTCATTTTCTCAGAATTTGTCTATAGAGGAACGAGAATGTTTAAACTATTGTTTAGCAGTTTAGATGCATTTGTGGGAGCTTCGGTATCTTCTAAATGCAAGGGGCAAATGATTTATTATCATTGTTGTGTATTGTTGCATTTCATATGTTTTAGGAGGGCACGCACGCACGGTATTTTCTCAATTTGCACCAGTGTATCCGATATTCTTTCAGGATTTGCTGAGGAACATGTGGATTATTTTCTTTGATCAGGAGTAAAAATTAATTGCGAGAAATACCATTTTGCTCCGAAATTTTTATTTATACCATAATAAAAAAAAAAATAAACCAAAACACTTCAAAAATGAGAGAATTCGAAAATTACCCAGGCTGCCAAATACCCCTGTGGCCTCAAAGACTGGGGGCCGCTAATTGACCCTGTGGCCCTAGTCTAGGGGTCTCCAAATGGATTAGCGGCCCCATTTTTTTTTTTTTACAGATATTTTATTAAAAATGGTATCAGCGGCCGCCCATAACAAAAATCACATTACCCGTGCTAGCGAATTGGTTTCTAGACAATCTCTGTGCCACTTACAAAAAAAAAAAACTGGGGCCGCTAATTTATTTGGAGGCTCCTAGACTAGAGCCGCAGGGCCAATTGGCGGCCCTCAGTCTTTGGGGCCGCTAAACAGTTTGGCAGCCTGGGTAAATTTTGAATTCTCATCAAACTGGAATGTTTTGGTTTATTTTTTTTGTGATTATGGTATAAATAAAAATTTCGGCCATTTTGCTAATATCATTTGATCGAGAATATCCAATGTGATTTGGTTTTATCTGTAAACTGGCCAATTTAATTTTGCAGGAGGCAAGTTCTTGATTACATATGAACCGTTGGAATTTACTCAGACAAGAGATAATAATGGTATAATAGTGTGGTCATAGCTATTGCAGCATATGTTAAACAGTTAGGTTGCGTTTGGATGGGGTAAGAATAGAGCTTACTTTGGGTTAGCTCCATTATTCTTAACCTTGGGTGATCCAAACAACAATTAGAAAATTGGGTAAGCTAAAAAATAGCTCTATTCTACTAACCCATAGAAATGGTGGGTTAGCAAGAATAGAGCTAGTGGGGTTAGTGATATTAATAAAAAAATAGTTTTCATTCCTCTCAATTAGAGTTAGTTTAAATAT
The DNA here is from genome assembly GCA_011114355.1 of Carex littledalei. NCBI lineage: Eukaryota > Viridiplantae > Streptophyta > Magnoliopsida > Poales > Cyperaceae > Carex > Carex littledalei. The sequence continues at coordinate 4,953,576 of CM022087.1, forward strand.
TAAATTAGTATTAAATAAAATATTTGATTAGTATTAAATAAATATAATATTAGATTAGATTAGTGTTAAATAAAATATTAGTTTAAATATTAAATTTAATATAATATTAATTAAAATATTAGATTAGTATTAAATAAATATAATATCAAATTAGATTAATATTAAATAAAATGTTAGATTAAATATAATAAATATTAATTTAAAATTTTAATATAATATAATATTAGTTTAAATGTTAAGTGTTAAATGTAATATAATATTAGTTTAAATATTACATTAGTAAATATAATATCAGATTTGATTAGATTAGTATTAAATAAAATATTATATTAAATATAATATAATATTAGTTTAAATATTAAATGTAATATAATATTACTTTAAATATTAAATGTAATACTTTAAATATTATATGTATTAAATAAAATATTAGTTTAAATATTAAATGTAATATAATATTAGTTAAAATTTTAAATGTAATATAATATTTTAGTTTAAATATTATATTGGTATTAAATAAAATATTATATTAGTATTAAATAAATATTATATTATATTAGATTTGATCAGTATTAAATAAAATATAGTATTGAAAAATATTAGTTTAAATGTAATATAATATTAATTTAAATATTAAATGTAATATAATATTACTTTAAATATTATATGTATTAAATAAAATATTAGTTAAATATAATATAATATTAGTTTAAATGTTAAATGTAATATAATATTTTAGTTTAAATATTATATTAGTATTAAATAAAATATTAGATTAGTATTAAATAAATATAATATTAGATTAGATTCTATTAGTATTAAATAAAATATTAGATTAGTATTGAAATTTTTTAGTTTAAATGTAATATAATATTAGTTTAAATATTAAATGTAAAAATATTAGATTAGTTTAATCAATATTTTATTCATTCCCTCCATCGCTATTTCAAATATACAATCCAAACGACATTTTTACTAACCGGAATAGTCCAAAGTTAGCACTATTCTCAAACGACTCGGGTTAGCACTATTCTCAACCACTAACCCAAAAATCGCTATTCTTGCACTAATCCTTGCACGATCCAAACGTACCCTTAATGGTTTGGCATCCGTTAGAGTTACGAAGGTAAAGAATAATAAGGAACAAAAGATAATAACAAGGCAAGGGGCGGATCTAAAACCATTTAAAGGTAGTTAAAGCTACCTCTATGATTTTAAAATTTTAGTTATGTGTACTAAAATTTAATTGAATTTTATTTTTTTAGAACATATTATATAGTCTAACTTCTCTTATAAATATCACATGTCTACCTGTAGTCTAATGGTTAGAGTTTATTTTGTGTTAGTGGAGAACTTGGATTCAATTTCCATCAATCACAATTTGTACATTTAAAGTTTTAGCCTCTTTTATCAAGATTTTCTAGTTCCGCCCGTAACTATAAGGAACTTAAGCGCCACTTTATTATACAAATTAATGTGATAACACAACTGTAGGACGAAAGACAAAAATGGAAATGAAATTGGTAAAGTTCCAGATTAGTTGACAAAAGATAAGGCCCAAGAATTAGTTTCTCTAATAATAACTCCTTTATAGCCTTCTTTGATCCAAGCGATAAAAACGGTGCAAAAATTTACAATCTGTCTGTGCGTTTATAATACATGTTTGTAGAAGGGTGTGTAAAGGAGTTGAACACAAGAGCAGATTCAGAATTTTCATCAAGAGGGAGGCAAAAAATAACTAATCAAATTTAAATATCTATTCGGATTTAAATCCATTAACTAATTGAGTATTTGATAAAAAATAAAATTTTAAATTATACTTTCCAATACTCTGACTTATAATTTATGATGCTCTAACTTATAAGTCTAATTACCAATCATAATTCAAAAAATTTATCTTAATTTCATCCCTAAATTTAATATGAATTACAAATCAGAATTCCAGAGGGGAAAAAATATTTCAGGGAAGGCAAAGTCGGTCGGGTCAATAGATCTCTATTAAAACTCAAAATTCAGGGGGGGACAACTGCCCCCTCCCCCAGTCTCATGTGGGTCCGCCCTTGGTTGAACAGTTAGACAGTGCTTCACAACACCTTTGTTGAAGGAAAGGAAGGGAGAGCCTGATTACACTTGATTGACGTTGGTTACATTTTTCATAATTGAAAATTTTGAGGGAGGAGCGGAAGGAAGCAGAGATGAGGTGCAACTTGTATAAACTTAGCAATTTTATTATTTCCGATTCGGGGTGTAGAGGAGGTAACTCTCTCGTATTTCTTCTCTTTTTTTTTTTTTTTTTTTGTCACGCAGCTGTTTGTGAAGCACAATTTAAAAAAAAATTGCAAATTAAAATATTTTTTGTCGTTCTTACTGCTTAATTGATTGAAAAACTCATATGATCATTATCTCTCTTTTTTTTAGAAACAAAATATAAAGGAGTTTTAATATTGAATCAAAATCTGATTTGGTCTTAGCAAAGCCGAGTCAATGACATAAAATAAGGAGTATTCATGCGTTGAAAGCAATATGTGACTCATTAGCTAGTTGAAAATTCATTGTTGGTAACACGTACCTAATTAGCCCAACGGGGAACGCACGTAGGAGGTGACAACTAAAGAACAAAAGAAAAAAAAAAGGAAAATTAAAAACTAACATGAAAATTGAAAAGAAATGCATCCGACAACGCTACGTGATGCAGTTAACTGTCATATATCATGCAACATAATACATCCATTTTACTAGACTTAGCACCTAGTGGTACCAAAAGAAAAAAAAAATCTAATTTTCTCCTAACTTATTTGTGGCATTACTTGCATGATCTTAGTGCTAGTGATTGCATGATCTTAAATTGTGCTTTTGTCTCCATATTGTGGAGGCTTCAGCTTGTGTAGTTTGCATGTGCGCCACATTCTTTGATGTTTTGCTGACAATTTCTTATGAGAACATTATCTTTTGGGATCGACTAACAGTCTCCCCCATTCAGTCTCCTAAACGTCCCCCCATTATCTTTGACTAACAGTCCCCCCCATTATCTTTGGTTTGGCGTCTTAAAGAGAAAAGAATTCAGGCAGACTAAAGAGACAGAAACGAAGATATAATGGTCAACATATTCTTAATTAATATTGTAAAATAAATTTTTAATTTTTAAAAAATATTATTTAATTATTTTTGAAGATATTTGATATGTTATAGAGTTAGATTGGACAAATATGTGAGTTTGTACAATTTTCAAGAAAAAAATATGTAATTATTGATTTTGAAGAAAAAAATACGTAATATTGAAACTTTTGAGGGATATACGTGAAATTCCCCTAAAAGATCTGAAGGTTTGAGGTTCTGAAGCATTAGAGACAAGCAAACGGGTTATCAATTGAATGTGGTGACGGTACCAACAAGCACTGGGACGTGCTCCGATAGGATTGTCAAAGATTGTTTTATATTCTTGAAAAAATATCGGCGAACTGGCACCTATCGTTTCAGCCTCAAATGCTTTTTGGTACGGAAAATAAAATGTACAACAGGAGACAACTAGCTGTCTAGCTGCAAGGCGATAATTAATATTTTGAGAGACAACCAGCTGCAAGACGATATTTTATTTTTGAGAGAATGGTCGGTATACCTATTAAAATATTTTTTATATATTTTCTATCGAAATATTTATTTTTTATTTTTTCATTATAAATTAGAAGAAATATATCATGCTTAATCGGTTAATTTTTTTTTCCACATACAACATGTAGAGCATTTTTTCTCTCGTATTATTAGAGTTTCTAATATGAGGTGGCAGTTTTTATTTCAATTTTAGAGATGTGGAAGAGTTTCTTATTTAGAAACTATGCAGAAAAATTTCTTATTAACAAAACTGTTTATAAACTCCACGCTGATCAAATAATTGACTCAAATTATTTCTCCTTTTTAATTTATTGCTGACGAGGTTTAATAGAAACTCTAAAATTAATTTCAGGTATGTGAAAGTTTAAAAAAATTAGTTACTAAAATGTGGTTAACAGTTATTTAGAAACTCATTTAAGTTGTTGGGATTAATATGCTTAATCGGTTAAAAATATCATTCAGTGATTCTGTCTTTGAGTAAAAAAAATTAAAATTAAAATCACTCACTATTTAATATCCAAAAAAAAAATCTCATTGCTGACTTTCCAAAAAAGAAAGAATCATTCAATCATTTTATATAAATCTTAATATTTTATAAGAATATAACTATTTAAACAATCAGCAGTTTATTGGTCGGCACTAATCTAATGAAGAATCGTTTTTTTAAGCATGAGATAAGAAATTTTGAGCTTGCGAAGTTAGACTTGAAACATGATTGGATGTGGTACTTGATGGTGCAGTCTGATTAGCTTCTTTAACTGACAAGACAATTAGTTCGGGAATTCAGATGCACTCAGGTACCTGACCTGATATAATAAAATCTGGGATCCGACTAATTGTACCATAGGAGTTGTACTCATTTTTTATTCAAACCAACTGTCATTTGACTTCCGCAAATACTGTAAAATTATATACTCAATATTGTATCTTCAATGGCAAATCATATATAACACGTAATTCAAAATTCAAAATCATATCTTCAATGGCAAACAGTTTGCAACTTCCACAACTGCCAAACTACCTGTACTTCATGTACTTCAACTGGCTATACTTTCAGAGTAACAGCTTCTAGAAGATTTCAAAACCAAACCACTTCTCAAACTTGCAGTTTTTTCTAAATAACACCTAAAATTATGCAAAATTAATTTTTTTGCATCAAAATTATATTTTTTCGAAATTAATTTTTTTTCATCATTTTTTCTTCTTCAATTAATATTTATATATGCATCTATATCATGTAAAATAAGACTTCAATACTGTAAAACTTGCAAATGTAAACTATAAAACTAACAGATGCAAAATATAAGACTTTGATACTGTAAAATTGACACCTGAAACTGTAAAACTAACATATACAAACTATAAAACTTTAATACTCTAAAATTCGCAACCTAATACATATGTTCCACAACCAAATACATCTGTTCAACAACCAAATACATTTGTTCCACACAAACATACAAACAATGTAATTACTTCATAACCCTCTGGTGAACGTTATTTGGATGAGTGAGAAGCTTCATCGCTAAAACCACACGTTCTTTCGAAATATCATCCTGCAAAAAAATAAAATAAACAAGGTTATAATTTGGAGTTACCTTGCTGAGAGAATAATATTACAAAACGGAATTACATCATAAACTTCAATGCTGTAAAACTAACATGCAAACTATAAGACTTCAATACTGTAAAATTAACACCTGAAACTATAAAACTTCAATACTTCATTAAATAAATACTGTCAGAGTTTCAGGTGTGCGTAAAATAAAACAGAATTTTGACAAGGTGTTAATACTTCAGCTTTTTGATTTTTTATTATATAGACATGCAATACTGTAAAACTCTAATACTGTAAAACTGGCAGATGTAAACTGTAAAACTAACATGCAAACTATAAGACTTCAATACTGTAAAATTAACACCTGAAACTATAAAACTAACATATACAGACTATAAAACTTCAATACTGTAAAACTCGCAGATGTAAATTGTAAAACTAAAAAATGCAAACTATAAAAATTACATGTGTGAAAGTTAGAGATATCTCGGTGATCAAATTGTAGACAAAGCACAAAATAAAAATTGCACAATCCATTGATCCTTCTCCCTGCTTTGGGTACACATATTCAATAATACCAACATCTTTCCAAGTTTAGCTGAAAGAAAAAAATGATATCAACAAATTAATAAAAACTTCAAATCCTAATCATTTAAATCATTAGAAGAATCCTGAAAAACTAGTTGAACAATTCTGTAAAAGGTTGCATAGAATTTTTTTAAAACAAACACTCACAAGTCTTCCAGGAAAGAAATTCTCTAAGCCATCTCATGGTGTGCCAGTGGAAGAATCATGTAAAACAATTGCAATAATCTTGTAAAACTAGTTCAAGAATCATGTAAAACAATTGCAATAATCTTGTAAAACTAGTTCAAGAATCCTATAAAACAATTGGAAGAATCTTGTAAAACTAGTTCAAGAATCATGTAAAACTATTTCAAGTATCATGTAAAACTAGTTCAAGAATCCCGTAAAACAATTGCAAGAATCATGAAAATTTAGTTCAAGAATCCTGTAAAACTAGTGCAAGAATCATGTATAACAATTACAAAAATTCTGTAAAACAATTGCATCAGCTGGAATATTAACTCAACAACCTTCATAACTCAATCCATATATGTAAAATAAAGAACTAAAAATATTGCAAAGATCATGTAAACTATTGTATTTATCATGTAAACCTATTAGATAGATCTTATAAAATATTGTATATATCATGTAAACATATTAGACAAATCACGTAAACCTATTAGATAAATCATGTAAATCTATTGAAAGTACTGGTAAAGCAATTGCACAATAGTACACAACATTACAACATTTTATACATACACCTTAGTTTAGATATTTCTTGAAATTGAACAAATAGAACTGAAATGCAGAAATGCAAAAGTCAGAGAGAGAATTAAGCAGATATATACCTGGAGCCTTAAATATCTTGTAAGTGAATTTTTTTTTGGAAAGAACTTGAACATCTCCATGTATTGGCCAATATATGAACTTCCACCTCCGATCAGCACTCAATGGCTTAAGCACAAGCTTCGCCTCGTAATAGTTTACTTCATAATTAAAGAACTGTAAAAGGGGTAGTAACAAAAGAGCATCAGATAAGCTTCTCTGTTGGAGCGATTTCATCACAAATCAAAGAGCACACAAATTCAAACACTCTTCATGAAAAAATCGAATCAATCAAAATTAAATCTGAGAAAATCAATCAATCATAACTGGACCAAAGTTTGAGACGTAATATCGCGATTGTATGATTTTGAGGGCTGAATCGAAGGAAAATTGAAGTCGTGGTCTGCAATCAAAACCAATTCGATATTCAAGGAAATTGAGGTCTGAAATCAAAATTAAATCTGCTCCGAGAGGGACGAAGCTGTAGCGTGACACCGCCACTGTCTTCTTCGTCGTCTAAGTGGTCCAGTACTTCGTCACCGTCGCTGCCGTCGCACGTCACCGCTGCCTATTTGACGCTGTTAGGACCTTGCTTGAACGAGATCGGTGCCATCTGTAGAGAGATAAAGGAGGTAGCGAAATAGAGGCAGAGAGAGAGCTCTGATCGGTGGCAGAGACCGATCTGATTTGCGTCGATGTAGAAGTTGTTGCGAAGACCGAAGAGGAGGTCCGGCACGGCTATGCTGGTGCTGAAGGGTGAGGAGGTTTCGGGGCGACCATGAATTTTGTCAGAGGGGAGGCCGTCGGAGGTCGGGTCGGATCTCAAACTGAGAGATTTGAGAATTTTTTTTGAAGAAGAGATGGATTAATAACATAGAGAGATCGGAAAATTTGAGAAAGAGAGATATCGGAGATTATATAAGACAGTTACGAAACAGTTGAAACACATATGAAATGAGGACCGAAACAGTGTGGTAAAAAGTGGATACAAAAGATTAAGTATAGAAACCTTTTCTCTAAAATCTGAACCATTTATTTCAATCTAGCACGAATTTGTAAGACCTCCGTTTCTAACGTAGGTCTGAAATAAAATTGCTTGGTTGGGATTTTTTTAGATACATGTGTTACATCAGCAGTTGATCTTTCAATCAATCAAGGAGAAGATTGTATTAATCGTTTCCCGCGTTAAGACAGCGATTGACCGTGTCCTGATTTTAGGAGAACCAATTGCAAGAATTATAAATGTTCTCAATTTGATCAATTTGATCGCGAGATTCATGATGGCTCTTATTTAATAAACCGAGCTAAATTATATGTGATTGATATTGGGACACAACACACTTGGGGTTATTGGTACCTCATGAAAGAATAATTCTACTTAATGATGACAATAATCGAGCCGATATTCGGATTTTTGTTGTTGTTGCAACTTGCAAGAACCAGATCTGAAATCATTGATTATGTTGGTACGGAGTGTGCCATCAACATTTGTAACCATGTATGTAACGATCAGCTGCCCTGTTATTGGTTAATAATCGTATTTGTATTCAATCTTCCCAAGACTTTTTATTGTCATTGACTCGCCACAGTATGTTTGGATCCATATATGCCACAGAGAATCGAATCGTGGTATAAGTTAAAGTTGCGAACCGGCTAATACACTTGAACTGTGGTTCAGTTGAAAGGCGCAACCCACCAACCGCACCAGTCTCTAATCCTTTGAACTTAATGCATTTCAAATTATCATTAATTTAACAAATGGGATTTCTATGAACACCCATATGAATTCCGGCCGTGTAACGGGTCAAGGACACCAGCACCATGGCATACACACATTTTAGAAGCCATATACCAGCTATTTACAAAATATGGAAATAAATATAGGTACGAATGTGAAGACCCACCGCACCACTATACGCTTGGTACTTAGGAACAGGGGCCGGTATTATGACTTGGGAGTTGATAAGGAGCGCGTATCGTCTGAGATATCTCATATTTTGCGTGACCGACGTGTCCGGTGCTTATTCGGTATAGCGCAGTGGGCCAGTATTATTTGAACTTTGAGATTCGTGCAGAACGTATTTGAACAGTTGAGATTTCTCAAAAAGTCGCGCAAAACATGGGATATCTCAGAGGATGCGAATTCGTTGATAAGATGGGAGCTAGTTCTTAATTGACCTCATCCAATAGCTCCCCTTAATTAGCTGTCTCTGTAAAGAATCATTATCAGCTGGAGACGTTTATATTTGACTTCTTTTCGCCTACTTTCTTGTTTCTTAATTGTGGAAATCGAAAGAGAAAGGAAAATGTTATTTAGCTATCGCATAGCGAAAAACTGGACAGGTTGGCGTGTTAAAACAAATTGGTTGTTGGTTTTCCGTGCAATTATGTTCTAAGTTGAAATCAAAACAGTGTTGTCGATATCTTTTATCCAATTTAGTGTGTTTGTTATCTGGTTTACGAGCTTTTTAAATTTTCTTTTTTTAATAAATTCACTCTGTGTTACTGTGTAGGGATGAAAATAGAATTATTTCTATGAAGTTTGTATTACGAGTTTCTATGTTACGCGTGTAACACAGCATAAATATAACTTAAATCAATGTTTCAGTTTAGAAGTTCATTATAAGTGTATTTACTAATATGTCTTGAACAAAGAAAATAAAATCACTTTAATTGGTAATGTCTTCTGAAAAAAAAAAAAGGAGACAATTTACTCTGTTATCTCTACTTTCATCTGGTTTTGTTTCTGTTCATGATGACAAGTTGGCTAAAAAAATGCCACTAGCAGACTCCATTACCTCTTTTAGTTATTTTAAATTCTCAAATCACATACAAGTACAACGCAACTGCAAAATATTGACGTGATAATCACAATTTTAATTGCAGTGAGATGTGGAATAATTATCAATTAAGCAATTTTATTAAATTAGTAATATATTTTAAAGTGTTGCGTTATCTTTCAATTGATAATTACAAAATGTAAAATTTGAAATTGGTATAACACTAAATTAAAAAAAATATATTAGAATCAATTGCAGAAATGTAGATGATATAAAATTTATTGAGCAATAATTGTTAAAATTGTGGTCGTGTTAAAAAAGAACATCTTTTGTAATTAAAAAAAATGAAGATATTGTTAAGCTTCTAAAAAGAACATTTCATTTGTAAATATCTCAAAGGCTGAAATAAATCAACAGTGCATATCAGATGCCAAAGAAGATATGAACTAAACCGCTGAAGGCAGTTTAACTTAGAGAGGGGAGATGATTTTCAACACTTAGTATTTCATTTGACAAAAAAATTAGCAACGGAGTTGATTTAGATTCCTTGTCTTCTTTTAGATATAGAAAATTTAATTATAAAATAGTAAACTATATTTTTATTGAGTGAGGCTATGGTACTATGCATAGCGCATATTAGTCCGCACTATGGACTCAAATTTTCAGTTTGAAAGTCTTAACGGTCGATCTAAACTGTTCAATATGGTCTCAATATGAATATGAATATGTACTTGTAAACTAAATTTTACATTTTTTAAAATTTGTTTACTATTTAGATGGTAGAAAATCACTTGATTTGAAAACTCTGGATCATCCAAAAACAGTGGTTTTCTACCCATCTAAAAAATTAGTAATTTTTTTAAATGTAAAATTTAGTTTACAAGTACATATTCATATGAAGACTATGTTGAACGGTTCAGATCAATAATTAAGATTTTGAAAACAAAAATTCTAATATGTAGTACGGACCAATCCGCGCTATACCCTCACTCTTTTTTTATTTGGTGATCTTTTATTTTTGTTCTATTTTCTCTATATATATTAATCAAACCTGTTTTTCTGTTTTCTACGCTTAAAATTTAAAAAATATTAATAGTAATAATAAAAGAGAAAGGTTCACTTGACAATGTCCAATTGGGACATGGATAAACTTAAATAAAAAAATTGTTTGATTTGGATACTTTGATTTGAATTTTGTTAATTTTGATTTTGAGAAAAGTATAGGACTATAAACCACATAAATAAAAAAAATTGTTCTAAATTCAGAGCTTTCCAAGAGGTCTAAACAGAAACTATTGTTACTAAATTTGTACGCTAAAATAAGTAAAATGTCCAATTGGGACATGGATAAACTTAAATTCAAGTACTAAGATCTGAAAACAAAGCTCTCATGCTAATAACAGAACCAGTCTACCAATTGATTTTCATAGGCCAAATGTGTCAAAGTCTAGATGATAAATTGATAACTCATGCTAATAAGTAATACAGAACCAGTCTCCCCAATTGATTTTCACAGTACAAATGTGTCAAAGAGTAGTAGCTAGCATGATCATGGACTCATAATCATACAATTATTTCCTTCAACATAACGCTTTATTATTCCTTTTTATGACAAATACTGACAAGTCGCCCCATGTGGGATGCCATGTACAGATTGACCCCACATATTTATCAACACTAAATCTATACTATCAATCAATGAAAAGAACTCAAAAGTTAAAAAAGTATGAATGGGGGACCTGCCAACAAAGGATCCACACAATGTGGCCATTACATGGAAATTGGAAGGTACATCATGAAGCATGCCACCATTGCACGCAAGAACACACGTGCCACCGCCACATAAATTTTCCCAAATAAATCCGAGACTGAAAACAGACGCAAACCAAAAGCCACATTTGTTTATAATTAGAGAAGATATATATATATGTATATATACACACACACATAGGCGCCATAACCATACCTCTATCTCTCCATCTCTTCCTCTCCTTTCTGTGGCACTCTGTTCTTTTTATTTTTATTTTTATCTCCCAAGATAAGAATTAAGACGCATCATATAAACCAACAAAATCACATAATTTACAAAGAGACGCTTCATCTCCTTCCAGTTCTTTTCCTTTTCTCGCCAGCTTCTCTGCCTCCTCAATTGAGATTTGAAGCGTGGAGATGGGTGAATACAAACCGATTACAAATGCCGAACCAGTGGATATAGAATCTGGAACCATTAAAAACATTGATGAATCCAAGAAGAGCTCAAGGCCTGCTCAGCACCGCCTTGTATCTCTCGATGTCTTTCGCGGTATCACCGTTGCAGTATGTTCATATCTTCATTCATTTTTCTTTTGTTTGTTATCAATTTCTCAAAATTGGGTTCTTTTAATTTGTTGTGGTTTATGTTTTGCAAATGCCTCTCTTTAGTTTTTCTTTTTGGTTCTTCGAATTTGGGATTTATGATTAATTAGGTAGAGGATTTAAACTCCAACTATATTAATTATTTCGTTCTTTGAAATCATGAAGGGTCATTTTTTAGGCACATGATGATATACTCTCTGCATTTTTTTTTAATATGATCCGGTTCTGCACCACAAAATTTTATAAGAATATTGCCTTGATATTTTGGAATTATGCTGCCAAAAAAGGTGACATAGACATACATATTTGCATAAAATGCCTCTTTCCCTAGCTGTATACTAAAATAACAAAGTGGATTCATAATCAGAGTCCATAGAGATAACCAAACTAAAGGCACCTTTAAAATTATCTACACATTGTTGGTCTAAAAATTAACAATTAATGAAATGTTTATATGACTAAACTAATTAAAAAAACATTATATATTGTAGAAAAAAATGCATTGTTGGCAGTTTCACAAAAAAAAATCGACGGTGAAAAACATTAGAATTCCTGATCGTTCAATTGGTAGATTCCATACCATATAGGGGCAGCCGGGCAGGTCAGAGCTAGTTTTAGGCTCCTCTTTTTCTCTATTCTTTTTTTTATTTTTTTTGTGAAGATTAATTAATCATGAGGTGGAGCCTTCAACTTAGCATGAGTTGCATTTTGCATGGACTAGACTTTAAAAGACAGGTGTTGTTTAAATCAGAAAAAAGCTTCCTTTTTTTTTTCTGGTACTGTTAATTGCTAAACTACCTTCTATATATTGACTAAAAAAAGTAATAATCTGCTAGAATTATGACCTGGCATGTGATCTGTGGCTAATCAATCATTAAACGGCTCATAAGCTAACATGTGGGGAATTGGGGGGGTCCAGTTCTTTGAAATGGTTAGACGGTTCCAATCCAACAATTTGCCTTACCCTCACCGACCAAATATGGATCTCTGTGGCCAGTGAAATACTGTACATGGTGTGGTGAATTATAGTTTGTAGGTCCCACGATTCAGTTATAGTGGTTTATACGTATGGGTTCCATCTGTCATATAATGTCTGTATCCGACCAAATAAATCTGGATTCGTTCCCACCTCTGAATTTTTTTTTTTCGCTTTTTGTTTTTATTTTGGAGAAATTATATTTTTAATTTTAAGAATTTTTGGTGCTACCGTGGTATATCACACCACGTGGCGAACGGTGCATGTGCAACAAAACGTGAGGGATCCAAATTGAGGTCTCAATCTCTAGTAAAATAGATTATTAGTTTATTACTATTGTTGGTAATCTATATAGTACCCTTTGAATTATAATTATATCATTCTCTCTGACACGGACAATCAAATAAAATCATATCGTCAGCTAGTTGAAAAGTTAGTTGACCTTACTTGGACCTCTTATATTGTCAACGTGGCTTTGCTTTTTATATACATTGAAATTGGGAGAAGCAAGGAGTTCATTTTTTTATACGGATCCGTCACTTAATGGCGTTCCTTTTTCGTAGTGAAGCGGTTGCTTCAAACTTCAAAGTAATAATTGTCTTCGTAATTTCAGTACAATTGAGTAAAATTAATCTGTTTTTAAGTTCATCGTATATTTATATTTTTTATAAGTTTAAATTTTAAAATTTATCGAATTAATTTTAAATGATGAATTCAAATTATAGAAATCAATCTACTTCATGAGCGATGCGTTTACATGTACGAAATAATTTAGTATAAAATCAATTGGTAAATTTGATTAGCTTTTAGTACATTTAAATTTAATTATTTTTTACCAGTTTACTTTATACTAAATTAATTAAGTTTGTCATGTAAACGCATTACTAATGAATCCAATCTAATAGATATTTAGAGTTAAGCTCACTAGAAATTTGATTAGCTTAAAAACACTCTAGTTCTACTTAATATTATAAAAAATTGAGTAATTATTTTGCATCCTAATTGAGTTAGATTCTTTTGTACCTGTGAACACTTATGCGTGATCTCAAGCTCAAAGCTAGTTTGAAAAATATTAGTTCAACGACATAAAAAAAATCAAATATTTATCATTTTTTTTGTATTTCCGCTATATCTTTTTATTATAACTCCTGAAGATAATATAATCTTTTAAATAAATAGCACTTGACATAATTTGTACATGTTCACTACAATATATATCATTTATCAGCGGGGCACAAAACTAGAAAATTTAGATTGAAAAGCTGACACATAAAATGCAATGTATGACAGTTAGAACTTAAACTCAGATTTCTACAACCACAAAATAAAATACAAAATTTGAACAATGTAAAATTGTATAGGAAAAGTTCTATTAAATTTTAATATATATAATTAAAATATTAATCATGAAATGACTAACTTTCTGGCTTGCTTGTGCATTCGCCCTGCTTACCGGACGGTGGTAAAATAATTTTCTTGAAAAGATAACAGGGGAGTCAAACAAAGGAAATTGGGAATAACCTTTTTCAGGAAGTGAGAAGAGAATAAAGTAATCCTTTCATAAAATAAGAATAGAACTTGCAAAAGCAGGCGCTATACATGCAACTCTGAGTCATTTTCCATGCCATGTCGTCATCCTCTTTCTTTTGTTGTTTCAATTTTCCCCATGGATTTTTTTTTTTTCCTTTACCCATCCATGAAAAAAGGGGGAAAACACAAAGGAAAGAATATCCAAATCACTTGCAAATTTTTTTTTCCTCTTTTCAAAGTGCATGGATAAATTCATTTCGACCAAACTATAAGTCTTTAGTTAGACTAACAAAATAAAATGAAATAATGAAATCGCAGAAAAATAATTTCCATGTAAAATATTTGTTTTTTGTGTTATAGAAAATCCGATATGAAGTACACTTGGAATTTTTTTCTTTTCTTTTACTCACAAATCAATGTCGATACTGAATATAAATGCTCCTTAATTTGAATTGCTTTGCTTATTTAATCAGTTACATTTTATTTTAGTTATTCATCTTTGATCATTTTTTTTAAAACAAATGTGAATTATAATATTTTGGCAATTCACAATTTCTACAGCTAATGATACTTGTGGATGATGCCGGTGCATTTATTCCTGCAATTAATCACTCACCATGGGACGGTGTAACCCTGGCCGACTTCGTAATGCCTTTTTTTCTTTTCATTGTTGGTGTAGCCCTAGCTCTGGCATATAAGGTACTACTGTATATATTGTTCTTTTTTTCCCACTTTAGAATATAATTCCACCAAATGCACTGAACATATTTGTCTGAGGATTAAAAATCATTTATAAATTGTTTCCAGAGGGTATCAGATAAGTCTGATGCAAGTAAAAAAGCAGTGCTTCGGGCACTGAAACTGTGTGCTTTGGGTCTCTTTCTCCAAGGTACAGAACCTTATTTCAAAGTTAGTAATACTCAAATTTAATTTTCAAAAAAGTTTGTATGTTGTTTCGTTTGCAAGAATCAAATCTTCAATGAAATCTTGCATTTTTGTGATACAGGAGGTTATTTCCATGGTGTACGTAGCCTTAACTTTGGAGTCGACCTTGCGACAATCCGAGTCATGGGTGTGTTGCAGGTGTGTTCCTTGTTTGACATTCATCATGTCAATCTAATTTATATTTAACTAAATTTTAAATTTACTTAATACGTGTTCATTGTATTTTAGAATGTTTGTTCATAATTTTTTGGGAAAACAGAGGATAGCGATTGCTTATTTATCGGTGGCGATTTGTGAAATCTGGCTCAGGAATGACAGTGAAGGTCCCCCAGTTGATTCTGGATGTGGTCTATTAAAGAAATATCAATACCAATTGTAAGCAAAACAAAATTCTAGCTCTATTCTTTCCTAATTTTCTATCTTTTATGGGAAAATTCTCATTCTCATTATTAGTACTTAACATTTGTAAACAATTTCAGGTTGGTTGGCTTCATTCTTACAATTACTTACACGATATTGCTATATGGGGTTCGCGTATCTGATTGGGAGTATGCCATACAGGATGGAACGTCAGCACCACAGTACTTTTTAGTATGTGTGCCAATTGTTAATTATCTAAGAAATTGACATATAAATCATTTTTTATCATCTGTGATTGAGCTATTTATAACTTATACTATTTGTTGTATTTCTTACTCCAGGTGAAATGCGGTGTCAGGGGTAACACGGAACCAGGATGCAATGCTGTTGCCATGATAGACCGTAAAATCCTAGGGTTACAACATTTGTACCGGAAACCTGTTTATATGCGAAAAGAGGTTTGTGGGTTTTTATAAAAATGTTCGTCATCGCATTTTTTTTTCTGGTCATTGTGTTGATGTAATTATTTTTGTATATATCATGATAAATTCAAGTTATTTTTTCAAACTAGCAATGTAGTACACGATCACCACAGAACGGGCCCCTTCCAGTGGATGCTCCATCATGGTGTCAAGCACCTTTTGATCCTGAGGGCCTACTAAGGTACAAATAATTAATCCTAGTAATCATATGGTCAATTCATAATTAATTGATTGGTGTGTCATAACTTATCTTTACTTACAAGACCATTTCCTTTAATTACAGTTCTGTGATGGCTATAGTTACCT
Source organism: Carex littledalei (assembly GCA_011114355.1). Classification (NCBI taxonomy): domain Eukaryota; kingdom Viridiplantae; phylum Streptophyta; class Magnoliopsida; order Poales; family Cyperaceae; genus Carex; species Carex littledalei. The sequence goes on from CM022087.1 coordinate 4,969,875, forward strand.
GTTTGATTGGGCTTCAATTTGGGCACATAATAGTTTATTTTAAGGTACTTTTCTCAAGCAACTTTCAATCAGTATACGTAATATCTGAAGGTACTTTGCCAAGTACAAGCTTGCTAACCTAAATTATTGGATTGATGCAGGATCATAGGAGTAGAATAATGCTATGGTTGATTCCCTCCTGCTGCCTTTTAGCTTCAGCTTTCTGCCTCGATTTCTTCGGTATGAAGTTGCTTGTTGCATTTGTCACTTAATATGGAATAGATAATAATATATGTACATTGTCAGCATTCAGTCACATATGTATCATGATTGTAACAGATGCCTAACTTTCAATCAAACAGGGATACAGATGAATAAACCCTTGTACACATTAAGCTACACTTGTGTGACTGCTGGTGCGTCCGGGATTCTTTTTGCTGGGATTTATGTGCTGGTATGAATTGATGTTCAATAACATTTCCCAGTCCATATAGACTTATTTTTCTTATACTATCTTTTATATTGAGATTTGATGAATTAATTTTTTTTTTCTGTAGGTTGATGTATATGGATTAAGAAGACCAACAGTAGCATTTGAGTGGATGGGCAAGCATGCATTGATGATTTATATCTTCATTGGATGCAATATATTGCCTATTCTCATCCAGGGCATCTACTGGAAAAAACCCCAAAATAACCTAGTAAGTTATTTATTCAATTGAACTACTCTATTTGTGTCCGAAATTAATTTAATGAGTGCTCATGTTACTAAATCTATGCTTAACTTTGGCAGTTAAAATTGATTGGAATTTAGCTGACACATGATGAACTTGGATTTATAGCAAGCTATTGAAGAGGTAGTTCATAGCATAGGCATTTTTAGAGGGGTGCAGCGCTACCTATATCATGTGAAGTGTTGAGCAATACTTTTCTTGTAAAGATGGCTTTTATTCATGTTGCCATCTCATTTTATTTTCATAGTACAAGAGAATTGATTAGGTGAAAGCGCTGGAGCCTTGACTTTTTGTATAGGTAGGGAAATATCTTATTTTGAATTTTCATAGATAGAGGATAATATATACAAGTTTCCTTGTTGTATATAGCATATTCCCTTTAAGGAGGAATCAACAGAATAGAATAACAAATAACTGTGCTAAAATAAGCCACCAACATATTAATGACACTCTAAAAATATTTCACCAAACAAAAGCCCAAAACAGAGCTGGTCTTAGCTTGTGATCTTGCTGGGCCGGGTAAGGTTGGCAAAAACCCAACATTTTTATCCTTTTTTAACGAATTAAGATTACCTAAGGTAACTGATCATATAAGATTAGATCTGAACGATCGAAAGTAAACTTACACGAATCTTCAAATGAGATCCCTTATATTCCAAATAGGCTCCAAAGTTTTTATGGCTGCCGGGACTATTCTATCTCAACGGTACTGCAGGGAATACTTACTCTTTCTTAACACTATGCCCGCACATACAAACTCTTTTTTTTTTTTTTTTTTTGAAATCTTTGCAAAAACTGTGAAGTTGTGAGGGGAATCGAACTCTCGATCTTTGAGTAACCAACATTTCTAGGACTTTTCTTCTAGCTAACTGTACTACCTCCCCTTTCTCAACAAACTTCTTCATTTCTTCTTTATTTCCCTTTTAATTTAGTTTTAGAAAAACAGATTTATTACCACAAGCATATCAATATTTCTGTGTGAAATGTTGCAGTTTGAAAACGATTTTTTTAGAAATTTAATGTTGATAAGCATGTCCTTGCTTTATCTAAAAAATTATCACCTCTTGAAAATTATTCTAATAACTTGCAATTTGAGTTACTAGGTCGAATTTAATTACCGTATTACATGTGTATAAATTATTTTTTAATTGTATGATTTTCTGGAGCCAGAAATATTTTTCAAAGAATAAAAATCTGAATTTCCACGAGCTTTAAAACCATGAATGCTGCCAGGACCGAAATTATTATTAATATCCTCTAAAAAAAAATAGCAAATCTACCCTCCGCATTGAAATTTTTTAAAAAATTACCTAACCGCTCCACGTTGGGGCTGTTTGATTTTATTTTTTTTACAGATGTTTACTAAACCGCCCAACTGTTGGACAATTTGCTATAATTTTTTTTTAGAGATATTTAGTGTGTATAGAATGAATGTTTAGTGTTTAGTGTGTGTGTGTATTTTAGAGATTTAATATTTTCATCTAATCTGTATATTATATGACACCTATCCTAGATGAGTATAAATGATACGTAATCAATTTAAAAAATATAAACGATCGACAAGAGCTAAGACGATTATTCCATATAATGATCGTCTGATTCTTTGTAAGAATCGGATTTTGTGCTGTTAAATCGATCATATTTGTAATGGTATGTGCGGTGCCTGATAGCGGACAATAAACTAAAAGTAACTTTATTAATCGAGTAGCAAGTAGTAGATAATTTTGGGACTCACTCACTCTAAACATAGCATTAAGCTAAGACTAATAAAACTCAAAAGCTGATCTGCCCTTAGAGTCCAAGGCTTATTTATAATAAAAGGAAAACAAAAACTAGCTGTTACAAAATCGTTCAAAATATGGTGATAAATCAGCACGATATTCTCTCCTTAATGGGCTATGATATTATGCCTTTTAAGTTGCATTTTGGGCCGTTAATTCCTTGCCAAAATTGCTGCCGTGCACATTTTCATTATCTGTAGAATTTAGTTGCACGAGTGCCCCACAAAATCCTGTCACATTAGATTACTTTGAAGAGGCATTTTAATTTGCAATCTCAACTTGTTATAGTCTTATAGGTCCCATAAATAATTGACACATCAAGATATAATAAGCCGAATACCATGCTGGAGCATCATATATACTTTTTATAAAGAGTATGACTACAAAACTACTGTAAATATTAAATAAAAATTAGTACTCAGCTAATTAACAACATCAGAAGAGCACTCACTTGAGATGAGACTATACGGTACTGTAAATATTATATAAAATATTACCCTACATATAGACAGTTTCCGCAAGAAATTGTTTTTCTAAACAACTTAATATCTTTCAGGCCACATATTACAAGCAAAAATAGCGAAACAGTGTAGCTACACTAATATAGCCCGAAAATCAAGTACCACCTCCCAATGAACAACACACAAAACAAATCCAAAAGATATATTCGAACAAATTGCTTCACCAGAAATAATCCTAAATCAAATGATACTTCAATTAAAAAATAATTCCCCACAATTTCTAATTCAACGACTAACACATAAACCCAAATTCTGAAAAGAGGAAAATAAAACGGTTAACTTGGATCAATTTAACAAAACTATATATTACCTGGATCCGCTCAATATTCAATTGCCACACCTTATTTGATGCAGCAGAGATCTAACGGTGATTATGCAAATACTTGAACAGCCGCCAGACACCAATTGGAGACATAAAATTGACAAATGCATATCTAAAGTTGCCAAAAAACAAAGGGAAGAGCCTCAAAAATTGCCTCAATGTGCGACAGTTAGGTTATTTTAAAAAAAAAATTCAATGCGGAGGGTAGATTTGCTATTTTTTTTGTTTAGGGTATTAATAAAAATTTCGGCTGTCAGTAGAACAAACAAAGCAAAACAACAATAGAATATTTTCTTCATTTTCTTTACATTCAATCAAAATCAACCGGAAGCAAAATAAATGAACAATTAAACAACATAGTGACATCAAATCTCTGTCACCACTTCAAATTAAGTGCAATAACCAAGAAAATAATATAAAATTGATGTGCAATGATGATCAATGAAACGAGCGCATCATCACTGCGGGGATGGAGCAGCCGGAGGAGCAGAAGGAGATGAGTTACCCTCGTAGTATTGAAGCACAGTGTAAACAGTCTGCATGACAGTCATGACGAGTAGGAAAATCGCAGCGGCAAGAGAGAGGAAGGCCCAGGGGCTTCTGAAATAAGTGTGTAGCAGGTTGGCCCGCCACATGTTCCACTGCTTCTGACAGTAGACGTTCACCATCCGTTGCACCTTGTCGAGGTTGCTGTCCGGCTCCAACACCACATCCTTCGACAGGCTATTAAATAGCTTCGCAACCGCCTTGTCGCTCCCCACAGCATTCTGAATTATTCCTATATTTATAGTTAAGTAACCGTTGGATTAATTATTAGTCCAGAACCAATTTACATCTGTATTGATTAGAATTCATTATGACGAGCTGCTTGTACCTTTGGTGGTGAGTAGGCTAACGTCTTTTGCAGAGTCGATGATGTTGTCCATGAAAAAGACATACGACGTGACATCATTGCCGGCCCCAACATGAAGGCGCTCGAAGGCCATGAGATTGAGAAACATGTACTCGGTTAAGTCGTCAACAACGATCACTGGCAGCCTGAGGACGCCGTGCTTGAAATGAATGTCGTGCAGGCTAGTTGTGCGGCTCTGCTTGAAACGGATGCCGGCCTCGTACAACTCCATGGCTGATCGAATTATCTCGCTCGAGTTTGGATCAGGTTTGTAGTCGGGCAGGGAGTCCTGTGGACCTATGAGAAGGGTTTTTCGGTATAGGTCAAGTGGGTGTAGGCTCAGGCCAATAAATGGCCGGGCTATTAAATTTGGAGCAAGAAATTTCAAGACTAGCCTGTTTATGTTCTCGTCAGTCTGCATGGTGAAATAGATAAAAAAAAAGACTTTTATAGACAATTGAAGATGTATAGACTTAAAACAGTTACATTTTGTGCCAGCTAATTTTTTTTTTAAACCCTTGGCAGTGGCTGCTAAAGTATGTGCCAGCTAATTTAATTATGCTTAAAATGACATGCATTGCTGAATTTGTTGCACGAGTACCTTTTTAGACATTCCAGCGGTGGCGATTAGTCTTTCAAGCACTAGCAAAGGCAACTGGTTTTCTATCATGAGCATATCCCTTTTAATATACGGCACGGTGTATAGCATCCCATGTGCACTAAATATCGGGTCATTGTGTACATAGTCGTCAGCCGAGCTCCTGTGTCCGGTTGTTTCAAAATGGAAGGAGATGTTAGTTGATTTACACATAATCTCAAGCATGAAGCAACCATCGACTATCATGAGCTGCACGAATCCGTCTCTGTCCTTGATCCACCGTTCATCCAGGTTCTGGTATGACTCCTGCAACTGCACCACTACTTCTTCCACTGCAGCTACAAAGTGTTCCAGCGGCTGCTTGGTACGCTTGAGGAAGTGAAGTAGGGCCCTACAAAAAATAAGTACACAGTATTAGCCGATGATGCTAATCGTATCATGTTTGTAATCAGTCTTATATTATAATAACTATATTATTTGTACCTGTGCTTATGTTCTTCCATGGGCATCAATTGGGGCTCACGATGATGGAACGGGCCGAAGGACACCAGTTGCGGCTTGTACGCCTTACTATTCAGGTCCTTGATGCATGCAGGTACACGGTATATCGAGTTCTTGTTCCATTTCTGGAGCTCCGTTGTCGGGTTTACTATATTGAGACTGTTTCTGACCTCCTTGATCCAACTCTTCTCCCTCGACAAATTTGACATGATTAATAATCAACAAGTTATCTAGCTAGGACGCCTAGCTTATATCTATATATTAATCATTTAATATTATGTGTGTTTATGTGTATATATAGAAGGCTAACAAAAAGGAGATGTAGCTAGGTCTTGAAGGAATCTTAGCTTGCTTCTGGTCTCCATGGAAGGCATGCATGACTTTACAACCCATGATAGATAAGATAATTGGCAAGGTGCCCGCTTTAAAAAAGATGAATTGAGATAGGAAGTAATTCATACAATTCAGAGAATTGAGTGTAAGGTTGGGAAGGCATTGCTTTCTTTTCTTTTGTTCTCTTGTCAAATAAAAAAGTGCTAGAGTTTATACCAAACCTAATTTGGTCAAATCTAGAATAAGTGCCACCACTCTTATACCCATCGTAATGCTTGGATCAATAAAAATTGTAAGGGATTAGGAAACAGTAGGAATTGGTACCAGTTGTTTGGTACCACACGACCACTTGCCTTGTTTGTTATGATTTCAGTACGAATGAAATCGGTGGGGTACTTGTTACAAACAGTGATTGAATTGAGTGAAAAGCTTTATTGATTATTTTTACATAGATACAATCTACAGGTTAGAAACATATATAGTTTTCTATGAGGCCTTAGAGCCGTTACATAAGGAGCTGTTAAATATACCCCATTAGTGCATCTCCCATCATACTCCCACTTTCTTTTTAAAAAAAAAAAGTGGTTTGCTCGGCTAACATCTAGTCCGGCTCGTTTTGGCACGAGACTCAAACTTTCTTGAACTCGGATCTGCTCGTTGACAGTCCAAATTTGACTAATGAAAAAGTGACTCATTGGCTCGTTAAATTAAGCCTAGTGCTTGGCCCCAAACTTGGGCTGCACAGCACAGGTATGTTTCTCCTGATTTCCAATTAGCTGGGCCCAGAGAACATGGATCTGCAAAAGAACTATAATCTGTGTTGGTAGTTGGTACCAGTCGGTACCTAACCACAAACCAAGTCAAGAGATGATCTTGCATTCCGTATCATAGACCGCGGTAAAAATTTAAAATGAAACATAATCGATTATAAACATTTTTTTACATTTTCGATTATAAACATTTTTTTACATTTTCTTATATTCGATTATAAACATTTTTTACATTTTTTTTAAATGAACGGGGTAAAAGTATAATTTTAAGAGTAGAACTAGGTGTTCTTGAGGTTACCAAGCATGTTGATGAGCTTAATTCGAAAATTTACTGAATTAATTGCAAACGACAAATCATAACTGCTGAAACCAATCTACTTCACAAGCGATGCGTTTACATTCAAAATTTATAAATTTTTGAATTAATTTAATATATTTTCAAATTGTAAAAAAAAAGTTTAATTATAAGTTAATTTTAATACATTTATTTTTCATTAATTTTTTACCACTTAACTTTATGCTAAATTAATTCAAAAATATATAAATTTTGATTGTGAATGACGCATTACTTGTGAAGTAGATCTGTTTCGACGGTTTGGATTCATTGTTTGAAGCTAATCTGATAGGTTTTGAAATTAAACTCATGAAAAACTTAGTGAATTTAAGAACACTCTAGTTCTACTCTAATTTTAATTTGAGTTAGAAGCAAATGTTTTCTTCTGCCATCACGTAACTCCGCGTGTGAGGTACTGTAGAACAAGTTTAAAGAGAGAGGGGGCAGCAAGTGCAAGACGAAATAGAAGTGGCAGAGGGAGATGGAAATAGCGAAAGGGCATATATTTATGTAGCACAGGTATGTATACGGATGTGCAACACGACACTGTACATCACAGTATTTTCCAAAGAGAAATACAAACACAACACAGCTCACAGCTCTGGACACGGCTTCAAGTTTAGTATTTTTATCCTCTCGCGTAAGATCGATATCTTTACGGATACTCCTGTCGATAATAACGATATCTTTGAAAATAGCTATATGTGTCGGTTTACCCTCAACAATAGTCATTTTTTACCATCGTAGATAAAATAGATTCTTATAGATATATACTTTAAAATTATAAAATTTAACAAGCGAATTGTTTTATTTGAATTTTGTATATATGGTGTTACTAATTTACTATGTAAATTTCGTTACTTTACTTTGTACAAAAATTTGTATCCGTTGGATACAAAACATATAAAAAGTAATAAATATAATATCACATATAATTATGATTTTAATTTCTATCGGATGGTGTTATGTGAAAATGCCAAATCCACTTTATAATTGTTAGTCTTAGTAATCTAACATTATTTTACATTGACATTACATAGTATTCAGAAGCGGAATCAAAAACTTAAGATTGGAGTCACTACTCACTACCATAATAATTTTTACAAAAAAATACAAACTTTAAAGAATAAAAATGCAAAAATTTAATTTATAGGAAGTGATTAGCACGGTAGTACCATTTCCCTTGTATCTTCTTTCATAGGGTGTTCATCGGTTCGGTTTCCGAACTAGACAAACCAAAATAATAATTCGGTTTTTAAAATTAAACCGAACCGATTTAGCATTGCAACCGAACCGAATCGAACCGAAGTTTTATTTTGGTTTGTTCGGTTCAAACCAAAATATATTATTTTTTTATTTAAAGCAATTGATTAAGAAATAAACGGGGCGGTCCGGACCAAATTCATAATATATAATAGTTCGGTCAGTTCGGTTATTTCGGTTTTGAAAATTTCCAAACCACACAGAACTGAAATTATAATTCGGTTTTAAAAACCAAACCGAACCGAACCATTAAACCGAAAAAACGAACCGTATGGTCCAAACTAATTCGGTTCGGTTCAAAACCGGCTAAACCGGACCCAATGAACACCCATATTCTTTCACCAAGAGAAGGAAAAATTTCACGCTGTGATCAGTCACGTCACGTTACGTTACGTCACGTGAGTCGATTACGTGACGTGACTCGCGTGTTGCGTGACGTGATCATTCGCGTGACATGACCGCATTCGAGCAAAAATTACACATCACGTCACGTCACGCGAACCAGTCACGTCACGTCACGGTATGAAACATAGATTATCCAACGTTTTCTAATTAATTTTCAGTTTTTTTTGGTACGCATAGAGTATCCATGTTTCTCTTATGGTGTAGGTTCAGTGATACCGGTACTCATGTAGTACTGGTTTTTATTTTCTCTAGTTTAGTCCAATGAATATTTGTAATTTGAATTTTTAAAGTAATGTCAAATACCCAATAACCTTTTCTTAAAAAAAAATTGTAACATTATTGACTTATTTTACAATTTTTATAATTTTCATATTTTTTGATATCTTTTTTCTGAATAAATTAAAATTTAAAAAAAAGTTTCACGTGATTAATTTACGTCACGTGTGGTCATGCCAGGTGTAATCACAGCGTGACTACACGTGACGTGACTATTCGTGTAACGTGACCGTCTGCCACTATTTTAATCACATCACGTGATCAAATCACAACGTATTTGTCATGTATTTCCTTCTCTACTTTCACCCCAGCTCATATTTGAGTTTCCAGATCTGTTGTGGCGATGCTAATTCTACAATGTCCAATCTTTGTCTAACGGCAGCCACTTTTTAATTGTGAGAAGTTCTACTTACCTCACAAGTGCATAATATCCCTTGTGGTACCGCAGGGCAGGAGCTAAAATAAAGTCCAATCCGAGTCTTAAGAAATTCATACCAATTTAAAATATAGGGACCCCGCTTTAAAAATTATACAAACTTACATTAAACGAACTGAATTTAAGCTTATAGGGTCAGATACATAACCTGATCTGAATTCGAGATGGGCCGAACGCACCTCTTCTCAGTTCCAAAGCCCAATGTTTAACGGTCCACTGAACAAGGAAAATACAAACAGCCCAAAGTCGGAACGAGATTATTATTTTATTTTTTTGCATCAAGTCGGAACGAGATTTTGAAATAAACTAGTAAATAGACTTTTCACCTCTTTTATTGATTCATGATAAGTAAAGACAGGTGGGCATAGGAAATAGGAAATATCAAATTTATGAATGGAAAAATAAATATAACTATAATAATAACACGCTAATCTTTAGTTATCTTGTATGATCTGCACTATGTATTTTTCTCCAAAAAAAAAAAAAATGCATGGTCACGGCCTCACGGGTGGGGACTTGATTGACCTTTGAAATTTGACACTGATACCTTTGTTAGCTAGCATCAAACAAGTGCAATAACAAACAAAATAATAATAATAATATAAGTATGTGCAATGATAATAGATGCAACTAGTCAATTTGATAGGTTTTAGAGCCGCGCTCACGGAAGGGCTTGGTGAGCTTAGGAGCACCCTAGTTCTACTCTGAAAGAGTAGAACTAGGGTGCTCCTAAGCTCACCAAGCCCTCCGTGAGCGCGGCTCTAAAACCTATCAAATTGACTTCAAACGACATTTTCAAACCGTTAGATGTTCAATCTATATCAAAATCTACTTGGAGACCAAATTTTACATTTTTTGGAATTTTTTACTATTTATTAAGATGGTTTGAAAATCGCTGTTTTTATTAAAATTCTGCACCATTGAAAAACAGCGATTTTCAAACCATCTTAATAAATAGTAAAAAAATTCCAAAAAATGTAAAATTTGGTCTCCAAGTAGATTTTAATATAGATTGAACATCTAACGGTTTGGAAATGTCGTTTGAAGTCAATTTGATAGGTTTTAGAGCCGCGCTCACGGAAGGGCTTGGTGAGCTTAGGAGCACCCTAGTTCTACTCTGAAACTAGTTCATTATCGTTGCGGGGATATTGGAGCAACCGGAGGAGCAGAAGGATACAGATTGCCCTTGTAGTATGGAAGCACAGTGTAAACAGTCTGCATGACGAGTAGCTAGAAAAATCGCTGCGGCAAGAGAGAGTAGTAAGGCCCAGGAGCTTCTAAAATCCGAAATTTTTATTTTTAACATTTTAATAAAATTCATTAATAAATTAACTATCGTTTTCGGTCAATTCCAAATTTAACATGGCCGCAGAATGCCGGAGCGGACTCATATGGGGGGTACCGCAGAATGCCGGAGCGGACCCCCATATGGGTCCGCACAATGCCGAAGCGGCCCCTGGGGCCGCATAATGCCGGAGCGGTCCCTTTATTTTTTATTTTAGAAATACGAAATTGTATATATGTTAAGTGTTATTTAGTTTCGAATGTAGTTTAAATTGATTTTTGGTCGTATCGTATTTTTGGTCGTTCGTTTGAAATATTTTAGATATTTTAGATATGTGGTTTCTTTGAAATTCTTTTGTGTACTCTGAGATAATAAAATCAACAAAATAAATAAATAACAACAAAATCAAACAAACAAGAAACTAATCAACGAAATAAATAAGTATCTGACAAAACATCTACCAATACTACAAATAAGAATCTACCAATCTAACAAAACATCTAACAATCTATGCCTCTGGACTAAACACCGTTCTCGCCTTCTTCTTCCTAAACCCCCGACCCCGCCTGCATAGTGGCGTCTCGTCTGTATCTCCGGAGGATGCTGAGCTGGATGCCTGGACATCCGTAGACTGAACCGGCTCCTGGAGAACCTCCTCAATCTCGGATGTCTGCTGGACCCCAGGACCAAAAACTGTGGTCTGTCCAGACTCAGTCTGCGTGAATAAAAACGCCTGTCTGGCAATAGGGTCATCGAGGAGGGAAGGGTGAGGTACCTGCTGTGAGGACTGGCCAGGGAACGGCGGGATGGGCTCTGTCTGAACATACCCTGGCTCATAGGCAGGAGGTACTGTCTGAGTGGGAGTGTAACCTGGGGAATACAGTCCATCTCCCTCTGTGCCATAATCGCACCCAATATTGAAGTCCAGGTCCTCCCCGTCTCCACCCTGTAGTAACTTACAAATTAGATAATGTATTGAATAAGAAAAAAACCACAGTTACGTATTTTAATTTAAATTATACCTCGGCAGGCTGAGTCTGGACATGTGCTGCTCGGCGCATCAACTCGGCACCTCGGTCGAACACCTGACCGACCGTCGTAGCATCATGGACGGGAGCAAACACGTCCTCATCACCAATGTAGGGGACATAGACATCGGGCTCGTCAGATATGTCGTCGACCGCATCAACACCGCCCAAGCCAGCGCACCTCAGTAGTGAGTCGAGGCGCGCCCTGTACCCACACTGGCACACTGCGGGTACGTTGTGCTTGAGGATGACCTTCCCGAGCCTCTTCCATCCCCTGGTGACGGCCATCGTAGCCCCTATGACGCAACTCTTGACAAGATATAATGCCTGAAAATTGAAAAAATTATGAAGAAGTTGTACAATTGTAAATATTAATAGTTTTGAATTTGAAACTTCAAATTAAAAATACCGTGGCTGCGAGAGGTGCGCCGGCGGGGATAATACCGTGGATCCGTCCTCTACGATCCCTCGGCTTCGGTACCCGCTCGTGCGGGTTGTCGGCGATGTATCCCTCAATGAAGATGGTGTACGCGCCGTGATCCTGATACCAATCTCTGTAAGGTCTGTACGAATTACAACAAATGTTAGATATTCCAATCAAAAAGCCATAGTTGAAGTAATGAATTAATAAAATTTCTTACACTGGCGCGACATCCATCTGACGGTCGGGCTCGGCCAATGGGGGATCTGCCTGTCCTGCCTCGAACACGTAATCGGCACGAGTAATCCCCCAGTCCTTGCCTGCAGTGGTCTCCCTGGCATGGTGCAGAGCTCGCCAGACAGCCTCGCTGATCGGTGCCGGGGGCGGAGCAAGCTGGCGCATCCCGAACTGTCTCATGACCCGTCCGGGGTAATGGTGCTCGATGATCTATATATATTAATACGTTAGACTGTTTTTATTAAATTAAGTTGATTGTGTAAATAACTAGCACGAATAAATTACGGTACCTGAAAACATATGAGCGGCACCTCTGCACGCCAGAAACGCTCCTGCTGACGACATCGCTCCGGCAATATCTCAAGATATGAGCGATGTGCGCCATCCACCTCGACCTGGAAGTATAGATTTAATATCATATATCAATTCGAACTGGAAAAAATTTAAATAAAAATAAAAGTAAACTTACATAATCTCTGTAGGGCTCCCAAGTGACAAACTCGGCATCATCTCTGAGGTGCTCGATCTCCTGTCTCCAAAATGTGATGCCGAGAGACGCGCCATGCCCTGCACCTACCCAAATCTTGGGATAGCAGTACTTGGCGGCAAATGCAGGGCAGTTGTCCGGCTCGAGCTTGCCCCACTGCGGCACATCTGTCTTGCTAGCCAGGACTGGACGGCCAACAATCAGATGTGCATAGGACCAGTGCTGTAGTAACATGCACGGTCCTATGAAGGTCTTGTTCTTCTTCAGGCAGGCTGTGTTAAGACCCCTTTACAAGAAAACAAAGTCAGCTTTACTACACTACGATGTATACTATTTGAAAATATTTATAAGGTGTTTCTTACCTATATAGGCATGCCAGCGTGGCACCTCCCCAGTTGAACCTGCCCGCAGTGGACAGGTCGCGCAGAAGCTCGAGGTAACACAGCCGCACCTGATCTCCATGCGAATCCGGAAACAACCGACAGGTGATCATCTCCAAAATATAGGCGCGCAGATATCGGTCAATAACCACCTGTTATAGATTTAAATTAGAACATTACTTACAAGAAAATAAATATAATATTATTTAAATTAAATCTTGTACAAGCAAATACCTGATCCGATCGATCCGGAAAGACCTGAAATCTCGCCCGCAGCTTTACCAAGCTGATGCAGCTGGGCGAGACCACAGTCTTCTCACCTCTCTTCTTCGCTTTCTGGAGATCCTCGTGCGGGATACCCAATAGCTCTAAGCACAATGCACGAAAATCTCCGTACTCGACGCCCGTGACCGGCTCCCCAATAATAGTCATACCCCACAGGCAACTGACGTCCTGTAGGGTGACTGTCATCTCAGCATGGGGGAGATGAAAGCTGTAAGTCTCCGGACGCCATCGCTCAACGAGGCCAGAAGATAAGCCCTCGTCAGCATTCTCCTCGGCCATCTGGGATATCTGGTACAATCCCATCGAGCGTAAAACCCCCCCGTACGCCGGCTGGTACCGTAGATGCTAGCGGTTGTGACGAACCGTAACCGCATCCAAACCCTGCATTTAAGTAAATAATCAGATCAAGTTCATTCATCAAAAATTCGAGATGACAAATTTATAAATATGACAAATTTACTTACCCCAGTGGCAGCCTCTAATATCCGATGCTCCGCATTCGGATACCACAGGAAGTCGCTGACCCTGTCGGTGCGACTCCGGATACCCGGAACATCCGCCAACGCTGTCTCGATGTACTGAGACATCTCGTATGGCGTGGCTGTAGGAGCATGCTGTGTACCCCTACTGGAGGATGGTATATCTCTACTGGTACTCATGCTGTATTGGATAATATTTGGTCAAATATGAGAGTTTGGTAAAAGTCCGGTTTAAATTTGGGTACAATTCTAATTAAATTTGGGTACAATTCTAATTAAATTTGGGTACAATCTAATTAAATTTGGGTACAATTCTAATTAAATTTGGGTACAATCTAATTAAATTTGGGTACAATTCTAGTTTGGAGGGAATGAATAGAGTTTGGAGGGAATGAATAGAGTAATAATTTATGTGTTAGATTAAATCTTTTTTTATCAATACGTAATATAAAAATCTTTTTATCCAATACGTAATATAATATTAATTTAATTATTAAATAAAATATTAGATTAAATATAATATAATATTAGTTTAAATATAATACAATATAATATTAATTTAATTATTAAATGTAATATAATATTATTTTAAATATTAGATTTGTATTAAATAAAATATTAGAGTAAATATAATATAATATTAGATTAAATATAAAACAATATAATATTAATTTAATTGTTAAATGTAATATAATATTATTTTAAATATTAGATTAGTATTAAATATAATACAATATAATATTAATTTAAATGTTAAATGTAATATATTATTATTTTAAATATTATATTAGTATTAAATATAATATTATATTAAATATAATACAATATAATATTAATTTAAATGTTAAGTGTAATATAATAATATTTTAAATATTATATTAGTATTAAATATAATATTAATTTAAATGTTAAATATAATATAATATTATTTTAAATATTAGATTAGTATTAAATAAAATATTAGATTAAATTTAATATAATATTAGATTAAATATAATACAATATAATATTAATTTAATTTTTAAATGTAATAAAATATTATTTTAAATATTAGATTAGTATTAAATAAAATATTAGATTTAATATAATATAATATTATTTTAAATATTAGATTAGTATTAAATACAATATTAGATTAAATATAATATAATATTAGATTAAATATAATATAATATTATATTAAATCTAATATAAAATTAGATTAAATATAATATAATATTAGATTAAATATAATATAATATTAGATTAAATATAATATAATATTAGATTAAATATAATATAATATTAGATTAAATATAATATAATATTAGATTAAATATAATACAATATAATATTAATTTAAATATTAATTGTAATAAAATATTATTTTAAATATTATATTAGTATTAAATAAAGAGGGATGCTTCTGTGCATACAGGGACCTATTTGTAAAATGAGCATATTTTCTTTTTCAAAGTTCAAACAGTCGATCCGACCGTTCAACATTATCTCCATATTAAAATGTACTTGGAGGTCAAATTTTACATTTTTTTGAATTTATTTACTATTTATTAAGTATTTTACAAAACTAGTCAAATTCAGACCATTGAATTTTGTACCCATCTTAATAAATAGTAAACAAATTCAAAAAAATGTAAAATTTGACCTCCAAGTACATTGTAATATGGAGAAAATGTTGAACGGTCGGATTGACTGTTTGAAATTTGAAAATGAAAATATACTTATTTTACAAATAGGTCCTTGTATGCACAGAAGCATTTGCCTTAAATAAAATATTAGATTAAATATAATATAATATTAGATTAAATATAATACAATATAATATTAATTTAATTATTAAATGTAATAAAATATTATTTTAAATGTTAGATTAGTATTAAATAAAATATTAGATTAAATTTAATATAATATTAGATTAAATATAATACAATATAATATTAATTTAATTTTTAAATGTAATAAAATATTATTTTAAATATTAGATTTGTATTAAGTAAAATATTAGATTAAATATAATATAATATTAGATTAAATATAATATAATATTAGATTAAATATAATATAATATTAGATTAAATATAATACAATATAATATTAATTTAAATGTTAAATGTAATATAATATTATTTTAAATGTTAGATTTGTATTAATATTGAAACTCCAATCACAATTCCAACTTTTTGTTAGATAGTGGAACAACGCTATTCTTCTTGTTCCGAATAGCAAGTAGTACGTTTGGTTGCTCAAGCTATTCGAATAGCAATGCTATTCTAAGAATAGCACTATTCTTAGTGCATCCAAACATACCCTTAGTGGTGAGTAGGCTGACATCTTTTGCAGAGTCAATGATGTTGTCCATGAAGAAAGAGAAAGAAAAACGAGGAGAAGAGGCAGCAGAAGGAGAAGAAGCATGAGTGATCACCATCATCATACCATCATCATTACAAAAAGTAAAAAGTAAAAACTTAATACCTAATTTACATAGATTAAAAAACGAAAGAGAGATGAAAGTAAATGTTCAGGTTCTAAACCATTTAGGCAACAAGCCCTTATTACCATAGCAACATTTATAAAATTCGGAAAATATGTGCGAACAACTCCCAAGCGCCAGCGACTCTGAGGCGATCGGAAGAAACCCTAGCCGCCATCTTCCACCCCCGCCCACCCCCGTACCCCTCTCCCTCAGGCTCGTCTCCTCCCCATCCATGCCTCAGAGTCGCCCAAGTCCTCACCAGCACAGCCGCCGCTCTCTTGACCGAATCTCAATCATCTTGCCTCTCCACTAGTCCACAGCGACCTCGAGAAAGAGAGAGCGAGAGAGGTCAGATCTGCTCCGCCAAAATCTCTACTTTCCGCTACCACCACCGTCGCACCTTTTGCCGCCTCTAAACTTTAGACCACCCGCAGCTAGGTTTAGATCCGTCTCTAAACTCTAACTTCACCATTCTTCCTATCTCTAAACTGGTTACACCGAAACCCTAGCCAGTGGTGAGGGAGGTCGTGCCGCAGCAGCCTCCCCCCTCCCGCCACGGACAAGTATCCTCTCCAATATTGTAAAAGAATCCCTTCACTTTACGGTTTGAGATTCGGGCTAGCACAGGAGGCAGTATTATTGGGCTTTGAGATTCGTGCCAAGTTAAAAAGAACAGTCCAAATCCAGTAATTCTAAAAGATTCCCTATTACGATACCGGAGAGAATCTGAATTCCTCCCGCCACCCCACTAAAAAAACAAAAACAAAAATTTCTAGATGCCTCATTATTGTTGTTGTTGTCATCGGGCAAGAAGTGAGAGGAGATTAGCGATCGCTTGAAGTCGGTTTGCAAGATGTTGTGATGTTAGGCATTTTTTTTAGATGATTTAGATGGATTGTTATTAGATATTGATGTGTTGTTTAGACTTGATGTTTTGATGATGGAGTAGATGTAAAAGGATGGTTGTATTTTTATTTTATTTAATGAAAATTATACTTGATAGCCGTTGTCAAGGTTTCAAAAAAAAACGAAAGAGAGATGTTACAGTAGCGCCATCGCTTCAGGAGATCGAGCGATGGAGAAAGCGATGGACGAAGCAGCGGAGCAAGCGGCAAGGAGGCAAAACCCTAGGCGGCTGTTTCGACTCTCAAGCGACAACTTTTTTTTATATACAATAATTTTAAGCATAATACTCTCTTTTGCCGTATTGTAGTTTATAAAAACTCAAATTTCCTTCCAAAATTAAATCGGTGAAGTTCAACAGATATAACATAACCAATGCGAAACTGATACGGTGATATGTTTAACCATGACCACTTATATTTGTTTGTACATGAGAATTTCATATATACCACTCAAATTTGCGTATATATCAATTCTAATTCTAATAACTCACATATTTATCCAATATAATTTAAGTATATATCATATATACTTAAAATTCAAATTAATTCAAATTAATTATGTTTAAGTATCTAAAGGCTACAGTTAATTAAAGATTAATTAAAATTGGATCCATTCTCCGTATTCAGATTGGACTCTTGTCTTCTCCAGTTCTTGTTTGCGCCCATTGAACACTGTTTAAGACCTTTCGTTGCCTCTCGCATGACTCGCTACCCCATTATTACAACTAGTTTCGAATGTTAGCGGTTACGATGGTTGCTTGTGCAAGGTCAGGGGCGGAAGGTAAGCTTATCAAGGGGTGGCTAAGCCACCCCAACATTTTTAATTTTTTTTATCAAATATATAAAAATTAAACTAAATTTTTTATTTTATATGTATTAGCCACCCTAATAATAATATAAAAATATTAAAGAGTTTGAATATAGGATGGTATATTTTTTCATTTGCTAATTTGTCTAATAGTAAAATAGGAAAAAAAATAAACTAAAAGGAAACCGTGCCTATTAAAATATTACCTTCATTAAGTATTTTGGAGAGGCCACCTTAACTATTTTAGAAGGTATTATTGATTGTTACCGGAAAAAAAGAAAATTATTGGAGAGAGAAAAAAATGTGATTGAGAGGTTTTCTGAAGAGAGAAAAAATCAAAATCATAAAGGTGAAATTTAAATTGATGTGAAGAACGAGATATATTTTTCTTTTGAAACTGGAGTTTGTTTTTTTTTCATCGACTATTTACAAATTTTTAAATTGTTGTTCATTGTAACTTTTAGATAAAGGTTAATTTTAATATTTTATTCTCATACAAGATTGTCTATTAGATTTTTATTTTTTTGTAAAATAAATAAATTATGATAAAAATGATTTGTGTATGGAATTATAGAAGAGATTATTGAAATTTTTGTATATAATTTAAATCCAAATAAAATTATGTCTAAAAGAAAAATCTTAGACTCTTATTGTAAGGTGAAGGAAAGCAAATAGTGAAGAAACAACAGTGTTCAGGGGTGTAAACGGACACGGATATCCGGCCGGATATCCGCTCCGAATCCGCATATAATCCGTATCCGGATTTAAACGGATACGGATATTGCGGATACGGATACGGATAATTATCAATTATCCGTAGAAGATGCGGATACGGATACGGATATGGTTTTAAATGTTGATATCCGCTTACTATCCGTATCCGTATCCGTATCCGTATCCGTATCCGTATCATGTGAGATTTTAAATTATTTTGCCTTCAAGAGATTTGAACCCATGTTATGTGAAGTAAAAGTCTAAACAACCAAGGTACAAACCACTACACCACACTATTAATAAAATAAATATCTTATATTCTCTCATCTTTCTAATATTAATATCTCCATCAACTTACAATTATTCATTTATTTTTATATTTAAATTTTATTAATTATTAATTATATCTTAAAGTTCATATAACTCAATATCCGACAATTATCCGTTCTATATTCGTATTCGAATCCGTATCCGCAAATTATCCGCTCCGTATCCGTATCCGTTTAAGGCGGATATGGTTTTAAGTTTTGATATCCGTTTACTATCCGTATCCGTATCCGTATCCGTTCATTGAAAGGCGGATACGGATATGGTATTAGCATTATCCGCTCCGAATCCGCTCCGTTTACACCCCTAACAGTGTTATATAATTTTGGTTTTTATTAAAACATTTTTTAAATATGATATTTATCTGGTTAGCCCCCCCATAGTTGAAGTCGAGTTCCGCTCCTGTGCGAGGTGGTAGCAGAAGGCGTTGTCGTAATTGGGCTCGAATGAGATGGTGGCAGGGGACAAGTTAGAGTAGTCGGAGAAGCACGACTTAATATTATTATCTATAGTCAGAGTGGATACAGGGAGAATGAACTCAGTTTTAATTAATTCTTATAACTGTAGTTTCTAAAATCTTAAACATAAAGAATTTGAGTGTTAGATATATTTAATATATATATTTGAATTACATTGAGTAAATATGTGAGTTATTATAGTTTATGATGATAAATACGTAATTATAAATTTTGAAATGGTCGCAATATTATAGTTTTTTAGTTGTATATATAAAATTCTCCTTTTTTTTTTTGTTTAACCAATGCATCTAAGATCATCATGAATTAGAAATTGTGCTTCTCTTCTACATAAAAAATTGCAAAGTGAATATCAGATACTTAAGAAACTGAAAGACTTAGAAACCGTGCTTGCAGAAAATTCAAAAACTGTGCTGCCACCGGACAAAATTCAGAAATTCACTGCTGTCTCCGATGAATATTTCTAGGTCTTCATCTAAAGATAGCACGAGTTTTGACGCGTACCAAAGGCCCAATAAAAGTGCTTGATCAAGAGATCCAGATGGGCCGAACACACCTCTTCTCTGTTCCAAAACTTCTCTGTTCCAAATCGACCCAAGTTTTGAAACAAATTGGTAAATATACATCTTGATCTCCTTAATTCATAATAACTAATGACAGATGGACACAAAAGGAGGAATAATCAAATTTATTAATAGAAAAATGAATATATTTTTAAATAAAACACCTCTTCACATTAGTTATGTAATGAATTAATAACTAAGTATTTTTCCTGAAAAAAATCAAGACAGAAAAAAAATGCGTGGTCACGGGTGGGGACTTTATTGTCCTTTGAAAATTGGCACTGCTACCTTTGTTAGCTAGCGTATATACATATATTATGAATAACAACTGCTCGCTGCCGGTCTGGCTCCAATTTATGATACCATTGGGCCCCACATACGGCCCATTATCTGATAACCAATCATCCTTATGTGACAGCCCATTTACTCACTGTTACCTCCCAGTCTCCTACCCATATTCATACAAAACACACACACCCACACACACTGGCTGACACTGACACACACACAGACCAACCTTATTGCACAACTACTATTGATTTTTCATCAGAACATTAAATGCCTTTTATCTTTCGTTACTAAATAATATTGTTCTATTTATGGTAGCATATTTTATACAAAAAGAAACGCTTCAAAAAATTAAATCGTTGAGAAATTATTCATAATCTTATATTTTAATATTTTGAATTTAATCACTAAGATATGATTTAATATATATATTTTTAAAGGTTCCTACTGGATAGGGGAGCCGTGAGCTCACTTTTTTGCAAACCAAAAAGAAGAAGAAACTTGGCAAAAAAAAAAATACTTAAATGTTTCTTTCGTGTAGTACGCATCACTTATTAGTAATTACTATTTAGAAGTCGTATATCGTGGGCCCACATTCATGCAAGAAACAAACTCATCAGTTAGGCCCAACAAGGTATGGGCTCAAATTGAATTCTATTGACAGGTGTGTGAATGAATCTTGCTTTGTCCTTTGTACCAGTCTTTCACAGTACTGCTCATAGTTAGATGCACAGACAACAGCACAGAGAATAAATTTCAACTGAACACGTGTTCCCATCAAGGGGAAAAGGATTAAAATAAATAATTAAACTAAAAGCAAACAAATATTAATTAGGCCTAGAAAATAGGAAAGTAACTGCCACTATCTCGGATATATACACTAGGTAGCAATTGACCTATGTATGTGTTCACTTGTGATATCTTTTTTCTGATATCTAGGTGGCAGTGCCTCCAAAAAGAAACGCAAAAATAAGAAATAAAAAAAGAGGTAGATCTATTCTCTAATTGCACCACCTAAATGGCCAACTTTTGCATCTTTTGGGACACAAAAAGGTGACATGTGATGAGTCCTAGGGAGTCTCAATCTATAGCATATTAGCATTGCTTCATTGCTTGCTTGCTTGCTTGCGCACTAAAGTTGGAATTCAGACTAGTACCACATAGAAAGCAAGAAAAGGTTGCAAAGAGATAAGGTAATAATGTTAAAAACTGTGTACATATTGAATGAAGGCTCTTTAAATAAAAGAGAGAAGAAAACAGATGCATGCACTCAAAAGTAGCCGTTGGGGGTGGAGGCATCCATTGAGTGGGGGCACCTCTCCTTGAAAATTGAAATTTTATAAATAAGACCTCATCTTGTTCTTTTCTTTTTCTCAAAGATCGGATTTGGTGGGTTCGGCTAATCTCCAATTTCTATATTAAATTATTAAGAGTGAGCCTATGGTGCTATGCATAGCAAGGATGGGGTCCGTGCTACGGCTCAAAATTTGACTTTTTAAAATTCTAACGGTCGATCCAACCGTTCAATGTGATAACCATATGAATATGTACTTGCAAACTAAATTTTATATTTTTTCGAATTTTTTTACTATTTTTTTAGATAGGTAGAAAAATCAGTGTTTTCTGAAAATTCTGGACCATCAAAATTCTACCTATCTAAAAAAATAGTAAAAAAATTCGAAAAAATATAAAATTTAGTTTGCAAGTACATATTCATATGGTTATCACATTGAACGGTTGGATCGACCATTAGGATTTTAAAAAGTCAAATTTTGAGCCGTAGCACGGACCCCATCCGTGCTATGCATAGCACCATAGCCTCACTCAATTATTAATGTATTTCATAAAGACTTCACCTTGAATGATGATCTGTGATGCATGCATGACTTTACCTTATTTACTTTTTCAAATATTAACCATCCAAAAAAAAAAATAAACATATTTATCTGTCTCTAGTTTACTGTGCACGAGTAGGGTTAAAATGCACTATAGGTTTTGTGCTCCAATCATGCTTCACATCTTTTTCTCCATTTTCAAAGTTCGAACAATCGATCCGAACCGCTCAACATGATCTTCATATTTAAATGTGTTTGGAGACCAAATTTTATATTTTTGGAAAACTTTTTACTATTTTTTTAGATAAGTACAAAATCACTGTTTTGGATGGTCCAGAATCTTCTGAAAACAGTGATTTTGTACCTATTTAAAAAAATAGTAAAAAAATTCAAAAAATATAAAATCTGGTCTCCAAACACATTTTAATACAAAGATCATGGTGAACGGTTCGGATCGATTGTTCGGACTTTGAAAATGAAGATAAAAATGTAGGGCATGATTGGAGCACAAAACTAATGGTGCATTTTAACCCTACTATATATATATATATATATAAATTAACCGGAGAGATTGAATAGAGGTTTGGTTGGTCGATTCCATCAATCTTAATTTCTTATATTGGTGCCTTTGAATATGCCAAGCCATGTGAACACGCAGCATCTCTTTTTCTGATGTGTGTGAGTGTGTGTCAAGTGTCAACCAAGACAAATGGAACCGTAGATCACGTTAGGCGTGACTCTTTATTTAAAGAATTGAATTGAAATTGAATGATACGCACCACCACGACTTGAAGTGTTAGTCCCCTCTTTTCCTTTCTTACATGGATGGGTCCAAATTGTACCGTTTTTTTGTTTGATTGTGACCATTTTTTTATTTCTATGAGATGAATTGATTATATTACATACAACTGAAACTCTTTATTAGTCTTCATTTCAACATGTATTCCTTATATTATATTTAAACAGCATGATGATGAATTGAAGAAGAACAAAAAAAATATATATATATTATGCATGCAGTAGCTGGCATAAATTTTTGATATATCAATAAGGTTGAATCCGACGTAATTCTAAATTTGTACAAAATACTCTCCTTTCCAACGCATCAAAAATCGTGTGTACAGTTTCAAAAAACGAATTGGCAATTTTCGAAAGTTCTAACTTTAAATTAATAAATTGACTGATTAAATTAAATTAAATGTAAATTTATATTTTCTTTTTCTTTTTGCAAAATTCCCGCATGCGCGCACAAAAAAACGCGTTAGGTAATTGCTTGACATTTTTCTTGAGATGACTATGTAACACCAATCCTCTAATTAAAGCTTTTTTGCAACTTTGTTCAAAGCCAATCAAAGGTAAAGCACGACCAAAAATTAAATCTCTGAAAACAGCTTGCACTAAAGACTTTTTTTTAGTTTTTAAACAAGATATGTTCTCTGGTACTTTTAAAACCATGGGAGTACTATGGATGTAATTGGTGAGAATCAATTCAGATTGCATAAACGACAAGTTTGGTAAAGCGAAAGTGCCGAGGAATAACTAGTTATGTTACCTAAAAATGAGATTGGTATTCATTCTTTGATTAGTCAGACCAGCAATAGTTTTTTTTCTTTTTAACTTTAGAAATTAAAAATTAATTTGTTGGAAATAAGTACACTAGTTGTTTTCTCTCGATAAATGAATGAAACTTCATTTGTTTCATTGGGGAGAGATCAATGGAAGCTTGGGTGGAAGAGAGAAAATAAAAAATGGTGGTCCATTTATTTTTAATTTTCTGTGGCAGAAAAACAAAAAATACTGGAACCGGATTAATGGTTCGATCTCTCTATCTCATTATGAGATAAAAAAGAAGAAAAAACAAAAAAAGCAATCCGTCATGTTTTGGTAATTGATATTTAATTTCTAATAATAAAAATAAAAAATTGGAATAGCTCTGAGTCGATGTGCACAAACACATAAGTTAATTGGAGTATAACTAGGGTGTTTTTTAAGTGCATCAAGTTTTTTATGAACTCAACTCAAAATTTCTCAGATTGGCTTCAAACGATGAATTCAAACCGTTGAAATTCATCTATCTTACGAGTGATATGACAACATGCAAAAAAATTAAACTTTTGAATTAATTTAGTATAAAGTTAAGCGGTCAAAATTAGAAGGTTTATAAATTATTTTCCATGCATTCATTTTTTGAACGTTTTTTTTATTACTAGACTATACACAAAATTAGTTCTAAAATTTTAAATTTTCGCAAGTACACACATTACTCGTAAAGTTGATAGATTTCAACATACAATTTAGATTCGTTGTTAGAAGTCAATTCGATAAATTTTAAAATTAAGTTTACCAAAAAAAAACACCTATGTTCTACTCAGTTAATTGAGTGTAATTCCCTAAATGGGGGGAGATATAGACACCCAATATCACCTAGTCTAATACAAATAAATTTGTCTTCATAGACTTTGGAAAGTGTGGATATGCGCACCAAAGTAAATTTAATTATCAAGACAAAAGTTGTGAATACCGGAGGGGACCAATGCATATATTTTGGAGCCTATGGTAATAATATATGTTGTTTTTTAATTAAAGAGATGGCAATAAATGAAAAGAAGATACCGTAGGAATGCAACTCCCCACTACAAGCCTAGAGCATTTACTACTGGAATAAAAATAATATTAACTGAAATTTAATAAAAAAATTCAGCTATACATAAAACAGTAGGGGACATGATAAGTGATATGTCACACCTTCATCAACTATTCATCTATTAAAATCATGTCATCGATACTAATTTTTTAATGATAAGCGTCACGGACGTAATATTAGCCAAAAAATTTATTAATATCCAAAAAAAATATTAAATTTGAAAATTTACACCCCATGCGGAGAAATTTCGAAATCTGTCCAAACTGCAAAATTTTTCCGCGGTAATTCAGCCTAAAACCAAAAAAAAAAATTGTGGTTTTGAAATTCAAAACCGCAAAAAAAATTTGCGGTTTTGGTTTTGGAATTCCAAAACCGCAATTTATTTTTGCGGTTCTAAGTTTTTTTTTAATTAAATACAAATATTTATAATTTTTTTATTTTTTTATTGAAATATTAGAAATATTTTATATATTTCTTTGAAAATAGATGGAATACTATATAATTTAATTTATTAGAAAGACTGCGACAAATAACCCGGATCAACATTTTTCAGGGTGGATTTTTTGCGGCTGTAAGGAAAATTAAAATATTTCTTTGTGTGTTATTGGAAAAAAAATAAAAAAGTTTTGAATCTGAATTATTTATCCCGGTTCAAAAGTCACTTTTAAGTATATAAAAAAAAATTTGGATTCCTCTATTTTTGAAAAAATAAAAAAATTTGTCCGAAAAAGGTTTTCAAACAAAAAATTTTGTAGGGATGTCAGAGAATTTTTTTGTTTTTTCAAAAATAGAAAGATCACAATATTTTATGTATTTATCTAGAAGTGATTTTTGAACCGGGATCAATAACTCAGATTCAAAATATTTTTTATTTTTTTCCAATAACACAAAGAAATATTTTAAATTTTCTTACAGCCGCAAAAAATCCGGCCTGAAAAATGTTGATCCGGGTTATTTGTCGCAGTCTTTCTAATAAATCAAATTATATAGTATTTTATCTATTATCAAAGAAATATATAAAATATTTCTAATATTTCAATACAAAAAATAAAAAATTATAAACATTTATGTTTAATTTTTTTTTTTTAAAACTTAGAACCGCCCAAAACCGCAAAATAAATTTGCGGTTTTAGGCTTTTGAACCAGAGAAAAATTTTGCGGTTTGGACAAATTTCGAAATTCCTCGTTATGGGGTGTCGATTTTAAAATTTAATATTTTTTTTTAATATGAATAAAAATTTCGGTAATATTAGCCCTTGTTTATAATTTTGAATTTTGCGAAGATAAACATTGCGTGAGGGAAAGATTCTAGCAAGAAAAGGGTGAAATTTGGAAAAGAAAAATATATATAAATTATAGATTTTAACTGAACTACATATAAAATCAGAATAATTAAGTTGCAAGACTCTTTCTTTGCATGTAAACTAATATTACAACATTCAACATAAAACAATCTTTGAATAAGAAAATAAATATGTTTTTCTGAAATTATTATTTTTTCGGTCGGCTTCTGTTTTGGGTCCTGACTCCTTACACGGACTAGTCCGGTTCCTCTGAATTATCTCAAATTTTGGGTTTAGATCCGAACCGTTTGATAGACCTCAATAATTGTTGTAATTAAAATTATCAGGTAAAAAGATAATCTTTATTTTGTAATTAATTAACAGTTGATATCTGATCAGACAGCCATCACGAATTAAATTTTAACTTAAACGTCTACATATTGTATTATTGTATATAAGGTACAGATATCTCGTGTATATAAATTTTGATAAGCATTATTAGATGTTTCACTGTTTATCAAATTATTTTAAAAATCACACGCCCTCTATAACAAAATATAATAAATTTTCATTACTTATTAGGGAACCCCATGCCCTCCATGACTTTTTTTTTCTGAAAAATTACTTTGTAACTGTTAAACATTAATCATTTGTGGAGCCAAATAATATAATAGTCTAAATAATAATATTTTCAATTATGTAGCATTCCAAAAAAAAAAAATACAACTATTTGACTGTAGAAAATTAATCAGGAGCCTTTATGCTAGGACTTCCTTCCTGGAAAAGAGCTATCAGTGGAGCAGAAACATAAAATAAATAGAGGAGGGTTCAAATGCCTCCATTTTTCATGCCTCCACCATGCCTTCATTTTTAGAAACTTTAATAACTCAAAATTTAAAACTTAAAAATCAAAATAAAACCGTTGGATATGATCTAAATCATTTTATCTATGTACGTGTAAAAAATTATGACATTTCAATTTTGTTTTGGTTGTCATCAAGAGCTTGTAAAAAAACGTACTAATGTAGATAATTTCTAGACGTTGATTTTTCAACTTATTGATTCACATAAAAACAAAATCAAAATGTGATAATTTTTTATGAGCACATAGATAAAATGATGTAGATCATATCCAACGGTATTATTTTGACTTTTAACTTTTAAATTTTGAGTTATTAAAGTTTGTAAAAATGGAGGCATGAAAAATGGAGGCATTTGAACCATCCTCAAATAAATATTCATAAATCATAGCCCCTATTCCCTATGTTACCATATATAGCGCAATGAAATAAAACAGGCTAGGCTAGGTAGCATCGTTCGAGCAAGTGTAATTAATGGAGATTACGTATTATACTGTCGTCATTGTAAAGTACATACATAATATAGGTATCTATATACCACTAGGCTGTGTACCTCTTTTTTATCTGATTTGGTGGTCCCATGTTCCAGCACGACTACCAATTGTCCCGCAACCTATAAAATTGCATTTGTTAGTGTTAGATAAAAAAGATCCTTGCAATTTCGGCCGAGTATTGATTGAATTCACCCATTTTTCAAGCATAGTCCGTCTATAATTGCATTTGTTTTTGTTAGATGTTGCAATATACAGAGCCGAATCCAGGATTTTCGTCATGGGGATAAAAAAATATTGAGTCAGATTTAAATAGTCAATCGGGTTTAAACCCATTAACTAATTGAATACTCGATAAAAAATAAAGTTTTAACTTATACTTTTTGAGTGCTTTGACTTGTAATTTATAATGTTCTAGCTTATAATTCTAATTACCAATCATAATTCAAGAAACTTATTTTAATTTTATTCCTAAATTTAACCTGAATTACAGATCAAATATCCAGAGGGGGCAAAAAAAAATTCAGGAAGGAGAGGCAAAATCGGTCGGAACCGATTGTTCTCCACTAAAACTCAAAATCTAGGAGAGAGTAGCTACCCCTCCCTAGTACAATGTGTGTCCATCCCTGACAATATATTTAAGTCAGATACACCCACTTATGCAAAATAAGAGAACCTTTTTATCCTCTCATCTTGCGTTCGCTAAATGTATCTTCTTGATCACTTGATAAAAATATTTGTTGGCCTCTTTATTATGAATTAAGATCCAGTGCAATACCTTACTGTGTAAATGAGATCTCAGTCGTCTGTTTCAATCTGACACGAATTTTAAGATGGATCCCTATAATCTAAAAAGGTACCGAATTGATTTTGACTTGACAGGGAGTGTATTGTAGGAAAATACTCACTCCTTTATTCGAGCATTTAGATTCATAACGTATTCAATTTTCGTACCTTTTTGCCACCTATTTTTCTTCTCGCTTTTGTCATATCTTTCTCTTTTAATTCGTCACTAAAATCTTTGATGATAATGTTCCTCTCACTAGACTATTTTTATAAATATTATTGTGTAAATTTATCTGACAATCTCTTGTATTATTATGTTTACTATGAAGATTTCATATATTATAGTCGTTTGAGTTCTTGTTCAATATAATTGTACGTAATTTGTGTTTTACATACCTTTCAAAAAGTTAAAGAGTTCAATCTAAAGAACACTAAATCAATCACCTATAACCACCTAAATTTATTTGGAAATTTTTGGAAATCTTATATTTTCTAACTACATAAATATGTACCTTGAGTTTACTTTTTTTTTTATAAGTTCTCATTGAGAAAAAAATACGAAACAAAAACAATACTTTTACAAGGGTGCAGTCGCATATTATTCTTATTAGCAAGGCAATATTATAAGTGAATCAAGGGGTCCTCAGCCACATTTATGAATTTAAAACTATAATCATGTATATTAAAATTTAATTATCTTGTTAAAAAAATGATATATAGAGTTTATCCCCTAAAAAAAATATTAAATGCTTGTTCGTAATCTAGTGGTTATAATTTCATTTTGTGATTGTGCAGACCTGAGTTCAAATTTCAATATATAGTCACATATTCATATTATGCATGTACGTTTCAGCCCTCTCAATTTAATTTTTTTAGCTCCGCCCTATTTATTGGACCATTATTTATAAAATTAAAACTCGAAATCACTGAGGTAAACAAAAACCCCTCACATGTTTGTTATAAATGTATCAAATCGTGGGGCGTGGAAGCATTTCCAAGGATCTTGCATATGCGCAACCATAGTCGTCCTGCCTATCATCTGGGATGCACTAAACAGAGACTATGTTATCTTACTCAAAAAGCAAAAACACTAATGGGATGTCCATAAACCTAACCATCAATGATTCAGCAATACAATCTGATAACACTAAGTGATTCAAATTTGCAATAATGACTATTAATTGTTTGTAAGTTGTAACGAAGCAGTAGTGATCTAAAAATATGGGTAAATTTCGCTGGAGATCACTAAACTTTGTCGTTTGTCACGAATTGGTCACTCAACTTTGATTTGTTTCTCCATAGTCACTGAACTTTTATTTTGTCCCAATCAAGTCACCCTATAACTTTTACATTCAAAAAATTAACGGAATATAAATTTTCCGTTAGTATTTTGGACGGAATGAGCATATTCCGTTATAATTTGAATGGAAAAGTTATAGAGTGACTTGATTGGGACAAAATAAAAGTTCAGTGGCTATGGAGGGACAAATCAAAGTTGAGTGACCAATTCGTGACAAAGGACAAAGTTTAGTGATCTCCAGCGAAATTTACCCTAAAAATATTTATTAAGTATTGCAGCAATTAGTTCAGAAGCTATTATACATGGTAAAAGTTAATTGTTTGTTTATGATGATATATTTATTTTTGTAATATTATGTAAAATAAAATCACAACAAAATAGAAAATGACTCAAAACATATTTATTTTCTTTCTAAGTGATTTTCTCTTTCAGAAAAAATTAGCAACCTATCAATTACGAACGGCAGGATTTGAAAAAGTGACAGAGAACTGATTCTACTAAAAAATCTATACTATAAAAGAAGAAGAATTACTGATTTTTTATAACATTAAAATCAAATGTTTGAATAAAAACTATTGAAGTCAAAGGATATTTGAGATCACTTATATCCATAGTCACAGGATTCGCGAATTACTCACAAATTTTTTTTTGTGATGGCGAACCGAACGTCGAATTATTCAGTTGACCAAACTTTGACCGAATTATTCGTGAATAATTTGTGAATTGTACGAATTTTTCAAGAATTTTATGAATTATTCGCGGATTTTTCCCATAACTTCATTTTTGGTTTTTTTGCTCTCTTGTGGGACTGAGATCTCTAGTCCGGATGATTCCGAATCATTTCCGAATTATATCCAAATTAATTCCGAATCCCGAATTTTTTATCCTGCCGAACCGAACCCGAATAATTCATTTGTCACTATGCTTATATAACATTAGCCACATGTAGTAATATTCAACTTATGTCACAAACGATCCAAATCTCAACTAGGATGTTATAGTCTTATGAATTTTGGTGACATTATTATTATTTATTAGTTGTGTGAGATAGTGAGATTGAGTTGAGATAATGGCGGCATGGCAAAGGTTATTATTAGTAGTTCCATCCACCATGCATCCCTCTCTTTATATCCATGTCTCTTTGGTTTTTGAGTCATAAAAATAATGGGTCTGACAGGATCTCCAACCCAACCAAAAAAGCCATAAATAAAATTCTGGAAAAGAGCAAAAGTGGGTCAGATTCAGACTCAGACGGTGTTAATAGCTAGTGTGTGACCTGTGATGGCTGTACTCTTGACCTGATTTGTACGGTCCTAATTTATGGGTCCACCCCACTTCTCCCTCCAAATTTTTTATTATAGAAATTTAATAATAATTATATAAAATAATAGATAAATTAAAACCCGAATTATTGATTCGGCTCCGTTAAGTTTGATTTTTTACAGTAGCACATGATTCATTTCTTTATAAATAAAATAGAAGTAGAGAGATTTTTTATAATAGGACATGGTCCCGTCTAATAGTATACCAAAAAAAATTAAATCAATAATTCAGTTTTAGAACTGAATCAATAATTTGGCTCTGTTAAATAGGATTTGTTACGGTAGAATATTAATAAAATTGAAGGAGAACTCTTTATAGTAGAACACGTGAGGTGTGGCGGTATTGCGGTAATTTGGCTCTGTTAAATAGGATTTGTTTCTTTCTATGACATTGAAATATCATCCCTATTCATCCATTTCTCAACATTATTTTTAATTAATTTCTATGAATAAATAATTCTGTTCTCGCTGTGGCTCTGTGCTCACATCTTTCCAGGAAACAAACTCATGTTGTTGCAACAGTAGCACTGCACCTCTGGCCCTCTGCTCTGCCATAGGCAACCATGTGAGGTGCCAACTCCATGTTGTTCAGAGATGACAAAGGAGTGTCGATAGAGAAATATATAATTAGCAACCATGCATGCTTTAATGCTTACCTTCTTAACTACACTTCCACTTCTTCGTAATGTGCACGACATATGATGTAGATATATGATATATATCAATTATCATGACATGTTACTTGCTCTCTCAGCACTTGTTTGAGGGATCAGTTTACCTATACCTTCCCTTTTGTATTTCTTTTTTGCTTTTTATAACAAGCAAGTTGCCCACAAAAAAACAATAAAAGTTTGTTTTTTTGTTGATCATTTTATTCGAATAAAAAGATAACGAAGTGTAACAGCGCGCATGAAGAAGTAATAAAATCAATAAAATTATTCTGACAAAAATGTCATGTCATGCCAAGTTGTACCAAAATAAAAACTAGATCAACAAAGTATAATATTATAATTATTCGACTTGAAGTAAAATAAAACCTATGTATGTCATACTAATTTCAATATGGATGAAAATTTATTAACAAATACTTTAATAGTGATGTTGTTTAGAGAGGTAACTGCTATGAGGCCAAACAAGTTTCCTGCTCATAATTTAATTTTGATTTAACGTTTGACCCTATCTCATTATTGAAGAAGCGCACAGCTCTCATATTTTGCTATTAAGATGTTAGATCAATCCAACTCCATCCGAAATATAATTAATCATGAACCTGAATGATTTGGTACACATCATATTTTGCTTGATTTTGACCACATCTTCGTCATCGATATTTTAATGTAATTATTGTTGTTATTATCGTAGAAGAAGTGATTGTACAAGTATTAATAACACACAAAAAAAATTAATTAAAAATAAAAAAAGACAACAATATTACTAATAAAAGGTAAAATATTAAATATCATTGATACTTATGATAAAGCAGTAGCAACAATGAGTATGATAAGAATGACAATGAGGACGAAAAAATAACAATCACGCCATTGACTTAGTGTAGTAGTACAAATATTCATCTCTCTACGGAGAGATACATGTTTAATTCTCGAAATATCAAATAAAAAACACAAAGTGTATCGGAACTCTTTAATGTTAAAAAAAAAAAAAACAAGAACAACGACAATCTACATTCATAACAATGGTAGAAATTACTTGACCGAGAAACCTCAATAACAGATTTTCAACATAATATTTGAAATCAGGCTAGAGAAATTTTTCAAAAAATAAACAAAAATACCGTGTACCAAAAATTTATGTAGAATTATTATTTGATGTTTGACGTTAAATATAGATAATTGTACGTTTCAAGTCAATTGATAAAAGGTACAACTTAAAACAAATTCCGTCATTTTCACAAAACCATATAAATAGTACTGGAGATCACATTTTAGAAGTCTAATTTAATCAAATTTGCAAGTTGCTTGGGTCGTAATCGATATTATTAAGTTAATGAATTGTTAATGGATCCCAACTAATAATTATATCTATTTCTATTACTTTTATTACTATTAAATTCCGATTTAATGGTTAAAATGATAAAAATAACAAAAAAAGTGATAATGATAAAATTGGCGACAACAAATCAATTATAATTTTTTTTGTGCATGTCTCTCATCTCACTATCTATTTACATCACACTTAATTTAGTAGGGTGTGAATAATAACAGGCCTCATGTTTAATAGGCTATGTTAAGAGAAGTTTTTTAATACTTAGTATGTAGGATATTTTAGGAAGAAGTTATTTATAAGTTTCTCGTAATTTCTCATAAAATTTTGTCTCTTGTTTTTGACATTTTCTTAGAACCCAACAATTTTGATATAATTTGTGAGTCCAACCGAAGATCATAGGTAGCTAACGACTTAGGCTATCTCTTGGCATAACACAAGTGATGACACCTTGTTTTCTCTATTCCCATTTATATATGCTCAAGTCGAAATGTTATATTTTTCATTTGGTCATCAGTATCCTCTAAGGTAGCTTTTAGTATATATTGTGAATTTCCATGTATATTCTCTATTACAATATGTTTTCGATGAGTGTTGAAGTAATGAATGTACACAAATTGAAGCAACTACTAACACTTGTTTAAATTAACATAGATTCATGTGTGTATTATTATGAAATAAGTCAGATATTCATGGTAAGCAAGAAAAATACTATCCTCTGCTTTCCCGTTAGCCGTTGATTCCCTACTCTTCTTTCCTTGGAATTTCCTTTCTCGAAATCTAGGTAATAAAAATAGCTTATTCTTTCTTTTCGAAAGCTAAACACAATTCTCTTTACATTTTTTACAGCAGATGGAAGGAACTCTTAATTTAAAAGGGATCGACTAACAGTCCCCCCCATTCAGTCCCCTAAACGTCCCCCTAACTGTCAAAGTACAACTGTCAGTCCCCCATTCAACATACATTAAATCAGTCCCAAAATGGAAAGTATGAATACCTAAGATATGAAGTATGCATATATAATTCATCAAGTATTCATACCTAACATATCAAGTATTAATTCACATACGGACTGGAGACCATTACTTTTCGGGTTCAATCACTGTCAGACTGCCTCGGAAACCAGTCCCAAAAAGTCACGTGGATCACACCACCAGTCCCCCATTCATTGATTAAATTAATTCACATACAAAATGGAAAGTATGAATACCTAAGATATGAAGTATGCATATATAATTCATCAAGTATTCATACCTAACATATCAAGTTCATACTCTAAAAACTGGACACAATACTACTCATTTTTTACACGTTTTTCAAGGTAGTTTTTTTTTTCTCCGTTCATTCTAACCAATTTTTGGGACGATCTATGAGGAATTTTGCAAATCTAAAAACACAAACGTTTTCTATTTTTTCTCTCTCTTTCAAATGAGATCCATGATTACATACTTTTACACGTTTTTCAAGGTATCAAATATTCAAATATGAAAATTATTCATACAAAATGGAAAGTATTCATACCTAACATAACAAATATTTATATATAATTCATCAAGTATTCATACTTAAGATATCAAGTATTTAAATCCAAAAAACTAGACTCAAATATGAAAAGTATTCACCCAAAATGGAAAGTATGAATACCTAAGATATGAAGTATTCATACTTATGATAAGTATTTAAAGAAAAAAACTGGACTCAACTTTTACACGTTTTACACGTTTTTCAAGGTGGTTCAAAGATTGAAAAAGTTAGTTAGAGTGGGGGGGACGTTTAGGGGACTGGAATGGGGGGGACTACATCTTTACTCAATTTAAAAATCAAAAGATCCTATCACAATAAAATGCATACGAATTTATACTAATCGTCCCCTGAACTTTAGGAACCGTCTGCGCAGGTGCTAGCCGTGCAAAATGTATATATTCTATTTAGAGTGAGGCTATGGTGCTATGCATAGCACGGATGGCTAGTGTACTACGGCTCAATATGGTACTTTTTAAAATTCTAACGGTCGATCCGAACCGTTCAATGTGATAACCATATGAATATGTACTTGCAAACTAAATTTTATATTTTTTCGAATGTTTTTATTATTTTTTTAGATAGGTAGAATTTTAATGGTCCAGAATTTTCAGAAAACACTGATTTTTCTACCTATCTAAAAAAATAGTAAAAAAATTCAAAAAAATATAAAATTTAGTTTGCAAGTACATATTCATATGGATATCACATTGAATGGTTCGGATCGACCGTTAGGATTTTAAAAAATACCATATTGAGCCGTAGTACACTAGCCATTGGTGCTATGCATAGCACCATAGCCTCACTCTTCTATTTAATTTAGTTCATGCAATGCATTAAATTAACTCCCCAAAAAATTGTTGATCACAACTTGCTGCAGAATTCACAACTGAAATAATGCAACGGGAGATCTTGTAAGACTACTTGTGGAAAAAGGAGAAAAAATAGCAGCCCCGCAGTAAATGCTATGAAACCGTACTAATCACGCTAATTGCAGTTTACTAAAAACCGCAGAATTCCAATGTAAAACGACTCGTGGCCACTGAGGCACACTGACCAGGTTTCCAACTCAATCCACGTTTACTAAAATAGAAACCAACAAGACAAAGTGAAAGGCAAAAAAGAATCAAATTAATGAATCCATTTAAAGATTTAAACTTTAGAATAGATCTGAAACGTAGCGCGCGTCAAACACTCAAAACTAAACAAAATAAAGAAACAGAGAAGCGCTATAATTGCTGTTTCTGGTGCATCTCTCATCGTGCCTCCAGTTAACATCTATTACTTATTTAAATAAATGATGAATCTTGGAAATAAAATATTTGCCATTATGTACACATACAAGACCATTGCTCATGAAAGGAGAAAAACTAACTGCCGTTTATACAAAAAAAATATAACCAAATGGAAGATAAAAGAAAACTTCCTATAACAAAAAAGAATTCAGGTAAGTAAACGAAAAAATATTAAAAGGAAGTTAGCTGAACAACAACACATTCATCAAAGGTTATCAAACTATTTTCTCATTCATGTAAACAGCACCGGTATTGACGACAGTTTCGGTTCATTACAAACCGGACATGCGGTAACAGTCGCATCACATGCATCACATAAGCACAGATGCCGACACGGAAAAACCAATCTGGTCGTGTCCTTCCGGCACAATCGACACGCAAATGGACCTACTGGCGAATCATCCCGACACGTCGACTGGACCTCATCGGTATCGCCCATTCCCTCTTCTAACACATTCTTGTCATATCCATTTTTGAGAGCATGTTCCATTTTGCTTTGCAACTTGGTTACGATCGACTCGTTGTTTCTGGCAATGCTGATCCAGTTCTGCTTCTCAGCATTTAGTTGATTGAGTATTTGTTCCAGTTCAGCATTTCGCCTTGTTGACACCTCAAGCTCGGCTTCCTTTTGAATTAGCCACTGCATTGCGGGACCCTTCGCAATCTCTGACATGATGGCCTGCTGGAACGCCTTTCTCTCTTCTTCAATCGCCAATCGAATCTTCTGCACCTATTTTTGACAATCACAAAAATCTGTCAATCAAAACAGAAAAAGCAAGCCAAGAAAAAATCTTTTTAAAAAAAAAAAACTATGAGCGCTCTTTTTCGAGGTGAATGATTTATCAACATACCTCAAGTTGAAATATCTTGTCAGTATCGTCTGTCAGCTGCTGTAAAATGGATCCGAGTTCATGGTCAATACCAGCGAACCCGAAACCCGGTACGGCGGGCCTTCCACTGGTAGAGGGAACACCCGTCCCCACCAATCGGGTCTGGTTTACATTCATAGGCCCGGTTACCACGCTCCGCAATGTAGAAAATCCAGTATTCATCTGAGGAACCCCCATGGTGGTATTTCCACAAACAGGTAACGGGCACAAGAAGGTCGAACTGCTTGCAATGGATGGAATCCCAGAATCCATCAAACGGAGCTGTTTAGCAGGCCTCGGTGCAGCAGAGCCGATGAACTGAACCGGGTTCACTGGTGTTTGCTTAGGTGGTTGAACTCCGGCAAGTTGCACGTCAGAAGAGAAGGTAGGCGGATATTGAAAAGCCATGAATGGGGTATCACGAGCTCTTTTCTTGACTAAAGAGGCAGAAGCGTTGTAAGTAAGTTCGCTTCTTTGAGGTGCTTCTTCGCTTGAAAACTTCTTCATGTTATTCATGTTGTTGCTATTGTTGTTATTATAACCTGAAACAAGAGGAAGTAGAGAGGAAACAGAAATCAGTTCCCGCATTTTCTCTCGTCTTGCTTTAAGCTCGTTTCCAGGGAAAACTATTTATAAAAGAAATAAATTGGAAAGAAGAAAAGGAAGAAAGATGTGAGAGGCTAACCGAGAAAAGCGGTGCACGCGGGAAGCTCCTCGATTTGGTTTGTTCGCGCAACTACACCTCTGCTTTTCGAGATAAAATAGAAAAACAGAGAATCAAGACGTATGCTTTACTAAAGAAAGTAGGTTTCAAGAACTGAACTTATTGGAGAAAAATAGGAGGAAGAATAGTTTTTTTTTTTCTGTTTTTGATATTTTTCTTTTTCTAACCTGTTGTACAAATCAGGCTCAAAACTGCTCGTTCCATAATCAGATTGAACCGCCATTTTCGATTCTTTTCTAATAACTTCTTGTTTCTCCGCGCTGGTCGCTTGATTTATCCTATTTTGGTATATATATATATGTACACGAGAGAAAAGAGAAAAGAAATGGTGTGATTCGTTCAAAGTGGGCTGTATATATATGCCAAAGAGAAACAAAGAAAAAGCGAGAGAGAGAGAGAGAGTAGATGACACGTCTGTCTAGGCGCGCTCAAGGGAAACAAAGCGACAAAAAAGATTGGATAATGCATGCCCATGATTTTTTAAGTAAATCTTAATTAATGGAGTAATTTTTAAATTAGCAAGATAGGTAGATATACCTGATTAATTGTATAATATTAGCTGATAACGATCCACGAAATTAAACCCATCTAAATGTCAATAGGAACTAATAACGCAATTGACCTGGTCTTATATCTGTTTCAGTTTTGTGGTTCAAGTTAAAAAATTCTAGAGTTAGAAATGACTTTTCCAAGATTATCTTTCTTTTAAATGTTGCATGTTTAGTTTCTATAAAAATTAATTTTCCGGATGAAAATTTGTAAAGTATTATTTTTTCAGAATTTGATGCATGTCAAAAGCTGAATTTTCTATTAGTTGTATTTTAAAATGTGTATTTTGATTTTTTTTAAATGTTACAAACAAAAGTATTTTCGACGTGTTGGTGTAAGCAATCTTTTGCGCTGTTTGACTAATTTGCAAAACATATAAATATTGAATTTTACAGTTTTTTTTTTTTGTTTGAGATGTATGTAGGTTTAATTATTATGTCCGAAAGTCAAAGAAAGTCAAAAATACATATCATGACAAGTTGTACAAGATAATCGGATAAATGATCTACGCAAGTTATAAGGAATGATTTGATACATAAAGATCGGATATATATTCACACGAGCTATTTGGAATGGTCGGATATTGATAAGATGCTGAATCATGGAGATCACAATGATCATGAAATTATGAAGATCATGCTTTGCCATTTTTATTTTATCAATTTTAATTTATGTCTAAAAATGTAGTAAACTAGATTTGAGGTTGTGACCGCCTTAGTCTAGCCGTTGCGAGGCTGAAAATCAAATTCAAAATTAAAATTAACTAAACAGATTAATACTAAAAACTAAGCATAAGCAAAATAAATTCATTTTTCACCGGATAATAAGAAAGGCTGTATGGATGCATTTTTTAGATTTTGCTTTTTTAAATGCTAAAAAAAAATGATATCAGATGTCAGAACTCTCGGTTACAATAGGTACAATATGACTGCGGGATCCATATCAGCTCCGTTTTAAAAAAAAATAGCAACAAACAAACAAACAGTCAAACCGAATTAATGGCACGTTAACCTCTTTCGCTAGCACTTCCTATTTATCAAAATTATTTGATTAATTCTTTAGCTATAGTGGCTAACTGGCTATTCCTAATTAATTAAAAGAAAAAATAAGGTCAGCTAGAAAGACAAGATTAGGAGCGTATCATGGTTCATTTTTAATTCTTTGTAGTATGGGCCCGCTTTTGCTTTGAAAAATTAGCGGTAGAGATCTAGAAATGGTATGCACAAATTTAAATTCAATTTTCTATGATTCCTTCCTCTGATCCAATTGAATGAATTTTATATATAATCGCCCGACTTGTAATTAAGAATTCTTGTTCCTAGTGCGATGCAGAGAGGTTCCTTTAAAAATACAAAAATTAATTCATCATTGAGGTCCTGTTTGGCTATGTTACCGTGCCCGTGGGGAAAAAAAATTCAGTTC
Source organism: Carex littledalei (assembly GCA_011114355.1). Taxonomy (NCBI): domain Eukaryota; kingdom Viridiplantae; phylum Streptophyta; class Magnoliopsida; order Poales; family Cyperaceae; genus Carex; species Carex littledalei. The sequence continues at coordinate 5,009,078 of CM022087.1, forward strand.
AACTTCGCGAAATCTGTTCCACGCGCACAGTAAACATCAGATCAAAATTTCATTTTCCTAGATCCATTTTCGTTTCCATAGGTGTGCCGAACAGACCCTGAATATTATCGCCTACTGTTAAATTATTAGGCACAGCTAGCCTATGAAGTAATTTATTTTTTTCAGTATTGCTTCAGACTCGTACTTATCATTAGTTGGAATTTTGCTTGTAAATAATTAATTATTTTCCAAGTTTACTATTTTTGTTCATTTTAAACTAAATCAAATCTTTGTCATTGGAAAAATTGGCTATCTTGATCGCTAATACTGTTGTTGTTGTTGCAAAGTATATTAAGATTGGGAAGCACTATTCTCAGGACTTGTTTTAAAATATTCAGGACAATCCAATTTTTTTACCCTTATACCACCTTTGCTCCTTATTAATGCTTTCCTGATTTTTTTTGTTTTAAACTTAATTAATAGTTTTCAAAGATAACTATCTAATTAATAGAATAATTGCCCAGCAATTTAGCCCCCTTTTATGGAAATAAGTAAATTGTGTTTTTTTTCAAATTTAATTTTCTATGACTTACATTCATATAGTGTGAACTATAATCTATCATGAAAACTAATATAATAGTATCAAATAAGTCAAGAACCTTCATAACAAACAAATCATCATGCACTTGCGTAGTATGAAATATTTTGAAAAGTATATCTATTTGATATTATGAAAAATATCAGACATTAGTCAAATTAGAAAACTAAATTTGTAAATGTATTTTTCATTTCTTAAATATCACGTGTATCATATTTTAACCAATTTGAATGATGTTTACCACTCAATCTAACCATTTTAAATTTTTAATGGTGTAATTTTATCGAGTTTGTGGTAAAACTACTAATTGAATTTCAAATTGATTCAAATATCAAAATAATTTTAATTTTTTAATTTAAACATTTTCATTTTCAAAATATCAAATGAATGTACGCCATATAATTACTCCAATATATTAGAAAAATCAATTTTGTTGTACCATAACAATTTGGTTGCTATGGAGGATTATGATTTATTTGATAATGGTATATTAATATTATCTTTGAAAAATAAGAATGAAATTTATTATATTCATTTGTTTTCTTTTCAGCCAGTTACAAGTACCAATTTTATTCAATTTAATTGCGCTTTATTAACCTTATTTGATGAAATCTTAATAGGCGTATTCTGAGGTCGTAATTTCTAATATTCAGGTCATTATTTTTAATGTCGGTTTTGTCCTTAAATACCTTCTTATTTTTACCTCCAATTAAATGTTTTATAAATAAATAGGTAACACGGTACTTCTTTCATCCTATTTAATATTAAAGTAATAAAAAAGGTCTTTATTTCAAACAACGGTGAAAAATATAACTCCATCTCGATGTTTATAATCTCTTCTTTCATTTTATTTGCCAAACCGCGTTAATCAGAAAATTAAGTGCATTAAATTAAAAAATAAATAAAAGCATAATATTCTACCTAAAGTCTAAAGCAGAACAGTTTCAACTTTAAGGGGGTGTTGTCAATGAAATGAATTATGAAAAGGCGCTGTCGCCAATTCCCTCTAGACACTGCACATCTGATCCGCTACTCCGCTAGCTATAAGCCTATAAGTCTATAACCAATTACCTAATGAACTATAGTAGGATAGTAGTAAAGAAGGGAGGAAAAAGGTAGCTTTCTCTTTTCGCCTAATTTTCCTCTGTTAATTGATTGGGTATATGACGCGTTGAGATAGTTTGCCCAATTTGTGAAGGACCAATGGATGGGCCACATAAGTCAATGTCAGCTCTGCTACTGCTCTTTTGTTGTACCGTGCCTGACCTGACCGCTGACCGCACAACCTTCTTATCAAATCATCCTTTTCTTTCTTTTCTTTTTCTTTCTCTTTTTTTTTTTTGTTTTTTACAATACCATTAGCGATTACCGAAGTCTACTCTTTGACTGCTATTCGGATCCTATGCCCATAGTTGGAAATTTCCAACCCAAATCTCATCGTTGGATGCAGTTTCTCACTTTTGTGTTTAATTATTATATAAAAAAAATTATTGCTGCCTTACTTTATTTTTAGTACAAGAATCATATATATTTTGAAGCTATTTTACATCATTTGGAGGAAAAATTAGTTCAATTGAAACAACACAGCTCACAGACTAAGGCTCTAGTACGGACCAGAGCCCCACTACAAACCTACAAAGGCTTAATACGCATTAACTCCTGGGGCGCTAACTTCTGCACAGGGGAGTACGGTCCATATCAGCCAGTGCGGACCATACCCGATGCGCCCTTTGGTGAATTATTTGACAGTTGTATCCATATCAGATTATTCAGACTCCAATCATCTCTAGACGCCCTTTCACTCCTATAAAAGACCCCTGGACTGAACAAAAACATATCTTTGTATTTTTATTGTTTTCATTATTTAAGTGAAAATAGAGTAATGTGTAGAGACTAAGTAGGAGGGTACTTCGTGTATGGTTGTATCTTTCTCCTATCTCTTTGTAAATATGCCGTTTAGTGGGTAAGATTAGATTTTTAGAGTTGGCAGTAAACCTTGTTACTCATGATTCTTTGATATATATTTTTATTTGATCATTGTTTAGTCTTTTGTTGTTTGATTGCTTTTGCGATTTATGTTCGATCTTACTTGATTTTGTTTATTAGTCTAGACCGTCATGTGATGGCCACACATGAAAGTTAGTCATCATTGGGCTAATCGAATTAGGATAAGAGAGAATAAAAATACTAGATTAGTGGCGGAAACCTTAGCAGGAGATACCATTAATTGGAGCAACAAAAGTACACATGGGAGAGTCTCGACATTCGTAAACGAATGTCACATTGTCGTGCCTTACCATGGGGACACCCAAAGAAACCGAGATAGTAGGGCAACGTACCCAGTAAGTGAAGTCTGAAATCTTTTGGGCTAATCACATAACTCCTTGCACTAATCGAGACAAGGCTTAACGGGATCTCTTGGTTGGTAGGGTGACTGTGAGACGAAAGTTACAGTCACTAAATTGGATTATAAACCCTCATACAATATCTGAAAGTCAACATCAAATAAAGTAGAAACCAAAGCGGATTGAAGTAACAACGGCATGCCAAAACTTTAGAAATTCACACCTCTATCTTATTTATTTTCGCTAAATACAAAGATCAAAACCAACTCTTGAATTTCAGATTTTGTCTAGCATTTTGAAAGACTGTGATTTAATCGCTCAAAACTTTAAATCTTATTATCTGCGGATCGACACTCGATTATATTACTCGATATGATTATGTGCTTGTAATCTGACTCGATAGCAAACCGGATTATAAATTTTATTAGCCTGATCACGATTCCACCCATCATGCAGCCGATTGGAAACTCGTACAAACCCTAATTTAAAAAAAAAATCAATAATAAAAAATATTCAAAATTAATTCTTTTTTCTTTTAAAAGGCATATATTTATATGCTCTTTGGTTATAAAATATTTATTTTTGAGGAAAATTGGCTGTAGAATATTTAACTTTTAACTGTAAATTATTCTGGTATCTTTAAGTCCGTCTCAACTTTTATTATTGTTGTTGATTTATATTATTTGTCTAAAGGCATGTAGTGTAATATGTTATTTTTTTTCGATTTCAAATTTATACGAATCAATAAATAAATTGACAAAATCAAAATTCATAAAATCCACATCACTATATTTTTGTAAGTTCTCAATATCAATCAAAATAAAATCAAAACGTTGTAAACATGCATAGAGAAATTGATACAAATCAAATCCACTGATTTTATTTTGACATTTAAAATTAAAAATTATAGCATAATAAAAACAAAGTAAAGAAAATGATAGCATAATAAAAGCATGAAAAATAAAAAAATTCAGTCCAATTTTAAAAAAGTTACTCTAGTAAAAAAACTTATTTGTGGACTTATCTTTTTAAGTGTCGTCGTTCATTTACAGTCGTCCAGTCGCTATTAAATTTTTTCCTGCAAATGCAATTGGACCTTGACATGGTTAACGCAAAAGGGTTGCTTTTTACATCACGGACCATTCATTTTCTTCTTTTGTGGAAGCATATATTTGCTGCTCCATAAAATCGATTAAAGCTGCATGTCTTTGTCTGTGAGTTCAACTTTTGCACAGTAACTATTGATCTACAGCAACTGTAAAAAAAAATAAAAAAAAATCAGTGGCAGAGCATATGCATCCATCATTTTTTTTTGTTCTTTAGTAGTTTAGAAAATGACAAAAGAGATTTTTGTAGTAAATTAGTAACATATAAATTAGGAGAGAGTTCACTTGCAACTTTTTTTATGGAAAATCAAGATAACGCTAATTCTTTTATTAATAATAAATTTAATGGGATCAACAATGCTTTACTAAAAAAATTAGTACAACAAGGCATAGAAAAATAAGGCATGTAAGTCCTTTAATTTTTTTTAATTATATTTAAAAAAAAGGAAAATGCAATTGTACGGACCGATCTGCGCTTTACATAGCACTGTAACCTCACTCTAAAATGTACATTATATATACTGTAAGGTGATGATAACAGGTTAAACCATAACAAAATTAGATGAAGTCATTCAATAATTATTATGTACTTGTAAAGTATTTTGATCATAAAACCGACACCTTATTTCTTGTATGACGGGCCATCATGGGCCGGTAGACGTGCCCACTTCAGTGTCATATTTATCAATTGATAATGCCACCATCTGACCAATCAACCATTTTCCACCTAATTTTTCTCTCATCTAAATTTCCACCTAATTCAAAATTAGAATCAAGGTTTGCTGTGTAGGAGAAATTTTCTTGTATTAGGTTATCTCAATGCTCATCTAAAAAAAAGTCTAACTAAATGTGAGATTCCTTGACAGATTTACCAAAATTTGTAGTTGGAAATGATCATACAATACAACTAATACAATCAAGCCCCACCATGAAATAAGTGTCTAGAACCTCCAAAGTAATTCAAATTTTGAGTTTATATCCGGACCGTCCGATGATAATTCGGATGAATTCGTCTCAGGTTTGAGTTCCGGATCCAATCTTAGAATTTAAGTTATTAGGGATCTGAATTCATAAAATAAGCAGTGAGCAGAGACAAGATAATGGTTTCATATGCACATGTCAGCAGCACCAATAATTATATTTCAGGAGATCATTGACATGATCTAAGATGCGCCTGGAAGCAATCCAGCCTACCAGTCAACTTAAAATGTCGCATAATATATGGCGATAATTGGTGGTTGAATATAAATTAACAAGGTGGTTTTAAGGTGACTTGTACTTGTATACACATATTTTAGTACTAATATCTGTTTTATTGACTAAAGATATTTTTAATATAGCTATAATGTAACCTTACCAGCTAATGAATTTTCCCCTAACAAGTTAATAATGACAGCAAAACTATTCAATTTGTTGAAAGCAGAGAACATGTGCATCTGGCGTCCAAAACTAAAATTTGAAGAGAGATAATATAACTATTACAATTAAAAAAATTGAGAGGCATTTGAAATACTCATAACTCGTAGGTCAAAATTATTGTTCAAGAACCTCACCCCATGAATCCATTTTTATTTTAAATGATTCAAGAACTACCTTTGTTTTTTTTTTGACAAAAGTCTGTAAACACCAATTAAGATTTGTGAAAATACCGCTCAAACAATTCCATAATTTACGGAAAAATTCTGAAAAAAAATTCGGATCGTATAACTATTTTTGATGAACTCGTTACTTGGAATATAATTAATGAACTTTTCACATACCTCAGAATATGTATTTGCCTATTATGCTGATTCTACTGTACGAATGCACATTTTTTTAATTGAATTAGAAAATGATGTAAATTGTACTTAAAGAGGATGGAGGACGTGTACATCTTAAATTAAAATAAAATATAGCTTTCAAAGAAATTAAAGTAATCAAAACATGCGTGCTCCTTTATTTTCTTTGATAAATCTCGTCGGATTTTCATGATCATATTAAATAATGCCCCTACGCTATGATATTTGTTGAATAAATTTAGAATATGGAATTAATTGGAATTATCATGCATAGCCAGCCGAACTGTTTTTTTTTTTTTTTATATTCATGCTGACAACCATTATGAGGGTCAATTATTTATTTATCATTTTAATTCCTGAGAAATGAGACTTAAATAAATTATATATTTAATTCTTCGTTATGGGTAGTAGTAAAAATAATATACATATTAGCACCTGTTGGCAGCGCATACAAAAATTCAATGACGTAAAATAAATAATAGTCATTTTCTTATAAATTGATATACAAAAAGCATTAAAAGGTCTAAAATTTCAACATTTATTTTCTCCTCTACTTGTTGAAACAGCAAACAGCAATCTCGTGAAAGCCCACTAATTTGACTCGGTGAATTTTTCATAATTTCATTATCCAATAATGTCAAAGTAGGTATTATGAAAGTGTCATGCAAGTAATGATGCACACGTTTAATTTTTGCACAAGAGAAGCATCAAGGAATCAACCTCTCAACCTTTCTTTTTCCAAAGTTGCCAGATAATTTCTTCAATTGAAAGTTTGATCCCTTTCTTTTCCTTTCTAGATCAATGCTACAAAAAATATTATTATGGTAGCTTGATTAGTTCTAATCACTTAGTTTATTTCAACATGACATGATCTATCTTTTGACTATTTTGCCCTCGTGGCATTAATTTTAATATTTTCCCCACTAATAGAAAAGGAAAGTTCAATTAACGGAAGACAATAAGACATGCTCATCTGATATTCTTTTTCTATAAAAAAGATATGAATAGCGTTCGTTTGAATATAAATTAATCAAATAATTGAATGAACATAGAAATCTGAATAGACACCATACAAAGTCATCTTCTATATTCCGAAAAGGCCCCTATCAGATTTTGTTGGAGAGAGAACCTAATTTTTAATCTGTTGATATGCAAAGTGAGGTAACCATTCACGCAAAGCTAAAGTGAGAACCAAATAAAGTGACCGAAACAAATGAGGAAATAAAGATGCAAACAAAACACAAACAAAAACCTGAAAAGAAGAAAAAAAATATTAATATGCCATATGGTTGATTGCTCATTCTCTACTCTTGAGCATCACATAAAAAAAAAAAAATAAGAAAAAATATTGCGGTGATAATTGCCTCCAAGCGTGCAGATCCGAATCCAATTGTTTTTTTTTTTTCTGAATTAATACCTAAAAATATGAGAAGTATGATATATTTCTTAACTGTTTTATTAAATATGTTTCTAAAGTAAAAGAACTTTAGCACAATGAATAAATAAATAATCTTCGTGAATAAAATAATTGGATCCGATACCGATAAATAAAAGAAAATCTCCTTGCTACAAGCCTACATCTACATGAGTTGGGAAACATAATTTCTTGGAAGGAGCAAAAAAAAGAAGAAGGAATTATTACTTAATAAATTAATTAATTAATCTGTGAAGAAAGGTACCGAGTCTCGACGTCGTCGTCAACCTATTATACTATCCCAACAGCTTTATCTTTCAACCTTTATTTCTCCGCGCGGGGCCCACCACACACTCGACGCAGTGGGGCCCACAAAAGGGAAGATCGCAGGAGCAGAGCAGAGGTCCAGAGAGGAGAAGAGAGAAGAGAGAACATTAAAAAGGGTACAGAAAGTGAAAGATGCCTTCTCATCGTTCTTACTTTTTACACGTACCAACAAGCAACTGAAAGTGATAGCCACACCCATCATATGATCGCATTACCTATGGTGCACTAAACTATAAAATACTCTTTTGGACTGTGTTTATCTTGATATTCTGTGAACACACTCTTAAGGAGATCCATGTGGTCTCATTGAAAAATTCAAAATATCTCTATTATTTACACAAATATGGATATATAGTTTAACCTAACTTATAATTTATAAAAATTTTACATAGTTTAATCTTATAATAAAGAAAATAGTTTATAAATCATTTGAATTATAAGTTGGAGAGAGCCACATAAAATCAATAAGGGAAGGATTAATCAAATAAAATAATGGTTGTAAAACCAGTGGGGACCAGATGGGAGAGGGGACCAAGGGGAAACTGTTGGAGGGAACAAACCTCCAAAGGTACCGCCATCTTTACGGATCTCCTGATGTGATGGGGCCCACTTGAATAGGCTCTTTTATTGGTCCAGGTTTTAGCTGGGCCTGGCCCACTGCCTACTGTTGTGCTGTGATAGCAACGTGCGGAGGGTCCTATTTGCTTTTTGTCCAGCATGTTGTTCTTTGTTTCTCTTGTGTGCAATGTTTCGAATGAACCCTTCTATGATTGGGAAATTTTATCAATAAAGAATTACATGCGTTCTGGTTTCTTTTCAAGACCCCTTATTTTTTTTTGTCGGTGTAATTTTCAGAGCATATTGTTCCATCTATATATAATTTTGTTTTCCTTTTTAAATGTACGACGACAAAGTGGAATTTCTTGAGAAAATTATTGATTTATTGATGTATCTATAATTATTATAAACAAAAAAGAAGCAGTAATGGAGGTTGGATACTTGGATGGATCTGGAAGTAATAATATTCAACCCGAAACGTAACTATAAAAAATAGAATAATTTTAACCAAAGTTAATCACGGCGTATCAAAATAACAAGACAAAGTAAAAGAGGGGTGCTATTATGCTATATTTAATCAACAGATGCATTTAATCTAGCATTGAATAATAGTAGAAAATTGGTAAATGGGACACTAAGTCACTATCTTTCAAATATGGCTGACACTGTGACACAATAATATTTAGCAAATTGAAGATGCTTTTCTGGATACGGCAATGAATGATATTTTGTTTATGAAGTGGAATTAGTTCTAAGCACATGCCTAGAGACAAACCCCTTTGTAATGCACCTTTCCTTGAAAGCAATAAATAATTGATGGTTGCGTTTCCCTGTGAAACAAAAATGTAAACATCACACCACAACTCCCTCTTTGGAAAAGCATCTTGCCATCTTCCCCTATTCTAATACCAACTTTGTTTTAAATGTGACAAGTATACAAATATAATGCACCTCACCACTAGTTCAATTATTGTCCCCATCCAATGAAATAAAAACCAACCTTTGATTTGTCTCCAATTTAAATTTCTGCTCTTATGTTGCGCCGGGCATGTTGCACTTTACATTGCTTTTGTGCAATTAAAATGCATTTATGTTGTACTTTACATTGCCTTTTTTATTTTCTTCCTAAAAAAACTTGGTTTTATTTTAAATAAAAAAAATTCTAACATAAAAAATTAAGTGCTCTTGCTCTTGTTCATTTGTCCAGTGAGGATCTCAAATAAAAACTGCACCAATCAAACAATTTTTTTTTTATCTTATAAATTATTTTATACTTAGTTTGTATATTATGAACAAATTATTGTAATCTACATCATTTAGCCTTGTATACATTTCTTTTTCTATTGTCAATTTGTAATTAATACATAGAGAACAACCTCCACTGAAAAAAAAAATGAACTGAATTGTTGTACACAGTTGCATCACATGTGATGCAATTAACCAAGGTTGTTGTAGAAGACTAAGCTACAGCTACATTTCTATAAAGAGATTCTCCATGGCAACATCAACATGGGCATAGGCGCATAGATGCAGATGCACCTATTTGTACGCAGGATATATGGTAGATGTCGTTACTATTCTTCCTTGATGGCCATGACATGAAATTGACTCGTACCAAACTTCACATTATGCTGTCCATGATATTATAATTGTCCCCTCTCACAAGTTCACCTTTAATTTAATTTTCTTATCTCAAGTAAAGTGTGAAGCTAATTATTGATTGCTATGTTTTTCTCCTGATAATTAATGTTCATTGGTCATTTCAATCTCTCTTCTCTAAAAGTGATTATATCTATCATTAATGGCTCCAACTCCACTTGCACAATTGTGCACAACAGTACAATCTTATAAAACTTCATTATCCTAAAGTGTTACATAAGCCAACAATTATTTACCCTCTTTAATTATTCATTTTTTTTTAGAAAACCCTCTTTAATTATTCATGAGTAGATGAAACATTATTTTGCCTTGTTTAAATAAGTGGTAGCAAGCTCAAATTTTGTCTTTTATAAATAAATAATCTCTTTTTATTCTTTTTAGATCGAGTACTTCGGTTGCTAAATAAAATTGTGTTAAATATTGTTAGCGGCGTCAAGCCGACTAACCTTAAAGAAAAACATTGTGTTAAATAACAAAAGAGGTTGGAAACAAAAAGGATTATATATATGTCATGATGGCGTTGAAATAACATTGGTTTATATATACATAGAGTTATATACAAGATGACATTCTCATCATGAAATTGTTAATTATATATACCGCCCGACTTTGTTTGATCACGATAACCATTGAATTTTAATAAGACATTTTTTTAAAAGGATGCTACCATCCATGTCTAATTTCTTCTAAAAATGGTAGCCAATGTCAATCATAAAAGAGAAGTAATTAAGATGTCAGAATCAAGTATTTTGAATTCAACACCACATGCCATGGGCTCATGGGTTGTTTCCTTTTTTATAAATTCAGCATATTATTATTATTATTTTTCCTATGAAAGTTCTTCACTATGGAATACAGGAGCTGCACGGCAAGGCTGGTTGGCACAAATGTGATTGTCACGTTGAAAGAGAATCTAATATTACAATGCATGTTGCTTCGATAATTAATTGCTATTTGTATTTACATAAGATAGAGATAGCATCTTTTGTTTGGTATTGAGTCGTGAGGTGTGATGTAGTCCCTTTGATTTTGTATTTGTTTGGTTTGGTTCGTGTTCAACTTTCCATTCCAATTTCTTTCTGGTTTCTTCCAAGCAAAATAAATCTTAACAAACTATAAGCCTTTCGTTTTAGGTAAGGTTGTTTAATCACGATATAAAATACGCAATAAGGTGACAGGATGTATGATCCAATATGTGTTTATTCTGAAAAACAGAGCCTCCTTTCAGTTCCACAATAATATTCTATTGAATTTAGAAGAGGAATAGAAGTGATGAACAATAAATAATCTTTTATTGAGTATGTTCTGAATTTTACAAGATCCATATATTACTATTTATAGCCTAAAATCCTACTAGCCGTTGGACTATTTTCAAAATTACAATGGCTGTAATCTACACCCTAATTGTGTCTTAATTACAAAGATTTACTAGCCGTTACTGATATCAAGCTAGGTACTAAAAATGACTTGACAACTATACAATTAGAGGCTAGCTTATCTGTTGCCTAAAACGCCAATGAAGAATAATCTCTGAGGCATATCTTTATTCTTCAATATATTCCTTTTTTTTTTAATATAGTCATCCACAGACATTTGTTAAGTTCTGCACAAATGAAATGAAAAAACTAAACTCTATATTAACGGAAAATTACATGTACCATTTTCAAATAGCTATAGAAGTTTCAAGTTTTGAATAAAGAAACATCTGAAATAATCTAAAATTAATTAGATGCATGTAATGTTATTAGAGCTATGTTTCAGTACATCCTATTTTATAAGAGAAAAAAAAAATCAGTATTTAATACTGGCCATTCGATTTAATAAGAGTAAGGAATATTTACTTTGCTCTTAAGTTCCAAATTTTTTGTATTACAATATTCAATAATAAATACTGATTATAATGATTTTTCTATATATTCTTGGTGTTCGATTTTAGAAAATATCAGACATTCAACAGTAACTTAGTGTGCTAATTAAGATAATTTTCATATTATTATTATTATTATATCTTGCTTCAATAACTATATTATGATTCTATCCGTTGAATTGGATTACCGAGCATATTTCATACTAGAACTTGAGATATAAATATAAATATATAATCACTCTTTGAATCATTCATTGTCTAATATCATTAATATATTACCTTTATGATTTCAACTAAAAAAGGCAAAACACAATCACATCAAAATGGTCAAACGTACCATAAACAAATGAATCAATGAACAATTCAAATAAACTAACAAAGAAAGAACTTAATTAACGAAAAATTTCAAAAGTTCATATTTACAGGCAGAACTTTGTCATCGGTTCATTTAGCGCCAAATTAACAAAAAGATAACCAAAAACCTATAAAAATCTTACCAAAAAATTCCTCAAGCAAGTTTATAGATTTCCTTGAATTGCTCAACTTTCCTGGTTCATGCTTCTTAGATAAATACATAAGCCTTACAATTCATCCAGTTAAAACAGGAACAGAGGAATCCTTCTTCTCATGACACATGGGGCACATGTGGACTCTACGCTCACATCCCTCGCAGACACACAAATGCCTACATGGTAAGAGCAACACGGAAACCTCCTTGCTCCGGCAAACCTTACAAACACGCCAATCGGAAATCCTCTTTTCATCATAGCATGCCGAGTTCACCTCATCGCTATCTCCACATCCTTCAATTACACTATTTTCATTGTTGTTGTTGTTTTGAAGAACTTGTTCCAAGTTTGATCGCAGACTTACGGCAATCGCCTCGTTATTTTTTGCCATGTTAAACCAGACTTGTTTCTCAGCATTGATTTGAGTGAGTTGCTGTTCAAGCTCGGCATTTCGCAATATCAATTTATCCATTTCATCCTGTTTCTGTTTAAGAATCAGCAACGCTTGTTTTTCCATGGCCATAAGCGTCGATACATAGTGCCTCTTTGTCGATTCCTTTATTGCAAATGCTATTCTTTCCATCTGTTAAAATTGAGAAAATAAAATTAATTATTAACAAACTAAAAGATGAAGTAGAGATGATTCAAGTATCTTTATTTATGATGTGATGATATATAATTATATAGAATACATACATGAAGTTGGAGGAGGGTGTCGGTTTCAGCGTTTAATCGATTGAAATGAGAGATGATCATGGATTCAGCTCTGCCGCTGGTTGAAGGAAAACCCGACTCGTCAAGGCGGGCCTGTTTAACCGGCATGGCCGTCATCTCCATTGCGGGGTCGCCAAATGTGTATGAGGAGAGGTTCTCGCGATTGCGTTTCATTGGAAAGGAATATTGAGCTTCAATTGCCATTCCAATCTGTTTAATTTCCTTGCTTCTTCTTCAGATAAAGAGAGAGATAGAGAGGGGTTGAATTGGGGGCTTGAGGTAGATAGATTGGGGTGGATATATATATCTATACACATACAAGAGATGTATTTATATCATTGGACGAAGGGAGGGCAAGTGAGGGGTGGCACAACTGCCATAAGTGCGCTATTATGAAATTAGAATTAATTAATTATACAATAAAAGAAAGATGTAAACAATCTAGTGAGTTGGGGGTTGCATATTTTAACAAAAAATTAATTAATGCGCTTTTAAGAAGCAGTAGCATGGTTTAGACTTTAGATTAATCAAGTGGGAACCATTGATTAAGCGGGCGCATAAAGGGAAGAATGAGAGGGGTCAAAGGAAATGTGGGCCCCATCACCACCACCTATCAGATACCATTTGATTTAATATACAGATTTTTCTTTTTTGGTTTTCTTTATAATTGCAATTAATAATTTGATTTAATTAATTAGTTCAGGCAGCTCACCAGGGGAGATAGCGAGATTGGTACTTGGTAGCATGTCTTTATTGAAACTTCTCTCTCTCTCTTTCATTTTTTTTTTTTTTTTTTGAAGGAAACAAGAGGGGTCATTGGTCAAGCTCTACTTTATATTAACATAATCGGTTACAGGTGTGAAGGTTCTCATAATGAGAACGTAATTTGTGTTTGGAAGAAAATTAAGAGAAAAAAAAGAGAAAATTCTAAAGGGTGCTACGTGTTAAGTGAAATGGAAAAACAGAAATAAAAATACAAGTTTGCTATTTTTGTAGAGCTTTATTTTTAAACTAAGAATTCCTCATCCATGATTTGTGCTGTTGCTTCTACGTAGTCTTCCTTCCAATTATCTCATTTTGATTATCTCTTCTATCAGTTGTTGCATTGTTTTGTTCGTGCTCCTGAAAATCCTGCTGCATCGTTCTCTCCCGATAACGAAATTTGCCGTTATTATAACCTCCCTTGTCCTGCCTGGAACCCTTTTATCGACCATTCATCTCCTTGATTGTTCTGTGAGAGTTCTGGTAGTTGCAAGAAACTTCTTATTTTTTAAGGTGACAATCTGACCCGTTCAATTTTCTTTGTTTCTTTGCTGACTAATAAAATAATTTCTTAATAACTTGGTTTTCCCAAGCAAGATATAATTAACAATATTTTATGGTTATTAGAAAAAAAAAATTAATAGTCGTTGGTCAAAGCAGCCTTGGTTAAGGCTTCTGTTAACGTGTGAACCATTGATTGATTTTGATAATTTGACGCACTTGTTTGTAATTTTGTATAGATTTGAAAATGGTTGAGATCTGTATTGACCCGTAATGGAACTAATTAAAAAAAGGATCTAGATCCATCTGTTGCAATGGCGTGTTCAAATTAATTGAATGGAGATGAATTGGGAGTAGATCCAATGTATAGACATGCTACTACCATGTGACTAGATTGTGATTCATTCTAGCTAGTACCAATTTGGAACAGTTTATCTACTAGCATAAGAGAAGGCTTTTAGGTATGAAGTACATACATTAGGTTTAATATATAGGTATAAATATTAGATGGTCCACTTAACAATCTTGTCAATATTAGAAACTATAAGTTTTAGATTATAAATCTCATATTCTAAGAATGAGATTTGATATATATTTTAATCACATATCAAGTTATTTGAAGTGTCAATGGTACGAATTTAATTATCTTTGATGTATTATCAAAGAATACTTCATTACATTTAATGTCTAATAATATACCTTTAAAATATTTTGTAAGAATTTAGATTTTATTTATTTTATTTAGAAAAAATGTTGTCAATATTGTGAAAATAATTATTGTCAAGTGATTTTTCCTCTAAATGTATACAATTTAATGATGATGGATCACTTGATAATGGTTTTTTGAAAAAAAAAATTACAATGATCTTTTAAATAAATTCAGATAAAATTGAAAAGTAGAAGTAAATTTATCGGTACTTGTTGGACATATAGATAGTTTAACAATTAAATTTCATTGTAAATTAATGCATCAAGAACCTGCTTTGGTGTAGTGACAGAAACACATGGCTTTTATGTGAGAGGTTATGCGTTTGAAACTCACAAAGTAGGAAAATTCTCTGTATTAATGCATCAAGTCTCGTTACTTTTTATAAACATGATATGCAAATAACATAGATTATTCCTACAATATTTATTTTCAATTTATTTTTTAAGAATGATCAAGATTGTCCAAATAGTCAAGATTTTTTACAACCCAATTTAATGAATTTCATTAAGCCAACAACCGAAATAACATTTTCAACCTCGACTCTTAAAAAGATAAAAAAAAAAAAATGCTGCCCTGCTCATCCCTGTTTGCATCAATCTGAAATCTCAATTTAGCAAAGCAACAATAATAAAAGTCCAAAGCCATTTAATTTGCATATAGTGCCAAATTAATGTAGTAGTCCTTTTCTCCTTCGATTTTAATTGCTTAATTCCAACCCCCGTCTAATCTAATTCCAATTTCCAACCATATCCATGTCATGTGTGAAAACTGATGAAAAGTCACAGTAAAACCCTTTTGGCATTTCTCTTGTTTGGTACTTGATTGGACCACCAAGCACTACTTTGAGTCATTGACAATGCATGACATGGCATGGTCACTATGGCATGGTGGCAGTGTTTGACAATGCATGGCATGGGGCATATCACTGTTTTTGTGTTTCATATCTGACGCATTTAAACTCAAATCAATGGAAACAGCGTGACCTTGTTTTATGGCAAGGACTACCACACCACCTAACCCTAGCAGGCTCTATGATTATACATTTATACCGTACATACTCTACCTTGCATGTACAAATACTGTTCACCTATGTTCAATGAATGAGGCTTATGGTAACATGCGCATATTACTAATTAGTAGACACTGTTATGTATCCATATCTCTATTTAAAAAGTACAAACAGTTAAACGTGATCTCCATAGGAAAATATATTTGAAGAGCAAATTTTTTATTTTTTAGAATTTATTTACTATTTTTTTTAAATAGATAAAAACTATTGCTTTCGATGGTCCAAATTTTTTTGATCAAATGATTTTTCACCTATCTATAAAAATAGAAAAAATTGTAAAAAAAAATAAAATTTGGTATGTAAATACATTTTCATAAAATAGAGATATGAATCCATAGTACAGTCCATCCATAATATGCATATTACCATATCCTCACTCTTTTCTCAGACTTGCATATATCTACTTGCATGTAATGGCCGGAGCGTCCCATGTACAATAAATTTGATGAACTCCGAAAGATTTATAAAAGATTATCAGACAAATTTATTTATCATGACTGATGACTTGAATCTTTTATTTATGATTAAACTTCCAGCATGTAGCCTCTAAAAAATTGACATGCAAATTGCAAGGAGCTAACACATTAACATCACGACATGAGAAAGGAAAATTAACCTATCACCGTTCATGTATCATGCATGCTTTGCTTGTCATAGCTAAATCCTATCTTTTATTTATAAACAATTATTAACGCTACTGACAATGAATTAATTGGCCGGTTTATGTGACATAACTAAAACCTAATTTTGCCTGAATCCATGCAACTATGCAAGTGCTTCCACGCAATATCAATTAAAGAAAACGATAATGTAATGTAAAGTAACACTCATCAGTATCTGGCATGGCTTTCATTTAGAAAAGATAGGTACAGTACCTCACACTGCCACTTTACGAAGCAATTCTGTACCCTGTGCTTCTCAGTCTCAGCAAATTAAATAATGGTACTCTGTGCTTTGCTCGGTTGCTGTGTGCCTAGGGTTCTTTTCCCTTTTCTTTCTTTTTCCTTTTTCTTTAATGAATTTGTATATTCTTTTCTCTTATCTTTTATTCCTTGACTGGAGACAAAGTAGTGAATTCTTCCCTCCACATCACAGCAACCGATACATACAGTCTGCGCGCGTTTGTTAGATAGAAGCAGGACAAAAAGAAAGAAAGAAATGTTATAGTAACCTAGGAATGTAAACCTAACCTAGCTGACACACCACCTATAATTAATCAACCATCCATGTCCATCAAACTTTAATCTCACAAGTTGATTTTTGTTGCTTGTACTGGACTTTTATCTTTTGCTAGAAAGTAGAGACGGATCTCATTTCTTACATTTCTCTTGCAACAACCAGATTAATTACAAGCAAATAGTAGTTAGTAGTTAGAGCTATCTGTGTTTTTATATCACTTGCTTAATTTCATGCATGTACTTTGTGCGTTGTGATTTGGATTTTTTTTTAAAACGTAATTAAAATAATTAATTTAAAAAAACAACTTGATTACCTTTTTTTTTTACAAAAACCATAAAAACCGAACTGCCAATTCGGTCTGAATTTTTTTTTTTTTTTTTCTATACCGAATTGGCAATTCGGTCTGGCCTTTTTTCACAGTTCCCATATCTTTCTGTGTAGACTTGTGTGTAATTCCTTCTGAACCGAATTGCCAATTCGGTCCAGAGGCTTTTTTAGCCCAGACCGAATTGGCAATTCGGTCTAGAGGCTTTTTTTTTTTTATTTATTTATTTTATTAGAGACACTAAGAAGAGGAAGATAATGAAATCTAACACTGAAAATTTGAATTTTTTTGTTTAAATTATTTGTTAGATTACTTCTTTTGATATATAATTAGCATATTTATACTAAAATACGCTAAATTACATGAAATTATGTTGAATTACACTATATTAAGTTAAATTACACTAAATTACATTACATTACGCTAAAATACTGTAAATTACGCTAAATTACATATGAATAGGGACGATATCTTCACTGAAAAGGCGAAAAACGACGACGAAACTTCAAACGGTCATAAAACGGCGCTCGAGTGTCCGATTTCAGCAAATGATCACTTTTCGAAAAGCTTGCGAAAAGACGCATGCGTCCGTGCCGGCTATGCCAGATTTCAAAATTCAGAATTGCCAAAAATTAAGGGAAGAGCCTCAAAACTTGAGTTGAAGTTTCCGATTAAGATTTTCATTTCTATTATTCAATCTAAGTAGCTCAGTAAATTAGTTACATAATGAACTTGTAGAATACCAATTTTTACTATTTTCAGAATTTTTTTACTATTTTTTATGATTCATGAAAGATGACACAAAATCGGTCTACTTTAGCGTAATTTTGCGTAGTTTAGCGTAATTTACCGTATTTTAGCATAATTAGCGAAGTTATTGTAATTTAGCGTAATTTAGTGTAATTCAACATAATTTATTGTAATATAGTGTAATTCAACATAATTTCAAGTAATTTAGCGTATTTTAGTATAAATATGCTAATTATATATCAAAAGAAGTAATCTAACAAATAATTTAAACAAAAAAATTCAAATTTTCAGTGTTAGATTTCATTATATTGCTATGCTTAGTGTCTCTAAAAAAAAAAAAAAAAAACCCTCTAGACCGAATTGCCAATTCGGTCTGGGCTAAAAAAGCTTCTGGACCGAATTGGCAATTCGGTCCAGAAGGAATTACACACAAGTCTACACAGAAAGATACGGGAAATGTGAAAAAAGGCCAGACCGAATTGCCAATTCGGTATAGAAAAAAAAAATTCCTTCAGACCGAATTGGCAGTTCGGTTTTTATGGTTTTTGTAAAAAAAAAGGTAATCAAGTTGTTTTTTTAAAATTAATTATTTTAATTACGTTTTTAAAAAAAAATCCTTGTGATTTCAATAAACAATATGTTTGTATCCTCGTAGCAGGATACACCGAAATTTTTATTTATAACACAATCCAAAAAAAATAAACCAAAACACCTATGTTTCTGGGAAATTCGATTTCTACCCAGGCCACTCTTGCATTTAGCGGCCTCAAACACTGGGGTCTGCACAATGCCAATGCGGCCCAGTCAGGGGCCGCACAATGCCCCTGCGGCCAAGTACGGACCGTATTGCCAAGCACGGCCATGTACGAACCGTATCACTTAGTAAAATAATCTAAAAGAAATCAAAATTACAAAAGATATGTTTCTATTCTGTTCAGGAGCCGTTTATAGGAGTGTAGGGGCGTTTGGAGATGATTGGAGGCAAAGTAATTTGATATGGATACAGCTATCACGAAATGCAATGAAAGGTTGCCTCCAATACGGACCGTACCGGGTTGTACGGACTGTATTGCCCCTGTGCAAAAGTTGGATACTCCAAGAGTTAATGCGTATACCTTCTTGCTGGTCCGTACTGGCTGGTACGGTCCGTACCAGAGACTTAACTTCAGTGCTACGCTATTCCTATTGACCCGATTCTTGCTTCATATGATGTAAAATAGCTTCAAAACATTTCTGTAATAAAAAATAAAGTAGAACAACAGTAACCGATTTCACGTAATAATTAAATATAAATGTAAGAAAATAAAATAAAATCTAACTCAAAATTCTACGTAAATCAAGATCGTTTTGACCTTGATCAGTTAGTATGTAAAACTTAGTTGTAGTTATTTAATATAATAGTTGGGATGACCACAACCTTCTTTACAAAAATAAAGTCTCCTTTTTGACAATGTAATTGCGATTTACCAAACACCAGCATTATTCACGAACTTTTTTAAAAACTATAATTAGAAAAAAAAAAAAATTAGGGAACCAACTTGATTGTTTTATTTTTTTATAAAATCCATAAATACCGAATAGGCTATTCGACACCTCTCATTTATATTTAAACGGTACCGAATAAGCTATTCGGTACCACCCGATTTTACTCTTTTATTTGACAAAAACTATGAAAAAATTGTGAAACTAAAAGGTACCTTATTCGGTACTTATAGTTTTTGTAAAAAAAAAAAAACCAATCAAGTTGATTCCTAAATTTACTTTTCTAATTATGATTTTAAAAAAATTTCATTATTCCCTGGTCACAAGTTAAAAGTTGTTACCTATAAACTATAGCCCGTAGGAAAATAGGTTGCATTTAAGTGTTTGATTATGTCATGTTTCTCTTGAATGTTCAATCACTGTGTCAGTTTAATATATTTTTCATTTTATTTAGGTACGTACGTACCGGCGCAAGATCTGTTTCAGTGATTGAGGTAATATTGCGAGAGATTCTTTACCTAAATTGTGATCAAAGGTAAATCTCAATCAAATATCCATGTCGTACTATAAGTTGCCGATTTTTTTATTAATCGAAAATAAATAAATAAAATATCACAGATGGGAAACAATTTGGTGGAAATTTGATATATAGATAGGACGGGACAATTTATCTCGTTCCGTGGAACGAGACAATTTATTCTGTCCCGCAAATAAGAAGGATTTTGGATTTTCGCACACTCGAAGTCAGATTGTTATTTCGGTGTTGTAGTATATGAGTTTGTGGAACAGGATAAATTGTTCCGTCTTACTTGTATATCGAAATTTCATCAAACTGTTTTCCATCTGTAATATTTTTGTTTTTATTTTCGATTAAGAAAAAAATCGGCTATGAGTTGTCAACCTGTACACATCTCTGTCATGATGTCTCTTCCGTACCGGATTATTGCTTTCCATTATGCTGTATTCGATCAATATAAAAACACCTACAAATATAGTTTTAAGTATATTTATTACATAATTAATATATATTCTGAAAGTTCTTTTTTTTTTTACATTTATTATAGGCAAGAAGTTTTCAAGAGGTTGATTGAAGGGAAAATTGGCCTCTAATCTGAGCCATAAAATTTGATTTTGAATTCTGATCTTATCTTTCATCTTTGTCTTTCCTTTTCTCGTGTCACTCTCCACGCCCGTTTATTGGGAAATTGTAATGCACCTAAGGGAGAACAATTTGAATTTGAAAGTGCGAAAAAAAATGAGATACATAAAAGACAACTGACGAGAAATTAATAGAAAAATAGTGACACGATTGATGCCAACTATGAAATAGTGACATCGACAAACATATCCGATAGTGATTAATTAAAAGTAAATTCTTAATTCTTAATTACCAATTAGACATAAAGGCCGTGTCATGTATTTTATAAAAAGGAAATGACTCGAACAATATTGTTTAAATTATATACGGTAATATGCATATTACACGGTGGCTGCTCTATAGACTCACAAAAGAAGGAAATGACTCAAATAATATTGTTTAAATTATCAATAATAATATGCATATTACACAATGGTCTGCGCTATAAACTCATATCTCCATTTATAATATATAAGCAGTCGATCTGAACTGTTCAACATGATCTTCATATGAACAAAATTTTATATTTTTTAGAATTTTTTTACTACTTTTTTAGATAGATAGAAAATCGAAAATTCTTGACCATCCGAAAGCAGTGATATTTTGCCTATTAAAAAATAATAAAAGAATAAAAAAAGAATGTAAAATATAGTATACAAGTATATTTTCATATAGAAATCATGTTTCACTTCGAATCGATTATTTGAACTGTAAAACTACTAGAGATATGATTTCATAGTACAGGTCGATCATAATATGCATAATATTGTAGCCTCACTCGTATTTGATTGTTATATTATGTCATGTAGACTAATGATTTTGAAGAAAATAAACTTTAAAAAAGATGACAACATGACAGTATCAGTATGCTCTAATTTTCTAATTAAAACAAATTCAAAACAGCGTTGCTTTAAAGAGTTGTATTAAGTTTTAGTTCCATTTTATGTACCTTTACTTCATGGATGATTTAACCTTTTTATTTATAAATTATAGAGGCTCTGGATGAACTGCCTTATTCGATCTGTCTTTTCTTTCTATTAATTTTATTGTTGTTATATAAATACCAACAACAACAATTAATTTTTATAAAACTACCTTTTTCATCGCTAACTTCCTCACATTGTGTCAATGAGATCGCCATGTACAATCAGTTTACTGATATCAACATCACGCTGCTCAATGATAACTTGATAAGCTAGCAAATGCATGATTTAATTAAACACTATGTTCCTTGTTTGATCATCTGACATTACAAAGAGAACTTTTGTACCCATGATAGCGCGATTGATTTGAATGTTCAAATAATCAATTAATTTTGTTCTTCGCCGGTCGACATTGAGCATGACAGTATTGGTTTTCCTGATAACTGTGTCAAGGAGAATCACACCTTTTTTTTCCTGACATACGTGGAATACTCTCAAATCATAAGGTTTTTCTTTTTGTATTTTTGTATTTTGTTGTGTGAAGGTCGAGGTGAAAATTCTCAACTTAAATATTCATCAGTTTTAAATTTTGAATCATATTTCGAATCTAGATCTGCATCCTCTCTCAAAAAGATATAATCTTTTTCACTAAATAAAAATGGATTTTTGTCAAATCACAGAGTTCAAATATTATTGTACATTACCATAGAGAGAAAATTGAATATGATAGTTGTTTGGTCAATATCTTATTACAAAATTTCGTGTATATAAATAATTAGGATCCACTGACATGGAGAACGGAGTAGGTCCGATGCCCATCGGACCTACTTTTAGGTTCAACGAGTATTATGACCGTCCGATCTAATTTAAGTTTGTGCGCACGAAAATTGAAACAGACACGCACGAAGTTTAAAGCATTCCGCACGAATCTTAAAGCAAATCGACGGTGATTAAACCCATCGAACCAGAGTAGGTCCGATGCCCATCGGACCTACTCTCAAGTGACTGACATGAAGTAGCCTCTTCCAACATTTGAATTTACAAAATTTAAGCGTGATTTGTCATTGTCTAGTCTTTATCTAAAATCTTCTGCCTAATAACATATTTTAAATTCTGAAGGATACTTCCAATTGTGTTTTTAGGTGATAAGTTTCATTTCGCTTTCATCCCCAAGTTGATGGTTTCTACTTTCTTGTTTGTTCCTTTTTCTGGTTTTCTTTTGACGATTTAAAAGGAGAATAACCACATTATTAGCATTAGATTTATCTTTGACTCGTTCTGGTAAAGTGTACTTCTTGATGGCTATCTATCATTTTTCTTTATTCATTGGGTAAATTATTAATTTGTGCCATGAAATAGAACTATCAAGCAATGGTGTTTCCAAAAGATTTGTGATCATATCTGCCTTAATGCATACAGCATTGTTAGGAAAATGGAGATGGAAGTTTAAAGATCCATGTTGTATGGGTTTGTGGAAACAAGCTATACAATTGAATTATTTATCTGATAATCCTTTGCCTTCCCTTATTTCGCATTTCGCATTTTGATTTGTGATCATATCCTTTGCCTTCCTATATTTCCCATATTTCGCATTTTGCTTTGAACTGGATACTTTAAGTGCTCTATGGAGCTTGAACTGACGTTTGTTGTTTGTAAGTTACCTTTTGTTTCTATATGAAACGGGCTATGCGCCTTATTTCAAAAAAAAAATTCTGTCTCCAAGTTCATTTTCATATGGAGATCATTGTTAACGGTTCGGATCGACTATTTAAACTTTGAAAATAAATATATGAATCCATAGCTCCGGTCAATCATATAACGACCTAGCCTCACTCTAATTTATGCATTTTAATTGGAGCCATAAAAGATAGTTATTTTGCGTGTAAGACTATTTAGGTATATATTGAACACTTTCTTTCCTTAAAATTAACTTTTAACTTCTGACATAGTCATGTCAGAGAATCCAATAATTTAGTTACTGTGTAAGGATTTTTTTTATTGGAGATTAGCTGAAAAATAATAATCACCTATTAGACCTAATAGAAAGCAACAAAGTTTGATTCCATATTTGTCTCCCCCATGTACATTGGAATCACAACAATTAACCTCTGTATTCAACTAATTAGTTTAATTGACTTTTATTTATTAAGGTAATATGTACTGGTTCACAAGTAATGATGCACACTTTAATTAATTTAGGGAAGATCTTCAGGGAATAATTTCTAATTTTTTTTTAAACTTTTCTGATGCAAGTTGTCAGATGATTGCTTGATTTCAAATTTAAGTTGCTTGTCTATTAGTGCTAAATTAATATTTTAGCTAGCATGATTGGTGCTGATCACTTAATATTGTCAAGATTTAAATCACGGCATTTTAAGTTAGTTGGGTAGTAGGATCTAAGCATACATCATTTTCAAACCACATATACTAATCCAAAATACATTGGTTCCACCATAATAATTGACAAATGAATTGAAACATTATTGTCTCAAAATATAACAAATATTAATTCACTTACAATAATTAAGTTTTGGCTAATTATTTATTTTTAAGTTGTTAGCATGACTACATTTAAGGTATATAAAAAATATTTTAGTTTGATTGTGTGTAAACATTATCTTTTACAATTTAATGGGTTAGTAGGCTGTAGGCTGCATATACTCTTTCCCTAACCATGTACATTCATTGTCTAAAAAAAATGAAGGGTCAAACTAAACTGGTAACACCATTGTCTATGTTATCAGCCCTCATCACTTGAAATTAAACATTGGTAGAATAAAACCTGGCCAGCTTTGTTATCTTAATCAAAACATTGCATAGACCAGAATTTATTTATTGATTGGAGAGCGGATACACCATTGCATGGGGTGCCGCCATTTTTATTAATATCCAAAGTTAATTATAAAATAATAATAATACCCACCTTAGTTGGGTATTTTTAAAAATGCCCAAACCGGCAATTTAATGGCCGGTCCCCAATTTTATTCTCAACCAGCCATTTAATGGCCGGTTGTGACTTTTTGTTGTTGTTTCAGACCTGATAAATACCCATATTTCTCTCTCCTACCTCTCACAACTCACTCAAACCCACAAAACAAAAAGAGAGAAAGAGAAGGCGATTTCTGAGGAGATTTTTCTGTAAATTTATTATTTCTTTCCCTTTATTTATTATTATTTTTATTTTTTTAGAAATTATTTAGAATTAATATAAATTGTCTAATCCATAACTTTCATTTCAAACCTAGATCTTACCATGACACCCAAACCCGAACTTCGAAAAGGAGGAAGTGAAACCGCACGCAATGCTCGCATATCCCTCGCTAACAATTTTTGGATGGTTGAAGACCGCTTGAGGAGACGTTTATCTCGTTTAGGGTTTCCACCCAAAGATGTTGAAGAATATGCTACCACGGATGATCCGACTATTAGAAGCATTCTTTACGAGAACTTCGGTGATATCGACCCTCCACCTAAATGGCTATTGTGCCTCGCATGTCAGGTTAAGGGAGACATTGAGGAAATGTTCTTTTGTCATCTCTGTGGCGTAAGAGTTCAGCCCAAATATATAGAATGCTGATCTGGTAAACGATTATCGTTTCCAAACGTGGGAGTGTGTTGCGTGCTGCTGCGGGCCTTCGAAGATGACGGGAGAAAGTTTCACTACTCGTAAACCATAGTGTTTGCTATATGAGACTATGTGGTGTGTATTTTATGTTATTGTAGTATTTTCTGTTTAGATTTTATGTTGTAGTATGCATGTTGTTATTTTTGTTTTGTTGTTTATCTATTCGAACTCTCCCAATTTATTTTAGTATAATTTAGCATAATTTAGTTTATTTTAGTATAATTTAGTGACAAAAAATATCTAAAAAAAGATATAAATACTATCATAAAAATACCATAAAGTAGCACATAAAAAAGAACCAAAACATAAGATAATCCAAACATAAAATACCCACATAGTATACCAAATGTAAATACAACAAAACAATCTAACTAAAACTACCATAAAAAACGGGACTCAGCGGCGACGACTACCAGAGGGGGACCATCGCTGAGGTGGCTGTTCCTTGTTTTCTCTGTCGGGGAGTTCCTTCCATCTCCCTGATCAGGTGTAACGGCATCGGCCTCGGCCTCTATGCTCATCTGTACCGCAGTATCCCAGACATTCTCATCCTCACCCCTAGGGACTGGCGGGGGTGTAGAGAAGATGAATGATGCCAACTCAGTCGCAAAGTCAGGCTGAGTCTGAGACCGGCTACCACTAGCCTCTTTATCATGAGGTAGCTCTGTATCATATTGTGGTAAAAAATAAGGCCTCTCGTTCCGACAAAGGCCAGCCCAGCACGGGACAGGCCAGCGCAGCCAATCCTGACCCCGGCCAAGCAGGCCACCCGCAACGAGTTCTTTCCTCAGGGAAGAGAATGACATTGCTCCAAACCTTCTCTCAGTCCCAATTGGTCTGGATGCTCAACAATGAGTCTCTAACAATACGTGACCTCATCGATGTTATATTAGCGTCGGGCCCCAAGCTACCGTCGGACACCAAGGTCGACATCGGCCCATTTATCCAAGACCCCGATTCTACTACCCAAGATTCTGGATCTTCTGAGCCAGCACTTCGCTGGTGCGAAAGCTGTTGCGAACAGGAACAAAAAGACTAGATGGCTAAGTGCAGGGAGTGCTTTTACTGGTTTTGCACTTGGCACGAGGACAATGTCATACGCCAAGGTTCTTCTCATGTTTGCTTCCGTTTCTGGAAATACGCGAATTGCAGAGCGGCTTTCCCTGAGAAGAAATGATTGGATACCGCCACGCCAGCCAAACTCGAGGAAGATGCTCATTTCGAGAATTCCGACAACGAGGTCTATGCCTAACCATCCTCACCTCGTTACCATTTCACGGACAATCATGTTCTATTATAAGAAATGGATAACATTCGGAAGGCGTGTGCCTCTCTTCAAGAGAGACCCTCTTACTTTAACATTTTGACTTCCACTTTACATTTTGCCATAGCATTACCAATTGTACCTTTACTTTTTATCTCGCTGTAGCACTTTAGTGTAATATATCTCGTGTTATATAGTGTCTTTTTATTCCCATCCCATTACAACTCATATACTGTCATCTGACAATAACGATACACGACACGGAACCAAAAAAAAAGAGAGAGAGGAGCAACAGCACGAGTTGCTCACACAAAATTTTTCAAAATGCAGAAAACTAAGTACTTGGCAGTACAACAAAGACGTATTAAAAAACCACTTAACAAATAGCCAAAGCGAATTCATTCGGGGACTGACCAAGTCGTTCAATCCCGAAACAAACTAACTCGGGGGCTAACCTAATTACCCAGCCTCGAGATACATTCACCCGAAGGCTGATCATGCAACCTAGAAAAAGAAGTCTAGCTAGAAAAGCAATAAACCCGAAAGCATCAAGCAGATGCATTTCGACTTCGGAGGCTAATGATAGGACCATATGCCAAAGGCCCTTGTAAATCCTGGATTTTCTCAAACAAAAGGAAGCCGGTGAATCTACTCATAAATGATACGACAACTGATATCTACTTTTGGTCGCAATTTGGGTAGAGATAGGGTCAACCATGGTGCAAACTTTTGCGCCTTATTAGTGGCAATTTTTGCGAGTTGAAGTGCTGCCGCTATTAATTATTTACTTACTTTCTAGCTATTAGTTTCCTTTCGTTTCTTTTTCAGTTTTTTTTTTCTGAGATGCTACCTTAGCATTGTACTTATGTAAATATACTTTTTCTATCAATATATTGTTGGGGTGATATACCGCCAACCTTAAAAAAAAAAAAAAAGGTACATACTGGTAAGCTAAACAGGAAATTACTCCATTAGAAAGGAGATACTATTAAAATTACACATTGCTCTTATTAGTATAGTGTTAATTGGAAAACAGTGATGAAAATACATAAACAATGAATATTAAGGGGATACAAAAGGAAATAGTTTCTTAATGATATGAAGGTAGATTTAATGATAAAAGTGGTTCATCATTTTTTAAAGTTGCTCCTAGAAGAAGAGAAATGATTGATTTAGGGGTCTCAAGAAGCTGATAGGTAATGACAAAGATACCAAGTTTCGACAGATGGACGAGCGAGAGGCTTTCTTCGAGTGTTCTTTATCCTATCCTTTCGTTTTCTTATTTAGCTTCTCATTCTGATATGACTGTTGTTATTGACATTTACTAAGAATATTATTATTATTATTACTTTTAGAATGGGTGCAGATGTAAATTGCAGTTAAAATTTCCATGATAATTTAGTGTTAATTGTTGCTATTCAATGGTAAGAGTTTGGTGGCATACTGATATCACTAGTTTAGATGATAGAATAATTTCTGGTGCTACTCCTCCAGCTTAAAGGCGTTTTTATTGTTAGTTCAGAATTTACGAATAATTATTTTATTTTTTTAGGAAATACTGAATAGAAGAAACTATATGTTTATAATTTTATATCAATTCTGAAATAGTAAATAATTTTTTTTTCTTTTTGTTGCATTTTTGCTACTATTTGTTGGAAGTCTAGTTGGTTAAAATGATCTTACACCTAGTTGTTCTGTTGGAAAGGAATTACATTGCATAGATAGGTGCATTTCTTTTTATAGCTTCCAATATAGTACAATTCGGAGTGCCTTTTTCTAGACTTTATTTTGAGAGAGGACTAAACTTTTTGTAAGGTGTTAAATGTAAAATTGTACATTTGTAGTTTGATTAATTTCATAGCTAATTTCTGGTCAAAATAGCATGGAGTGGAGGCAAAGATTAGGATGCAAAAATAAATGCTTGCTGATGTGGGGGAGCTACCAGCTCAGTTTGGTACCAGGACAGGGAATCCGAGAGTCCGAGACCAATGTTGACAGCATCTCACTTCTTCATAATTATTCTTCTAGTTGGCTCTATTCTTTTGGTGGTTTAAATTGTAATGTGTATTTTATCTGTTAACATGAAAATTTCAGGTGCCAATTTGTACTACAAGATATTAGTGTTCAAGGGCAGAGTAGACTTTCAAAGCTATGAGATCAAACACACATCATGGACCAATCATATAAAATTTTGAAGATAAATAGAGGTCAATCATATAAAATCTTTCCGAGTACGGAGGTCAATTTTACAGTAGTATTTTACTATAAACTATATAGAAAATAATGTACAAGCACAGAAAATTTGAAAATAAATAGGGGTCAATCTATTCATTCCACGTAGACCCGCTTCTGTTGGTGTTTATCTTCTCGGTATAGTTTGGGTTAGGCAGTTTGTACCGGTGTAGTTTGATACCAATAGCCCATTCTTCTTAGGACTAGTTTGCTTGGTGGTTTAGGTAAGTTATCTAGATTTAAGGTAGTATTTGTGGTTTAAATTTTTCCTGGTGATCTAGATATTATATTCTTTTTCTCTGTTTTGTGAATGAAAGGGATGGCTATGTCAACTACTATTGTTTATATTGGTCTAAATTTGCTTTATTATATTTCGGTTTCAGATCAGCATCATTTGAAACGGTTTAAATCGGGAAATTTTGAAAGAGTGATTTTTTCAAATCTTTATGGGCCCACAATTCATGAACCAGAAAATGGGCTGATTCAGGCCGCCTCTTATTTTGTGACATCATTGCCCTGCTAATGAAAGCAACAAAATAAAATATTTAATGACAGCATCAACTAAAAAAATTAGAAAACTACATCGTGCATATCATCATATCATATGAGAATTATAAGAAAAACCAATTATCCTGTTTGAGGCCTGCTTTTGTGGGGTGGCAATTTATAAGGATTTTTAATGGACGCATTTCATGTCTTATTCGAACCAATTTTTTTTTTCTTTTATCATTCTAGATGTCTAGATCAGGAAACTATGTTATATTATATTTGAAATCTTCCCTCAATTAGTTTTTATATGCAATAATTTTCGGTGAATAATTGTTGTTTTGATATTTTTTCTTGAGTAGAACTAGGGTGCTCTCGAGTTCACCAAGCCCTTGGTGAACTCAAGTCCAAAACTCATCGGATCGGCTTCAAACGACGAATCCGACTGTTGAAACCCGTCTACCTTACGAGTGATGCGTCTACATGCAAAAAATTTAAATTTTGAAATTAATTTTGCATAGAGTCAAGTGGTAAAAAACGTCAAAAAATGAATGCATTAAAATTAATTTATTAACCTTCTAATTTTGACCACTTGACTCTATGCAAAATTAATTTCAAAATTTAAATTTTTTGCATGTAGACGCATCACTCGTAAGGTAGACGGATTTCAACGGTCGGATTCGTCGTTTGAAGCCGATCCGATGAGTTTTGGACTTGAGTTCACCAAGGGCTTGGTGAACTCGAGAGCACCCTAGTCCTACTCTTTTTTCTTAAGGTAAGGTGGCAAGGAGCCATCTTACGTTTTCCATTGATAAAAAAACTTTTTACAAAGTTCCTAAGCTATATGTCCTCTATATACAATTGTTGTTTTGATATTGAACATAAAAGTTAAGAATCACAACCACTAGACTATTTAGACATAAATTATACAAAGAACCAGTGATTTTATGCAAAACCCTAAGAGTATCTACATCAGAGAAATAAAAAAGAAATTAGAAACAACTGTCAAGCACTAAACAATAATTAAGTTAATCTTTATAGCTAAACCTCTGCATCGCTAAAATTAACTTTTAATTTTTTTAGTGCCACGGTAGCGATAATTAGAAATTGGGCTATGAAGAAGTATGAATGAGAAAACAATCTACTGACAGTTCTTCACAATTACTTTCAGTCACAGCAATTACCAATAAAAGTTATTGAAGATAATAGTTACACTTAGATATATATTGTGGAATCTAATGTCTCATGCACTCGAATTGATGATTAGAAATATTAAGTACGAATGTAGGCATAGAGGGAATCAAAGTTGGTAAAAAAAAATTGAAACAAAAAGGTGTGTCGATACAGAAGAATAGGCCCCAATGGGAGTTGTGCCCTGTACCAGTTCCTGGTACACAAAAGAGAGAGAAACAAAAAGAAAGACTCAGGGGGTATCTGGTAGCGGTATCCACCAGCTAGGAAAAGAAAATTCAGCAACTGGTACAATCTGCTCACATCTAAACCTTTGGTACCGATTAAACAAAAGAGAAGTAAACAACAAATGTTAATTTGGTACTTTTCGTCACATTATTGATTTTTTTTTTTTAAGTACGATGACTCAAGTTGTGTCTAGGTCACAAAGTTTAGATATAACAGGAAATAGAACAAAGCTAAGTTAATAAAATCTAATTTAAAAAATGGAAAAAAAGTAATGCCTAATACAGCGGTATACAATGATCTGCTGAACTCTTATTTTTTTGCTGTTAGGAGACTATTCAGCTTGCAGCTTTCAACTTTGAAACCAGCTGCCAATTTCTTGTATTACTTCCCTTGCAATCAGCTGCGGCATCTTCTGTTGCTCGGTAAATATACGCTGACATCGTTCTCTCAATATTACAAATCCAATTTGAGTAAAACAGTATTTTCTGAACGGCTACAGCCGACAGAGTTGAAAACTGGACAGTCAATTAAAAGTTCTTTTTTTCTTCAAGGAAATTAAACATATTATTTAAAATTAAGACCATTTTTCAACTGTTATTAATTTAAAATTAGGTATAAATTTTCCTCAAAAAAAAATTAGGTATAAATTTGGAAGTTTTCTATCTTTCATTAGTCTTCTCTCAACATGGTAGAAGAAAAAAAAGTGTTCTCCAGTTGGCTTTGTCAGTTAGAAAGAAATTATTGTCCTTTCATGCTGGAAATATTTCGCTCTTGAAATTGACAACCTACTGCTTTTGTAAATTGTAAACCTATTTCTGATGGTGAATGGTTGCTATAATTATAAAAGCAACTGTATATCTACAAAAAATAAATATATTTAAAGAACCAAATTTCAACAAAGTATCAACAAATTTCAACTAAATTTTGGCAGGTTTTCTTTTATTTAAACAAGAACACAAAATGACAATACTGATCATTCCTGTGATAAACATTACTTTTAGCGACTCTGACTTTAATTAGAAGTTCAAAATTCCACAAAATCTACTGAAAATCAATATTTCTTTTATGACAATAAACATCACAATCACTCGAACATTCCCCTTCATTATTTTAGTTTTTGTGGGAAAAGATTACAACCACCGAATTATGAACAGCGACCATTGGTAATTTTTTTCCAAACTATGACGAAATGTTTGTCTGGATACAGTAAAAATTTTCAACGATGGCAAACAGCACAGGTTCCACTTTGCATACGTAAAGATACGCAATAGTATAGGTTGTTTCCAAGCATTAACTTTGATGTTTTTTGTACTTTTGTAGTAGACTCCATGTAATGTGAACATCTTCTTTGAAAATGTTTTTCTACTATTTCTAGCAGCGTGTTCATTCCATCAGGAAATAAATAACTACACATGTCTCTTTGTTTTTTATAGGTATATTAAGGTTGGTGGTCGAGCTATCCAATTATTTAATATCCACAATCTCCATTCGGGTTTGGAATATGCAACTTCCCACACGGAGAATATTGCTTTGCCACTAGACTAAATGATGGTTCTCACAACTACAAATATCTTATCTAAATGTACTAATAGTAGGAATTGGGTTTTGTCTGTACAAATTTAACCCAGAGCCAGACTTAAAACCGTCCGATCTACATTAAAAATTTTGTGAACGGATTTAAAATTTAATAAATTTAAAAATCCCATAAATCTAAATTGTCTGTGTAAATTTTGACGTGGATCGGACGATTTGGACCCGGCGTTGAATGAGGTTTTGTTGAAAGTTCTTTGAAAAATAACCCCATATCCTTATAATATCTTGAGTAGTTCGGATGAGTGAGATAAGAGTATTTTTTTTTTGTTCTTTGCTTGAGAGAAGCATGAGTTGGACATGTAACAACCGATGATACATATGATGAAGATGGCGGTGGTCCTTAATTTAAACTTATCCATTTTTTTTTTCAAACTTTCAATTCTCCCTTTATTCAAGAAGTGTACAAGTTATGTATTCCAAGGATTTTTTTTTCTTTTTTAATGAAATATTCAATGAAGTACGAAAGATAAAAATATTCAATGAAGGATATGGGGTTTAGTCATTGAATATTTCATTCCAAGGATTTTTATCTTTCGTATTAGATTTTTTCGTCCTCCTAATTTGTATGTATTTAATGAAATATTCAATGAAGTACGAAAGATAAAAATAAAATACAAAGAAACGAGTTTATCTACAGTAACATCTAATATAGGACTCGGAAGAAATTCATACTCTATTTTCTGCAGCGTTTTTGTTGTAATAGAATATTAATTTTTTTATTTTTTTATTTTTTGTTAGTGTCCGTTGCATGCAACGTTGCGTAATTTATGTTGTATTTATTATGAGTAAAAAAGAAGAGATAACTCCCGAAAAGATAATTTATTCAAACCCAATATTTAGCAATTTAAAATGCTCATCTCCCAAAATTTACTAGAACTGGGATAAACTATAGACCGAACATTTTCAGGCCTAATAATAATCGGACTTCAGGTAATAGAAGAACTAAGAGGAAGATTCAGGAAGGGACTCAGCAATGGCTGCCAAATGATGATGTCATGGATGCTATACCCCTTCGAGTGATTTGGCCTGGAGAAGAGGAAAGCGTCTCCTTTCAGCACGAGGAAGGTTCTACTCAAGAGAGTTCGTGATTACTAGTGCTAGCAGTTTAGTCTATCTATCTGTGTGATACCCTTCTAGTTATATAGTATTACTAAGTGAGCTTAGTGGACTTTCTATTTTGTGAGATAGCATTTGTGTTTCATATATGCTATGCCACTGCACTAGGTTATTTTGTGGACAGTTTATTGTATTTTTAGTTAGCTATGTGGGTTAGTTAAATTTAGACATGGTAGCAGAGAGGGAGTTATCTAATCTAGTGGTGCTCCTTGTGTAACTGCAAACTGTTTCGTTTTGTTGAATGAAACTGGGCTTAGACCTTTTTAACCAAAAAAATAATCGGGCTTTTCTTTTACAAACGCTGAACCAAGATTTGTATAGATTTAATTCTCCGAGAAGTAGGCTTTTCTTTGGGCCTAATAATAATTGGGCTGGATATATTATAACTTCCTTGATTTCTTGAACAGTATCAGCCCCTATTTTCTGTTTCTCTTTCGGTGCAGAAAACTAAAATCTAAAAATATATAAAGTAAGAACAATATTAGAGGTGCTACTCTCTCTCTCTTATACTCCTCCTCTCTACTCTTATTTGTGCCTTATTTATTTAGTTTTATCTTTTTTATTTTGTCTTTTATAGAGCGTCTTATTCTTAGATTTTTTTACCATAATTACGGTTTTACTCACTTTTTCGATTGCTCTTTTCTTATATTTATTTAAAGGAAGCTGATATGAGTACCCGCAGTTGAGTACCCGCACTGTACCCGCACCTAAACTGTCATAACTGTTTTTGGGGACCGCACCTAAACTGTCATAACTGTTTTTGGGGACCGCACTTAAATTAATTCACATACAAAATGGAAAGTATTTATACCTAAATTATCAAGTATTCATATATAATTCATCAAGTATTTATACCTAAGATATCAAGTATTTAAAAAAAAACTGGACACAATACCTACTCATCTTTACACGTTTTTCAAGGTGGTTTTTTTTTTCTCCGTTCAATCTAACCAATTTTTGGGACGATCTATGAGGAATTTTACAAATTTAAAACCACGAACGCGTTCTACACAATTTTATCTTTCAAATGAGATCCATGATGACATACTTTTACACGTTTTTCAAAGTATCAAATATTCAAATATGAAAAGTATTCATACCTAAGATATCAAATATTAATAGTAATTCATCAAGTATTTATACTTAAGATATCAAGTATTTAAAACCAATTTTTTTTAAAACCAATTTTTTTTTTGTCGGCACTTGTAATTTTATTTTACAAGTATTAATAGTAACATTGTGAAGTATTTATACCTATACAAGACAAGTATTTATATCTATACAATGAACTACATATATGATATATGAATTTTCCTTAAATAACTGTACCCGCACTTTTTTTGAAAAATTCTCGCGTCGTACCCGCATTAGGGGACCACACAACCGTTCCAAAGCTGTAATTTTGTTTTACAAGTATTAATAGTAACATTGTGAAGTATTTATACATATACAAGACAAGTATTTATATCTATACAATGAACTACATATATGATATATGAATTTTCCTTAAATAACCGTACCCGCACCTTTTTTTGAAAAATTCTCGCGTCGTACCCGCACTAGGGGACCACACAACCGTTCTAAAACTGTAATTTTATTTTACAAGTATTAATAGTAACATTGTGAAGTATTTATATCTATACAAGACAAGTATTTATATCTATACAATGAACTACATATATGAAAAATTCTCGCGTCGTACCCGCATTAGGGGACCACACAAACGTTCCAACACTGTAATTTTATTTTACAAGTATTAATAGTAAACATTGTGAAGTATTTATACCTATATAATACAAGTATTTATATCTATACAATGAACTACATATATGATATATGAATTTTTCTTAAATAACCGTACCCGCACTTTTTTTTGAAAAATCCCCGCTTCCAGTTTCGAAATCGCTAGACGATCGTCTCCAAATTGCCTTGAAATCGTCTCGAAATCAATCTAAAATTGCCTCAAAATCGCGGAAGCTTCGAAAAAGAAAGAAACGGAGAGAAAGGGAAATTTAAAATTCAAAGTGGAAAGTATGTAAATTAGTTAATTGGTAGTTGTGGAGACCGCTTACAGTTATGGCAGTTAATTGGGAATGAATTAAGTGCGGGTACGATGCGGGTACTCAACTGTGGGTACTAAAATAATTATTCTTTATTTTAATCTTATTTGCTTTATTAGTTTATTACCATATAGAATCTTTTTGATATCGTATGCGGTCCTGTAGTTAGTTCATTTTGGAATGTTTTTTATGAGGATTTTTTAATAATGCTTAATTTGACTAATTTTATATTACTCAAAATCTTATTAGAGTATATAAGAAAACTAAAATTAAAATCCGGATAGAGAGTCCAAAATTTTAACAAATTTTAGTACCTAAACCAACTTGATACAACTATAAAAAGAGTACAAATGCTCACTCATAGCAAATTACAGGTGCATCACAATTTAAATTACAGCACAAATTAACCATGATCTTCATATATATATTGGCTCCCAAAAATCATAGGTACAGTAAAATTCTTGTTTTTATATCACACGGTTTCTCCTGTGCGATTTTACCTCACACATCGTGGTCTCTCTTACACTCCGGAGGCATGGTCGGATACCGGGACCGGTCGGTACAGTAGTTGTATATAGTGTACTTCTGGCGAACCCAGCTAAGGCTCCGGTACTGGGGCCCATCCAAATCCTGGAACTCTTTTTGGTCCCACCACCTCATGCCTTGTGTGGCGCAATACTTTGCCTCGGCCGACGCTTCGCAACCGTCAATGTAGAAGCTCCGGTACGAGGCAACAAATGGGGCCTTGCTCCAGTCAGTCTTTTCCAAGCCGCCGCGTGTGGCCCAGTCGTCAGCATTCCATAGGCTGTTGTAAATTTTCATTGGTTGGTTGAAGGGGTACCTGACACCTAAATCTTTGCTGTTTTTGAACACTCTAATTGGCACCTCATCGACAAAGAACCTGTTTCATTTTTTTTATTTTTTTATTAACAGTTTCATACTTAAATTTCATGTAAGATAAACAAAAGGAAACGAACTCAAATTAGATGGAATACACAAACTGAGAAACATACACAATCTGGTACATGTTCCACAAAACCGAATAGGAGTGGTATTCCGTTGTCGGGTCGAACCAAAGATATATCCTTTGTTCTCTGTCCCCTTTGCCTCCTGTGAAAACATTTGTTTGCAGTATGTACGGCTGCCCCGTTCGGTTTCCTAGAAACTCGAAATCTATCTCGTCATGCTCTGAGTTTTGTGAGGATAGCTGACAACACAAAAAGAAAAAAGAAAAAAGATTGATCAATATTCTGTGATTTATCATATATTAATTATGACTTAGGACTTATATATATGTTGCAATCAAGTAAAGGTGAAAATGTATATACATAGAATGCAGTGACCGTGCCAGCAGAGTCACCCGCTACCAACTTCATTTGCATGCTGAAGTGCCCAAAAAGGTTCGTTCCCTTCGACTGAAACCCAGTACCTGTGTATAAAAAGAAAATTGATGTTGGCACATAGGTTATACATACATGAATGGAAAATGTACATTTGTATATGGCAAAATAATATGAATGTGTGCTTTACCAGAGTATTTGTCTAAGTAAAGTTGTGCTTCATTGCCGCCGTTTAAGTACTTGATATGCTCTGCTGCCCATGACGGTACATAATTTCTATGAAATGGGACATCGATTGGTTTTCTCAGTGTACTGCCAATGCTTGGTTCAAAGAATAAACCAAGCAAACATAGGTACAGAATGCTGGTATAATGCATGCCCATTTATCAAAACTACAGAAGGATTAGAAAGAGAGGATAGGGAGAGAAAGGAGAAGAAGATATGAATGAATGAACAGAGAATTCTATTAGGCGCAATTTATAACAATGTAAGGCGCCTGACAGAGGCTAAACACAATTAATATTTTTCTAAAAAACTATTTGGTAGGAAAATGCAATTAATACATGACTCGAAAGAAGTACAACTTGAAAAGAATTAAGAGTAATCACTTGTTTGATCTGTAGACAAATTTATGCATTATTCGATTATAAATGTGAAGTCACATCGAGGGGTATCTACATTAGCTGGTTGCAGTCAATGAAACCACATGACTCTGCCCCAAATCTAGGGCTCATATAACGAACTCAAAATTATCTTTTTTAAGGTTTAGAACTCAGAAGCCGAATTAATCATGCACAGCAATAATTGAATAAGCACCCGAGAAATTACTGTGCCGGATGTGCCAATAGCAGGGAAAGATTGCTACTTTTCATAGTTGCATATAGAGTGGAAAAAACGTGTCGTGTTGTGACTAACACGTCGTAAGTTTGGTCTCGTGTCGTGCCGTGCCGTGATCAAAATGTCAAGGGTGGTCACGGCACGCGAATGGTCACGCCACGTGAGTCATGCCGTGCCTAAACGTGCCGTGACCATTCGTGACTCGCATTACCATTTAATCATAATTTAGATTAGTTTATTCAAAATTCACCATTAAATCAATATCCAATGGTCCTCATTACACGTGACTCGCTTGACTATGTGTCGTGCCGTGCCGTGCTAAAGTTTCAAAAGATGAGCACGGCACGCGAATGGTCACAGCACGTGACACGTGAGTCACAACACGTAACTGACACGAGTGTTGTACCGTTCCGTGCCGTAACTGTGCCGTTCCGTGACGGAACCGGCTCCGCCGCCGTGCCTTTTTCCCACTCTAGGACTTGCATATATAAAGCTTTGAGTAAGGAGCTAATAGCGTATGTACACTTGTCTGCCTCGTTCTAAGGACCCACTTTGTCCCTCGTTGAGATGTTACATGTCATGCTTTATCTTTTTCTTTTCTTTTTTAAATATCCATTGGCTACTACCCGAAATTTTTATTAATATTCAAAATAATTAAACAATTTCACAGTCTATATGCCCTGACGCAGGAGAATTCGGAAAATGTCCAAACCGGAAATAAAGTTTCCAGTTCTATGTTTTTTCTTTATTAAAAAAACAGAAAATCTGAGAACTATGTTCCCGGTTGTATGTTTTTTTTTTAACAGAAAAATCTTATACTTTATTTTTTTTTATTGAAATATTAGAAATATTTTATATATTTCTTTGAAAATAGATTGAATACTATATAATTTGATTTATTAGAAAGACTGCGACAAATAACCCGGATCAACATTTTTCAGGTCGCATTTTTTGCGGCTGTAAGAAAAATTAAAATATTTCTTTGTGTGTTATTGGAAGAAAATAAAAATATTTTGAATCTGAGTTATTAATCCCGGTTCAAAAGTCACTTCTAGATAAATACAGAAAATATTGTGATCCTTCTATTTTTGAAAAAACTAAACTAAAACTTTAAGTTATTTAAATATTATTTGTCAGAAAAAAATTGTGTCAGAAAGTCATTATTACATTTTTATTGTTTTTTTAAAATAGAAGAATTCAAAATATTTTCTATATTTGTATAGAAGTGACTTTTGAAACGAGATCAATAACTCAGATTCAAAATATTTTTTATTTTTTTTTCAATAACACACAAAGAAATATTTTAATTTTTCTTACATCCGCAAAAAATCCAGCCTGAAAAATGTTGATCCGGGTTATTTGTCGCAGTTTTTCTAATAAATTAAATTATATAGTATTCCATCTATTTTCAAAGAAATATATAAAATATTTCTAATATTTCAATACAAAAAATAAATAAATTATAACAGTTTCTGTTTTAAAAAAAAAATAGAACCGGAAACTTTGTTTCCGGTTTGGACATTTTTCGAATTCTTTTGCATTAAGTTGTAGATTGTGAAATTGTTTAATTATTTTGGATATAAATAAAAATTTCGGGGATACTACTCATGTAGTCATGTGGCGTCCATTTAACTATTCTCCTATTTAGTTATTAACAATAATTTTTATCTAATAAATTATATTATCAATTATTAATATTTGTGATTTATCTCCAACACTAGTCCAAATATCCAAACCAACCTTAGGTTTTGGAACAAGAGTCTAACCTCTATTTTCAATCAAACTAACTAAAAACTCTTGAGATACTTTGTTTCATTTAACTTTTATGTTCATCAATAGAAGCAAATAAATATTAGACTCTTCTTCCTTTCTAAAAAAAATAAAAATAAAAATAACTTAAGGCAATTGTCTATAATAGACAAGTGTTAATTTGAAAAAAAAAAAAAATACTCCTTAAGCAGTGCCTGCCACTCTAGTCTCCACAGAAAATAATAATTTTGGATAAATTAAATTGACAATAAATTTTTGTTATGATCATGCAACCGACCAAATAATTTATTAAATAAATAAATAAAAAATTGCATATATTATTAGTTATTACTGTAGTTTAGATAGACTCTGTATATATTTAAAAATTGATTGGTCATTCATTTTGACGGTTTGAAAATTAACAATTTAAGTTTATCATCACTTAATGACTAAATAATTTTATTTTAATACACAATATTTCTAAACTACAAGAATATTATCAGTCATTCATTAGACGGTTCGAAAATTAACAATTTAAGTTTATCAACACTTGATTGTTGATAAAATAATATTATTTTAATGCGCAACATATCTAAATTACAAAAAATATTCATAAAAATTTATTATTTTATCATTATAATTGTTTTATTTGTTGTCTTAACATGAGAAAAATATTATTTTGTTCACCATAATGATCGAATATCTGAATTATATATGTAATTTATGTTATTTTTATTTTCTAATGAAAAAATAATTTATTAAATAACATGTTAATTTTGTCATAATAGTTAAATTAGATATCTGAATTATATCTGTATTTGTATTTGTATCTGTTTAATATCTTAGCTGTGTTCATATTCGTATCCAAAAATAAAAATTGATACTGATATGATTTTATCAACATTCTATCTGTATCCATATTAATATATATATATAGAGAGAGAGAGAGTGGCTAATATCAAAACGTTTGCACCAAGGTCCTCGTGCAACCAAGTCGTTTTAGATTTTCAAAGTCCAAACAGTCGATCCAAACCGTTAGATGTTCAATCTATATTAAAATCTGCTTGGAGACCAAATTTTACATTTTTTGGATTTTTTTTTACTATTTATTAAGCCACTTTGAAAATTGCTGATTACATGGTCCAGAATTTGGTTGCACTGTTTTTACTGTTCACCCGGATCAGCAATTTTCAAAGTGGCTTAATAAATAGTAAAAATATTCCAAAAAATGTAAAATTTGGTCTCCTAGCAGATTTTAATATAGATTGAACATCTAACGGTTTGGATCGACTATTTGGACTTTGTGTAACATCCCGAAAATTTTGAGTTATTATTATTTTTGCTTAAAATTATTTTATAATATTAAATATACTATATGTACATCTCTGTTAAAAAAATATATTAAAAAAAAAATGACATTCCTTCCAAGCGGCTATTCGTAGCAATTGTATATAAATGATAAAACCGCCTCTCCTTTTAAAGCTTTATTTTGTCTGATTTGATTCGGTTACGGAGAGAAATAAATAAATTCCCGCACCCCTTGATTAAACCCTCTATTAATATATCAAACCGCACCCCTTAAATTTTATTTCTCTGCCAATACTTATTTTGTCTTAACCGCCCCATTCAATTTCCTCATATCAAGTTCATTCGGCACCCAGAAAAAAAGCCCCGAATAAGACCTCTCTCTCCTCTTTTTTCTTGCATAGTCGACCGAGAAGAACTTCATTGTATGTCTAATTTGAATTTGGATCCTACGTCGCAGTTGATTATGTACAATTGATTACAGTCTAACTTCAGTTTGTGAAATATCTCGCTAAAGGTAACCGGACTTCTCTATAATCTGTGTTTTCGTTTTGTATGGTTAATTTGAATATTGGTATTGCATATCGGATTATGAAGGCATATTTAACGGGATAGCGGGTCTGAGGTTGGAATTTGATTTGTGATTGTAGCCTCCCACTGTTGGTTGGATTTCCCAGTGGGTTGGCGGCCTTCCAATGTTGGATGGATTTCCCATTGGATTGGCGTTTTAAGGAATTGTGTGTTGTGGAAGTTGGGAATTGCCTGTGTGATGGGATTCCAACTATGTGAATATGATGTGATCTGTTTTACGGATAACCTAGACCGACGTGCTATTGCCGGTTAAATATGCATGCATAATTTGATGTGTATTTGTGTGGATTAATCTGACATGTTTGAATGGTTGTTAAATTAAGTCAATTATAGAGAAGCGCGTCGTTAAATAATCGGTTACTGAGCTTTGTAGCTGACTCCGTTTTATATTTTGTTTTCCTTTCTGTTGGCGACGTAGGTTGACGGACCAAGGAATGGTGCAATGATGATGTTATAATCATGCTCCGGATGGTCAAAATCTGGGGTGTGACACTTTGAAAATCCAAAAATGACTTGGTTGCACGAGGGCCTTGGTGCAAACGTTTTGATATTAGCCACACTCTCTCTCTCTCTCTCTATATATATATATATATAGAGAGAGAGAGAGATGGGCTACGGTGCTTCGCGAAGTAAATGGTCTTTTTTACTTCACGTCATATTTTCATTTTGAAAATCCAAACAACCGATCCGAACCGTTCAACATGTTCTAAATATTGAAATGTGCTTGGAGACTAAATTTTACACTTTTTAGAATTTTTTACTATTTATTAAGCTACTTTGAAAATCACTGATCTGGTGGTCCAGAAATTTTTACTGTTTTACTGTTCACAGTGGATCAGCGATTTTCAAAGTGGCTTAATAAATAGTAAAAAAATTCCAAAAAATGTAAAATTTAGTCTCCAAGCACATTTCAATATTTAGAACATGTTGAACGGTTCGGATCGGTTGTTTGAATTTTCAAAATAAAAATATGGCGTGAAGTAAAAAAGACCATTTACTTCGTGAAGCACCGTAGCCCATCTCTCTCTCTATATATATATATAGGAGTTGGCTACGGTGCTATGCATAGCATAAAGGGCCTCCGTGCTACGGCTCAATATTTGAGTTTTCAAAATTCTAACGGTCGATCCGAACCGTTCAACATGATCTCCATATGAATATGTACTTGCAAACTAAATTTTACATTTTTTAGAATTTTTTTTACTATTTTTTTAGATAGGTAGAAAAAACACTTGATTAATTTTCAGATCAAGTGATTTTCTACCTATCTAAAAAAATAGTAAAAAAATTCTAAAAAATATAAAATTTGGTTTGCAAGTACATATTCATATGGAGATCATGTTGAACGGTTCGGATCGACTGTTAGGATTTTGAAAACTCAAATATTGAGCCGTAACACGGATGCCCTCTATGCTATGCATAGCATATTAGCAATTTCCATATATATATATATATATATATATACACACACATACATACTATCCGTTCCATATCCGATCCATTTGCACCCCTAAATTCCTCTACATTTTCAAGCATTTGTGCCAAACAGCACATGAAACCAACGCCGTCTCTTAATTTCGTACCAACCAAATTATGTGCATGGGAAGACATGATATCTCATCAACACGACATAATTCATTGTCTCCGACTCTCCGTTCCTTTATTATAGAAAGATGGATCGAATTAATATATGCCAACGCAAACAATTATGATTTGAGATTTTGATAATATTTTCTCTGGGCCTTCTAAATCCATGAAGGCCCGAAATAATGGGGTTGGAATTGGATAGCTTTTATTATACACTTGTCAAAAAAGGGTCATGACCAAATTCATCCCTGCATTTAGATATGGAGATGTGGATGATGGATCATTAAATTTCATGGGTGTCCATAGCTACTGTGCTCTGTAGGGTACCAGCAACAACTGGATATTCTCCTCTCCAATTATATACATATTTTAAAATTTAGAGTGTTTATTTATTTTAATACGGTACATGTAAAACTTGATCACCTAAAAGTAAAAAAAAAAAAAAAAAAAAGTCAAAATCAGTTACAGACGATTGACCTAGGGGTCATTCAATATGTTTTTTTTTTCATAGTACTGAAGGAAAATCTCGAAACAGGAAAACATAAGGATGTAACAGGAAGTGAGAGTAGAATTAGAAAATAATCAGATTTAGAATAGAAGTTAACGAATTCATTTCCTTTGAAAAGGGTTTTGTACCTGAG
Source organism: Carex littledalei (assembly GCA_011114355.1). NCBI lineage: Eukaryota > Viridiplantae > Streptophyta > Magnoliopsida > Poales > Cyperaceae > Carex > Carex littledalei. The sequence continues at coordinate 5,052,615 of CM022087.1, forward strand.
AAATAAAGGAATTACATGTAGGGGTGAAAACGGAGCCGGATTATCCGATGGATATCCGCTTCGAATCCGATAGATATCCGTATCCGAATTTAAACGGAGCGGATAGTTCCGGATACGGATCCGGATAATTTATTAAGATGGACAAACTACTCGGATTCAGATACGGATAAAAATCCGGATCGGTAAACGGATCAGATATCCGCACTATCCGGAACCCAACTTTCTTAAACGGATCGGATATCGTGCGATTATTTTCTGTGTTGCTCTGAATCCGCCTCAGCTCTTCACGTGGGTTGAATTGGCCACAGCTCAGCAGCCCTTCACGTGGGACGAAATCAAGAGTAGGGGTTGATATATAAATGCCTCACATTGTATTTGAATATCATCGTGGGACTAATGGTATATAACTTGTGCTCCGGACCCGAGCAAACTTTTTTTTTCTTCACTGTTTCAAAAGGCTGTTAAACTAGTGGTATTACTACTTCAACCAATAGTCATTTATTAATGAATTGCTAGTGTATGGGTTTATCCAATATTTGATTTTGTTTACCCTTATCTTAATTGGGTTTTTATTTCGAATTTCCTCGATTTTTTTTGCTCCTAAGTCTAGATGACTCAATTATCTGACAATTATTCGTTTCGTATTCATATTCGAATCCGTATCCGTAGATTATCCGCTCCGTATCCGTATCGTTTAAGGAGGATTTGATTTTACATTTTGATATCCGTTTACTATCCGTATTCGTATTCGTATTCGTATTCGTATTCGTATCCGCTCATTGAAATGTGGATATGGATATGGATAAGGTTTTACCACTATCCGCTCCGTTTTCACACCTAATTACATGCCTATGCCTTGATAGACTACAAAGAAGAACAGAAGGTTACAAGTCAAGATAAAATATAGCACGACAAAAAAAAAAAGGTACGATGATAGGATTCATTAAATTTCATTTTTGTTTCATGTTCTTCAAAATAAAGAGATGCACATCCGACAATTAGGGATGAAGAAAACAACCAATCAATCTGCTCTGACATGTCGACCTGTGCCCTTGTCGTCAGAAAATGGGCCCAACGTGCCCTGTACCAGTAGACCAGGTCCACCTACGATGTCATGTTCAATTTCTCTGTTTTTTTTTTCTTTTGCCAAACATATCATGTTCAATTTCAGAACTAATTTGTGGGGGAAATCAGACCAGACTTTGAATGCGAGGGGGTTTAACAGCCATCGAATCAAATTTGTGTAAGTGTCAAAATTTATGTGCCCGGTTTATATTTACAAGGCAGTTTTTAGTGTAGATTGTCCGCTCAAATGTCAACGCGAATTGAACAGTTTAAATATGCATCAGATCGAATTTGATCTGATGGCCATCGGAAACTCCTTTCCTACTTTTCTTAAAATTTATTTGGAGACATACATCTTTAATCTTCATTATGTAATTTGTCACGATATGTTTGATCTTATAATGAAATTGTTGGGGTCGGAGCTAATAATTTTTTACATTTCATGCTAGTTTGATCTTATAATTATAAAACATTCACTTTCATGTGTTAGTATATGTATGGAGAAAATCTAGTTATTCGTCGACTCTTTAATTTTTTTTAACATAATCTTTTATTCATATGTTGCAACGAGGTAGCAGTGATTTGGAGGTGACCGTTGGAATTGAGAGTTTGAATGAAAAAGAAAGACAAGCGGGTAGCATGGTCAGGGCATCGGGGCAAAAGGAAATAAAACGGGGTTTGACCGACAGGAGGGGCCCGTCAATTAAAAGAGAACCCAAGAGACTGAAGCTCATTATCCCTGACAACTGGGCCTCGCAGGATCAGAAACAAAGAGGAACTGGAGAGGAGACAGGAGAGGAAGATTAGAGGATCGTCTCCGACAAATTCCAGAATATGTTTGAAGTTGGTTACGCCAGCTCAGCACCTATCGCTGACATGGCAACCGTAGAATAAACTCACAATTTATGTAATCGTTTTTCTTATTTCTTTTTACGCTTCTCATCGCCTATATAAGGCAAATGCTCCTCTGAAGTTGTATCGAGAATTTTTATTAATGAAATAGGTGAATTGCTTCGTGCATTCGATGCGTTGGTTGCTGTCAGCTCCTTCGCTTTTATCCCAAATTAGCGCTTCTCTTTATCAAAGTTCGTTCTTTTTAGTCGATTCTTGTAACTGAGTATAAGCTCGTTGCATATGTTAACCAAACTAAAACTAATCCAACACGAACCATGGTTACACCAGTCAAGTCAAGAATCAGAAATTGGTCATGATTTCTAACAATGGTTTATTCGTCTCCTAATTTTAATAGGCGGGCTCAAACTTAATGTAAAATGATTTTTCAAGCAGATCAATAATCTACGGAAGTCTGAGCAGTTTTTCGGATCCAATTATTTGACAACCCAAATCGTTGTCTGTGCGAATTTAAGATCTAGAACAAGTCAAATTTTATAATTTAGACAAAAGAAAATTTCAATGGCCCTGGATTGAAATCAAATTTTTATAACCAGTTTCATATATGGGCTACAGAGGAATCACAATTACATGTTTTTCATTGGGCCTTATTAGACTTGGTTCAGTTTCCAAAAGGAAAATTAAAAACCTGGTAAGCTTCTGCTGTCATATCGCCTCCATTGACCTTGTAGGTGTTGTTCGTCAAAGAGAAATTATCTGTGTTTAGGTATTTTTTAGCTCTGTTGCTTAATTTTTTCAAATATTGATTTTTTAACGAGAATTAAGATCATTTTGTTAGTCTTTTTGTGTCCGAAATTTTAATATTTTTCTGGATCTTAAGACACCTCCATCCGTGAATTAAGCCTCTTTAATCTTTATATTTGAATTTTTTTTATTTGACTTTATATTTGAATTCAGACAATTAAACATGGGCTTCTTAGTACGGATTTTGAAATCTTGTATTGTTTGACAATGTATAAAATAAAGATTTGTTTAGTCATGCATTGATTATATTTTTTAAAAATTGAAGAATTCAAATAAAGAAGATCTATAAGTTAATTTTAATGTATTTATTTTTCATTAATTTTGGTCGCATGGCTTTCTACAAAATGCATTTCAAACTTTTAAATTTTGCATGTAACTACGTCACTTCTGAACTAAATCAATTTTAACGATTTAGATTCATTGTTTAAAGACAATCTGATAGAATTTGAATTTGAGCACACGAGTCTCGATAGTAAAATAGTAGTGCTATTTAAATAATTATGATTCTTTGTACCTATTTTAGTTGAAGTATAAAATAAGATCTATTGTGTAAAAAAATTAAATATATACACTGATATACCATACATCGAAGATATTTGTTCAATAAACAAGATTAATAGGCTGTTTAGTTGGTGGCGGTGGTCAAACCACCACAAATAGACTTGGCGGAGATGTATTTGTGAATTTTTCCGATTAATCGGTTGATTATTCCCGATTATTCTCGTTTATTTTCATTAATTTCGGTTTAATCAGTCATTTCTTATTGTTTAGTCTTTTTTTTTTGTGATTACAAGATCTTTAGGCCTTTTAGTCGGTCATTTATTGGATCATGATCCGTTATATATTGGACAGTTTAGTCTATCGAATCGGACGCTTTATTCAATTAATCCGCTACATATTTTGTCTTGTCTCATTTGAATATTTTTTAAATGACAATTTAACTTTATTAATTAACAAAAAAATTAAGTTAAAATATATTTATTTAATAAGTTTGATGAGTTAAATTAATTATTTTTAATAAATTATAAATATATGCACATAACTTTAATAAAAATATAATATTATCGGCTGCATACCGAATCGCAAGCAATACCCGTCCGTGCATACCGTTTGTTTTTAGAATACTCTCTCTTAATAAATGGTAATAATGATTATTAACATGCTAACTCTTATCGAATAATGAATCGTTATATCTTGACATTGACCGAATGAAAATTAAAACCTTTACGGTAGAAAAATTAAAAGCTCCCTTCGTCACAAGTCACAAGTCACAACACGCATCGGCTTCTGAAGGCACATTTGTGGGACCCAGGACATAAAAGAGCAACAGAGTTGGTATGTTCTTTGTGGCCTTATCTCATATGAAACAACTATACAACACTTCTTTCTAAATTTATTGTTTCTTACGGTCACTCGCTGCATATTAAGCCACATGTTTTACGCTGTTGAAATTTTCGAGAAAAATGAATCTCTACTAACCGTTCGTCCGTTCGACTTTTTCTGCGAGTAGCTTAACAGCGAGTCGATTCGAATTAAGAAGGCAATATCAATTTGACAGTTGTGTTCGTACTCGGTTCGTTAAATGTTTGAGTTGACTTGTGCTTATTAAACGACTCGTTAAGAAATTAAGTTTGTAGGTAATTTAAATTTTATTTTGAGTTTTTTGTTTCAGATACATTATTCAAAAACTAATTAATATTGATAGAATTTAAAAAATTATTATAATCCAACCTGCTTAACCAGTACATAATTTAACAAAATATTGTCAATAAGCAAATTTAACAAAATCAAACAGCTATCTTCTTGTCCATAGCGAGAGTGAGTGAAGTCGGGACAGTGAGTTTGTGAGTATAAGAGAATAATAAAGTATAGACGGGGAAGGAACTTTGGATCTGCTGAGTTAGGGTCGCTGGGTGTCTGAATCTGAGCATAACTAAGTTGGATTTCAATTTGATTCGGTTGGAATTGGATGTAGCATGATTTCATGTAACCCAATTCTTAATTAGTGAGTTATGAGTGAGTTGGGGTATGCTCATGCTTAGTTCATTAAGTTAACGAGTGAGTTAATAATGAGCGAGTTGTTAGTGAGTTTTTACCGAGCGAGTTACGAGCAAGTTACGAGTTATAAACAATTTACTCACCTCTAGTAAACACCTTTTTTTTATTCGGAAGTCTATTTGAGCAAATGACTCTGAAAAAGTTTGTGTTTGTGCGATGGTCCAAGTAGTACCAAATTAACTAAAATTCTTCACATCACCCTTGGCATATTAGCCGTGAAGAGATAAAGATTGATGCAATCAGTCGCTGTTGAAATAGAATGCTTTAACATGAGAATAAGGATGTACCACTTGGAACTTTTCTGGTAAACGATATTCTTGCAAAGTCAAATACCTACTTTGAATATGTGTTTCCTTGCTTGAGTCTGTATTTCCTCTGGGATAGTGAGATATATGATGCATGCAAATACTAAATAGTATGATTAGACATCTAAGTTGTCTCTCATTGATGTACTGTATCGGCAATGTCTGTTCTAAATCCAAATTAGTCGTCGCTATACTTTCGAACTTTGAGTTGCCAGGGTCTTTGAGTAATCTAAGCAAGACAACTTGTTTGATTTTATGTCGGGAGAGACAAGTCAATGATTAATATTATTTTTTATAGTTAGAAGGTCAAGTTATAGGATATTAATTGGTCGCAATCCATTAATTCATCTAATTATTATTTTGAAAAGCTAAGCAATGAGGTTATGATAATATATATGTTCCTGATCGACTCGTGATATGAATTTGAAATCTGATTTTTAAAATTTAAATAGTCAATTCAAACAGTTAATATAATTTTCTTATGAAAATTTACTTAGAGACCAAAATTTAATTACATTTCTTTTAGAGCCTTTTTTTTTTCTATTTTTTCAGATAGGTAGAAAATCACTACTTTCTCAATGTAAGAATTTTGAACCATTCAAAAGTAGTGATTTTCTACTTATTTGAAAAAATAGTAAAAATATATAAATATAAAATTTAATCTTTAAGTACATTTTCGTATGGAAATTATGTTTAACGCTTTGAATTGACTGTTTAAATTTTAAAAATAGAGATATAAATTTCTAGCACGGATCGATACTGAGTACATATTATCGTAGCCTCACTCAAAGCTAAATAGTCTATGAGGAGGGTTTCAATACCTCATGTCTTTCATACCTCATTATACCTCATATTTTATATCTTCGTTTTCAAAGTCCAAATTACCGATCCGAACCACTCAACATGATATCCATACTAAAATATGCTTTGGGGATGAAATTTTATAATTTTTGGAAAATTTTTACTATATTTAAGATAGGCACAAAATCACTGTTTTTGAACGGGTCCATAAACAATGATTTTGTACATATCTTAAAAAATAGTAAAAAATTTAATCTCCAATCATATTTTAGTATAGATATCATGTTGAGCGGTTCGGATGAGCAATTTGGACTTTAAAAACAAAGATGTAAAATATGAAGTATGATGAGATATGAAAGCCACGAGGTATTTTGGAACCCTCCTCATACTCTATACCTGTGAGGCCTTTCAAAATATTTCAGTTAATAGTATTTTAGTTCAAGATTAAATATCCAGAAATTTCATATTCATATTTTGCGAAATAGGATGGATGATATCGCTGCATCTATATGCATAGAGGTCTTCCAAAATATTTCAGTTAATAGTATTTTAGTTCAAGATTAAATATCCAGAAAATTCATAGTCATATTTTGCGAAATGGGATGGATGATATCGCTGCATCTATATATTTTTCCTGACAGCAGCAAAGCATAAAGAAAAGTAAACTACAAACAAAACACTTATCTTGGGTCCTGTAGCTAGAGATGATGATGATGAGATTATTGTTATTACTATTAAGAAATAAGAATCCATCATTATATTTACCAAACAATATTTGTTTCTTTTCTGAATAGCGCAATATTTCATTATTATAGCTTTCTCTTCAAATAGCATTATTCTAACATTCTTTTTTAACTTGCAAAACGAGCCAAATACCGACATTTTTATTAATATCCAAAGTTTAATACAAATTATTAATTATACCCAGAGTCGGACCAATTATCGAAATATACCCAAACCAGCCATTTTCTGGCCGGCTATGTACCCTCCCTAAGCCGGCCATTTCTATGTTCCTTTTTTTTTTTTTTTTTAACCCGCATTAACCCCTATATATACCCTTTTTTCTCTCTCCTCTCACAATTCTCTCATCCCATCCGAATTCCGAATTCTCTCTTCTTCTTTGAGGTAATTTTTTTTTATCTAATTTAATTTTTAATTTATTTATTTTAGGGTTTAGAATTTAGGTTTTAGGTGTTATAATTTAGATTATGTTGTTGTAATTTAGTGTAATTAGCTAAGTTAACCAATATTTAGTGTAATTAACACAATTGACCAATATTTAGGGTATTTTGGTCTGTTTTACCATAATTATGCCGATTGAGCGTAATTTTACCGAAATTAGCTTGTTTGACCAATTTTTAGGGTATTTTGGTCTTTCTTACCATAATTAGGCTAATTAAGCGCAATTAGTGTAATTAGCACAGATAACCAATATTTAGGTTATTTTGGCCTTTTTTACCATAGTTATGCTGATTAAGCGTAATTTTACCGAAATTAGCACGTTTGACCAATTTTTAGGGTATTTTGGTCTTTTTTATCATAATTAGACTGATTAAGCGTAATTTAGTGTAATTAGCACAGATAACCAATTTTTAGGGTATTTTGGCCTTTTTTACCATAATTAGGCTGATTAAGCATAATTTAGTGTGATTAGCACAGATGACCAATATTTTGGCCTTTTTTACCATAATTATGCTGATCAAGCGTAATTTCACCGAATTTAGGTTATTTTAGATATCAGGATGCCTAGAGCACGGCCTACCCAGCGTCCATTAGTGGACGAGCCGATCAGTACTAGCAGCACCGAGCACATCAGTCCTCTCCTGTGGATTCCCCACAGCGAGCACCGAGTCTCACTGGCTTCTCGTGAGGTACGTTCCTTTTCTTATATTTTCATTAAATTTTGTTGGATTTAAATTTTATTATGTTGTCACCATGCGGATTACATTTTTCAACGCAGGACACGGATCTTCTATATGTGAAGATGAGATGCGTTCACATGAGGTACTACGAGGTGATGCGGCCGTACCTCTTCAACCTGGGTCTCCACCACGTTGTGGACATCGTGCGCACAGAGAAGAGCATCATCAATGCATCTCTCATCGCCGGACTGGTGGAGCGATGGCGTCCCGAGACGCACACGTTTCACATGCCATTCGGAGAGATGACAGTGACTCTCCAGGATGTGAGTGCTCTCTGGGGTTTGGCTATCCGTGGCACACCCGTCGGCGGCGTCTCTGACAGCACCAGCTTCGCAGGTTATGTCGAGGAGTTGTTGGGAGCTGACCCGGAGTATATCATTGGGGACCGAGGGAGGTCCAAATTTCATCTGCGGATGACGAGGTTACGACAGCACTTCATCGCGGGTCTTTCGGCAGATTCCACCGAGCAGGAGATTGTGAGGTAAATTTTATAACTTGTTTCTACTAATTAATTTATAATACGATGATTCTATTAGAATTTTTATATGTTTTGTATTGCAGATATACACGCGGCTACGTGATGGACCTTTTTGGTTCTGTCATGTTTCCTGATTCCAGCGGTGATCTGGTGCCGATGATGTATCTCCCGTTGCTGATGGGCATTGAGCGGCCGTCGTCGTACAACTGGGGTGGAGCTGTCCTGGCGTATCTGTACTCCCACCTGTGTCGCAGTAGTGAGGTAAGTCACCAACTCTTATTTTAGTGTAAATTATTTAATCAATCAATCCATCAAAATACACTGACGCGTAATTTTCTTGAAAATGAAGCCGACGGCGAAGCAGATGTACGGGCCGGTACTCCTGCTTCAGCACTGGTCGTGGTCACGTCTACCAGTGGGCCGTCCTATCCCCAATGAGGCGCCGGATTGGGGAGAGCCAGATGTGTTTCACTGCTCGGCATACGCCAAGAAGTGGTACGGTTTCCACCACTACCAGGATCGGACCCACGGTGCTACCGTTGGGATCAGGCCAGTCCGGTCAGAGCTTCAGAGTTTGCCAGAGCCTCTTGTTGAGTGGACGCCGTACGATCAGTTGTACGAGGAGTTCCTCTTGCCGGGCAGTGTGACTGACGAGCAGGAGCGGGAGATGTGGTTCTATCGAGGTCCACTCATACATTTCTGGACAGTGGAGCACCACTACCCAGATCGGGTGCTCCGCCAGTTTGGTCGACCGGCGTTCATTCCCGCAGACCCATCTCTGCCGAGTTCCACGCACAGAGCCCTGCACAGGTATGTCGTAGTCTATTGTATTTATTGTTAAATACATCATATTACTTGATAGCTTTTTATTGCAACTAACGTCTTCCTTACAGCGTTACCCACCGAGCGCGACTGGATAAGGACTGGAGCACTCATTTCGATCCATACTACAAGAAGGCCGAGAATCCTCAGTATATAGACTTCTATCACGAGCCATATGTGCTTCAGCAGACCCAGGGGGATCCCCAGTTGAGGTACGATGTATGGTACACGCAGGTCTGCATGGCGAGTGTCTATCTGCAGGGTGATTACGGTGCCCATCTTCGCGACAGGATCAAAATGGATGATGGTTACCATCCCAACGGTCGTGCATGGGCTTGCCAGGTAAAGCACCTAAAACCACATAGTTTTGGTCTAACTTAGTAGTATATCAAGGTTTGATCTGACATGCCAAATTTTTTTCAGCTTTTGGCCGCGATCAAGGAGTGCGGGCATGGGATCCGCATGCTAGGAAGGAAGAACTGGAGACGGCTTGGGTACCGCACACTCAAGAAGAATGCGAATGTGGTTGAGGATGCCGGGCACGGTGGAAAGATCATCGGTATGCTGCGAGACGCCAGAGAGAACATCAACTGGCGTGAGATAAATCCGCATGAGCCCGATCCGAGCCCGGTTCTGATGGATGATATGCCATCTTCCCCCGATTCACATCCAGAGTGGGACTACCATCGTTGGGTATTGTCCGACATTGGGTGGACGGTATGGTACGACGAGCATGGACGTCCGGTGCAGCCTCATGTATGTCATACTTCAGTATCTGTCAGGTTTTAATAAATTTCTTCATTCAGATCAAATTTAATAATTTATGTGTATGATTGCAGGGTCCAGCAGAGATGCCACCACAGCCACCACCTGCGGAGACCGATACTTCTGAGTACGAGTCCCTCTCGTGCAGTCTCCAGGACTTCGGGGTATTCGATGACAGTTTCATGTCGGCACCGGCATGGCCCCGATATGGCACAGAGATGCCGCATGATGGAGAGGCTAGTGGTAGCGGGTCTCATACTCAGCCTGACTTTGGGACTGGGTTTGCCGCATCTACCTTCGCTACACCTCCGCCAGTACCGACAGTCTACACGGGCGATGCCATATGGGATAGTGCCGACCAGATACTCAGGTCTGCCGATGCCAGTGAGGAGGCCGAGAGAGAGAGAGCCTGGCCGCGGCGCTGGCGCCGGGCGAACGCCGGAGTACCGGCTCAGCGATATTCCCCCTCTCCGTTTTAGTTGTATTTTTACTAGTTTTGTACTATTTTATTTCATATACTATTTATGTTTGGTATATTTGGATTATCCTATATTTCGGTTCTTGTGTATGTGTGCTTTTATGGTACTATTTTTATATTTTACAGATCAAAATAAATTATCATGATAATGCTAAACAGAAAATATTACAACATTAAAATAGTAGCACAACATAAAAAATAATATAGCGTATTTCAATTAATATAGCGTATTGTAATGTAATGTAATGTAATTTAGCGTAATTTAACATAATATAGTGTTATTCAATATAATTTCAATTAATATAGCGTATTTTAATATAAATATGCTAATTATATCAAAAGAAGTAATATAACAAATAATTAAACAAAAAATTTCAAATTTTCAGTGTTAAATTTCAATATTTTGATTTTCATAGTGTCTCTCTTAAAAAAAAAAAAAAAAAAAAAAAAAAAAAAAAAAAGGAACATAGCCGGCCATTTTCTGGCCGGCTTAGGGAGGGTACATAGCCGGCCAGAAAATGGCCGGTTTGGGTATATTTCGATAATTGGTCCGACTCTGGGTATAATTAATAATTTGTATTAAACTTTGGATATTAATAAAAATGTCGGAACCAAATATAAAACACAGAATAAAAAAAACTCAGAGAGATCCCAAACAATTATTATTGCCGCAAATCATTTAATGTTGTTACTTTTACTTTATTTCAATTATACTTTTTAGAAAGAGAAGGAATCCAATATCCACAATAAAATTAAATTTCAAATAACTATTCCTTAATTCTTAAAAAGCACATCCAATTGATTAGATATTCCGTGTATATATATATTATGCTAGCGTACAAAAGAAATATCATTTTAATTTTATTTCAAAATATACGAAGAGCTAACAAAATTAACAGACTAAATTATAATAATTTAACCTCTTTTCTTAATAACTGTCGAAATAAATTTAAAAAAAATCACAAAGTTTATATGCATATATCTGAGATGATTCAAAATATATCTACCATCTATATTATTAATTTAAGTAAAAATAAATAACAATCATGAATATTGGATCCTCTCTCCCAAAAATCCCTTTTGTTTTATTTTCTTCTAGTTCTTTAAATCCTTTTTGCAAGCACTTGAGAGTAGGTCCGATGGGTTTAATCACCGTCGATTTGCTTTAAGATTCGTGCGGAACGCTTTAAAATTCGTGTGAGTCTGTTTCAATTTTCGTGCGCACAAATCTTAAATTAGATCGGACGGTTATCATGCTCGTTGAACCTAAAAGTAGGTCCGATGGGCATCGGACCTACTCCCTTCTCTTTTGCAAGCAATGTGGCCTATGTGTATAACAGCTAGCTAAAGCCTTCCAGAGGATAATCACAAACCAATACCTTTCTTCCTCCTTATTAAATCAGTAGACTGACTTTAGTTGCCCAAAACTTTTCTCTTTTTAACTTTTTTTAGTTGCATAGAACTAACAAACAATCAAGAAAATAAAATGTGGTCTTTGATGGATGTACTAAATTGACCTTGACCTGTCGCAACTCGAAAAGTGGCTCCATCATGCGCACATCTCGTCCCGCGTGACTCAATTTGGATTCCATTTCGCTTCGCCCAAATTCCTTCAACCAAATCGTCTCTCTTTTCTCCTTGTTCCACCAACTATTGATATGGCACCAACTACTGACATATGTCATATATAACGAACAACTAAGGGAATCAAACTTAATTAAATAAATACAGAGAATAATCAAATCACGTGTTCAAACTTCAGAGACATGGAAATTCTGTGCCGAAAATTAACTGCAGTTATCCATTACGAGTTCAAATTGGAGAGGTGTTTGATTGACCTCCAGTCAGGTAAGCTCAATTTAGTTAATGGATGGTGCTTTCAGCAAAAGAGATCTCACCTTCCCCCTTAATCATTCAAAAAGAAGCCGTGTGCTTCTTTACCAACCTTTAATTTTTTTTTTTTTGAACACACATCAAAGCAATAATTCGTCTTTCTGGTTTTATCAACCCAATTTACTATATCCAGTTGGTTGTATTTTGTATAAATTATTAATCGAATTCACTTTAATCTGAATACAATATTTTAATCCGTGTTGGGTTTTACAAATTTAGAAGGTTTCATAAAAAAAAATAGTATTAAAACAGAAACAATAATTAATTATAATAAAAAAGTATGAGACGGTTCAAATGCCTCTATTTTTTAAACGTTAATATTTAAAATTTAAAACTCAAATATCAAAATAAAACTATTAGATTTGATCAATATTATTTTCTCTATGCACATACAAAAGATTACGACATTTCGACTTTATTTTCATCGGTATCAAGAGCTTGCAAAAATACATTGATATGAATAAATTATGAATGTTGATTTTTCAATTTATTAATTCTTATAAAAAAACAAAAACGAAAAATAATAAAAAAAATTATGTACATGTAGAGAAAATAATAGATATCACATCTAGCGATTTTATTTTGATATATAAATTTAAAAAAATTGTTATTAGAAATTAAAAAAAATGAAGACATAATTGGTAGCACAAAAAATGAAAATATTCGAATCCTCTTAAAAAAGAATTATATAAACAAGTATAACGCACTCCCACTAACAATAACATAAAGCAAGTTCCAAATAAAACAAAATAAAGATAAAGACAATATTGATTTCATTTGCACGGTACTGTAACGGTCTTGTCGCCCCCATGTGGGAGTGCAAGATTGTTTGTTAAAAAAAGATAAAGACAATATTTTCCATTAAAAAAACAGAAATAAAGATAATGTTTTATGTGTTTAAAATTACATATTCAAAATTTAGATAAAAGATTTTTTGTAAATATGAAATAGTTACGTAATTTGACTTTCAATCTTTCACTCGAAAAAAAAGTAAAAAATAAATAAAGGAATTCAGATCGAGCCGTTTTTTCTCGACTAGTTTTCTCCCACCCAAGTACCAATAACTAGTCGAGAAAACTAGCCAAGAAAAAACTGCTCAATCTGAATTCCTTTATTTATTTTCGACAAGTAACCCACTTATTGGCAATAAGTGAGTTACTTGATGAGAAACTCTTGTCTAATTAAGTGCATGTAAAACCACTTATCAGTACAAAAGTGGAACGGCACATAATAGTAAAGAACAACCACCCACTCACATTTTTTTTTTTGGGAATGCATTAGCATCTCTCATTTTTTTGTCATTTCGTTGCCGGTGATTTGTCAGAAAAATATCAGTAGAGATGAAAAAAAAAATATCCTTCCTTCGTATTTTCGACACATGACTTCTAAATTTCTAGAGATTTATTTTCCAAATTAATTGTTATTAATTTAAAAATTCGATTCCAATCACATAAAGTAGTTTAAGACAGGATTTTAACTTTTTTGTTGGCTTGCGTGTCACTTAACCAAACGCTGTGCTTTGGAAAAAATATTGAGGGAGGAGGGAACAGGGAAATAAAGGGGACTTAAGAAAGGGATAATAGAAGAAAAGATACTTTTATTTTCTATGCAATCATATTGGAGGTGACAAAAAATACTGTTTGAAAAATGGAAGAGGTGAAATCATCTCTCTGTAACTTTTTTTCACAAAGTTATGGAGTGGTGATAAATTAACAAGGAGAGATCACTTATAGACAATTTTTTTTTTTTTTTCAGAAGACAAACAATTGTTATGTTGTCTTATAGACACTTGTATATGTTTTAAGAGTTGTGTTTGAAATAGAAAAGGAGAATCAGTATTTGGTTAGTGATAAAGATAATATTTTCCGTATGACGTACAAGTAGAGATGAAAAAAATATCTCAATCACATAAGGTCCCAATAACATACTTTTTAAGAGATTTATTTTTCAATTTTATTAATTTACAAATTCGGTCCCAATCACATAAGGTCGTTCAAGACAGGATTTAAACTTTTTTGGTGGCTTGCGTATCATTAAACCAAACGCTGTGCTTCAGAAAGTTGTATAGCGGTGATAAATTAATAAGGAAATCACTTAGACAATTGTTATGTTATTTTGGCAACAATTTTTCAAATATATTTAAATAAAGTAAAAAATATATTTGAAGGTATTCATTGAACATATAAATAGCCTAATATAATCAATATTCATCCAATTTAAATATCATTTAAAGATTTATAAATGACCATTAATTTTATATTATTGAAATTTAAAGTCATTTAATATACAGAAAAACATGCATGAAATCTGATAATTTTTCATAGACATAGTATGTGTACCATGCAGATCATGGTATAATGTTGGATGTCAAATTAAAATTTTGTTTTTAAAAATTGTCAAAATAAATAATTGTCAAGTGACTCCTCTAAATTAGCTGTCTTCTCTGTTTTCTTTTGTCACCCCTTATAGAATAATCCTCAGTACTTGAAAAATAACTAGCGATGGAAATGCATGTGGTTACATTTGCTTTGCTGTGAATTGTGATATTTGCAAAAAAAAAAAAAAAAAACACATTATCCAATAGTGCGTGCTTCTAAATTCTAATAGCCCATATTATACTTTTATGTTTCTGAATAATTGTTTCTTTATCTGATTTATAGGTTCTATTTGTATCATGCCATTCTCATGCTTAATGATGCATTCGTCGTCATTATTTTCAAGACTTTGGACGTGGAAGTATATAGCACACATATGTTAGCAATTTTTTTGTGAGATATGAGATCAAGTTATTCAATTTTAAATATTCACAATAGATGTTCTATTTGTACTTGGAACATGCAATTTTTCACATAATAAATATTATTTTAGTCACTAAATCAAATGTTAAAAAAATTATTCAAATTATATATCGTATATACCAAATAACTAAATGAGATTAAAATCAGCTAATGGAGAGCGACTGTAACATACCCGATGACTCGACCCTGAATTCGGTTTGTCATTCATGCACTTGGATAGAGTTTACTTACTAGGTGGGGTTGCCTATAGGCTATATGTATATCTTGGAACCGATTATAATTAAATAAGATTTACTAGGTGGGGTTGCCTATAGCCCTATATGGATATCTTGGAGTTGGAACCGATTATAAATAAGATAGGGTTGGTATATGACAAATTAGACCACGAGTTGTATATGCATGCATCTCAGCATCTGTCACGCAACTTCCTCACTAGTAAAGTCCTTTCCGTTTTATGATATTAAATGCTTGACTACAATTGTCCGTATTTAGTTGTTTACAGCAAGAATTAGTTATTATTATTTTTTTAATTCGGGTGATGACTTTATTATTGTTGAAAAATACACTAGTCCTTTCTTTGGTAAATTAATGTCTTTTCAATGTCTTTGTAATACAGCGTTTTATTTTTTCTAAAAACTATTCTGAAAACTATACAGTGTTTTTGACTTTTTATATGGAGTAGAACTAGAACTAGGGTGTTCTTAAGCTCACCAAGTTATTTTGCGAACTTAATTCAAAAATCTATTGAATTGGCTTCAAACGATAAATCTAAATTGTTGAAACCGATTTACTTCGCGAGTGATGCGTTTACATGTCAAATTTATATATTTTCGAACTAATTTGGTATAAAGTCAAGCGGTAAAAAAAAGATGATTTATAAGTTAATTTTAATGTGTTCATTTTTCATCATTTTTTGACCGTTTTGACTTTATATTAAATTAGTTTGAAAATTTATAAATTTGATATGTAAACTCATCACTCGTGAAGTAGATCGGTTTGGATGCGTTGCTTGAAACCAATCCAATGGGTTTTTGAGTTAAGCTTACAAAGAGGCTTGGTGAGCTTAAGAACACCCTAGTTCTACTCTTTTATAAGTATACGTGTTAATTTGTCTTTTGATTTTTCTAATGTTCTCCGTTATGTAGTTTTTCAACAATTTTTGTTTAATTTTGAAATGTAATTATTATTGAACATTTAACCTGAGCAAACTAATATATAAACTAACAAAGAGAATTACCATTCTAAATTGCAAATGCTTTAGTTAAGTTTAGCTTTTTATAAGTACACATCATTAACTAAACTAATCTGCCGCATTAATATCATACATTGACATTTTGTTAAGCCAATCCAAAGTATTGATATATGGACCTAAAATCCTTTTAACAAGAAGATAAAATTTGTCTAATTATAATATTTTAATAAGATACATAATCTTTTGAACATGTGAAAATACAATTTTATTATGGTGTTCTTCTTTTTAGTAAATATAGAAACTAATAACTATTGAAAACAGTTTTAACCATTATCAATCTATTTTGTCCTTTATTAAATCAATATTTTAAATTTTTGATATGAAAAATCAACAGCTATAATGGTAAAGAATATTATAAAAAGGTTTAATAAAATAACACCATAACAAATTTCTTAAAATTAAAAGAATAACCATTTTCAAAGTTAGGAAAGTCCGCAGATATTGCTCTCAAGATTTTTCGATTTATTCCCCCTTTTATATTTCTTTGTTTGGAATGGATTAATCTCCGATATTTTTATTAAAACCCCCAAAAAAAAACAAATTATCAAATCTGCTCCCACTCCAAAGTTATAATTATTTCTACCCTAACCGCCCGTGGGCTGGGCGGTCCACTTTTTCCACCTGACCGCCCAGCAGCCGGGCGGTCCACTGTGCATAGCTGACCGCCCAGCCACTGGGCGGTCCAATTTCCATAGCTGACCGCCCAGCAGCTGGGCGGTCCGCTAGTGTTTTTTTTTTTTTTTTTTTTTTTTTTTTTAAGATTAGATTAGATTAGAGACAATATGAATATAAAGATGCTGAATTCTTAACGCTAAAAGTTCGAATTTTTTTTGTAAATATTAGTTAGATTACTTCTGTGAAGCATATTTATACTAAAATACGCTAAATTACTTGGAATTATGTTAAATTACGTTGAGTTACACTATATTAAGTTAAATTACACTAAATCACATTACATTACGCTAAAATACGGTAAATTACATATGAATAGGGACGATATCTTCACTGAAAAGGCGAAAAACGACGACGAAACTTCAAACGGTCATAAAATGGCGCTCGAGTGTCCGATTTCAGCAAATGAGCACTTTTCGGAAAGCTTGAGAAAATGCGCATGCGTCCGTGCCAACGATGCCGGATTCCAAAATTCAGAATCGCCAAAAAACAAAGGGAAGAGCCTCAAAACTTGAGTTGAAGTTTCCGATTAAGATTTTCATTTCTATTATTCAATCCAAGTAGTTCAGTAAATTAGTTACATAATGAACTTGTAGAATACCAATTTTTACTATTTTTGGAATTTTTTTACTATTTTTTATGATTCATGAAAGATGGCACAGAATTGGTCTACTTTAGCGTAATTTTGCGTAGTTTAGCGTAATTTACCGTATTTCAGCATAATTAGCGAAGTTATTGTTATTTAGCGTAATTTAGTGTAATTCAACGTAATTTAGCGTATTTTAGCGTATTGAGTAATTTAGCGTATTTTAGCGTATTGCGTATTTTAGCGTATTGCGTAATTTAGCGTATTGAGTAATTTAGCGTATTTTAGCGTACTGCGTAATTTAGCGTATTGAGTAATTTAGCGTATTTTAGCGTAATGAGTAATTTAGCGTATTTTAGCGTATTGAGTAATTTAGCGTATTTTAGCGTATTGAGTATTTTAGCGTATTTTAGCGTAGTTTAGCGTATTTTAGCATATTTTAGCGTATTTTAGTGTCCGATTTCAGCAAATGAGCACTTTTCGAAAAGCTTGAGAATAACTCACTTAAGTA
The DNA here is from genome assembly GCA_011114355.1 of Carex littledalei. Classification (NCBI taxonomy): domain Eukaryota; kingdom Viridiplantae; phylum Streptophyta; class Magnoliopsida; order Poales; family Cyperaceae; genus Carex; species Carex littledalei. The sequence goes on from CM022087.1 coordinate 5,070,677, forward strand.
ATTTAGCGTATTGAGTAATTTAGTATAACTTAAGATTTTCATTTCGTCGTCGTTTTTCGCCTTTTCAGTGAAGATATCGTCCATATTCATATGTAATTTACCGTATTTTAGCGTAATGTAATGTGATTTAGTGTAATTTAACTTAATATAGTGTAACTCAACATAATTTAACATAATTCCAAGTAATTTAGCATATTTTAGTATAAATATGCTTCAAAGAAGTAATTTAACTAATATTTACAAAAAAAATTCGAACTTTTAGCGTTAAGAATTCAGTATCTTGATATTCATATTGTCTCTAATCTAATCTTTAAAAAAAAAAAAAAAAAAAAAAAAAAAAAAAAAAAAAAAATATGCACAGTGGACCGCCCGGCAGCTGGGCGGTCAGGTGGGAAAAGTGGACCGCCCAGCCCACGGGCGGTTAGGGTAGAAAAAAAAATAAAGTTGAAGTGGAAGCAGATTTGATAATTTGTTTTTTTAGGGGTTTTAATAAAAATATCGGGATTAATCTTCATGGACAGCTGTTTGCTACTAGTTAATTGAATATGACAAAGAATATGGTCATTGAGTTTCTAGAATAACAACGACTCGAATATTTTAGTAATTCAACACGCTCTTGCACTTACAAGGCTAGGTATAATTTTCCTTGTACATATATATGTACCGGATAAAATTACTATGTATAACGTACGTATAAAGGTTGATTTTGTGCCGCCATTAATTATAGATCAAGTACAAATGCATCACATGAACAATAAACATGTGCAAAATGTACAGATTATTAAGTAAATTGTATAATAAAGTAATCATGGTTCATGTCCGAATGTATTTATTGCCATTATATTTCTTTTCATTAGATGTAAAGGATGTGGTTTCATATTTAGCTTCGCTTGGATTATTGTACAACATGGAGTTTAGTCCTATCATCGTTCTTTAAAAAAGAAACAGATAATTTTGAAAATTGGTACATCTAACCATGAAATGATTTTGAGATTTCGAATGCAAATTTTATTCTATTATGTTCATCAAAAAAATTTGGTGAGAATAATTCCAAAATTTATCAAATTGACTTTAACGACAAATTCAAACTGTTGAAACCGATCTATTTCACGAGTGATGTGTACATACAAAATTTTGAAATTTACGAATTCATTTAGTACAAAGTCAAGAGGGAAAAAAAAATTATGAAAAATAAATGTATTATAGTTAGGGGTGTAAACGGAGCGGATAATGCTAATACCAAATCCGTATCCGTCTTTCAATGAACGGATACGGATACGGATACGGATAGTAAACGGATATCAAAATTTAAAATCATATCCGCCTTAAACGGATACGGATACGGAGCGGATAATTTACGGATACGGATTCGAATACGAATATAGAACGGATAATTGTCGGATATTGAGTTATATGAACTTTAAGATATAATTAATAATTAATAAATTTTAAATATAAAAATAAATGAATAATTGTAAGTTGATGGAGATATTAATGTTAGAAAGATGAGAGAATATAAGATATTAATTCTATTTATAGTGTGGTGTAGTGATTTGTACCTTGGTTGCTTAGACTTTCACCTCACATGACATGGGTTCAAATTCCCTTGAAGGCAAAATAATTTAAAACCTCACATGATACGGATACGGATACGGATAGTAAACGGATATCAAAATTTAAAACCATATCCGTATCCGTATCCGCATCTTCTATGGGTAATTGATAATTATCCGTATCCGTATCCGCGATATCCGTATCCGTTTAAATCCGGATACGGATTATATGCGGATTCGGAGCGGATATCCGCCCGGATATCCGCATCCGTTTACACCCCTAATTATAGTAACTCCCGAAATTTTTGTAGTTACCACCACAATTAATCAAAATCAAACAACCACCACTCATGTCTCCAAATTTCAATTATTACCACCCACTCATGTCTCCAGGACGCGCACCAAAAAATTCGGTGCGCCAATTGGGGATGCGCACCAAATTAATTTTTTTTTTTTTTTTTTTTTTTGGTGCGCACCCTCAGAAAGCGCACCAAATATATATATAGTGATGAGCTAACTTGCTTTGGGAATTAAAGATGGTGTTTTACTTTGCGCTCATATCTTCATTTTCAAAGTTTAAATAGTCGATTCGAACCTTCCAACATGATCTTCATATTAAAATGTGTTTGGAAACCAAATTTTACATTTTTTTGGAAATTTTTAACTATTTTTTAGAATTTTTGAAAATCACAGCTTTTCATTAAATAAAATAATAATAAAAAATTCAGAAAAGCTTTCATTTTCAAAAATTCTAAATAAATAGTAAAAATTTCCAAAAAATGTAAAATTTGATCTCTAAACACATTTTAAATGACTAAATGACTATATGCTTTCTAATAGCTACTTCAAATTCTAAATGACTATATGCCTAATTGTCAAATTCTAATCTCATGAGAATAATTAATTTTGATCAAATAAATAATTTTAATTTTCAATTAAATTATATTAACCAATTTCAATTAAATTGACTATACAACTCAATTTCACATATATTGCACAATATTAAACTTCTATATTCTTGAGTGGTACATATATATATATATATGCTTTCATTGCCAAATTTTTTTATTATGCCTTAATTTACATTTTTATAAAATTAAGAGTGAGTGCATGAATTGAGGGGGAGCCCTATCATATTTTGTTTATTTAATTGTGATATTTCCTTCTTTTCTCCGGTTTTCAAAAAGGGGGAGAGATATTACAAGTTCGTTAAAATTGGTATTCACTTAACACACAGAAAATCAAAAATTCAAATTTTTGGGATTATCCAATTTATGCACTCACTTGAGATATATGTTTTGCAAATCATCAAAAGGGAGAGATTGTTGGACTATGCAATAATCCACTTTGTCTATTTGACTAGATTTGCAAAACATATTTGTTGAATTTTACAGTTTCTTGTCTTGAGATATTATGCAGGTTCATGAAAATATAAAGTTTCAATAAACATCAAAGATGCATCTACAAATGCTATACATATCAATGATGTGATGTAATGAACCAAGGAATGGACTAAGAAGACTTAGCTCAAGATTAGTACTAATTAGAAATACGTGAAATTGGTAAAATATGCTTGAGATTGAGGTAATTTACATAAACTGTTATAAGATAACGTTGCAATGGAATAATTCATATCTGAAATTCCACAAAGTAATTGATTTATTCTGTCACAACGGTTAATCAAACATTGCAACAGAATAAATCAATTCGGACCCCAAAATCTTCCAGAGAGTTCTGTTGTAGCAACCGTTGTAATGCTTGACAAGCGTTAGGATTCCAACGTAACCAACCCACTAACTGGGGCTAACTTTTACAACGATTATTCAAGCGATGCAACGGTTGATACCAGTTACCAAGTTTTGTTTCTCTCTCTATAAATAGAAGCAAAATCTAGGTTTTGAATAATAATCTAGCTGCCTCAAATTGCAATATTTCGTATTCTTTTCAGATCTAGAATTCTCCATTGTTGCTTGTGCATCAAACTTCAATATACTTACAACAATCTCAAGCATACTCCGCCAAACTCAATGTTGTGTAAGAATTAGAGTGATTTGTGTGAGATCTCTTGTTTGTTTCAAATACTAGAGCCTTTAGTGCTCAAGAGCCAATTCTGTGCTCAGGCCGTGTGACTTCCCAAGATTTGTAAGGGCTCACCGGTTCCACCTTGTACTCCTTTCTCATTGGGTAAAGAAAGGCACGCCATCAGGAAGGTCGCGAAGCCCCGGAGACGTAGGCGTTAGTGCCAAACTCCGTAAACATCTCTCGTGTCAAGTGTCTCTTAACTCTTTTATTTACTTTACGTACACTTGCTTAGTTTAAATTTTCTTGTTTCCGCCAAGAACAACTTACACACACGTTAGATATACTTTTATATTTAACATTAACCTTTAGGGTTAAAATTTTAAAAGGCCCCATATTCACCTCCCTCTAGGTGCCGTTAGGGACAACACAGACAATCACTGGCTTCACTCTAATCTCACAATGGATCAAATTAGGTGAAGTATATTTGAGGTTGCTGGAGAGATAATTGAAGTTTGAGCACAAGCAACAGTGGACTAGGCTTAACCTCTCAAAAGGATTCTAAAGTGTAAGATTTGTGAGGGTGTATTCTCTCGTTAATGAGACATGAGACATAGCCCACTATTTATAGTGAAATTCAAATGAGAGCCAATGGCTCTTTGCAGATCACAAGATCTACAACATAATAGTTTAGCCTATTTTGCTTGTGCCCAAGTTTTTAGTATTAATCATACCCGGTAATTTGAATTTTGAATTTGATATCTAGGCAAACAACAGCTAGACTCAGGTGATCTCAACCTTAGATCTACTTTACCATACTTTTGGACATAAATAAAAATAACAACGCAAAAGGTAAAATATAATCTTCATAATCATGATCTTCATATTATCTTCTGTAATCTTCATGGTTTAGCATCCCACCAATATCCGATATTCTAAATGGCTCATATGAATCTTCTATCAGATCATATGTATTAAATCATTCCCTGTAGCTCGAGGAGATCATGCAATAGATTATCTCGTGTAGCTCGTCACGTTCTGATCTGTCACAATATATACGTTGAATTTTTTTGACCTTCGGACGCGACTTGTTACGCCAACTTGTCATAATGTGAATTGTTGACTTGCGTTGACCTTTGACCGTAACTATTAAACCTGCACATATCTCAAATAAAGAAACTATAAAATTCAATGATTATATGTTTTGCAAATTAGTTAAACAATACAAAATATTGCTTACAACAACACATCCATTTTTGTATCTCCATCATGCTTTCATTTTTTAAGTTTATAATAACAAAAAAAATTAAAATTTATATGTCAAAATAAATCCGTTAGATGTGTTTCTCTACATACACATAAAAAATTATCATTTTTATTTTTGTTTTTATATGAATTAATAAGTTGAAAAATCAATGTTCAAAATTTATCCATATCAATATATTTTTGCAAGCTCTTCATACCGATCAAAATAAAATTGAATTGTCATAATCTTTTATACGTGTGTAGAGAAAATGATATAGATTAACAGTATTATATTAATATTTGAGTTTTAATTTTTAATTAATGTTTAAAAAATAAAAACATTCGAGCCCTCCTCTTTTAAAATTAACCTACAATTATTGTCATTTTCCTCTAATCAATTCAATTACTTTGAACAACCATAAAAGTGATAAAGAATTCGGACAATAGAAGTTTATACTCCATAAAAGTGTGGTTGAGGATCCAAGCTCTCAATAAAGAATTCGGACAATAACAAAATGATAATTGATAAAAAATAAACAAACTGTGTGTAAATATTTTTCTTAAATTTATGAAATCGTTAAGTGGCAACTTCCCGCTAATCCTAAAAAATAAATAAACAAATTATAGTATTTGGAACTCTTACCATCACAAGAAGATTTGAATTTTTTAAATTAAAGTTTTGTCATCCGCTTGCTAGCAAGATCAGCAATTTTAAATCAAATGATGACAAGTCATTATATTGTGCAAACTATGCATGATGAGCTTAGGGCTGCTAATGAGCCGAGCCGGCTCATGAGCCAATGAGTTGAACAGCTCAATAAATTGCATCGAGCCAGGCCCTAAACTAAATAATGCTCGAACTCGACTCGGCTCATATTTTATCACTCAAACAGGGCCGAGCCCGAGCCCGAGCCGACTCATGAGCCAAGGAGTCTCTTCTATTTTATCACTCAAACATTTATTGTTCGGTTCTAAAATTATGAAAACTTTATTATGTTAATGTTGCATTTGCAAAACAGTAAATGTTTTATTATACCGAGAGTTGTACATATATTTTTGCAAAAATATAATACACAAGTTTTAGAACCGAACAGTAAACGAGTTGAGCTCATGGCCCAAAAATAGTAAATGATTTGACAAATGTTTTTTTTTTTAGTGCTTGGCATGAGTTGAGCTCGCGAGTTATGAGCCGAGCTGAAGGCTGGGCCAAGCTTTTTTCTTCAAGACCGAGCCGAGCCCGAGTTGAGTCTGTTTAGTTATATGACGAGCTGAGATGAGTTTTGAGCCGAGCTTGGCTCATTAGCAGCCCTAGATGAGCTCACAGCCGTTACCTGTTATAATATATTCATTACTTGTGTATACTGATCCTTCCAAAATTTATTAATCACCAAACATCTTCGGTATAGTATGATTATAATTTTATTAATGTGTGTGTGTATATATATATATAGTACGGCTAACGCGCTTCCTCTAGTATATCAACAATATGCTTCCGGCCTTTAAAATCTATTGAATCTGTTTCAAACGACAAATCCAAACCGTTCAAACCAATGTCCTTAATGAGAGCTTTGTTTCCATATAAAAAAAATTAATTTTTGAATTTATTTACTATCAAGTCAAGCGGTCAAAATATGAAGAATTTTGTGCGCATTTTAATGCTCTATTTTGCTCATTTTTTTTACCACTTGACTTGATAGTAAATAAATTCGAAAATTAAATTTTTTTATATGGAAACGAAGCTATCGGTAAGGAGATTGGTTTGAATGGTTTGAATTTGTCATTTGAAGCCCATTCAATAAATTTTAGAAGCCATAAGCATATTGTTAATATACTAGAGGAAGCACGTTAGCCGTACTCTCTCTATATATATATGCAATATCAGGATTTGGCTAATATGCTACGCGTAGCATAGGGCCTCTCCGTGCTACGGCTCACTTTTTGATTTTTCAAAATCCTAACGGTCGATCCGAACCGTTGAACATGATCTCCATATTAATATGTACTTGCAAACCAAATTTTACATTTTTTAGAATTTTTTTACTATTTATTAAGCCACTTTGAAAATCGCTGATCCAATGGTCCAGCAGATTTTACTGTTGTGTACAAATTAGTGTTTTTTCAAAGTGGCTTAATAAATAGTAAAAAAATTCTAAAAAATGTAAAATTTGGTTTAAAAGTACATATTAATATGGAGATCATGTTCAATGGTTCGGATCGACCGTTAGGATTTTGAAAACTCAAAAAATGAGCCGTAGCACGGAGTGCTCTATGCTACGCGTAGCACGCTAGCCATGTCCGCAATATCAAGTTAAATTAATTTTTAAAATGTACGTCTCGTCATCTTGTAAGTAAAGTGATAAATTTAGAATTTAGAATTTATTGCTGAGGTCGAAAGTTATCTTGTAAGTAAAGTGATTCGAAAATAATTCATTTACATATAACACATAGAATTATACCAGAATTCTGAACTTTCAAAAAAAGAAAAAATAAATTTTGTGAATAACTAATGAATAATTTGTAAAATACATAAAATTCACGAATAACACACAAATAATTCGGAAAAAAGTAGTTTTCATGTTCATTTGAAAAGAAGCTGAAAACAAATACTTTGTGAATCTTGTTGCTATGTTTACAAGCAAAGCAAGCCTAAATTTTAAATAGAATTTAAGGCCGAATTTATAATCTTTTGCTATATTTTTTAGATAAGAGTGAGGCTATGGTGCTATGCATAGCACGGATGGGGTCCGTGCTACGGCTCAAAATTTGACTTTTCAAAATCGTAACGGTCGATCCGAACCGTTCAACATGATTATAAAATGAATATGTACTTGCAAACCAAATTTTACATTTTTCCGAATTTTTTTACTATTTTTTTAGATATGCTATTTTTGGATGGTCCAGAATGTTCAAATCAAGTGATTTTCGAAAAAATAGTAAAAAAATTCGGAAAAATGTAAAATTTGGTTTGCATGTACATATTCATTTTATAATCATGTTGAACGGTTCGGATCGACCATTACGATTTTGAAAATTTAAATTTTGAGCTGTAGCATGGACCCCATCCGTGCTATGCATAGCACCATAGCCTCACTCTTTAGATAATATCTAGAAAAATTATAGAAACTTATTTAATCAGCGAAGAATAATTGAACTTTTCTCCCCATTGAAAATTTATATTTAAAAAATAAACTTAAAAAAACAGTTCTACATTTTCAATTTTAACATCACTTGGTGCATCAATCAAAACCGGAATTGTTCTGCCACAAGCAGCGAAAATTGCGCAAATAATCAGCACGTCTACTCAAATATTCAAATCCATAAAAAGAACAGATTCCGGCTTAAACTCTTGCTTTCTTTAAAAAAAAAAAATAAAGCAAAATTCTCCGAACTACTGGAGAGGTCCCAACTTCCGCACCTTCACTGGTCGGTAGATTTGATTTCGTATGTATTTAATTCACTTTCTTTTGTGGGATGAGACCGTGTCAAGATTCAAATCAATGCATGCTGTGTGCATGCAAACATGACTCCGCTGGTTTTTGACTTGTAATTAAAAAAACAAGGGATTGCGTCAAAAAGAAAAACGACGCAGAACAGTTGCTTCCACCTACTCTTGACTGATTCGGAATTGATTGATCACAAAATCATGTTTGCAAATTTACTATCTTTGACATTTTTATAATTAAGAGCTAAGCTTTTAACGGTCTTATCAAACTTATGCGGCTGTGAAGAGTCTTTATAATTGTTATCTTCGTATTATGGAGAGGGATGTAATTGATTTTTTAGAGATAATTTATATATTTTTTAAATTAGTTGGTCAAGTATTAAGAGAGATGTAACTTTTATTTTACTTTTTTTTTCTGATCAATACTCGTTGAGCAATTTCATATTATTTGACTGTTTTGATTGTATCCTATTTTAAATTAATCAATAAAATATAAGCTTAAAGGCTTGACCCTATCAGCTTAATTCTTGTATTTTATAATATTTTTTGTTATCGCGTGTAGTTTTGTAAGAACAAAATAGTTTATTTTAAAAAAATAGATAGGAGGATTTGAGAAGTAATTCCAGGGTTCTAAATAGCTAGCTATAGCGGTTTTTGATCTAAAAAACTAAGCTACGGGGTAAAACTTCGCTAATCGAGCTACGGCCGCTATAGCGGTAATAGCGGTAATAGCGGTCCGCTATGCTACATGGGCTTATTATTATTTATTTATTTTGCAATTTAAATGGGCTTTAAGGTCCAAATCGAAATTAAATTAGATGGGTCTATAATATCAATAAACTTGAACAATGTGCATTGGCCTGTATCAATTAAATTATTTGAATATGTAGTAAACTGATACTTAATATATGGTAGTAGGATATTTTAAATAGAAAATATATCGATAGTTTATAAATTAGGAATATTTTGAATGACAATTTGGACTTTGTATTGGTTCAATGTGAATATTAGAACTTCTTAATCAATTTGGTGTTTTTGTTACTTATGAGACTTTAGATAATGTTTATTATTAGTAGAAATATAAAATAAAATTTTTGAAAATAAAAAAACGCTATGTAGGATAGCTTTTGCTATAGCTACGCTATTCGCGATAGCTTTTTTTTTGTCTCCCCGCTATGCCGCTATAATCGCTATTTAGAACCTTGAGTAATTCCAACAAATCTCTCCGACACCTGTGGGATATTTGGTGGGTTTTTATTTTTTCACAGTGATGTAGTTTGTTTCTTTTTCTTTTTATGATTTTTAGTTGTTGCATAATTAAATATGTGTCGGAGTATTAAAAATCCTAAGTCGGATATTTATGATTTTTTAAATATGTTGCATAATTAAATATGATTTAAGAAGTAATTAAAATTATGTATATTTTGAATTATACATGCTTGATATGTACAGCACATCTAATTAATTATTATTTTTTATTTAAAACTTAATTAAGAAATAATTATTTAAAATTTCACTTACTAGAACATCAATTTAACAGATAACTATCAACATTTAATCCGTCAATCTTTCTATAGTCACCCTATTATTTATGTTGTCAAATGTCAAACAATCTCTAAAGTAAGAAAAGTATAAAATAAATTAAATATAAGCAATTTCCAGTTTCCTTCGTCAATCATCAGAAATTAAATATAAGCAATTAATACGGTCACTCATCCTTTTTTTAGATATGAAAATTCAAATTTTCAGGAAAACAATTGATAGCTTCATTTTTTAAAAGATAGATGGAATCACACGAATACTTCGGTTCCAGTATTTTTTCAATCAGCAAAACCTATATGAACCCCAAATTTGCTTGAAAACAGCTAGAAGCCTAGAACTGCACCCATTGATATGGTTCGAGTAGCCTGTTCATCTATTTTTCGCTGAAAAAAATAATCAATTCCTTTTCTCAATATTTGAATTTTTAATTTCTAAAAAAAGTAAATCCATCTTCTGTTCCCAACGAATAATTTTTTTTTTAATTTGGGACCGACACTCTACCCACATAAACAGTGAGTCATAGAAGCAAAGTACTCACCCCGCCCGGAAATAAATCTGCTGTTATTCCAAAGGGATAACAGGATCCTGTTATTCCGATCCCAGCCGTTGATCTTTATCGATATTCGCACATGAAAGACTATTTTTTTTTTTTTAGATTTGTGCGTGGAAAACTTTGAATGATGGTTGGAAACTTGGAATAGGGTCCTAACAGCAGATTTATTTCCCGCCCCCGTGTCCCTGACCTATAATTCTATAAATACTCCCACCAAATCTCGCTTCTTCGCCATAATCAGACAATTAACTTTGGAGTTTAGAGACGAAGAGTAATCACCAAATAGTCGTTGTAATTGTTTACGCAGCAGCAGCAGCAGAGGAGAACTGTAGAAACCGATACCGCCAAATATTATATATAAATTCTCCCACCTCATTTCCCACATATCTCTAACGCTCCAATCCCAAAACTCCCCTTTTCTCCCTCTTTATCACCTATTCACCTCTCTCAAAAGTCAAAACGCTCTCTGCTTCTTACTTATCACCACTTGGAGAGAGAGCTACCAAAGCCAAAATTTGATCAGATCCGATTAGATCTGAGAAATGGGTACCGACGACATAGTGGAGGCGGAACTTACCAGTCCTTCCACGTCATCCTCCGCCGGTGGGGACCGCATCCCTTACAGCGGGCCTCTCAGTGGCCCCCTCAACAAGCGCGGGGCCCGCAAGAGCGCCCGTTTCAACGACTCCGCTCTCACCTCTCCGGGCCAATCATCCAATGGAGATGACGACTTGGCTTATGTGGAGATTACGCTGGACGTGCGTGATGACTCCGTGGCGGTACACAGTGTCAAGCCGGCGGGAAACACTGGAGGCTCAACTGGAGAGGAGGATCCAGACGTGATGCTACTGGCAAAGACGCTGGAGAAACGCTCCGTTGGCTCAAACCTGATGCGATCTGCTTCGTCTAAATTTAGACAGGTATCTCAGGAGCTAAGAAGACTGGCCTCCGGGAATAGGCGAAGCGGAGCGCGCATTGACAGGTCAAAATCGGCTGCTGCACATGCACTCAAGGGACTAAAGTTTATCAGTAAGACTGATGGTGGGGCCGCCTGGTCAGCAGTCGAAAAACGGTTCGATAAACTCGCCTCTTCCGCTGGATTGCTTCATAAATCGAAATTTGGCGAGTGTGTAGGTACTTAATTTAAGTTCTTGTTTAACTTGTAATTGTAATTTGATGTCAAAGAAAGTTGACAGAGTGAAATGGGCAATTGTAGGAATGGGGGAATCAGCGTTTGCTAATGAACTTTTCGATGCGCTGGCGAGGAGAAGAAATATACATGGAGATACGATTAGTAAAGCTGAGCTCAGAGAGTTCTGGGATCAAATTGCTGATCAGAGTTTTGATTCCAGGCTCCAAACTTTCTTTGACATGTAAGTGAAGTGGGTTTATTTTAAATGCGCTTTCTTTATTGCATTTATTTTGGTGAATTGTTTTTGAAAAACAAAATATCCTGTTCATATCAAACAGGGTGGACAAGAACGCCGATGGAAGAATTACTGAAGAGGAGGTCAAGGAGGTAAGCCTCTCACTTTATGCACCATCAATAATTACGTTCTTTTACGACTGATGTGGCTTAATTTGATTGGATGGTATCCGAGTTGTAAGCCAGACACTGCGGTCAATAATGGCAGGCTATGTAGCAGTAGCAGTGATGTAGTGGAATTCATATCACCGACGGTACCGTAAAAGGGAATCTTTTACAATTACTTGATCTGGACCGTTCTTTTTAACTTGGCACGAATCTCAAAGCCCAGTAATACTGCCCCCTGCATTAGCCCGAATCCCAAACCGGCTGAGAGTTAATCTCAAACCGTAAATAGCTAACTGTAAAAGGGAATCTTTTACGGTACCGTCGAGGATATGGATTCGATGTAGTGTGCTTTCTTGATTTTTTTAAGAGTCGCACATGTTTGTCTCATTCTTGGATTCTTTCCTGACCACAAGTCTGAAATTAAATAACAAAGAAAGTTTGATTAGAAGAAAATACTGTATAAACGATCTTTTATAATATTTTCCAGAGTGAGGCTACGGTGCTATGCATAGCGTGTATTGGTTCATACTATGGATCAATATCTTCATTTTCAAAGTTCGGACAATCGCTGTGAACCGTTCAACATGATCTCCATATGAAATACTTGTTTATCAAATTTAATATTTTTTAGAATTTTTTTACTATTTCCAGATAGGTAGAAAATCACTTGATCTAAAGATTCTAGACCATTCAAAAATAGTGATTTTCTACGTAACTGGAAAATAGTAAAAAAATTCTAAAAAATATAAAATTTAGTCTGCAAGTACAATTTCATATGGAGATCATATTGAATGGTTCAGATCAACCGTTTAGATCTTGAAAACGAAGATATTGATCCGTAGTATGGACCAATATGTGCAATGCATAGTACCATGGCCTCACTCATATTTTCCACGAAATCTGGAGATACAATTAATAATGAAGTACACTTTTCTTTTGTTTTGCATAATATTAATCCTTTTGATTTGCATACATGGCGACATTGTAATTATGTTTTTTTTTAAAACAGATTATCACTCTAAGTGCTTCAGCAAACAAGCTGTCTAATGTCCAAGAACAGGCAGAGGAGTATGCTAGGTTAATTATGGAAGAACTAGACCCTAACGGCCTAGGCTACATTGAGGTCAACTTTATTGATTCAACAATAACTTAAAAAATTACTGCATTTTTTTAATTTAAGTAATAACAGTGGAGCTTTCATTCAATTGAACAGATATACAATTTAGAAATGCTACTGCTAGAAGGCCCTGGCCGGTCTGTACAATTAAGCACAACGACCAACAGCAAGAACTTAAGCCAGATGCTGAGCCAGAACCTGAGACCGACCCAGGAACCAAACCCGTTGAGGCGGTGGTACCAAAAAACCAAATATTTCATGGAAGACAACTGGAAGAGAGTTTGGGTGATGGCAGTCTGGCTTAGCATCTGCATCGCCCTTTTCACATGGAAATTCATGCAGTACAGGCACCGTGCGGTCTTTCATGTGATGGGTTACTGTGTATGTGTTGCCAAGGGTGGAGCAGAAACACTAAAGTTCAACATGGCACTCATTTTACTGCCGGTTTGTCGTAACACAATAACTTGGATCCGCAATAAGACTAGGCTTGGCCACGTCCTACCGTTTGATGATAATCTCAACTTCCATAAGGTACTCATTGACATTATGATTAGCAACTAATTAGGAAGCTTGAAAAACCCTTGCAAATTTTACTCATGTTGACAAGTTCAAATGTTCCACCATTACTTACAGGTAATTGCAGTGGGAATAACGATTGGTGTTGGATTACATGCAATTTCGCACTTGACATGTGATTTCCCACGTCTTTTACATGCATCTGATGAAGCATATGAGCCGATGAAACAATTTTTTGGTGATAAGAGGCCTGATAACTATTGGTGGTTTGTTAAAGGTACAGAGGGATGGACAGGTGTGGTGATGGTAGTTTTAATGGCCATTGCATTCACGCTTGCCACTCCTTGGTTTAGGCGTGGCCGAATTAAGCTTCCGGGTCCACTTAACCGGCTCACTGGTTTCAATGCATTTTGGTACTCACATCACCTCTTTGTGATTGTCTACATTTTGCTCGTTATTCATGGGATCTTTCTCTATCTCTCCCACAAGTGGTACAAGAAGACGGTAATCACACAAATCCTATCTTCAAGAAATTATAATGCTTCTTATTAGTGTAACAAGCTTGATAACATATTATCCTCTTTGTGTAACAGACTTGGATGTATCTAGCAATACCGGTGACCTTATATGCCGGTGAGCGGTTAAAAAGAGCACTAAGGTCGAGTGTGAGGCCAGTCAAGATCCTGAAAGTAGCCGTGTATCCTGGTAATGTGCTAACCCTGCACATGTCAAAACCACAAGGATTCCGATACCGTAGTGGCCAGTATATCTTTGTTAACTGTGCCGACGTCTCTCCTTTCCAATGGTACATTTCTTCCCTTCTTTATAATTTTGAGTCATTAGCATGTCCAGAAGTCGCACAATTCAGTTATTGTTAACGTTAATAGCAGTATTTTCTTTGACGACACAAATGGAAATTGAATATAGTAGTTAACTGCTCATTTTTGTTTAAGTAGTACTGTATCTGTTTACGACCTAAGTAATTATATGTTCCATGTATATTGAAAGTGCAATTATTGGATGCCATATACTTCTCTGTATAAAAATAAAGTATTTGTTTACCGCGTTAATTACTATTGATCAATATGGTGTTAATTTGTCAACAATGTTAAATTAATGTGAAACAGGCATCCTTTCTCTATCACCTCTGCACCACAGGATGATTACGTCAGTGTTCATATAAGAACATTGGGAGACTGGACAAGGGAGCTCAAAAATGTGTTCTCCAAGGTAACTCACAGTTACAAAAAATTTAACAGCCTACTAACCTGGGATTGGTTTCACTTTAATCCTAGATAATGTTCAATTTTACTTCTTTTTTTGAAAGAGATGTTAAATTATACTTTAATCCAAGATTTGGTTAAAAGAAGGATTAGAGATCTGATATTAGTGGGTTTGGTTGTTATTAGGTGTGCGAGCCACCGTCTGATGGAAAGAGTGGTCTTTTGAGAGCAGATTATGATAGAGACAGCCGCAGTTCCATTCCCAAGTAAGTTGAATTACAGCAAAAAGTCTAGTCTGTTCTCCTCTTTTCCACCTTTTATATCTTACTTTTCTTTAGTGCTCCAGTCTGGTTGAGGTTTAGGAGTTGTTTTAATTATCTAACGTTCATTTTCAACAAATTTCAAGGACCTATTGGTCCAAATGCAGTCAAACAGATGTGTTTGAATATACCAAACTCGTGTGGTCAATATGTAGCAGTCGCATGCTCTGCTATTTTAAATTAGCAGTTGAAAAGTGTTTCATTTTATCGTTATTTAATAACAATCTAAAAGCATCACAAAATTTCCTACTTTTCTCTGTTCTAGAGACAACAGGAGGTGGTCAAATGATGTTTTCAAAGAGTGTTTCACAAGGGAAAAAAAAAACTGAAAATTAGAAGCCAATTTTCAATTTTTTAAAACGAACAAAATTGGTAGAGATTGAACAAGACTTGAGACTGCTTGTGGGGCCTAGTTGAGTTGCTTAGATGGATAAGATTACATATTGATAGATAGCCAACTATTTCTGAAAATCTACATGACACAACAAAAGAGTTTCTTTCTCTATGTTTGGGTCTTTGGATTTTGATTCCTATCCATCCTGTCTCTTTCTCATGGTTAGAGTTGTTCCCTTGGTAATTACTTCCTTTGAATTTCTCTGTCTTGTCTCTTGTTATCGAGTTGCTCTACAGAATCTGCTTTGTCTTTTCAAAAAAGCAAACGTGTAAAGGTTTTTATAATATACTTGTGAAAAATGATTTGATGTACCTATTTTATATAATATACTCGTCTTTTTTTACCAAGTGAAAATTCGTGGTCTGTTTAAAATCTGTGTGATGCTTTGTCTATCTCCACTGTCCCTCTGCTTTTAGCTGTTCTTCTAAATTATAATTTATTAATTTTTTTTAAATCGCAATTATTTACATTTCTAACCTGTTGACAACATCGTAACCTGGTTGGTACAGTTTTCCACGTATATTGATAGACGGACCCTATGGTGCACCAGCACAGGACTATAAGCAATACGAAGTAGTGCTTCTAGTAGGCTTAGGCATTGGCGCTACACCTTTCATCTCCATTATAAAGGACATAATCAATAATATCGGGAAACTTGACTCTCTCTCAACTGACGACCTCGAGTCAGCCCAACAAAACCCGAGTTACAACCCAAACAGATCCAGTTCCACCTTCAACACAAGGCGTGCATATTTTTACTGGGTGACAAGAGAGCAAGGGTCATTTGAGTGGTTCAGAGGTGTAATGAATGATGTGGCGGAGGCAGATAAAAACAGAGTTATAGAATTGCATAATTATTGTACGAGTGTGTATGAGGAGGGAGATGCACGCTCTGCTCTGATTGCCATGTTGCAACAGTTGAATCATGCCAAGAATGGGGTCGATGTTGTTTCAGGGACCAGAGTCAAGACACATTTTGCCAGACCCAACTGGAGAAGTGTGTACAAACGAATTGCACTTAATCACCGAGACAAGCGCGTTGGTGAGTTCTTTGTTTATTGCTTCTACATTTCACTGTTTGCTTGCATATTTTTCTCTTGTCAAAAGTGGAAAACAGACTGATGTTTGCATGAGTTCCAACCACCTTACATTATTCAATGTTGAATTTGTACGGTCTTACCAAATACCAACCATGACATGAGCTAGTTGTGGCAGATTGATTATTCTTCTAGATATATTCAACAAAAACATAGTTCATATTTGACTGAAATGAAATTTAAAGCTTTCTCATTATACAGTTCACTTACCACGGACTTGTTAATTTATTATATATGTTTTGCTGGGGACCCATCTGATTGCTCCTGGCCCAACATTAAATCAATAGATTGACAATAATTTCCATGCAAAACTGGAGCAGCCATAGTTATGGAAGGAACATTTATGGGACTATAATGAAATACTTGCATATTTTGGCACCCACATAGTTTAATAAAAGGAACATTAAATTGAACATGTACGTGGACTTCAAAAAATTACTTTCATATTTGATATCGCACATTCGGTTGATGCTTTTATTTTGTGCCTTTTATATTATTGTTAGTGACTACTTGGTCAATAAAATAGGATATCTAATATCTTCATTATAACCATGAAATTATGAAAAAAAAAAAAGGTACCGCAGTGGATATGCTAATAATAGCCTGTGAGAGTGTGACATAGCTGAAAGCTACTCCCACTAGATTTGATTATTTGTAAATACAATTGTATCTTGAAGAAGGTATTACCAGAATTGCATGAAGAATACAGAATGGATCCAACTAATATTTGTTTACTCTTTGGGGATTAGATACGAGAAGGCTATCCAGCAAGAATATATCTTTGACACGTCGAAAGTACAACAAATTATTATATCCACTACATAATCTGGCCACCTGGGTTGCCGTTTAAAAGTTGTCATCTTACTTGTAATTTAAGTTGATTTTTAGGATGACTCCTCCACTTCTGTTCATGCGACCATTCTTCTAAATAGCACACTGATAAGATCTCATTTAACATTTATAAGATCCCTGTACTAACAAGGCAATTTTTTTGACATTCCAGGGGTATTCTATTGTGGGGCGCCAGTGCTGACCAAAGAGCTGCGTCAGCTAGCACAGGACTTTTCAAGGAAGACCACCACAAAATTTGAATTCCACAAAGAAAACTTCTGATATGCATCTTACAAACCAAACACTCCAAATTTATTAATTACTTAACACCACCCGCTCCTAGTATTTCATCCTTAGTACATGTACAGAAATTAGATAGTTTTGCTAGGTTAAGCAAGTCCCATTTGCAATACAACCATATATTACACCTTGAGCGCCAATCACCTAATTGTGAGGTAACATGTCAAATTTAGTGCTCGATGAGGACATACCTCTGTAACATTAAATTTTCCTCCTCAAAGTGCAACAAATAATATATACACGAGCGTGATATACTGACGTAGGATTTCTATTTTATAGGCCCAAAGGTTTGTGCTATGTTTTTTCCTTTGTTTATTCCCCTAGTGTTTCTATACAGCAACTGTAGTGAACTATTTATAGGTAATGTAATTGACAGTGAAGAGATAATGTAAATTTTGTATGGTTGTGCTTAATAAATGTAAACGGCTAGAACTATGGGCCCTTAGGTTTGTGGAGAAGGAATAAAATTTCATCGCGGCTTACGCGTTCCTTACACTTTTTGTCAGTCAATTATTTCCTTGAGGATATTATAAACATTGGTCTGTGCTTTTGTTTGTTTATATAGCTAACATAATGGTAAAAGATGTCCTTTATTTAGGTCCCCTGCTCAAATTCTAGCAACTAAAAAGTTGTTTGAATAAAAAATTTATAATAGTCATCTTAAGAATAGAAAAATTAAATTACTATGGCTCCAATCCTTTTACCAGAGTGATATAATCAAGTTTTGGATTTATATGGAAAAATATTAGCCACTTATCAATGCAAACCTTCTAGAGCACTGTAATGTATAAAATATCTGCTTAGAATGTGCTGAACAATGAACAGTCTAACACAAATTCTGGTAGCAATCAAATAAATTTTTTTTCCTTAGTATCTACAGTAACAAGAAGAAACTAAGCTACCTAGTAAGAGTTCAAGCTCATCAATTAGTTTGTAAGTTTAACCTCAAAATCAGTTAGATTGACTTTAATTGATGAATCAATACAACTTGACAACATCTGTCAAGAATTTGAAAAAATAAAAGACTTTAAATAATGAATTTTAACTGTCCAGATAGATCTATTTCACAAGTAATTGTTTTCATGTCAAATTTGTAAATTTTCAATTCATCAAGTATATAGTTAAGTTGTTCGAAAATGAAAAAAAAATTACATATTAAATAAACTTCTAAACCTTCATATTTATTTAACTTTATATTAAATGATCTCAAAATTTTGTAAATTTGAAATGTAAATACATTAGTTGTAAATTAGATCGGTTTCAACTGTTTAAATTTATCATTTATCGACGATATGACATACTTTGAAGTTAAATTCACGGACCACTTTAGTATGGTTAGGCTCATAGTAGCTTTGGTCGACAAAAAAAAATACCTTTGGATTGTGCTAGGTTAATGATATTCCACAATGACATCACTATATGTTGTTTCACTTGTAATTCAAATGTTCAGTCAAAGGTTAAAAATAGTGTTTAATTAACATTATTTACTAATCTAAACTCTTACTATAATAGCATAAAATTAACACTACTATTATTTTATTCATTATCTCCAACATTATTTAACTATATAATACAGACATCTACATTATTCGAATAACACAATATAATTATATAAACACATTTTTTTATACTATTCGAATCAGTACTCTTTTCGTACTATTTTAACACACTAATTAAAATTTAATCATTTTCATAAAATTTTATCGAGGTCAAGAATTTCATATATTCTTATGGGTTATGGTAAAAAGGAAGGTGAATTGACAGGGTCTATGACAAATTATCTGTCTTCCTAGGATATAAAACAACATAAAAGATGAAAGGCAAAGTGAGCGGGACCAACAACGCATTATGAGTTATGACGCCCTACCATCGTGTTGCAACTGGTCCCGTTTCGCAACAATCAAGCAACGAAATCAACGAATCATGGTTTCCTGCGCGTAAATATAAGCAGTCTATAGTGGTGTGTCCTCACGGTCCACTGGCATTTGACAGATTGCGTATGAGTTACGACTGCGTGATGTAAATAAATAGCATGATTTAATACAGAGTTATTTTTTCATGAAGTTTAAAATTAAATCTTATATTACAGAAATATGGTTTTTCATTTAAAATGCTGTATGTTCAAAATTTATTATTCTAAAAATAAGATGAAGAATTTTGATACTCATCTCATACAAAAAAATAAAATAAAATACAGCACATAAATATAATTTATATAGTGCATATATTATGTCTACAAAATAAAATGAGATTTAATGTATTTTCCATCGTTCATTAAATGATTGAATTTTTCAATAGTTTGAAATTAATAAATATTAATGTATCATCAAATGATACCTAATTTACTATGCATCAATAGTTTGAAATTAATAAATATTAATGTATCATCAAATGATACCTAATTTACTATATCATCATCATATAATTTACTATGCATTGCGCACATCGCTCCGTACTATAGATCTATATTTTCATTTTTAAAGTTCAAACAGTAGATCAAAAGCGCTCAACATGATATCCATATAAGAATGTACTTAATTGAATGCCAAAATTTACATTTTTTAGATTATTTTCACTATTGTTTTAGAGAGGTAGAAAATCTCTTGATCTAAAGATTCTAGACCATCCGAAAGTGTGATTTTCTATCTAAAAATTAGCATCTTTTTTTTTAAAAAAAGTAAAATTTGGCATCCAACTGCATTTTGACTTGGAGATTACGTTCAATTTGTTTGGATTAACTATTTGAATTTTAAAAATGAAAATATATTTTCATAGTATGAACCGATGTGCGCTATGGATAGTACTATAGTCTCACTCTAAAAAATATTAATAAATTATCAAGATAAGTAATTGTCAAAGTGTGTTGCTTGTACGGTAGTTAAGAAAGTGCATCGTATTAAATACTCTACACGAAATACATAAATTTCAAATTACTTTTTGTTATACTTATATGTTGTTGACTTTGCCAATTCGGATATGACTTGTAGAGAAAATGTTTAAAAAAAAATTCGAACTTTTTGGGGTTCGTTATTAAAATGTCACAAAAATTATGTTTGCAAAGTTAAAATGTAAGCAATTAAGATTCTTTTAATTTGAACAGTATCTCGTATCACAATATTTTTATAAATTTCATCTTATACTAACGAATATAATTATTTGTAGGGCTAATTTGTACTGCCAAAATAAGATACTTATAATTGTCTATGTTTATTAGCGCAATAAATTGAAGAACACGGAGTATAAAATCAAGCAGATCAGACCAATAAAGATAAACATGTTATTTTGTGGTCCTGAATTTAACATATTACTTTATTGGTCAACTACTTGTCAGTTGCTGACAAGATTTAAAAAAAAACTTTATTGGTTGTGAATCATACCCTATAATTATATTTGTTTTAAATTTAATAAATTTACATAATTTTTTATGGGCATGTTCGGCAAAGTAGTGCAATAAAAAAAGTGATATAAAGTAGAATTACAAATAAGTTTCTATTCACACTATTTTGATTGTGTTCGGTTGAAAGTGGAAAAATAGAAGAGTGTCGGTAAATGAGTAAATTTCATTACTTGATAAAGTCCAATTTCTCTATTTCACCATCACCATAAACTAGAATATTAGTTCATCCACGAATAGAAGTGAAATCTGCATGTAAAAAATTGAAATTTAACCGTAAAAGTTCAAATTCAATTCCACTTTTTTCATTTCCAGAATTTCACTCAATTCTTTACTTGTTTTTTACTTATTCAGCTGGAATAAAACCTATATTTCAATCTATTTATTTATTTTTCCTCTCCAGCCAAAGATGCCCATAGGAAATCATAAAGAAAACCTCAAGTTAAAACACACACACTTCGATCTCATATCCAGATCTTTAGATAGCCTTTATTTTATTGCTATATCTGGTATATACATGGTTGGCTCCGCGGGAAGAAACCATCTCTGTAACTGTTAAGTTTTGTTCGTTAGTCATGTTGTACATCAATAAACTCTGGAGGCTTCGACTATATAGAAACATCTCATGTGGTTTTGTATCCGCTGTGGTACATTGTTAAGAACAAACTCGTCCCAATTGGACAAAGGAAATAATTGCAGTTTTAAACTTATTTCTAAAATTCTTACTCATAGGTTAGCACATAATATGAATAGGCTCATAGATGATAGTCAATCTGCTTTCCTACATAATAGATACATACTTGACAATGTGGTATTGGGACAGAAAATCATCAATTATAGTAAACATCACAATCAACGAGTAGTTATTAAAGTTGATTTTGCAAAAACATATGACAAAATACATTGGGATACTTTTTAGAAGTTCTCAAAAGTAGAGGATTTGGTCATAGGTGGATTCTTTGGATAGAAAAATGGTTATTAAGCTCTCAATCATGTATTAGTATTATGAAGATCTTACTCCTTACTTCTTTTGTAAAAGAGGAGTGAGACAGGGAGACTCTTTCTCCCTTCCTTTTTATTCTAGCTTCAGATACACTTTGCAAAATATTTGCTAAAGGTAGAGTAACCCAGGTAATAAGAGAATTAGGTCCTTTTGTTTTAATAATCAAAGCCTTACAAACTGTCAATTATGCAGATGATAACATTTTATTTTTAGAAGCTCACCAAGCAGTAGTAGAGGTTGCTTGGTGGACTATGCAAGCTTTTGAAGCAGTCTCTGGTATAAAAGTTAACTTAGATAAAACTGAATTATACAGTATTAATACTGATAGAGTAGAAGACTTAGCACTTACTTTTAGATGTAAAACTGCATCTTTCCCTATTGAATATCTAGATTTACCACTTCATGATAAGAAACTTAGTGTTCAGGCTTTGAGGTTTCTAGTTGACAAGATTGAAAAAAAACTTCATAACTGGGAAGGACAATTACTGTTTTTAGGAGGTAGACAAACATTAATAAATTATGTTTTGTCAATTGTACCTTTATATGATTTTTCTCTTTATAGAGTTCTACATACAATTATCAAAGAAATAGATAGAATACGCTGTCGATTTTTGTGGCAAGGTACAGACAAGAGTAGGAAAAAATACTCACTGATTAACTAGTCAGCTATATACATGGCCAAAAAAATTGGGGGTTTAGGGATTCTAAACTTAAGACAAATGAACATTTTCTCCTCACCAAGTGGTGGTGGAAATTCAAAGACCCCACCTTTACCAGTAAATGGAAAATCCTGATCATATTCATATACTCTTCTGAACACAATACTGGGTTTTTCCCATTTTGGGCTACAATATTGAAACTAGAATCCTTAGAACACACTAGCATTACTTATATCCCTGGATACCAATCCACAGTAAGATTCTGGGAGGATATCTGGCATAGTAACTGTTCTTTAGCTACCTTATACCCACATTTATATGAAATATACTAGAATAAACAAGTGCTATTAATTGTTGTTATTAATTCTTAGGGGGTTGTATTAGCTTTAGAAGGACTATTACAGGAGTCAATCAACAAGAATGGGCAACTATATTACATGTAATTAGCACTATGTCTTTCACACATTCACATGATAAGATTTCATGGAGATGGGAACAATCAGGGAGATTTTTAGTTAGATCCTTATATAAAATCCTGAACTTTAAGGGGAACAAGCAGACAATCCTATGTAGTGGTGGACTCTACCAATCTCTTACAAAATACAAATATTTATGTGGCTAGCTTGTAAACATAAATTTCTGACTAAGGACATTCTTAGTACCAAAGGTTGGACGGGATCCACACAATGCCACTTTTGCACACACACTAAATTAGCTAATCACTTGTTTATTACATGCACTCTGGCTAAACAAATTTGGTTTTAGATGGGGAAAAGCCAACATTTTTTTAGAACTTGGTCAACCATAGAGGATGTTTTGACATTTACAGTGTCATTAAATAAATATGAAAAAATAGCATTCTTAATGACTTTTAGTGTCATTTGTTGGACATTTTGGAAACATAGGAATGAATTATTCTTCCAAAATACTCAACCAAAATCAGACCGAAATATCATATTTCTCATTGTTTCCATTCTTCATTATTGGCTAGGTGGCAAAAAGACCAAAAAGAAAACCCAAGAAGAGGCTCAGGATTGGATGCCTCGGAGGCTATTCCTCTTAGAGTTTGGCTGAGGGGATGATCAACTGGTTCCTTACCAGCCTAGGGACCCCCAGAAGGGCAGGACACAAACTGACTGTGACTGCAGATTTTGCACTTCAGAACTTGGATGCCTGACTATAGTATTATTTGTTTTAGTTAACTTCATAAACTTTTGTTAGTTCTTTGCAGATTAGCAAGAAGATCCAATATTCTGTTTAGATGAACAAGCTTATGTAATAGGTTTTAGTGTAGTTAGGGGTGTTCATCGGGGTTGGTTTATTTGATTTTTAACTGAACCGAATTTCTTTTATCCAAACGGTTCGATTTTTCAGTTTAATTGGTCCGGTTCGGTATAAATTTTGCTACTGTTCGGTTTTGTTAATTTGGTTCGGTTTATGATATCTAAAAACTGCAATAACCGAACCGACCGATTACGTAAAACCCTATTCCAAATTTGAATCGCCCCCTCTTCATTCGCGTTTCCCCCAACCGGCTAGCCCCTTTCTCCAAATCGCGTCTTCGCACCTTTACCCGGGTCAAATTGACGAACCCCTGCTCCCACCTAACCTACTGTCACTGCACCCTACCCTGGCCCCTGCTCATCCATCAAATCGCCGAACACACGATGTTACGCCACAGCACAAGTACAATTCATTCCTTGTTTACCTTCCCATCAAATTACCCCCTTTTCGATCTTCTTTTGCTAAATTGCTATCTCTGACTCTCTCTCTCTCTCTCTCTCTCGATTCAATACTTCAATTCAATCAATCAATTTCCCTCAGAGACTCTCTCCTGTGCTATTTTCTCCCCTCTTTTCTCTCTTATTTATTTATTTCTTTGAAAGGAATTTATCTCACATAACCTTATTTTATTTTATTTTGCTTTTCTTTCTAAATCTATTTGGTCCAACAAACCCTGCAAAAGCAGTCAGAGTCTTAGAGATAAGAAATTAGCAAAAAAAAATAATTTGTTGGATTTCTCTTCTCCGGTCAAAGTTTAGCCCTTTTAATTTGAATATTAAGTTTATTTCGACATGCTTTTTTGTTTAGGGTCATAAAAAATCAGTAAGCAAATATTGTTTCTCACTTTTTTGTTTCTATGTCAGGGTCAGAACTACAATTACAATGAAAGGAGAGACACTCGCAGCCTCGCTCGATGGCTTGAGTGCTGAACTCACGAGTGATTGGCTCTGAAACTATTAGTTCAAAAAAAGAGTCTTGCCTAGAACTTTAAATGAATAGAATTGTGTTGAATTTGAACTACAAATCGTAAAATATACTATACAGCATATTGCTTTTCATTGTTATTGTAAGTGATTTTTTATGATGGAAAATATTGGATTTACAATTTGAAGGAGCATTGCAATATTGGATTTTTTATCACGCTTCAAGCTTAAAGGAGCATTGCAATTCTGGCCTGACATCATTGGTTAAATAATTCTGGCCTGACATAATTGCTTAATAATTTTTGCCATTTGGTTACATTCTTTGAGTGTGATTGATTTCTGATGGTCTATTTTCGGTATAGAATGAATATAGGTCCCTTGGTAGCCACTACCAAGTTTCTCAAAAAAGAATGCGTTATAGGCACAAATCAAGGTTGAAGTAGAGTAAACTTGCTGTGTGGCAATTTTGCAACACGAGGAGGTAATTAGGTAAATTCTGTTACTCAATTCTGGTTGTGAATTTAATCTTTATTCTGATTGCAATTAGATTATCAAATATAATCTCAACTTTTTAATGAGGAGGTAATTAGGCGCATGTGTTCTTTTCACTTTTAATTAGGCGCTGGGTACCTGCTGGAATCTTCTGGTACCTGATTGAGGAAATTCAAGGGATAAGAGAAGTGCTGGGCTTCTGGCGCATGTGCCTTTTTCACATTTTTTTGTTTGTTTTAGTTTATTGCAGACTTGCAGTAGGTTATATCTTATTTATTCAAATAGGAGGATAGTTGAAGAGGGTTATTATTTAGTATTAAACCATGATGTAAAGTAGTTGTTTTATCATTAATATATATTGGCAGCTGTTTGTGGATTTTTTGTGCTAATTTACAGTACCCATAAAAGTCAACTTGTGAATTTAACCTTTACATTGTCATAAAAGTCAACTTGTGAATTTAACCTTTACAGTGTGGTACATGTGATGCAGTGGTACAATGTTTCATATTATTGTTGAATTGATTGTTTACAGTATTAATCTCAACCTGTGAGCTGTAAATGCCTTGTTTTATAACAATCTCAACTAAATAATGGTTTGTTTGGTTTAACCGAAAAACCGAAATTTACTTTGGTTCGGTCTTAATTGGTTGCTATGTTTAGTTTGGTCGGTTCGGTTCTATTTTTGAAAACCGAATAAAACTTTGGTTTGCCTATTTTATTTCGGTTTTAACCGAACCAATGAACACCCCCAAGTGTAGTCAGTATTGCGAGCTTTGGATATTGCTCTCTAATATTTGTTTCTCGGTTTATGGTTGTAACTTAACTCTGTTTCTTAATGAAGCTGGGCTTAGGCCTTTTTACCAAAAAAAAAAAAATTGGGCAAAGGAAAACACGAGCCATGTTTTATTTTGATAGCTACAGTTATGAAATATATAATTATTAACTACAAAAATGTAATCAGTTTACTCCTAGGTGAATTCTTGGAAAAACCAGATTCCATTACTCCTAAGGTACGTTACCTTATGCATATTTGCTATTTACTTAGTTTTGACTCGGGAAATTATGCAAATAAAGGAACTTCCATTTTCAATAAGGTGTTTGGTCTGCCCGGACTGCCCCAATTAGTCTACAGTCACTCACTAAAGAATTTTGAGTTTGGATCCAGACTGTCGGGTCAAGATCCGGGCCAATCCAGCCTGAAAGAGAATTCACGAAGCCCCTTTAATATTCGTGCATATTTTGAGTTACTTTAGGGTAGAGTGTAAAAAATGTGTCATGCCGTGCCGTGGCGTGACTAACACGCCGTGACTTTGGTCTCGTGCCATGCCGTGTCGTGACCAAGTTAATTTTTCACGTACTGTGCCATGACCAAAATATCAAAGGATGGTCACGGCACGCGCATGGTCACGCCGTACCAAAACATGCCGTGACCAAACGTGACTTGCGTGACCATTTGATCATAATTTATGTTAGTTTATTCAAGATTCACCATTTGATCAATATCTAATGGTCCTAACTACAAGTGACTCGCGTGACCACGTGCCGTGCAGTGCCAAAGTTTCAAAAGATGATCACGACACGCAAAAGGTCACGGCACGAGACACGCGAGTCACGACACGTAACTGACACGCTGGCCGTTCTGTGATGGAGCCGGCTCCGCCGTCCCATTTTTCCCACTCTACTTTAGGGGATGCAAATTCCTCATTTGGTGTACACTTCAGTAACTAGTAAGGTTATTTAGAAGCTAGGAACCATCGCATTTGTTGAGTTTGTAATTTTAAAATGAGGAGGGTTCCAATGCACCATTATTTGGTGCACCTAACGTGCACCCAAAACGATTATGGTGCATTTTCAAAGTTCAAATAGTCGATTCGAACCTTCCAACGTGTTCTTCATATTAAAATGTGCTTGGAGACCAAATTTTACATTTTTTGGAAATTTTTTACTATTTTTTCAGAATTTTTGAAAGTACTAAATTTGTTGAATTTTTTACTATTCATCAAATTATTGTTTAGTACTTTCAAAAATTCTGAAAAAATAGTAAAAAATTTCCAAAAAATGTAAAATTTGGTCTCCAAGCACATTTTAATATGAAGAACACGTTGGAAGGTTCGAATCGACTATTTAAACTTTGAAAATGCGCCATAATCGTTTTGGGTGCACATTAGGTGCACCAAATAATGGTGCATTGGAACCCTCCTCTTTTAAAATTATGATAAAATATATAGCGCAGCCTCTGCCTTATTTTCAGTTAGGGAGAAGGATATTATTTTGGTTAAAATGCTGTATCAGTTCTATGGTTCAACAACAGTTAGCTTAAATGTGAGACTTCTTCAACCTTTTGTTAACATCCGAAGAGAATTCTGATTTCGAGTAGGATTAGAAGTAGTTCTGTTTCTGTCATGATCAAAGGATGTTAAGTCCATTTTCCTCAGAGCAAATTAGGTTTGTGAAAGTCAAGAATGTCAAGTTGTTTTTGGTTCAGATTAAGATGTTGTATTATTTGTTCATATGAGCATGTTATCTACTATTCAAGTAATCAAACTAGCAGCACTCCAGATTTCCACGGGTAATTCGTTATATAATTGCAATCCAATATATAAGAGGAATATGCCAAACCCCAAAATGAATTCCTATAGTTCAACTAAGATCATCAAAAACATAATAATACCAGAAACCTAGTTTAACTACCATTTCAACTGCTCCAGGTAAATGGGTGTTGCAGTTTCAAAAAACAGTCAAGCAGTGGCCGACCTCAAGAAGATGATAATGAAAGCATGCTCCCTGAAGCAATCCTAATTTCATTTATTAATATATTTATTTTGTAAAAGTGACTCCTAGACTTTGTTACTTAACAAACGCCAAATACAACACTACACGCGCAGAGTTCATTCCTACAACAAAATCTGCACAAACCTAAACCTCTGTACCAGTACCAAATTAAGACCTATTTATTTAATTCTATTCACATTCAGGCATTTGCTGAAATAACTCATAAGCAGCAAATGCAAAAAGAAAGAATCATCTTCCAACTGATCCTTTTTTTTTTTACTGGTAAATTATAAATTTTAGAACTACGATTTTAATCTAAACCTAAAGCTGGTCTGAACTCAACTGATAATTACCAAAATTTAAATAAAAATAACATTATCACTCTTTCTTCTTAAGTTCTTCTTCAGCCATCACAAAACCTGACGAGTACTTTTTAATTCTAAATGAAATAAGAATACTCGAACCGATACCAAGCATAGGGAATAAGTACGAAAACATACTCGACTTGCCAGAATCTGCGCCGGGGCCCAGCGCTAACCCAGCGAGGCTACCGATGGAAGTGTTTTGCAAAATCATGGGGAGGCAGCCGATAACAGTAGGAAGAAGAAAATCAACAAAGAAGCTGACTTGCGTGGCGGCCAATGCATAATTTATAACATAGGAAGGTAGAGGTGAAAAACGTGCAAGTAAGACAAACCGCCAACCGTCCTTTTCAACACCTCTGACAAGGATATTAAAGTACCTGTTGCTCTGGGCCCAATCCATTGCTGACTTGGAGCTCCGAAAGACCAACCTGAGGATGCAACGGGCAATTATGTCAATAAGAGCGAGAAGATAGCAGTTGTCAATTTGTTGCACATTACATATAACTAAAAGTTCAAGTGCAGTAGTCGTTAAATTTTCAATCACAAACCTTTATTATTGTTTAGAATCCTAATCTTTGAAATATAATAACACCATTTTTTATTAAGAGGAGATATAAAAACTCATGGTGTTTCAGATAAAGCTACAGATTTTTATCCTATTTTTTTCTCTTCTCTTCCTAAAATTCCATATTGCCTTTTTCAATTGTATACAGCAGTTGACCTATTATTTATTAACAGAATACAATTTATTATTTTTTTAAATGCAAGGGGGGTATGCAATACAATCCAGTTCATATTTTACCCGATTAGGCAACCTTAACAGTACATGGCCATTAGGCCCATTACTACTAAAAGAAAAGTAAAACCATCTAATTATTCTGAGAAAAAATTACGCCAATTTTTAAACAAACAAATCAGACCAACAAAAATTTTATCCAATCAATCCTTGATCTTGATAGATCCATAATAAAATATAAATTGCAAAACGAACCTTCCGATCCAGAAGGAGAGAGAGGCGCCGAGCAACTTGGCTGTAAACACACAGACAACACCAGGCACGAATCCGAACAGGAGCGAAGCACCCGCTTCGAAGAAGACGGCGTAGGGGAGGCACAGTGAGAGTGTCAGAGTGTGGGCCCCGACGTAAGCTGGTATGGCCCAAACACCGAGTTTCTCCTTCAGTTGTTCGAATCCGGCAATTAATCCCTCCTTTTCTAGGTATCCGTACTTGTTTCCCAATCCGACCATAAGAGAGATCAATGCGATGAGAAGAGCTAATTGCAGGAAACCCTTGATCATCGCCATTTTTGTTCCTTCTCTCTCTCTCTCGCGTGAATTTAACACTGAATTTGGAAAAGAGATCTGGTAAAAGGAATTTAGTCCGTCCTCTGAAGTAACTCAAATTTTTTAGGCCTAACAGATTATTATGGGCCAAACTAGGCCGATTATAATTATTTTGTCAAATTGAGCCTAACAGACTTGTATCCCGTCCAAAATTTCTTCCTTTGAAAGAGAAAGGCTTGGGTCCGATGCCCATCAGGCAGGATGCCACGTGGATTCGCGCTACTGGCATCCCCACTCGCGCTACAGGCATCCCCACTTGGGTAAGATTCCAACTGCTCTACAGCTGCTTAATTACTCCTCGCCGAGCAAAGCACACCAGTACACTCTCGTTGACCGCCACGAATCAGGCAGGATGCCACGTGGCAGTCCCTTCGCTATCCTCCTCCTCTTTGTCCTCTCCTCTTCCCTCGTACCTCGGCTACTGGCATCCCCACTCGGCAGTATGGTAATTTGAAATCAAATCTATTTAGTAGTTTCTTTGTTTCTTATCTGTAGGCGATAACTTCATTTTCGATTTTTCATTATTTTTCTCAAATTATACGCCAAATATTAATTTATAATATAGGTTTAGAATAATCCCCTGCATTGCAGTTGTGCAAATGATTCGAAGATGCACAATTTGTTGAAATTATGGTTGTTTTCTCTTGATGATACTGAAGTTAAATATTTCCTATCGTTATGTCTTCAGAGTTAGTTACATGCTGCCATGCTGGGTAGGTTTGAGCTTACTTTAATCTGGTATTATTTTTTCCTAAGGAGGAGGCTAGGATCTACTGGGACTTCTTCATTTATTATGGGATTACGAATTATTTATAGGAACAGTAATTGAATGTAGGTTTAGGACTAGTAGGTCCTTTTGTAAAATTTCTCTCTATATAGTAGAAACCGGCAGTTCGCTGCTCTTTGAAAAAAAGAAAGGAAAAATGGTTACCTTTTATAGTTTACAGTACTGATATATGTTAACACAGGCTTGTTCAGCGAAAAGAATACAGAGCCTCTTATCAAACAGAGCTCAGAGTTACTCTTATACTCAAAATTGTCGTTACCATAAGATTTGGAAGGTAGGTCAATTGAATCATTCTAATCCGAAAATTAGAGATCATATATATTGTTAGGATTTAACTTTTAATGTATTATTGAAGGATAAGAAATTGGTGATTCCGGTAAAGCAAGAAGTAGAGACTGAAGAGATGATAAGTGATGTTGTTGCGTTGAAGAAAGCGCTGAAGTTCTTTGATGCCAAGTTTTTCAATGATTCAAAAGTAATTATGCATAGTATATTCATATCTGATTTATCTAGCTACTCTGGTTTGGTATTTCAGGGTAATACAGAAATGTTCCTAAAAACCATTTTTTTGAGAAATAACTACATGCCTTCAATATTGCATTCTATTTTAGCTATTTTGTTCATATTTTATGCACTTTAACAAACAAAATGGCATGCTCATATGTTGAAAAGTATGTCGATCGACTTCTGAAAGTCTTAATCCAACAAAAAAGTAAAAATAGTCTGAAATTAATAACAGAAGTGAAATTGGGGAATAAAATGCATTAATTGTGAAGATCAAAAGGGTAAGAGCGTTAATTAATGATCATTCCTGGTATCTTCTTTCCTGCTTTTTTGGCTAGGTAAAGGAAATGGCAAAAGGTGCCGAGGAGTTCAACATACCAGCATTTAGAGAAAATAGAGAGCTGGTTGCTTCAGAAGACGGGGGCTTGAAGAATCCATCTGTTTTAGTTTTTGATTCTTCTTGGGGTGAGAATAAACAAAAGAACAATGCTTTTATACAAAATAAAGCATTGGATGCAAGTGAAAAATTTAATTATCCCTCTCATGGAGAAGTAAAGAGGCCAAGCAAGGATGAAGATATTGCTTTTATGACCGTAAGTTTTGTTTCTTTGTACATCTATTTTTCCTATCTAGCTAGTAATGCTTCAAATATGATGAGCGCACTCGCAGAATTTTTTTGAAATACCTCGTAAAACACAGGCAATAGTATGTATAATTCTGCAAAAAGGTTGAATGTGAGTTATGAAGTAGTCAGTGATGCTTGAAATAACACTATTTTGACATGATTTTCCTCTACGAAAAAAGTGGGTATTAAGGTAATTGAGATTCTTTATAAATATTCTCAATGGATAGCTACAAGTGATGTCTTTCATGCTTTGTAGGAACATATAACACGGTACTGCATGTATGATGTTGTTAAATCTTTCCTTTTTAACCTTTTATCTTTTATGTTAACTTTATAAATTGACAATGTGGCCAGGTTACTGAACTAGGAAAACTGCTTCAGACGAAGCAAATCACATCAGGTGAACTCACTGACATATATCTAAAGAGATTGAAGAGGTGGGCATGTTCTTTCTTTCTTTAACATATTTTGTCTGGTATTGAATAAGTAGAATTAAGCTATGATGCTATCAATAGTACTGATCGGCTAGTGCCGCAGCTCCCGATCTGTATTTTGGCGTTCTGATCAGCCAACCCAATCAGCTCAACGTGATCTACATATTAAATCTCATTGGAAACCGAATTATATATTTTTTAGATTTTCTTATTATGTAGTTTAATAGGAGAAGAACTATTGATTTTGAAAAATTCTAGACCATCCAGTAGCACCTCTTTTTCCCTAGTCCAAAAGGTACTGAAAAAAAGTCTAAAAAATAGAATTTGGTGTTCAACAAGATCTTAACATGTTCATTACCTTATTGCCGATTGGACCTCCAAAATAGGGATTTGAAGCAGTAGCTGTGTATAGCCTAACTCGAATAAGTAGCCAGATAAATGAATGAAACCATCTTGTGATTGTTAAAGGTATAATCCCGTGCTTGAAGCTGTTATCACTTTAACTGAAGAGCTTGCGTATGAACAAGCAAAACAAGCAGATGAGTTGCTTGCCAAAGGGAATTACCTTGGTACTTGACCATTTTTCTCCGCTTTTATAATAAAAGAGCTTCTTGCATTGTGTGTAAATATGTTATAATAAGTAAAATAAATAGGGCCTCTGCATGGAATACCGTATGGATTAAAGGACATAATAGCGGTGCCACATTATCGTACCACCTGGGGTTCGACCACTTTCAAAGATCAAGTTCTGGACACTGAAGCTTGGGTTTATAAAAAGTAATGTTCCTATCATTATATGTATGTCATGTCATACCGATATCCTTTGATTATGTATTGTATTCTCAATTTTAATGGGTATGGTTCCAGACTGAAAGCAGCAGGGGCAGTACTCGTAGCTAAGCTTGTATCAGGCTCACTTGCATATGATGACATTTGGTTTGGAGGAAGAACGCGTAATCCTTGGAATATTTTAGAGTTTACAACGGGCTCTTCAGCTGGGCCTGCTGCTTCCACCTCTGCAGGTTATTCTTTTTTTTTTTAATTCTTCCACAGCTAAAAAGTGTTTATTTGTAAATACCTGTGTTTTGGTGTATGATAGGGTTGGTACCATTTGCAATTGGATCAGAAACGGCAGGATCACTGACATATCCAGCCGCTCGGTGTGGGGTCACTTGTTTGCGGCCAACTTTTGGCACAGTTGCCCGTACCGGTGTTATGAGCATTTCTGAAAGCTTGGTACCTCCATTCTTCTTAATTTTTTTTCCCATTGATTAAAAGCTTATTGAACTTTGTCCTACCAAATCTCAGTTCGTATTAAATCTTCCTACTATGTCGTAATAATGATAGGATAAGCTGGGGCCCATGTGCAGAAGTGCCAGCGACTGCGCAATTCTAATAGACACAATTCGTGGAAAAGATGAAAATGACCTCTCTTCTCGTAATGTAGCCTTACAGGACCCATTTCAAGTTGAGATCTCAAAACTCACCGTTGGTTATCTTGAAAGTGCTGAGATGAAGGTTTGAATGCAATGATGTATATTACCTTTCCAAATCAATTAGTCCTGGAAATGGGCCCCACACTAATGAGTTTATGATCTTAGGTTGTTGATGTTTTATCGTCCAAGGGGGTGAAGATAGTGCCATTCAAGTTGAACTACACAGTGGGGTCAGTACAGTCCATTTTGAATATAACAATGGATGTGGATATGCTGGCCCACTTTGACAGGTGGCAGCGTGAGGGGCTTGACAATCAGTTTGAGGCCCAAGATCAGTGGCCAGTTGAGCTTCGACGAGCTCGCCTTGTACCAGCTGTAGATTACATACAGGTAACTTTCATGTGTAAAATGATAAAACAAAAGTAAATTGAAGAATTCAAAAATATGCCATGAGTTTTGGCTTTGTTAAATTTTTCTCTCTAGGGCTTCTTCATTTTTACATAATTACTAAGGTTTCTTAAATTAGAGGTAGGGTTTCATTTCCATAAAGAGGTTGTATTTTAAGTTGGCTCGCCATGCCTTGTTACAACCCCCCTTCCTTTTTCCTGGCTTGGGACAAGCTGTGTAGAAGCTACACAAGTGGAGTTGTCTCTTAAATTAGAGAATACTTAAAAAAACACAATTACACCTGATTTAAGGAGAGTATCGGATTCAGAAAGTTCATTAACTTTGTTGTAGGCACAAAGAGCAAGAGGCAAATTGATAAGGGAAGTCAAGGATAACTTCAGAGAGATTGATGCTTTCATTGGGAATGCAACTGACTGGGAGCTGGTATGTCTCGGCAATTTAGTCGGGTTACCAGTTGTGGTGGTTCCCACCGGATTCAAACCTGTCAAAGACCTGCCTGAAGGTGGCACCAACCGGAGAACAACAATAACTACTGGGATATATGCCCCTCCCGACCATGACCACATTGTAAGTTTTTATTTGCTGACTTTGCAACATAAATAATTCCTTGTCGTAGAGATGTAAAATGCCCGTTCTTTCTTGTTAATTGCGAATTCCTTCCTAACTAATATTCAGCACAATTAATTGCTCACTACATTTTGTTGATTAATAGCACAGGCACTGCCGATAAAAATCTACTGCAAGTGAAAAGTTTGTATGTAGAAACAATGGAAGTGAAGTGAATATTGTTTTGCATGGTTATTATTTAACGTTCAATTAGACAGCGATCTGATTTGACTCTATGGGTTTCCCTTTTGTTTGAACTTTGTAAGGGGATATTGTTTGTGACTTCAAGCTGTTTATTGTGCTCCTCTTTTATTTGCCAGGCTTTAGCACTTGCCATGGCATACCAGTCCGTCACCAACCATCACAAGCAACGGCCACCAGTAGATGATGTGGGTCCCGGCGACCAGGTCCCTTCTTCATCTGAGAAATTCCAAATGTGTTGCTAATTTTGCAGTCTGCCCAGAAAAAATTTTGATGCTTAAAGCATTACTTTTAGCTTTTCTATTAAAACTCCTTGTCTGATCATAGTCTTATTTCAAAGGTGAATTCAATTCAATGGGCTTCCCTTTTCTAAGTTTATCTAGATAATTCATAGGAGGAGAGAAAATAGTTATTGAGTAGTTAGCATTACTTGAAACAAATCTTTCTCTTTCTGTATACATATTCCACATGAGGTATCTATCATCTAGGTACTTCTAATGGGGGCATTATTTCAAGAAAATGACTTGTGCAATCTCTTTCTCAAAACTAATGGTCCATTCTTGGCCGATTGAGATTCACTCATTCTATCAGTCAAGAAGTTAAACAAAGATAGCGACGCTGTTTGTTGACGTCTCTAAGATCACAAATTAGACTCTTTAAGGAGGTGCTTGACTGATACAACTGTGACTTTGACCCGGGGATAGGTACTTGGTTTATTTTCTGGAAGAGGAAATAAATTATTGCTGATTGCTGAACATAGGGATGATTATGGGAGAAATGAACCAAGCTCTTGTTTGGTACATTATTACGCTCTGTAACTATTCCATTTTCATTATTTCTAGACAGGCCTCATAATGATCTATCTCTATAACTTGGCAATCAAAAATTGAGCGTTCTGAATACCATGATTTCTAATGACTGTAGTTATTTGATTCTCTCTTTTACTGGAACCAAGGTTCACTAGGTTTTAAGTTTTACGGTAAAAACCAATCAGACCTGAATCTGATCTGTCTAATTTCAATCAAACGGTTAAGATTCAATAACACCATCACCGTACAGTCATCAGAATGGCAGTAAATTTGAATTCAACCTTGAGGTACTAAGAAGATTCTAGATTGTAAATGAGTCGAGTGTTCGATCACCAACCATAACAAAAAATGAGTAGAGACGTAGAACATTAGAAAAATACAACCTCTTTGGACCAGTGATGTTTTCATGGAGGTGCCGTCTAACTTAGCTTCTAGAATCTAGAGAAATATACAACACTAGAGTCAATAACATACGTAAAACATTGTATAGTGACCAGATAAAATATGTAGCACTAAGACCTTATCTTTGTTGTATGTGTCAGCAATCAACATTTCAACTATGACCCTAATAAAAAAAAAAGATTAATATTAAGCTCAAATAAAAATTTAAATTAGATTTTAAAGAAAGGGGAAATGTTTTTTAATGGGATAAGTAATTTTCAGGTTTTGATGAGAAAATAGACAATTTAAAATGTTTTCATGGATATGCCAACAATTATCCCAAAAAAAAAACGAAATATTGACCCAAATTATGGGTCCACCTCTTTTAATTGGAAAAAAGAATGCAGTAGGCATATGGTCCCATAATTTCATTAAACTGGGTTTTAACTCTAAGATATATAATGTTTTTAACACTTTTGGTGTAAGCAAAGTGAAGTAACTAAAAAGAAAAAGACAGCAAGGAGAAGAAAAGCAAAAGGGAAATTTAAAGAAAGAAGTCAAAGCACATGCTTTTGAACAAGGAAACATAGAGAGCGTGTGTTGTGTGTGCAACAACTGATTCTAGAACAGGTATGGTTAGGTTAAGACAGTTTGGCTAACCCATTGACTATTGACCAACTCTTAACCACTCTTTTAATCAAGCCTGAGACTACAAATTTTTTCATAGGTCGTGTGGTTCGCTTACAAGACGACACGTAGCATGCTGAATCGGACCCAATTTTTCTCCATTTACGAAACAGCATGAGATGTGATAACCTCTGCTACCATAGTATCCGTGCAAACTTTAAACTAATAGATTGTTAGCAGAGAAAATAATAATAATTAGTCTATCAACATATCAAAAAACCCTCTTGATCTGAATCAAGCACATGGAGCTGCTGCTCTGAAAGATTCTTACAGCATAAGCACATGTATTATTTTAATACTAATCATGTATGGTGCAGGAGACAACCGTGCAAACACCCGTTTCTGGATGTAATTTGAATATGATCCCTTTTCGGAATGTAATTTTGTACTTAAAGAATCTAACCTAATTTTTGTGCTTATCAACTTGGAGTTGAGAAGCTAGCCAACCAGATCTTCTATGTCACTAGTCCAATGGAGATCCCTGTAATGAGTTGGAAGTTCAAATGTAAACTGACCCGCTACACATTTTACCAATTGACAAATGCTAAGGCCTCGGTTTGGGTGAGAGTTTCCTTGAGACTTGCCAATATGTTTTGGTTGCCGCTTTGTTAAGGGACCAAACAGTGATTAAATAAAGAGAAATTGTGAATTGGAATTGGGATTAGATTGGAAAAGAATAAAAAGGAAAGCGCAAAAAAGAGTGAAGGAAAAGGGATAGATTCCTTTTGAGCAGGCCTAGGGTTTGGGACTGCCTTCCCTTCCCATGCAAGCTTGAGCTCATAACTGGGATCTTCTATGGTTTGGTTTTCTTTTTCTTTTTTCTTTTTGGATGGCGAATGGATTATATTTAAGCTCTATGTATGTATTTATCTTTTTAACAATTAATGTGTAGGTATAAACAAGGGGCGGAACTAGTAAATCTTGATAGGATGTTGAAATTTAAAATGCACAATGTGGTTAGTGAGATTTGAAATTAGCAAATATTTAATATTCTATGAGCTAGATTATTTAAAAAGTTCTTAAAAAAATTAATTATATTTTAATATACATAATTAAAATTTTAAAATTATAGACGATCCTGGTATAAACATCCATGTACAATTCATGTACAATTAGTCAATTAGTCTATAGGTATTGCGCATGAAGGGTGAGCGTTAACGAGTTTTTTAAATTTTCAGATGTCGAAAAATGTAATATTTTACTGTAAGTAGTAAAATAATGAGGAGAGTGGATTTATAAAATACGGCTTAAATTATTGTTGAAAAATCTCTACATTTATGTTGTTATGTAGTTAGGAAATTGTTTTTGCACTAAAAAAATGTCATAGCTAATAAACATGTACATTTTTTATGACATTTTAATGGGCTTAGGGTGTGTTTTTTATCTGATTTATTTGCTTTTTTAAAGTACAATTTTTAACTGATAATGTTTTACCATATCAAAAGTAGGTGATAATTTCCTTTTTAATATTGCTACCCCGTTAACAGGCCTTTATTTCTTTGAAATGAGAACGGAGTAGGTTCGATGCCCATCGGACCTACTTTAAGGTTCAACGAGCACGATGACCGTCCGATCTAATTTAAGATTTGTGCGCACGAAAATTGAAACATACACACACGAACTTTAAAGCACTCCGCACGAAATCAACGGTGATTAAACCCATCGAACCAAAGTAGGTCCGATGCCCATATATCGGACCTACTCTCAAGTGCTTTGAAATAGCATTTTTTATCCTTGAATTCCTAGTATTGGAATGTATTAAATTTATGACAACACCACAGAGGCACAGACTTTGTACAACAGGGTCTAGAAAGGGATTTCAAAAGATGCCACCTTGGGTATTGGGGTTGAAAATTTAGAACTACGCTTTTGAATAACTTTAATTGGACAGGGTTTTTTTGGAGTTTGGAGAAGACTATGACCTCTCTCTCTCTCTCTCTTCTCACTCTCTCTCTATCCGTGCCTTTTATTTGATTTATTTGAAACCCGGCTTCCTTTTAAATTAGCTCCAATTCCCGACATTTTTATTAATATCCAAAGTTTAATACAAATTATTAATTATACTCAGAATCGGACCA
Source organism: Carex littledalei (assembly GCA_011114355.1). Classification (NCBI taxonomy): domain Eukaryota; kingdom Viridiplantae; phylum Streptophyta; class Magnoliopsida; order Poales; family Cyperaceae; genus Carex; species Carex littledalei. The sequence goes on from CM022087.1 coordinate 5,109,555, forward strand.
ATTATCGAAAAATATCCAAGCCGGCCAGAAAATAGCCGGCTTAGTCCCTCCCTAAGCCGGCCATTTTCTAGCCGGCTTGGTACCTTTTTTTTTTTTTTTTTTTACCCGCATTTCACCCTATATATACCCCCATTTTCTCTCTCCTTCTCACAACTCTCTCATCTCACAACCGGATTTGAGCTCTTCTTTGAGGTAATTTTTTTTTATCTAATTTAATTTGTAATTTATTTATTTTAGGGTTTAGGATTTAGGGTTTAGGTGTTAGAATTTAGATTATATTGTTGTAATTTATTGTAATTAGCTAAGTTGACCAATATTTAGTGTATTTTGGTCATTTTGACCATAATTAGGCTGATTAAGTGTAATTTTACCAAAATTAGCACAGATGACCAATATTTAGGGTATTTTGGCCTTTTTTATCATAATTAGGCTCATTAAGCGTAATTTCACCGAAATTAGCACAGATAACCAATATTTAAAGTATTTTGGCCTTTTTTACCATAATTAGGCTAATTAAGCGTAATTTAGATTAATTAGCACAGTTGACCAATATTTAGGGTATTTTGGCCTTTTTTTACCATAATTAGGCTAATTAAGCGTAATTTAGTGTAATTAGCACAGTTGACCAATATTTAGGGTATTTTGGTTATTTTGACCATAATTAGGCTGATTAAGCGTAATTTTACCGAAATTAGCACAGATGACCAATATTTAGGGTATTTTGGCCTTTTTATCATAATTAGGCTCATTAAGCGTAATTTCACCGAAATTATGTTATTTTAGACATCAGGATGCCTAGAGCACGGCCTACCCCGCTTCCAGTAGTGGACGAGCCGATCAGTACCAGCAGCACGGAGCACATCAGTCATCTTCTGTGAATTCCCCACAGCGAGCACCGAGTCTCACTGGCTTCTCGTGAGGTACGTTCTTTTTCATAGATTTTCTTTAAATTTTGTTGGGTTTAAATTTTATTATGTTATCACCATGCGGATTACCTTTTTCAACGCAGGACACGGATCTTCTAGATGTGAAGTTGCGGTGCGTGCACATGAAGTACTACGATGTGATGGAGCCATACCTCGTCAACCTGGGTCTCTACCAGGTTGTGGACATCGTGCGGACCGAGAAAAGCATCATCAATGCTTCTCTCATTGCTGGACTGGTGGAGCGATGGCGTCCCGAGACGCACACGTTTCACATGTCGTTCGGAGAGATGACGGTGACTCTCCAGGATGTGAGTGCTCTCTGGGGTTTGCCTATCCGTGGCACACCCGTCGGCGACGTCTCTGACAGCACCAGATTCGCAGGTTATGTCGAGGAGTTGTTGGGAGCTGAGCCTTCCTATGTCATTGGGGAACATGGGAGGTCGAAGTTCCATTTGCGGATGACGAGGTTACGGCAGCACTTCATCGCGGGTCTCTCGGCAGATTCCACCGAGCTGGAGATTCAAAGGTAAAATTTATAACTTGTTTGTACTAATCAATTTATAATACGATGATTATATTAGAATTTTTATATGTTTTGTATTGCAAATATACACGGGGCTACGTGATGGACCTTTTTGGTTCTGTCATGTTTCCTGATTCCAGTGGTGACCAGATGCCGATGATGTATCTCCCGTTGCTGATGAACCTTGAGCGGCCGTCGACGTACAACCTTGAGCGGCCGTCGTACCATGCCGTCCACCCGTCGACGTACATTGGGTGGACGGCATGGTACGACGAGCATGGACGTCCGGTGCAGCCTCATGTATGTCATACTTCAGTATCTGTCAGGTTTTAATAAATCTCTTCATTCAGATCAAATTTAATAATTTATGTGTATGATTGCAGGGTCCAGCAGAGATGCCACCACAGCCACCACCTGCGGAGACCGATACTTCTGAGTACGAGTCCCTCTCGTGCAGTCTCCAGGACTTCGGGGTATTCGATGAGAGTTTCATGTCGGCACCGGTATGTCCCTGATATGGCACAGAGATGCCGCATGATGGAGAGGCTAGTGGTAGCGGGTCTCATACTCAGCCTGCCTTTTGGACTGGGTTTGCCGCATCTATCTTCGCTACACCTCCGCCAGTACCGACAGTCTCCACGGGCGATGCCAGATTGGATACTGCCGAGCAGATACTCAGGTCTGCCGATGCCCCAGATGAGCCCGAGAGAGACGGAGCCTGGCCGCGCTGGCACCGGGCGAACGCCGGAGTACCGCCTCAGCGATATTCCCCCTCTCCGTTTTAGTTGTATTTTTACTAGTTTTGTCCTATTTATATTTGATATACTATTTATGTTTGGTATATTTGGATTATCCTATATTTCGGTTCTTGTGTATGTGTGCTTTTATGGTACTATTTTTATATTTTACAGATCAAAATAAATTATCATGATAATGCTAAACAGAAAATATTACAACATTAAAATAGTAGCACAACATAAAATAATATAGCGTATTTCAATTAATATAGCGTATTGTAATGTAATGTAATGTAATTTAGCGTAATTTACCATAATATAGTGTTATTCAATATAATTTCAATTAATATAGCGTATTTTAGTATAAATATGCTAATTATATCAAAAGAAGTAATATAACAAAAAATTTAAACAAAAAATTTTAAATTTTCAGTGTTAAATTTCAATATTTTGATCTTCATAGTGTCTCTTTTTTTAAAAAAAAAAAAGTACCAAGCCGGCCAGAAAATGGCCGGCTTAGGGAGGGACTAAGCCGGCCATTTTCTGGCCGGCTTGGGTATTTTTCGATAATTGGTCCGATTCTGGGTATAATTAATAATTTGTATTAAACTTTGGATATTAATAAAAATGTCGGCTCCAATTCTTACACCGACGAGAGTCATATAATTCATGGTGAGTATTAAATTCTTGGGTCCGCCTAGCTCTCTCCCGTGAACAATCCCCCGTTTCATCCCCCGTCAAAAGTAGTTAGTTAGTTAGAATTTATAACTGTCAGTGTATTTTAGGAATTTGCAGAAGTATTCATATGTAGCACAACTAGTATTCATCCATCTATATGAAGGTATTCACATTTGCAATAGAAACATATTTGGATATATTACAACAATAAAGTAGGGGACAAACAACACGTGTGGGGAACCGCACAACTGTCAGAGCATTAATTATGTGGGGGACCGCACAACTGTCAGAGCATTAATTTCTAACTACCTTCAGCTCATTTTAAAAATTTGCAAAAAAAGTATTCATCTGTAACACAACTAGCATTCATCCATCTATATAAATGTATTCATCCTTGCAATAGAAGCATATTTGGACACATCAATCACCCATCTTTTACACGTTTTTAGAGGTGGGTTTTTTTTTCTCCGTTCAATCTAACCAATATTTCTGACGATCTGTGAGGAATTTTGCAAATCTAAAACCACGAATGTCTTCTAAATAATTTTCTCTTTCAAATGAGATCCATGATGACATACTTTTGAGTTGTCCGTTGCACAAGTATTCACACCTCGTCATGCAAGTATTCATCCCGCATTAAGCAAGTATTCATCCTCATCGTGTAAGTGTAAATAGTTAATGTACCAAGAGTATTACATGTTTTTAGAGGTGGGTTTTTTTTCTCCGTTCAATCTAACCAATATTTCTGACGATCTGTGAGGAATTTTGCAAATCTAAAACTACGAATGTCTTCTAAATAATTTTCTCTTTCAAATGAGATACATGATGACATACTTTTGAGTTGTCCGTTGCACAAGCATTCACACCTCGTCATGCAAGTATTCATCCCGCATTAAGCAAGTATTCATCCTCATCGTGTAAGTGTAAATAGTTAATGTGCATACCAAACAAATAAAAAGTATTCATCCATAAGATATCAATTATCCATACATATAAGTTAAAGTATTTATGCCTAAGATATTAAGTATTCATCCATAAACGTTGAAGTATTCATCTCTAAAAGGTAGTTAGAATTTTGAAAGAGGAAAGAAATAAATAGAGAAAAGGTAGTTAGTTAGAAAAGGTAGTTAGAATTTTGAAAGTTAGTTAGAAAAGGTAGTTAGTTAGTTGGGGGATGGATAGATGGGGGAACATATAATTACCCTAAATTCTTTGGAAATTTCATCTCTGCTTTGTTATTTGGTGAGTAGTTAATTTAATTGCCTTTTTTGCCAATAGATTGTATGTAATGGTATTTGAAAATAAATTCTTAACTTGGAGCTCACATCTGGCTTGATTTTCCTTTTTTTCGACATGGTAAAATAGCAAAAATTACATTAGAGAAATTATTTTGCAATGTAAACATATATTCCATAAAAATGGTTGAAAATCAAGTATTCTCAATACTTTTTTTTTTCTACTATTATCACATGTCATTTGATTTTAATCACGTCTAACAATCTATCATTCTTGTTAGTGAAAAATATCAACAATAAAAACTATACATTTTTAATGAAACAAACTGTAAAATGTTGAATGCTAAAAACATAAATTACGATATTTTTTTGTAATAGAAAATGTCATAGAAAATAGACGTATGAATTCCTTCCATCCATATGACAAGTCCGCTAATGAGAGGATTGGATTCTCTCGGTTTCTCATGCTTTATCATACTCTTTTGCATCAATTAAAATTATGAATTTTCAACCGAACGGTTAAAAAAATATTGTAGTGTGCAAACTATGCAGGGTAAACAATTGATAACTATAATTTATTCGATATTTTTGCATATTTGATCATGTAAAATTGTATTAACTACCACAAATTTAGTAATAAAATTATTCTAATATTTTAAACGCATATATGCTCATTTTCTAGTTTCTAAACAAGTTGAGTCTTTATTTCAAAATGTATGTCTCATCTTTACTAGCAAAATAAGTTCAATATATTCTTTAATCTGTGAAGGTTAATTCAATTTTTTGGATGTAAATTTTTATTTTCGGAATGTAACCCAAAAAACCAATTTTAGTACAATATTAAACAGTGTTATAAGAACAGAAGAACGTAATCCAACTACTAACTCAAGAGGTAATTAGTTACTACTTAAAGCAAATAAATGGAATAAAAATAAATTGCAAATATAAAGAAGTAAAGAACAGCGATTTATATGCAATGCCCTTACTAACTAACCTAAAATTAAAAATCGAGGGACAAAGAAGAAACATATAGAGCAAAGCAAATTTATGTTTACACATATCTTAATGCTACAACTGAAGGTCCAACATTTTTTTATGAAAAATTGATGGGTTTAAAAATTCTTACTTTGCTTGAAAAATTAAAGTCAAATTTTGAACATTTCTTAACTAGCATAATTACCAACTAAATTGACTTCTTAATTCAAACATATCATAAATTGAGTTGACCTACGTTGAAAAGTAGCAAACCAAACAACAGAAAATGGCAACGGAGGACACCTCCATTTGAAAAAAATGGAGAGGATAAAATTGGTTTCTTTCCAAATAATAAATAAACTGGGCTCACGACCTCGTAGGCAAACCCCTCGTGCAAAGCAAAAGAGAGATGGTGATGTCAGGCAAGGCTTCTCATCTGGGTATTACTCTCTTTTTAGTTTTAAGAGCCTGTCCAGTGTTGCTGTCTGCTCTCTCTCTCTCTCTCTCTCTCTGAAACCAGTCAAACCAGTAAGCCAACTACCATTTTCGGTTCACCGAACCCTCCAGTTTTATACAATGTACATCACCGCTAAAGGAGTAATGGAATGTTCTGCGGTTGTTGAAATGGAGATCAAGCATTGCTCTCGTAATTTGAATTAGAATTAGAATTAGAATTAGACATTTAGACCTACCAAACCATTTTGACGACAATGCATGGACTCAGCTTGACCAGAGAAATTATATTGGTGGCTTCTTTTAAAATTAAATATCACTACAGGGTTCCTTAATAAAACTTATATGTTATATCTATCATCTATGTGTTTATTAAAGACAGCAGAAAGAAAAATAATATCAATGTGTTTCTTAATATAATCTTTTTTTTAACAAGGTAGGAACTACCAAGGATATATTAAAATTGATTATAACATCCTTCTTATTATAATCAATTTTTAACATTGTTATGTTTTGAGAATCAGTCTTTGGACTAGTGGCAAAGACAATGCTCTCCGTGTGAGAAGTCGCAGGTTCGAAATTCAGATGGAGGATCTCTTGTAGATATTAACAGTTGGGTGGCTTGACCTCCAACTTTACTAAAAAAACAATATTGTTTCGTTTCTTTTTTTTTCTTAACAATTTTCAATTTATTTATACATAATTTAGATATCACGCAAAAGTTGAACTAAATTTGTGAAAAACAAATGAAAAAAGGCTCGAGGGTTGAACAATAGAGTTTTACAAATGTGTTTCTTAATATAATCAATGTTAAACATTGTTCCGTTTCTTTTTTTCTTAACAATATTCGATTTTTTTATACATAATTTAGATATTAGGCAAAGGTTCGAACAAAAGTTGTGAAAAACAAATGAAAAAAGGCTCAAGGGTTGAACAATAGAGTTATATTTAATTGTGTTTGGTTGTCATAAAATTATACGGAATGAGATTTCAGGAGCATGAGCATCTACAAATTAATTGATATAAATTCATCCTCGAGAACACGCAAAAATATTATGAAAATATGCAAAAATGACTATTCAATTTTATTGTGAATATTATTATTAAAATGGAGCCGGATAATTGTTTCCAAATTCGTCTCTGACCTTCGTTGGCGGCTGAAACTGGTTCTTCATCGATTTGACTCGGTTTAAAGTCTTGACACGAGTACTTTAAAAAGTTATAGACAAAGATTTAAAGGCTTGACACGAATACTTAAAGGGTTGTAGACAGAAATTTAATGGCATGTGAAGCAAAAAAAATGACAAGTTAAGTGTTGTAGACAGAGGTTTAAAGGATTAACGCAAGTACTTTAAAAGATTGTAGACAGAGATTTAAAGGCTTCAGAAAAAAAAATCATAAGTTACATGTAAGGTTTAAAGACTTAATACAAGTACTTTAAAGGGTCGTAGGCATAAGTTGAAAGGCTTGAGAAGCAAAATAAAAGAAAAAAAACTAATAAGTATGTAAGGTTTAAAGGTTTGACACGAGTATTTTAAAAGGTTATAGACAGAGGTTTAAAGACTCGACATGAGTACTTTAAAGGGTTGTAGGCAGAGGTTTAAAAACTTGCCGAATTTTTATTGTTACCACGGTCAAAAATCAGAATTAAATCGTTACCACCCCGCTGACTCTTTATTGAATACTACCACCCCGCTAACCCAGTTCGCGCACCAAACTGGCTGGTGCGCAGACTGGGTTGGCGCACAAACTTGGTGCGCCAACTGGGTTAGCGGAGCTCTCTTTTGGGGCTGAATGGATTTGGGTTTAAGGTTTAGGTTTAGAGTTTAGGGTTTAGAGCTGACTGGATTTTAGGATTTATTTTTATTTTTGCAACGGGTGTCTGAAAATCCTGTTTTATTTTTAACGATGTTCATTCATCAGACGCAAGGCAGCAGGCAGGTAAATAACGTAAAAACTAATGTATTAAATTGACGGCGGAAGAACTAAACAACAGAAAAACAAAACAACATAAGAACTAATATCAAAATAATATCGAAATAACATCCAAATAACAAGAACTAATACCGAAATAATATCCAAAAACATAAACTACAACAAGTAACTCTATTATATCTGCTCGAGGGTGTCTACGGCTTCTTCTCTCTCCTAAGTCTCTTACCCCGCCCCTCCTCTTGACGCTCTCTCTCCTCTAGCGATGTGTACTGTCGTGGTGGCTGTGGTGGGGTCTCCTCATGTATCTCCCCAAAAAGTGTCTCCTCGTGTGGTCCCTCATCTGCACCAGGTCCGAAAATAAACTCACGTGTATCTGCAGGGTACACGGGTCCATATGAGACAACCTGCTGGACAGCTGCTACACTGGACTATGGGAGTGACGTCTCCTGTGGGAGTGGCGTCTCCTGTGTGGGAAACGGAGGAGAGTCTACATCCTACGTGTAAGCCCCGTACTGAGAGCCCAAGTGAAACGTAAAATCTGCGGATGGGTCCGGCTCATCGTACTTATCTCCGCGGGGTATATCTCCCTGAAACAAATAGATAATTAGGTTTCACAATGAAGATGATTATAAAAATAATTACAAAAATATACGTATCGATGCAAGCCCAGCAGCCTCAAATGCGGCCTCAGCAGTCGCTGCCTCGTGTAGGTCTGAGAAATCCGGCTCTAGCGTGCTCATAGGCTCCGCAGAATCTGCGGAGTCCATGTCTTTCAAATCTTCATAGCGGGGAAGATCTGAAAGCCTGAGAACCCTCTCGAGCTGATCCTGGTACCCGGCGACGACGACAGGCGGTGCAGCCATACACAACCACTTCTTACCGAATGCCTTCCAGCCTCTTGTGACGGCGTATCTTGCGCTCCTAAGCACCTGCTTGATGTTCATGAGTGCCTGCGAATTAAAATAAATAAAATTAGTTCGAATTGCAAATGAATTTTCATAATTTTCTTAAACTAAAAAAATTAAAGACTTACAATCCGTGCAGCCGGGCCAGCGCAGGGAATGAAGCCATACTCGTCACTAACCGTGTCGCGTCGTACATGGAGCGGCTTCGTGTTCATCTCCGTGATCTGACCATGCAAGTACACCGTGAAGGCACAGTACTCCTGATACCAAATGCGATAGGTCTGATCGTATGTATCGAAAGCATACGACTGGAGCTCGTCAGGGATCCTGTCGCCCATCGCCTCAAGCCGAGTCACATAATCGGCGTGCACGGTCCGCCAATTCTTGCCGCTGGTAGTGGCCAGATCTTTGTGAAGCTCGTACCACTTGTCCTTGGAGATGGGATCCGGGACGGGAAAGGGCTGACGCATACCGAACTGACGCATCACCCGTCCAGGATAGTAATGCTCGACCATCTGGTAGAACACAAGTGGTACCTGCAAGTACATAAAAATAAATAATCCTACGTACGTAATAAATAAAAGTGATGCAAAATGGGAATACAATAATAATGCAAGGGTTACCTGAGCAAACCAGAACTGACGCTGCTGGAGGCATATATGAGGCAGGTCATGCAGGAAGGAGTGAGGGATAGCATCATCGTCATCAACATCGACACGCTCGTCGTACGGCCGCCAGCAGACGTGTCTGTCAGGAGTCATCTGCTCGAACTGACTCCGGAAGAAATCAACACCCATAGGTCTGCCGTGCGGGGTCAGGATGTACGTCTTCCTCGAGCACCACTTCTGCGCGTAAGCCGGGCATGTAATCCCGTCGGGCTGCCCCTAAGCTGGAGCCGACCTCTCACTCGTGGCTGTGGACGGCCGAACGGGAACCTCGTCCACGACCAATGCATCAGGAGACCAGCTGGATCGTAGAAATTGTGCTTGTTTGTCTATTTAGGTACAAGTGACAGTTAAAATTCTGGTTTTTTTTATGTAACCATTTAATTATTCAGATTTAATTTCAAAATAATTTATACCTGACATGCGGTGCACAAACCCCGATATAGACATGCCAATACCGCTGCACCCCAGTTCATCTGTTTCGGCTGGGCCAAGTCCCTCAGCCACTCAAGCAAACATCCAGGGACAGTAGCCCCCGATGAATCTGGGAACATCCAGCAAGCAAACATCTCCATGATGTAAGCCCGGGTCCACCGATCTACCGTCTCAGCATCAGCATCTGCGTCCAGGGCACCACTGTAAATTCGAACCAATTTAGTGAAAATTGCGAAAAATAGACATCAAATAATTAATTTTATAAAATAAATGTTACCTGAACCGCTCCCGCAACTGTGATAAACTGATGTCATTCTTCGAGTAGACGTACCCCTTCTTGGTCGCCCTCCGCTTCATCAACCCGTCTCTCAGCAGGTCGGTGACGAGCTGCGTGAAGTCTCCGTACTCCACACCCGTCACCGCCTCTCCGGTAATGGGCAGACCCCAGAGACAACTCACGTCCTGGAGAGACACCGTAATCTCTCCGACGGGCAAGTGAAAGGTGTGGGTCTCCGGTCGCCACCTCTCGACCAATGCAGATATAAGAGCGACATATGCATTTAAGTTACTGAGCTGTGACACATGCCACAGACCCAGCCTCTGCAATACGGGTGCAAATCAAGGGTCGTAGAGGATATTCATCTGGTTGTTCCTCGTCGACGTCAGAGTATGAGTCTGCATTTAATTTCAAAATAAACACAAATACAATTTATTATTTTATTCAAATGAAAATGTATATTATTTGCAAGTGGTATAGAGATGTAAACTTACATATGAGTTTCTAATCTTGTGCTCCTTGTAAGGGAACCAGCAAACGGGACTGATATACTCTGTCGTCAAATGCGGAAAGACGGTCCGAGCTAACACTACATCCAACTCCACATCATCATGAGGCAGACTGGTGTGCTTGGTGCCGCTGGATGACGTCATACTACAATTTGGTGCATTTCTAATCAAATTTGGTCTTAAGTACCTCAAATAGGGTACTTTAATAATTTACTAAAATAATTTAGCATAAAATACAACATAATATAGCTAAAAACAATTCTACTCTATTTGGACACCATTCTAATTATTTAATACAATTCTGTTTGAACACCATTCTAATTATTTAATACAATTCTACTATGTTTGGACATCATTCTAAATATGTAATACAATTCTACTATGTTTGGACACCATTCTAAATATTTAATACAATTCTACTCTATTTGGACATCATTCTAATTATTTAATACAATTCTACTCTATTTGGACACCATTCTAATTATTTAATACAATTTTACTCTGTTTGAATTTATTTTGAACACTATTCTAATTATTTATTACAATTCTACTCTATTTGGACACCATTCTAATTATTTATTACAATTCTACTCTATTTGGACACCATTCTAATTATTTATTACAATTCTACTCTATTTGAACCTATTTTGGACACCATTCTAATTATTTGGACCTATCTACTCTACAAATAAATAAATAAAAAAAGTAAAAAAAAAAACTTACTTTTTTACTGTGCTGCGTGCGCGGAGTGCGGAGTGCGGAGCAAAATGAGCTCTCCGCACCCTTATACGGTGAAAAGAGGCCTCCGCGAACCCAGTTGGCGCACCAAGCTTGTGCGCCAACCCAGTCCGCGCACGAGCTAATTTGGTGCGCGAACTGGGTTAGCGGGAGTGGTAGTATTCAATAAAGGGTCAGCGGGGTGGTAACGATTTAATTCCGATTTTTGGCCGTGGTAACAATAAAAAATTCGGAAAAACTTGACACGAGTACTTTAAGGGCTGTAGACATATGTTTAAAGGTTTGAGAATTAAAAACATTTATGGGCTTTTACTATAAAAAAAATAGCGAGACGAATATAACTTAAAAGTCAAAAGTATTTTTTTATGGATCTCATTTGAAAGAGAAAATCGAGTAGAAGATGTTCGTATTTTTAGATTCGGAAAATTCGTCACAAATAATCAGAAAAATGGACGAGAATGATCAAAGAAAAAAAAAGAGTGGGTGAAAGAAATTTTTATTTTTTGGCTTGGAAACATAAGTAGTTGAGAGCCGTACTACCCAGATTTCTGAATTTAAAGGCTTGTATACAGGGTTTAAAGGGTTGCGAGCAGCAAGTTAAAAGGTTGCAAACAAAGCTTTAAATGGTTGGACAGGGGCGTTGGACAGGGAGTATTGACTAGTTCGGAATTCACATCCTCTGAGATAGCTCACCATGTGTGTGACTTTTTGGGAAATCTCAACCGTTCAAATACATTTTGCACGAATCTCAAAGCACAAATAATACTGCCCCCTACGCTATCCCCGAATAGGGATTATACACATTATTCACGCATGCGATGAGATATCTCAGAGGATATGCACTCACTAGTTCGGAGGCGTGCTTGGGATTGGGTTTGGGGTGTAAAAAATAAAAAAATTATAATTTAGGGTTTAAAGGCTTGAATGAAAAATATTAAATCTGACATTCTAGAAGATCGAAGCACTCAGTGGGGCGCACTCGAGAATTTATTTGGAAAGACTGTTATCAAGCTCCTTAATTTTAATGTAATTATTTTTCATAATTTTTCGACGCGTTTGACTCGATACTAAATTAATTCAAAATAAAAAAATTTATGTAAACATATTACTTGTCAAATTAATAAGTAAGTTATAATGATTTAAATTCGTTGTTTGAAATTATTATAATAGATTTTAGAGTTAAACTCATATCTTAATAAGCTTAAGATAAGTTCTAATCATCCAACCTAATTATGATTTTAGGGTTTTGACTCCGTTGGACTATGTTAGTGGTTTGACAGTGCCCCTAACGGGCTGCCCGAACCCGGTCCGCCCGTGCCCGGTGCCCGGGGTACCCGTACCCGTGCCCGGGTATACCCGGGTAAACGGGTACACGGGTACGGGTCTCAAATAGGCAGGGCGGCTATTTTTGGAAACAAACCCGGGTGTACCCGTACCCGCCGTACCCGTGCCCGCTACCCGTGTACCCGCACCCGGTAACCCGTGCCCGTTTACCCGAAATTTTTATTTTTAACATTTTAAATAAATTAATTAATAAAATAACCATCGTTTCTGGTCAATTCTATATTTAACACGGCCGCAGAACACCGGAGCGGACCCATTTGGGGGAGGCCGCAGAATGCCGGAGCGGACCCTAGTCTTCATATCCCGAAAATGACAGCAACATTTCATTCCACACTCTCACACCTTCTCTCTCCTGAGTTAGCTCTGATCTGTAAGTTTTTTCTCTCTTCTTTTAAATTTTTTATTTTTATTTCAGTAGATTAATAATTTAATTAGAATAATTAATTTAGCAATAATTAAATTAGAATAATTTAATTAGAATAATTAATTTAAATTAATTAATTTAGTTAATTTTTAATTGTAGGTTTCTTCTGTATTGAATTGAAAAAATGGCTCTTATGGTATCCATCTACACTGGTGGGGATGTATTAACAGGTCCTAATGGGGTTTACTACAGTATTGGACCCGTTACTGTGATCCCGGTATTGCCAGGTACCGATTATTTGGGACTTAAATCAAGTATATGTGGGAATTTGGGGTTGGATCAGGATCAGTATGACCTTAAAATTGATGCCAAAATTAGCATGCCGACTAGTTCGGCACAAACCTGGTTCCAACTATTTCCAATTCAGAATGAGGGAGTCTGGCAGGTATTGTATAACCAAACCATGAGTTTTTCTGGGGGTGCATACAAGATAATTGACCTATATGTGGAGGTTACCAGAGCCCGGCGTTCGAACCCAGTTCAGAGGTTAATCCAGGGTCGTAGTCGGGGTAACTCATCCGGCTCTAGTCCATCCCCTGTCCAAATTGACCAACCGTCCAGTAGTCGGGCCCCAGTTCAGAGGGACCGACCCTCCCGTCGGGCCCCATCCCAGACTGACCACCCTTCATCTAGTCGGACCGCTCATTGGGGTCAAACTTGTAATCCGGATGAATCTGATGAAGAAGTGGATCCGGAAATACTAGAGGCAGAGGAAAATTGGGGTCATGTTGATCCTGAGGGTATGAGCGATTATTCTGACCAGGAAGATACCGGGCCTGTGCTCGGACTATCAAGGAAATTCAAGATGGATAGCGGGTCTTCAAGTCCTCTCGTAGGCTACCGGTTGCAGCAATAATTGAAGACACATTTTACAAATGTATGACATGGTTTGCGCAAAGGAGGGCCAAAGCGGAATGGGAAGTCAGTCAAGGTCAGCAATTCTCGTGTCGTGTGCATAAGGTACTTTTATTTGTAGTTATTTCTTCATAATTTTTAATGAAGTTTGTTAAAAAAAATATCTGACTTCTTCATTATTTTTTAATTTTTCGTAGGTGATCAACAAACGGTTCGAGAGGTCCGTGTTACACCAAAAAGGTATAGTACAAAGTTTCGGTACAGCAAGCTGTACCTTTTAACCTTTAAATACACTCTTGGTTCAGATCGCAAGTATACAATCCTAGCACGTAGTATATTATCGGGTATCGAACACAGGGACGGTTGAAATAAATCGGATTCTACTTAGATTATATAAAAACTATAGAAGTCTGCAAAAGGTTGGTTTTGGTTTTGTTTAAAGTCCTAAGTTCAATGACAGTACTTAAAATAGCAAAGTAAATTGTTGAAAGGTTTTGAATGAATAGAAAGGGGTTCCTAGGGTTTTCAACTTCGTCTCAGCCTTGTCTCAAGTGCTCGATCCGTGCACTCTCATGCACGGGCCGCATGTAGTATGCACGGTCCGTGTACTTTCATACACGGTCCGTGTAGCACTCGAGTTGATACAGCAAGTTATTGGTTTCTGGATCGAATTCCTGTGCAAGGTTATTTCGGTCGTACCTAAGTCAATACTCCTCAACTCTCGTTTATTGGCTTAATTGCTTGGTACGAAACACAATTTATACCTTCTTAGGGTTCTTAAACTTCAACTTTCGTTTATTGGTTCAATTATCCTAAGTTATTCGTTGGTTTACTAAAGATAACCTCGATCTCTCGATACGAGGAAAACTTCACCTTTCGGCTACCGTTTGGTTTCACCTTTCGGTTCACAAACCTATCTCAAATACTTAGATTGGTCGAATGAATGTCAAAGCCTTGGAATACCATCTAGATGTGGCCATACATCTAACGATAAACTAATCAACTCAAACAAGTTCATCTAAGCAATAAAATACTACTCAACAAACAAGCACAAGATTCAATACAAATTCCAATAACTAGCAAATAAACAAAGCATTCAACTACATCTTAACCCTAGAAACAAAGAGATCTACTCAAGCATAGAGAAACAGAAAATAAAACAAGAAATAAATGAGAAGTTCATGACAAAACTCGAAGATTCAAGAAGAGACGTCGCAAATCTCTCGATTTCCTCCGCTTTCCTCTTCTCCAAGTCCAGCCGTCGCTTCTCTGCCCTAGGTCTTGCTCTTCAGATCCAGAATGGCCTTTTTCGGAGAGAGAGATCCCCTTTTAAAGCCTTCCATTCGCGACTTCCCCAGCTGGCTCTGTTTCCAACTCTGGGTTCTGTTTCCAGATTTGCTGTGTACGGTCCGCACACAAAAATATACGGACCGTGTGCCTGTGTTCCGATGAATTAGAGATTCGTGTCTTCAGTCAATGGTTGGGCGAGATGTGTACGGTCCGCATGCAAAGGTGCACGGACCGTGTATCATCCTTCAGATTCCAGATCCTTCATCTTTTTCGCCCGTTTCCTGCAACAATGAAAGAGAGAGCAGCAGTACCATGTCCTATAGGTATTCAATGTAATACACGCATTTTTATGGGTTTTAGACACAGGTTTTAATGCAAAGTTCGGTCGGAATGTAGATAAAATAACGAGATATCAAATCCCCCCAAGCTGAAATCTTGCTTGTCCTCAAGCAGAAAATCCCAACTTAGGTATCGGGCTGGTTTATCCTAAATGCAAATTAAGTTCCTAAATGCGAAAACGAAAAATTTGCATGATCTTGCTTTGGTTAGGAACTCGAGAAGCCTTTTGGGAGACTTGGGCTTTCCTTGATTGGTTTTGATTCACCCCACAATTTAACTAATGAACTCCATGTTTCGAGATACCTTAATATTTGCAAAAACTAGTTATTTGAACTTATCAATATTTCAATATTTTACTGGAATTATGCCCTCGTGTGTGGTGATTTTTTTTTTTTTTTTTTATCTTTCAAATCCCCCCAAGCTTGGAACAAGCTTAGGTCAGAAAGTTGCGGACTTCGTGTGTTGATGTATGCAAAAGTTCTTTTTAAGTTTGGGAGACGAGCTCAAAGGCGCCCAATTGGACTTATTGCCAGTACTCTTATGTTCTCCATCTTTTTCTTTTATTTTCATCACTTTTTATTTTTTTGTTTTCTATTTTTCGCATACACCATGAATACACACATCCAATGGTATTTACTCATACCAATGAATATCCCAATCTTTCTTTATTTAAAATCCCCATTTCCCTATTTAAAAGGCACAATTCAGTTTAGAGATGGTTTTCTCGATACAGTTCAACTTTTCATTTTTTTTTTTTCAAATTCTCAAAACATCTCATCCCATGCTGTTCTTTGGCCAACTGTGGGGTTAGTGTACGGTCCGTGTACCAGAGTGTACGGTCCGTGTAATCAAGGTAATCCAGAGTATTTCCCAAAAATTTTTACACAAGTCCCTAATTTCAGCAATCACACAAATTTATTGTCTAAAAATCAAAATAAAATGCAAGAAAAGGTAAACATGTCCTAAATGCAAAGTTCTCCCCCCCAAGCTTAGTCCGAGCATTGTCCTCAATGCTTCAAGACAGATAGAAAGATAAACATAAAGCTAGGGGAAAAGGAAACAAACCTGATCACTGGTGGGGGCGCAAGCGGCGCAGCTCATCCTCTATCGCCGTGAGCCTGCCACCGTGCTCTAGCTGTGTGGCTCTCATATCAGCTATGAGACGGTACAAGTCATGCATGGTGGGGTCGGTAGGGTGTGCAGCAGCGGAGGAAGAAGCATGCATATGCTGAGAGAAGTCGGGAGCATCATGCATGGTCGCGTCAGCAAAAGGAGGTGGGTGTGGTGGTGGCTGAGCCTGTCGCGGTCCGGTGTAGAGCCAAGTGCTCGTGTCTGTGAAGGAGAGTGGTGCGTCAAGTGGGAGACGGTGCTGAGTACCATCCGGCATGCGCCAGTAGTGTCTATCGCTGTGGCCAGCAACGCCTTTCTTGGTCATGATGAAATGGATCGAGGCGAATGTATCTAAGTCCAGAGTGGTGGGACCTTTGCATAGATCATCGCCCTCAATGCGTAACCCAAGTCGCTGGGCGATGTAAGTGATGTAGGCACCGCATGAGACTACTCCTCCTATCTTTCTTGACTGTTGGATGGCCAGCCAGCGCCTAATCATGAGAGTCATAAAATCGGGACGTACCATGGCACTATCGGGGCGGAGCATGTTGTCCAGCATGATGAGATCATCACTGTTGGCGCGGGCGACTGTCTCGCCACGTGCATAGATAGTGTGAGCAATGGCGCGCTGAAGGCAACGAAGGACTGGATGAGTGATTATGTGACCCTTGTAGTCCTTGTTGTGCATTTCTGCTCGTGTCAAGCCGGTGATTAAGTTCCAGAAGTGGTCTTTGGTCATGTCCTGACGATGGTGGAGTTCATCAGTGTCTGGCTCGGGATTGAAATCGAACCAAGCGCGCAATGTGGGAAGCTGGATGTGGTGTGTGTCATTGCACATACGAAATTTGATGTAGGACTGACCGTCATTGTCTGACTTGAGCTCTAGGGACGAGAGGAACTCTTGGGTTAGTTTTCTGTAAGAATCTGCCTCGATGTCCCAGAAAGTCTGTGAGATGCCTACCCTCTCGGTGAGCCGGAGGAACTGATCTGCGACCCCTAAGGTTCTGAGTGCGTCGATGTCAATCCGGCGAGTATTTTCATACTTCTTCCGCCGGAGTATGTTGAGAGAAGCTAACATTCGACGAGTGGGGATTTGAAAGAAAATTGCTTCTAATGGTTCTGCAGAATCAGTGTACTCACCAGAGGAGTGCTCGGAACTGTCACTGTCGTATCGTTCGGGCTCAGGTGATGATGGAGGTGTTGGTGTGCGCGGCCTGTCGTGGGCTCTCTTCGTGCGGCGTTCGCGGTTCATAGCTGCTGTCTCCGGAGTGGTTTTGCACGGATCGTGTATAGAGATGTACGGGTCGTGTAGAAGAATGCACGGGGCGTATGTTGAGGTGCACGGCCCGTGTAATGTGAGGGTTTCGGCGGAACAGGGAGTCGAGTTCTCGGGAAACGGAGAGACAGGGAGGCTAGGGTTTCGCGAAGGGGCGGCTGAGAGATCGGAGGGAGAGGGAGTTGCGGCGGCGGCTCAGTTGAGAGAAATGAGAGGTGGCGGTGGCTGTGGCTGCGGCAGAAAATGAGAGGTGGCGGCGGTAGTGAATGAGAGGTGGAGAGTCTGGTCTGTTTCAATGGTTTTTGAAAATGGAAGAGGGGAAATGGAAGAGGAGAAAATGAAGCAGAGAGAGAGAGAGAGAGATGGGTCGGGTTAGAGAGAAGAAGAAGTGGAGAGGTTGTGAAATAAAAGGAGAGGTCAAAGTTCGCGTGAAGGGGCGCAACTTTTCAGCTGCCTCGGTTTGTGCGTGCACGGACCGTGCAGGAAGATGTGCGGACCGTGTACTCCTCTTTTCTGACAAATTTTCTGTGCTGACCTGATCTTTCTAAGTTCAAAAACAAGAAAAATTACATGCAAATGATAAAAATTAAAATATGCAGAAAACTGGAAAGAAATAAAGTAATTTTAAAGTGCAGGTAAATTAAAATATGCAAAAAGGGGCTTGGGTTGCCTCCCAAGAAGCGCTTGTTTTAGGTCTCGAGCTTGACCACCTGTTTCTAAGTCTCGGCAGTAGCGGGGTCAGAAAGATTCTGAACAAACCGCTCACTTTGTGAGTGATCAGCGATGTAGTGCTTGAGACGCTGACCATTGACCGTGAAAGTCCCGCATTCTTCATTTCCAATTTCGATTGCACCGAAAGGATACACTTTCTTTACCTCGAATGGGCCGGACCATCTAGACTTGAGTTTACCTGGAAAGAGCCTTAATCTAGAATTAAATAAGAGTACAAGATCTCCTTCCCTGAATTCGCGAGGTGCGATGCGCTTGTCATGAACTCGCTTGGTCCTCTCTTTGTAGATCCTTGCATTCTCATAAGCGTGTAGGCGCATTTCCTCCAATTCGTGCAAGTCAAGGATACGCTTCTCCCCAGCTGCTAGCATGTCCATGTTGATTGCTCGTGTGGCCCAGAATGCCTTGTGTTCAATCTCCACCGGCAAGTGACACGGCTTTCCGTACACCAGTTTGAAGGGGCTCATGCCAATCGGAGTTTTGTAGGCAGTTCGGTAAGCCCATAGTGCATCGCTCAACTTTGATGCCCAATCCTTCCTTGTCCTTGCAACAGTCTTCTCCAAAATAGACTTTATCTCCCTGTTAGAAATCTCAGCTTGACCATTAGTTTGAGGGTGATAAGAGGTAGATACCTTATGTGTGACCCCATGTCGGCTCAGAAGACTGTCGAATTGTCGATTGATGAAGTGCTTGCCTCCGTCACTGATAACGGCTCGAGGCACTCCAAAGCGAGGAAAAATGATTTCTGTGAATAGCCGCTTCACTGCATTTGAGTCGGCTTTGTGACATGCCACAGCTTCAACCCATTTGGACACGTAGTCCACTGCTACCAAGATATACTCATACCCGCGAGATGGCGGGAATGGTCCCATAAAGTCTATACCCCAGACATCAAAGATCTCCACCTCAAGAATGGAGTTAAGAGGCATCTCACTCCGCTTGGTTAAGTTACCGGTCCTCTGACATTGATCACAAGCTGAAACAAAAGATCATGCATCTTTAAAAAGAGAGGGCCAATAAAAACCAGATTGTAATACCTTAGCAGCTGTCTTGGAGAACGAGGCATGTCCTCCGTAAGCGGATGAGTGGCAGTGTGCCAGAATGGAACGCGTCTCTTCGTGTGGGACACAGCGTCGGAATATGCTATCGACTCCAACTTTGAAGAGGAATGGCTCCTCCCAAAAGTAGTACTTGGCATCTGTTTTGAACTTTTTCCTCTGCTGGTAGGTCATTGTGGCAGGCAACACCCCAGAAGCGAGATAGTTCGCGAAATCTGCGTACCAAGGGGTTGTCTGGATGGGGAGTACATGGTCCGTGTATGGATGTGTGCGGGTCGTGTGTCGAGGTGCACGGACCGTGTGAAGATCTGTGCGGACCGCATACTGGGCGTCCAGAGAGCAGATGGACAGGAGTTGTTCGTCGGGAAATGATTCATTGATTGGCAGGTTGACATCGCCTTCATCTTCCCAGCGAAGTCGGGATAGATGGTCTGCCACTGAGTTTTCAATTCCCTTCTTGTCTCTTATTTCAAGATCGAACTCCTGTAAAAGAAGAATCCATCTAATCAATCTAGGTTTTGCGTCTTTTTTACTTAAAAGATACCTGAGTGCGGCATGGTCCGTGTAGACTATGATTTTCGAGCCGACCAAGTATGATCTGAACTTGTCGAGGGCAAACACAATGGCGAGAAGCTCCTTCTCCGTTGTTGTGTAGTTCATCTGGGCGGGGTCTAGCACCTTGCTAGCATAGTAAATAGCGCACGGCTTCTTGTCCTTCCTCTGCCCAAGAACTGCCCCAACTGCATAGTCGCTCGCGTCGCACATGAGTTCGAATGGTAGGGACCAATCGGGTGGCTGCAAGATAGGTGCTGAGATGAGCGCTTCCTTTAAACTGCAAAAAGACTTGACACAATCATCTGTAAAAACAAAGTCAGAATCTTTAATAAGTAAATTGGTCAAAGGCTTTGCTATCTTCGAGAAGTCTTTGATGAAGCGGCGGTAGAATCCCGCGTGACCTAGAAAACTTCGAACTCCTTTCACATTTGTTGGGATGTCGAGCTTCTCTATCACCTCAATCTTTGCCTTGTCCACTTCAATCCCTTTTGAAGTGACAACATGTCCTAGCACAACACCTTCTTGAACCATGAAGTGACATTTCTCCCAATTGAGAATGAGATTCACTTCTTCGCACCTCTGCAAAATCTTACACAAGTTAGATAAACATGAATCAAAGGTGGTACCATAAACAGAGAAATCATCCATAAAAATCTCGACCTCTTTTTCAATGAAATCAGAAAAAATAGCCATCATGGCTCTTTGAAAGGTCGCTGGTGCATTACATAGACCAAAGGGCATCCTACGGTATGCATAGGTACCATATGGGCATGTAAAGGTAGTCATTTCTTGGTCCTGTGGATGGATGGGAATTTGGAAAAAACCAGAATAACCATCAAGATAACAAAAGTAAGAGTGATTTGCAAGCCTTTCAAGGAGTTGGTCAACAAAAGGCAATGGAAAGTGGTCCTTGCGTGTGGCTGTGTTGAGCTTCCGGTAGTCTATGCACATCCTCCAGCCAGTCACAACTCGCGTTTGAATCAGCTCATCCTTGTCATTTTTCACCACTGTCGCTCCTCCTTTCTTTGGCACCACATGGACAGGGCTCACCCACTTGCTGTCAGAAATAGGGTAAATAATACCTGCTTCAAGAAGTTTCAAGATTTCTTTCTTTACCACCTCTTTCAAATTGGGGTTGAGCCGTCTTTGGTGCTCCACAGATGGTTTGTGACCATCTTCCAGCAAAATTCTATGCGTGCAAATCTTCGGGTCGATTCCCTTCAAGTCCTTTATTGAGTATCCGATCGCGCCTTTGTGAATCTTCAATTTTTCCAAAAGTTTGGCGGTCTCATCGGGATTTAAACCTGCATTTACAATCACAGGACAAGATTTGTTTGGTCCTAGGAACTCATACCTTAGATTAGCTGGAAGGGGCTTCAGTTCAGGAGCGGGTTGCTCTGTCTGGGCTGGTGCACGGTCCGTGTGAGATGTGTGCGGTCCGTGTACTGCATCTGCATCTGTATCAGTGTGGGAATTGTCCGCCCCGTGTGCCTCGGTCTCCAGCTTTTCTGCCTCGGGTGCACGGTCCGTATTAGAAGTGTGCGGACCGTGTGTTAGTTCCTCCAGATTGTCAAATGTCGCTTCTGCTGCACAAATTGACTTCAACTCGCTCGTTTCAACCTGCAATTCAGATAAAAATTCATTGTGGTACCTTAGCGAGTGGTTGAATTGCTCCAGAAAGTTCTCTTCCGTCAATTCGGTTAAGCATTCTTCGATTGCATCGATCCTAAAGCATGATTCTTGAGAAGGGTATTTCATAGCCTGATCGATTTGGAAGCTAACTTTCTCGTTCCCGATGTTGAGCGTGAGAGTCCCTTTGTGCACATCAATGATTGCACCAGCCGTTCTCAGAAAAGGCCGTCCCAAAATGATAGGGACTTCTTTGTCTTCCTCCATTTCCATGACAACAAAATCGGCTGGAACATAGAATTTACCAACCTGAACTGGCACATCTTCCACTATGCCGAGTGGAAGTCTAACTGAAGAATCCGCCAGTTGCAAGGTCATTCGTGTTGACTTGAGCTCGCCTACACCCATTCGTTCATAAATTGTGCGTGGCATGAGACTCACGCTAGCCCCCAAATCACATAGGGCCTTCTTGATTGTGGCTTTTCCGATTGTGCAAGGAATGGAGAATTTGCCGGGGTCTTCTAGTTTCGGCGGGAGCTCATTTCTTAAAATCGCACTGCACTGTTCCGTGAGTTTCACCGTCTCATGTCCCCCCAAGCTTCGCTTGTTGGAGAGGATGTCCTTGAGGAATTTCGCATAAGAAGGCATTTGGGTCAAGGCATCGGTGAATGGAATGGTGATGTGCAATTGTTTGATAACTTCAACGAATTTGGAGAATTGTTCGTTGAGTCTAGTCTCAGCTAACCTCTGAGGGAAAGGAACAGGCGGCCGATAGGGTGGTGGTTTTTCGGGTCCTTTACCTTTCTGTCTGCCAGAATCATCTTGCACGGGCCGTGTACTTTCTGTGCGGTCCGTGTGCTCAGTGGTTTCGGTGGGTGATGCGGTCCGTGTATGGTCGGATGGTGGTGAGACGATCTCTTCAACTGTTGGGGTCTGTACGGCCCGTGTAACGTCTGCACGGTCCGTATACTTGGCAACTGGTGGGTCAATAGGCATGGCTGGTCCTTGATAACTGGTCCCGCTTCGCAATGTAAGCGCCTTAGCCTCTGCTCTCGGGTTCACCTCTGGCTGGCTGGGAAGCTTACCAGGTTGTGGTTGGCTTGAAGAGCTTTGCCCAAATTGTGCTTCCATCATCTTGGTGTTTAGAGCAGTCATACCTGCCAACTGAGCATTCATCGCTTGCATCTGCTCGAACATCATTTGGTTCATCTTCCCTTGCTCGTGCATGAAGTCGCTCACAGCGGGAGCAACATACGGCTTGGGTGGAACGGAATGAGGTGGGCGGTTGTTCGAGTTGTTGAAGTTGGCATTATGGTAGAAGTTGCGGTTGTTGTTGTTACTGCTCGAAGAATTGTTGAAAGGGGGAGGGTTGTTGAAAGAATTGTTGTTGTAAGAGGGGTTCTGCTTCCATCTCCAATTTTGTTGCTCAACCGGATCCTTGGAGTAAGTTCGGTTGAATGGAGGTTTCGGGAAGTAAGATGGCTCGCTGTTGAGAGAGTTGACTTGTTCGATCTCTTCATCTTCCCTCTGTGCCAATGGGCAATGTTCGTAGGAATGCCCCTCCCCGCACATAGCACAAGACTCCGGTTGTGATTGGTGGTTCCCAACAGACTTGACACTCATCTTGTCGAAAGCCTTCTGCATGGCATCCATCTTGGCGGTAAGAGCCGTGATCTGATCGACTTCAAATCGGCCGCCTCCTCCAGGTCTGGAATTGTCGCGGCCGGACCACTGTTGGTTTTGAGCCATGTTATCGATCAAGTTCATCGCTTCTTGAGGCTCTCTTTCCATCAAGGCTCCACCTGCAACAGCATCAACAGATGTGCGAGTGCTTTCTGTTAAACCATCATAAAAAGTTTGGATTAACAACCAGTCTGGTAAACCATGATGTGGACAAGAATATTGTAACTCCCTAAACCTTTCCCAGGCCTCGTTTAGGGGTTCATCAGACCTTTGCCTAAAGCTGGTTAGTTGGGTTCTTACCTTAGCAGTTCGTTTATGGGGAAAAAATCTGGTCAAAAACATATTGGACAGTTCTTTCCAGGTGTTAATGGAATCCCTAGGTAATGACCCCAACCATTTCTTTGCTTTGTCCCTAAGTGTGAAAGGAAACAATGCAAGTCTAATGTAATCAGATGTTGCCCCATTGGTCTTAATCGTGGTGCAACATTCAAGGAAAGTTTGGAGATGGGCATGTGGATCCTCGTGATCCAAGCCATGAAAGGTGTTCTGTTGAATGATGTTGATAACCCCCGGATTGAAGTTCGGTTGTTGTCCCACGATTCTCGGTAGTCGGATTGCACCCCTCACATCTCCAGATCTAGGCACGTTGAACTCCTTCAGAGTCCTCGGGATGAAGTCAGCCGCATCATCGTCAGAGTTGTGGTCACCATGCGGCCCTTCTTCTCTTTCATCCCCGTTTTGACTCATGGCTCTGTCTGGATCCGAGTGTACGGACCGTGTGTCTGCTGTGCGGTCCGTGTGAGAAAGTGGTTGTCCAGCGGCTGAGTGCACGGACCGTGTAGAAAGTGCACGGACCGTGTGCGGAGGAGGTTGTGCAGAAGTAGCTGTGTTCTGGTTCTGGTTCTGAGTCGGATCGGGAGGTACTTCCGTGTTGGAAGGTTGCCCTTTGCTCCTCAGGTTGTATGGAGGTTCCAGCTTGCTCCTGTGGTAAGAGAAAAAGAAAAAGAGAAAGATTCAAGTTAAAATCTAGAATTTAGCAAAAATAAGCAAAAATCCAAAAATTTTCAATGCCGTCCCCGGCAACGGCGCCAAAAACTTGTTACACCAAAAAGGTATAGTACAAAGTTTCGGTACAGCAAGCTGTACCTTTTAACCTTTAAATACACTCTTGGTTCAGATCGCAAGTATACAATCCTAGCACGTAGTATATTATCGGGTATCGAACACAGGGACGGTTGAAATAAATCGGATTCTACTTAGATTATATAAAAACTCTAGAAGTCTGCAAAAGGTTGGTTTTGGTTTTGTTTAAAGTCCTAAGTTCAATGACAGTACTTAAAATAGCAAAGTAAATTGTTGAAAGGTTTTGAATGAATAAAAAGGGGTTCCTAGGGTTTTCGACTTCGTCTCAGCCTTGTCTCAAGTGCTCGATCCGTGCACTCTCATGCACGGGCCGCATGTAGTATGCACGGTCCGTGTACTTTCATACACGGTCCGTGTAGCACTCGAGTTGATACAGCAAGTTATTGGTTTCTGGATCGAATTCCTGTGCAAGGTTATTTCGGTCGTACCTAAGTCAATACTCCTCAACTCTCGTTTATTGGCTTAATTGCTTGGTACGAAACACAATTTATACCTTCTTAGGGTTCTTAAACTTCAACTTTCGTTTATTGGTTCAATTATCCTAAGTTATTCGTTGGTTTACTAAAGATAACCTCGATCTCTCGATACGAGGAAAACTTCACCTTTCGGCTACCGTTTGGTTTCACCTTTCGGTTCACAAACCTATCTCAAATACTTAGATTGGTCGAATGAATGTCAAAGCCTTGGAATACCATCTAGATGTGGCCATACATCTAACGATAAACTAATCAACTCAAACAAGTTCATCTAAGCAATAAAATACTACTCAACAAACAAGCACAAGATTCAATACAAATTCCAATAACTAGCAAATAAACAAAGCATTCAACTACATCTTAACCCTAGAAACAAAGAGATCTACTCAAGCATAGAGAAACAGAAAATAAAACAAGAAATAAATGAGAAGTTCATGACAAAACTCGAAGATTCAAGAAGAGACGTCGCAAATCTCTCGATTTCCTCCGCTTTCCTCTTCTCCAAGTCCAGCCGTCGCTTCTCTGCCCTAGGTCTTGCTCTTCAGATCCAGAATGGCCTTTTTCGGAGAGAGAGATCCCCTTTTAAAGCCTTCCATTCGCGACTTCCCCAGCTGGCTCTGTTTCCAACTCTGGGTTCTGTTTCCAGATTTGCTGTGTACGGTCCGCACACAAAAATATACGGACCGTGTGCCTGTGTTCCGATGAATTAGAGATTCGTGTCTTCAGTCAATGGTTGGGCGAGATGTGTACGGTCCGCATGCAAAGGTGCACGGACAGTGTATCATCCTTCAGATTCCAGATCCTTCATCTTTTTCGCCCGTTTCCTGCAACAATGAAAGAGAGAGAGAGCAGTACCATATCCTATAGGTATTCAATGTAATACACGCATTTTTATGGGTTTTAGACACAGGTTTTAATGCACAGTTCGGTCGGAATGTAGATAAAATAACGAGATATCAGTCCGATAAAATGAAGACGCTGGGGGGCTTTGGAAACAACAACGAGTTCGAGGTAACCGCCACACAGGAGAGAGTTCACGCTTTCATACCTGACGATTCTGGTCGGTTTACCAAGGCCAATTACAAATACACGGTGATAATCGGGGATGATCACACGGTAACTTGCACGTGCCAGAAGCCTCAATTGGAGAGAATACCGTGCTCTCATGTTTTGTCCGTGTGTCGTCTCCGAGGCATCGACCCTGGCGTATTTGTAAGTCACTATTATCACATCCATACACTGATCAACACATGGAGCGCACAATGGCATGTTTATGGAAATCAGTCGGAATGGCCTCCACACGATGGCCCGGTCCTTGTTCCAGAGAAAAAAAATATTGCTGTGGGCAGAAGACAGCACGACAGAATTCCGATGTGGATGGATGTTCTGCATAATAGGAGAAGAGGACACCAAGCCGGCCGAGATACGCAAGAAAGACAAAACAGAGCTGCTCGGGCTGCACGAGATTGAGAGTTAATGTTGTTTTTATAATTGTACTTGTAAAACTATTGTTTATTTTCGATTAATTAGACGTATTTGTAATTTCCGATAACATTCGCATGTTTTATTGTATGCTTTTTTATATGGCCCCTTGTTCTATTTTAATGTTTCTTTTGATCAAACAAACGACGAACAACAATTTCAGATTAAACGACATTTCAAATATAAGTAATTATTCACAACTTCACAAACGTTACATTTTTGATAAAAATTTCCAAAACAAAACCATAATCAAATTCAGAATCAGAAAAAAAAAAAAGACCAGGGTCCGCTCCGGCATAGTGCGGCCCCATATGGGGGTCCGCTCCGGCATTCTGCGGCGGTCCCCAAATGGGTCCGCTCCGGTGTTCTGCGGCCGTGTTAAATATGGAATTGACCAAAAACGGTGGTTATTTTATTAATTTAATTCTTTAAAATGTTAAAAATAAAAATTTCGGCCCGTTTACCCGCTATCTTGGGACCTGGATAGCGAATAGTCCACCATACACCGCGCCATCCTGTGGAGTGTGGACCGCGCCAAAAATTCATTTTTTCTAGTGCCCAGCGGGAATCGAACCCGGGATCACTGCTACGGACTCCAAAGGCCTTAACCACTACACTACTTCAAATTGGATGTTATAAACAAGTAGCTTTTATACTTAATCTATATCCAAAACTTTTGATATATATATTTTTTGTTTTGTTTTGAATTGATATTTAATTTATATAATACAAGTGTTGAACTAATAATATAATATAATAGACGTATCGTATCCTTGATTATTGTTTTAAAGTAATTGATTTAAGATATTTTTGATTTATATTTTATTTAACCTATTAAAAATAAATGAACGTTTAGAAAATATATTATGAATTTAAAATGAACGTTTACAAAATATATTATCAATTTAAAATGTAAACTACAAATTTCGAGATATAAATAAATTATGAAACTATATAATTAGAATGCCGACATTTTTATTAATATCCAAAGTTTAATACAAATTATTAATTATGTTGAATATTAATATCCAAAGTTTATTAATATCCAAAGTTATATTACTTCTTTTGAGTTTTGATATATAATTAGCATATTTATACTAAAATACGCTAGATTAATTGAAATTATGTTGAATAACACTATATTATGTTAAATTACGCTAAATTACATTACATTACGCTAAAATACGGTAAATTACGCTAAATTACAAATGAATAGGGAGGATATTTTTCACTGAAAAGGCGAAAAACGACGATGAAACTTCAAACGGTCATAAAACGGCGCTCGAGTGTCCGATTTCAGCAAACGACCACTTTTCGGAAAGCTTGAGAAAATGCGCATGCGTCTGTGCCACCTATGTTGGATTGCGAAATTCAGAATCGCCAAAAAACAAAGGGAAGAGCCTCAAAACTTGAGTTGAAGTTTCCGATTAAGATTTTCATTTCTATCATTCAATCCAAGTAGCTCAGTAAATTAGTTACATAATGAACTTGCAGATTACCAATTTTTACTATTTTTGGAATTTTTTTACTATTTTTTATGATTCATGAAAGATGAGCAAAATCAGTCTACTATAGCGTAATTTTGTGTAGTTTAGTGTTTTTTTTACCGTATTTCAGCATAATTAGCGAAGTTATTGTAATTTAACGTAATTTAGTATAATTGAACATAATTTATTGTAATATAGTGTAATTCAACATAATTTCAAGTAATCTAGCGTATTTTAGTAATCTAGCGTATTTTAGTATAAAATTACTCGTGTAAAGAAATAAATAATTAGACTTGTACTTAGCCGAATAAATATACAAATTTTCGAACAAATAATTTTTATATATAAGTTACAAATTTTATTTATTTAGGAATTATAAAGATGTGACTTGATAATTTTATGTATATATATATACAATATTTGATATTTAGATTTAGATTTGAATTTAGATTTAGATTTATATTATCAATTTAAATTGA
This sequence comes from Carex littledalei, assembly GCA_011114355.1. Taxonomy (NCBI): domain Eukaryota; kingdom Viridiplantae; phylum Streptophyta; class Magnoliopsida; order Poales; family Cyperaceae; genus Carex; species Carex littledalei. Next base: position 5,137,905 of record CM022087.1, read on the forward strand.
ACGTTTACAAAATATATTATCAATTTAAAATGTAAACTACAAATTTCGAGATATAAATAAATTATGAAACTATATAATTAGAATGAGAGTTTGAAAATAAAATAAAATTACTCGTGTAAAGAAATAATATTTCGTACGACACGTAATAATATTCGTACGACACGGTAAACACGTAATAAACACGTAATAATATTCGTACGACACGGTAAAAAAAATAAGAAAACAAAACAGAAAAAAAAACAGAAAACAGAAAAAAAAAAAAAAAAAAATACCCCTCTACCCGTGCCCGTTGTACCCGTCTACCCGGGACGGGCACGGGTTTGAGACGGGCAGGGCGGAGTTTTAAAAAAAAACCCGCCTACCCGTGCCCGTTGTACCCAGGTACCCGCTGTACCCGTACCCGTCCTGCCCGCTGCCCGGGACGGGTTCTGCCCTGCCCTGCCCGAGGTACCCGGTAGCAAACCACTAGACTATGTGCTCTTCCAAGCAACACGTGGATGGAAACGAGTGGTACTGGAAGAGGTACAAATCCTAAACTGTGGTCTAAGTTGATGAAAGTTGCATAGTTGTAGAGATTCGGATCTTTGAATAAACAGCAGTTATAAATTATTTCAGAGAAAGAGAATGACAATGGAGACGTCACCGCCAGAGAGAGAGATTGTAAAAAGTTTCAGTCAAAGTGTCAAACCTGCTATCCGTCCAGGACCAGAGGTGAGACAACCCATTATATTACTAAAATATTGCAAAATAATAAATAATCAAACGGTCGCCGTAAATAAAACTCAAAAATCAAACTTCTCTCATACAAGCTATAGGGTACCCAGGAATTAATGCCTATGATAACTCCCTTGGTCTCGTTGGTTTTCATCAATGACTACGGTTTGCTTGATTCATCAACATCATGCAATACCAATTTATATCACTAAATACATCATGTGTAGTAAATATGAATATAATATAAATATATTTCAAAGATTACTTCATGCAATACAAATTTATATAGGTATCTATCTATCTTAACTAAAGTATCATCTTGATGCTATTTCAATTGATGCATAGAAATATCATTTTAAGGTTAGAAGATAAATTTGAAATATTCATTCAAACAGAGAGGGCAGGTTATATTTGTGTGATAGTTTTTATATGAAAAATCATATCACTAAATAGTAATAGTTGACAATAATTATTAATAATATTGATACAAAAGATTAGTCCAAATTTAGTTACATGCGTATACATTTTATATAGTAAGGAACTATGGCACAGTGTAAATACGGTTAATGTTGATCATATCAAACACGAAAGCAACCGATTTATCAGACAAGGGTCGATGTATGTATTAAAGTCTACTTCAAACTAAATTTTTTGAAGTGGTTCGGAATCAAACAATTCGGATGAATTATGTACCATGAATCTTTAAATTTATTTTATAAGAAATATGAGAAGTCAGCTAAAGATTTTATAAGATCCATAACTTATAGCAACATGCCCAACATCTATAAGAAAAAGAGTTAGTTCGATTTGGTATGTCAAATTTATTTATTTTTTAACAGAGCTACAATGAACTATTTAGTCAATTTAGCATATTATATTTGATTATTTATTTAATATTTTGTTAAATAATACAATGTTTAAGTTGACAATTATATTATTTGTGAAAATATACAACAATAATTATATTCGATTTTGTGTATTGTACGGTTTTATTTGTTAGAAAAATAGAGTGAATGAATAAGACTTCTCTCTCTTTTATATCAAAAGTAATTATAAAATTAACTTTGTATCTCTTAGACACTATTTACAAATTTATATAGGATAACAACAGTAATGTTGTGGTTCGGTAAAGATACTAACAGTTTAATTTTGATTTGATGTAGTACACAAGTCACATGTAATATTATTTTGACTCTATTATTTGTACGCTGCATAAAGCTAAAATTGAGCTGTCAATATCTTTATCCATACCACTCCTGTAGGTACACTGTCATATGTGAATCTAGCAAAATCCAAATCCTTTCTAAACCAAAATCATTAATTAAAAAAGAAAGCTATTCAAACTCTGTAGTAGACCCCAATAAGGACACACCACCCCCTCAATATAATCTCCTAATATAAATCTCACCCCCACATGCTCTCCTTTCAATTCATCTCTATCCCTTCCACTGTCTCTTACTAAAAGGGAAACCCACAAACTAACAACCAATTCATTCACATCAAATGATCTCCACCACCAATTGCTAATTAATGGGGTTCAAGTCTCTTAGCCTCCAAATGATCCCTTGGTGCTTCCACATGGTAACCGGACAGGATCCAGATGCAAACCCAACACGATCCGATCCGATTCGATTAGTCGGTTCAGACGGTCGAGTCATAGTCTACCATCGACCGGTGTCGGCAGCTGAATTGATGAAAGAGCACCCGTGCCACCTCATTTGCCGGTCTGACTCATTTTTTATAGGTCAAAAGGTACCGGCTTTATCGGCCGGTGAGCGGTTGCAACCGGGCCAATCGTACTTTGTTTTGCCGTCGCAGTTCTTTCATTCGGTCCTGTCTTTTGTATCGCTTGCGTCGTCTCTCTTGGTGTCACATACTCAGAATAATGGCAAGAAAATGCCGGCTTTGAGACCGTTCGACATTCAAAAAACACCGGCAGGTGCATTGCAAATACGGGTTTGCGACGAGTTCTTGGTTGATAAGGTAAAGGATGACGAAGAGAGGAGAGGGAGGGTTTGTAGCAGTGCCGAGTTGGAGAAAGAGTACAAGGAATTGTGTTGTAAGGTTAATAAATGGAGACCAAGATTAGATGTGGTAATGGAAGGGGTAGAGAGAAGAAAGGGGAGAGGGAAAGGGTTTTTACTTTTTAGTGGATTTGTTAGGAGAAGGCGAAAGAAGGATTAGATAGTGCATTTAGACGAATTAATGGTTTTGTAAAATTGTAATTACTTTGGGGGTTAGATTGATTATGGTTATGCAAAAACGCTCTTTTTGTGTTCCTCCATTCTTCCCTTCTTATTTTTCCTTTACGTAAATTCAATCAATTTTGATTTTCCTTCATCTGCTCTCTTTTAAATTTTGATTGCTCCATTTGTATTGGTATTAGTCTATTAGACTTATAATATAGCTTGCAAATGTTTTGAGTTCAAATCATCAGCACATTCCTATAGGAAAAAAATAATCTAGTTTAAACAAACAAATTAATCCAAATTGAAGGATAATAGCGCATTACATAGATTACAAACTTTGCTGAAGTGATGAAGCTTCGCAAAGTAATAGCTGTCTGTTATCTTTTTCCTAAATAAATTGAATTTTGAAGCATTTTGGTTCTTTATACGGTCTGCATTGAAGGTATAATTTGTAAGGGGCATCCATAGCATCTTATTAATTTCATGTAATTTAAGGATTAGGATAATATTAAGTTCTTGTAAGTTCTATGACATTACAAGAAATTTTACCTTGACAAAAATAAGAAGCAATTTTATATGATCTGTTGAATTTTAAACACTAAAAAGAACAGAAAATGGAGAGTACTGTGAAGTAGCCACTCTTTTGTTGGATGCAAAGAGTATCCAAGCGAGTCAAAAATTTGAAACTTTGTTAGTCAAAAATTGAAAAAGATGGTCGCACGAGAGATCCAGCTCAGGATTTGCATAATTTCTCACATGGACATGTTTTATTCTCTAATTGCCACCACGTGTTGTTGTCTCTTCTCTTCTCTCTCTCTCTTATCAAAATTCGTCTTCCTTCCGCTACCAAGATAAATCTATACTGCCTATGGGCGTGAATTAAGCAAAAAAAAAAAAAAAGAAAGATAAATCTATACAAGTTGTGGTACCTTCAATATATTTTTGTTTTTTATTCTAACGATAAATTTTGTACCATTTGCATTGCAACAGTAGGTGAAATGCATGGCAATTATTACTTCTTCAGTCTGGGGAATAAAATAAAGAAAAGGAACCCAAAAGACACCAATCAATTTAACACCCATGCATGGGAGATTTGATCCATCTATTTAGATTTTTGGTTAATGCAATGAGAATATAAATACATATATCACAATTCTCAAAACTATGTAGCGAACTACATAGCGGGTTTATTTACCTTAATTTGAGAGACTTTGCACAGAAGGTTCTCTGCTAAGTGTCACATAAAATCTGACTTCGTAAAAGAGAAAATAGGAGAGACAAAATAGCGGTCAAAGGATCTCTTTTCTAGGTAAAATATTTTATTGGCACGCCTCTATGAAAGGCCGCTTTGATTTTTGAATAGTCAAGAGCCAGCTTAGCTTGTCTCTCAACCAATTGATTCCATTAGAAACTTTATTTTTCATTTAATTATTTTTGCAATGGATTGATTCAATCTAGAGAGTAGTTTAATTGCTGTTATATTTTTAGGGGGGGACTAACAATTAATCCCCTCTAAAAATAAAATAATCTACATCAGATCCCATTTCTTTCATAATTTTTTTAATTTAAAGTAGCATTTCTTTAAATTATGTCATTTAAATAATTTTGATAATTTCAGTATTTATAATTTATTTTTAAATTTTTTATAGTAACATTACTTTCATAATTTCTTACAAATTTTTTAACAAGTATCCGAACTTTTCATTTTGACAATCACTACTCCAATTATGTAATTCATGAAAATGGACCTTCAAACTATTAATTCATTATTAATATTCTTTAATACAAATTAACTAGAATACTCTTGGATATTCATTGTATAATTGAACAAAAAAATTAACGACTTAATAGTTTTTTTAATTTATAAATAGTATTTTTTTTCTTTACAAATTATAGTCATGTATTACATTTTTACAATAAGTGAAACTGTTTGCTTTGTAAGATGTGTTATTTATTTGATGATTTCATATTAATCCGTTTAATATAAGAAATTATCATTCATGTAAAATTAGTACTGACAATTGCAAACATTTCACGTATTGTGAAACGTCATGTACGCACTTGATATTTTATTTATTGTGAATATGTAATGCAAATGCTTACGGATTAAATTGTTTCAAGAGATAATTATTAATATGAGAAGTTCAGAGACTTGCTCATTACAAATTAAAATTTGAGAATCTTTCGAGACATTATCCCAATTTATATTAATAAAAAGAAAGCGACTAATTGTTTGCGGTTTTTAATCAAGCTAACTGTTATTTGACTACCATTGATACTGTAAAAGAGCATGTATCCTATAAAACTCAACGCATCTACTGTAAAATATGCACATGATCTTCTTGCAAGTCGCGACTTTTAAAAAGTGGTTCCAGAGTTAGTTGCTAACGCGGTTTCACCAGGACCACTTGGACAGCTGTCAACAAATAATCAGCGATACTATAAATACAATACTAGATCCTACAAACCTCAATACAGATACTGTAAATTAAGCACTCACAAGTAACGACTTTTCAAAGTGGTCCCGAGTTAGTTGCTAACTGCTTTGACCAGGACAACTTGGACAACTTGCAGAACTTTTGGGACCACTAGGACCACATCTAGAAACTCTCTAATGACTTTCTAACTAACCCGTGACCACTTTAAACAGTGTAAAATAACTCTTTGAATACTATAAAATTGATTTTTTTTTCAAATTTTTTTTTTCAAAATTTCAATTTTTGATATATGCATCTAGATCTTGTAAAAGAACATTATGGATACTGTGAAACCACAAGATGGATACTGTAAAACAACAATGTTAATACTGTAATTTTTTTTTTTTCAAAATTTAATTTTTTTATATCTGCATCTATATCTTGTAAAATAACAAGATGAATACTTTAGAACAACAAGATTGATACTTTAAACCAACATGATGAATATTATAAAATAACTAAATGGATATTATAAAACAACAAGGTTAATGCTGTAAAACAAAAGCATACACAAAAACATAAATGTCTTCCAACAAACATAACATTCTTTACAAATTAAAATAAACATATTGTTCACCAAACATATTGTTTCTAATCAACATATTGTTCATCAAAGACATATTTCATCATTCACAAATAGAAAAATACATAAATATATTATTCCATCACTAGAATAAAAAAGTTGTCACTTAAGAATCATCTGATGCACATTATAAGGATGAGTCAGAAGTCACATCACTAGAACAAGACATTCCTTTGATATATCCACAAATGCTTAACAGGTGTCTCATATTGCATCAGCTGTAGTACTAACTCAACAATCTGCATGAATCAATCTAGATATGTAAAATAAAGAAAATAAAATTAATGCATAGATCATTTAAACTATTGCATATATCATGTAAAACTATTAGATAGATCCTGTAAAATATTGTATAGGTCATTTAAACCTATCTGGTAGATCCTGTAAAATATTGTATAGATCCTGTAAATTTATTAGATAGATCTTGTTTGTAGTAAGTTCTCTAGAATAAATCTTTCTTTTTGAGTTCTCCAGACGATGAATAAAAATTTAAATAGTTCAGAATCGTCCGATCTACCTCAAGTAGCGACTCGCGAGATTGATGAATTTGATCTTCTTTCTCGCTGATAAACAATAGAGTGAAATAAAAAGATTAATTAAGATCACAACAGATACGATCCTCGATTTAAGTCATATAACATGTAAAAGAACGATCTAAATAGATATAAATATAACGAAACAAATAGATGGATACTGTAAAACAACAAGATGGATACTATAAAATCACAAGATGGATATTGTAAAACCACATGATGGAACTGTAAAACCATAAGATGCATACTGTAAAATCACAAGGTGAATACTGTAAAAAACAAGGATAACACTGTAAAACAACAAGATGAACAGTCGACCTATCAAAAAATTACAAAACCAGACCAGATCGATAGATGACATGTTAGATCAAATCAGATCAGACTCGAAGTATTACCAGATAGGATTAGGATCCGCCACAAGCAACGAAACATTAGCAATATAGCTTGATGAATACATAGAGCGCATTAATGAAGTTTTGGTTATGACTTGTAGCAGATTTCAAAGAGAAAATTGAATTATCATGATATAAAGAATCCAAAAAAAGAACAACACCTAATTATTGATAACCGATAAAAGCACAAGTATTAATTACTTAAACAGATCTACAAAATATTGATTACAATGTTTATCACAACTTCACAAGTATGATAAATACAAAATTCACATCTCCGAATAGCGTCCTTTAATTATTTATTCGCAAAAGGCATCCCAAGGATTTACGAATCAAATAGGATATCGTACAAAGCATTCGAAGTTACCTGGTGCGGCGATGGTCTGATCAGCACTGCCAGAGCACCCTTTATGATTTTTCCTTCGACTGTCGATATCTTGATGAGAGAGTTCGTGATGGAAGAACGCCTTGCATGGAGTCGGTGGGAGGAAGGCTGAGCATAGCGTCATTTTTGCCGATCGTAGATGAAAATTACGGAAGAGAAGAGATCGCCAAATATGTAGAGGGAGGAGAGAGAGATCGGAAACAACAGTAATACTGGAAAGAACAGAGGGAGGAGAGAGAGATCAACAACAATAATGAGAAACTTGTTTATATAAGGAAATATCGGAGTGGGAATCAACAATGGTTAAACATGTTGAGACAAATTATCAAAGACGGCGTTGGTAAAAATCGAGTACAAAGTGATGGGCATAAAAACTTTTCTCTAAAAAAAGGGAGCAACTAATTGTTCCCCTATAAATCTTCGAAAAGTCTTTTCGAAGTCTAACTATCTTGGAGGCTGGGTGATGACGCCAAATCATATAGCGTAAATCACTATCTTTTTTCCAAGAAATGGTGAAAAACGAATGTGAAGTAGCCATTTTTCTGATATATTTACCGCAAACATGCTTTTGAGTGATTTTAGCAGGTTTTGGAGAAAGTTGCGTATTTAGGCCAAAAACAGAGCAAAAATGTCATATTTCGAAGATTATCAAATAGCCGCCGAAATTGGACATCACATGGAGCATGCGACACCTCTCACGAAGTGCACAACATGTGAAATGGTGAAATTACAAGAAAATTCACTAAGTTAGAAGACCGTGCGACATCCTCCATACCGTGTTCGGCATAGCCCAGAGGCTGCACGGTTAGCAGGCCGAGCCTTCTAGAAGATCCACTTTTCTGACGGGCCACGCTATTTTTAGACAATTCCTGATAAATCATAGGTGGACCCCACGCCCCCCATGATCTCCATTACTTCTACAGTTGTATAGGAAGGCTATAAATATCCCTTTTTAATAGGATTTTGTGTGTGTGTTCAATTGTGTTCAAGTCTATAGTTGTAGCTAACAATTCTCATTGTTAGATTAGGTTAAAGAGTTACTTAGATAGAGGGATAACCATTAGAGGTCGAGTAGTGGAGAAATCAGTTAAGGAGGCAGAAGTCGACTCACTAAGAGGCATGAAGATTCTTCCATCTTCAATTGGGTTGTAAATTTGTTCTCTTTATTTATTTCTTCTGTTGCTATGACCATTAGAGGCTAAACTTCTCATCTTTAGAGTGAGGGTTGTACTTGAATTCTTATATTTTAATATATATTTATGATTTGTTTTGTATTATGATTTGAATTTTTATTGCACTTTATTCTTTTTATAATATCCTTGCATACATAGTTCCGTCTATTATATGCCAATTATCTCCACATGTCTTAAGCAATTCAGAGAATTCATGTGAGAAATTACTCGTAAGCAGTGGTGAGATTGGGACTAACGAGACTTGGCAACGGTTCAAAGACTGAGTTAGAATCCAGGAGACTCCCTTGGCAGGATAGTATAAATTGTACTAAGACTAAGATTAATTCCTCTACGGACATATTAGACTTAGTTGGAACAACATTAGGAAGCACTAACTTAGTGGGGTCTTTGGGATATTTCAACTACAGGGTAGTATAGGGAAAACACATATTTTCATACCTAAAATACCTCAGTCTTGGTACCTTAATAGCGGATCGAAAGATCGGAAAACTTTTCAAATCGTATAAACAAACACCCAGTTCACTGTGCGGGTTGTGACAGTGCCATACGCGGGGTGCTTAGGGACAGTCTATACCGCACGCGGCAGTGACAGTACCGCACGCTGCCTAGATAAACGTCAAAACTTGTATTTTACATGATTAAGAATGATAGAAAATCTGAACCCTAGAGACTCTCTATCTACTGTTTAACCTTATTTTAGCTATAACACCTTGATTGCATTTGTTACCACCAAACATTTTAAAAATTCGATAACCTAAACTATTAAAAATTGTTAAAAACTTAATACACTATCCCTATGGACTGACACCCATATTATACTCACAGTAGAATCATGCGCTTGATCTGAACGTAAGGTTAAATTAGAGTTTATAAATATTTAAAAGTTAGTACTCTCATTTTGAGTCATCACTGGAATCACACTCTAACTATCTTGTATGTCGGACCACCTTTTAGAAAAATCACTAGCGAATTTACAATTAGCACGTATAAGTATTGATACATATGCATTGGTTTAGTTTGGAAATTACAAGAAAAGCTCCTTAGGTAGTTAGATCAGGACAGTATAATTAATGTGTTCAGAAATTGAAAGTTCGAGTACGTTACGGAAAGTCGGAGAAAATTATAATTACTCTAAAAATAATAATATACAAATTGAGCTTAAATTTATGCTCGACAAAAACCAAAGTATAAATTCAAAGACCATTTAAAAATGAGTAATTCTAAGTCGAAAATATTAAAAAATTTCAACTTTTCATCTATAGCTCTCTGTCCAGATTACTCTCTGACACAGCATAAACCAAATAGAAATTGGGCCTGGGTAGAATACAAATGGACATCCGGAAAAAGCCTTGGGCCTATGGACTTGGTTTGGGGTTGTAATTCTGAAAAGGCATGCAATTGTTAAATTTAGGGAACAACCGGTGATCGAGGTAAAATATTGAATTGGGTTTTGCCCAGAGTATTTTTGATAAATTATATTCAAAGTCGGATTCAAGTTGTCCGATTTTTGTTTAAATTTGTGCGAACTATTTAGAATTCAATAAAATTAAATGACCACTCGAATTTAAACCGTTCGCGTAGGAATGTAAAAAAATCACAATATGATTTGAAATGTCATGACACAACACAGCACAACACGTGTGTCGTGTGTTATGACTACTCTTCAATAAAATGACACAGTACGGTGCCGCTCAACACAGCACAACACCTGATCAAAACAACATAAAAATTTATGGCATCATTTTTTCCAAAAAAATATTTTCTTATTCCCTTCTATGATCTTTATTGGAGGAAAACAGAAAAGAAACTTTGATTTGATTAAGTCCATTTTTATATTCTAATAATCTTTCAGTTGTGTCCTTAGCAATATTCTCGAATTATTTTTGTAACGATTGCATGTCTTGAGCGATATAGACATAATACATTTAAGGACAGTGTTTCGCACGATCTAGATAATACTCTTTTAACTTAATTTATTTTGATTAATTTATTAACATTCCGAATTTCTCAAAATTTACACCAGTATTTAACAGAAGTATAATTTTTATTTTGATACAAATGAAGGTGCAGATAAAGACCGTAGGAACAATTTCACATAAAATTAATCAAACTTTTTATTTATAAAACACAGATTTTTCTTTTTTTTAGCAAACCTACATCTCTATATAATTTTACATGATAGCTAGAGATAATAACTCTTACTGTTTTATAGTGCATAGTAGTACTAAATTATATGTTTTTCTTAAAAAATCTTTCTTTTCTTAATAAAAAACATTAAACTAGCTTCTTTGTATCTTGAATAAGAAACGCTAGCTAATTACAATATTTCGGACATGATAGGTTTATTCGTGTTTTGTTGAAAACAAAAAAATAACACTTAAGACATATAATCCATATCGAAGAAGTATTACACATATAGGAATAGTGAAGTAAAATTTTCAACCTTTTGAAATAAACATTTTCTTGTCTAATCTCGCGCTTATCAACTGAAGCAAGTTCAAGCCGATGTAAACATAAAAACGAGATACAAAAAAATCTCAAATTCTATTATGTACAGATGAATTCATCAGTATTATGTTGCCTATGAACTCTTCTAATTTTGCAACTACGAATTCTATTCTTCTTATTTGTCAATTACATATCATATATCATCAATACAAAAAAATGTGAATTAATAGTATGGATATCTTGGCGGAGGTGGCGGATAAGCCACCACCGGCTCCTGTGCCTCTCTGTACTTGATATCACAACAATCACTTCCCACAACAGGTGGATATGTAGTTCCGGGTGATGGATAGTATGTCGACCCACTTTCGCCATGATTTGCTGGAGGATACTGGGTTCCCGGTGGTGGATAGTACATTGACCCACTTTCGCCATAATTCTCTGGTGGTGGATAGTATGTAGGTACGCTCGCAGCCTGATCCATTAGAGGTTTATGGGATTGAGGTGGTGGGTAGCACGGTACTAAAGATCCAAAACCCATATTTGGTGGCGGATACAGTCCATTGTTGGGAGGTGGCGGGTAAAGCATGTACTCCGTTCCAGCGGGTGTACCATAAACCCGACCCGGTTCAACTGAACCCGGGTTGTGTGGCTCAGAATTGTAGGGTACCAAACCGGGCATCGGTGGGTAACTAACTGGACCTGTATTGGACAATTGAGGATTAAAAGGTACTGTTACCGGTACGGTTGCCGGATAAACCTGACCCGGTTCAACCGATGGTTTGCCAGAGAAATCTGCTGGTGGTGGTGCAGAGGATTCAGGCGAGGAATAAGTCATATCTTGTGGTAGCTGCGATCCCTCCATTTGGTACCACAACTGGATGGTTCCGTTAGGCTTCCCATCTGGCCACAGCACTTGGTAACCGACATGGCCGCGAGATCCTCTGTCAATCAGATCGGAGACGGGAACGTAAGCAGTGCCGACGAGCCGATCGCCGAGCAATAGCACCCCAGCCATCAGATTGAACTCAAGGAACAGATCCCGAGCGTCCGATGGGAGTGTAGCGAGGTCGAAGCGCATGGGGCACTCCCACTCAGGGTTTTCTCCATTGGCGGTGTCGACTGGAGTCCGGTGGCGCTGTGAGGTGGCGGAGAGAGAGACGGTGGCGTAGAGAGAGGGTTTTTGGAAAGGGACAGAGGATTTGATTCCCTTGCACGAGATGGATTTCAGGTAAATCGATCGTTTGTTCATCATTTGCTAGTAAGCACTAAGCAGTACTCGGATATTTAGTTGGGTTATTTTATGTTTGGCCCGTATGGTGAGGAATAAATAGGAAATCATGTTTTATTCTGGGAGTAAACATCCTCTGCATTACCTCATATTTTGTATTTAGAATATCGATCGTCCGATCAGAATCCGGACCAATCGGGTCCAAACCTGTAATGCACGTGTTTCTTTAATATTCGTGCTAATACAGACCAAACGATCCGGATTTGTTCTGAAAGAACCCAAAATTTGAGTTACTGCAGACCAATTGAATTCTTTCGTTGGAGATTCGCAGCCGTGTGTGGCAATGTCGCGTGCTGAGGTTTATGAAAGAGACTTTTTCCACGTAGTACAAAGGCGTGAGAAGAATAAATACGCTGCTAAGAACAATTTTCTTTCTTTGTTTCAAATGGGTGACGTTAAACGAAGAAATCTACAAAGCGTGTGGCGCACGGAACCAATTTGGGTCCGATGTCCATCGGACTCGAAGTGAGTTCGATGACCGTCCGATCTGCTTTAAGATTTGTGCCTGTAACTTTCGCGTCTGCTTTAAAATTCGTGCACATAAATCTTAAAGTGTATTGGACGGTCCCTAAACTCATTGGATTCAAATTTGAGTCCAATGGACATCGGATCCAAGATGTCTCCACGCCACCGGTTTAGTTTGGAAATTACAAGTGAAGCTTCCAAAAAGGTTACTGCTACTCGCATCGTTAGTAATTGCCAATCTCAATCTCCTGTTATTATTTACTGCGTTCCATGCCTCGTGTTGCTTTTTGAATAATTATTTTACAATTTACTTTTTTCAAATAAATACTTAAACGTTAAACCGCATTATAAAAACATATGAAAATAATTATATGATAATTTGGCTCAAATTTTTAGATGTTCTCAGGCTAAATTCTCTATTAAATATCTTAGTTTGCCATTACATGATAGAAAACTTAGAAAAAATGATTGGAGATTTATAGTTGATAAAATAGATAACAAGTTACAAAATTGGAAAGGATAATTATTATCCGTTGGAGGAAGACACATATTATTGAAATCTGTATTGTTGGCTGTCTCATTATACGCTTTATCTATTTTCAAAATACCTTCTCATGTAGTTAGAGATATTGATAAAATAAGATGTCAATTCCTTCGAGAAGGTACAGATAAGAACAGGAAAAAGTATTCACTGATCAAGTGGTCTTTAGCTTGTTTATCGGATTTTTTTTAGAAACAGTAATTAAAATAATTAAAGTTAAAGAACCAACATGATTACCGAGGTTTTTACAAAAACAGCAAAAACCGAATAACCTATTCGGTTAAGTATTTTTTTTGCTTCACCGAATAGGCTATTCGGTTTACAGGATTTTAACTGGGGTTGTAGGATACGATGCCACAGAAAATCCATTAAATCTATTTTATAGGCTTAACCGAATAGGCTATTCGGTTTGGTGTTTTTTTGGACTTAACCGAATAGCCTATTCGGTTTAGTTTTTTTTTTTTTTTACTGAAAATTTGAATTTTTTATTTAAATTATTTGACTTCTTTTGATATATAATTAGCATATTTATACTAAAATACGCTAAATTATTTGAAATTATGTTGAATTACACTATATTAAGTTAAATTACACTAAATTACATTACATTACGCTAAAATACGGTTAATTACGCTAAATTACATATGAATAGGGACGATATCTTCACTGAAAAGGCGAAAAACGACAGCGAAACTTCAAACGGTCATAAAACGATGCTCGAGTGTCTGATTTCAGCAAATAACCATTTTTCGGAAAGCTTGCGAGAATACGCATGCGTCCGTGCCGGCAATGCCGGATTCCAAAATTCAGAATCGCCAAAAAACAAAGAGAAGAGCCTCAAAACTTGAGTTGAAGTTTCCGATTAAGATTTTCGTTTCTATTATTCAATCCAAGTAGCTCAGTAAATTAGTTACATAATGAACTTGTAGAATACCAGTTTTTACTATTTTCGGAATTTTTTTACTATTTTTTATGATTCATGAAAGATGACACATAATCGGTCTATTTTAGCGTAATTTTCGGTATTTCAGCATAATTAGCGGAGTTATTGTAATTTAGCGTAATTTAGTGTAATTCAACATAATTTATTGTAATATAGTGTAATTCAACATAATTTCAAATATTTAGTGTTTTTTTTATTTTTTTGCTAATTATAAATCAAAAAAAGTAATCTAACAAATAATTTAAAAAAAATTCAAATTTTCAGTGTTAGATTTCTTTATTTTGCTCTTCTTGGTGTCAAAAAAAAAAAAAAAAAAACCTAAACCGAAATGATAATTCGGTTTAGGCTAAAAAACCCCTAAACCGAATTGCCATCTCGGTTTAGGGGATTTACACGAAAGGTTACATACTCTGGGGTGTTTTTTCCTGTGAAAAGATGGTAAACCGAATAGGCTATTCGGTTAAGTAAAAAAAAAAACCCTTAACCGAATAGCCTATTCGGTTTTTGCTGTTTTTGTAAAAACCTCGGTAATCATGTTGGTTCTTTAACTTTAATTATTTTAATTACTGTTTTAAAAAAAAATCCTTGTTTATCCCATTATAAGCTGTAGAAAAAAAAATTATAATTTAAGTTACCCGAATCCACCTGTCCCAATAAAGCTCTGATCTTAAAGCTCTTGTAATATCCCAATTTAAGCTACAAATTTTGCAGCAGGTCAGAATATTTCATATCTGACTAGAATTATATTGATCGTAATGTATGCTAGTGCTTGGACAATTTTTTGTGGTTTCCTATATAACTTAAATTATTTTAGTATTTTTTATTTTCTAATTCGAACATAATTTAGATAATCCATTGTGATGTCTCCTTACATAACAATATCAAACTGTTTTCTCAATTTCATTGGTAAATATGAAATAATTTAAAAGGTTGAATGATATATTATAATAAATTGGCGAGTTGATGAATAAATATTAAATAATTTAAAGAGTTGAAAGGTAAATATGAAAGGATTTTAAGAGTTGAAGGATATACAAGATATATTAAAAAAATGATAGATAAATATAAGAGATTTAAAAATAGTTGTAGGATATATAATATATATTGAAAGAATCATGTCACTTTGCTTTATGAAGTAAAGATGAGATATTCTTCGACTCCAAATTTTGATTTTTGAAGTTCGAACGATGAATCCGAGTAACTCTGTCTACATATCGAAATGCGGTAGAATACAGAATTTTATTATTTTTAGAATCATTTTACTTTTTATATTTGAGAAATGGTCATATTTTACTTTTTATTTCTAGATATTTTTATAATAGCACGCTAATTCAGATTAGTAGCTACTTTTTTTTATCTATTCCGTATTCGAATGGCAATACTAATTCGGATTAGTGTGAGCCATTCTTATTTTTTTACTAATCCGTCTAAAATATGAAATAGCTCACTAATCCGGATTAGTGAACTATATCCTTGCTATTTTGGGTTCAAAAGACAAGTTTTGATGGGATATATATAAATTTCTCTTCATAGAACAGTTTGTTCAACACGAATTCACATCCTCTCCAGTACCGTAAAAGAGAATTTTTTAGAATTAGTGGATCTGGACCGTTGTTTTAACTTTGCATGAATATCGAAGTCCGAATAATACTGCCCTGCGCAGCTGCGCTGGTCCGATCTCAAAACAGCTGCGAGTAAATCTCAAATCGTAAAGTGAAGGGAATCTTTACACATATTGGGAGAGGATACTTCCGTTCAACATGAATTCAAATCCTCATCGGTACATTCCTTTTTAGATTAGTGGATCCGAACCGTTGTTTTAACTTTGAGATTAGCGCGAATCTCAAAGTCCAAATATTACTGCCCAACAGCTCAACTGCGAGTAAATCTCAAATTGTAAAGTGGAGAGAATCTTGACACATATTGGGCCGATATTTTTATTAAAACCCAAAAAAAAAAAAACAAATTATCAAATCTGCTCCTATCTCAAACTTATTTTTATTTCTACCCCAACCGCCCGTAGGCTGGGCGGTCCACTTTCCGGACCTGACCGCTCAGCAGGCGGGCGGTCCACTACCCTTATCTGACCGTCCAGCAGCTGGGTGGTCCGCTATAAAACCCTATAAAAGGGGTTTTTCTCTCTCCTGAGCAGCACAGTATTCATTCCCCAATCTCACAAAAATTTCAGAACCGAATGAGAGATGAGAGAGCTGTCAGGCGATTTTGAGGCGATGGTGAACAGTAATCCCAGCACAGTAATCCCAGCACAGTAATTCCAGAACGAAAATATGTTGGTTGCACTGTATGTGGGCGGGAAGTTTACCCGGGGTGCGGAGGGAGCACAGTACACTAAGGAAGCAGCCTACGGCTTCAAGGTAAATGAAAATACCTCATTTGTTGAACTGAAGGGAATAGTGTATGAAAAAATTAGTGTGAACCCCAACCGGTGTGATATAGATTTAGCTACCCGGATTAACACAGTAAGTGGTGGTAGACCTTACTATACCAGGTATCCAATACTGATGAGTCGGTATGGAGGAGTGTTTACAACACTTTTCAGACACAGGGGGTAATGGTAATGGACTTATATTCCAGGAGAGTTCAGCGTGAACCCGGGGTTGGAACATCTAGGGAAAATAGAGGTTATGATCACTCGGGTTATGACAACCCGCGTCACTCGAGTTATGACAGCTCGAGTTAAGAGCACTCGGGTTATGACAGCTCGAGTTATGAGCACTCGGGTTATGACAACTCGGGTCATGAGCACTCGAGGTATGACAACCCCCGCCACTCTAGTTATGACAACCCCCGCCACTATAGTTATGACAACCCCGGCCCCTCGAGGTATGACAACCCCCGCCACTCGAGTTATGAACCGCCCGTATCACCCGTTTATGAGAATTATGTACCTGATTTTACCACCGATCTACCACCACCACCACCTCCTCCTGAAACCCCAATCCAACCCAGATTTCCATCTGTACCACCATCAATACCTATAGTGTCACCCGTTGCTATCCGGAGAGACCTTGACCTTGATGCTGAGCTCGATGCCGTACCACAAGGAAATTTGGAAACAGGTGACGAATGGGAAGGGGATTGGGATTCTGATCACCTGTCAGAAGGTGATGGAGATTATTTACCTAAGAAAGACAGATTTCCGATTAGAGGTCGGACAGATAGGCATCCGTGCCCCACATTCAACGGTACCACTGCTTTTGAAGAGGCAGACATCTCATTTTTTGGGCCGCGTGTCAGGTACAGTCAAGAGCTTGCTCCGCAGCAGGTTTACACCAACATAGATGAACTTGTGAAGAAAATACATGAGGTCCATGTTCACGGCAACTGGGAGTGCATAACTGAAAAAAGAGACCGAAGAAGGTTAGTAATTGTTTGTAAAGACGAAGAGCATTGCCACTTCCGTCTCTATGCAACCCCTGTGGGTAAGGGCGAGGCATGGATTATTAAGAAGTGTGAACCACCTCACACATGCAAGGCTGCGTCATCAAGGAAAGACCATGCAAATCTTACGGCTTCACTTATTGCCGATGTAATTGAGAATGACGTTAAGGAGGACCCATCGATGAGCCTTAAGGAGGTCGCTAGACATGTCAGACGCGTTTACAAGCATGTCGTCCCAAAATACAACAGGTTGTGGAGAGGGCGTGAACTTGCGATTTGCCGAATGTTCGGTAGCTGGCATGGTTCATACAACTTGCTTGCACCATTGCTGCAGGCCATAACAAGTACAAATCCCGGCACTGTCTTTGAATGTTGGAATATAGGCGTACGGACTGTCGACAACGCGTTGCAATTCAAGGCCATAGCATGGGCGTTCGGTCCATGTATTCAAGCTGTGCCATACATTAGACCGGTCATCAGTGTGGATGCATGCTTCCTGTCTGGCCGTTACGACGGGAGACTGCTGATCGCATGTGCATATGATGCTGAAAACCAGTTGTTGCCTTTGGCCTTTGCAATTGTTGAGAAGGAGGACGGGGAAAACTGAGGATTTTTCATGAGGTTCGTAAGAAGACAAGTGGTTGGCGACCGGTTCTTTTGTGTCATATCAGACCAGCACAAAGGAATCAAATATGTTTTTGATCGCCCAGATTTCGGGTGGTCGACAGCGAACGGCGATTGTGTGCACAAGCTGTGTATGTAACATGTTACAGACAACCTACACAAGAACTGCGGATCTGAAAAATGGGTTGCAGATACATTCAGAATTGGTTGCAAGAAGAAGAAGCAGAGAAGGGTGGAAGAGATGTTCAAAGATTTTGCCAAGGTTTGTATATTTTCACAGACTTATATTTTCTGAATTATTTAATCAAACGTTTTCTCATCTGAATTTTTTTTTTTGCAGTACTGTCCAAAGGAAAATTTGTACTTACTCAAGGTGGGAAAAAATAATCCCGCCGATCTGGCTGAGCCACCTCGATATGAGAAGATATTGCAAGCCCGTGATGGAGGTTTCCGATGGGGAATTATGACCACAAATGGGTCTGAGTCCTTGAATGCTGTTTTCAAGCAGAGCCGGCAGTTGCCCGTGGCAGCAATTGTGGAGGACACCTTCTACAAGTTAAATGCATGGTTTGTTGCACGGCGTGTTAAAGCATCTGAATTACTGTCCAGGTATGTATATTTTATCCAGAGATTTTTCCAAGGTATGTATATTTTTATTTGTTGACTTATATTTTCTGAATTACTGTCTAGGAATCAAACGTTTTCAACAAGGGTGGAGGGGAAACTAAGGAAACATAGGGAGAAAGGTGCAATTATGAGAGTTGTCCCGTACGGGGAGAACCAATTGGAATTCGAAGTGCACTGTCTAGATGAGTTTGCTCCAACCGGCCGTAGACCGGATGAGACTATGGAGTTTGTGAAAAGGATGTTCAAGTATGTTGTTATTTTTGCACCTGACAATACTGTAACATGCACTTGCCAAGGAATCCAGTTAGCCCACCTACCTTGTTCTCATGTTATGGTGGTGTGCCGGGAGAGAAACTTCTCTGAGGATGATTATGTCGCAGACATGTACCGTACCGAGTACCTTGCGAGTACTTGGGGTGCATCTTTCCATCCTTATCCCAACCAGTATCAGTGGCCGCCCTATGTTGGTGATAGAGTCTGTCCCGCAAGCGGGTGGATCAGAAAAGGAAGAAGACCCCACAAGCGTCAAGTAATGACCATGGACGAGATGGAAGGTAGGCGAATGGGACATCAGGCCCGCCGTTCAACAACTGACAGGCAGCGAGCAGGTACGGTTGATTCCTTTTATTTACTTATATTTTATTTGTTTACTTATATTTTGTTTTGATTTTATTTCAACTGGAATGCAATGCAGATGCCATTAACGAAGCCAACGAAAGAGAAAATGCTAGAGTTGTTGCTGAGGCTACCGGTAGTAGCCACCGCAGGGGTGAAAGCCCAGGAACCGGTAGTAGCCACCGCACTCATGAAAGCCCAGGAACCGGTAGTAGCCATGGAGAGACATCCGGTAGTGCCGCAGAACCAGCTGCACCCAGACCCAGACGTCGTATTTTGAGTTTGTTCGGCCGTCGTCGCTGATTACCAAGTTTTGTTAAATTATGTTATGAACTATTTTAGATGTATATTGTGAACTATTCTAATTGGTAGTTTGTGAACTATGCAATTTTTTATTTGCCTCGATTATTTTATATGCTTCATTTTTGTTATTTTTATTACTTAATTACGTATACAAAAACTAACAACATAAAATATAAACAAACACAAAACTAATGAAATAAAGTCTGCGACATAAATTTCTAAAAATTCTACAACATAAATTCCTAAAAAATCTACTTCTTACAACGAGCCTTGAAAGTGCATGGAACAAAGTCATCATCAGAGTTTGCCTGATCTGGATCAGTCACAGCAGACGAAGTGGTAGCCTTACCAGTACACGGAACAAACTTATCGTCCGATGCTGGAGGCTCTGGATCAACTTTCTTCTTTTTCAAACCAAAGTCGTAGGGGTTTTCCACAAAGTCATCGTCTGAAATTTCATACTGAACATGTCGTTTCTTCCATTCCTCCAGCTTACATGTCTCACAATTAAAAAAATCACGACATATTTGACACTTGTATTTTTTTTCCTCATTTTTACCTCGATCACTAATTGACCCTCCTCTCGCTACGCCACGATCTCGGTTGCTCGCTTTCTTACCTCGTTTGTTACTGTCCATACCTCAAAATCGCCTCAAAATCGCCTGACAGCTCTCTCTTTCGGTTCTGGAAATTTGTTGGATTGGGGAATGAATACTGTGCTCATCAGGAGAGAGAAAAACCCCTTTTATAGGGGTTTTATAGCGGACCGCCCAGCTGCTGGGCGGTCAGATCATGGTAGTGGACCGCCCAGTGGCTGGGCGGTTAGGTGGGGAAATTGAACCGCCCAGCCCACGGGCGGTTAGGGTAGAAATAAAAATAAGTTTGGGGTGGGAGCAGATTTGATAATTTGTTTTTTTTTGGGGGTTTTAATAAAAATATCGGCATATTGGGAGAGGATACTTCCGTTCAACACAGAATTCAAATCCTCCCGGTACATTTCTTTTTAGAATTAGTGGATCCAGACCGTTCTTTTAACTTTGTACGAATCGCAAAACCCAAACAATACTGACCTGCGATAGCTCGAATCTCAAAGCGACTTAGAGTATCGTCTTCCGTTCAACACCCCCATTTCATCTCCAGTTTGAGCCGCCTGGAGCCGCCTCTAACCCGTCTGAACAATTAACGATCTTTCCCCCTCTCTCCCCGCCACCGTCGGCTACTCCGCCTCTCTCTCTGTATCGTTTGGTTGATCGATCTCACCATCTTTCTCAGACTCTCAGTCCGATCTTCGCTTCCAGGAGGCCCCACCACTTAAAGGCGCGCCACCTTCCTGAGCACCTCTCTTCTCTCTCCCTGACGACGTTGGCGCCGACCCCTTTCCCTGTTCCTCTCCATTATTGGTAAGCGCTCCCTTCCTCCCTGTCCCTCGTTCTCTCTGATTCGGTTGAATTCCATATCAATTTTTAAGGGGTCAAACTGGGACTTTACTTCCTGACAAAAAAAATTTAGCGTGCTTGGTTATACTGTAGGCAGGAGAAGTAAATTTTTTTAGTGTGCTTGATTATATTCTCCGAAAAATCGTTGGACTTTCAATTTTAGAATAAATATTTGCTGAATATTTTTTCTGGATAGCATTTCTTTTATCTATTTAGTTGTTTGAATTTTATTTAAGAGTATCTTTTTTGCGAAAAAGCAACAAATCTGCAAAAAAAAAAAACTCATTATTGATGTTGGGTATCCTAGAAGGGGCGAAATCAACATTGAGAACATGATAGGGTGAAATCTTAAGATGTGACATAATTATCTAATTATTTTGAAAATAAAGAATATTTTTGCAATTATTTGAGTAAATGTATACATGCACAAGCAAAAGCAGTTTTATGTCTTTTGTTAGAGTATACACACAGCATGAATTGATTGCAGCCCAATTAAGTATGTGTTTTTGCACAAGCTAAAGGTTATTGTTTATCTCTGCAAAAGTTTGGTTTATTGATTGCAGCCAGATTTTAAGCATGTGTTTTTTCAACAAAAATTATAATTTATGATAATTAAATGCAAGTGCTTTAATATACAGTTTTCTCTGAGATTGGGCAGAATTTTGATGTTTGCTTAAGTAGGTTTTAATTACCTCAGTTAATCAATTACACAACCTGTCTGGACTTGAATCTGAGGTGGCAATCCTTCATTTAGTTAGAATCAGTTAGAATCAATTACCCAACCCCCCAACCCGCACCCCTACCACCCAAGAAAAATACATAAAGAAATGAAAACTTTGAAAATGTATTCAGATGCATCATGCCATGTTCCAACCCCTAGACAAAAGTGACCTTTTTGTAGTAGTAATTGGGCTTGAAGCCATCAATCTGATTTGGTAGACGATCCTAACAACAACAAAAATACACACATGCACACATGTGGCAGTTTGGCTACAAAAATCTCTTCTTTGTTTTAAAGGAATTCCCTCTTGCAACTAAAGAGGATAACTGAGAACCCCACTGCGTGCTTCTTTCCCTTAATTTTTGCAGCATGGCGAAAAGCAAGTATGAGTATGTAAAGGAATTTGAATTAGATGATAGATTGCCTCCATCTAACTGGATTGTTGTACGGATCGATGGCTGTCATTTCCATCGGTGAGTTTATTCAAAATTCTTGTTTTGAGCTTACTGCACATTTAATTTGGTTCTCAATTCCTATTTCTTAATTGAATCAGATACGCAAATTTTATTCAATTATTTTTAAGAAATGTTTGTATTTGTATCGATATAGAAAATAAAAGAACTTCGGTTAAACTCCTTCAAGACCAAAGTATGCAGACTATCATCAGTATCTAATGAATAAATAGGCTACCATCACCACAGATTTCAGTTTAGTGCTGAACCTAATAGGTCCACCGGGTAAGGATTCAGGACCGACCTAATACAAAAAAAAATGTTTGTTACTTGGAACTAGATGGAACTAAATATCTCTTATATGAAGTGCTATGTATTTTTCATTGGAGTGACATGTTTGTTAAATTAATGCTATTCAATTCTCTAATGCGTTAGTAACTGATTTTTCATTTTTCGTGCATTTGTAGCTTTTCTTCAATACATGAGTTTGAAAAGCCAAATGACTCAAGTGCTCTATGTTTGATGAATTCTTGTGCCAGCTCAATGCTGGACCACTTTCCGGACATTGTTTTTGCTTATGGCGTAAGTGATGAGTATAGGTATTATTTGTAGTCAAAATTTATTAACCTCTGGAGAAGAAGTTTCATTTTCATCTAACTTGTGATTTTTCTTCATTTATCTACGTAAAATAATGACTTAAATTTAAAGAGATGGATTTTTCTTTATCTTCGGAGAAATGTACGTACATTTAACCGTTGTACTTATCCCTATCAAAACCAACTTTATCTTAGAAAATAGAAGATTTAATAATGGCAAATTTCCTAGTTTAAACCTCAGCTTTGTTCAAGACTCATGAGAAATAAGTTGCTTATATTGATTTAGGAAATTAGGACTTTATTCTCATTTTGCCTCTTTTGTCATTACAGTTTTGTGTTAAGTGAGAAAAGCAAATTTTACCAAAGACGGACTAGGTAAATTTCCTGCTACTTCAATTTTTAGAATATTATCAATTATTTGCATTATATAATGCCTGTAGTAGATTTTGTTTCGACTGAAGCACTCTTAATGAAGTACCCCTCTTTTACTCTTGCAGCAAAATTGTCTCTTTATTCGTTTCATATTTTACATCAGCATATGTGATGAAATGGAGAGAGTTTTTTCCCAATAAAGATCTGAAGGAGTTGCCATATTTTGATGGCCGAGCAGTATGCTACCCAAAAGCAAAAATCGTTAGGGATTATCTTGCATGGAGACAAGTTGACTGTAAGTTCTTTTTGTGTCTTTTAAATGCTAAATTTAAGCAAACCTTTAGTATGAGCACCCACAAAAACCACAAAAAGCTTCCCAAAATGGTTTCTTGCAAAATGGAATATTAGTGACATGTATATTAAGATATCTCATTGTTTTGTGAGGTATACAATCTCAAGAACTGTTTTGCAATGTATTACGTGTATTTCAGGTCACATAAACAATCAGTATAACACATGCTTTTGGATGTTGGTCAAGTCTGGTAAAACTGAGAGAGAAGCTCAGTTGTGTTTGAAGGTATTGTTGCTTCTGCTTTGTAAGATGCTCTCAAAATGTCATTAGCCCAATTCTTTTGTTTTCCAATTCTTACTGTGAGAAGCTTGGTTAGCTAATCCAAACTGTTCACTCCATTTTGACATGGTATAACTAACTAATATGAGATGAAATATTAGTTTTTTTTGTTCATATTGACTAGATCCATAAAATAGTATTATGTTAGAAAAATAGCTTATCCAATTGATTAGACATGGTTATCATACCTGAGACAAAGAGTACTTAAAGATTACTTTGACTGTATTTCAGCGCCATTTTCCCATAAATTTACAAAAGATTTGTTGTTTGCCATGTCAAGTGCATTTTCTTTCTTAATAATTTGAATCTTACAAAATATTCCTATTGGCTATTTACATCCTGGGATGTTTATTTGGTGATAAAAAATTGGGATTTGGATCAACAGCCAATGCTAATAATCTCAGATCTCATACTAGAATAACTCTTATGGTTTATGATTGTTGCTCATATTTCTTCTGCTGCTTTTACTAGTTTAAACTCAGCTTCTACATGCCCAAGGGCTTTAACTAAAAAAAATAAAAACTCGGCTTCTACCAAGTACCTATTTTTGATAATTGGAACTTTGTAGGGCACACAAGCGAAGGAGAAAAATGAAATGCTATTTAATCAATTTGGAATAAATTACGACAAGCTACCGGAGATGTTCAAAAAGGGATCATGTGTTTTTAGAAATAAGGTATACTTACTGAAATACAAATCAGGTATTATTTTGCAAATTACACCACGTATGTTACCATAGCTTAAAAAAATCAGCTATATGCAAAATTAACCACAGAGTCAAATTTAAACTGAAATTTTGTTATTGCCCCTTATCCAAATTGACTGCAATTGATTTTACGCAAACATGGAAGCTGATTTTTTGTTGTTGCTGTGATTTGGTCTGAGGAAAAAAAATTATGATGCTCATTAGTGGTTAAGGAAAATTTGCAACTTTTCTCTGAATGTACCTTTTACACCATTATAGTGCGATCATATAGATGTCAGTTTTAAACATAGGCTATTACTTTAAAAAATATTTTTCTGTGGTGTTTTTAATAAATTGTGTATGACGTTGGTTCTGTCTGATGCGATAGGAAATATCCTTTAAGATCCTAGAAATAATGAATATATCGCATTAAGTTGTTCCTCCCTGATCTGATATGAAAATACCAAATACTGTTTTGGTCCTTTCTGAACTATATGGTTTATTTGTATTAAAGAATACTGTTTTATTGGGATCCACATACTGGGTAAGTGGGATATTTTAAATAAAAGTGTTCTTCTTATAGTTACTTTTTTCATTTTTTGCACAGTACCTGTGGTTTTCCAAAGTCAACACCCAACTTCCTTTGTTTCGACACTTGCATGCAAAATCTTACCTTAAGGAATCAAGACTGTCAAGCAAAAAATGGACCAATATTACCCTACCCTTTTTATGTAAATTCAATTCAATTTTGAAGATTAGTTCATAAAATTGGAACACAACCAATCAAGTGAGCTAACTCCAGTTTAATTTGGCCTTAAGAGTGGGGCAGTTGGGTTTTATTAGAACTAGAGTTTGGTCATAAATGTGAATTGGCAACATTACATGTAAGTGCATGCAAAAACTACCTGAGTATAATTATTATCGGCAAATTATCAACTTTGGTTGCTCATATGATGAGAAAGTTGAGGTTTTAGTGTTATCTGCAACTTCACTGGGTGTCCTTTTTCCAAATCAAAGCTTGATTATTGATATTCTTTAGTTTGTTAATTGCTGTTCTTTTCCATTTTGCACTGAAGGTCGAAGAAATAGTGAAGATAGACAAAAGTGGAAATCCAGTAAAAAGGTGTAAGCAAATAGTGACTGTTGACTATGTTGATATCATAGGCCCCAAGTTTTGGAATGAACACCCCTACATCCTCCATGAAGATTAATGTAGCTTATTGGTATTATATTGTGATTGGATTCTAGTAGTGTAATATTATCAGTTTCTTGCCTGTAGGACGATTCATTCTTCTAATTTAGCAGCTGTAGCTGTGGCTCAGTAACTTGTAGCTTTCTCATTTGGAATAAATCAGAGACATTTTGATAAAGTAGATATTAAATAATAATCACTATAGAGCATAGAGCAGGGGATAAATTGTGCTATAATTACAGGGAAAAAAAAGTACTTACCGTGCAAGTATTTGTGACAAAAAAATCTCATGTACTTGCTAATATTGAGGTGAACAGCTGCAATTTAATACACCAATACCAGAGTTAACGCAGTCCAAATATGAAAAATTAATAGAAACTTGGTAATATATCATGACAGTCCTCTAAACAGAGTTTCCCAATAAAGATAAAAGTAGCTAGATGCTACTATCGATCATAAATCAATCATATCCGTACTCATAATACATTATCCTTTATTAATCTTAGACTTCCGTCCCACTGAATTGATTATATGATTGCATTGACCATGGTTTCATTATTTCTTGAATATAAATTATTTTGTGGTTCGGCAATTTAATCACTGACACATGAATGGGTCCGATATTATCCAACGCAATGTTAAGCACGATAAACTCATGTCAAGCATAAATTTATGTATAATTTATATACTTACGAATGAAAATACCACATTGATGAATAAGCTAAAAGCCACAACAGTTTGGTGACTGATAGCGCTTCTCTTTCTCAAAATCTTATTTCATAAGCAATGCAGTACTGATCTATCTCATTTAACAAACTGTGTTCTTTTTAATGTGTTACAACAAAAGAAAAGGCATTAATCTATTTTGACAATTTTTATCTTAATCACTTCACCTTACTAATAATATAGTGCATCAAAACAATTTTAATTTTTTATTCAATACTATTGTATTTACTTAATTACGCTGCTACTAAATTATAATATTTGGAAACAAATATATGATCTTTTGAACTATTTTTGTGGTCTGAGGTTCTTTTTTTCCTTTAAAAGTGCGTAATTGATACAAATACAAATAGGGGTGTCAATGGCACCCTTTTATCCGTTTAGCCGACCCGTACCGTATCCAATAAGACGGGTACAAGTAACATTTTTTTTCGTAAATTTATCGGGTACAAATACGGGTAAAAAACAATTTTGTTATCTAAACGGGTAAGAGTACGAGTAAAGCCTATTTCGTACCCGTTACCCGATTGGGTAATTATAAAAAAATTTATATATATTATTATATTAATAAGCATTGAAAAGAGTACTTTAATTAGTTTACTTGCACTTAGCATGATCAGAATTTTTTTCAATAAATACTATACAAGTGTGAAATGAATGTATATGTTTTAATGTTTTATTTAATAAATAATAAAAATAATTATTATATTAATATTACCCGTTATTTACCCGCTACCGTTTCGTTATCCGACAATCATAACGGGTAAGGGTAGGGTACGGGTAAGATAATTTGTAGCGGGTAAGGGTAGGGTACGGGTAAGAACAATTTGTAGCGGGTATGGGTATGAAAATGCTTCCACCGTACCCGTTGATACCCCTAAATACAAATGTTGAGTCGGCCAGGTTGGATTGGAACAGTGTCGAGTTCAGTAGTGGAGCCACTCTAAATAAATGGGGTCAATTGACTCAATTTTGTTGGACTATGCAATAATCCACTTAGTCTATTTGACTAGATTTGCAAAACATATATTTGTTGAATTTTACAGTTTCTTGTCTTGAGATATTATGCAGGTTCATGAAGATATAAAGTTTCAATAAACATCAAGGATGCATCTACGAATGCTATACATATCAATGATGTGCTGTAATGAACCAATGAATGGACTAAGAAGACTTAGCTCAAGATTAGTATTAATTAGAAATCTGTGAAATTGGTAAAATATGCTTGAGATTGAGGTAATTTACATAAACCGTTACAACGGTTAAGATAGCGTTACAACGGAACAATTCATATTCCAAAATCCACAGAGAAATCGATTTATTTCGTTATAACGGTTAATTAAACGTTGCAACGGAATAAATCATTTCGGACCCCAAAAATTTTCAAAGAGTTCCGTTGTACCAACCGTTGTAACGCTTATTAAGCGTTAGGGTTTCCAGCGTAGCCAAACCCACGAACTGGGCTAACCGTTACAACGCTTATTCGCATTGCAACGGTTGATCCCAGTTACCTTATTTTGTTTCTCTCTCTATAAATAGAAGCAAAATCTAAATTTGGAAAAAGAATCTAGCCGCCCCTAATTGCAATATTTTGTATTATTTTCAAATCTAGAAATCTCCATTGTTGCTCGTGAACAAAATTTCAATATCTATACAACAATCTCAAGCATACTCCACCAAACTCAATATTGTGTAAGAATTAGAGTGATTTGTGTGAGATCTCTTGTTTGTTTCAAACACTTGAGCCTTTAGTGCTCGTGAGCCAATTCCGTGCTCGGGCCGTGTGACTTTCCAAGGTTTGTAAGGGCTCACCGGTTCCACCTTGTACTCCTTTCTCATTGGGTAAAAAAAGACGCGCCATCAAAAAGGTCGCAAAGCCCCGGAGACGTAGGCGTTAGTGCCGAACTCCGTAAACAACTCTTGTGTCAAGTGTCTCTTAACTCTTTTATTTACTTTACGTACACTTGCTTTATTTAAGTTTTCTTGTTTCCGCCAAGAACAACTTACGTACACGTTAAATACATATATTAGTGGTGAATATTAAATTACTTAAGTATTAAAATTTTGAAAGGCCCCATATTCATCCCCCCCTCTAGGTACCGTTAGAGACCAACAAATTTCTTTTTTCAATTTTTTTGTATATATAACTTATTTTCTATATAGTTTGCTATGAGTAGTGTAAAATTAATCTCATTCTCAACGAAAGTTTTTTAGACTTGAAAATCTGACTCCATTCCTAGTTAGGTCGTTTAGGTCGTATTCCAGATTATGGTTGGATTTTAAATCGTTCCGCTGAGGTGGGGGTCAGATTTTGGATTTGCCAGCTTTATATCACGGATTTCGGGTCCAGTAAAGTTGGATTCGAGTTAAATTTGAAAATTACCGAGTTGTGTAGAGTTCGAGTTTAAATTGTGCTGGATGGATTTTTAGGTTAGATTATGATTTGTTACCTCTAAAATAATAGAGGCAATTGGATAGAAAGGTCGAGATTTTGAGTCCCTTTCACAACTTCATAGCTTCTGCGAATGTTTTCAAACAAAGACAATCAAGTTGATTGGGTCAGGTTCATCAATTCGATCCATGGTTCTCAGCTTTAAATTGACCAGGGTTGGAAAATTGTTAGTACTTTGTCTCGTATTAATTCAAGCGGTCGCAACTGGCAAGATTCGGTTTATGTATTTCTATAAGAATGTCCATTTTCACACTGTTATCAGCATTTAAAGGACCTAAATAATATCATCTTTAAAGAAGAGGCAATGGTCAATGTTCAGGTATGGATAATTTGCTTAAATTGAATACGTATCACATGATAAGTAACGAGTAGCTAAAATAACTGCTTGTGCAAGCACACTCAATAAAGTGAAACAGATTTTTTTTAATTCTTGAATGATATGAAAAGATACATCCAGCAATCTCTTATAAGAGTGTGTTGGTTCGGAGAACAGAAAATGCAAATAACTGTCAAAATACATACCCTAAGAAATTCGTGTCTCTTCATCTGTTAAGCCTGAAAGAAATTATTTTCGGTCTGAAATAAATTCTTTCGGCCTAAACAAGAGTTTTTTTTTTTTTGAATTTCTCCGGCCGTCTTTCCTTCTTCTTTTGTCGATCAGATTCATTAAATCCTCGACAGCTTGGCTGGCATCATAATTTACATGTTACAAATCATAATAGCATCATCTTGGCCCTTTTGTGCCATTACTAAGCTCAGCTAGACTCTTAGAGGCCTTGTCAAGCACACCTGATAACCACACTGCACCTTTTGAGAAACACTCACTGTTAATAACATTTGACCCGATTTCATCAGCCATTCTCTCGGCTGTCGAAATCGCCGAGCCTGCTTGTTGAGTTAATATTCTTCCTGTGTTAAGCACCAGATCCTTTGCTTTTACAACCTCTCCTTCTTTTAGCCCGATTTGTAGCGGTCCATTAATTACCTGGGTGCTTAGGTCCTCTGACTGAGATAAGCTGATTGGTATTTCCTTCATCTCTAGTGGCAATATGCGAACTCTCCGATCGATTATTATTGCATTCTGCATTGTATATGTATAACTAAAATAAGCTTCATTTTCTCTGTTGTTGTGAGAAAGAACACAAATTAAACGCAGAATTAGATAGGTTGCCAAGGTACATACATTGAAGAGAAGCGCAGTCTGAAATGCGTACGGTTGCCGAAATGTCACTTTGGCTGCCTGTGTACCGTCCGCATTCCTAACATTCATTTCAAGATATATTGAGTCAGGCACCAAGTAGATCTTGAATTTATTCTTCAAATCAATGATAATATTTGAAAAAGAAAAAGGATAATAGATAATATCAATTACCATTCTAGCTTGATTTCATGGATTGTACCGCAGTAGGAAAACAAGTTGATTAAATCTTGTTTAGTTGCCTTTGGTGAAATATTAATGACTTGAACAGTAAAATCCACAATACCCATTATTACCCTTGTTTGAGGTTTAGTTTTGAAATATAGTGTGTATCTTCTTGAATTGGTTCATTCTTCTCTGTTCTATGTTGAATTATTAAAAGGTCAAGAGGACAGAATCAAACAGGATAAGTGACAACTACAGCACTACAAAACAGAATTTATTCTGCCTTAAAGTTATCCCCTTTATTCCCAGGAATAAACGTGAGTTGTGAATTACAATTATACAATATTCTTGCAATTTCTGATTAGTTGTAAACAACATTACTGGAAGTCTGTAACTAATGTACTCTTTGTATTTTGCATAACTAGATGGTCTAGATTTTTTTTTTATATATTTGTTTATCTTTTTCTTTTTTTAAGGATAAAGTTTGCAGGCAAATTCCATTGATCCCAACATTGTTACAACATTCAAAATCCACAATAAGAAACCACTTTAAGAGAATATTACAATTAGATGCTGTATTTAATAAAAGAGAGAAATTTTGCATATTAGTACCAAAATTGTCACCATGGATCATTTACTGGTAGGGAGATTTCGTTGAACAGCCCTCTACCATTGGCTTTTTTTTGTGCAATTAGATCCTTAAATGTACAACTTTGACAAATGCAAACTACGATAAATAATTTGTTCTGTTTCTTCTTGCACAATATCCACTACTAATTATTTGAAGGCACTTTGGCACCGTCATTTATGGTTAGATAGATACTGAGATTGCGCTACTTCATCGCTGCCAATTACCCGATGTATTGCTATAATTGTTTCCATTTTTTTTAAATAAAATGATACACACACTTACAATGCGCGCGTAGAGAACAAAGAAAGTACAACTATCCATACCAAAACCCTACCTGTACCAGAACCAATAGTCTGGTACAAAGCCAAAGTAATCCCTAGACCATTGCCACCAGTATCAGAACATGATAATGACATCGCAATGTCACAATAGAAAATGTTATCAGATTAGAACATAATCTATCTTAGAAGCAGCCGGACTCAATCCGACAACAAATCCTCATCCAAATTCAATCAAAACCAGTCCTCTCATCACTATCATCCATGTAAATCATAGCATCAGCTGAGATAGGCTCAGTGCTGATAACAGTTCGCTGAATTGAATTGTGTGATTTTCTAGCATCCCCTGAAATTAACACACTGCACAGATCAAAGTTATTATACTATCCTTGTCAGATAAGTTGAACTTAGAACCAATGGCGGATCCCGTAAGAATGAATGGGGGTCAATTGACCTCTTTTCATTTTCAAAGATTTTGTGCTTAGACAAAATTTTGATATATAGTTTAGAGTAAAATGCTATGAGTACTGTAAAATTGATTTCCGTACTCAACATGAAAATTTTATATAATTGATCTCCAATGTTTTGTTTGACCTCCGTATTTTGAAATGAACATCTTGAATGGAGAACATAAGGTTCAATTGTTTACAAGAGGTATTTAAATAATACGATCAAACAAAAAAAATGAAATATTTTTGCAATGTATAAAAATATATATGATCTAAATTTTCATTCAAATCACTGAAATGCAATTTTTAAGACCTCTCCTTTTATTTCCTAATTGTTTTCAGTTTATTATAATTGTTTTTCCATTCTATTGTAAAGCTAATATTGCGTTAGAAAATTTTCTATGATTTTAAATGGAACATTCTCGTGCTAAACTGCTTGTGTTGTTTTTCAAACAAGACAATGATAAAAAAAAAAGAGGAAAAAAGAATGAAAAAGTAAAAGCAAAAGACAAAAAGCAAACTTAGGGTACAACCTTTTAATTTGGACTTGATTGCTATCTTGCACGCTTGACACTTGACAGGAGCTATATAAGAAACAAAGAGATTCTCTCTCTTAACAATGACTGGTTTTTCTATAGACTTGGTCGCAGAGGCCGACCTAAATTGTCTGCCCCTAAAATTTTGAAAAGAAAAAATGTAGTTCATGATTTTTTTTTTCTTTTTTCGCTGAAAGGTGAATATCTTTTTCTCATATCCTCTTCATTAACAGAACGTGCGTTAATAGATGGGGATCGTCCGATTGAGATCCGCACTAATATTAAAGAGCCGTGTGCCACGCCGAATTGGCTCCGATCCTGATCAGACGGCGGAGATGCACTAAATGCTCTCTTGAGTTAATGCAGAAGATGCGGACTCTCATCGTTCGGCGCATGAAAATAAAAGCTGCCCTCGTTCGGTCGCTCCCCTTAACTTGTATGGATCCTCTCCGTTTTTCAATTGTAATGGAGTTATTTAGTTATATTGTTCGTCCCATTGATTGTTTTTTTTTTCTCCATTTCAAATAATACTTTTTAATGTCATAGTAATATATCTTTTTTAACATTTCAATAATATAATTCATATTTTAACTCCACCTGTAGTTTCTACACAACATGTTCCAAGCAAGAAAAAAGAAAAAAAATTGTGATAAGGCGTGGCGAGACAACGTTAAAAATACAGTCTTTTTTTATGGAAATGAAACCCGCAAATGTGACTCCAGTTAGATTTCATTTCTAGTCTAGCCCAACTTGTTTGGGACTGAAGGCTTGATTGTTGTTCTTGTTTTTGTATCTCTGTATGTATGCTATGAATTGTTTGTAAATGGACTGTAAAAAAATTACTTAACAACCGTAAAATATGATTATACATTATCAAAATCGGAAAAATAACATGATATATATGATATACATATTTAGATAAGTGAAGTGTGAAATTTGATATAATTTAAAAATTAATTGATTATCAATTGAATAGTTTGAATAATTAACGATTCAACTATATTGTCACTTTATCAAATTGATCAAACGATTTTTAAATTAGACCAAATTTGATACATATTTTAATTAACAACCCGTAGCCAATAATCCTGTTATTTAGTCATTATGAAATAGTAACAATGGGTATCTCCAATCTAATTGAATGGAGAGCTACATTTGATTCGTTTTCTGGTGTTTCCGCTTTGACAGGCCGTTGTCCCTTGTCAGTTATCCCCACCAACTCTTCTTCCTCGGATCTCCCCCACTCTTTTTAATTCAAAACCCTCCTCCTAATTCTAAACTCGCCAAAATACCCTCCTGATTTGAAAGAAATAGTGAAATACGCAAGTAATTGACGCGCCTGAAACGTTTTCTCGGGTCAGTATCGTCATTTGATCTAATTCCCTTTTATTTATTTTTCTCTGATGGTAGCTTCCATTATTTCTTCCTTGTCTTTTGGCGCGATTCGCGCTCCTTTTTTTAAGATAACTGTTCAGTTCATCGGAACCGTTCAATCAACATCAAACGGCCCCAATTTATTAACCGTTAGATGATCAAGGAATGCCACGTCACGATCGCATCGAGATGCACAACCTAACCGTCTCAGCTCATGTCTCCCTCCTTTTTGTGCCATGTAATGGCTTATAGCTGTTTCTTTCTTTTTCTCTTCGTTTTCTCTACTATCCTATTTTTAGACTTAGGATATGCTCTGTGGTAAAAGAAAAAGGATTTAGACATTTTTTTGGGCAACCGCAATAGCTCCGCCGCGCCGACGAGCGTCTCGCTCAAACTCAGGCCATCTCGTGGGCCCGGTCTATCGTGGACCGGGGGTGGCGCTTCCTTCATCCCGTTAGTCATTTCCCTCCGTTGGTAATAATAATTTCTTTTTCTGTTGAAAATTTAATAGAAAGATTGTTAATTTGGAATTTTTTTTTTTTTTCCAATGATTGATTTGATTTGGATTTAATTTGGAGGAATATAGGTTTGCGGTGGCCCAAAAAGTGGCAATATTGTTATAACAAAGAACGTGTGTGATGCAAGGGAAATTGTATTCCACTTCGACGCTCCAAAAATATGTCTCTGAATCGAATCGAAGAATGATGATGGAACATGGCGGGTCGTTGAAACGGGTCTACCAACTATGGAGCGGCAATAATGTATGTGCTTTATCAAATTTCCTCTTCTCTTTTTTCAATTGTTGTTCACTT
This sequence comes from Carex littledalei, assembly GCA_011114355.1. Taxonomy (NCBI): domain Eukaryota; kingdom Viridiplantae; phylum Streptophyta; class Magnoliopsida; order Poales; family Cyperaceae; genus Carex; species Carex littledalei. Next base: position 5,172,330 of record CM022087.1, read on the forward strand.
TTAATTGGTAACAATTCAAATTTCGTCAATGGGTATCAAAATTTGCAGTGCTCTGCAATGTACCTTATTCTGATCAATTAGAATTTATAATATTCTGGCACAGCTTCTATTTTGTAAATCATGATTGGAATTATTCTCAGAGATCAATTGAAATTGCAAACTCACCAAACACTGAAAACTCACAAACCAGTTATTAACCAAAGGATAAAATATTTTTTTTGTGGGATATTAAAACACTGAAAAACACTGTAAAAGGATAAAATATATTTTTTTTGTGGGATATTAAACAGTGGTGAATGTCTCCGTATGAGTTTTACAGTGTATGTGCGTACTGGATGCTTTGATTTTTTTAATCTAATTTTTGTTTTTTTACTGATTTTCAGATATTCTGTCTAGGGGGAAGGTTGATATTTGGGCCGGATTATCGATCAATTCTACTAACAATTTCTCTAATAACTGTACCTGTAATCCTTTTTACCATTTTCATATGTAAAAGACTGGCCAACGAGGTCGACTTCTTTTTCGGGAACCTCGTCCTCTCCATTTCCATCATCCTCTGTGTCTATGTTAGTTTTATTTTCTTTAAAGTAAATGTTGGTTCTATTTTCTCCTTTTCTTGCTTAAAAACCGAAAAATTAACACAACTGTAAATAGGTAATAACACTACTCATTCTGACATCATCGGGGGATCCAGGCATCGTGCCTCGTAACCCGCACCCACCAGAGCCAGAGGATGATGGCGGGCCTTTGTCCCCATGGACCACGGGCAGCCAACCGGGCATGGGGGCTGCCCTGCCAGCACCCCCACCAACCAAGGACATACTCATTAATGGCATCATTGTGAAGGTCAAGTATTGCAACACGTGCATGTTGTACCGGCCTCCTAGGTGCTCGCACTGCTCTATCTGCAATAATTGCGTTGAGCGGTTTGATCACCACTGCCCATGGGTCGGGCAGTGTATTGGAAAGGTACCTTATATCCTTCTTATGATCCATTACCAGAAGATACTCATAATACTGTGGTAACAACTAGCAACTGCTTGCTCTAAAATGATGCTAAAGCAGCATAAATTGATTGATGCAGAGGAACTACAGGTTCTTCTTCATGTTTGTTTCAGCAACAACGCTGTTGTGCCTGTACGTGTTTGCATTTTGCTGGGTCAACTTGGTCAAGTTAACAAAGGCCCACGATTGCACTCTCTGGCGGGCTTTCCTCCATTCCCCCATCTCGGCTTTGCTTATCGTTTACACCTTCATTGGTGCCTGGTTTGTCGGTGGCCTCACCACCTTCCACCTTTACCTCGTCTGCACCAATCAGGTTCCTCTTTCTTTTTTTTTCTTTTTTTCTTTTTTCTTTTAAAAAGATCCTCTCCTTTTCTAAAATAGTGGTGATAAAAGGAAAAACAACATTTCTTTGTGCTGAACTGAAAAATCCATTGCTGTGCACGCGGTGATTTAGTGACGTGGCTGCATGGGATCAGAGACCTAAGCATACTTTCACAATTTCTTCTGAACTAAGCACAGCATTAGCCTTTTCTTTTGATGTCAATCATAAACAGACGACACTTTCCGGTGCCTTACCAGTTACCACCAGGCGATGAGCTATAGAAATTGTGATATCGTTCTATAAACTAAATTTTAGCATTATGATTTGACCTACACATTAGGTGATGGTGAAGGTGCCAGTGGTATAAGAATATAAGAAAAATAGCAGCAACAATTATATAAACTAAATATTTCATTTTTGTCCTTCAAAATTTCTAATTTTTGCAAGAACTAATACTACCACCCCCCGCCCCTCCCTCATAAAAATGAAATTAGATTACACATGTTTATTCGGCTCACCAATTTTAATTTTCTGGCTCCACCTCTAATGATATCGGTGACTAAAGGCAATAGATCAGGATGTAAGAACCCCATACATATTATGAGTGCAAAGCTCTCATAATAGTTCTTTTCTTATGCAGACAACGTACGAGAATTTTCGATATCGGTATGATGGCAAGTCAAACCCATACAACAAGGGGTGCATGAAGAACCTTATAGAGATATTGTTTTCAAAGACTCCCAAATCCAAACTCGATCTTCGAGCAAAGATTTATGATGAATCAATTATGTTTGCATCATCTCATTCCCTCGAGACATCCACAGTGGACTCTGCTGAAGTTTCAAAAACGAGTTTTGATTTAGAGATAGCAGCACCGGCAGATAAGAGAATGGGGGTGTTGTCGGAAGAATTTGATGATATCCATGCACAGATAGAAAATTTGGGAAAACTGGAGAGATGTGGTACCCAGCCGAGACGTATGGATACCAGCTGGGAGGCTCGTACGAAGAATGGATGGGCAATGAAAGATGATATGGAGGCACTTGCACTTGAATTTGGAATGGAATATGGTTATGCCGATCGAGAAAGGAATTCGAGAGAATTTCTTTAGAGAAAACCAAAGAACAATTAAATTTTTAGGTGGACAGGCTAAGGGTGGGGTGATTAAAATGGATTATTGGTGCTGTTTGTACTAACATTTAACTTGGGAGATGTGTATTGTCTTGATTCACCTTTAGTGATGTATATTCCTCTTTTTTTTTTTTTCCTTTTTGTTTTAACTAAGAGTAAAATTGATATTGTTAGGCCGGAATCTGTATAGATCTAGGGATATACTGTGCATGGAATTCATAAAGAATGGATGTGTGTTGTATATTCTTATTTACAAAAAAAAGAAGCTAATCATAGGAAAAATTAGAAAATATATAAAAATGCAGAAACCAAAATAAATACTATAATTATGTACTTATATTAAGCTAAGCTTACATTATATATAACTATAAAAATCCAGATGTGCAAATTTTTTGGTTTTATGTTACATATACAGGAGCAAAGGTAGATATGATTCTGTTAATTATTCAATGAAACAAAATGCGTGCTACATATACTTCAAATTCATTTCCATGTTCAATTTTAAATTTATCCTCTTATTTAGTTTGAAGTTAAATTGATGGTAAGGAAACAGAGAGCACTACATGTAGGAGCAAAAAAAAGATGGAATTTTCCTCTTTTGTTAACTTGTTCATAAACCTCACTAGATACTATTAAGTCAGCACAATTACCAACAGAAAGCCGTTGTGTATGTTACAATTGTCCTATTTATCAAATTATTTGAGACAGAATTAATATGTCAGTTCCTCAAATTAAATATGGATTAAACCATATTGAACTGTATAAGTTATGGGCCAGAATTTTTGCACTATTTCTAAATAGGTGTAGCCAAATTGGTGCAACTTAATATAGGTGTGAAGCCAACCTATAGGATTATAAAGACATGCATAGTTCCGATTTTCAGATACTGATCTGAATATACGCATATTCTCACAAACAGAGATAAAGTGAGAAAGATGGGGGTATGTATTTGGTCCTAACATAACAACTCACTGTTGTTTTCAACTTGTTCATGTAGATACCGGTGGAGGCACAGTGAATTGAATTGTAACCCTGTGGTCCTACTGATTTCCTAGTGTAGCAGTTATGAATCTGGCTGGTTTGTTACCATGATTGACCGTCACAAGCTCAGTATTGTTCATCTTTGTGACTTACAGGTTCAGAACGAGGTGGGTCACAGCTTGAAGGCAGGAATGCTGATCCAATTACCCTCCTATATGGGGATATATCAAGGTATTTCTCTATATAGGCAGCATGCGCATTCTGGCCAGAATTGTGTTAAATCCTCTAAAAAACCAAATTCTTTTTTTGAAAGGCTTGGCAGTGGCTGCTCTTAAAAAAAAATGCTGGTAAGGAAATGGTCTCAACTTGTATTCCCCAACACATGCCAGTAAGGATCTGATCATGACAGTACCAGTATTGTGTACAGTGCTATGTATTTGCTCTGGATATTAGAGTAATTAGTACTTCCTAAAGCACACTTTTCTTTCTGAAAAATTCCACAACTTTGCGAGCACAGCCAAGCTTTTTGAATTGTCAAATTTTTAATTTGTTAAAAGTTAAGACATAGGCTCCTCTTACCACTAAGGGTGAGCATTCTTAAATAAACAACAAACCTATTACAAAATAGAGCTCTATATCACATATAACGGTAACTGAAAAGAATATTTCCATAAACTAAAAGCTTGCAAAACACGATAACATTGAATGACATCAAAATCAGAAAAGAAATCATCTTTTCAATGATCAACCTGATTTTCCTCCATAAATATGATTGTCACATAACCAAATGTCACAATCTCTCCTTTCATAGGCAACCTATTGCAGGTACCAAACCCTATACGTACGACTGTCAATGTATCAAATTCGGATCAGATCCTAGCATGATCCATATCCATTAACAACCGATCCCTGTTCAATAAATGTTTGAGATCGAAATGTAGATGTATATCCATTATTTAAGCGGATTCCAGAAAAATTCAGATTATATTCAGATCATTCAGCCAGAATGTTTGAACTAAATAAATGAAACTACCTTTCAAAAAGTTAAACTCGTTTAAATTAAATCACTTTGAATATGCATGGTATATAAACATATAAGATATATAAGCTCTAAAAGCAACCAACACATTTTCTAGAATTAGATTGTTTATCTATATTATTTATCAGTTTCTAAACACTACGGATCATGATTTTGCCACATCTAAATGTGAATCCAACAAGGCACATCCATTTGCAAAATGCCCGGGCAGATAATAAACTATCCAATGTATTTTTGGGATCCACAAGCAAATACATTTATGCATAATAGGATCAGGTTATCAGATGGTGGATTCCTATTGCCAGGCCAACTATAAGCTGTGTTTTCTGGCCAATACCTAATGTTTAACCCTACATAGAAGTTTGAATTCCTGCCATAAACTGTGTTAAAATGATTATAGATGGTGGATTTATGCAGAAGCAAATACATTTATGCAGAATAGGATCAGGTTAAAATGATTATAGAGGACTCCTGCCTCAAACTGTGTATGAAGTTATATCAGAAACCTGCCTTTAACCATGATTGATACTTATAGTACAAAAGAGTAACAAAAAAAAAGATCTATTAACTGGTTACAGTGTTGTATTACAGAAGTACATAGGGACTTAATGGAGGCAGTTAGTACTATGATTTGAGCAAAGCTAAGGTGTGATATGCTCACCAAGAGGGGTTGGTGAGCACAACTCCAAAAGTCTATTGGATTGTCTTCAAACCACGAATTCAAACCGTTGAAATCCATCTACTTCATGAGTGATGCATGTACATGCAAAAATTTTAAAGTTTCAAATTCATTTAGTACAAAGTCAAGCAGGAAAAAAATGAACATTTTATAAGTTGTTTTATATATTCATTTTTCATCATTTTTTTGACCGCTTGACCGTGTACTAAATGAATTCGAAACTTTCAAAATTTTGCATTTGCATGCATCACTCATGAAGTAGATGGATTTCAATCGTTTGGATTCGTTATTTGAAGACAATCCGATAGACTTTTGGAATTGTGCTCACCAACCCCTCTTGGTGAGCACATCACACTCTCTTGGTGAGCACATTACACCCTAGCTTTGCTCCTATGATTTTTCTTGGATATTGTTTGGTCATGAATCGGCACATTTTTCAATCTCCTAAAAACAGGAAGAAAAAAAAAAGATTCTAGATTCAGTATATACTTAGGGCTGGAACATTATTTTTTTCATGGAGTGGCTGAGAAATTACAAAAGGGATGAAAGAAGCCTGGTATTGATACAGGGCTGCAGACACACTAATATGATGCGCAAGAATGTATAGCCTTTTTTATGTTTGAACCATTTAGAGAGAGATTTTGAATTTGAAATGTATAGGAAAGCAGTTGCACAAGCTTCAATAGTCATAGAGATTGTGTTTATTGGAGCCTTTGTTTAAGACAGTAAACAAAATCTGAAAATTTCAATGGACATTTTGTTGGGTTTTGTTGGAATGGTTTAGGTAGATGATGAATGTAAATTTTGTTTCATCAATCTGGAATAGAAATAGGGGTGTTTGTGTTCTTCTTTTCTGAAATAATAAAGAAAAAAGGCTTTCCTTCTAAAGTGAGAGAAAATTTGAGGATTTCGTAATCACAGCCATGAATTTCAGGATTTGAATTGGTATATCACCTAAAACATTTCCAATATAACACATTACTTCAGTGATCAGCCCAATTTTTCATAGGTGTTTGTTATTGATTAACCCACCAAACTAATCATGTAGGACATTATCAGAACTAAAAAAAAAAAGAGTTTTATCTTTCCAGTTTCCAGCAATTCCTCTACAAATGGTTCCAATCTCTCCCAATCAAATATTCAAATAAAAGATAACTACTCTTTACAAAACTTTATACCATGACCATCTAAGCTGAAATACCATCTTTGTAAGAGAGATCAAACAAAAATATAAGAAACAAAGGTCAAGCAAAGAGAGAAACCAACTCAGTTCAAGTCAAGATTCTACTCTTGTGCAGTGGTCTTGGCCATTGCCTTCATTGGTACATGGTGCTCCAATTCATCCATGGCAGCAGCACCAGATGTTGTCGGCAAAACATCATAGGACACACTGTTGTGCCTCCTTGCATTCCCATTTCCACCACTACCCCCTTGAACCTTAGCCACAACTCCATAAACCGCAACCGCAATCACAGCAATCACAGTTATGTGAAGAACAAACGCTAGATCGAAAATCTCAACCGCCCTTGCACGTGATTCATCTAGATCACACCTCGTAACCCCCGGTTTCTCAAGCAATGCATGGCATCCATTCGGGATGAAAGCATCAGCGTAAAGAGAGAGCCCCGACTGGAGAGACCAGAGCCCGTGGAGAGAGATCGAGCTCGCTAGGGTCAGTTCGGCAAGAAAGATGCGAGGAGAGATAGCTAGGGTTAGAGAAGACAAAGCAGAGACGAGAGAAATGACGGAAGAAAGTGAGAGGGATTTGGACTGGAGATCTGTGGGAGGGTAGGTGTTAGAGGAATTACTAGCAGCGAGAGAGAGGAAATAGAAAGAGAGAGAAGCGAGGAGAAAGACGAGATCGGAGGGAGGTGGGAAGAGGAGGAGAGAAATGGAGAGGAGAGTGAAGAGAAGTAAAGGGAGAGTGAACTGGAGAGAGAGAAGGATGGAAGGATAGAGAAAAGGGCTGACGAAACAGGAGAGGAGGAGGAAGACGAGGGAGAAATGGAGGGGAATGGAGCGTAAGGGACTGGAGGGGAGGGGAAGGGGATGGAAAGGGAGAGCCTTGTAAGGGGAAGAGGAGGGTAGGAGGTAGGAGCGGGTGGAGGAGATGAGGTGGTAGAGGCCGTATGGGAAGAGGTATAGAAAAGAGAGGAGGTGGTAAAACAGCAGAAACGCCATTTTTGTTTCTCTCACTTCCTTGTAACTTCCTTTCTAAAGAGAGGGAGAGGAGCCAAAAGCCGACTAGTTGAATGACTTATTGACTTGAATCGCGTTTCCTTTGTTTTTCTCTTTTCTTTTTCTTTTAAGGCCCTGTTCGGCTGCACATTTTTAAGTGGAAATTATATGGGTTTGGATTTGATGGGATGTTAATTTTTTGTATGGGATGTTATTTCCCACTATATTCAATTTAGTGTAATTTTCTGAGTCTAAAAAATTCGAACTCCGACCTTATTCTTTTTATTCCAATTTCTCTTTCCTCACACTCTCTCTTCCGCTATTTTTATTAATACCCTCAATAACGCAAATTTGCAGTCTGAATAAATTTTAAAAACACCTGACCGCTTCATGATTGGGGGTTCACTATTTATGCCAGACTGCCTCATGTTGGGACGGTCTGCTCTCTGTATCAAACCATCTCATACTGGAGCGGTCTGCTATGAAAACCTTTATAAAATCAGTTTTCTCTCTCATGCCCACTCACAATTCATTTTAACTTAGTTGAAAGAGAAAGAGGAAGTAGAGGAGGAGGAGAAAGACGATTTTTTAGCGATTTCAAGTACTTTTTTATTTAGTTATATTTATTTCATTTTTATTATTTTTATTATTTTTTTAGAAAATGTCCAAAATTGGTTAGAAATTGTTTAGAATTTATATAAATTGTTTAATTCATCATGATCTGATGAAACTCTAGATCTTACCATGACACCCAAACCTGAACTTCGAAAAGGAGGAAGTGAAACCGCACGCAATGCTCACATAGCCCTCGCTAACAATTTTTGGACCGATGAAGCCCGCTTGAGGAGACGTTTAGCTCGTTATGGGTTTCCACCCAACGAGGTTGAAGAATATGCCACCACGGATGATCCGACTATTAGAAGCATTTTTTACGAGAACTTCGGCGATATCGACCCTCCATCTGATTTGGAAGTGTGCCCCGCATGCCGTGTTAAGGAGATATTACAGAGATGTTATTTTGTCATCTCTGTGGCGTAAGAGTTCACCCTAAATGTATCGACAAGAATGTTGATCTGGTAAACGATTATCGTTTCCAATCGTAGGAGTGTGTTGCGTGTTGCTGCATGCCTTCGAGGAAGATGGGAGAAAGTTCCACTACTCTTAAGCCATAGTCTGGATTGTATCATTTTATGTTAGGCTTGATTGTTAGATTTTTATGTTGTAGACTGGATTGTATTATTTTATGTTGTAGACTGGACATGTAGTACTAGTATTTTATGTTGTAGACTGCCTTGTAGTATTTTATTTATGCTTTGTTGTAGTATTTTTTTCATTTGCCTTTTTAATTTATTGTTTTAATTCATTTTTTTATTTAATTTTTTGATTCATTTTTATAATTTATTTTTTAAAATCTTTTTTGTACTTCATTTTTTTAGACTTGAAAGATGGATAATAACAATCGAGGTAGATCTTCTAATTGACAGGTGCCCAGAAGAGGGTCAATGAGTGGTCGACAAAAGAATGAGGAAAAAAAGAACTGTCAAGTATGCTTTAGGGATAAAAAGAACTATCAAGTCTGTGTTCTGGAGAAATTTTTAGGCGACCTATTCGGTTTGAAATTTCAAGCGATGATTTTGTGGAAAACCCCTATTGTTAAGGTTTGAAAAAAAAGATTGATCCGGAGCCGCTAGCCACAGACAATGAGTTTGTTCGTTGTACTTACACTGGTAAGGCTAGCACTTCGTCTGTTGTGACTGATCCAGATCCGCCAACATCGGATGATGAGTTTGTTCCATGTACTTTCAAGGCTCGTTGTAAGAAGTAGTACTACTTATTAAGTGATTATTTTGTAGACTTTATTTCATCATTTTAGTGTTTATTTATATTTCATCAGATGCAATGGTGCAAGCAAGTTGTATGAACCCTGCCAACTACCGAACATTTTGCAAATCGCAAGTTCACGCCCTCTCCACAACCTGTTGTATTTTGGGGTTGCATGTTGGTAAATGAGCTGACACTCCTAGCGACCTCCTTAATGCTCATTGATGAGTCCTCCTTAATGCCCATCTCAATTACATCGGTAATAAGTGATGCTGTAAGTTATGCATGGTCTGTCCTTGATGACGCAGACTTGCATGTATGAGGTAGTTCATACTTCTTAATCATCCATGCCTCCTCCTTACCCACAGGGGTTGCAAAAAGACAGAACTCGCAACGCGGTGCATCTTTACAAACCACAACTAACCTTGTTCGGTCCCTTCTTTGTACTCTGCACTCCCAGTTAACGTGAACATGAAGCTCATTGATTTTCTTCACAATTTCATCTATGTTGGTATAAATCTGCTGTGGGGCAAGTAACTAATTGTACTGTGCTTACTCTGTGTCTCAGAAACCTCCCAGACATTTTTTTTTGAGACGTGCTTGCTCTGTGTCTCATAACTCTAACTCCCTGCATTTTATTAATTAGATCTTTTCAATATGAGTAAATATATGAATGACTCAACTTTATATCGGTTTTCCAACAATGATCAATTTGTTAATTAATTTTAAATATATGATCAATTAGTAAATATATGAAATCTTGTATTAATCACCACAATGATCAATTTGTTAATTAATTTTAAATAATTTTTTGGTGATCGGATAACAAGCTTATGGTACAAGTATCGTTATGTTATTGTTTATTTGATTTAATTTGATTTAATTAATAATTATTTAATTGATATCATCAATTTAGAAATAAAATAGGATTTCCCACAACTATTCCCACAGTACAACTGGACACTTATTCAGTACATTCTCATAATTATTCTCATGCATACTTATGAGTATGGGTTGCCACAAATAAAAAAGTTGGTTCCTGAACCCGTCAAATCCCATCCCGCACAATCCCGTGACAAACGAACAGGTCCTTAGGTGTTGCTGCTAGGGCTGTAAACGAATCAAACCAAATCAAACTTACCCTAGTTTGAATAAGATTCGAATCGAACTGTTTTGATTTGTTTCAGAATTAACTTCAATCGAACAAGTTAATTGCGAATTTTTTTTTGAATCGAAGTCAATCGAATCACGAACTATGAGCTTTTTTGGCAGCCCTACCGCCCTTAGTTATTCTTTGAAATTTGGATAGCTTAAACTAAGCATTGCATTGAATCTTATCTGATCATATCAGGTACCTATTTGTACCTATTTGAAATGAAACCTTGATTTTGCACTGAGTCACTGGCGTTGCTCTAATTTGAACAGTACATGTTAATTTGAGATTCAAACCTAAATAGTTCGCGAACCAATTTCAAATGAACTATACCCAGTTTGAGTTTGAGTTTGAATAAGATTCGAACCGAACCGAACTGGTTTGATTTGTTTCAGAACGAACTTCAATCGAATGAGTTAATTGCAAAAAAAATTGAATCGAAGTCAATCGAATCACTAACTACGAGTTTTTTTGGCAACCCTAGTTGCTTTAAATGGCATCCAATTTTTTATTTCCAACATTTTGAAAAATTAAAACTCAGAAACTTAGCTTGCGTGTCTTCCGGGGTGACACTCTAGGTAGAATTCGCATCCTCTGAGATATATCAAGCGTTTGATACCCTTCGACACGAATCTCAAAGCAGAAATAATGCTGCCCCTACACTATCTCCAAAAGTTAAGATATCTCAGAGGATACACACTCCTCTAGGTAACAGAGTAGGTCCGATGGGTTTCAGGACTGTCCATCCGCTTTAAAATCTATGCACACAAAAATTAACTCGAGCACACACAAATATTAAAACGGAACGTATGGATCTTAAAATAGATTGAGCGGTCATAAAGTCCATCAAACCTAAAGAGGTCTGATGCCCATCAAACCTATTCAACAGTTAACACAAAGTTGGAAGGGTTCACTACTCTCTCTGGGTGGGAGAGTCACTCTTCTTAATTATGTATTTTCTGCTATTCCTTTATATTAGATGTCTATTTATAGAATGTCTGCCAAAATCAGGCATAAAATTGATAAAATTAGGATGAAAATTTTATGGTATGGAGGTAATTCAACTATAAGGAAATATTCATTGGTAGCTTGGAAGATGGTTTGTAAAAGTAAAGATCAAGGAGAATTAGGGGTTTTGGATCTCAAATTTATGAATAAGTCACTTCTGGCTAAATGGTGGATTAGATTTCTTGATAATTTTGTTCAAGGAAGGTGGAAGGATATTCTTATCAGTAAATATGGGACTAGAACTTCTCCTGTTGTTTGTTCTCTTTTTTGAAGATCAATACTTAAGGATCATGCAGTAATTAATCTAGGGCTTAACAAAGAAATCGGTAATGGTAAGACTACTGCTTTCTATTTGGATAGATGGTGCACTGAACATGCATTACAACATCAGTTTCCTAACTTATTTTCTATTGTTACACCTAGATTTATTTATGTGGCTGATACTTTTGCTAATTCTCATTTGCATTTATCTTTTCAAAGACAGTTAACTGGTATTTACTTAGTTGAGTGGCTAGCTTTACAACAAAGATTTCAACATTTTACATTATCAAACCAATTAGAAGACAGGCTGATTTGGAGATGGTCTCAGGATGACAATTTCACTGTTCATTCATTCTATAGATGGTTAGAATTTGGGGGAATGCCTAATTCAGATTACAATACCATTTGGAACTCTCATATTCCTTTGAAAATAAAAAATCTTTTTATGGCTAGTGAGAAGAGATAAGATTCTCACTAAGGTTAACTTATCAGTCAAAGGATGGCCAGGTGATAATCACCTGTGTGTTTTGTGATCAACTAGAGAGATAAGATTCTCACTAAGGTTAGACTTATTTGGAATTGGATCGCAGCTTATAATAATTTTACTTTTGATTGTGCTTCACTAGATGACTTATGGTTGCTTGATGCAGCTATTCCTTTAAAAGATAGGTTATTAGTAGAATTATTAAGAGGGGTTGTACTGTGGACAATTTGGTTAGAGGGGAATCGAATATGTTTTAATGATTCTCATCCCCTCTCTATTAAGGCTATTGGAACCAAGATTATTTCCTTATCTACTTTTTGATGTCAATCTAGATCTGATAATTCCTTACTTAAATTAAGTCTAATGCTTACCTTTGATGTTAAGGATCTCCCAGACTTCATTCTGGAGGACGAGGAAATCAATCAGGACACAGCTCAGGTAGTGGACCTTCTGTTGTCCATAGCTAGAGAGGAGTCCAGCGAAGACATAACTACTCAGGTTTTTGGAGTTCGCAACCACCCAAATTCAATGTTTGGAGAAGAGTTGGTTGAAGATGATGCAGTTAATTGGGAAGAATTAACTTAATGTTTGTTTAGTAATAGTTAAGTCATGGTTTTTGGTTGTGTTGTTCTTTAGTAGTAGTTATTTTGTTTCCTATAAGAAGTTTATTTTGGTTGTTTGTTTGCTGCTATGTGCTTATGCTTGTATGAACAGCTGTATGACTTATTGTATCTGATTTTATGCTTGTATGAACAGCTGTATGACTTATTGTATCTGATTTTATGCTTGTATGAACAGCTGTATGACTTATTGTATCTGATTTTATGCTTGTATGAACAGCTGTATGACTTATTGTATCTGATTTTGGTACCTATTTTGATTACCAGATCAGACACACTTGGTTTCTATATGAAATCGGTGAAAATCTTCACTATTCTTCAAAAAAAAAATATGTTGATACAAAGGAAAATTAAAATCCTAGAAATACTCTGATTCGGTCATAAAAATACTGAAATCTATTCTTGGCTCCTTCGAGCAATTTTTCAGATAAAAATACTTGAAATTTTCTTGGGTCCTTATCAAACTTTGGTAGAAAGGTGCACAAAAGCTTTTGGATATACGCGTGAGTTCCTATGAAAAGCTGTGGAACATATGAAAGCAAACGCATTTGGCGCATAAGCTTTTAGATATGTTGTCGCAAAAGTGGAACACAGACTAGGTCAATCTGCGAACCTTTCAGAACCAGAAGTAATGCACCTTAATACCTGGAATAAGTTAGAATAGCCAAATCAAGAATTACTATTATTTGTCTTATTAGAATAGTCAAATCTCAAAACTCTTAGAAATAGTCTATTTTAATAAGACAAAAATGTTGGATTCACTATTCTAGTTATTCTGATCCAACCAAACACCGAATAAGCTATTCCGAATAGCCTAACCCTCAAAATAACATATTCTCAATCCAACCAAACATACCCTATAGGATTTTTTTTAAAAACCGTAAATAAAATAATTAAATCTACGAAACCAACATGATGACCGCAAGATTTACAAAAACCATCAGAACCGAGATGCCAATTCGGTCCCAACGATTTTTTTTTCTCCGGACCGAATTGGCAATTCGGTCCCCCTCTTTTTCACAACAAATCAATATTAAAGCTTGTGGCCGATCGTGTGGCCCCTTTGGACCGAACAGGCCTGGACCGAATTGCCAATTCGGTCGGAAGGATTTTTTTTTCTCCGGACCGAATTGCCAATTCGGTCCAGTTTTTTTTTTTTTTTTTTTTTTTTTTTTTTTTTTTTAAGAGACAAATCTAACACTGAAAATTAAATTTTTAAGAGACAAATCGTCGATCCAAACCGTTCAACATGATTATCTAAATAAAATGTGATTGCAAATCAAATTTTACATTTTTTTGAATTTTTTTACTATTTATTAAGATGGGTACAAAATTCAATGGTCTGAATATGACTATTTTTTGTAAAATACTTAATAAATAGTAAACAAATTCCAAAAAATGTAAAATTTGATCTGCAAGCACATTTTATTGTGGAGATCATGTTGAACGGTTTGGATCGACGATTTGGACTTTGAAAATGAAAAAAATTGTTGTTGTAACTTTAGTATGAATATGCTAATATATGTCAAATTTTGCTCATCTCTAAAAAAAAAAAAAAAAAAAAAAAACTGGACCGAATTGCCAATTCGGTCCAGGCTAAAAAAACCTCTGGACCGAATTGGCAGTTCGGTCTGGCTTGTTTTTTGATTTTCTGTGACGCTTTTTCTACAACCGGTGAAAAACAGCAAGACCGAATTGCCAATTCGGTCCGGAGAAAAAAAAATCGTTGGGACCGAATTGGCATCTCGGTTCTGATGGTTTTTGTAAATCTTGCGGTCATCATGTTGGTTTCGTAGATTTAATTATTTTATTTACGGTTTTTAAAAAAAATCCCACCCTATATATATAAGTGCGCAAATTCGAATTTTGCGTCTCATCTAGTCTGCCTATATGTTAAGATACGAAATTTTTCAATAATAATAAACCTGTTAATTTTGTAATTTTTTTTTTCAAATGCTAGAAATAAACTAGGAAAATGGCATGTTTCTGACTATGCTACAATAATAGAGATATTGCTTGACTGAATGACAGAGTCGCGGAGCCACTAAGAGTATAATTTTCTATGTTTATATATAAATTTTTAATATAGTTTAGGATACTATAAAATTGATAATCATTCGCAATACAAATATTTTATATAGTTGATATTCATTTGCATTTGATTCTCGTTGTTTGAAAGTCGGACACCTCTAGTGACAGATGTTGGACGAAATTATCAATGTACTTCGATTTTGGAGTAAACATAGCTCTGATTTTCTTTACACGTGACATTAAAAAATAGAAAGCTGATATAAGTATCTGCAGTTGAGTATCCGTACTGTACCGGCACTTAAACTACCATAACTGTTTGTGGGGACCGCAACCGTTTTAAAACTGTAATTTTGTTTTACAAATATTAATAGTAACATTGTGAAGTATATAGTTCAAACAAAACAAGTATATATATCTACACAATGAACTACATATATAATATATGAATTTTCCTTAAATAATCGTACCCGCACTTTTTTTTTTTAAATCCTCGCGTCGTACCAGCATTACGGACCATGCAACCATTCCAAAACTGTAATTTTGTTTTACAAATATTAATAGTAACATTGTGAAGTATATAGTTCAAACAAGACAAGTATTTATATCTATACAATGAACTACATATATAATATATGAATTTTTCTTAAATAACCGTACCTGCATTTTTTTTTGAAAAAATCCTTGCGTCGTACCCGCATTAGGGGACCACGCAACTGTTCCAAAACTGTAATTTTGTTTTACAAATATTAATAGTAACATTGTGAAGTATATAGCTCAAACAAGATAAGTATTTATATCTATACAATGAACTACATATATGATATATGAATTTTTCTTAAATAACCGTACCCGCACCTTTTCTTGAAAAATCCTCGCGTTGTACCCGCATTAGGGGACCACTCAAATATTTTTTACATATGACACTAGATGATGTCTGAAAGTATTAATATCAAGTACTGCAAGTATTTATACCTCTGCACTAAAATATTTTTACCTATGTGGTCAACTATTTTTGTTAGAGGAAGGTTGACGCGGTGATGATTGGGTAAGGTTGATGCGGTGATACGGGGTCCCCACTACTTCATTAGAGGAAGGTTGACGCGGATCATAGAGGAAGGGTGTTGCTGGAATTTTAGAATAATAATTAGTGGGGAACATATAATATCTTTTTAGAATAATAATTAGTGGGGACCATAGTACATTATTCCTCTAAGTGCGGGTACTGTAGCGCGGGTACAGTATTATAGCGCGGGTACTAAAATAATTATTCTAAAAAATAAAAGTTCGTAACAATATTTTTTTAAATGTTTAAAATTAACCAGACCGATTCGTTGGATTGCAATGATTCGTTACAATTTAAGAATTAAAATATAACATAGTATAATTAAATTTATTATTGTGAGTCTGTTAGAATTTATTGCAACTTTTTTAATTTTAATTTTTTTTGCAAATGCTACGTAATCAATTTTATTTCTTAATGCTGTGAAAAAAAAATCGGAATATAAGAACATAAGATCGTATTGGAATAGCTCTTGAGGTTTGACTTGGTCGAAAGTTCAGACTTCATAGAAAGCGAGAGCGAGTCAAAGAGTTCAGGTCTTCAGTAGTTGTTTAACAACAAGGTTAGATTAAATTTTAATTTGCACTAAGAAAATTATGTTCGGTTGTTTTAAAAAAACTTAATCTGGATTCAAATCGAGACTGGATTGCTGTCAACTTAACTTTTGCTCTTTTATTTTTTTTTTTTTTTAAAAGAGGCAAAGCCCATTCCATTGATAGAAAAAGTTAATTACAAAATCCATCAGATAATATTTGTGATATCACACATTAGTGAATCACACCCATCAGACAAACCGAAAGTAAACATAACAACAAAGAATTCAACCAAAATTGAGCTACTGCAAGACTCCAAAAGTATGCTAAATTTGTAATAAACTAAGCCACACAACATGAGACTAAGGCTATAATCTAGATACAAAAATTGTCCATATTTAGGCTTCATGCCTCAGGAGGTGACTCTGGAGATTGGTACAGCACCATATCCAAAGGCATGTATTGAGCTAGAGGGATTGCATCTTCTAGAACTATTATTCATTCCTCAATAGCCTCCTGCACTGCGGACTTAACAGAACCTGACCAATAAGAAAGAAGAGATTTAATTTGAAATATCAGATTTCTAGCTGAGCTAACCCTACATTGAGTAAAACATATTGCATTTCTATGTTTCCAAAGAGTCCAACAAACAGCACTAATTACAATCAAGAATCCTATTTTTTCTGTTGCAGGCAGAGACATTGCAAAGTTTATGATATCTAGAAATTGAAACCAAGTAACCATATACTGTTGGCTCTTCCCAAGCCAGAACCAGACTTGCTGTGCTAAGGTACATCTCAAGAATAAATGGTCAACTGTCTCTTCATTAGCACAACAATAACATGAGGGATCACCTACCCATCCTCTAATACCTAAATTGTCTTTAGTTAGAATAGTGTTATGACTTGTTAACCACATAAAAATCCTAATTTTAGGAGGGACTGGTAAACTCCACCAAATTAACTCTGGTTCTAAAGGAATAATTCCCCTGAAGTTTAAAAATGTATAAAGAGATTTAGTGGTAAACTTCCCTGATTGATTCCATCTCCATATTAGCTGATAGTGTGGAGATGTGAAAGATATTGAACTAACAATAGAGAGAATGTTAGCCCAATCTATGAGATCAAAGCCCTCCAATGGTCTTCTAAACTTAACTCTCATACCTTGAGATTCTATGACTTCTCCTAGTAGAATATGTTTAGTACTACATTTTTGAAAAACTATTGGATATCTAGTTGCTAAACTACAATTGGAATCCCAAATATCAGTCCAAAACTGACAATTTGAAAATTGACCTGGTGTATATTGCACACTCATATCACCTAAATATTCTAATTTAGAGACACCACTCCAGAAAAGAGAGAGAGGGGTAGCATTATCATAATATTTGTACACAATAAAGGATTTCCAAGTACTATGATATGAGGTATTTTTAAACTTTCACCACCATTTTAATAAAAGAGCAGTATTCATTTCATATAGATCCAATACTCCCATGCCACCAAAATTTTTAGCAAGACAGACATTTTCCCAAGGTACAAGAGCATATTTTCTTTTTTTTTCTGTACCTTGCCACAAGAACCTTCTCCTAATTTTATCTATTTTCTTTATAACTGTTAATGGAACCTTAAAGACTGACAAAGCATACAAAGGGACTGAGGATAATACTGAATTGACCAAAGTAATTCTACCTCCTATGGATAACAATTGACTTTGCCAACTAGGTAGTCTATTTTCTATTTTATCAATTAAAAACTGCCAATCACTTATAGCTAATTTTTGGTTATGAAGGGGAAGTCCTAGGTATGTAATTGGGAAATCTCCTCATTGACATCTAAACAGTTGGTGGTAGTTAACAGTGTGGGTGGCAATGTTAAGAGGATACATGGCAGTTTTGTCATAATTCACCTTAATTCCATATAGGGCTTCAAAAGCCATCATAGTCCACCATGCAGATTCAATATTATCTTCTTGAGCAGCCAAGAAAAGGATAGTGTCATCTGCATAGTGGCAGTTGGTGATAGCTGTATTATCTATGCATGCAGGGCCTAAGCCTTGCAAAACCTGAGCCTTTCTACCTTTATTAAAAAATTTACTTAAGGTATCTGCAGCTAGAATATAAAGAAAAGGAGATAAAGGATCCCCTTGCCTAACCCCCCCTTTTGCAATAGAAGTAATCAGTGAATTCCCCATTTATAGTCAAACATGATTGGGAACTGTATAACCATTTGGTGATCCATTGTATCCATTTTGGGCCAAAATTCCTACTTTGTAATACCTCTAACAAATATTCCCAATTTATTTTATCATAGGCTTTTTCAAAATCGACTTTGATGATAACCCCTGGCTGATGATTAACTTTACAAGAGTGTATAATTTCCTGGCTAACTATCATATTATCTAATATATATCTATTTTTAATGAATGCAGCTTGACTGGGATCTATTATTCTATGCATTACTTGGTCTAATCTAATAGTAAGTAATTTGGAAAGCATTTTAAAGCTACAATTAACTAGACTAATAGGTCTAAATTTCTTAATAAGAGTGGCATCTTTTTCTTTTGGGATCAAACAAATACATGATTTGTTAATCTTATTTAAGTCTAATGAATTTTCATAAAAGAAATGAGTAAGTATCATTAAATCTGATTTGACTAGATCCCAAAAGAATTGATAGAATTTAAAAGTGAAACCATCTGGGCCAGGTGCTCCATTGGGGTTAGAATCAAAGACAGCTGTTTTTAATTCCTCCTCTGAAAATGGTCTCTCTAATTCCCATTGTTCTAGGTCTAATAATTTATCTTCTAAGTCCCAGA
This sequence comes from Carex littledalei, assembly GCA_011114355.1. Classification (NCBI taxonomy): domain Eukaryota; kingdom Viridiplantae; phylum Streptophyta; class Magnoliopsida; order Poales; family Cyperaceae; genus Carex; species Carex littledalei. Next base: position 5,191,453 of record CM022087.1, read on the forward strand.
AATCTGAATCTAGATGAGCATATTTAATACCAGGGGTTCCTAATAATTCTTTATAATAACCTACTGCATGAGCTTTAATATCTGCCATGTTGGAATTGAGTTGACCATCTATTTCTAATGTATTAATCCTATTTTTCTTGGACCTATGTGTAACTAGGAGATGAAAATATTTTGAGTTGGAGTCTCCCCCTTCTAACCATTTTTGTTTGGATTTCATTTTCCATTGTTCTTCTTCTTCTTGATAAATATCTTCTAATTGTTGAGTAATATGTATCCATTGTTCTCCCTCAATGTTTGTAAGTTCCCTAGTGTCTCTAAGGAGTTCTAACTCATGCAACAGCAATAGTAATTGAGTTTTTTCTTTCTTTTTTTTTTCCATAAAATTTTTTTGCCCACCCTTTAATACGTTTCCTAAGATGTTTTAATTTGAGATTCCAACTTTTGGCTATATCTGGTAGGGTGAGGGGATATTCATACCACCATTTCTGCATGAGATGCACAAATTCTTCTTCTTCTGTCCATATATGATCAAACCTAAATATGTGAGGGGCTGTTGCTATACTAGAGGAAGTATGTACTAATAATGGGCAATGGTCAGAACCATGACTACTAAGATCAAGTATAGAATTATCAGGATATTGTTGTTCCCAGGATAGAGAAGTAAATACTCTATCTAATAAAGCAAATCTATGTCCATTTGACCAGGTGAATTTCCGAGAGGTTAATTTGTGTTCTACTAAATAGTGGGAGTTAACAAAGGAATTAAACTGTCTACTAATAGGTGCATCAAAATTATGACCAGATTTTTCACTATTTTTTCTTATGGCATTAAAGTCTCCACACAAAAACCAAAGGTCTATAGTATGATCCCTTAGTTGTGTTAATTCTTCCCAGAAAGCCTGTTTTAAGGTCCTAAGTACTGGACCATATACTACTGTAACCTGCCATTTAGTGCTATCTATTTTATTTTCTAATATGATATCTAGGCAGTAGTTATGAATTGTATGTTGAAACAGATGAATTTTATTACTGTCACAACCTACTAAGATCCCCCCTGATCTACCATTAGAAGGTACCCACACCCAGGAATCCAATCTATGAGATATATTTTTTAGACACCTATTGGAAAAAGTTTCTTTTTTGGTTTCCTGAAGTGCTATCAGATCTATCTTATTATCTACAATTAGGTCCCTAACTATTTGTCTTTTTCTAGAGGAATTTAGGCCTCTACAATTCCAATTAAGAATATTCATTAAAGAATAGAGGATTCACTATCTTGAGCTAAGGAGTCTACAAAAGAATTCTATACGATTACTGTTATCTACCTGCCTAAGGATTTGAATTTGTGATAATGAGAATGTAGCTACATTGTTATCTCTAGGGCTACTCAACATTTGTTTAACTACCTTATCAAAAGTACATCTATCCATAGTTTTAAGGCATTCAATTATATGTAAACTATCAGCCTCAGAATGTCCTAGTTTAATTTGATACACCTGAAATAATGCAATTATTTGCTCTACACTAAGCCTATTGTAAGGAAATCTATTGATAAGGCTAATACCTGAAGGGCCATTGCCATCATTGAGCTTCCTCTGCTGGGCTTTGCTCATGGCTGAATTTGGGTCTCCTTGGACAGTGACTCTGAGACTACGACGGGGAACTGCTTGTGTCACTGGCTTGGCAACTATGTCAGTGGCAGTGGGGGTTGGGACTTCATAGTCTGATATGTATATAGCCTTGTCAGGAGTAGACCCCGGGCCTGTTCTTTTTTTCAGAGTTGAACTTCTCAGCCTGTTGCCAATGCCACTACGTTTTGCAGTGCCAGCCTTGGCAAGTTTGGTAATACCCAATGGTTTTTTCCTACCCCAGGTATACTTCTTTTTTGAAGCTGGTTTAGAAAGCCATGTATCAGATTTCTTGGCAGGGGCACTGGCATGTTTAGGTATAACATTGAGTTTTTGTAGTCTAGTGAGAATAGGTTCTTCATCCTCACTAGATTCAGATGAATGAAACCTGGGTTGTGTAAGCTCTGGAGGAGGGCTTGTCTGAGTCATGATGATATCAGTATCAGGTTCTGTTGCAGGCAGTACTGGTACTATCAGAGTTGAGAGATCAGGTGCTGACTATTCTATAAGAATGTCAACCTCTGGGGTAGCCACTACTGGAGTAGGAGTGAGAACTGGGTTGACTGGTGTATCCAGAGCTTTTGGGGCTGTCAACTCAGCCATGTGTACAAGCACTGACTCAACTGCTACTGAGACCAAATCAGCAAGGGTGTTGGTGTCCTGCTGCATATAGCTGGGTCCTGAGCCATCTAAGGCTGGTGGTATACAGTCATCAACACTGGGCCCTTTGCCCTTGTCATCTCTAAGTGTAGGTAGAGGCAGTAGGTGGTCATCAAGCGACACCATCCTGATACTACCCCCCATTGCATTGGAGGTGGTTGGGTGGAGGATTGATTTGAGTTCCCTCTAGGTGTTGGATTAGTTGTCCCACCCAAGTCCCTCTTCTCACTTTCTCCAAATTCAGTTCCGTTTGGATAGGGACGTCCCCTTTTCCTACCAGCCCAAGCATTGAGAGGTTCTGTCTGGTCGTTTTCAATCTCTATATCTATGTCAAATTTTGTTATGGTACCAGAAGGGTCTCGGTATGGAACCAGGTGAGTAGATGGAAGAAGTTTAGTGTCACATACTGCTAACCGTAGCCTAACAAATCTAACATCATACCCGCTGCGGGTAGCACTGTCAATTTCTTGCACATAAGCACCGAAAGGGTTCAATACCCGATCATATTCAGTAAATTCATCCAAGAAAATAGGGAAGTTGTAAATTCTCACCCAAACCGACTGAAGAGGAATGCCTTCACTAAAACCTTTGTCCCAAGCAATAATCGGGAACTGGACATCCCCGAGACCAAGGTAGCCGCGTGAGGCGACCAATTCCGGCCCCAGGTACTTGTATTCGTCGAAGACCGACGCCACCCAGCGATAAGTCTCGAATTTGCTGCGGAGCACATTTTCTACCTTTTTCGGTCCCCATGCGGCAATGTCGTCGAGAACGAAGCTCAGCATTAGGTTGGCCTCTATCGCCTGAGATCGAGGTGTTGCTTCGAGCACAACCAGCGGTGGTTTGATCGACATCGGAGTAGTTGATGAAAGCCGATGGTGCCTAATCTGGAGAGAATGTGAGATTTTAGGTTTAACGAAATTGACCCGAGAGAGAGGAGGAGAAAGAGGGGCGGATCGGCACTCAGAGGCTCTATGCCCTAGTTTGTTACAGGAGAAACAAAGTTGTTTGTTGCGGCAAGATTTGGCAAGATGCCCTATATCTCCGCACTTCATACAAATCGGGCGGTTAGGTTTGGAGTTCGCACGGATCTCCGCAATACGCTTTCTAACATGCGCAGATCGCGATGTAGGCTGAGGCTTCGGATGAATCTCACGTGTGTGAGGAGGAGGCGCTAAAAGGGCCTGACTGTAGCTATTGCGAGGTGTCACAATTGGGCCTGTATTAGTCGCCATTAATGGCGCACTAGAAACTCCATATTTACGCAAAAAGTGCTCTCGAAGCAAGCCCAGGCGATGACGCAAGGCTGTGGCCATGATCCAGACGGGGGATTATTGTTGTTTGTTCTGTGTTTCCTATTCTCTCTTTTTTTCCTCTTTTTTTTTTCTTGGAGCGCTTTCTCAATCGCCTAGCTCTTTTGCTCTTTTATAAGAAAGCGATTTGAAAGGAGACAAAAGCGAAATCCCATAGCAGCCGCCCCCACTTGCTCCCACCTCCCATTCCCTCCATTTCGCCTCTTCCATCCCTTCTAATCTTTACTCCGACAGCAATACCCTCCCAAGAAAGGGCTCTACCTCCTCGAGCTGAGAGGAGAATAATAGAGACGGGAGGGAGCAGAGCTGAGAGTGCGGTATCGTCGGAGGTCGGAACTCAGAGTATAGTCTCTATCCATCTCGATCAGAACGTGACAGTGAGCAAATACGATATCAGAGCGCAGCGGCGGTAAGACGAAAGTGGATCTGATTGTGGAGAGAGATGAGAATTAAGGTAATATGGTGATTAAAAGTGCAGTTAAGTAGGGATAGAACATTAAAGTAGTTTAGAGCAACTTGTGAAAATAAAGGAATAGATTTAGGAATGATGATCATTTGCCTCGTTGTAAATACGTTTTTTATTAATGAAATTGTTAGTAGGAATTTAAAATTATTAATCTTAAAAAAATATATATAGGTAAAAGCTAAAAAGACTTAATTTAAGTGTAGAGGTGGTTTAAGATTCAGATAAAGATTAAAATTTCAGACAAAAAAAGTTAAAAAGGTGATCTTAATCTTCAATAAGAAATCGATGTTCGAAAAAATTTAGAAAACTAAAGGAGCTCACCTTAATCTTCATGTCTAAAAATAATGCTAAACCAAGTAACCATCTGACCAAACTTATCAGCTTATCAATGATAAAAACAGAAAAAAAAAAAAAATCAAGAGCTTAGTGTTCGGTAAATGCGAAAGCTATTGTGTGGTATGGTTAATGTGATTAAAAGAAAAAACAGATATATAATTATAACAATAATTTTTATATATAATTGTTTTAATAATTAGAACATCTATGATATATCAGTAAAGGGCTTCTTCGTCAAGTAATAATATACTCACTTGAAGTTTAACAATATCATTGATTCAAAATTCACATTATTATGGACTTGTTTGACAATTGTCAGAATACCACACTACTACGACTGAAAACAATTGTGTTTGAAAGTCTTAGAATAAGACTAATTCACTTTCTTAGCAAATTGACTGAATATAACGACGACTGTTCTAACAACACTATCCCAGCATTATTCCATGATTGCACAAACGAGCTTACATGTAAAACTTATCATGTGAAACTTGTAAATTAAACTCACCATATGTACCTCATCAACCATAGTAACTAAAACCTAACACTTCCTCAAGTTTCATTATTTGCAATTTTGCAACAGAACTCATGCTATCTGATTTATAGTTAGCCGACTAAATTCTCTGACACGTAACTAAAACCTTAACAATTATGTTCGCAATAGCAACCATTTGCAGTAAAAGCTATAAATGGGCGAAATATTAAAAAGAAAACCGAGGTAAACAAGAAACTTAATACATACATGAAGAATTAATACAAATGGAAGTGCAATACATGCACATTTACCATGATTCCCTCTTAATCTCATAAAAAAATCAGTCCACAATGAATAATATACTAAGCCTATATTAACTACTAATGATGTTGTTGTCAACTGTCTCAGTAGGTTCTAACTTTCTCCTCCGGTAAAAATCGCTGAAAGAAAATAAAATAAAACGCATGATCCATTGTTAATGGATCCCGACCCATATAATAAATCAATAAAACCCAAAACCACCTTTTTTTTAAGTAAAATTCGAAACCACTTACATGTATGTAGTCAGCAGAGTAAAATAAGAGGACCAGTTTCCTCATTTCGCCGAGCGGTTCTTGTTGTCCACAGTTGTGCTTGCCATTGTGGGACAAAAAGATGGAACAAAAATGGAAGGTTGTAAAGTTATTCAACCTTTTGTAGGGGGCTAACCAGAAATTAGTCTTAATACTTGACAAATGCAGGTAAAGCAGCATAGAGCTCAGAGAGGCACTGGAATATCCAGTTCAACACCTGTTCGCTTCGCAAATCCAATAACAAGTTCCCCTATTAATTTAACAAAAAAAAATCAGATACATATCTAAATGTAAAATTACATTTTGCTGTTGCATTTCTTGATATTAAAAAAAAAATACCTTAATATGAGAACCATCAAAGGAGAGGCAGTTGCGTTGCACATCAGAGGCTATTGAATCTCTCATAAGCTTAAATGCTTTCTTACTCATATTAGTTGCCATATAAACCGTGTTGTTCATTTTAAATATATTTGTTATTCCCAAATCAGCCGCCATTCTTCTAACATACAGTTTTTTCAATATCAACTGCAAATCACAGCAGCATTTTGTAAAAGACAATTTAATATAAAAAAATATTACATTTTTTTTAAAAGAGTAAATACACAATTAATACTTAAAAGTACCAGTATTTTACCATTTTAGTCCATAATTTTTCAAAATTACCAATTTGATCCCTGAGTTATCAATTTATCAAAATGGTAAAATAATAAAAGAGTTATATTTTATGGACCACTCGTGTAATTACTCCCATCTAACAGTACAGACTATTAAATTAGAAGAGACGAGTTTTATGCAATTTATTGACAACTGCAAGGAATCATTGCATACTTTTCTAGATAAAAAAAATATACCTCCATGGAATAGGGTTCCTTCCCGTGTTGGCGTCTCAAGGTTTCAGTGAATTCAATTAAACTCCAAATATTCTTCTCAGCAGCCCTCTCTGCGTCCTTCATCAATTCCACAGGATTCTCTAGGAAATTTATGTAATCTGAAGGGAGATGCGGTGTGACATCTATATCGAGCTGACAAATTTACATGAACATACACAAAGGTTACTTTATTAAAGAAGACGGTAATCCCTCCTACAATTAAGCATCTTTTTGCAAATTTGATGCAATATTTTACCAATAATCAAATGTAAGTCCAACCTTTCTGAAATTAACAACTGACATAGACTGCTAAATCTCATTTATGCGAAATAAAAATATAACAATTGTACCTGACTTTATAATTTTAAAGCAAACAACTATATGAACAGACAGCTATTAATTGGTTTGATTTTACTTTCAATATGATTGTAGAAAAAAGAATGAGCGTGTCTGGGATAAGAGCAAATTTTAATGTGCTTCTATAGGAAATTTTTTGTTATTTTGGTTTGGCTCGTTGAAAGATATATTCTGACCGACATAGGTGTTCAATTCAGACTTTTCAAGGCAGATTAACATCTATATAAACTAAATTTCCACAAAATCTGCATTTCAAAAAAAAAAATTCCACAAAATTGAGAAAAAAGAATAGGATGGATGCTTCTACTCTCCAATAAAAAAAAAATGCTGAAGCAGTACCTGAACATTTCGGTAGGGGACTGATAAAATCCTGTTTTCGTCGACCTAAACAATAATAGAAAAAATATTACTTTTCTTTGTGTAGGGGAGAGTGTGTGTGTGTGTTTCTTTTTTCAGGGAGGGGTGGGGAGGTCAGGGGTCTTTCTTTACCTTTGATAAAGACTCAAAGAGCATTTCAAAGAAAAGGTCGGTACCAACATTTCCAATATCGCCAGTTTGTTGTTCACCAAAAACATTACCGAAACCACGAATCCCCATGTCTTTCTGCGCTAAATGGAATCCTTGACCTAGCTCCCCATGTTGTTCTATTGCAGCTAGTTTGTCCTGTTTTATTACAATTATACCATTAAGGTGTCCGAAATATAAAAGAAAGATAGAATAAATAGTGAAAAGAATTGAAAAGAAAGAGAGAAATTTCAGAACACACATATGTCTGGGCTTTCAAAGTTGTGATGTCATTGTAGAACAGGTATGCAAAGCCTTCTTTTTCTGATCTCCCAACTCTGCCCCTTAGCTTGAAAAGTAACAAAGAATTAATATAGAAAAGCTCAGCACCAAAGAGATAATATGAAAACGGGAGACATGTTGATGCAAAAATTTAAAATGAATGTCCATGTCCGCCCCTGAAAAACAAGAAACATCTCATCCATATATATCAATAAAAACACCTCATACATCCTGTAAGACACGGAAGTATTACATATAACCTTCTTGTAGAACTAACAATAGCTCTCCTTTTTCCCTAAATTTATGCCAAGGGAAACCCTATCGAAGTAGTAGTTTAGGAGTCTGTGTAAATAGTAAATTTTATATAGTACCTGGTACAACTGAGACATGCCAAAATACTGTACGTCTTGGATAATAATGGTATTTGCATTACTTATGTCTAACCCGCTCTCCACAATGTTGGTGCAAACTAATATTTTGATTTCTCCTTGTACAAACTTCCTCATGGTCTCCTCTAGCTCCTTTGAACCTTGCTATTTGTATAAAAAGAAATATTTAAAATTCACTAACATTATTCACGTACAAAGTGGCAAAATTTACAATCATCAACGGAACAAAACATATTGAGAGAATTTACGAACCTGCCCATGTGCACAAGCAATTGGTACATCTGGGAAAAAAACTTCAATAGATGCTTTTACTTCTTCCAACCCTGCGTAATGTTAATGGCTTATTTTCTTTTAGAGAGGATAAATTATTTGAATAAAAAATTGATATTTTAAGTATGGTATACTATGAGCACCTTTGATGCGAGGTAATACATAGTACACTTGACCGCCACGATCCAACTCATGTCTAATAGCAGCTACCACTCTATTTTTACTGTAAAGTGACACAGTTGTCTTTACTGGTACTCGCTCTGGTGGTGGTGTTGATATCAAACTACAATATAGTGTCGGTCAGTTAAGAAACATACATGGAGAGAATAGAATAGAATTTTTTTCATTTTTGTTTTTACCTAGCATCACGAAATCCAGTTAATGCAAGATAAAGAGTGCGAGGTATAGGTGTGGCAGACAATGTCAGAACGTCCACTGATGTTTTTAATGAAGCTATCCTCTCCTTTTGTTTCACACCAAACCTCTGTCCAATTCAAAAAATTAAAATAGTAAAAATAGTAGTAGAGTAGTAGTAATGATAGTGGTAATAGTGGGGGTAGTGGTTGTGGATAAGCATCCCACTCAATCAGATCTGAAGGATTTTGTACTAGCAGTTCAATTCCCTAGTGATCTCTTAGCATCTCTTCTTTTCAAGAAACATCTTAGGTCGATCAGGTAATGAACAGATGATATTTCTTTTCAAGAAACATCTTAGGCTCTTGGATGTTAGTGACGGTGGTGGCAATGATTGTTTCTTATTATTATATAACCAGCATGCAGAAAATAGATGATATTTCTGACGATGATGATGTGTTTCTCAAGTAATGAATATGAAAACTGAAAGGTATAGAAAGACATCTGCAAAGTTGACCTGCTCTTCATCAACGACAAGAAGGCCGAGCTTGTCATAAGGAATGCGATTTCCAAGAAGGACATGAGTCCCAACTATGATGTCTAATTCTCCATTCTTGATCTTACTAAAGTACTCTTGTTTCTCTTGGTTTGTCTGCATAAATTAAAGTTCTTTTTAAGGGGGGATAGGGAGGGATGCTGGGAGGATTGTTGGCAAGATGCACTATTTTTGAAGTTCCTTCCTAATATTTAATAAAGACCTCAACTTTACAAGACTATGTTTCACAGGTTGTTTTGAGGAATATGAGAGTGGCTAATCTCCAAGCGCTTGGATAGAGGCCTCGTCCAACTAAGTGTGGTATTTGCGTTTTCAAAGTTCAAACAGTCGATCTGAAGTGCTCAACATGTTCTCCATATTAAAATGTGCTTGGAGACCAAATTTTACATTTTTTGGAAAAAAAAAAAATACTGTTTTTTTAGGATATTTGAAAATCACTGTTTTAATATGGTAAAAAAAATAATAAAAAAGAATCTGAAAACAGTGGTTTTCAAAAATCCTAAAAAATAGTAAACAATATCCAAAAAATGTAAAATTTGGTCTCCAAGCATATTTTAATATGGAAAACATGTTGAGCACTTTAGATCGACTATTTGAACTTCGAAATCGCAAAAACCACTTGGTATAAACTTGGCCTCTCTCCCAGCGAAAATTCAATTTAAATTTAAAACCATCTTAGGTCGCCTCTATGTAAACGGATATGTAAAAGAACATTTGAAAGTGATCTTTAGGGGCCACCGCAAAATCAAATACCGAGCAGATGTTTGATATTTCCTCACCCATCTTTCTTTTCTCCCCTCCTATTTGCCTCTAATATACTAAACCCCAGCAAAGAAGATAAATGCAATTTACCTGATAACGGCTGAGAACGCCAACTTTTATATGGGGGTAATCAGAGAACCTCTCTTTGATGACTTCAAAATGCTGTCTGACAAGTACAATAGTGGGAGCTAAAACCATGGCTTGTTTGCCAGCAGATACCACACAAAAGATCGCACGAAGGGCGACCTCAGTTTTACCAAAGCCAACATCACCACAGATCAGCCGATCCATCGGTGTTGTCCTCTCTGTTAGATCCTTCTCCACATCTATAAATGCCTACAAACCATACACAACAATTGTACAGTATTTACAGTGGTAATAACATAGAAACAGAATAATGCAGAATAATTATTTCTTTTTCTTGTATTCCTCTTTTGTATAATTTTATTCAGAGCTTCTTTTGAAAGTCTATTCAGATCTTCTTGCAAACTAGACCTGATATTTTTCTTTTTGGCAAATTTAGACCAACATTTTCTGGCTTATTTCTAAATAGGAATTTGTGGAAAAATTAAAAGGAATAAAAGATGTCAACATTGTCCCTGAAACTTAGTTTATATTAACTCAACGTGATATACTAAACAGCAGTCTAATCCTAGTATGACGAGTGGAAACATCCAACTGCCACAAGACAATTCTCCCTGTTCATTACATCATGCTAATGTGCCTTATTTCCTTTTTGGGCCTTCAATAAACATGAAATGATTTCGACTAGTACAACAATCATGACACTAACCTGCTTTTGGTCAGGGGTGGGCTCATAAGGGAAGTATGCACAAAATTGTTCCATTTCGGGAGCTTTGGGATAAGGAGGCCTTTTAAGCTTGAGCCTATGTAAATACAATTCCATTAAATTAACCACCATTTTTTGAACCGCAATTTTCCCTTTTGTTCGTCTCTTCTCCCATGCCGCAGGGTCACTCAGCTTGCTCAATGTCCTCGGCTTTTTTGTCTCATTAGGTCTATCAAAATTAAAGACTAATTAAGTCATACAATTTACTAAATATGATAGTACGTCTTTGTTTTTAGGCTTCTTTTGCAACAAGTAGCATTTCTCCTGACAGTCTTCGGAGTTTGGACTCTTTGCAAATAAACAACAACAAAATCTTGGGTGTTGTGCATATATCTCAAAAATATACTGCAAAAACAAAAGGCCAAAGGATATAGTGTTTCTATCGCATGACCAACAATGGGTTGTCACTTGGACTTTCCAATGGAAATATCTCAAGAAATACCGGCAGTTATTTGCAAATAAAATAAAATTGAGCATTCCTCTGCAAAAGACATGTCGTATCATTTTCTTATAAGATGTGTAGGAAGGGCAAAATTCCATCTATTATCTGGAAAATGAGAAATATTTCCCATCCAAGATATGACAAAAAATATATAATCAATTAGTCCCTCCTCTCCTAGTTTCCTTAAGAAGAACAAATTGTTCCCCATTTTTCCCATTGCTTTAGTAAAGGAAAAGCAAGTGAGAAAGGAGGGTCACTCCGGGCATCTTTTTGCAACAAACGGTTATCTGTTTTGCATGACATTTGCAGTTTTGCAGTGTTATATCCTTTGTTTGGTCATTTCGTGTGGGCATATGTGAAATTGCCTCTGTAAAAAAGAGAAGAAAAAGCACGTACAAATTATATCGGTAGAGTAAGCGGCCAGCTTGTTTAACAGGTAACTTGGCCATACCATCTGCATATTCTATGAACATGTACTCAGTTGCACCTGATGGTCCTTCTCCGGACGCCATTTGTTTTATTCCCACAAATTTCCCAATTCCCACCTATGCATATCATCATAATAAATTAATATAAATAATACCAAATCCTTGGGGCACGGCAAAAATTTCCCACCGTCCTAGAGCATTTTGTTAATACCACTTCAAGTTTCAAAATAATTCAGTTTCTAATGCACAATGCCTAGCTTGTGCTAACAATTTAGAATTCTCATAGATGCTCTAAGGCCTTGTTTACAATTTCTAAAAGCAAGGGGCAAAGTGGTCATTTCACCAACCCAACGATTTTGATTTACTGCATCTTCTACAGATTCCACAATGTATTTGTTTTTCTTCCTGATGATAACTACGGTGGGCTCAATCGTAAGCAATTGTGTTTCATTTGTGCAACTTTTGTGATTTCAAAGAGCTTTTTCTTTTCCACATTTTACTTTCTTTTTGTGACAGAATTATGGTAGGCTCTTGAGTCTCTACTCTCTAGACTGATAGTATTGAATTGCAAGAAAGTTCTAAACCGTAAGTCAGAAATCAGGGACGGATCTAGGTATAGCCCAGGGGTGCTTAGCAACCCCCTTGATTTCAAAACTTTTAATCATGTATATTGAAATTTAGTTGAATTTTTATTTGTCTTAAAGTTTTTATATGGTTCAGCCCCCCTCATGAAATGCTAAATGTGTGCTTGTAGCCTAGTGGTTGGATTCCATTTAGTGGTTTGGGTTCAAATCCTAGTGACCACACATTATGTAATTTCACATATTATGCATTTTTCGTTTCAGCCCCCCCTTCTCCCCCTATCTAAAATTCTAGTTCTGCCCCTGCCAGAAATAGCACAATTTCAAAGAACACTACAAAAATTCTCTTAAAAAATGTATAAATTGGGAGGAATTAATACCTTTCTATGAACGACATAATCATCCGGTTGGAGCTCATATGGGTCAACCCGGTACCCGAACCCGCCAAGCTGCTTCTGTTCCTCCCCTCTCAGCTGCCGTAAACCTCTTTGTTGTTGCTCCTTTACCATTCTCATGTACATATCAGCCTCGTCCCGGCCCATGGTAGACCCGGTGTTGTCATCTCCTGGCTTCCTATGTTCCTTCCTTATCCGCTCGTTTAACAACTCGATATGGTCGTGTTCAGGCACTGGTGTTGTAATGGAACGAGACGGGGTAATAGTGCTAGTATACCCGGCTTTTAGTGTACGGAAGAACCAAGAGGGAGGTGTGCGAATAGGGAGAAAGACGAAACGGGCCGAGTGGGAGGGGAACCGGAGAGAGAAGAGAAGTGGGTTTGGAGAATGCTTGACAACAGCCATTAGTGCGTGGGAAATCGAGACTTGTGAGTGATTGTGTTTACAGAGAATGAAAATTCACCATTAATGGAAGGAGCAGAGGTGGAAGGTTTTGGAGGGTTTTGGATATGAAAGACGAGGTGATTTCTGTGGACCGTGAGGAACGAAATCAGTGATATTTTGTGTTGTTTGGGGGTAAAGACTTTAACAGAGTAGTTTTAGCTTCGTGCAGCGCATGAAGCCATGAACCATATATAGCGCTGTTTTGGTTCTATAGTCCGCGCTCTGCATGAAGCTAAAACTACTCTGTTAAAATATTTACCCGTTGTTTGGTATTAGATAAAAAATGAAAAAAAAAAGGAGTGATATATAGTTTGAAGTTTTCCGTGTTGCAAACTACCCTTTTATTTTATTTTCCAAGCAAAATATATTCAGTATACCGTGCTGTCCGCTTTTATATGTTTTCAGAAAAAAAAAAATTGTTAATTAATATTTTGTAATTTAAAATACCTTATTAATTATCTTATAACTAATTTTGTTGTTTTAAACATATAATTATTAAAAATATGAATGTGTAACTATGCATTTTTAAGGTTAAGTTAGTTGCTTTTACCAAAAAAGAATTGTTACTATGAACACTTCACTAGCTTTATTTAACATTTATTAGTTTCATGAACACTTATAAAGTTCCACTTGTAAGATTTGTCTGGCGCAAAACTTGCAGTCAAAGATAATAACTAAAGTTTTTACCAGAGTAACATTTTATAAAAAAAAGAATACGATATGGCGACATAACATATTGCATAATTAGCATAAAGAGTTACTTTTTAATAATTTTAGCTCCAATTAATTAAATATCCTCAATAAATATAATTATAAAACGTGGGACTTCAGTCTTATTTATTTTATAAACGGACTATGCCAGAACAAAATTTCGACGTATAGAAAAAATTTCATAGTCCATAACGTCAAGGGGACGTTATAGACCATTGTAGTCCGGTTAGCGAATTACCGATTGAGAGTTATTACGATTAAGCATGCCGTTATATTTACCAACGTCTAGGGAGTTCAGACCGTTATGTTTACCAACGTCCTGGGAGTTCATACCGTTATGTTTACCAACGTCCAGGGAGGCCGCAAGAGATACAATGAATTCAAGTTAATTTCTCTTTCCACTTATGTTTATTAAATTTATTTTAATGGTTCAACCTATGTAATATTCTTCCAACAAAAATTGTCAGGTGAAGTGTACATGCAACCTAGTATATGAAATCTGAAGAATTCCAACAGTTGAAAGAGACAAATGCTCCATTATTAATTAATTTAATTTAATTATATCATTGTTACTCAATTTTTTCTTTTATAATTTCCATAGTTACGCTGGTCAAATAATTTACAAATCAATCAATCGATGTCCCAGGCCGTGATAGACATCAACGGCCTGACTTTTTTTTTCGCTGTCCCAGGCCGCGATAGATCAAAACGGTCAGAGTATTTTTTTTTCGCTGACGGGCCGTGATACTCCACAACGTCCGGTAATTCCGTTAATTGATTTTCGCTAATCAGGCCGTGATGATCCATAACGTTCTCTGGATGTTATGGAGTATAACGTTTTTCCTATATGTCGAAATTCTGCGAAATCGTTTCTCATTACCGATATTTTTTAATTAAAATTCCTATTAATAAAAATTTCGGGAACAAAGTGACGCCTATACTCTCATCAGGAGATGACATGATGTGCAAAAGGTAGATAAAAATGAAATTTGATTCAAATGTCCAAAACAAGACAAAGGATCCTATTTCATTATGTATCATTCCAAGTCACGTATATATTGTTTTATTAAAGTAAAGATCGGATATCAAATGGTGCTGGTGTATATTTTTTAAGTACAGATTGAAAATTAAGTCATCAAAATGTTTAAACAATGAATTTATTATTTGGCTTTCGAATTTATATGTATACTTGGTAGCATAAATTTGCTTGAATCTTATGGAAGAAAACATACCGTCTCGCTATTTGGTAAAATTCTAAAGGAAAAATGAAAACAAAATTATACATATTATCAACATCTTTTCGAGAATAATTTTGAATCTGTGCATGCAAAATTAGGTAGAATGTGTTTAGCCCATTTGTATCCAGTGTTTTTATTATAAGTCTGATCTATTATCGTTATCATTTAGACCATTGCTGTATACTGTTTTTAATATCTCGTCTATTTTTGTCTAGTTGCAAAATGTTAGTTGTTAGCACATGTAAGGTAATAACACGCCAATACAAAATCATTTGCTAATTAATGCAAAAATCTTTCTGCCGTTTTATATCATGCTCTTAAGCAAAACAGACTCTTTTAAGTTGTAAAAATTTTAAAAACTTGTGAAGTTAATCGACAGTGCAAATATCTCATTTTCAAATTTGATTTGAAATTGTTTATCCAAAATTATGATGACAGGGCCAGAACAACATTTGATCAATCTTTCCGAAAAACAAAACAGAATTTAACTACTACACTTGCAGATTTCAATTTATTTCCATACAAAACAAGCAAACAACCACACAAAAACACATGGTGAAAACAGTTTAATTATACAACTTCAGACTTACTCTTCTTTTTTTTTGTCAAATATCTGCAAGATGTTCATACAAACGGCTATTTCTAGTCACAATACCAGGCAACTTGACACTTACATCCTTTGATGTCTCAGCTTTCCTCGGCCTAAATTTGTTTCTGTTGAATAAAATCAAGCATGTTAACAAGGTACCAAATACATAAAACTTTCGCAAACTTTAGAACGTATGAAGGAACATGCATAATGAAAAATGCACGCACAAAGCCTTGCTTAAAACCAAGTTCTTTACGGATTGCTCAGGTGCCTGCTCCGACCAATCAGGACCTCCCACCTCCGGCATCACCATTAATTCACTCATCTTATCAACAAGCACATCAAGGGAGCGAACAAGTTGTTACAAAGATTAAAATTTTGGAACAAGAGGAGCAGACTAGAATTTTTAAGTTTGTATGACATGAACTTGAATTTATCTACACATAGTGCTGTGCCGAATCCCTGAGTTATTCCATGCGCACGTACTAGTTATAGATCTCCAATATGCTGTACTTTAATAGAAGCTGCAGGGGCGAGGTATTGTGTGGTCATGGTTAGTGGGGCCATGTGGACCTCAAATGAAGCAGCGGATGTCTGACAGAAAGCTACTGCGAGACCGACGGCACTGGGGCTGCTGATATGAAATCATTAGTGTAATTTAGGCTTTTGTGGTAGGCTACGGTGGAGGTGGGTTTTATTCAATTGGACCATTACTCCATGCAAAAGCATATAAGAACAATTACAAAGTATAATGATACATAACACATAGTGTTGGAATTGGTCATAAGTCATAACAGGTATTAAGTACTTAAACCTACATTGCATAAATACGATTACAAGTATCATATTGGAACAATACTTTTATGCGTGTTATGTTTCTATGACCTTTTTATGCATAAGAACCAAATTATTGGTTTTAGGAAAAAAAAAATAGACAGCCTGGTATTTTGGAAATATTAGCATGAAAAAACTAAGAAAATATCTAAAAAATATTGTAAAAATCTTAACATTATTATATAAAAACATACAAGAGGAGGGTTCCAATATCTCATCATGCCTCACATTTTATATTTTCGTTTTCAAAGTTCAAACTGTCGATCCGAACCGCTCAACATGATATCCATATTAAAATATGCTTTGAGACCAAATTTATAATTTTTGGGAATTTTTTACTATTTTTCTAGATTAGTAAAAAATCATTGTTTTTGAATGGTCTAGAAATAGTAATTTTGTACCTATATTAGAAAATAGTAAAAAAATCCAAAAATTATAAAATTTCTTCCCCAAACTTATTTTAGTATGGATATCATGTTGAACGGTTCGGATCGATAGTTGGACTTTGAAAATAAAGATATTAAATATGAGGCATTATGAGATATGAAAGACATGAGGTATCGGAACCCTCCTGTGGATTATATAAGAAATAATTGGTATGAAAGCAACAACAAATCTATACAAGATTTAAGGGGCTAAAGAGGAAAATATCAATCTTGATTAAATTAATAGAAAGATTTGGAACAAAGCGTATTTTGTTGGACAAGCGAGCTCCGGATTTACGTTTCATTACTCCCACAACGAACAATTTGCTCCTACAGAGCCAGCCAATCTCTATATAAAGAAGGATGATCTTCCTAATTAGACACTCCTAACAATTAGTCCATATGAGATACGGTCTCTCGTGTGCAGATACACGTATCAGCACATATATTTGGCCATATAATTTAAATAAAAACATTTGAAATGCCAGGTAGCATATCTGGTACACATATCTATATTGGGTGCCTGTCAGATACAGGTGTGTCTGTCAAATTGTCGTATTTGGGAAACCATGTTTCCCAGCTACGCCTACAGTACTGCTGTATCTGTATCTGATACGTATCCGATATGGATATGTGTATCCTAATACTTAAATTTAAATTTTGGATTGATGCCCTAGGATACACAAGGATATGCATGTCTTGCCACAGGAGATTGTGCTTGACAACCCCATTCATCGCATCATAAATTGTACTCTGGCTGGTAACTATATAAAGCGGGAACCAACTTCATTCTTTGAATAAATTAATATGGGACCTAATTGCAAGGGGCCTGATAAAGTAATTAATTTATTTTCATGAATTTTCATGAATTTCTAATTGCTGCTTCATTCATCCAATTAACTTTTATCCAAATATCTTACACAAGTAACAACACAGTAAATACATATTTTTTCTCCTTTTTTCAAAAATTGACATGTTGATACAACCTCTTTCATGTCTTATGATGTATCTTATTCTAAGGATTTTGAAATTTCTGTAATGTTTTATCTGTATCCTGTTAAAATACCATACTCATACTCATACTCATATCCGTACAACAGAACTGGCAAGCATAGTTTAAAGCTAATAGCCACAGGTGTGACTAGATAAAAGGTTGGATGGTAGAATTGTGTAAATTGATCAAGTTTCCATCATTTTTATTCTGAATAATGTATGCCAGCAGTAGAATAAAATGCATGAAGTAAACATTACCTTGTATTTCTTCCTGTCAGTGTTCTAAATAGCGCGCTATGGCGGCGCTATGGCGGCGCTATAGCGTTTTTGAACCCTAAACGCTAAGCTATGGCTTGAAAATACGCTAATTGCGCTACGGCCGCTATAGCGGTAATAGCGGTCCGCTATAGCGCATAGCGTGTAGCGCGCTATTTGCGCGCTATGCATATTGGGTTTTTTTAGACAATTTATATGGGCTTAAATAAAGATCCATAAAATTTATTTTGTATAGAAAAAAAAAATATAATGAATCATGATGCTTAAGATATTTTGTATAGAAAAAGATCGATAGTTTATGATATTATTATGGATATTTTGAACCATGGACTTTTGTACTAGTTCAATATGAATATTATAATTTCTTAATTAATTTGGTGTTATTTATTGTTCTATGAAACTTTAGATAATGTTAATATATAGTACAAATATATAATATAATTTTTGTAAAAAAAAAAAACGCTATTTGGAATAGCTTCCGCTATAGCTTTTTTTGTAGTCTTCCCGCTATGACGCTATAAACGCTATTTAAAACATTGCTTCCTGTATATGTCTGAGGTAGCGGCATGAGCCAAAAGGGTATTATGGGCAACAATATATGGCACAGCAGCTGAGTTCCCCACAACATAGCCTTGTATTGCAAATGTGTGTAGTTCGTTAAATGTTATCCAATGCTTCAAACAATCACCACACATCAATTTATACAATCCAACACAATCAGTACCCATGCCAGTAAATTCTGATTTAACACATCAATTGTACCAGTAAAACAAAATCATCAGAGAATCACAAGAGAGCAGTTCATAAAAATTCTGATTTAACACAATCATTAGAGAATCACAAGCAATTTTCAAATTTCTGATTGTACCAGTAAAAAAAATCCTCACCTGTTCACAATTTAACACTATGCCTAATACTTTTAAATTCTGATTTAAGACAATCACCAGAGAGAAGTTTATAAAACTAACCCCAAACCAAAATCATCAGTTGTACCAGTAAAACAAAATGTACCAAACAAAACAGCCCTAATTTCATGGAAACCAAATAAAACTATCCACAAGAGAGCAGTTTCAGAGTCAGCTCTCCGGTGACCTAGTCCGGTAGTCCCCATACATGAAAGGGGGGCATAATAGTGACATTTCTAAGCTCAGCCTCTTGCATTCAACAAAAGTCGAGTACTGTGAAAAATATATATATATATATTCACAATTCATGATTGTATTGGTACCAGAAAATATAACCTACATTATTAAAAAATTCTAAAATATTAAGTTTATTCTAATTATTGTTTCAGTCTGTATGATCTAAAATAGCAGGTAGTAAAAACGAATCACTCACCTCCCCTCTAAAATTCCTGCGGTTGATGTCAACACCTGACCTGAGCAAAAGAGACACAATCTGAGGGTACAAAAATAAAAACAATAATCTCAGCGAAATAAATTTGTACAGGCACGACAATACAACATATGTATCTACATTATTCCTAGGTTACCTAAAGGATTGGTATTGTCTAGACCAGTATGATAATTGATGCCATACAGGTAAAGGATTGGTATTGTCTAGACCAGTTTGTTGCAGCTCAGCTTTCAGAATTTGAACTTGTAATGTACTGGTATCTTGTGAATATAAATATATTTTTCTTTTGAGTTCAGAAAATATATATCATGTTTTTTCTTTAGAGTAAACTAAATAAGGGTCTGGACTCCTAAAACTTTCAAGATTGCCATTGTAACTGGTCCGGAGTGACTCCTTTCTTATTCATTGGAAGTTTTTTTAAGGTGATTTTCATTGGATGTTATTCACCAAAATATCCCATTCTGCATTTACATGTGAAGCAAGATTTCTCTTGAAGTGTTCACTGGAAAATCGTGTAAAGTACCAAATAGCAGAAATGGAATGTTTAGGGAATAAAATGGGAACTTTAACATTTGGGTACTAAATGATAATGTGTCATACTTCACATTTATGTAATTTCTCTTGGGTTTAGTTGAGTCATACAGGTCCAGTTTTGCCAAAGCTTGTCAATAAATCCAATAAAGCAAAATAATATAGTGTTAGAAATAAATTAAGCATCAAGGGTATAGTAACATTAAACAGTTAAAAAGGAAAATATACCACACTCATATTTGTCAATGGAACTTCGGCCAGACTCAGAAATCAGCTGTCCAAAGTCTTCCAGATTCCCACGGGCCCATGCATCTCTACCTAAGTAAGAAATAAACATAGCACAGTAAAATATCATTTAGTGTTCTTTATTATCATTTCTTTGCAAATTAAACCTATTATGTCAATCTTCTGCTAATAACCCCAAAATTTTGTTGCATCTACAGCATCACACTCCAAATAAAAACGAACTTGTTTTCCAGAAACCAAAATTCAATGCAAAATAGCAAAGGTTTAAATAGCATTTATCGCGTCATAGCGGAACGGTTGAAAAAACGGCGCTATGGCCATATAGCGCCGCTATATGGCTATAGTGTCATAGCTTTTTTGGTCCGAAAACGCTATAGTGCGCTATTTAGAACATTGCAAAATAGTCATGACACATTTCCAATTGATGGGTCCAGTTTTCAATAAATATGGACTTCTACATTATTGATAACATGAAACAGATATATAAAATATAATTTACTGATTAAGGGTCAACCGTGTAGAAGTCCATATTTATTGAAAACTGGACCCATTAATGATCAAATCAATTGAAATGTATCATGCCTATTTTGCATTATAATATAAATTAAAAGTTGCTTCAAAATAATAATTATACTATTGTTCTTGTTCATAAATAATACAATATAACATATTACATAACAAAATATGTACTACATTATTCACGCAAAATATATGAAATGAAAATATACTCAGAAGTCAAATTTTATATTTTAAAATTTTATATTACTTTTTAGTTTTCTCTTTGTCTAATAAAATAATAAAAAAATTTAAAACATAAAAATTTTGTTTACCATATACATTCTAATAGAACAATTTGAATCAACGGTTGAAACTTTAAAAACGAAAATATATGAATTTAACCGTTCGAATTAGCTATTTGAACTTCAAAAACGGAAATATAAATTTGTGTTACTCGAATAGATTATTCGAACTGCAAAAATAAAAAAATAAATTTATAACACAGATCAAAATAAAAAGAAATTTATTAAAACAGAATTTAATTTTTGAAAATATAAAGTTATAGCACAATACCGTACATTTCATTTTTACTGATCAGCGCCAAAAAAAATAATAAAGAAAAAAGAAGACGACTCCAAGTGATCAGTACGCTCTCCGATACCGAACTGAACTGGTACGGCCCCAAATCATACCAAAAGAAAATTTTGTCGATGTAATTAGGGTTGGCATTCTTTGCCTTGAATGTAATAAAAGAAAATTTTGCTTTTGTAACTTGAAGAACTTCGTAAACAGACGGTCGTTGAGACCAATTAATTAGTCCCCTCGCCTTTTCGAGCGTTAACAAATCATACTAAACGATATTAAAAAAAATATTTCGTATCCACCTTTGTGGACAAATCAGCATAAAATGTTTCACATGCACGTGACCTTACCACACAAACATTCTGATTTTTTTTTAAATAAAATCAATTTTAAATATTTGAACGGAACAAATATTATTGATTTGATTTTTATAAAGAAACGACTCCACTAATCCAAACCGTTTGTTATTAATTTATATAGTTAAAATTTTATAGACGGTGGTCAAATGGCTCCACCGATCCAGCAGGTCGGTAGAGCAATTTCTACTTCCACCGATTTTGCGTGTCAATAGAGTCATTTTGTAAAATTTAAAATATTGAGAAATCATAAAGGCTAAATAATTACGTCTTATCTAGAGATCAAACAATTACATCTTATCTAAGAATCAAACACTTACACTCCGAGAAATGAGAAACAGTTCCCCACCTTAATCTAAGGATCGTCTTATACCAAAGAGACCCAAAAAATAAATCATAAGTGCGAAATACAATACCTCATTTCATAACGTTGGCCATGGAATCCTCAATTGCAAAGAGTCGTCTCCGTGAGCACGAGACAAGTCTTCAATGACAAGAAGCCCTCTTCTCGCTTTTACGTCGTATGATCGTGGATTAAGTCTTCCAAAACAACAAGACACGCCTTTGAGAAATTCCTTCCAAGTTTTCTAATGAATTTCTCCTCTCTAGATTTTTGATGGTGAAAGAAAAGAGAAGACACTCAAATTATGTCTAAAATAACTATTGTTTAGAAAACTAAGTTGTGTGTGTTATCTTTGTGCCTTGGAGACCAATCCTTATATAGGTAACACATCTGGCACTGCGCGTGCAGCTGCACAAACGGCCAGACGTATTTACAGAACTGCTTTTTCACTGAAGAACTGACTTTCCTAATTTAACAGTGTTTTGTGCGGCCCGCACAGTTGTATGCCAACTCTAAAAAGTATTATGCAGCCCGCATCAAAAGTCTGTGCCGCCGCAAAACTCACTGGCTATCAACCAACTTAATCGAGATATCTTGTGCAGCCCGCACAAACCTCTTAAATTATTCTAGACATTTATGGAGCCCGCACAAACCTCTTAAATTATTCTAGACATTTATAGATCATATCCTATTGAAAAATATTTTAATTCTATATTAAATCACTTAATTAAAACAATTATACTTAATTTGAATAATTATACACATTTATGGACCACCCTATTAAATACATCTATTAAATAGATCTATGAACCACACCCTAGTGAATAAATACCTTAATTCATATTATAATTTCTTAACTTGAATAATTATACACGACAGTATTTAATTCATAATTATATTACATATGCTCAACCGTTTGATTATAATCCAACACCAAATTCAAATCAGTAGTGCTTATTTTGTTAAAAATATAAAATTTGGTTCTATTTAAAAAAAAATCCTGAATAACATTTTTTTCCAAAACACTACACAATTGTAGAAATCATACGCCATATTGAATAAATATACAGTTCTTGGGTTGTACATTTACAATCTATAGATAAGTACTTCCGACTCTTATGGATTGCCCAATAGTATCATTACAACACTAACAAACTACAAAAACAAAAAAATTAAGAAGATACAGGACCCTTGCATTCAAATTACCTTGCACAAATCGAAATACTTCTCGGGAAAGTTCAGCCTACTTATTAGAGACTTTAATAATCAAAATAATGTACACAACAACAGATCTTTTGCCACACTTCGCATATTACAATTTAATTTGTACAAAACAGGAATGCAGGTTCTAAAAAACGCAACAGAAACAGGAAGAAATGTTATTTCAGCCTAACTACTGTTTCTTGCTAACAAGATTCCCGAGCAGCTCCCGCAAACGACCGCCCCTGGTCTCAATACCGGGAGGCTCCACACCAACATCTTTTAGTGTCTCAGCTCTCTTGGCCCTACATCCCCAGTTAATTTGTCAAAGAAAAACATAAGCATGTTAAATTTATAGAAGAATTTGGTACCGAGAAAAGCTGCATTACTGGCAATAGAATAGTAAAAGATGTGAAAGAAAAAAGCACATACGAAGCCTTAGTGGGGTTCCGTGTTGGGTCGGGAATGTTAGCTCGAATAGCATCAAAGTCTTGAAGGTGGGCCACTTTGCGAAACATCGACTTGTCTAAGAACCGTTCAGCCTCTTGCAGTGACCAATCAGGAATCGCCACCTCAGGCACAGTCGATCGCTTCTTCTTGTCGACAAATACATTAGGGGAGTATCCCAGTTGTAATCTGGCAGTGTTGAGACCGAGCGTTGTTCCAAAAAGTATCAACCCGAGTGCAACATAAACTGGAACGTAGTCACCCCTTCATCAAATAACACTTACATGGTTAGATATGCAAAAATGCAACATGTATATTTTAAGACAATCAAAGATGAAAATTTTAAATTGGTACAACCTGAACTTCTTTTTAGTGAGAGGATGCTGCAATTCGTTTAAATGGACGCTTGTGGCAAGTCCTCGAGTTCCATAGCTGTTTCGAATAGAGCTCGAAAATTTCTTAAAACAAAAATAACCAAGAAATTAGAACTCCGTTCATGTAAATTAACTGAATAACTGTTATGAAGGCAAAGGTTAAATGAGATGGTAACATTTATTGATTAAAGAGCTTTAAAACGGCTAGGAAATTCAAACTAATCTTACCAGCGCCTTTGATAAAACTGACATTGTTGATTCAAAAGCACAAAATCACTATGCAGAAATTGAATTGTCCAGACTCCAGGCAAAGGTGAATGTTGTAGAAAGATCTTAGCTTTTATTGTTTGTGTGTATAGGTTTTATAGCAGCAGCAGGACTGAGGTGGTGGATGGTGCTGGATTGACAGGGACACGTGGTGGCAATACTGAAGTGACGCGTGTATAACCAGAAGCTACTGGAAAAGGAACTATGTTGAGGGCTCTGAGCCGAACAAGTATCCTCTCATTACTGTAAAAAATTCCCTTCACTTTACAGTTTGAGATTAACTCTCAGCCGCTTTGAGATTCGGGCTAACGCAGAGGCAGTATTATTGGGCTTTGAGATTCGTGCCAAGTTAAAAGAACGGTCCAGATCCAATAATTATAAAAGATTCCCTATTACAGTACCGGAAAGGATGTGAATTCCTCTGAGCCCCCGTTTGACGGCCTATGGGCCGTGTAATCTAAAAAAAAAAATAAACCATTTGAAGTCAATTAATGTGATTTTGGGCTTTGGTCGTTAGCTTTTAACATCTATTGGGAACGTTGTTTAAAGTCTTAGGCAAACGGACCTCATTTTAACGTCTTGATTCGGAGTTGTCCTTTTTCACTCCAAACTCTGAAATATCACGAGCAAAACTAAGATGCGATATGCTCAAAGGTTGGTTAACACATCTTCAAAAGTCTATCGAATTATCTTTAAATGACGAATTCAAACTGTTGAAATTAATTTACTTCACAAGTGATGCATGTACATAATTTTTTTTGGAAATTTTGAATTCATTTAGTACAAAATCAAGCAGTTAAAATAATGATTTTTTTATAAGTTGTTTTATGTATTCATTTTTCATCATTTTTTTACCATATGATCTTGTACTAAATGAATTTGAAACTTCAAAAAATTTTAGGCACATGCATCACTCATGAAGCAGATGGATTTTAACGGTTTGGATTCGTCATTTGAAACCAATCTAATAGACTTTTGGAGGTGTGCTAACCAACCCCTCTTGGTAAGCACATCACCCGAAATTTTTAAATATACCCTTGTCCAAAAAAAGATAAACCAAAAACCACTGAATCCTAAAAATTCGAAATTTGACACATCTGCCATTTGAGATTGCGGACCAAAGGGGTGTCTGCAACCTCAAGTTGCGAACAGACAAAAACCTCAAAAATTCGGGATATCAACGCTGATTTTAATTGTTTGTTTATTAATTTTCAAAAATAGAAAGAACAACTTATAATTTGAATATGTTAGAAGAAACATCAAACAAAATAGATAAAATATCTTATAATTTAGATATACTAGAAGCACTACGAAATATTTTTCAGGCAGGATTTTTTCGGAATGTAAAAAAAATTAAGCTATTTCTTGGTGTATTACTAGAAAAAAAATAAAAATATTTTGAATCTGAGTTATTGATCCCGGTTGAAAAATCACTTTTGGGTATATAAAAAATTATCATTATCGTAGTTCTTCTAGTACATTCAAACTCTAAGATACTCCATTTATTTCTCTAGAAGTGATTTTAGGAATATATTCTTTTGGAACGAAAGCAAGTGCAGGCTGATTAGGATGAAGAATTAAAATAGATGGAGTATCTTAGAATTTGAATGTACTAGAAGGACCAAGATATTTTTTTATATACTCAGAAATAGTTTTTGAAAAGAGATCAATAAATCAGATCCAAAACATTTTTAATTTTTTTCCAGTAACACGCCAAGAAATAGTTTAATTTTTTTAATAGCCAGGAAAAATCCTACTTGAAAATGTTTCGTAGTGCTTCTAGTATATCTAAATTATAAGATATTTTATCTATTTTGTTTGATGTCCCTTCTAACATATTCAAATTATAAGTTGTTCTTTCTATTTTAAAAATTAATAAACAAATATATTCATTTAACGGCTGAAAATGGGAATTTGAGGTTGCAGATACTCCTTTGGTGTCCGCAACCTCAAATGGCGGACGTGTCAAATTTCGAATTTTTAGAATTCAGTGGTTTTTTGTTTATCTTTTTTTGGACGAGGATATATTTAAAAAATTTGAACACATCACACCCTAATTTGGATCAAGTATCACTTCATATATCGATTTCGACATATTATAAAATTAAATTGAGTGAATATAAATCTTAATTCTTATTAATTGCTAAATAACTATTTAATAGTGTGCTCCAACCTCCTCCGAAATTATCAGAAAGGAAAAAACGGAAGGAGAGAAGAGAAGATAACGAGTTTATCTTTTTACATTGCAAATGGGTGATTATAAAATCGTTAAAGTTGTGTTATATTGTTATGCGAAGTTTATCTTCTATCTCTGTTTTTCTCCGAAGTTAATTAGTTTTGAAGCGAGTAACTAGTTCCGATCAGATCGGGTTAACCTTTATTTCTCTCTGCTCCCCTCCCTTTCCGCCGTGTACCTTCTTCTGAAGCTAAGTCTAGAGAAAATATATCAAAGTGTGGTCAGAAAAACTAAAATGGATGTTGGAATTACATAAATTGGGCAGGTAATTATTTGAGGAGAAATAGAAAGCCATGTTGTTGCAGGTTAAGCAAAAAGCGGCATTTTTTAAAAACGGGTATACCGGGACCTGCAGCTTATTTTCATTAACAAAAAAAAGGAGAAGAAGAAGAATATCCTCAAACGAATTACCACAACAAAATTAATTCTATAGCTTTTAATTCATGTGAAAATACAGGATAAAGTAGGTCTGTAATTTATTCTGAACTGTTAGCAGGCCTTTGACATTTGTTTTTAGATCCTAATTGAACGAGTCAGATTTAGTTAAAAAAAATATTAATAAATTCAGCCTCGCATGCGGTAAGATCAAACATATCGGTAGTATTGATCAGGGGTGGATCTAAAGATTAATTAAATCTTTAGAGTTGGCTAATTAAGTCATTTCTATGAATAAAAAATTAGCAGTTTTATCCTTTATATTTTTGAGAAAATTTCCGGTGTGCCCATACAAAATTTTGAAATAGCCAATATCCCATAAAATCATTATAATATCCAATATCCCATCAAAATTTAACATTTTTATTTCTATCCCTTTTTAATTATTTAACATTTTATTTAATTGTTTTATAAACTAAACTGACCAATATACCCTTTGTTTTAAAATGGAGACTTCTATTGTTTCCTTCGTTTTAATCTGCCATGATATCAACTTATCAAGACGGTTCTCTCTAAATAGACTCCGACGTGAATCTGTCTGACGTTCTGTACTATCTGCCTTCTCTCTCGTAACTTCCGTAGTTCCGACATTCTCCTTTCTGAATTCAGAAATTAGGATAGAGATGGCGGAATCATCTCATTCGAGAGGCAAGAAAAATCATTTAAATACCATTTGGATAGAGATTGGTGGAATCATCTTATCCAATTCTTGTATTGAGATTGTAACATTTGTATGAGTATTAGGCACAGAAGCTAAGCTTCTAGATAAGCACTTAAGAAAGAATCTCGAGGTTGTCAGGATGCCGGACCCGCATGTCAATCAGGATTGTTCAAGAAATTGAAACAGAAATTGAATAAAGGAATCTTCTCTGTTCCCTTTATTCCCTGTGGGCTATGGCACACCTATAATTGCAACCTCCCTTTCTCTAACATAAGATGGATTCAATTTTGATGCATGTTGACCAGATTTAAAGATTGTGCAAAATAAGAGATCAACATTCTACCTGGAGAGGAGACTGACGAGAAATCAAAGAAAGCCTATATCTTTGCATTTAGAGCATCTACATCTCTAAAACTCTTAGAGTTTCTAAGTAGAGTAGAACTAGGGTGCTCCTAAGCTCACCAAGCCCTTCCGTGAGCGCGACTCTAAAACCTATCAAATTGACTTCAAACGATATTTCCAAACCGTTAGATGTTCAATCTATATTAAAATGTGCTTGGAGACCAAATTTTACATTTTTTGGAATTTGTTTACTATTTATTAAGATGGTTTGAAAATCGCTGTTTTCCAATGGTGCAGAATTTTAATAAAAACAGCGATTTTCAAACCATCTTAATAAATAGTAAAAAAATTCCAAAAAATGTAAAATATGGTCTCCAAGCACATTTTAATATAGATTGAACATCTAACGGTTTGAAAATGTCGTTTGAAGTCAATTTAATAGGTTTTAGAGTCGTGCTCACGAAGGGCTTGGTGAGCTTAGGAGCACCCTAGTTCTACTCTTCTAAGTAACTATTAACTAATTTTTAGAAATTATAAGCTGTGGAGTTTCTAAGGGTTCACATTCCTGAAACTAATCTTAGAGTTTCTAAAATGTCACATCAACAATAAAATAAAATAAAAATTTCAGCGAACATCAGCCAATCATTTTGCCAACTCACAGTTTATAAACGATTTTTATTAAGAAATTATTGAGCACAGTTGCTAAATAAGAAACTAGTCTACATCCCTGAAACTGGTCTAGAAACTGCCACATCAGATTAGAAACTCTCATAGTTTCAGAGATGTAGATGCTCTTAGTTTGTTCTCATATACAAGCTAGTGTTGATTTTTTTTAGATTGGTTGTTTGTGTAATCAAGAATGCAAAAGAAAATAAATATTTTTTTTAGATTTGTTCCCATGGACTTGGGTGCTGGCAGGGACGAAAAAGAATTTTCTTTTGAGAATTTTGTTCTGATGAGTATTCTTATTTCGTAAATTGCCGCGTTGATATTTAAATGTTTTTTCTTGCCTCTTGAATGAGATAATTCTACAATCTCTATCCTAATTTATGAATTTGAGAGAGGAGATGTTGGAACTCAGAAAGATTCACAGCCTATTTAGAAATTCTAAAGAGATCTTTTTTTTTATCGTGCCAGATTAAAAACAAAGGGAATAAGTAACATGGCATCTCTATTTCAAAGCAAAGGGTATATTGGTCGGATCAGTTTATGAAATAATTAAATAAAAAGTTAAATAATTATATGAGGATAGAACTAAGAATGTTAAATTTTGATGGGATATTGGATATTATGATGGTTTTATGAGGATATTGGCTATTTCAAAATTTTGTATGGGCACACTGAAATTTTTTCCTATATTTATATTGTTACAAGTAGTTATACTTTTTAATCCCACTTATAAAATAAAATTACACTGTAGTGACTTATTTATCACTCCTAATCTCATTTATTAGTTCCGCCGCTTATGACGCAGTTGGAACAAAAACGACCTAAATAATTTATTTAAGTTTAATTTCTAACTAATTTAACTTTTATCCACCAATCAAGAGAAATAACAACAATGAAAAAAAGGTGCAGAAGTTTATAATTAAATTCTAATTTATTTTAAGTTTACTTATTATGAAAAAAAAATTAAGTAGAGACAATCAAACTAAGTAATCAAGAGAGGATGACACCGGTTTATATGACTTAAACTAAGTTCGGACAATCAACACTTTCAGCAATTTGTTCTCTTGACAAACCTTCTCTAACTATCAATGGCGAAATTTTTATTGTTACCATAAGAAAAAATCCAAATTAAATCGTTACCACTCTGTTGGGGCCCTTATCAATTCTACCACCCTCGCTAACCCAGTTCGCGCACCAAATAGGCTGGTGCGCGGACTGGGTTGGCGCACCAGCCTGTTCTGCCTATTAAGGCACCAACTCAGTATACTGTGCTCATTCCATTCGACCCAAGGCAGCAGGCAGCAAAGAACATTCTCGCAAAGACCAAAGAGTAAGTTTTTTTTCACTCTAGTCCTTTATATTTTTTTAATTATTTAATTACTTTTTTAATTTTTTGTAAATTTATTAAATGTTGGGTTTGTTCTGTAATTCAGGTAACTATGATTGGAATTGCTTGTTATTTTGGTGGTGAAGTATTACAAGGGCAGAATGGTGCTTATTATAGTACCCAACCCCAGAAAATATTCAATATCGGCTCGGATTTAGATTTCACCGGTATAACTAGGGAAGTGTACCAGGAACTTGGTATTGACCCGAATTATTACGAACTGGTAATTTCCGCCAGAATTAATATTGGCCAAGGCAACCAAACATGGTTCCAACAACTCCCTGTACTAGACGATAGCAGTTGGGGGTTGTATACCCAAATGACATTGAATTTGACAACACCTTTCAAGTTCCTAGAGTTATATGTGGTTGCCAACCCCAGACAGAACCGTAGACAGAACCGTACACAGAGCCCTAGTCGGGGCATGGATCAGTCAGTGACGGGTCCTACTCGGGCCCTAAATTTAGCGGGTACTAGTCGGTCCCCATCCACGGGGGCTGGTACTAGTCGGTCCCCATCCACGGGGGCTGGTCCTAGTCGGTCCCCATCCACGGGGGCTGGTCCTAGTCGGTCCCCATCCGTGGGGGTTGGTTCTAGTCGGGGCCGATCTCGGGTTCCATCCTCCAGCTCTAGCCGGAACCGATCTGAAACTCCAGAACCACGTTATTATACTGACAATACAGACGAGGATCCTGAAGAACGGGAGGCAGAGGAAAATTGGGATGCTAGTGACGACGGTGGGCAGACAATAGATCACAGTGATGAGGAAGACAATCGTCCCGTGCTGGGTATGCGAAAGTGGCCGATATCGGGTCGTGGAGAGAGACACCCGTTTCCAGCTTTTCATGACACTTCGGGGTTTGAAGAGGCTGACCACATTTTTTTGCGGGTTCAGAGGTTCGTTTTTGAACTTATATGAATTTTTTATTTCTTTGAAAATATAATAATTTAAATTTTTTGAATTTTCAATTAGGTTAGAGAAAGAACAATGGTTTCTGAGGGATGACGTATAATGACAAGGATCAAATGAAAGAAAAAATCCACCACTGGCACATAGAGAAAAATATCGAGATCATACAGACACACAGTGACAGAGTAAGGTTGAGGTTTAAGTGCCAGAGCGACAAGTGCAAGTGGAGGTTGGTTGCGAGGGCCACATGCTTTGGTAATACTTGGGCCATCTCGAAGAATGAGGTACCGCACACATGCCACGCAGATGCATCCAGGTCAGATCATGCGCAGTTGACGTCCTCTATGGTCGCCAACTGCATAAAACTTTCTTTGGAAAAAAATACTGATATTACTATCAGAGCTATCAGGGACCTGGTTGCTGAAAGGTTTGAGGGCATCGTCCCAAAATACAACAAATTGTGGCGTGGTAGAGAGTTAGCGATTGCCCGGGCATTTGGTAGTTGGGAGGGGTCTTACGGGCTTATTGTCCCTTTGTTGGAGGCAATAAAAAGGGCAAATCCGGGAACTGTGTATGAAGTTGTTTCGAAGCCTTCAGAAAAGGAAAATTACCGGTATTTTATGAGGTTGGCATGGGCATGGGGACCGTGTATACAAGCAGTAGGTCACCTCAGACCCGTCATCAGTATCGATGCTTGTTTCTTGTCAGGTAGATACAAGGGCAAGTTGTTGATTGTCACCGGATATGATGCGGAAAACCAGTTAATCCCACTAGCATTTGGATTGGTAGAGAGCGAAGAGTTTGAGAATTGGGGGTGGTTTATGAAGTGGGTGCGGGATAATGTAATTGGTAGTTGTAGGTTCATGTGTGTGGTCTCTGACCGGCACAAGGGCATAAAAAAAGTGTTCATTCAAGATGATTTGGGTTGGTCAGAGGAGAACGGGCAGTGTGCCCACAGGTTCTGTTCTCAACACGTGTTTGAGAATTTTGGAAAACACACTCAGGATAAGGTTGCTTCTAAATTCTTCAAGATGATGGTTAAAAAGAAGAAGCGAAGAAGATTACAAGATGACCTTGATGCAATCGGAAGGTGAAATCCTGATTGGCTGACATACTTGGATACATGTGGCAAGTATAATGAAAATGACGAGGAAGAACCAGCTAAGCCATGGAAGGTTTATCAAGCTATGGACGACGGGAGTCGTTGGGAAATAATGACCAGCAATGGTTCTGAATCGCTGAACAATGTCTTCAAAACTTCTCGCAGGTTTGTTATTCACAATTCCCATAGTTTACTATTAATGAAATATTTTAGGTTATCTTTATTTTAACTGTAAATTGTAATTCTCGTAGGTTACCAGTTGCTGCAATTATTGAGGAGACGTTTTACAAGTGTGTCACATGGTTCGTTCAAAGAAGAGAGAAGGCCGTGGAATGCCAACAAGAGGGTCAACTTTTCTCCACTCGTACGCACTTGAAGCTGAACAAGCACATCCAGAAGACTAACAAAATGACTGCGGTTGCATTCAATAGATCCGGGGAATTCATGGTGACATCACATGGCGAGAAAATCCCATTTGACATAGAGGCAGGCAGATGGGTGTACACGTCCCGAGACTGTAGGTACAAGGTCGTTGTGCAGAACGACCATGAGGTGCAATGCTCTTGCCAAAAGCCTCAGCTCACCGGAATACCATGTGTTCATGTGATGGCAGTGTGTAAAATAAGGTACGAATGTGTGTTAAAATTTCATAATAATCTTGGATGATGAAACTTACAAATGTGTGAAAAATGTAGGAACTACGATCCAAATGTCTTCGTAAATTACTATTACAACATTCAAACGCTTATCGACACATGGAGTGGAGAATTCCACGTGTATGACAATCAAGGTGATTGGCCGCCGCACGAAGGGGATATCTTAACGCCAGAGCACCGGTTAGTGAAGTTGGGTCGGAGAAGACACAACAGGATCCCAATGTGGATGGACATACTGGAAGGAAGGAGAAAGGGTCACGAGACCAACAGAGCTACCCTCGAAAGGAATGCGAGAAGGAGAAGGGATGCTAGGAACCGTACCCAATAATGTCATGGTTAGGGCTTTCTGTTTATGTATTAAGGTTAGGGTTTTTGGTTATGTATTATGGTTAGGGCTTTCGGTTTTGTATTAAGGTTAAGGCTTTCGGTAATGTTTTATGTATTGTGTGTTATGTTTTAATATACTATGACTGCGGAATATGTATCGTTGTGTGTTATGTTTTATCTATGGTGTGTTCTTATGTTTTAATGTATTATGTATTGCGGGATATGAGATCTAAAATACGCAACATAAGAAGTAATATGAAAATAATATCTAAATACGCAACATAAAACTAATCGAAATAACGATCTAAAATACGCAACATAAAAATAATACTGAGTTGGTGCCTTAATAGGCAGAACAGGCTGGTGCGCCAACCCAGTCCGCGCACCAGCCTATTTGGTGCGCGAACTGGGTTAGCGAGGGTGGTAGAATTGATAAGGGCCCCAACAGAGTGGTAACGATTTAATTTGGATTTTTTCTTATGGTAACAATAAAAATTTTGCCTATCAATGACACTCAAGATTCAACAATGAACTTTTGAATGGAGTATGAGTTGAAATGGTCTAAATATTTTTATGAATTTTGGCCATAACAAAAAAAAGATATCTAGTACCTTTTAGCGAATTATAGCTAGAAGAGAATTATTAAAATTTTGAAAAGTATTGATACTTGTGCATTGATGTGCGAATATTTACGTTGTAGAGAAATGTATTTTTTGTCAATATATTGTTAGAGAAATGTATATTGTTACAAATTTCTTTTCAGAGATTGATTGTATTAATATGTAATCCGGAAAGTATTCACACCTATACTTTGAAGTAGGAATATTTATGTTGTAAAATATTGCGAATAATGGTTTTTGGTTTTTTTTTTTTTTGTTGAGAGTATATTTAAAAAATTTGGGTCTCTAAATCAATCAGAGGCAGACGAGCATCTCCGAAATTGAATCTCTAAATCTCTAAGTTTCTAAAAATTTGGATCTCCGAAATCTGAATTTTTTTTGTTCTAAAACGAAATCCTCGTTTGTAGCAGACGAGCATCTCCGATGAGAATTTATTTAAATCCAAATAGCAAACAGGAGTTTATTCAAGGATATAATCCCTTTAAATCTTAAAAATAGAAAACCTAAAAGTAAACAGATTCATTAAATTAAAAGGACACAACACGAGATTACAAATAGTTCTTCCCGTATTCAATTTAAACTGAATCACATGATTCATGATTTTCTATTCCGAGATCCACAAATTTTACCAAGAGATTATAGATAACACGGATCTCACAAAATCAAATAGAGGAGAAACCCAAAGGAAGCGACTAATTGTCTCCAAGCTTCTTTTCTCAGTTTTTTTCCAAAAAAACTGTCATTTGACTTGCGCAAATACTGTAAAACTCTATAATTAATACTGTAACTTCAACAACAAATCATGTATAATAAGTAGTTTAAAAATCTAACAATCCAAGTTAGTTGGAAGTGGTCCCCAAGTTAGTTGCAAATAGTTAGCAACTTGCAAAAATACTGTACTTCCGGCTGTACTTGAAAAACTGACGGCTTCTAGAAGGTTTCAAAAACAAACCACTTCTCAAACTTGTAGTTATTTACAAATAACACCTAAAATTGTGCAAAATTATTTTTTTTTTTATTTTTTTCGTATTTTTTTTTTACATATTTTTTTTTATAAAAATAAGACTTATATACTGTAAAATTAGCAGATGCAAACTATAAAACTAACATATGGGAACTACAAAGACATCAATACTGTAAAATTAACATATGTAACTTATAAAACTAACATTTGTTAACAGCAGAACTTCAATACTGTAAAATGGTATCCAAAAAACATATACAAACTATAAAATTTCACTAATCACAAAATTAACTGTTCAAAACCATAAACTATAACCAACAACTGTTCAAAACCACAACCAACAACTGTAAGATGTCACCACCCATAACTGTTACCACCCATAATTGTTACCATCCATAACTGTTCAAAACCACAATAATTGTTACCACCCATAACTGTTGACAAGCACAAACAAAACTTCAATAAACAAGCTTAATTGTTCACAACCATCAAAACAAAAATGGCGTCTGTCACTTCATAACCCTCTGGTGCACGTTATTCGGATGAGTGAGAAGTTTCATTGCTAGAACCACACGTTCTTTCGAGATATCATCCTGCAAAAAAAAAAATAAGCAAGGTTAAAAATTGGAGTTATGAACCATTAGCAGATGCAAACTATCAAAGCAACATATGTGAACTACAAGACTTCAATACTGTAAAATTAGCAGTTGCAACTTATAAAATTTTAAATCTGTACAACACTGCATATATCATTTAAGTTAAAATTGTTATATGTATCCTGCAAAATTGCTGCTGTATCCTGTGAAATTTATCATGTAAAATTGCACATAAGCTGTAAACTAAAGTGAATACTGTAACCAAAGTGAATCATAGTAAAAACTGTCTAATACATAATTTGCATCTGCTAATTTGACAGTATTGAAGGCTTATTTTACATGATATAGATCCATATATAAATATTAATAATTGTTATATGTATCCTGTAAAATTGTTATATGTATCCAATAAAATTGTTATATGTATCATGTAAAATTGCACATATGCTGTAAACTAAAGTGAATACTGTAAACCAAGTGAATCATAGTAAAAATTGTCTAATACATAACATTTACACCTGACTAATACTTCCTGTAATAAACTGCATCAATACTGTAAACTTACTAGATAAATACACTGTCTAATGCTGTTTATGAGTACAACTGTTAAACAGATCCTCTAACTATGATTGACCAAAGTGAATCCTGTAAACTGTTGCACATATCCTGTAAAATTGTTATATGTATCCTATAAATTGCATCCTATTATAAACTTATATAACCATACTGTAAATTGTTACATGAAATAGATGTAAAACTCTTCTCGAACTACCTGTTTTTGATGTAAAACTCTTCATAGAATCCTGTAAAGTGCAATATGAAATACTGTAAAACCGTTCCTCGTACTCCTTAGGCCACTCGTTCGGTAGCGGCCGACAATTGTTGCAGTTTCCATCGGTGGCGAGGAAGAAAAGCACGATCTTCTTACCGCTCCTTAGGATCGCCTTGAAAAGGCTTGGATCCATGACTCCTTCGAGTTCATATCACCTCTCAAAGATCGTCTCCTCCTATCTCCTTCAGATCGCCTCTCTCTCACCTCTCTCCTCCAGATCGCCACAAGATGAATACTGTAAAACCACAAGATGCATACTGTAAAACCACAAGGTGAATACTGTAAAACAACAAGGTTAATACTCTAGATCGCCTCTCTCTCATCTCTCTCCTCCAAATCACCTCTCTCAGATCGTCTCCTCCTATATCCTCCAGATCGCCTCTCTCTCATCTCTCTCCTTCAGATCGCCTCTCTCTCATATCTCTCCTCCATATCCTTCTCTCAGATCGTGTCTTCCTATCTCCGTAGTCGGAGCAGCGGCTAGACCGGCGCTAGAGGAAGATAGAGAACGAGGGAGAGAGAAGAGAACAGAGGAGAGAGAAGAGAGAGATCGGAACGAGGGAGAGACGGCAGCAGCAGCAGTGGAGTCTCCGGTGTGAACACAACAACGACGGCACGAGGATCTCGCCGTGGGAAGGTTGATCGGAGTCAGAGAAGTAGCCATTCATTTTTTTTTCTCAAGCTTTTCTGATGGGTTTCAAAATAAAGAGATGGGATGAAAAATTTATAAAAAGATGTGGTACTGTACTTTAAAGTTTGTTAAAAAGTAGATAAGACAAATTGTGGGTAAAAAGTGAGGACAAAGGCGTGGGTAAGGAAACCTTTTCTCTATAATTTATTTTGATATTTTTTTTCTTGTATCTCCATTAAGTAACATAATAAAAAAACTGTTATGTACCCGTAAAAAAAAAACTAATTGTATGTCATTAAAGAATGAACATTACATTTGTATGAGAATATATTGGTCTATTTTTTAATGTTGAATAATTATTCTTTTCATTGGTTTATTTTGTATGAAGATACATCATTTTGTATGAGAATTTTATTTTTGTTTTCTTATAATATGTCCTCGTTGCAATACACAAGCACAATTATATATTACGTTTTAAACGCTGCATTTAAATTATAAAATTATTTTTGTGAGTTAGTAAAAATTGTTATGTTAATCCGCTATAAATGAATCCCGACCTCAATATCATAATATATACAAAAGCAACAACACAAAATATTATATTTACAAAACTGTAACTAACACAGTTCTCCGTTACATAAGCATATTAGAAAGCACAGTACATCGGACCTGGTAAACTATTTACACATGGATTAACTCTTGTACAACCATGAACCTCCACTACTAACATAGGCCGATATTCTAACAGAAAAAGGGTATATACAAACTATAGACAAGGGATGGTCTATGACATGCAAAATAGTGATTCAAATGCTACCCACAATTACAGCAAAACCTTCAACTCTTAACTTTGGGCTGCTTGTATAGGAAGAGGTAACCCCGCATGAAGAACTAGGGGATCCTGCTTCAAGCCTCGGTTTTTTACTGAAAGACGCTGAATTTACAGAAGGGATGGAATTAGATGAAGATGATGTACGAGAAGACGCAAACTGAGAATTTAGTCTTTCAACAAAAATGGAGTCACGTATTAAGGGGTTGTTAGTCCTTACGGGCGGTGATTCACACAAAAATACTGAATTTGCTTCAGCACCATCCTGTTAAAAGCCATAGTGAGCTTACGTTTTACCTTCTCAGCACATGTTTTTTAAAATATATGAAAGACAGATAGCGTGAAACTTTTTTTGACAGTGCCTAAGAACGGTTACCTGGCTAAGAATGAGATCTGTCTCTAACCGGTCACCCCCTCTGGATGAAAAACAAACAAAAAAGCAAAAATAAGCCATCAACATCTGACAATTCCCTAAAAGCTTACCTTAAAAAATTTGCCCCAAGGTCTCGTGCACAATAAAAACATAAAAATATCATAACATATGAAAAGGTGACTGACTGGTATGGTACCGCGATCTGAAACTGATAAGATCATGGTACAAGTTAAATGACTGACCTGTTTAGATTGGCACCACTTTGGTCGAGAGTATTAAAGAAGAGAGTGTGTTGATTAACATGCCTAGGTGTGGGGCAGTAAATAATAGGCTGGTTTTCAATTCCCGAAGACCTTGCTTCTCTATCTGGTATAGGCATTAGTTCCATCAACTTTTTCTTAGTCATCAGATTTGCCATTTGTACTTGACAGTAGTACCTGTAGCATGCAAAGATTCAGGTAAAATTGGTAGATACGGGAGAAATGATGGGCGAATTGTTTGATTACTGAATGTAGCATTGTTAGAAAAAGATTTTACACCATTAACCAAGGAAATCAGCATAAAAAATATTACCGAAAATCAAAGAAGGCAATGCAAGTGATGAGCTCAACGGTAAATTACCAGGAGAAGTTGTAAAATTGTGCAAAACCCAAGGTTTAACAACAAAGCATAATTGTTCGTTCAAATCTATAACTTTTTTTCGATTACTTAATCCTTAGATTAAAATAGTAGATTCAGCCAAAGCTAATTCTCTGTCAATCTCTCTCTGATAATGGTGTGTCAATGAATGTGATGCGGCTGCACAAAAACCCTAGATGGTCCGAGATGGGACTTAAATAACAATTTATTTATCATCAAAATGGATTGCTTTAATGAGATCGATCTTGGTTGGGGCTGAGATGGTCCGACACGTGGAATGTTACATCACATTGCAACATAAGAAGATTCATTATTATCTTATTTGCCTTTAGTGAAAAAAAAGAGAAGAAAATTTTCATCTTTTCTTCTTTGGCAGAAGTGAGAAAAGATATTTCGAGATATATTTCTCAAGCTCTAGTGCCATATACCTACATTATATGCCTCCTGAAGATATTAAACAAATTCATGGGTAAAACCATAAATACACCTCCAGAACAAATATTCGGTTCAAAATTGAAACCAAACCTACCATGTTTACTTTCTTTCAATGAATTCACTGCCTGATTCTCTAAACTAAATGTACTTTGCTTGATGTAGAAATACAACTCAAATATGCTCGTAATTGACCAAATTAGTTTGCAACAACTCAATTTACCTCAACAAATGTGATTCTGACTTAACTGAGCTAAGAATTGAGCTTAATCTGACTAGTTCAGTGCAGCAACAAAAGGTCGTATAGATGTATTATCACACTGCCTTCTCACCTTCCCGTAGAAACTATTTTTTTTTTAATGTGCCCAGAAACCAAATATTGATTCAAAAGCAAAAAAAGAATGTCATTACCACAAAAGAGCACAGCCGAGACTGAAGAAATGAGCAAGATATCGTCGATACCACCAGATCTGAGATTTCTATCAAAAAATACAACATAAAAAGGGGAAATTTGGAAATGTATCTCTATTTATGTACAGATCTAGACAAATTCAAACCCGAAGGTGTGAACTCATGCCAATAGAGGAAAGAAACGGGAGCTATTTCCGCTGCGCTTTAATATATCTGTCTACCTTCGTTCTTCCTAAAAGGATAGAACAGTTGTGGACCTGGTATAATCCTAGGTGGAAGACCATAATTTTAACTAATTGTGGGTCTCGTTTGTGACGTTATTACTTTTGACCTAGAACCCATTTAGTTACGTATTATGTGACAGTATTTCTATTTAATCTTGTATTGAGTCGTATGTATAAGAGAAAAATGCCCCTGGTCGTAACTTGTTATACATGGAGAGGTTTTAAGCGAAAGAAATCGAGAAGGGGAATCAAAGTTGATAAATTTGGGGGCATCGGTGTATGAGGTAGAAGCCGTAGAACGGGTGTAGGTAGTTTCTTTTCCAAAAAGGGTAAGGTCTTTCCGGACATTTAAAGCTGAGCTGGAACCCTGGAGACAGAGATATGAATCATGAAAATGTGATTAGATTGACTTGGATTATGACTGTTAATGACGATTTGATTAGGAGAAGATAAGCTCAGCTCACGCGCTTCGCACCCCTTATCGTTTTTGCATTTACAAACTTCGTCTCTCAGTTGGCTCCTCTCCAGTGAAAGTAAAACTGGAAACGTCCGGGATTAATCTCAGTTGTCATATGCACTGGCAGACCCAAGAAGGGTCACGGGTAGGCATTTGCCTACTTTTGGATTCGAAATTTTTTTTAGATCTAGTCGTATTTAATACTTGTGTCTACTTTTGGATGGATATAATGTCTACCCCTGAATTTAATTTACGGTCCAGTAGAAGAAAATTGTGTGAATATAAGTTAGCCCAGATTGATTCGCGTAAAAGAAAGAAAAAGGCGCAGTCCGATTAGCTATTCCACTTAGAGTATCGTTGATTCGTTAGGAGCAAAAAGAGGTCCACTACTAAGGGTATAAATATGTATCGTGTCGTGACTAGTCACGTCATAATTTGGATCACGTGTCGTGTCGTGCTGTGACCAAATTTGAAAGGATGATCATGGTACGTGAATTGTCACAACACATTAATTATGCCATGACCACACATAACGTGTCCAAACGTGACCGATCACGTTTGGTCACGTTTAAGTTTTAACTATTCTTTTTCATAATTTAGGTTAGTTTATTTAAGATTCACCACTCGATCAAGATCTAACGGTCTTAATTACACGTGACCATGTGTCATACTGTGACCAAATCTTTTGCGTAACGTGTCTTGTCTTGCCAAATTTTCGAAAGAAGATCACGGCACGTACCCGGCACACGTGCCGTCGTGGAACCATATCGTGTCGTTGGTCGTATGTTGAACTATCTTGGCTAGTTGATACTGGAAGGGTCGCTCTTTAATCATATGATCGTACTTGTATACTTGTACTTGTACCTACGAAAAACATTGAATGGTTCTCGCCAGTTAAATCGTTTTTTCTATAAGATCCAATGATTCAGATATCAGATTTGTGATTGTATAATTATCTCGCCCCTACGTTTTCTCTACCAGAGGGAAGTGGCATGGTGCTGTTTTTTCTAATGTATTTTTTTTTTTATAATTTTTTTATGTTCTCGTTTTACTTTTGCCTCAGAGTTAACGAGCCAATGAACTCCATAATAAATGATGATAGTTTAATTTTGATAACTTACTAAATATGACGGTGAAAAAATTTTAAACTCGAAATGTACCTCACTTGTCTATCAACTTCCATATTGAACTAGATGATTTGAAATTCTCAACGTTACGGCCCAAAGTTATTCCGTCAAATGTTATTTAATTATAATTATAAATAAACCGATCTTGCTAGTCAATAAAGAATCATAAAATGACCTTCATACATATTAATTTGAGTGGTTATTAATAAATAAGAAGTGTAAATATGCAACATATCAAATGACCTTACTACTAATTTCACCAGGAACCTCTCCATAGACGTAATTTGTCTTACATCCATACAAAGATTCTTTTGTTAAGAAAAACTGTGATAAAAATTTCATATTTCTGGTGATTGAAAATACAATTGCTAGACTACTAGTTATTGAATATTGATTTTCCTTTTCTCCGTCTGATCGGGGTTGTCTAGTCTTATAGCTCATCATAGTTCCTCTAAATGCACACGAGGGGAAAATAATGAAGATGAGGGATGAAGACTAGATCAACACCGATCAGAGGGGAGAAAAGGGAAATAAAGAGACAATTTAAGGGAGGAGGATTGACTTAAATGTAGCAAGTGTGTGTGAAGTGGCGGTTCAGGGTATCTCTGCACGAGAAATAAATACTAACTGGGGTTATGGTTGAGAGGCGTAAATGAATCGTACACAGCTTGAACTAAAAAACAATGTTTGGAGACTGACAAAAAAATACACAAGTTTTTAATAAAAGACCGTGTATGAAATGGTACAACCGTACAGGGTTCAATATTATTGAACCATGTACAAATAAACATGACTTAAGGACACGGTTCAACACTTTCAGATCGTGTGTAATTATTGAGCTTTTTTTCGTGCGAGCACCTCCTTCCATTACACACTGTTAATGTGGAATTTTTACGCATCTGCGACCGTGTATGATATGCCGTGTATGGTCACGTTTTCTGCACTAGTGTCTTTTTGTTTATCTCAATTGAAGTACTTGTGTATGTTATACTCTCTTTTCAGATTTTTGAAAACTTTTGCAGATGTTGCGAAATCGTGAGGAAAAATCGAACTCTCGACCTTTGAGTAACCAACAATTTTAGAAGTTTTTTCTAGCCAACTGTGCTACCTCCATTTTCTCTCTTTTCAGTTAGCAGTTTGTTTGTGGTGTTTTAGATTTAATGAAATTATTAAAATAATACCAACTTTTTTTATTACTATGCATAGATACTCATACAACTAATTGTGTTGTTATTCGTAATATATAGTTTTAACATTTTGAAAAGGTATTTATTTGTTTTCAAATGTGTCGCATGCAATTTTTCTTCTATAAATATTTTTTTTAGGGCGAAGTTTGAATATAACCCTAATCAATCATAATGAACCTTTTTCAATTTCAAATTTTCAATTTGTAAGCAATAAAATCCCCCGCCAAATTAATTAAAACTTCTTAAGTTATGCCAAAATCAGAACTGGGGAGAAATAATTCATAATAAAAATGAAATTTAGCAGAAACGAAATCCGTGGCAGTAAAATTTGTGATGATATTGATTATTTCTTGATTGAATTAAAAAATAAGATTGAACACTAAAACACCATACGTGCATGCAATTAATGGAAACACCGATGAACATATACAATGTGTTATAAATACCACAGAAACACTATTAGAGTCTGTTCGGCGCCTCCTAGGGAATGAGTATGGGTGTGGGATAGAAAAAAATTTGAACTGAAAATGATTGTTCACGTGGGAAAAAAAAATTCACTCTGAGTGAAATTTTATTTTTCCACATAAATAATAATTTTTGGGGAGCAACCGAACAGGCCCTTGGGGTCTATTCGAATGCCATTATTCTCAATGGAAATTGAAGGAATCTGGACCGATTGAGATTTTAAACCCTTCACCTGTTCGGATGGCTCTCTTTTCCATATCGTTCCCAAAATCTCTTCCCAATTTCTACCCAGCTAGTGTAAAATTGTGGGAAGATCAATATTGTCTCCGACTCCATTTTTTCTTTCCCAAATGGTGCGTGTGCTCTTCTCTTCTATTGGATCTAATATAAATCAAAGAAAGTAATCTGTCGGATTGAAGAGATTTGTATTATATCCAAATGTTTAAATCAAAGAGCATTAAGCAAATGGAAATATTGTATTAATCACCCACAATGATCAATTTGTTAATTTAATTTTAAATAATTTTTCGGTGATTGGAATTAATCATTATTGTATTGCATTAATCTTGTATTAATCACCACATGCACAGATTTTAATACAGATCAAATCGAATTTAATCTTAATTCGTTAGACCAATCTTGATTTCCTTTCGGAATTTTAAAACACGTCAATTTTGTTTATTTATCTTTTAAAAATTAAATTTAGTAATTTTTAATTTAACTATTAATAATAACTATAAAATAAAAGGTATATTTGAAAACACACTAACTATCTAGAAAATAAAGTTCAATAATTGTTTAAAAAAAGAAAAGGGTCGAGAGAAAGAAAAGAGGGAAAATTCGAAAGAGAGAAGGAACGGTTTCTAATGCAGAGCTTTCTAAAAATTTGAAAATAAAACTATACAATAATAAATTAGTTGTAAAGCAAAAAAAAAATTAAAGTGTTTCTTTTTTTCGCGCTTATACTAAAAAATATTTTTTGCACTTTCAAACTCTAAATCTCTCCTTCTAAACCTAATTACTTTCTCTCACATTTCTCAAATTTTAATGGTAGACATAGAAAATGTCACCTCTACCTGCTTCGTCTCACTCCCACTCGTCTGATGATAACACTTCTTTCAATGAAGAGTAGTTCGTCGCGCACACACACACTCCTCCCCCCTCCCGAACTCTCAAGCGCAACAAACGTGATAGCGACGAATCAGATTCCTCTGATTTCCAATCTAGGTCCAATCGGAGTTAAGAGTGGCATTCGAGTCCCGTACAGACCCGCTGACAAAAATCCCAAACGCTCCTGAGAAGCCTTTCAAACAATCTTCTCGAGAAGAAGAATAATAGGAAAAGGAGGAGGCAAAGTCGCGCGATCAAGGAGTATGCATCTCAGCCGCCTGAGCAATCTTTTGAGGAGCAGGAGTGGAAGTAAGAAGATGTAGGTGGAGGTGAAATTTTCTCTGTGGACGCCATTAAAATTTGAGGTACGAGAAAGAAAGAAGATTTGCATTTGGAAGGAGAGGTTTAGAATTTGGGGTGCACAAAATGTTTTTTTGGAAGAAGCACAAAACAAACACTAAGAAAAAAATAACGTCATTTTTTGTATGAAAGGTCCCGGTACACCTGAACATCTTTTAGATACTATTCTCAAAAATTAAACCTGCATCCTTTGAAAGAGAAACGAGGACTCGTACCACTGCACTAAACTCGCGGTTCATAGAAAAGAAAAAGAAAAATAACGCTCTTAATTCATTTTTTGCTTTGTGACTAATTTACCCTTATACAATTTTATTTCCAAATTTTCTAAGGAGCTCTGCATCAGAAATCTTTCGTTCCCTTTCCCGAATCGTTTTCCCTTTCACTGTCCCTTTGTTTTTTTTTAAAACAACTACTGAACTTTA
Organism: Carex littledalei; assembly: GCA_011114355.1. Lineage (NCBI taxonomy): Eukaryota > Viridiplantae > Streptophyta > Magnoliopsida > Poales > Cyperaceae > Carex > Carex littledalei. Next base: position 5,236,056 of record CM022087.1, read on the forward strand.
TTTCTACATAATAACTAGAAAGTAAAAAAGTTCATTTTAAAACAAAATAAAGTTCACACATACTATAAAATGAAAAGCGAGTAATTATGTGCAAACACATATAGTAACTAATGCAATTTTATATAACAAAATAATCTTCAGAGCATGAAGGACAAAGCTGGTACTCTTAACCCGTCGTGAATAAATGCAAAACATAATTTTCGATATTTCCAACACATCGAATAATGCATTGCGTATTTTTAAAACTTTTCGCCATACAGGACGAAATAAAAAAGCGAATTATCTGCAGACATAATGACCCAATACAATTTATAGAAGAAAATAAAAAGGCAAAATGAACGTGGTCGGCAGGATTCGAACCTGCGCGGGCAAAGCCCACATGATTTCTAGTCATGCCCGATAACCACTCCGGCACGACCACGTGTTGATATCATCAACCGTACTAAAATTTATTTATAAGCATATTTAGGCCTACAGAATATAGGCTCTAAACCGAAGCCCATGCAAAGCCCACTAAAGAAAGACCTATCAAATTGTTTAATTTTCGATGAACTTGTAAAACGGACAACTCTTATGAATTACGATTTTATCACATTTATCACACCACGATAAAAAAGACTGCCAATTATTGCATCATAATCTGTGGTAAATCGTAAAATATTTATACGTGTCAAACATCGGAGAACAATGCAGGATGGGACCCACACCTGTTTTCCCTTTCCCGCGCTTGCTCGGCGGGAGAAACATTCTCCTCCGACAGAGATAAAAAAAAAAGAGGGAAACAAAAGGGGCAAAGGAAAAAAAGAGAGGGAAAAAAAGGAGACACATTAGGGTTTTCTAACTTTTGTTTAGCAATTTTGCAATTTTCGGTTTGGTCCTCCCAAAAATCCTAATTTTTATCCGGCAGCTGAGGTAACCAAAATCCCTTTGATTTGTCGTGTCTTTCGCTGGATCCTGTTTTTGAGTGGGTTATTTCGCTTGATCTGGTGTTTTCACGGCGGATCCGTGTCGATTTGGGTGAAATTTGAGGTCAAATGAGTTCTGCCAAGGAAGAATTCGCTGGACCCATGGAATCTGAGGGTGAGACCGCCTCTGAGAATCGATTCACCGATCTATGCAAGGTCTTCTTTTGTCTTTCCCATTTTTTTTTGGTACTTCAGTTCGTTTTTCTCTTACCTATTTCTTTTTTGTTGTTTAATTTAGACATTGAAGGTTTCGGAGGAAGTAATTAGTGAGGCGACATCTCTTCTGAATGAAATCAAGAGCATTCTATTGACTTCATCATTTGGAGGCAGAGGGGTACCTCTTTTCTTATACATCTTTATCTCTAAGTTTTTGCTTGATATTATGCCTAAAAGTTTGCATCATTCAGCCAGAAGAGATGGAAATATACTGTAACGCATTTGTTCTGTACTGCGCAATAAAACTCAAAGATGATTTATCGAAGGAGGATGATAAACAGGGGAGAATAAAACTTTCAGATATATTAAGGGCTACAAATCTTAAGTAAGTACTCTTCTCCTTTTATTTTTTTGTTTAATCACAGTTGTGTAGCATAACAAATTTGATGCTAAACAGTTTATTCTAGTTTTAGACTCCGAGTGCAGTATGCCTGTGTATAAACCATAATAATTGTCTAGGCAAATCCCTAGATCATTGGGTGTATACTGGTAAGTTTCCTAGCCATCATTTTTACTGGTAACCTGCTAACTGAAATAGACACATCTTAAAAGAGTAAAAATTAAAAAAATTGCATAAAACAATATTCAGGTTTTATACTCATTGTATTGATTCTCCTCGTTATTTTGTGAATAGGCTTGATGATTTTTTCAAAGAGGCACAGCAATTTACTATCAAGGCCAAGCAAATATTGGGTGATAGATATGGGTTTGATTGGGAGGATAGGCTTGAGGTACTTCCTGTAGTAATGAAAAAGTGGTTTGATATACTTCTAATAAGCCACTAAATCTTCTAATTTCTCTCTTCTACTAAATATTTCAGCTGAAGCAGCTAGAGAAGATTGTAAGGATGTTAAATGATGCGAGAAAGTGCGTTGTATTCTATACATAGTTCTTTTCGTTTGTTTTAATTCAACTCTTGCACAAATTTGTAGCCATATTAGTACCAGGCCTGTTATTAGTTAGTATGGTGCAGGTATCTACTCCGACAGGTCTATCTTTAAACCTATATTCATCAAGGCTAGTTTAGATTTTTAGTAATTTTACTTTTCTGCTATAAAAAAATGGAGATTAAACTCTAAACCATAAAACCTCAATGCTAGATCAAATTAGGTATTTCCTATTAATTAAATCCGATGCATCATAATAGTCATTGATTTTAGATTTTTTATTATCTAATTGCTATATTATTTTACAGGTTTTTTGACAAAACTTTTGGTGACTTCTTTTCATTTGGCTCGATTGGTCAAAGTTCAAGTACACCCGAAATTTCTAAAGAAATACACCGATTTGGCTGGCTTCTTTTCTTAACTCTTCGCATTGACACACCTGACATTTTTAAAGACCTAGTGTCATGTGTGCATGGCCTAGTGGCTGTTTTGGTTGGTTTTTTTTTTTAATTTAATTTCTGGAGCTGTTTTTTTTTTAATGGTAATTTATGTATTGATCTTTTATATTTATCATTGTTAGGCTATACTTATACTTCATGTTCCGGTAAAATTCAGAAACTTTTCACCCCAAGATACTTCACGCTTAGGTAAGAAGCGATTGTTTTTTACTCTATTTTTATTTTAGGATTTAATCAATAAAATAAGTTTCCATTTGGTTTCCTGTACAGTGAAAAGATCAGAAAAAGGAGTCGACCTTCTGGCCTCTCTGTGCAACACCTACCATACCTTTGAGGACTGTTTGAGGGGTATGATGGAAAAGGCATACAAAATAATATCAGAAACCCTGACTCGAAAACCAATTCTAGCTTCTGATTGCAAGACCGACCTTATGAACCACATTAATACAGGTATGGTATCATGTAGCTTTATACCAATCTCAATTTGCTTGTCTTGTTTTGTTAGGGTTTCGAAGAAGAGGCCACAAATAAGAGACAGAAATTTTATGAGGAAGCTTAATTGTATTCTTGACTTCATTATTACATAGAGTACATGACATAATTTATAGCAACATAAATCTCTAAAAAGAGAACCCTATAAATAACACGTCCTAAAATACCTTATACTAAAATATTAAATTCTTCCTCCTTAATATAGCCTGCCAAACATAGCCTACTATTCCTGACATCCTGCTAAATCAAGCTTGATGAAAATAATATATGATGAGATGAGAGGCATACACAATATGTTTAAAACTAAAATTTTCTTGGCTTTCATATAAATGTAACAGAGGGTTTGATGTACTTTAATAACATGCTCGAAGAGGGGTTGGTGGGGCCTGGCATACAGGCTTTGGAAAAACACTACATGGATGTGGTTGGCAATAAAGGAGAGGTTGATGAAATGTTGTTTGTTCAATCTGAAGATAAACCTGTTGGTGCTTCTTCTAATTTGAGTGACAGCAAGGTATGATAAAGATATCTTTCCTTCTCACTTTTGTTTTCATTCAACCCTTTTAGTCTTTGAGATCTCCTTCAAAATGTGCAGATTTAATGAGCAACAAAGTGAAAATAAAAAGAGGACACAAATCATGTCAAATAATTTCCTTGGGTTTTCTTAATAGATGCTAAATTTTTAGGAAATTTTCTCTTTGTTTATTTCTGTCCTCACCTTCTTTTCCTCTTATGCAGAGCAAATGTGAAATATTAGCCTCACCGACAAAAACAATAGCAAATATGCTGACTCTGCCACTCTCTCCAATGTCCCCTGCAAGACCTAATTTTATTACGAGTAACCCTAAGATTCTCCAAATGACGCCTGTAACGTCGGCTATGACCACTGCCAAGTGGCTTCGCGAGGTCATCTCCCCTCTGCCTGACAAACCATCTCCTCACCTTGAGCAGTTTCTCTGTCTATCTGACAACAAAAGCCTTACAAATGACCTGATCCGCCGGGCCCACATAATCCTTGAAGCAATATTTCATAATGGCAACTCCTTTGACATCTTGTGGGCCAAAGAGAGGAAACTCGAGGCCTCCAAATTGTACTATCGGGTTCTGGAGTCTATTTGTAGATCTGAGTCCAACTTACTCAGCTCAAGGAATGAAAACAACAACAATGGTAGTACCAATAACTTGGCACAATTATTATCAAATGAGAGATTTCACCGGTGCATGTTGGCATGTTCTGCTGAGTTGGTACTAGCCACACACAAGACTGTACTAATGATGTTTCCAGCTGTTTTGGAGGCAACTGGCCTGACTCCATTTGATTTAAGCAAAGTAATTGAGAGCTTTGTAAGGCATGAAGAGACACTGCCAAGGGAGTTAAAACGGCATTTGAACTCACTAGAGGAGCAACTACTGGAGAGCATGGTTTGGGCCAAAGGGTCTTCTTTGTATAATTATTTGCTTGTGGCTCGGCCTGATTTGGGGCCTGAGCTAAGTCGCCTGGGCCTCTTGGCTGAACCAATGCAGTCACTCGATGAAATTGCTGCACGGCATAACATATCAGTTTCTGGGGCTTTACCTGTTTCCGATAGGAAGCGAGACGCATCACCAGGTATTTCTTTATCACTTTCTTTTTAGCTCTTTGACACCATCCTGGAGATTGCATACAATGCAGGGATACATAGACTAGTGTACTGTACAAGCAGGTAGATTGAAAAGAGAAATTTGGAAAAGTTACCTTTTTAATCTATTAATTAGAAAATGGACTGCTTGTCAGCATTTACATGATAGCTGCTATAATGTTAGAGATATTAAAAGAGGCTCTTAATACTCAGCCTTAGTACTGTGGTAATAACCGTGACAAGTTGATTGTTTACAAAATATTGGAAAAAACAGTCCTAAAAGCAGTAAAGTACTGAGTTTTTAATTTAAGTATAATTTTCTTAAGATAAAACTAATCAGGGGGCGATCAACTGTAATTGAACTTTTCTCATTGCAATATTCTTATCCCTTTTTAAAAACAAGCCAAGCTCTCAGTCATTTTTTTTTAATTGTTTAGGCCCCATTTACCCTTCTTCTAGAGTGTCTTTTAGTAGTTTTATGCTTAATGAGTATTCGCTAATTTTCTAAAATATGTTGATACTTAAAAAGTAAAACCAATGAAACGGGATGCTTTTTTTTTTACTTGGGCTTGAACTATTCATGTAAATAATTCTACTGACCTACAATGGGTTCCACCTAATACTGTTTTAGATCAAGAGGGAAGTGATGCACCATCACCAAAACGAGCATGTGTTGAATCTGGAAGTGTACTTTTAGAAAGGAATTGCTTCACACCACCAGCAAAGGAAAGGCTATACAGCCTCAAGTCGAAGTTTCATCCACTGCAGTCCAGTTTTGCTAGGTCATTGATCTCCTCTCCAGTACAATTCATAGTTGTACTGAATTACTTGGCACCTTTTTGTCTCCGCACTTATTTTCTTCAAGTAGTGTCTTTCCTTTTCCATTTTGTTTTTTTAATTTTTTCCATTACAGCCCAGCTCAGCCTAATTCTGTTGGAGGGAATGAAACCTGTGCAGAGATGGGATGCAAGGTTTTCTTTAGCAAGGTAAATTTGAAATTAATTGTTTGTCTTCTGCAGTTACACTCCTATAGAAACTATGAACTTCCAGTATACACCGTATAGGAGAAAAATCCATGTGCATGAAAATTTGAAAAAGGAAAACCTAAATGCTTTACAGAGTATGTACACCACAAACATCTGCAGGGTTGCAAATTTGAGTGTATTTTCATTGTTCTTGGACTTCTTTTATTTGATCCTATCAGGCTATCACTGAACTACACACCTTGTAATATTATTATTTTTTTGTTAGAAACACTCTTTGAACTTATTGAAATAACATTTATTTCAGATTTTAAAATTGGGTGCAATCAGAATTAGAAGCTTATGTGAAAGGTTGAGGCAGCCGCAAAAAATCCTGGATCGGGTTTATGGAATATTCCAGCAGATCCTTGATAAGCAAACCCATTTGTTCTTCAGTCGTCATGTCGACCAAATTATTCTATGTTGTTTCTATGGTGTTGCAAAGGTAATTATTCTACGTGATGTCGGATAAAGGTTGGTTATAAAGTGGATAAACACGACCAAACCTGTATTAATTATTAATCGTTATCTTTTAGTGGGAAATAAAATCAAACCAATTCTTTTCTGACCAATTATGCAAGGTTTGGGTTTTAAAGTAATTTGTAAATTGCAAGCTATATGGTTTACTTGGTGGTAGCATTTCTCCTGTTTCATCAATATGTGTTTAAATGTTTATTTTCCATAGGTATCAGGATTAAATCTGACGTTCAAGGAAATAGTAAGCAGCTATAAGAAAGAACCCCAATGCAAGCCTGAGGTGTTTCGTAATGTCCTTGTCAGCTCCTCAAATATGGTATTGTTCTAATTACTGGACAGAGAAAAAAGATGTACTATGTTCTAGAAGTCTGATATTAATGTATCATGTGTGATGTGTTGAAACAGAGAGTGGGGGTAAGCCATGTCGACATCATCACATTTTACAATGAAGTGTTTGTGCCAGCTGTAAAGCCCTTTTTGGTTGGCATGGTTCCCTCTGCCTCTCGCACAGAGGAAAAGACCATCGCTGAAGGTGTGTATGCCAGTAACTGATTTTTTTCCATTAAAATTTAAAAGAAGTTGCTAAATATTTCTATTTCAAATTATGCAGGAGGTCAGATACCAGGTTCACCAAAGGTGTCACCCTTTTCAAATTTACCAGATATGTCCCCTAAGAAAGTCTCTGCCTCACATAATGTCTATGTGTCTCCCCTTCGCCAATCCAAGGTCACTTTATTTCTTTCTTTGAATAAGTTATACTTATTTTTTTTTGCTTGTACATGTATTGTTGTTTTATCTGCATCAAGCAGCTTGAAATTGTAACAAGTAACCCCCAAATCTTCTAAAGAACAATATGTTGTCAAGTAAAATTGAAGGCCAAGCTGCAATCTAATCAAGCAAAAAATAAAGCAAATGAACAACTGAACTGCTGCTAAACGTTTCATGTCAACAGGAGACCAATGTTGTTCATAGCTATTTGCTTAAATGGAACCTGGCATATAAATCAGTTAGCTAGACTCTTATTGTAATATTATTTGAGACAGATGGATGCACTGCTCTCACCAAGCTCAAGGAGTTATTATGCATGCATTGGAGAAAGCACACATGCTTTTCAAAGCCCTTCCAAGGATTTAGATGACATCAACTCTCGCCTCAATAGGTTTTCCTTTATATCGTTCAATAAAAAAATATTTGCCAAAAACTACAATTTGCTTGAAGGAATACTATTAACATTTGTTCTCTCTTATTTTGCTTTTCAAAACTTTCAGTACTGGAAGGAGACTAATAACAGGCAGAATCAATTTCGACATGGTTAGTGACTCGGTTGTGGCAGGTAGTCTAGGATATCAAAATGGAAGCTCTGCTCCTTCTGATGGTGTTGCTGCTTTTGGGTTACCCATTAAGCGTGAGCAAGCTGATTCTGACCAGACCCGGTAGGGAACTTTGATGACCTCCTTGTATGTACTCTGTATTGTTATACATCATTTTCTCTTCTTTATTTAATAGATTAGGATAGGTCTTCTAGTTTCATATTCTGTATATGAGTTAGGTTGGCAGGAATAAATATGCGTGGAAAAATTACTTCATTTTGTATTTATATTTGCTCGCCATTTTTCTGTAATTTAACTAGGCTAATGTATTGAATATTTAGGCTGCGGGTATGCTATAATTTAAACCGAGTGTTCTTATTTTTTATTATTCGGCCATCTTTTCGAGTTTCGTTTTGAAGAGCTGCCCTGTAATTATTGCAGTCAATTATTTCCTGTTCCAGTTTTCAAGTACCTTTTTTTTTTCCGGAGGAAACATTTCAACGTGCTACTAAGAATATTTCCTCTTTACTTTGGGCCCTGTAATGGGCTTTAAAAGTTGGGCCTTTGATTGGGCCAATATCAAATGATGTCACTTTTTGTAAAATGTTTTATTTGGTGGGTTGACATAGTTGTGAGTGAAGAGCCTAGTCTGGAAGAAAAAAGATGGCTCACTAACCCGTGAATGAAGAGGAAAAATCACAAAATAAATTCAGTCTAATTTATTTATTTATTTAAATAAAGCACAATATCTTATTACATGTCTGACAAGTACATCGTTGACACCAATAATGTCATGACACAATCCAAAGTCGAAAAATTCAAACTAAACAATATAGCTCTTGATTTCCACTAACTTCTTGTTTTAACCAATATAATCGAATAGTATTACATTCACTTGTTCTGCTGCTCTGCCTTCAAGAGGAAGGTGAATTTATGCCATGCTTGTGCGCTTTCCCTTTGCTTTTACTTTTGAATGTTAGATGAACTCCAGGACTTTTTTGTGTGCACGAGCTATTGAATAGCAATGAATTGTTGATACTCTGCACATTACTATTCACCAAAGAAGTCATAGGCTTTGCACGTGCACCACCTTTACTGTCCATACTCTCAGCGGCCTTCTCATCCTGTGTCCCGGACCCGCTCTTCGGGCTGTTACCTCCTTGGTGCATTTTCCGACTGTAGCTATGAGCATTATGACCGAGTTCCATTAAAGCACCTATATTCTCTCCGGCTATGGTTATGACCTTTGTATCTCTGTCGCTCTTTTTATGATTTGCATTTGGCATTGCCGTGCCGGAATTTGAGTGTTGGTGTTTGCCCCTTGTTTCAAACATCCCTCGTCCATTTTCAATTTCCTTCTTTTCAGGATGTGGGGCGTTATTCTTGTTGTTATGGTTGATATCATTATAATTGTTTTTACCATTGTTCCCATTGTTCCCAGTGCTAATTTTGCTATTACCATTACTGTAAGTAGCACCATTCATTTTACCGCTAGTATCAGCACTACCATTGGTGCCGTTGGTGTTATTATTAGTATTATTGTAACTACCACCATTACCATTTACTTTGTTGTCTCTGTCCTCTAGCATGGCTATGGACTTGAGTGGAGATAGCACTGGTGCAGGCTTGTTTTCTACCTCAGGATTGGCTGCCTTGTTATCTGAGACAGAGATAGGAGGTACTTGTGTTGCTGTTTTGACCCGAGGAGATGGAGGTGGGGTAGGGGTTGAAGTCTTAATGACCTTTGGAGACGGCGGTGGTGATGGTGCAGTAGTTCTAGTTGGCACAGCTGGTTTTGGTGAATCTTGTTGTGGTGGAGGAGTTACCGGTCTAGGGTTAGGTTGGGCTGGTTGCACTGTAGGTGACAACACAGCTGGTCGTCGTATCACAGGTTGAGATGAAAGCGGTGGTGTAGGGACACGTGTCTGTGGCACAGGTGGTGGGACCATGGGTCTCCGAGCGACAGGCAGAGTTGATTGCCTAGGGACAGGCGCTGGTGGTGCTTGAGCTGGTTGGGCAGGCTCGGGTTGAGACTGGGAATCCGCCTCGGCTTGCCGAGCCATTGTAGCCAACCGAAACCAAGGGAGCCTAGGTTGGTTTTCCATGGAATTAAATTGTTTTTCTTCTATGAAGTTTTGAAACAAATTAATTTGGTGTGAGTTGGTGATGGTGCTAGATTGGTATTTGTAGGGGAAACTGAGGATTGAGCATAGATGAACCAGCAAGACATGGCAAAAAAAGCTCAAAGTAAGGAATCTGATACCTAAAAGGAATTGATGGAGGGAAAGTGATTTACACGGCCGTGCATTGATCCAAGATTGGCATCAAATTATCTTTTCTTTTAATATTTTTACATGGAATTTGGTTTTAACTAATCTTGATAATTAATTAAATGATTACACGGTTGCTGAATACCCTCCTTTCGCTTTCTTTCTGACAAATGCGACTATACTTGTAGCAGCGACGACAGTATTTGCAAGTTTGAGTCGACATTGAGTTGACCTTTTTTTTTTTTTTATTTACCACTTGAAAACTTAAGATCGCTTTCTCAAGTGATATAAAAAAAAAATTCAAAATTCAAAAAATTATAATTATGTTGTTTACTTTGTAGATCGATTATATATCAACTTTATACAATTTAAATATCATTTAATATTTATTCAAATTATATTAAACATTGATAAGTGGTAAACTTAGGATTAAATTTTATTAGTTTTAATATATATCGTGTGTACGAAGTATATTACATTTTACTAATCGGATTTCAAAATTATAAGTTATTTTTTTACGATTGTTGAAATAATCAAACTAATCCGTTGTCAATATAACTCGCATATTTTGTTTCACAAAATTACTAGCAAAACCAACTTTACTAAAAAAAGATGGTCTGAACATTTTACTAGAAGGGAAAAATATAACATCACTAACAGGAGTCTTAATTAGCATTGCGGCTGGCTTTTTGTGTGCATCTTTTCCAACGGCCATTCTAATTGCCACCTCATTAATTGCTTCTTCACAAAGATTTAATTGACAACATTTTCAGATATATCATCGTCATTTGCGTATTTTTAGGACATTGCTTGATGGAAATAGATGCCTTAGAACAGTACTATTTATGGCTTCTCTCTTAATTTGCTTGGTAAAGAAATTTGTCAGAATTGTTCTCTTTGTTTCCGCAGCTGTTCTCCATTTGGAGATATGACACCACAAGAAAAACGAGAAACTCTCAAATCTCAACAGTTACAAATGTAAATTTCTTTTAACGTAAAAAGTACACTATTAAACAAAACTCAATGTGGAATGCTATCTGTACGAGAATTTGTTCCTTACCCCTTCTGTTTAGCATTTTATAGATGTATAGGACGGAATAGATCCACGCCAGGAAAACCTTTAGGAATTCAGATTCAATGCAATACCGACCGTATCAAATGAGATCTGAATCGTCTGTTTTAACCTGACACAAATTTCAAAGGAGACCCCCTATATTCCAAATAGGGCTGCACAAAAAATTCGTAGTTCGTAATTCGATTCGAATTTGATTCGAAAAAGTTCGAAAAAAGTTCGATTCGAAATTGAGTTCGTTCGAAATTAATTCAAACCAAACTTAGTTCGAAATTAATTCAAACCAAACTCAAACTGAACCTAGTTCGTTCGAAATAGGTTCGCAAACCAAATTTAGTTCGAAATTAACTCAAACGTGAACCGTTAATTTCCGCTGATAACTTATGTTCGCTGATAAAAATATAAGGCTGCCCTCAATTCTGACTTTTGAAAATTATGTCTTGAAACAAAAAGCCCAGTCCAACTACAAACCCAAATAGAAAAATTCAACAACAAAGCTCAAATAGAAAAATTAAACAAAACCAGCCATAATCGCTGTAGCCAAGTCCCTAGCCGACTTTCCCTCTGTTGGTTGCGAACTTGCGATACCAAAGTACCAAACCCTAGAGTTTCCCTCTGTTGGCTGCGAATTGCGATACCAAACCCTAGAGGTTGCGATACCTTAGAAATGAGGTCGGACCAAGTGAAAGACCACCCGCTGTTGGCTGCGACTTTCCCTCTGTTGTGCTTGTGATTTCTGTGCTAGTTGGTGCTATCTCTGCTTTGTTGGCTGATTACTGGGACCGGCCGTGAGGCAAGGCGACCCTTGGTACCGGCCATTTCTCTTTGCGATTTGCTCCTCTCTCGGATAATTAAAAAGCATACCCTTTTTATTGTTGCTTGTTTTATAGATCAAAGATTTCATCTTTAATTTCTTTATTGTTGCTTGTTTTATAGATCAAAGATTTCATCTTTAATTCGGAATTTCTGATGCTTCTGTTTTCAGCTGAATATTTATTTGCCTAATTGTATAGGATGTCGCGGGGCCAAAAAACCTTGTTGTTGCCTTGTCTATTGCTTGAAGGGGTCACAACATAAAACTGGGGTTTAATTTTTGAATGGAAAAAACCTTGTCCATTGCTTGAAGGGGTTTAATTTTTGAATGCAAAAATAGTGTGGGCTGATAATGATATCTTTTTTGAATTGTCAGGTAGGTATGGGCTGATAATGATATCTGGTTCATGTTGATACTAGAAATTTTGCTTTTGCATGGTAGGATTCTGAGTTTTCGGGTAATCCAGGCTAATGATGCAAAAATACTGTGGGATATTGAAGACCTTGCTACTGCATCTATAAAGTAATTTGTAGATGTTCAGTAGTTAGTTTAATGAAGCGAAATATATGGCTGAAGCTTTGGATACCTGTGAGGGTTTTTTAGTAGCTAATGTCTAGTTGTAATGAACTTTAATTTTTTATTTAGGATAATATTTGGGTTTGTAATAATTCTAAAATTTTGTTGATTGTTTTATACTTCTATTGATATTTAAATTGTACTTTGATACTTTGGATATTTGAAAACTTTGTTGGCTATTTGGAAAATTTTGGATATTCATAAATCGTAAAAAAGTTCGAAGAAGTTCGAAATTGAGTTCGTAAAAAATTCGATTCGAAATTGAGTTCGTTCGAAATTAATTCAAACCAAACCTAGTTCGAAATTAATTCAAACCAAACTCAAACTGGGAGTAAGTTCGATTCGGTTCGGTTCGTTTGCAGCCCTAATTCCAAATAGGTACTGAATTAATTTTGAGCTCGATCGTGAGTATTCTACGCAGTTAGTTTAACGTCAGGTACCTTAGGGATACCCGTCCTTAATTTAGACCATTTATATCTTAATTTAGACCATTTATATCTTGATAGGAGTGGTATTCAAAACCGTAAAGCGCCCTACTTTAACCATGTGATTAATATCTTGATAGGAATGGTAAATTAAATTGCCTTTTAAATAAAGAAATACGAGTATTAAAAAATTATCGGAGTCTACAAAATCCTTCGCTTAAAAAAGTAATGAAAAGTAAAGAGTAAGAGACAATGCTTTGCTCTTATGTAAAGGATGTCTCCATTATATCCTCGAATTGTCTGGTTCTTACGACTTACTTTACTAATTACTAGTACGAAGAACCTTCTTCTTTTTTTGTTGGGAATTTAATGCATACCCCTCAAGAATCTTGAAATTACGTATTCCCTTCTGTAAAATTCATGATATCATATAGGAAGCTGATATGAGTACCCGTAGTTGAGTACCCGTACTGTACCCGCACCTAAACTGTCATAACTGTTTGTGGGGACCGCAACCGTTTCAAAACTGTAATTTTATTTTACAAATATTAATAGTAACATTGTGAAGTATTTATATCTACACAAGACAAGTATTTATATCTATACAATGAACTACATATATGATATATGAATTTTCCTTAAATAACCGTACCCGCACCTTTTTTTGAAAAATCCTCGCGTCGTACCCGCATTAGGGGACCACACAACCGTTCCAAAACTGTAATTTTGTTTTACAAATATTAATAGTAACATTGTGAAGTATTTATATATATACAAGACAAGTATTTATATCTATACAATGAACTACATATATGATATATGAATTTTTCTTAAATAACCGTACTTGCACTTTTTTTTGAAAAATTCTCGCGTCGTACCCGCATTAGGGGACCACACAACCATTCCAAAACTGTAATTTTGTTTTACAAACATTAATAGTAACATTGTTAAGTATTTATATCTATACAATGAACTACATATATGATATATGAATTTTTCTTAAATAACCGTACCCGCATCTTTTTTTGAAAAATCCTCGCATCGTATCCGCATTAAGGGACCACACAACCGTCCCAAAACTGTAATTTTGTTTTACAAATATTAATAGTAACATTGTGAAGTATATAGCTCAAACAAGATAAGTATTTATATCTATACAATGAACTACATATATGATATATGAATTTTCCTTAAATAACCGTACCCGCACATGTTTTTGAAAAATCCTCGCGTTGTACCCGCATTAGGGGAAGGTTGACGCGGATCATAGAGGAAGGTTGTTGCTGGAATTTTAGAATAATAATTAGTAGGGAACATATAATATCTTTTTAGAATAATGATTAGTGGGGACCATAGTACATTATTTCTCTAAGTGCGGGTACTAAAATAATTATTCTATCATATATACCATTCTTAATTTCAAACACGGGTACAGTGCCCTTCAATACAGTGTCAATTTCTTATTTCTCCCTTAATGTATATATCAAATTTACCACTCAACTCTTCCATCTCTTTCTTATTTACCCATACAACTAAAGAGACCGATTAATTAATTTTATTAAATGCTCCATCTATGATTTTTGTTTACTTTAAAAGCAATTGACCATAATATCCTTCTTCTTGCTCATTCTCTTGCTCTTCCTTCCTCATTTAACTCTACAAGCTGATAACAAAAACAAAAAATATTAAAGAAAACAGAACCATAGGTTACTCCTCTGTATCACCTTACTCTTGTGAGTGGTGAGCCCAACTAATTCTTTGTTACTCTGTCCATAGTTACATTCCAGAAAAGAAAAGAAAAATCAAAGGGCTTCAAACAAAAAGCTAAAGATACAATTATTGAATTATATTATTGTCAAGAGTATCTCTAAATTGATCACGTGTATGTATTCTCATCTTTGCATTTTATTTCCTCTGGTGTTTGTTTGTATTATCTCATCCAGTGTCAGATCCTTTGTATTGGTATTTTTGTGTACTATATGGCAAGGTACTAATGTTAGGCTAGTATTCACAGTATGAGAGAATAGAACTTGGGTGTCTCTGGAAGTTGATGATCATGATAACTGCAATTTTTACGAGCAACATACTCTGTAATATATTTCTTTAAATGCAAGCTAAGGCATTTCGATCATCAATAGGGAGAAAAGGAAGGACGTTCTGTAATTATTAGGGGCATTTTCATCTATTCTGGGAAACAAAATTAATACTGATTTTTTAATATTATTTGAGTGGAGTTAGTTTTTTTTTTCTTATTGTCAAGGAGAAATAAGAAACACATTGAAGAATTGGAGGGTATATACAATATATTAAACTCTAGAGGGGTAAATAAGAAAATCAAGACAAGTTGAAGGGTATATGAAAAATTAACCCTTCAAACACTCACAAATTTATCCAATTTAACATATGTATCATTATTAATTTCAAACACTCACAAATTTATCCAATTTATTGACTTTAAATTCATTTTACCCTTTATTAAAAAATAAAAAAAGTATGTAACATGTTTAAATATTTGCTTATCTAAATGATCAATTTTGCAAGCAAATGATTAATATTGCTTGTGACTAAATATTATCATGTATTTATATCTGTAATCAACTATTTGTTCTCGAAAACTGATCAGTCAAAACTCAAAAGATAGAACATTTTTCTTACATAGACTACATATTTTTTTTATTTTATAATAATGAGTAAAATATATACTTTATAAAATTAAATGAATTTTAATAGAAAAGTCTATAATTAGGGTAAAGTGTGAGATTTAGAGTTTAGGGTTTAAGCGAAAAGTATCAATCCGTACTATCATAATTGATCTGAACAATTCAACATAATCTTCATATGAAAATAAAAATTTATATTTATTAGAATTTTTTTACTTTTTTAAAATAGGTAAAAAGTTACCTAATATACAAATTTTGGACTATCCAAAAGTGTGATTTTCTATCTATTTAAAAAAATAGTAAAAGTTCTCTAAAAAAAGTATACTCCAGTCTCCAAATACATTTTATCGGGAGATCATATTTAGTTGTTCGGATCAATTGTTTAAACCTTAAAACAAAAATATAAATCTATAGTACGGACCAATCCGCACATTGTAAAGTACCATAATCTCACTGGAGAGTGAATCAGTAAAATACAATAAAAAAACACAAAAAAACATAAACAAAAAAAGGAATTCTCACAAACTGCAGTAAACTAAGTCAGCACAGGAAACAAAACGTGACTACAGTTGCACTAACATATAGTAGATAACCCTATTTAATCAGATTTAATAAACATACGTTAATTAGATACAACAGTTCTGAATTAAATTAGTGAAGAGTGCTCATAACAGCAAATTTACAATTATAATTAATGGATAGCTTCTACATATAAGTACTGCATGCTGGTACCAATCGCCAACCTTAACGCATTTACAAATTGCAACTAAATCACATGCAAGTGCAGCTACAGATTGCAATTTTTCATCCAATGGCCAGCCTTGCCGCACTTAAAGCATGCAGAATTGGTACCGCGAGGTGAGGTACACTCCAAACTCCAATGCCCCTCTTTACCACAATTAAAACACTTGCCTGCCCTTTTTAAACTGCCCGGACTCATGTTTTGCACCGAAGTCTCTCCAATTGGAGAAATGGTGGCCAAAGTAGAAATATTACCTCCATCCATTGCATTCCCATGCTTATTTTCTGAAAAATCATGATCCTTGAAACAAGTTAAAATAGGACATTCTATGCACTGGCCTCTTTTACCGCAATTTCGGCAGTTCTCCGCAACTTGAAATGCATCACTTAAATTGAGCCTTTTCATTGGTGAGATATCACCCATAGTATTAGGCTGATGTGGTCTTTTGCCAGGAGATAACTGTTTGTTTATCTCACTTCCAGTAGCAGCTGTACTATTAGGGTCTTGTTCTTTGCACCAAAATTCAACGGTTCTCATGTCATTCTCCCCAAAGAGATCTTTTACAGATTCATATGGAGAGAGTGTTTGCTTTGGCTCCGGGGTAGTCACATCAACGATCGATATATTATTTTGGTTTCTCTTTGAGTTACTCTCTGTTTCAGGTGGTTTTACCGGGCTATCAACCCATTCAAAGTGTTTGCAAGCTCCGTGACCCTAAAAAACAAAATGGCGAAATGATGCAACATGAATATATGTGCATTTCATGCATTACTGACTATGCCATTCCTTTTTTGCTTTACACACTTTAGTTCCTGTCTAATGTATCCTTTTTGGTATATATAGCTTACCTCTTGCATTAATACATATTTGTCTAAACAAGTTTCTCTTTTTGGTATAACTTACTTCTTTGCTAAGGATTGGCAATTTTATACGGTGATCAGGAGTCTCCAATTTGTAACGTGCCTATTTGGTATATATAGCTTACCTCTTGCATTAATACATATTTGTCTAAACAAGTTTCTCTTTTTGGTATAGCTTACCTCTTTGCTAAGGATTGGCAATTTTATACAGTGATCAGGAGTCTCCAATTTGTAAAATTCACAGGGGTGTGCGTATACAAAGACATCAATAAACTGATAATAACAAAATGAACTTCTGTACCTTCTTTATAGGGCAAGCATAATACTTGCGGCCCTTGTTTTCTCCATGGTGCATGATCTGAACAATGCATGGTCCAGCCCTGCAAGAGCATGTTGGCTCTTTAGGTTCTAAAGGGGCATTTTGGGGATTAATTATCTTGCCCGGGCTCCTACTGCATCCTTGGCCTGGCTTCAAAGGGCTTTGACTACTGGGGCCCAACCCATCACACCATTGAAAGAAGTTGCACTTTTGAAGTACATGCAAGAGCACAATATAGATTATTGTGAAACAAAAGATACAAGAAAGTAAATATTTAAAATGGGATGGAGATATAATTAGGGGATGCTACCAACATAGAATCATAGGTAATAATAACTTGTTTATCTATACATATTTGACCTAAGATAAGTAAAAAGGTGGAGGGTGTCATGCCAGTTTGGTCTTGCCATTTTAGGTTTTCATTCGAGGCAGGGTGAACTATTAACCTGGGTTTTAGCCAGGTCAATTCCAAGCATTTAATTTTCATGAGGTTTTTCAGGTTTACAACCATCGTGGCAAGGTACAAAATTGAAGTCTAAATCTAAGAATAAACTTTATGAAATTTTTTATGGATCAAATTATCAAAAATATTGAGGTTAATAAATGATAGGCTATCATAAAAGGCATTGCAAGTTTCATTTGACTTTGTTGTGAATACTGAATACAGACTGGTTGCACCATCACTTTTCTGGGTTTTCCGGAAAAATAAAAGAACCAAAGTAACCAGTAAACAAAATTAACCACAAGTTATACAGTGATGCTAATTTAAACTTAAGCTCATCATCACGATACGTGAGCTTAGCTTAAAAGACCATTGAATTAGCTTCAAACGATAAATTTGAACCATTGATGCTAATCTATTTGATGAGCCAACAGTTTTCATTCTATTTTTTTCGTGCCGGTTTTGTATTAAGATCAAGGGTTGAAAATTGTTCACAAAAAAATAAAAATAATAATAATTAACATCAACCTTTTGATCTAACACAAAATTAACTCAAGAAAATAAAAAAATTTGGAATGCAAATGCTAGGCTAGTTAAGTACATCAAGATCATCCGTTCAAATTTTTTTTTGAAGCCGGCCTGAAAGTTTTCCTACTAGCTTCAATGCACAGTAAAACCCTGAAATGCAGTTCTGCTGGTAAAATGCGCCCCCCTCCCCTACCCAAAATTTTCACATCTGCCCTCGGATGCATTGCAAGGTACACAATTTATATTTGTTAAAAATTCAAAGATTTTCTCAATTTTTAGGCCTCTCACTACAAAAAAATGAGACATCGGGGTTACTGAAATATAAAATCTTTCACAAATCAAAATATAATAGAGACTGGAATTTACTATTTTAGCGGGGCATTTGTAGAAACGACGATTTGGGTTCTTCTCCGTGTGTGAGGTCAAAACAATGCATGTGCCACTCCCACATGGACACTGAATCTTCGGCACATCCTCACCGTTCATTTTCACCGTGGCCTGACGATCCGGCGGTCCAGAGCCCCCCGCATCAGATATAAAGCATTTGTTGCGATTATACTCGTCTGGACTCACCGCCTCAGGGGTATTCTGGGAAGTTCGCACCTTCGTCGGTTGACAGGTGTTGTGGTCTCTAGTAAAATGCCCGTCCTGCGAGGAAGGAGAGTATACTACTCCTACTCCATGGGTATTTTGGGCAATGGTCATCGGTATCACTGGACGATCGGACGGTATTGGTACAGCCCCGCGAGGACTGACACCATCGCTGACGCTATTACGAAAATGACCCTCTTGCTGCCGTGGAGAGGAGAAGGGCTTGATCATTTCGGCAGGGTCAAATTGGAGATTTTGTTCCGGACACTCTTGAAACAATCTCCTTGGCTGGAGGAAGGAACCGCACGATCCCACACTCTCGGTGCTCATTTCTTTAATCTTCGAAAAAGTCGATCTTCTGAAGGCCTGAAAGAGAAAGGATAACAGAGATAAAGCCGAAATTTTTTAGTGAAAATTAGTTATTTGCCAGTTCAAAACATGAAAATTAGAAAATTATCACCTCAAAACATGAAATTAGTTATTTGTCACTCTAAAATCATTAAATTTATGAAATTGCCACAATTATACATCTAATATACATATTTGATTAAAAATATTATAAAAGATATTGTATAAAAAACATATTTTGATATTTCCAAAATTACCCTTCCCTTCTCTTTGTTTTATCTATGAATGCCAAGGCAGCCAACCCTTTGGCAGCTCAATTGGACAGATTGGTACGAAAGAGAATTCAGACTGGAGAGAGCATTCAGCTCCAGGAGGCCGTGTCTCTCTTTGATCGCCTCCTCTCGCCACAAAATCACCCGCCCTCCATTCTTGCCATTAACAGCCTTCTTGCCTCCATTGAATCAGTCAAAAGAAAAGATTCGAAAAGAACAGAACAGCATTGTATACCAATACCAGCATCTCAACATATATCATCTCTATTGTTTCATGATAAATGAAAGTGATCTCATCTAATCTCAAATGTATCACTAAAATAACATCAGCTTATCCCTTTCTAAATCGTCATCAGCATCTCCTTGAGCATTTCTCTTAAGCATTTGTCATAAGTGTAAATCAGATTTGTGAGTCTAGTGGAGTGTTAGTATGATAAATATAAAGGTTTTGTTCTCTGTAGTGTATGGGGAAGTGGGATGTGTCAATTCGAATTCACTGAATTGACAAGGAGTAGTCAAAGAGAAAGCAAAGTTGGGTTCCAGACCCGGTACATCACCACTGATTTGGTTATTTGAGAGGTCCAAAGTGCTAATTCGAGACTGGTACCGAAGAAAAGAAGGAAGCTTTGTAAGATTGCAGGCTACCAGTTTGAGAGTGCTTATGCGAGGAAAAGAGGCACCCCTGCCGTTACTCAACAGTACTAGACCTCTTTAATCGCTTGAAGCGTACCAGAGATAGAGGCGTCTCTGCCAACATCCTTACCTTTGGTCTCGCCATAGATTGTTGCCGTCGCATGAGACGAACGGATCTTGGATTTTGTGTGCTTGGTCAGTGCTGGAGAGAAGGGAAGGGTAATTTTGGAAATATCAAAATACGTTTTTTATACAATCTTTTTCAGAATAATTTTAATCAAATATGTATATTAGATGTATAATTGTGGCAATTTCATAAATTTAATGATTTTAGAGTGGCAAATAACTAATTTCATGTTTTGGGGTGGCAATTTCCTAATTTTCATGTTTTGGAGTGGCAAATAACTAATTTTCCCAAATTTTTATTATTATCCAAAAAAATTTAAAATCTGCGTTCATTTTCAACTTATTTTTAAGGGGGAATTTCATGTATATCCCTCAAAAGTTTCAATATTACGTATTTATCCCTCTAAAATCAATAATTACATATTTATCCTTACAAATTATAGAAACTCACATATTTGTCCAATCTATTATATTTAACATTAATTTTCTATGTATTCCTATTTTACCCTTCTTTTATTTTTCCCTTCTAAGGCCACTGTGTTAGAGAACAGTATTAAATCGTACCAGTACCAATATTGAACAGTATTGTACCAGTACCAACACTGAACCGTACCAGTACCAAAACTGAACCGTACCAGTACCAATATTGAACAGTACCGTACCAGTACCAACATTGAACCGTACCAGTACCAAAACTGAAATCGAGAGATGAGGAAAGGCGGAGAGAAAGTTCGAGAGAAGAGCCAGGAGATTATGTGAGCGTGTTTGGAGAGAAGAGGCGGGATGTTTTGGCGCTCTCAAGACTCAACAGATTAAAGGGAGAGAGGAAGAAAGGGTATAGTGGTCATTACAATATTAATTAATATTGTAAAATAAATTTTAATGTTTAAAATATATTATTTAATTATTTTTGGAGATATTTGATATATAATAGAGTTAGATTGGACAAATATGTGAGTTTCTATAATTTGTAAGGATAAATATGTAATTATTGATTTTAGAGGGATAAATACGTAATATTGAAACTTTTGAGGGATATACATGAAATTCCCCCTATTTTTAAAGAATGACCTACTTTCAAAATTGACCATTTACATTGTCTAGATAATATTAATAGTTGTTTGCATTTTCTAGATAGTTCTTTATGTTTGTTTCTTTTCATGTTATATTTTCTAAGTAGTCATTTATGTTTGCACATTTCTATGTTGCAAATTAGTTACTCCTTATGACCTATAAAAGGAGAATTTTTGTAAGAGAAGAACAACTTTTGGATATCAATATATTTTTTAGAGAGATTTATTCTTGCTTTTGCTACTTAGTATTCTTTGTTTCTAATTCCACTAAACCGAGTTCGAGACCCGTCACTAGCGGAGTCGAGATCCGGGACCGAGATTGCATCAAATAATGTCCTAAACTTGCCAAACAAACTATACTTTATGAAGCTTAAATACCACTTTCTTAGACTTCCTTTTGCCCATATTTTTAAGCTTGCTTAATTTTTAAGCCATAGTTCTACATAAGTATTTTATCCAGCTTAAGGCCTTAAGAAAGTTGCTCTTTAATTCTATTGCCAAAGTTGTTATCCTCAGTGTAGCTTAAAACTTAAGCCAAAGATTCTTGCCGAACGAGCTCTATGAATATAAGAACGGAGATACCTTTTTATTTCTCTTATTTTTTTTATTAATTTCTATGAAGAAAAAAATCTCCTCGTAATTAGTCTATCTTATTCTTTTAAGAGGAGGGTTCAAATGCACCATGATTTTGTGGTCCAATATACTCCACATCATTTATCTCCGTTTTCAAAGTCGGAATAGTCGATCCAAACCGCTCCACATGATCTCATAATAAAATATGCTTAGAGACCAAATTTTATATTTTTTAGAATTTTTGTACTATTTTTTTTAGATAGGTACAAAATGACTGTTTTAAGGAGATTCTGGACCATCCGAAAAAATGATTTTGTACCTATCTAAAAAAATAGTAAAAAAATTCTAAAAAATATAAAATTTGGTCTCTAAGCATATTTTATTATGAGATCATGTGGAGCGGTTTGGATCGACTTTTCGGACTTTGAAAACGGAGATAAAGGATGTGGAGTATATTGGACCACAAAATCATGATGCATTTGAACCATCCTATTTAGAGCTGTAAATGAGCCGAGTTTGAGCGAGTTACCTCCAACTCGTGCTTAGCTCATTTAATAAATGAGCGAGTCAACTCGAGTTGTGATGGCAATAACGAGTTGCAAAGCCAACTCGAGTTGGAGTATGTTCAAACTTAGCTCATTAGTTAAACGAGCGAGTCAACTCGAGTTGGAACAGTTTCGAGTTGTAAATGAGCGAGTTTAAACGAGCAGTTATTAAGCGAGTTATGAGCGAGTTACGAGTTTGAGCATTTTTGTACAGCCCTACTCCTCTTCTTTTAAATCCATTTTTTTTTTTAAAACTAGAGAGCCGCAGTGACTGTCCAGTGTAAATCCATCTCTCTCAATTTTCTTCGAACTTCTACTTTTGGCAGAATTGCAAGATTGCTGCGACAATCGCAATGTTTTTAGTTGTGGCGGGCCGAATTGTGCTCTCTATAATATGGGTATGGGGGGGCAGAAAATTCAGTACAGAATAATTAGTGGGAAGTGGGAACAGTAACCCCCGACGATCACGCGTAATGCAGCCCAAATGCATATGCGGGCCCCGCAACCTATCAGGCAGGCTGACGAATGCCGGAATGCTCGCGCCATGTCACTGATGTCAGCAGTTTTTGTAGCAGCAGCCTGTTAGGGATTATCAGCAGTCCAAAAGTAATAAAAGATCCTCAGCATGGGACAAACAAATAACGGGACGCATCTCACCTATCTCTATATAATATTTCGTGTGACGAGGCGAATGGATTCAATCTTACCCACCATTTTTATTTCTTATTTTTTTGGTGATATCATGGCCCGTAGGCCGAATCTTACCCAACTAGGTGCTAGACTATGCGTTGCTTTGATCTTGTGATATCATTATTTTTCTAATTATCATAATATGTTTAGTTGAGAGCATCTATATCGCCGACATTTTTATTAATATCCAAAGTTTAATACAAATTATTATTTATGCTCAGATTTTGAGACAATATTGAAAAATGCCCAAGCCGGTCAGAAAATGGCCGGCTTACTCCCTCCCTAAGCCGGCCATTTTCTGGCCGGCTTACTCTTTTTTTTTTTAATATTAAAATATTATAACATTTAACATTCAATTCAAACATTCGAGATGAATTGAACACTAATAATATTTTAATAGTATAACATTTGGTTGAATTGAATACTAATAATATTTTAATAGAAAAAATACAAAAAAGGAGTTTGAGTCAGATCCTTGAACACAGATGACCCATAATATTTTAATATTATAACATTTGGTTGAATTAATACTAATAATATTTTAATAAGAAAAAAACAAAAAACAAAAGTTGAACCGAGATGCTCAATACAGCGGAAACAAATATTATCTGGATTATCCAGCAGAAATAGCTTTTCTATTACTGTTTGTTCAGAATTTCTACTAGATTATCCAACTAGTTCTCATGAAAACCATATTATTTTTGTTTAATTCATTTATTTTATAGATTATTAATAAAAATTTCGGGTTAATTTTGCTTTGAAGAGAGCAAAGTACGTATTTCCATTATTAGTTGCAACATAAGGTCCAAACTTATTCAAACCTCCAACTAAAAAATTTAGGTCTTCATGAGAACAATTATATGCAAGCCTAAGTGTTTGTGCAAAATAAATTATATTACGACTAAAATTTCCCTCAATACATATTTTGGTTTTCAATTTGAATATGATAGTTGAGTAATATCAAGAACCGAATATGACAATTCTCAACAAAATAAAATATCAGAAAGCTAAATTCTCCTTGCAACAAGGATTTATTTCTCAATCTATGAATACCCCAGGACCAAACTTTGTTGCAAGGAGAATTCATATGTTATAATATTATTAGTATTAATTCAACCAAATGTTATAATATTAAAATATTATGGGTCATCTGTGTTCAAGGATCTGACTCAAACTCCTTTTTTGTATTTTTCCTATTAAAATATTATTAGTATTCAATTCAACCAAATGTTATACTATTAAAATATTATTAGTGTTCAATTCATCTCGAATGTTTGAATTGAATGTTAAATGTTATAATATTTTAATATTAAAAAAAAGAAAAAAAAAAAGAGTAAGCCGGCCAGAAAATGGCTGGCTTAGGGAAGGAGTAAGCCGGCTATTTTCTGGCCGGCTTGGACATTTTTCAATATTAGCTCAAAATCTGAGCATAAATAATAATTTGTATTAAACTTTGGATATTAATAAAAATGTCGGTCTATATCGGATTATCGGCTCTTATTTTTAATTTGAAAGTACTGTGGTCTGTGGCGTTTTATTTGCTGTCAATACTGCAGAATGCTTTCAAACTTAGAAATGATTTTATTTACTGAAAGCGATTTAAAACTGACACGGGCAAAATCTCTTATTTTTATTCACTCTTGTTTAATTTTTTCTTTCAAGCGAGATTTATTTTGTACGGTTTTTCTCTTTCATCATATTTTCCCTTTTGTTTTTTTTATTCTGTTCAATCCTTAAACTGCCATTACTGCTGTGCTCGTCGGATGAGGTCGTCAGAGGGAACTCAAGGTTGTTCGAAGAGCTCACTGACAATTGCAATTGCAGCTATCCTAATAATTCATTTTTTTTCGAGAAAATTCTTAGATCATCTACATCCCAGCAACTCAAATGAGTTTTTAAATAACTGTCAATCACTTTTTAGAAATTAAGATCTCTAAAGTTTCTAACTCTCATATCTTTGAAATTAATTTTAGAGTTTTATTTAAGCCATGTCAACAATAAATTAAAAAAGAGAAACAATTAGAGCCAATCATTTGGCTAGCTTAGAGTTTATAAACAATTTCTTAATAAGAAACTTTCCTGCATAGTTTCTAAATAAGAAACTCTCTCACATCTATCACACCATATAAACTTCTATAATAGTTAATCTCCATAAAAACATCATGATATTCTATATAACAACTAGAAGTTATCATAGGCCACTCGATGAAAAATAACTTGAAGTTATTCCCAATCAAATTTTCATATTGCTCAATCAAACAATTTAATAACCAGAAGTTATTAAATAATCCTGAAGTTATTAATACATTTAAATTTATTTATTTATTCATTTTATATATTTGTTTATTTATATTTATTTATCTCCCTTTTCATTTATCATAATATGAAGTTATGGCATTAATAATATAAACTTATTAATATGTATCTATTTTGTAGTACATATGAAAAATCTCACAAAGTTTGAATTTGCTGCCCTTGAAATTTCGGGCAAGAATTATCTCCCATAGACTCTCGATGCCGAGATCCACCTCACCGCAAAAGACTTGGGAAAACCTATTGTGGAAGGAAATACAGCCTCTCCGCAGAAGCGCGTAAAGCTATGATTTTCCTTCGTCACCATCTCCATGAGGATTTAAAAACTGAATGTTAACGGTGAAAGACCCGTTAGAACTCTGGAAAAGATTAAAGGAGAGGTATGACCATCAAAAACTTGTTCTCTTACCAAAAGCTCATTACGAATGGATTCATTTGAGATTACAAGATTTTAAATCCGTTGGTGAGTATAATTCCGCAATGTTTCGGATTACTTCCGAACTTAAACTATGTGGTGAAATGATAAAAGAAGCAAGACATGTTGGAGAAAACATTCTCCACATTTCATGCCTCGAATTCGCTCCTGCACCAGCAATATCGAGAGCGGAGTTTCAAGAAGTACTCCGAATTAATATCATGCCTTCTTATTGCGGAATAAAATAACGAGCTTCTTGAAGAATCACCAAGCACGACCCAGCGGTACAAGTCCATTTCCCGAAGTGAATGCGACTTCATCTAAGAAAGGACATGGCTGTGATCGCAACAATTTTTGCGGACGTGGTCGCAACAATGTTTGGCGATGTGATGGTCAATACAACAAAACAAAGGAGAATAATGCAGTGAGAAATAAGAAAGAAAAATGTCCTGAAGATGTTTGTTACAGATGTGGGATGGCAAATCATTGGTTGCGTACTTGTCGTACGCCCAAATATCTTGTGGAGCTTTATCAAGCCTCAATCAAAAAAATGGAGAAAAAAATGGAAACTAATTTTACTGAAAGTGACTCCGAAAATGAATGTCATATTGATACACTTCTTTATGTATTAGATTTCTTCCAGAATGTGGATGGAGAAATATATATTGTTACTAAGGGAAAAAATATAGTGTAGAAGTTTATATTTATGTTTAGTAAAAAAATAATTTACTTTTAAATTTTTATATGCAAACAAATTTAATGAATAAAAGTAGTTTATTTTATTTTTACATTCTTTTATTTTAAAGGAAAATGACTGATGCAATGATAAGTAAAGAAAATTCATATCTAGTAGACAGTGGAACAACTAATACCATATTGAAAAGTAAGAAATACTTTTCACAATTGCATCTTTGTGAGACTAATATCTACACTATATCTGGCACAAATAATTTAATAGAAGGCTCTCGAAGAGCTTGCATTTTGTTACATGAAGGAACAAAATTAATAACAGATGATGCATTATATTCAAGTAGATCCAGAAGAAATCCACTAAGCTTTAAAGATATTCGAAATGATGGTTATCATATTGAAACTATGAATGAGATAAATTGCAAATATCTTCATATCACATCTATTAAAGATAGCCAGAAAATCATAATGGAAAAGATACAAGCATTGTCTTCTGGACTGTAAAGTACTTATATAAGTACAATATAATCAAATATGGTTACTAACCAGAAGTGTTAGTTGATCCAAAGTTATTGACATTGTGGCATGATAGATTGGGTCATTCAGGAAATATTATGATGAGGAGAATAATTAAAAGTGCAAATTGTCATCCCCTAAAGGACCTGGAGATCCTATTATCAAAAGAAATGACATGCGAAGCATGCTTTCTTGGAAAACTAATTACTAGGCCTTCTCCAAATAAAGTTGGACTTGAAGCTCCTTCATTTTTAGAAAAAATTCAAGGAGATATATGTAGGCCAATTACACCTCCATGTGGACCATTTAGATACTTTATGGTATTAATTGATGCATCAACACGTTGGTCACATGTGAGTTTGTTAGCGACTAGAAATGTTGCACCTAGAGGGGGTGAATATGGGGTTATTTAAAATTTTAATCCTATAACTTGTAACTATCGATCAAATAGATAAGTTAAAAGTCATTCCTATGATTAAGTAAATTTATCGACGTGAAGTCTTGGTGGAATCAAGAACTTATAAATTTAAATATTATAAAGTGCAATAAAGTAAATAGATAAAGTTAAAGAAAGTGACACATGAGTTGATAACTGAGTTCAGCTAACTGCAGGACCCACGTCTCCGAAGCAACGCAACCAAAACTAGGCGCGCCTTTATATTACCCAATACAGAAAGAAATACAAGTTGTGACCGACGAGACAACACTCCAACGGTCCTCAAAAACAGAAAAGTGAGCACTACATGCTCAAGCTAGAAATGATATATATGGTTTAAGCATAAGCAACAATGGACTGACTAAACCTCAAAGGATTTCTAAAGTGGAGGCTCAAAGGTTATTTTTCTTTGTATCTTGAGGGGATGAACGGGACCCTCTATTTATAGTGGAAGTTATAGATCTCTCAAATAGAGAAACAAATATAGGGTTATTATTTCCACTATAGTGATGGAATTTTCACTAAGGCCGAGCCAAATCTCAAGATTTGCAGGATTAGGGTTTGCCAGGTTTGCTTGTGTTTAGTTACCACTATTGACTTGCCTGATTAATTTTAGAATTTGAATTTTATTTTCTGCCTTACAACGGCTAGTCTCAGGCAGTCACAACCTATAAGATCTACTTTACCATACTTTTGGATATAAATTAAAAATGATAAAACAAAGTGGTAAAGTGTGATCTTCATAATGTTCATGATCTCGATCTCTATGATCTTCCGTAATCTTCATGATTCAGCATCTAATCAATATCCGACATTCTAAATGACTCGTGTGAATCATCAATCAGATCATTTGTATCAAATCATTTCTTATGGCTCGAGGAGATTATGTATACAGTTATCTTATACAACTTGTCGCGTCAACTTGTGATGATATGTATCTTTGACTTGGTTTGATCTTCGAACGTAACAACTAATCATGCATACATCTCAAACAAAGAAACTATAAAATTCAATATTTATATGTTTTGCAAATTAGTCAAACAGCACAAAAGATTACTTACAACAACAAAATTATCCAATTGAAAGCCAATTTCTCAGATTATCAAATTAAAAGAATCTGACTTGATAATGCAGGAGAATTTACTTCTCAAACTTTTTAATGATTATTGCATGTATATTGAAATTACAGTAGAACATCCAGTGACCCATGTTCATAAATCAGATAAAACTGATAACTTATTAAAAAAAATCTCTTCTAACTTGTTCATTAAGAGGGCCATAAACAAAGGTCAGTAGCCATTCTAAGTCATCTACCTTATTCTTAAACTTTACAGTAACAGAATAATCACCAATATCAGAAGAAATTAAGGAAAATAAATCATCAATATACCCAACTAAAATACCACCAAAAACATCCACCGAGGGTTTAATGATCATTGATTAATGTTTATACTTAAAGCATTCAAAGTTCTAGAATTAAAATCTTCTTTTTTGGTCTCTTGAACATCCATAATATCAATAGAATTATCTTTGAGAGTATCACTTAAAAATCTATGCTTAACAGAACTTCCCAAACCCCTGTTTTGGCTTTATTGGAACTGGCACCAGTGGGGTGTTGCTTGCCTAATACTTGGTTAAGCTTGAGGGGCAGACTGTTACGAGTCTCTCCCTTAGAGGAGGTACCCGAAGGTTGGTGTTTTCCTTTATGCTTCTTATCCTTATCTTGTCTGACTGCCATCTTCCATGGATCATCAGGTGCTGGAGCTGTTGGTTGAGCCTAGGGATCTACCTCCACTGCAGGAGTAGCATCCTGTGCCCAAGGATCATCCACGATTGCAGTAGCCGAGTCTTGAGGCTCCGTCAGGTTGATCAATGGAGTGAATCGGTTATTGTCAGTAGTAGTCTCCACTGGTTTCTCTATCACCATACTAGCAGGGGGGTTACCAGTACTAGGAACATAGATATTTGTAACAGGTGGTGGAACTGAAACATTTTCCACAGATGGAGGGGCTGAAAAATTAGCAGGTGGTGGCACTGAAAGATTAGCAATTGGTAGAGGGGCTAAGACTGGAGGAGGAGGGCGGGATGCAACTTGTTTTCTTTGACAATATTGATTCTTAGGCGGAGGCCTATGCTCTCCCTCCACCACAAATTGTATCCAATGGTAACAGTAAGAAGAAGAAAAATTTATGAAACGATTGAATGAAAGTATGACAAAGAAAGAGAGTTCGGCATAACATTGGGGAAAAAGTACGGTGAGAGAGATTGCAACGTACCTATACGAGACGAAGGAGAAGAAAGTCAGAGACGGAGGAGAGGGTTGTGCGTGTGTAGAGGTGGAAGTGAGGGAGGCAGCTAGGTTTTCATACTTCTTTTTCTACGTGAGAAAAAAAACAGATGGGAAGTGGGTGAATGGTGATTAATGAGGAGAGGGGTGAAATAGTTGAAGGTCAATGACAGTGGGCTCCAGTGGCGTAAAATTGAAGAAAAATTTAAGGCATCTTAGGAGGTGGGTTAATTTAGGCCTGTTTAGGCTGAACTAAATTTAAAGTTATTTTATGTTAGACAGTCAATTTAAATCTCGTTTGGTGGAATAGCAGTGGCCTAAAGCCTTTATTCCACCTTTAGTTCACAACCAAACAAGGGGTAGGCGATAAGGCCCCTCCAGTTAGCCTGATCTCTCTAAATGGAGAAATATCAACCATCAAAGGCTTGTGACTGGTGGGATTCTCTGTTGGCGGAGCAGAAGCAATGACCGTCGGAATGGATAGAACCCGGACTGCATCCAAGACCCGCTTCATCGAAGCCTCTAGGTCGGAGATAGCAGTATCCATGGCCATAGCAGACCAAGTCCCAGAGAAGGATGCGGGCCGAAGGTGGAGAAAAGAAAACAAGAAAGGAGTTCTTGATTTTCCGAGAAACGTCAGCACAAGCGCTAATTTGCTTTAATTACCTGATTTCTTTTGTTCTTCCATTGAAAGCTGATTTCCAAAATCGATTTCTTCACCGATTCATATTAAATGATCAAATAAATTTGCAATGTACTATCCTTCCCAGATTTGCACATTTTAAGGTGGGGAAAGACATGTTTTCATGTTTGATCATTTATATTTTATAGAAAAGATATAATGTGCAAATCTGGGAACGCAAGATCTTGGAACGATATGGTTACGAGAGTTGAGAACATCATTAATTAGCATGAGTATGATTTTACTTGGACACTACAAATTTGCAAACCAAACCTTTTGTTATAGAATTCTAATTTAAAAAAACTATAAAAGTTATCCAATACTTTCTTTTGCCTGTGATAAACAATATTAGAACTGTCAATGAGTCGAGTCAAGTTGAGCTAAATAAAGTTTAAACTCGGTTCATATCAGAACGAGCTGGGCCCGAGTTGAGCTAGATTTTAGTTGAGCCGATCCAACTCATTAATTGGTCGTTCGTGCCGTGAGCTGCATATAGATCAAAGATTTTTGTTGATTTGATGTTGGAAGTCGCTCGTAGACTACGAGATGGAATTTTTTTTTTCTTGCAACAAATTTCACTTTTATTAGCACAAAGATAAATTGTAAAAGAGGTGACAAATTACTCAATCTTCTTCTTGCAACGGATTGAGAAACGAGCCAAGCTAGTCCAAACCGAGTTGACTCAAGTTCAAACTTGCTAACAAAAAACTTTTTCCGATCTCGAACGATTCTTCAGCTACGAGTTTTTTTTGCTAGTCCTAATAAACATTATAACCAATAATGTTGAGTAACATCTTGATTTCAAAACAGACAAGTTAAATTCACGATTACTCTTTTTAACTCTAAAACACTCGCAATATTTACAGTTGATTAAAATATGCTTTGTGTCGTGGCCTCCTAAATGGATGATAAAAATATGAAGTAATAAATAGGGCCACGCAATATACGACCTCAAGTTTATGTCACTTATAAGATTGTAGTTTATAAAAACAACTCATTCTCCTCATTGATAATCCAGTTTTGTCCTTATTATCTGTCGTGAGGGAAGTTGCAATTGAAAAACCATTGTATCTCTGGTTAGAGTGGGAAAAATGGCACGGCGGAGCCGGTTCCGTCACGGAACGGCATGGTTACAGCACGGCACGAGTGTCAGTTACGTGCCGTGATTCGCGTGTCTCGTGCCTTGACTATTCGCGTGCTGTGCTTATCTTTTGAAACTTTGGCACGGCACGTCACGTAATCACGCGAGTCACGTGTAATTATGACCATTAAATATTAATTTAATAGTGAATCTTGAATAAACTAACATAAATTATGATTAAATGGTCACGCGAGTCACGTATGGTCACGGCACGGCGTGACTCAGTGGCGTGACCATTCACGTGCCGTGACCACCCATTGACATTTTGGTCATGGCACGGCACGGCACAACACGAGACCAAAGTCACAGCGTGTTAGTCACCGCACGGCACGTTTTTTCCGCTCTATCTCTGGTTCTTGGATTAGAGCGGAATGAAGATTAATGGCCGAAAGCAACAGATGTTGACAATAAATTGAATAATGTTGTTGGTACAGCTAAACAATCGTATTGACAAGATCTGTTCTCAATTATATATACGTGTTATTTTAATATCCATAGGAAATTTTCATTCATATTTCCAACTTGTGATATCCCACGTAGAAAGTCAAAAGCTAGTTCTCATATATGCGTGTAAATATAAGTTGTGATAAAATTTGTTGGTTATTTTAGAAAAAATATAGATCACTAATTATTTTAACTAATATTGATAAAACGATTTTTTTTCAAGATATTACAAACAAAGTTAAAATTAAAAAATATAGGTATGATATTGGACAATACAATAGACAACGTAAAATTCAAATTTCATACAAATTAAATATTATTTACTAATGCATCAATGATTGTTAATTTTGAACTCCTCAAATTTAAGTCACTTAATGTACATGAAATATAGACATACTATATGCATAATACAAATCATGTCTATATTATTAATTTCAAACTCAAATTTTATTTTTTTAAATATTATCAAAATAAAAAATTATATTAAAAAAATTCATACTCTTGTAAAACTTGGGCCTAGTTTAGTCTCTTTCAAAACAACCTAGACTCCGCAAGTAATCAATGATAGCATTCGGAACCGACAAAATTATGTCGTAAATCCGACCTTTAAATACCTTTCCCTCCAACATTTAAGTTCTTGACCTCTTGCAATGGTCTCAAATCCTTTTCAGAAATTAAGAGCGGCCACAACGCAGAACGAGTCAACATTGTCTACCGACCACCTATAACGACAATTAGGTTAATGAAACATTGGTAGGTTGGTATAATCATGCAAAAAATGCTTTTGTTTAAGAAGAGAAACAAAAAGAAGGAAGAAGAAAGAAAATAAATTAGGGATAATATCATACGATCATGTCTCCCAACATTTGATTTAGGACCAGTCAATTCTCAAGCAGTGTTGTAAAAAACATCCGTTTAGACTGATTAATCGGCCAATTAGTCGTTGGCGGTGATCAAACCGTCATAAATTTTTCCGACTAATCGGCCGATTATTTCCGATTATGACCAATTATTTCCGATTAATCGCTTGATGGTACCATATTCGTCCGACGACCTTACAACACTGTTCTCAAGCAACCGTGACAATGGTCCATTTTCCCAAGCAATTAATTGATGCTCGATTTTTGGGCGAAATGACTACAAAATCTGGAATTGTACTTTATTTTATAATATTTACACTGTTCATGATTTAAATGTTTGTACAAAGTTAGCAATTTAAAAAAATATATATATAGGTACTTGAATTACATATTCATAATACGTAACATATTTTCTATGTTATTTTTATTTGGTAATGTATACTTTATTTATATTTATAGAAAAGATATAATATTACGAACAATTAAAATTTCTTACACCTCTTTTAAATATATTTGGAAAGTAGCACATCATTTTAAGTAAGAAACTATTATTAACTTAAAAACTGGTATTGTTAATTGTCGAGACTTTAATTCTATAATAAAAAACATATGAATAAGAATAAATTTATCAACAATTATTGCTATTTCACTTTAAAAAATAAATAACTATGTTAGATTAGTAAGAAGACTAATTGTCACAAATTAGAAGGTTCGGAAAGATACTTGTCATAAATAATGTAAGTATCTATTTATCACAAACACAAATTTAGAAAACTCACATGTATTACTCTTAGAATAAAATAACTTTTCTTTGCTGCAGCTGTTAAGAACAGATTATTCAATCATGCATTTTTTCCAACAAATTAAATCCAGTCTATGTCCATATTCCCATGCCTTTTAACCAATTACTAGTCATGTAAGTTCTTTAAAGTTGAAAAATCAATTATTACGTTATCACTTTCATAACTCTATTTATCTAATATTCAATAAAGATATAATAAAAAATAAAAATATATTAGATGCGATCATATTAATTTTTTACATCACATTCGTATAAAATATTGTGGTAATTTTGATTTAAAGAAAAATTTATTTACAAATATTTTTTAACTAGTCAATATTTTTTTGAATAAAAGTTGAAGATCTAACCACTCAACTATTTAATATTAAAAAAAAGTATTCACTCAGATTTTGAATAATTCAATATTTTAAATAATGTACCTCCTACTTTATGTAACTTCCGCTTTCACACTTAAAAAGAAATTCTAAACTAATACAAGTCCAAATCGTAAGACAATATGACTTGACTTATAAAATGATTTAACATAGATTTTCAATTGTTCGTTTAAAAATTTCTCAAAAAGCTAGTTCTAAATTCTTCTACCCATCTGAACAATACGAGGACAAACCAATTTAACCTAAAATAAAAAATAATATAATACAAAAATACAAACTCTAAGCGAATCTTTCCAGCACCTTATTTTCTTGTTCTCGTGCCTCATCCGATCTCTTCTCCAACGTAATAAAATATAGTTTATACGGCACTTATGCGTAGAGAGTGGCTAAGGTCAAAGTGGTATGACCAAGGCCTTGATGCTACCAATTAGTTTTTGTAATTTTAAAGTTCAAATAGTCGATTCAAATCATTAGATGTTCAATCTATATTAAAATCTACTTGGAGACCAAATTTTACATTTTTTGGAATTTTTTTACTATTTTTTAAGCCACTTTGAAAATGGCAGATCCGGGTGAACAGTAAAAACAGTGCAACCAAATTCTGGACCATGTGATCAGCAATTTTCAAAGTGGCTTAAAAAATAGTAAAAAAATTCCAAAAAATGTAAAATTTGGTCTCCAAGCAGATTTTAATATAGAGATCACATCTAACGGTTTAGATCGACCGTTTGGACTTTGAAAATTCAAAAACGACTTGGTAGCACCAAAGGCCTTGGTCATACCACTTTGATCTTAGCCACTCTCCTTATGCGTATGCGGTTGGATTTTACATAGAAATTTTTATACAGTCCATATATGTGATTTCACATTATTACTGCATACTTATTTGTATGATACCGCATATTATCGTATATTTGTTTATATATATGAATTTTATTTTAAATCCGCATATACGGTATGCGGTGATCTTCCACATACCGTGTAAAAACTGCATGTTTTTGCTCTTCTCTGAACTTCTACCCTGTTTTTGCTCGAGTCCATATCCTCGACGGTACCGTAAAAGATTCCCTTTTACAATTAGCTATTTATGGTTTGAGATTAACTCTCAGCCAGTTTTGGATTCGGGCTGACTGAGGGGCGGGGGCAGTATTATTGGGCTTTGAGATTCGTGCCAAGTTAAAAAGAACGGTCCAGATGATCAAGTAATTGTAAAAGATTCCCTGTTACGATACCGTCGGTGATATGAATTCGTTTTTGCTCTTCTCTGAACTTCTACCCTTTTGTCATTTATTGATACCTGTAGCTTCAAGTTTTTGCAACGTTTTCTATGAGACGAAACATGTAGCGAGCCACACAAAAAAAAGTTGGTGATGACAGAGACCTTTTTACACCGCCACAAAAGATTATCACACGGATCTGGAAATGCCCCTCTGCTCACGTGGTGGGTGAATCTGTATCCTCTGCATTAGTTAAGAACTTGAGTTAATGCATCTCATCAAGATTCGAACTAATTTAGTTCGAGATAGAATGCACGGTGTTTCTATTTGTGCCAACATGGATCAGAAGGTCTGAATTTATTCTGCACTTTAAATTAATGCAAACTATACGAATTCGGAGTGGGAGTGACAACTGGCCAAAATGTGTTGACAATTAATTTAGTTTTTTTAGGACACGATACATGAAAGGCTGCACAATGTTACAACTTTTGTTTCAATTCAAAGGAATTTAATTTTTTTGAATTGTAAGTTCTTAGACGATTGTATTAAATATCAGAGTAAATTACAATTATTCTCCACGTAGATATTCTTATTACATAAAGATAGCATCATATACACTGAACTACTTGTGAAATATCTCACTGCTAAAAATTAAAGAGAAGAGGAAAAGTAAAACTAATAGTTACAAATTGTTCAGTTCGTGCCAAATTAGCAAGTCAATGGGCATGTTCATTCTCTTCTTTTGGTATGCAAACACAGTAGTATAATGAGTGTGACTACACCGTATCTTTCACTTTCTTAAGTCGACATCGCCGAGAGGAATGTGCAGCCGAGAAGACACT
Organism: Carex littledalei; assembly: GCA_011114355.1. Taxonomy (NCBI): domain Eukaryota; kingdom Viridiplantae; phylum Streptophyta; class Magnoliopsida; order Poales; family Cyperaceae; genus Carex; species Carex littledalei. The sequence goes on from CM022087.1 coordinate 5,272,080, forward strand.
GAATCAAACCGAAACGAAAATTGAATCAATCGGACCAGAAAAACCACCACTGAGAGATCCAATAGAGGAAAGATCTAAGAAGAAGGAAAAGAGGAATGAAACAACTATTTGCATCATTGTCATTGGCAACAACCATAAAAACGCGTACCTTATTCATATATAGCTATAGTAGATACTACGGGACGGGGATAACGAATTAACAGAATCCTCAGTTGAAACCAGAGAGTCGAGAAGGATCGAAGAGCGTGACCAGATCCGTTAGAAAGAAGCACCTGCTCAGTTGGAGTGAGGCGAGATGGACCGGCGAGCGGTGGCCAGATTCGTTGGACGGAAGCACATGCTCGGATGGAGTGAGACGAGTGTTGAACGGCGGTCAGATTTGTTAGACGGAATCATTCGCTCGAATGGAGCGAGGCGAGATGAACCGGGTGGATGAGGAGAGGTGGAGGGGACAAGGCGGAAGAGCCGAGTGAGAGGACAACTCTCAAACCCTCGTCTTCAGAATCACCTTCTAAATTGTCTGCATAAGCGGAGATTCTTAGGTGCAGAGCTTTTTGCGGTTCTATTTTTAGTTTGACCACGGTTTGACTGCCACTCGACGCCCGGCACTATACGATACATATCAAAATCACTGTATAATTAGTTACGGCTCGACATGAATTCATTTCTAGAGGTGTTACTTTTATCTAAATATCCGATTCAGATTCGACCTAGAACTGATATTGTAATGGACGGAATATGAATTTACGAATATTATCCAAATTTATTGCATTTTATGGGATATCATCCAAATTTGGAAGTGTTGACGCGGTATACTGTTCATATAGCACGTGAAGAAGATCAAACGGTTGAAAGTTTCCGATTTGTCGTGCTTGATCCGATATCCAACGGGCGCTATAAGGTTTTCAATTTGACATCTTTTGTGTTTTCGCCCCTGGTAACTGGTATTACATCAAGTGTAGACTCATCGCGTACGAACTAAATATTTTAAATTCTAATCCTTTCAATGTAAATATCCTTCGTTGCAAACTCTAACTTGAGATAATTTTAATGTACAATGTCCTTGACATTCCGATGAATATAACGAGTTTAATATGAGCAAAGTTAGGGTGTGATGTACTCACTAAGAGAGTTTGATAAGTACAACTCTAAAAATTTATTGAATTGGTTTCAAACGACGAATTCAAACCGATGAAATTCATCTACTTCATGAGCGATGCATGTACATGAATTTTTTTTTAAATTTCGAATTCATTTAGTACAAAGTCAAAAGTCAAAGTAGTACAAAAAATGAATCTTTTATAAGTTATTTAATGTATTCATTTTTCATTATTTTTTTATCGCTTGACCTTGTAAGAAATGAATTTGAAATTTTCAAAATTTAACATGTACATGCATCATTCGTGAAGTAGATGGATTTCAAAAGTTTAGATTCGTCGTTTGAAGCCAATCAGATAGGCTTTTGAAGTTGTGCTCACCAAACTCTCTTGGTAGCCACATCACACCCAAGCTTTACTCGTTTAATGTTGTCTTTATGTGTTGACGTCAAAAAAATATTTTACTTCGTGCATGGTATAAGTTTTACGAGGCCATGCATTTTTGGATTTTTTTAAATAGAAATAAATAAACTTATTTTAAGAGGATAAGCATCTCGCTAGTTGGATTTCGAAAAAACACTTTCACCGAGCCACTGCCGCAGTGGAGGAGAGGAACACAATTCTAACCATACATAATTTATATTGGGGCAAACTTATTGGAAAAATTTTGGCATGTTGAACGTCCTTCGAGGAAAAAAGATAGAAAAAACCCCAAAATCTTTTGAATCACATAGGAAAAGGTGTAGCCGAACATGAATTCGGATCCGGTGAAGTAACTCAATCTTTGAGTTTTGGATTGACACCATCTGATTTGAATCTGCGAAAATTCATTCTCAAAGTGAGCGCACACATTCCAACGACAAAATCAAATTTTGAGACAATCTCGAGCGATGAATTCAAATCGGATGATCTTGATCCAAAACCCAAAAATTGAATTACTTTAGTGGATCCAGACCCGCCGAACATGCCTGAAAATTATCCCAAATTGAGTTTAGATCTGGATCGTGACGTGCTCTGGTTGGAATATTAAAGAATTCATAGTATTTTATCGCAGACCGGATGGACCCGAATTTATGATTGAACAGTCCACGTTCAAATTCAAAATTGAATTACTTTAGTGGATCCGGACCATTAATATGGGGATATATTTTTCCATATCTAAATTTGTGCTTCAGTACAGATGTAGTTCAAAGTGAGTTCGACGGGTTCGCTCACCATCCGATCAGCTTTAGAATTCGTGCTCGCAACTTTCGCATCTGCTTTATAACTCGTGCGCACAAATCTTAAAGTGCATCGGACGGTCCCGCAGCTTTCTCCATATTTTTGGGATGCTCGTCGGTGTACTATTACGTTACATAGAAGCCCGCATAATCGCATATAGCTAGCTAGTCCAACAAGAAATGATGACACACAGATCCCGTTTGAAGTCCGTAACAAATTGACCCAATAAAAGCAAAGTAAGAAAGACAAACATAACTGCTTTAGAAAGAAACTGAGATAGATAACCGCTGATGTATGCAACTCACTCCTCCCGTGATTTTTATTAATATCCTTCAAAAATAAAAAATTAACAAATCTGTCCTCAATTTTGTTTTTAAAATTGTCCTGACCGCCTCACCTTTGGGCGTCCACGTTGGTGAATTTGTAATTTATTTTGTTCTCTCTTCATGTACATCACACAACCCTATGAAATGTTATATATAGACAACTCTCTTCTTATTTAATTTCCATTGTGGGACTAAGTAAGGTCCAAGGTCCGGATCCGAATTTTTCTTTTAATTGTTTTTAGTTTAGTTAAACTTTCAGTTTTTTTACTATAATAATTAATAATATTATTCGGTCATAAAAATATATTAAGTGATAATGACACAAGGTTCCTATGAAATGTTATATATAAACAACTCTCTTCTTATTTAATTTCCATTGTGGGACTAAGTAAGGTCCAAGGTCCGGATCCGAATTTTTCTTTTAATTGTTTTTAGTTTAGTTAAACTTTCAGTTTTTTTTACTATAATAATTAATAATATTATTCGGTCATAAAAATATATTAAGTGATAATGATACTAGGTTCAAGCTTTTTTTATTTAGTGCCAAAGACATTAATATTTTTTTACCGAAGATGATATTTTTTTCAGTTTCATTAAATATAAATTTGTAGTTACAAATTCAATTGTAATTTAATTACAGTAAAGATTCAATTTCTTAACTTGTCCAATGACAATTTACATAACCAGGCAATGATGGAGCCCGTACCTAGGGCTGCACAATTTTTTTTTTTGTAGTTCGTAATTCGATTCGAGTTTGATTCGAAAAAGTTCGTAAAAAATTCGATTCGAAATTGAGTTCGTTCGAAATTAATTCAAACCAAACTCAAACTGGACCTAGTTCGTTCGAAATAGGTTCGCAAACCAAACTTAGTTCGAAATTAACTCAAACATGAACCGTTAATTTCCGCTGATAATGAACTTTAATGTTTTATTTAGGATAATATTTGGGTTTGTAATAATTCTAAGACTTTGGTGATTGTTCTGTACTTCTATTGATATTTAAATTGTACTTTGAATACTTTGGATATTTGAAAACTTTGGTGATGTTGCTTCTTCTGTTGGCTATTTGGAAAACTTTAAATTCTGTGATTGTACTGAACTTTGATTGATTATACTAAACTTTGGTGTTTAATATAAATTTTGGTATTTGTAATGAACTTTGATATAAACTTTGGTGTACTATGTAATTAGAATTCAGAATGCCTGAGTTTTGATTGAAGTGTTGTAATTTTGAACTATGACCCAGCCATAAGTCATAACTCGTAAGTCGTAACAAAGTTCGTAAAAGTTCGAAATTGAGTTCGTAAAAAGTTCGATTCGAAATTGAATTCGTTCGAAATTGAGTTCGTTCGAAATTAATTCAAACCAAACTTAGTTCGAAATTAATTCAAACCAAACTCAAACTGGAGGTAAGTTCGATTCGGTTCGGTTCGTTTGCAGCCCTAATTGCAACTGAAATTTTTATAATTAAATGCAATTCTTTGAAATATTTAGGTCAAGAAATGGTCCAGGTGTTAAATGACAGACCCAAAAGATCGGGTGCAGATTTTAACAGTAACATTTTGACTCATGCAGCATTTGAAGTGAGAGAAAAAATTCATTTGGACTCTAATGCCCTTCCTTCACAAAGGAAATTAATAAAGACACTATTCAAATCTTTAAAATTATGTTGGCTATTTGAACGGTTGAGATAAAAGAGAATCTCCAGTTCTAACAGTGCAAATAATTACATCATGCCTTGCAGATCTATATAAATGGACTTAAAATTTATTCACAAAATGAGATCGTTTAGACCTAATAATTTTAGTTGGGTCAGATTGTATCTTATTACTTGTGTGGAGTAGTGAAAAATTGTTCTTGAACCTTACATAATAATCAATATATAATCATTATGATTGACATACATCTTTTAATTGTATATATTTTCCAATAATCTTATTATATTAATAAACTATTTATGAATTATTTATTTTACAAAAAATCAAACATAAATATCCAGAAATAAAAGCTTAATGAAGAATGTGGGGGTGTATGAAAAAAAAAATCAACTCCTACGTATAAAAGAAATAAAAGATACCTAGCTGATTTTCAATAACAACTATATATTCCACTCATAATTGGCAACAAAACTCTGTCAACAAAAACAAAATAAAACTACAAATAAAAATATTCAAGTTTAATTTTTAAACTGCTATAAATGTAACAATTTTGGTGATGCATAAGTTTTCGTGTTATGTAGTGGCAGTCTAAATTTCTCTGTAATTATCTGCAAATAAATTAGATCCTTGAATGATAAAAAAAATATTATATTGTTTTTTGTATAAAAATTAGAGCTTTTGAGTTTTTTTTATATATTTGAATTGGATATATCGAGTATGAAATTAGAAAAAAAAAAATCGGATCCCGTCACTAATCATGCACTACTACAAAAAATTCAATTATACACTGCACATTATACACGAATTCGAGAAATTTTCAAAAGAAAAAACAATGAATCAAAGTCACATAAACCACTCATGGAGTTGGACCTGACATTGATCTTAAAGTTACAAGTCGTCAGGGTTTATGTGCTCCGTGAGTGGTTATTTGCAGATAATTACAGAGAAATTTAGACTGCTACCGACTACTACATAACACGAAAACTTATGCATCACCAAAATTGTTACATTTATAACAGTTTTAAAATTAAGCTTGAATATTTTTATTTGTAATTTTTTTTTTGTTGACAGAGTTTTGTTGCCAATTATGAGAGGAATATATAGTTGTTATTGAAACTCAGCTAGGTATCTTTTATTTCTTCTATACGTAGGAGTTTATTTTTTTTTTTTCATACACCCCACATTCTTCATTAAGCTTTTCTTTCTGGATATTTATGTTTGAGTTTTTGTAAAATAAATAATTCATAAATAGTATTAATATAATAAGATTATTGAAAAAAAATACACAATTAAAAGATGTATGTCAATCATATTGATTATTATGTAAGGTTCAAGAACAATTTTTCACTACTCCACACAAGTAATAAGATACAATCTGACCCAACTAAAATTATTAGGTCTAAACGATCTCATTTTGTAAATAAAAATTTTCACATAGGGCGTTGGCATTAAAGTAAATTTATAATCTCAATTTTTAAGTCCATTTATATAAATCCGCAAGGCATAATGTAATTATTTGCCCGTTAGAGGTGGAGTTTCTCTTTTATCTAAACCGTTAAAATAGCCAATAAAACTTTAAAGATTTAAATAGTATTAGTTTCCTTTATGAAAGAAGGACATTACAGTCTAAATAAAAAAATTCTCTCACCTCAAACGATGCATGAGCCAAAATGTTGCTGTTAAAATCTACACCGAAAAGATCTTTACACATCCATTCCTCCTGAGGCACAACGGACCGCCTGATGTTAACTTACTCGATCAGATTCTTCCCGTGTGTCTGTATATCTTTCTTGGGAAGGCAGTGAATCAGTCAGAATATAAAATATTGCCTAGCTTAATAAACTATGTCATACATATCATACAGTCATTATCTGAGAGACGGATCCCGATTTTGATCAGAAAAAAAAAAATAACGAATCAAATTTTTAGCCAAGTGAATATTAATGAGTCCGGCTAGTATGACATCAGTGTCATATGACACTAACTTCAAAATTGATTGAATATACTTTAAACGACTAATCCAACTGTTCAAACCGATTTATTTTATGAGTGATGCGTTTACATGTACATTTTTTTTATATTTTCGAGTTATTTTAGTATCAAATCAAGCGGTAAAAAATGTTGAAAAATGAATGTATTAAAATTAACTTAAAACTCACACATTTGACCACTTGACTTGATACTAAATAAATTCGAAAAATTATAAATTTTGCATGTAAACGCACAACTAATGAAGTACATCGGTTTGAACGGTTTGGATTCACCGTTTGAAGTCAATTTGATAGATTTTAGAGTTGGTGTTATATAGGCTGAAATAACACTGATGTTATAGTAGCCATATTCGATATTAATAAAAAAATATGATAATTTGTATTCTAACTTCTAATTCTAATTACTAATCATATTTCAAAAAATTTATTTTAATTTTAACTCATAATTTAATTCTAATTAAAAAAATTAAAATTGTAAAGGGGTAAATAAAATTCCAAAAAAAGAGGAAGGGAGGAGGGAGGAGGCGGAGAAGCAAAGTTTGGTCCGAACCTATAGGTCTTCATAAAATTTAAAAAAAAGAAAAAGACAGTTGCTTCTGGTCCTTACTAAGTCTTTCTTTGTTTGACACGAATCTCAAAACAAACCCTTTATATCTACAATTGACGTCAAATTCTTTGGACCCGACTGGAACTAAGTCCAGACCGTCCTTTTTCTTGCAATAGCCTCAGGAAAAAAAAAAAAGGTACGTGAGACAAATCATCAACATCAATAAGACAATACAGATTCTCATAAAATAAAATTAAAAGTACAATACAGATTCTGAGATTCATTTCTTATTCTGGTAAATGAGCGAAGAAATCTCCGGTCCTGTCAGTTCGTCAGAGAAAAAAAAAACAAAAAAACATTCTCCTGTATTTTTAAAATGGAGGGGTGAAATAAAAGGTCCGGTGTCGTAAAGTACCGTAAGCACGCTCCCAACTAACCCTCCCTCCCCAGTGACCCTTCATCAAGTATGGTGATGACACGTGGCATCAATCTACCTTCCTTCGGGCCATACCTGCGTTGCAGACCACGTGGATCCCCATCCACCCGTCCGCTCGACCTACCTCCTTGTTTTCTCTGGCTTATAAATTTACTCGTCCCTTGTGTCAGCTCTCCACACCCTTCCTTCTGCTTCTACTCTTTGCCATTAGTTGGTTGCAAATCAAACACATTTAACTGGTACACCAATCCTTCAAAAGATCAGCCATGGCAAGTGTGGAGGATATCAGACAGGCACAGCGTGCGCAGGGTCCAGCGACCGTGCTGGCAATCGGTACAGCCACTCCAACCAACTGTGTGCACCAGGCTGACTATCCCGACTACTACTTCCGCATCACCAACAGCGAGCATCTCACCGATCTCAAGGAGAAGTTCAAGCGCATGTGTAAGTCTCTTTTGATTTCCTTATGAATCATGCATGATCATGTAACTTGTGAGTTTATATTGCAGTTTCTAGATTATATTATCCTTGGTACCGTTTCTTCAAAAAAGCCAAAACAAAATCAAAAGATTATCCAAATTTTGACTGATTTATGTACGTTAGTTATATATATTTTTCTTTTTCAGATACTTTAGTATACTTCAGAAATATATTGACATTAATAACTTTTGATACGCACAAGTTTTTTTTTTTTTTTTTTCCAAATTTAGTGACATACACACAGTTTATATTTTTAATAAAGAATAGCGGAAAAAGAAAAACATTAATTATATATGATAACGGTTTCATGTGCTAGCTAGCCACGGTGAGGAAAATTCGGTTGGTGCAATTTTCACTAAAAACGAGCATTTGTCTTCTATATAAAAGTTTAGAAAATATGTATATATGCTACTGAAAACCAACTCTTTTGGTACTGAATTAATTGTTTGTGCTACTTGTTTGGCTGAAAGTAAAATTTTGGTACTTGTAGTATTCACTAGTATGGTAGGTAATATATATATATATACCAAGTGGGTATAGATTATATTTCAGGAATCTTTATCTTTATATTACAACAGAGAACCTCTCCGTGCAGTGTTAGTTGTGTGTTTATTATGTCCCCTCAGATATTTTAGTGTTCTCATGGTTTGATCTATGGAAAGTTCATCCAAGAAGTGTGAGTCCCTTGTGCCATGCATGGAACAAGTTTGTCTAAATTTGGGAATATTGGTGTTTCTTTATGATTCCCTAAAATTCATGTTAGATATTTCACATGTCATGTACTTTTTTTTCCCTTTAATAGGTTTTCTAGGGTAGATATACATTAATTAAAGAACCATGCTTTTTTTCTGCACAAGGGTTAGGGGTGTCAACGGGTACGATACGGGTCGGGTGGAGGCATTTTCATACCCGTACCCGTTACCGTTACCGTTATGATAACGAAAAAAAATCTTTACCCTTACCCGTTTTAATTTCGAATAGGGTACGGGTCGGGTAAACGGAATAAAAAGTGCCATTGACATCTCGATTTATGCTTTCTATAAAATTGTTTTCAAAACAAGAAAAAAAAGAAAATAATAATAATGAATACAACTAATTTGTATTATGAAAAGTTAGTAAAATATAAAACTTTATTGTATCATGTATTATCTTCATACAAATATATATCTATATATATAATTTTTTTTTAAAATTATCTTGTAAGATAACAGGTAAGATAACGAAAAAAAATCATTACTCTTACCCGTACCTGATATACTAACGAAAAAAAAAAATCATACCCTTATTTGTCTTTTTGAATACGATACAACTCGGGTAAACGGGTAAAAGGGTGTTATTGACACCCCTAATAAGGGTGCTTGGCTTGCGTTTGTGGTATTTAATTAAACCAATTATTGACATTGCAACACAAAGACTATATATAGAAATATGGTTTGAGGTGAATGGTTAAAAAGATAACTAATAGAAAGTTCAATTTTAAAAGCTCAACAACAGTAGTAGAACTGAAAAAATTTCGATACATAATATAAGAATTTTGCTACATATATGTTGTTGTGAGCTCAAGGAGCTATCTATTTAGAATAATTAATTAAGTTGTACCTGATATTACTCCACAACTGCAGCAAATTAATATATATATATAGATATATTTAATTTCTAGAGCAAATACAGCAACTAGGTAGGCAAGTAAATTGATTTGACCCACAACGACAGAAACACCATGCATGTGTTATATTAAATTTATTGGCTGTCAATTTGAATTTTGAAGTATGTCGTTAGACTTGTGCCTTGGGACGATCTACTGTGCTGGCTGCAATAGGTCAATTGAGATATGAACAATTACAAAATAGAATGATGAGAAATTATAAGAGAGTGGCTAAGGTCAAAGTGGTATGACCAAAGTCTTGGTCCTACCAATTAGTTTTTACAATTTTAAAGTTCAAATAGTCGATTCAAACCGTTAGATGTTCAATCTATATTAAAATCTGCTTCGAGACCAAATTTTATATTTTTTGGAATTTTTTTACTATTTTTTAAGTCACTTTGAAAATGGCAGATCCGGGTGAACAGTAAAAACAGTGCAACCAAATTCTGGACCATGTGATTAGCAATTTTCAAAGTGGCTTAAAAAATAGTAAAAAATTCCAAAAAATGTAAAATTTGGTCTCCAAGCAGATTTTAATATGGAGATCACATCTAACGGTTTAGATCGACCGTTTGGACTTTGAAAATCCAAAAACGACTTGGTAGCACCAAAGGCCTTGGTCATACCACTTTGATCTTAGCCACTCTCAAATTATAATATATATTTGTCCTATTTCTGTCGGAGTGGTCGGAGTTCAACCTACCTGGTTGGATTGCAAATAAATACACTCATTAATTACTTCAGGCGTTTAAATAATTGCCTCATGCCAGTCTATCACAAATTAATAAAAAAACACAAATCAGAAATTGTTTTATTTAGGTAATTTAATAAGATATCCATTCCCTTGATTGTTTGACAGGCGACAAGTCCATGATCAAGAAGAGGTATATGCACTTGACTGAGGAGATCCTCACAGAGAACTCGAACATCTGCGCCTACATGGAACCTTCACTGGATGCCCGTCAGGACATCGTCGTAGTGGAGGTGCCCCGGCTTGGGAAGGAGGCGGCAGTCAAGGCTATCAAGGAGTGGGGCCAGCCGAAGTCGAAGATCACCCACTTGATCTTCTGCACTACCAGTGGTGTTGACATGCCCGGTGCCGACTACCAAGTCACAAAGCTCCTCGGTCTCCGTCCCTCCGTCAACCGTTTCATGATGTACCAACAGGGCTGTTTTGCTGGAGGCACGGTGCTCCGCATGGCTAAGGACCTTGCTGAGAACAACCGCGGGGCCCGGGTTTTGGTGATTTGCTCTGAGATCACCGCCGTTACCTTCCGTGGCCCATCGGAGTCGCACCTGGATTCCATGGTCGGGCAGGCGCTTTTCGGGGATGGTGCTGCTGCCATCATTGTCGGTGCCGATCCCGACCCTGTCATTGAGAAGCCACTGTTTCAATTGGTCTCTGCTTCTCAGACCATCTTACCAGACTCCGAGGGAGCCATTGATGGTCACCTTCGTGAGGTCGGCCTCACCTTCCACCTTCTAAAGGATGTTCCCGGGCTCATCTCCAAGAACATCCAGAAGAGTCTCGTCGAGGCATTCTCTCCTCTTGGTATATATAACATTATTACAAAATTTAATTTAGCTACTGCTCTTCATCAGATCCATATGTACTGGTTTTCATAAATGTGATTTTCTAACATTTACATTCTGATATGAAGGTATCAATGACTGGAACTCGATCTTTTGGATCGCACATCCCGGAGGCCCGGCTATCCTTGACCAAGTTGAGGCTAAGTGTCAACTAGACAAGGCGAAGATGCAAGCTACAAGGAATGTCTTGAGGGAGTATGGTAACATGTCCAGTGCCTGTGTGCTGTTCATCTTGGATGAAATGAGGCGGCGATCGGCCAAGGAAGGAAAGGCAACCACCGGAGAGGGGCTTGAGTGGGGTGTGCTTTTCGGGTTTGGGCCGGGTCTCACAGTTGAGACTGTAGTATTGCACAGTGTACCCATTAAGGCTCAGTAAGAATACAGGCCGGGCTAGATCAATGGGGCTTACTCGATGAGGAGTCTTCTTTTAGTAGTATTGGAAATTAAAATGGGTTTATAGTTGGTTGTGTTTTGGTGTCGGGTTGTGTTATATAGAACAAAAGTTTGGTGTTTGATGTGTTGGATTTTCCTTGATTGGTAATAAGAGCTCTGCGAGTTAAAAAAAAAAAAAAATTCTTATTTATTATCTATGGATTCTTTTTTTCTTTCCATGAAGTCCGTCCTTTTCTGATATGGTAATCTGCTTGTTGCACATTTAATGATCCTTGTGTGATCCGTTTTTATGGTTTTTAGCAACAAAATAAGCAGCCTGAACAGAATAACACAATAACCACACACACTTGTTCCAATTGTAAGAACTGTTCAGAAACATTAGGGCCTGTTCGGCAGTAATCCCGAAATTACTGTTCACGTGGGAAAAAACAAATTCACTCAGACTGAATTTTTTTTTTCCCACGTGAACAGTAAAATCCAGTTCAAAAATTTCCTATTCCTATTCCTATTCCCATTCCCACTGTGCAGCCGAACAGGCCCTTAGTGATCTAATTACAGGCAAAAAAATGTTCCATAAGTCTTGTGTCCATTGCTAGTGAACTTCTACCACTAAAGTGAATTAATGAATTAAAATATGAGTAGGGTTAAAATGCATCATTGGTTTTGTGCTCCAATCATGCTCCATGTCTTTTTCTCATTTTTTAAAGTTCGAACAATCGATCCGAACCGCTCAATATGATCTTTGTATTAAAATGTGCTTGGAGACCAAATTTTATATTTTTTGGAATTTTTTACTAATTTTTTAGATAGGTACAAAATCACTGTTTTCAGAAGATTATGGACCATCCAAAACAGTGATTTTGTACCTATCTAAAAAAATAGTAAACAAATTTCAAAAAATATAAAATTGTCTCCAAGCACATTTTAATATGAAGATCATATTGAGCAGTTCAGATCGATTATTCGAACTTTGAAAACGGAAAAAAAAAACGTGGAGCATGATTGGAGCACAAAATCAATGGTGCATTTTAACCCTACTCTTAAAATATACAGACATATATCATATTCATATATGCTTATATGTAAATTCTGTTCTGCCATCTTTGTCAGCTAATTATTTGTGCTTTCTGCTTAGTGAGTTTTGAACCCATAAATAATTATTATGTTTATTGGTGATTTTCTAAACAGAGCCTTATCTGACAATGTTTGTACTATGGAGGCAATTCGGCTATCTACTTGGTTATGTGTTATCAAATTGGATAAAACTGGAGGTCTGAGAGTTCTTTTGCACTTCTTATGTGCATTTGAGTGGTCTTTGAGGAAAAATAACACTGAATACATTAATTCAAAAGACCAACTTTTCAAGTGGGTGTGTAGGAACAATTTTACCCAATTTTGTTGTAATCTGACAAAATACATGCACCAATATTTTTTGCAGGGTTGGATAATTGTATTTCCAGCACTTTCTGCTATACTTTCATATTTTCAGAATTGTCAGAACTTCAATTAACAATGCTGAACTTAATTAAAAAGCCCAACACCCATGGTTCCTTAATTGAAATTAATGCTGTTCCGGTACGAACTTTTATTTTTGATCTCGTCAAGTATTGTATTCAGGGGCAGACCCACGTAATCAGGAGGGTCAGTCGTTCTTCTTGGATTTTAACTTTTAATGGAGATCTATCGGTTCTGACCGACTTTGCTCTTTCTGAATTTTTTTTTTCTCTTTTGAATTTCTGATTTGTAATTTGAGTTAAATTTAACGTTAAAATTAAAATAAATTTCTTGAATTATGATTGGTAATTAGAATTATAAGTTGAAACATCAGAAATTATAAGTCAAATTATTAGAAAATATAAGTTAAAACATTTTTTTTTATCAAGTATCCAATTAGTTAATGGGTTTAAACCCGATTAGCTATATTTTTGCCCTCCGATGAAAATTCTAAATCTGTTCCTGATTATATATTTGTAACATTACTCTTTTTCTCTGTGATATTTAACTTGGAAACGCATTTCAGCTGTCTGTTTTATCAAAAAAAATTGTCAAATTTTAGTCAATTGGTGTTAAACAAGTGTTCTGTGAGGTTCTATTATAAATTCTGCAAGGAACTTTTTGTATTGGGAAATTTTTTTCTAAATCACACATGTTTCATATACTTTTAGTTGATACTGTAGGTAGTGGCAGATCTAGCATATTGCAGGTTGCCTTACCCTGAATTCTGAATTTTAATTTATAGATATGAGCTTTTGGGTTCTTGCTTTATCCTGAAAACTAATTTGCCGTATCCTGAATTCAGCCCAATTCCAAATGCAGCCTTAGAAAAAAATATTGTGCAAGCGCAACCCATTTTGTGTAGAAATTAAGTAAAGCACAACTTATTTTGTTTAAAATTCGCACAACTTAAATAAAAAAATCATGCAACCTACTATTGCGATTTCCTTTCTCCAGGCTTTGTGGCAAATTCATCTTGGCGAAGCATCGCCTCCTCCTCTACATCCGCAATTTATACTCACGCGCTTCTCTGATCCTCCTTTGCTCAATTGATTTGCTCACTGCAGCTCGGCAGCTCCTCTCCTCCTCCGTCAGTGCAGACTTGATTGCAAATTTGAGAGTTAGCTTCAATTTAAATTTAATCGTGATTTGATTAGGTATTTAAAATGGATTTGATTGCTAATTTTGATTTGATTAGAAAATTTGAGGGTTAATTTCTATCGAATAGATTTGAGCCCGATTCGATAATTTAAACCCAATTCGATAATTTCTTGTCCTACACTAATGAAAATCTACATCCGCCCCTGTTTGTAGGAACCCTTTCAGTTGTGCTACCTTTGAACACAAATCAGAATCTTTGAACTGAATAAAAATCTTTAATAGCATGCTTATATAAATGCCGTTCTTCGACAACTTTGATCTAAATTGATTCAAATAGTGCTGAAGGATATTCTTGCTTAAGAAATGTTTCGAGTAATTCAATGACACGAATCCTTTCTTTTAGTAATAATTAGCACTAATTAAACCCCCATGGAGTAAATTAAACCCATGAACAAAGTTGTTCCATCGTAAATGTTGTTCTGCTAAATATTTGTAATCTTATTTTATGTAAAGAGTGATCACCTAGCTGTTTTCAGCCAGTAGCAATGTGTTGCATATAACCCGAAATTTTTATTTATACCATTTTAAAAAAAATCAATTAACCAAATAACCACGGTTTTCTGACAATTATAAATCTAGCACGGCCGCAGAACACCGGAGCGGACCCATATGAGGGAGGCCGCAGAATGCTGGAGTGGACCCTCATATGGGGCCGCAGAATGCCGTAGAGGTCCCTGGGGCCTCAGAATGCCGTAGAGGTCCCTGGGGCCTCAGAATGCCGTAGAGGTCCCTGGGGCCTCAGAATGCCGTAGAGGACCCTTTATTTTTTTATTTTAAAAATACGAAATTGTAATTTGTTAAGAGTTATTTATTTAATTTCGAATGTGGTTTAAATTGATTTTTGGTCGTATCGTATTCGTTTGGAATATTTTCGGTAGAAAATTGGTGATTTGGATTTATAATTGTTAGAAAACGATGGTTATTTGGTTTATTATTTTTTCAAAAATGGTAGAAATAAAAATTTCGGTAGAAAATTGGTGATGCAAGAATAGGGGTGAAAAAGGTATGGATAATATCCGATACGTATTCGATCCGTATTTGAAAAATTAGATAAATTAGATGTGGATATCTGATATCTGAATATTCGTGTGAATATGGATACTGATATGGTTTTACGTTTCAATTATCCGTATCGTATCCGATAGTAGATATATATTATATATTTTAATATATATTATGAAAAAATATTGTTATTCATCATTAAAATTAGATATATATTATGAACTTTGATATTTTTTTAATATTATTTTAATAAATATCCGATCCGATCCGATCCGTATCCATATCTGTATCCAGTTGATATCCAATCCGTATCCGTATCTGAAAAATTAAAAAGAGATATGGATATAGTTTTACCATTATCCACTCCGAATTCGCTCTGTTTCCACCCCTATGCAAGATACAAGGAAATTTCCTCAACATAAATATATATATTGTAAAATGCAAATAGACCCGTTTTCATATATTTATTTGATTAGAATTAATTAATAAATTGAATAATGACCAGCAAGGCTCAAACCACACGGATTACAAAGAATTTTTTTCTGGAGAAATTAATAGAAAGAAAGAGAGAGAAATGAAAAGAATGCATCAGGTTTTTTGATTGATAGAAAAATCTGTAGGATTTCTACCGATTTTAAAAATAAAAAAGTTAGAATCATTAGGAATTCTACATATCCCAACTAATTTTTCTTTTAATTTTCTCTAGTAATGTAAAAAATATTTTATGAAAATAGATAGAGTATCATAAAATTTAGATATAATAGAAACATTCCATCTAATTTTTTAAAGACTTTTTGTATTTTACTAGAGATCTAATAGAAGAATTTTCTCCATCTATATATCAAATTAAAAAATAATTTCAAAGAAACCACATATCTAAAATAATTTCAGAGCACACAAAATAATTTCAAAGAAACCACATATCTAAAATATCGAAAATATTCCAAACGAATACGATACGACCAAAAATCAATTTAAACCACATTCGAAATTAAATAAATAACTCTTAACAAATTACAATTTCGTATTTTTAAAATAAAAAAATAAAGGGTCCTCTACGGCATTCTGCGGCCTCATATGAGGGTCCGCTCCGGCATTCTGCGGCCTCCCTCATATGGGTCCGCTCCGGTGTTCTGCGGCCGTGCTAGATTTATAATTGTCAGAAAACGATGGTTATTTGGTTTATTATTTTTTCAAAAATGGTAGAAATAAAAATTTCGGGCATATAATGTTTATTTTATTTTTCTTTTGGAGTTGTATAAAGTTTATTTAGAGTACGCAAACTTTTGGAGGAACCATTATTCCGGGAATGAAATTTGCAAAAGGATCATATTGCCTATGCAAACATGGTTTGATCAAATAAACCAAAAATTTCTGTCCTTCGATAACTGAGCTATTAAACTAACATTAATAAAGTTCTAAATGTTGTTAAGACGGCGTGCCCGCTAATAGGAACTGTAACAGCAGCTCCGGAATTGGAACGAGATGAAAAATTTGAATGAATGGGCCCAAGAAACGAGATGAAAGATTTGGTCGCGGCGCTGATTCATCTCGTCAATTTAACAAATTTCGGGAAAATGGTCTCTCCTTGGAATATAATTCCAGGGAATGGGTCTCTCTCACAATCCTATCCTAAGCCTTGACTATTTAGTATACAATCCGATTAGTATGACATAGTATTATAATATTAATTTCGAAATTTATTGGATATTATATAATGTTATTTTGCTTATCTGTATATAGGCGACGTTTGACTGATTTTAATTTTTTTTTATTTTCCTTAATATTATAAATGTATTTCACAGTAAGAATTAATATTGAGTTCAGTGACAAAAACACATGTTTTCTAATATGAGAGGTTATGGTTTCGATAAATTCTTTATTACTAGAATATTATTAATTATAACAACAAATGTTTAAAAAGAATGTTGGATAACTTGATCCAGTGACTCCAACCCTCTCATTAAAATAATAATAATATAAATGTACTTAACAACATTTTACATTTTGTTCTGACTTTATCTTTTGTTTTCCTCGAAATTTGTTTCGGATGAGATCGCCATACCAAGAGCTAAAATGTGAAGTATCAATAAAATAAACTTCTCCCCTTCAATTATTTTTTCAATCACTTAACCCAAAAAAACATAATAAAACCATCTTAGAACCATGTCGGAGTAGTTTGCTTTGTGATTTAATTTGTGCAACAAAAATGACTGAATATTCAATCTTCTAGCTTGGTGGTACGCTTCTTTACATAGTATCCCAATTTGTCAACAATTATTTTTTCAATCACTTAATCCACAAAAACATAATAAAACCATCTTAGAACTGTGTCGGAGTAGTTTGCTTTGTGATTTAATTTGTGCAACAAAAATGACTGAATATATCTTCTACCTTGGGTATGCTTCTTTACGTAGTATCCCAATTTGTTGACAATTGAAGTTTTTTAATTAGTACTAGACGGTAGATGTCTTCTCGTGAGTGACACAAATCTATCTATCTATATATATATATATATATATATTCCTTGATGTCTATCTACAGTACACTCTACAGTGTGGCTGACATGTGTTACTACTTTTCAGCTTCTCCAACTCCTCTCGCCATCTCGTGCCCTCTCGAACCTTCTGTCCTGTCAAAAAATAATCACTCCTCTCTATCTCTCTTGTGCATTCTCTCTCTTTCTCTCAATCTCTCCCTCTTCACTCCGACAGCGGACTCGATTCACCCGCTCTCACATTTTCCTCTCACGGTATTTGCTCTCTACTTATGGCAACAATCTTTATGTAATATTTCGTATAAGATTCTAGAGGTAGAGAATATTGCTTCAGGCTTCAGCACTTGACTGGACTTTAGAAACGGGTGATAATAAAAAAAAAAGTAATTCCTAAAATCTTGCACAATAAAGTTGAATCATAATCATAAACCACAATATCATATGAATATGTGGAAGATTGTAAAGTTTCATGTCAATTAAGGTACAGTTAAGCAATTAAGCAAAGAAAGACATGTCCCAACCTTTATCACATTCACTCAATTAAACTGATACATAATTACTTCCTATAAACACTAAAATGTAACAATTGATGTCTCGCTATTTTGTCCATATTCCGACCCCACTTTGTGTTAAAACCTGTGCCTAAAACTCTTCAGTCGTGTTTATTTCATTGAATATCTATAGGATGTGGTATTGCTGCGCTTTTATTTCTTATTTTGCAGGAAACGGACGAAACAGAGGAAGAATATGGATTCTGAAGGTTTATATACGGTCCGGGTACCTTCTTATGCGGACCGTACAACCCTCTGCCCGACCACAGACACGACCAGGACACAATCCACACGGCCTGTATATGATGCTGAAATTTCAGCACCTGAACTTAAAACAGTCATAACTTTTGACTCGTAACTCCGTTTTGAGTGTATGACCACTTTTTGGAAAGCTTGCGAGAAGATCTACAATATGACCAGAGGACACAGGCACACGGTCCGTGTACCCTTGCATACGGACCGTGCATGACATTTCTGAAAACAGAATCCAAAAATGGAAATTGGTGCCAGCTGGGGAAGGTCGCGAATTGGGCCATTAAAGCGCCTCTCTGTCCAACAGAGAGGTCATTCTGGATCTGAGAGAGAAGAGCTAGGGTTTGGAGCTTACGGCTTGGCTTGGAGAAGAAGAAGAGAGGCGAAAATCGAGAGATTGGCGATGGATCTTCTTACTACTTCGAGTTTTACCATGAGCTTTATCTTTATCATCTCTTTTATTTGTTTTAGAACTATGTTTGAGTAGACTTTTTAGTTTCTAGGGTTAAGATGTAGTTGAATGCTTTGTTTTACTTGCTAGTTATTGGAATTTGTATTGAATTTTGTGCTTGTTTGTTGTGTAGTATTTTATTGGTTAGATGAACTTGTTTGAATTGATTGGTTTATCGTTAGATGCATGGCCACATCTAGATGGTATTTTATGATTTTGATATTCATTCGGCCAAACTAAGTATTTGAGATAGGTTTGTGAGCCGAGAGGTGAAACCAAGTAGTAGCCGAAAGGTGAAGTTTTCCTCGTATCGAGAGATCGAGATTATCTTTAGTAAACCAACAAATAACTTAGGATAATTAAACCAATAAATGAGAGTTGAAGTTTAAGAACCCTAAGAAGGTATAAATTGAGTTTTGTACCAAGTAATTAAGCCAATAAACGAGAGTTGAGGATTATTGACTTAGGTACGGCCAAAATAACCTTGCACAAGAGATCAATACAAAAACCAGTAGCTGCTGTATCAACTCGAGAGCCACACGGTCCGTGTATGAAAGTACACGGCCCGTGCATACTACGCACGGCCTGTGCATGAAAGTGCACGGACCGGGTACTTGAGGCAAAGCTGAGACGAAGTCTAAAACCCTAGGAACCCCTTTTTATTCATACAAAACCAAACCAAAATTTACTTACTGTTTTCATTACTGTCATCGAACTTTAGGATATTAAACAAACAAAACCAACCTTTTGCAGAACTTCTAGAACTGAACAAGTCTAAGTAAAATCTAATATGTTTCAACCGTCCTGTGGATCGATACCTAGATATACTACTCGATAGGGTTGTACACTTGCAATCCGACTCGAGACGTTTACCAAAGGTTAAAAGGTATAGCTTGCTATACTGAAACTTTGTGCATACACTTCCGTGTGAACAACAATCACTGGTTGAAATCCTAAAACATTTACAAACATAATCATAAACCCTAAACTCTAATTTCGTTCGTCTTTTCAGAATCATAAACTCCAAACCTTGTAACAATCACTGATAGAAACAATTACCTTGAAATTCTAAACGATCAAATTGAAACACAATTAGACAACCTAAACTCTTACATCAAGAGGCAGATGGAAGTGACAGCGTTGAAGAGAGGTGAAATCGCAGCAAAGAAGAGGTTCTCTGTTGCGCGAGATGTAGAGAGCAAAGACCGTGAGAGGAAAATGTGAGAGCGGGTGAATCGAGTCCGCTGTCGGAGTGAAGAGGGAGAGATTGAGAGAAAGAGAGAGAATGCACAAGAGAGAGAGAGGAGTGGAGTTTTTGAGGTGACAAAGAGGAGTGATTTTTTTTTTGACAGGACAGAAGGTTCGAGAGGGCACGAGATGGCGAGAGGAGTTGGAGAAGCTGAAAAGTAGTAACACATGTCAGTCACACTGTAGAGTGTACTGTAGATAGACATCAAGGATTATATATATATATATAGAGTATGGCTAATTTGCTGCTGGCAGCATTTCGGTTAAGTGCTGCCAGCAGCAAATCTGCCATTCTGATGTTCAAACAACCGATTCGAACCGTTCAACATGTTCTAAATATTGAAATGTGCTTGGAGACCAAATTTTATATTTTTTGGAATTTTTTTTACTATTTATTAAGCCACTTTGAAAATTCCAGATCCGGGTGAACAGTAAAAACAGTCTGGACCATATGATCTGGAATTTTCAATGTGGCTTAATAAATAGTAAAAAAATTCCAAAAAATGTAAAATTTGGTCTCCAAGCACATTTCAATATTTAGAACATGTTGAACGGTTCGAATCGGTTGTTTGAACATCAGTATGGCAGATATGCCCCCGGCAGCACCTCGCCGAAATGCTGCCAGCAGCAAATTAGCCATACTATATATATATATATATATGAGTAAGGCTACGGTGCTTTGCAAAGTAAACCACCCCGTTTATTTCGGGCTACTTTTTGGATTTTGAAAATCCAAACAACTGATCCGAACCGTTCAACATGTTCTAAACATTGAAATGTGCTTGGAGACCAAATTTTACATTTTTTGGAATTTTTTTACTATTTATTAAGCCACTTTGAAAGTTTCTGATCTGGTGGTCCAGAAAATTTTACTGTTTTTTACTGTTTGCCGTCGGATCAGCAATTTTCAAAGTGGCTTAATAAATAGTAAAAAAATTTCAAAAAATGTAAAATTTGGTCTTCAAGCACATTTCAATGTTTAGAACATGTTGAACGGTTCGGATCGGTTGTTTGGATTTTCAAAATCCAAAAAGTAGTCCGATGTAAACGGGGTGGTTTACTTTGCAAAGCACCGTAGCCTTACTCATATATATATATATATATAGAGATGGGCTATGGTGCATTGCAATGCATAGGCCCCTCCGTGCATTGGACTAAAATCATTGGATTCAAAGTCCAAATGACCGATCCAAACCGTTCATCTTGTTCTCCATATTAATATGTGCTTGGAGACCAAATTTTACATTTTTTGGAATTTTTTTGCTATTTATTAAGCTACTTTGAAAATTGCTGATCCGGGTGAACAGTAAAAACAGTGCAACTAAATTCTGGACCACCGGATCAGACTTTTTCAAAGTGGCTTAATAAATAGTAAAAAAATTCCAAAAAATGTAAAATTTGGTCTCCAAGCACATATTAATATGGAGAACAAGATGAACGGTTTGGATCGGTCATTTGGACTTTGAATCCAACGATTTTAGTCCAATGCACGGAGGGGCCTATGCATTGCAATGTATAATAGCACAATTTTATATATATATATATATATATATATATAGATAGATAGATTTGTGTCACTCACGAGAAGACATCTACCGTCTAGTACTAATTAAAAAACTTCAATTGTCAACAAATTGGGATACTACGTAAAGAAGAGTACCATCAAGGTAGAAAATATATTCAACCATTTTTGTTGCACAAATTAAATCGCAAAAGCAAACTACTCCGACACAGTTCTAAGATGGTTTTATTATGTTTTTGTGGATTAAGTGATTGAAAAAATAATTGTTGACAAATTGGGATACTATGTAAAGAAGCATACCACCAAGATAGAAGATTGAATATTCAGTTATTTTTGTTGCACAAATTAAATCACAAAGCAAACTACTCCGATATGGTTCTAAGATGGTTTTATTATTTTTTTTGGATTAAGTGATTGAAAATATAATTGAAGGGTGAGAAGTTTATTTTATTGATACTTCACATTTTAGCTCTTGGTATGCCGATCTCATCCGAAACAAATTTCGAGGAAAACAAAAGATACTCAGAACAAAATGCAAAATGTTGTTAAGTACATTTATATTATTATTATTTTAGTGAGAGAGTTGGAGTCACCGGATCAAGTTATCCAACATTCTTTTCAAACATTTGTTGTTATAATTAATAATATTCTAGTAATAAAGAATTTTTTGAAACCATGAACTCTCACATTAGAAAACATGTGTTTTTGTCACTAAACTAAATATTGATTCTTACTGTGAAATACATTTATAATATTAAGGAAAAAAAAAATCAGTCAAACGTCGCCTATATACAGATAAGCAAAATAACATTATATAATATTATAATATACATGAAGTAGATAACTCACTCCAATAAATTATTTCATTGTTGCCGGATTCTCACTGTCGCCAATCTGAAAACATTCCTCATGTTAAAATTAATGAAAAGGAGGATTGATCTCAGCCCATTCAACTAAATAGATTATTTTTCCAACATGGTGTTCAGTGCATGAGTTAAATTATCTATTTTCATTCTCATTATCCATTTTCATTCCCAACTCCTCTTATAATTTATTGAAGAAAAAAAATTGACTTTGAGCTAAGTATTTTTCCCAATCATTGTAGC
The DNA here is from genome assembly GCA_011114355.1 of Carex littledalei. Classification (NCBI taxonomy): domain Eukaryota; kingdom Viridiplantae; phylum Streptophyta; class Magnoliopsida; order Poales; family Cyperaceae; genus Carex; species Carex littledalei. The sequence continues at coordinate 5,294,751 of CM022087.1, forward strand.
TCGCTGGAGCTACATTCTACATCAATTTGTTTAATATTTATTTTGGTTTAAACAACTTTGAACTTTCAATTATTTTTTGTTTAATATTTTTTGTTCTTAACAAGAATGATTTTTTAATATTTTTTTATTTATTCTCCATTAGCAACATCACAATAATATTCTAAACAATATTAAATTAATTGATCAAATATAAGACCAAAATTGTGAATTTTATTCATTTTATATACTAACCATAATTTTCAAAATCAAATTAATTAAACAATTAAACAAACAATATTTAAACAAACACAAAGACAAAAATTAATTAAACAAACACAATTTAACAATACAAGAAATTAATTAAACAAACATAATTAAACTAGCAACACTTAATTTTAATAGATTAAGCTAATTTTAAGTTAAGTTCCTATACAATTCACTCATTTAATTTTTTTGAGAATATGATATATACAATTATATTAATTAGGGCTGCACAAAAAATTCGTAGTTCGTAATTCGATTCGAGTTTGATTCGAAAAAGTTCGAAAAAAGTTTGATTCGAAATTGAGTTCGTTCGAAATTAATTCAAACCAAACTTAGTTCGAAATTAATTCAAACCAAACTCAAACTGGACCTAGTTCGTTCGAAATAGGTTCGCAAACCAAATTTAGTTCGAAATTAACTCAAATGTGAACCGTTAATTTCCGCTGATAACTTATGTTCGCTGATGAAAATACAAGACTGCCCTCAATTCTGACTTTTGAAAATTATTTCTTAAAACAAAAAGCCCAGTCCAACTACAAGCCCAAATAGAAAAATTCAACAGCAAAGCTCAAATAGAAATATTAAACAAAACCAGCCATAATCGCTGTAGCCATGCAAGTCCCTAGCTGACTTTCTCTTTGTTGGTTTCGAACTTGGGATACCAAAGTACCAAACCCTAGAGTTTCTCTCTCTTGGCTGCGAATTGTGATACCAAACCCTAGAGGTTGCGATACCTTAGAAATAAGGTCGGACCAAGTGAAAGACCACCCGCTGTTGGCTGCGACTTTCCCTCTGTTGTACTTTGATACTTTGGATATTTGAAAACTTTGTTGGCTATTTGGAAAATTTTGGATATTCGTAAATCGTAACAAAGTTCGAAGAAGTTCGAAATTGAGTTCGTAAAAAATTCGATTCGAAATTGAGTTCGATTCGAAATTGAGTTCGTTCGAAATTAATTCAAACCAAACCTAGTTCGAAATTAATTCAAACCAAACTCAAACTGGGGGTAAGTTCGATTCGGTTCGGTTCGTTTGCAGCCCTAATATTAATCATATCAGTGATTAGTATCAATACACTTATTAATATAGTTTAATTTTAGTAATACACTATAATATAGAAGAAAAAAAAAAATCAACATCCTAACAAATTTTTCATGCATTTGCCGAATACTTATATTCTAAAATTTCCCATGAGTTAAATGACTTTGGTTTTGATAAATTAAATTTCTCATTTTCATTTTCAAAAATTCTCATTCCTATAAAAATTTCCGCTGCCGAACAAGGCCTTATAAACATTAAATGAAAGTTGGTGACTAGATCTCCATCTTTCTTATAAGAAAAATACATCACAAATACTTTATGCAATAGTGCTTTATTGACATCATTATTTGTCTTACAATGGTGCTTTATATTATTGGCATCATTATTTGGGTGTGTTTCTATTTTGGCAAGAATGCTTTATTGACAATTATTTTGGGTGCGTTTCTATTTTGTATTTTCCGTACCGTTTGACATGAATGCAGATAGAAAGTTATTTTGTATGGTTTATCATTACAAGATGAAGGAATTAATTTATTTTCTTTACCCGATAACATATATAGGACAAATGTTGAACAAATATTATATAGGACAATGTCATTGTAAGTGATAATTTCGAGATTTTCTAGCACCAATTTACAAACAGGTGTTGAGCAAACCGTCCATCTTTTGGCCGGTACAAACCAATCCGTACATGCTACTTCTCGAAATTCATCGTAAATAATGTCACGAATTTAATTTATTAATTTTTAAATGCTACTAATTAAAAAAATGGGGATATTGCTGGCTTATCCTTTCCCGATTAAAGGAGGCTATACAAGAGAGATGCAAAGCTCCATTCTTTCGAACATAGCAAGTTAAACGAAGAACAACATGACTGTTACGTCTCTGTTAGGAGCCAAATCATAAATCATAATTATAGATCCTACGGTTCAGACACCCTTTAGAACTAATCTGCTCCAAAAGAATTTGGAACTCGCTCAGATCTGGAATAATAAAAGTGTAAATCATGGTGAGGGCTAGTTTATTTATCTTCAACTAATATTTCCTGTTACCAAAAATTTAAAATCTGAAGTATACAATATACTTGAAAAAAAAACAGGTTCGAAATCTAAATGGCGACGTTGCAGATATTAAATAGTTGAAGAATTAACCTCCAACATTTACTCAAAAAATACTTGGAAAAAAATCACATACTATATGTTAAATGGGTAAGGTTAAAATACTCCATTGGTTTTGCGCCCATCATCTGAACCGTTCAACATGATCTTCATACTAAAATGTGCTTGGATAACAAATTTTAGAAATTTTTTACTAATTGTTTAGAGAGGTACAAAATCACTATTTTTGAATGATCCATAATCTTCTAAAACAGTGATTTGTACCTATCTTAAAAAATAGCAAAACATTTTCAAAAAATATAAAATTCTGTATCCAAGCACATTTTAATATGAAGATCATATCGAGCGGTTCGAATCGACTGTTTAAACTTTGAAAATAGAGATAACGATATTGGAGCATAATGAGACACAAAACCAATGGGGCAATTTAACCCTACTCCTGTTAAAAATCCTTCTTTTATGAAAACTCGTACACATAATTGATTTAAATATAAGGTTTAAATACTACATTACAAATTGTTGAGAATAAAACCTAATCCTACATAAATAAACCAACATAGACAATGTGGATAATTAAGTTGTTGAATACAGGCATACAGCATGTAGGACCCCATTGGTCATGAGTTGATTATCCTACAACCATTGAGGTGGCTATACCTTGTTATATCTCCAAATTATCTGTTCCTAGCAATTTTCTTATAATCTCAAACAGATTTGTTCAACAAATGTTGGGCAATCAACTCAAATTAGAAATTGAAATCTGCAGGCAGCCCAAGCCGACACAATATATCACTCAAAGAAGAAAGGAGGATAAAATATATTGGCCAAGAAGACAATTTAAAAAAAGGGGATAAAAATACAAAACAAAAAGAAAAGGGGCGGGGGGGGGGGGTCATTTTACGAACTCTGCTAATATTGTATAGTCTACATGTTTACAAGTTTAAAACACAAATTCCAAAATTATCCTAATCCTGTCTTACAAAACTCACTACACTTCCACCTACAGCTATTAGTCTGACATGAAAATTTAGCAACCTTATTGAATATTTTAGGAAAACAAACCGAGTTCTGTTCTGGACTCTTGCCCCTACAAACGGTACAATGAAAAAAATAAATTAAAAACAATAGTAAATGCCTGTCATAATGAAGTCAACCTATGTCAATTTAAGGCTTACATTCTCTATCATACTGATTTAATAATGTCCTATTTGTAGGGTAGAAAGTTCAAAATGAAGTACCAACAAATATTGTTTTTTTTCAATAGTAGCAACAAAAGAGAAAGACAAGACCAAACAGAGCTGATATAGACAAACAAAAATCCAAGCAAGCTTAAAAAGGTAACATACCTAATTTCAGATATATTGCATTCCTGCAATACGTATCCTTCTCGAGATGAGGTATTGAGCAAGTGAATAGATGATCCCTAACAGCCCCAAAACTCTAATTGTCAATACATCAGTTATCACTATAGATGGCAAGTTGAGAGGCATCGTTAGAAGCAACATGGCATCAGTCTGTTTTACATAGTCCCACATAAACCGGTTGAGCAATATATGGTTCGGCAAGGTCAGGATCAACAGGGCCAAATTTTTAACTACAAAAAGCCAACCGGGTCCACCAATGTCCAACCCGCCCCAAGAGTCATGATCGCCAGTCCAGAACACCTCTTCCCAGATCCGGTATAAAGCCACTAGCACCAAATAGCTTGACACCACTATAGTCACAGGGAAGTACCGTTGCCGATCCCCAAAACCAGAAATAATATCTGAATCTTGGTTTAGAAGTAGCAAAATAGGGGCAATAAAGAATATTGCACGGTTTGAACTGCCGGTTAGGGTTATATTAAGAGTTAGACATATGAGGAAGCATAAAATAGTGGAGATGTTTCCAATTAAAGGCATCCATGCGGCCTCAGCCGAGAGTCTCTTGATCGTTAGAGAAGGGGTGGCTGTTTTCCTTCTCTGCTGGAATAACCGGGTTTTGGGCAGTGAGTGCGGTTGTGCCCGACTCGTTTGAGTATTTGAACCAGCCTTTTCATGCAACAGTGCAGCCAGATCGAACTTAATCACCAGGGCAATAAGCATGAATATGGCTGCATATAGTCCCAATAATGACAATCTTGCACCTTGAATGGCCAACATGGTACTAAACCGGTCGGCTTCTTGTTCCCCCTCAGCATTAGCCACAAAACCCCTTGCACGTAACTGTCCTTCAAACAAGTATGTGACCGGGAAGAGAGCAACCAACATGGCAAAAACCCACGGCAAAACCCTAGTACTACTAGCTGAGGGAAGGTGTGTGAAAACTACAAACACTGAGGCACATGTAACTGTAGTTATGAGAAGTGGGTACAGCATGAGAGCCCCAAAAAAGTATTGCACTGCAATGTAAATGCCTAGGGTTACACCAACTGTTATTGAGTATAAGGCACGTAACTCAGCAATGTACTTGATTGGAATGATAGATGTAATCGAAGCCAGGGTGAGAATGACAGTTGAGATGAGGAGCCATGATGGCCAGGTGGGCCCTGCTAAGGTGTAGCCATAGATGGAGATGTCATCGTTTGATTGGTGGGCCATTTGGATCAATTTGGATCTGAAGACCCAAGAGAGAGAGAGGGGGGGTTGCATAGTAACTAATAGGAGACCTGTTGCGATGACTAGCAGAAGGAGTCTCTTAGCCAGCTGCACCAATTTTTAGATTAAGAAGAGAAATCCATATTAAAAAAAAAACAATTTAAAAAAATTGTTGGACTGCAGGATTTCCTCCTGGGAAAACCACAGAAAAACATATTTATCATCTGTAAACCCTTCCCTCTTAACTTTATTTAAAAGCCATCCAAATAATTCATCTTTGCTCCTCTTTTATATAGAGAGATCAGTGAATGAAAGGGTAGTTTGGACACATGTTGAATTAAATGAAGGGAAATCCATAGTGAAATTACTAATGTTTCAGAACCATAGAGGAAAATTTATCTTCATGCTTCAGATTCTCATCCACATAGGGGTATATTTAATTCTTTCAGGTTTCTGAGTATAAATGAAATTGCAACCATAGTTTAATCCATGATAATAAAAAAAAAGTTTACCTGAGAGTGCGAGAAATGAAGAGCAACAATAGGTAAGCAGGCTATTCCACTGAGAAGAATATAGGAGCCTAAAAGGAGGCTATCAGAAGGAGGCCTTCCCTGAAGCCATTGTAAGGCTTCAAAAATAGTTTCAAGGCAGAACCAAGCTGAGAGTGCCACCACACCTGCATGTGCATACCCCTGCCACATCTTCATTTTTGAAACCCCTTTTGATCTATCCCTGACAGCACAGCAAAAAAAGAACAATATTATTTTCAACTCATATCGTTTTCTGTTGTTATCTGTTTAGGTTTGCTTGGTTCTTTATTCGAGCTATAATACACAGAAATTGGATTTCAAAATAGGATTTTAATGTGAAACACAAAACTCCAAGAATAAAACTCAATTCAGGGAGAGACTGCTCTGTTAAACTCCAAAGAGAAAGGCGCCTTTTCATTAACACCAAAAATAAAAGTTAAGTTAAGCCCACTATTGCATATTTATTTCAAATCGCAAATAATCTATAAAAAGGGAAAAGGGGAAAGGATTTTATGCAAATTGTTACCATACTTTAGCTGTATACAAATTTCAAAGGATGGAAAAAGATGCATACTTGTAAAGCAGTAGAGGAGGAGTTACAGCCAATAGCAATACAGCTGAGACCCAAACAACAGATTTTGATGCAATAAACAACATGGAGATCTTGGAGCAATACAAACAGGTCAAGATCCAGCCTGCTTTGGACCCAATCCGCATATCCACGGACATCCTTCTGACAATTGCCAGACCCAAAAATGTCGTGACCATAACAGCATAACTTGGGTATACCACTTCCTCATCATATCCAAAATAATACATTGCTGCATGGTTAAACAGCTTATCCTCTATGTAACATAACAATAGCGCATGCCCAATAAGGCCTAGTTCCATTATAAACCGAAATTTGAGTGGGAGGAGAGTAAGCCCCGGTACAGCCATGGCTAGCATTATACCCAATACTAGGTACTTTGTCAAGGTTTTCAGAGGCATGGCAGCGAGCCATATGTTAAGATCCCAATAGTTGTGCACCACAAACCATAAAACCATCAAGGTCGCGAGTGCCACAAATGTGAAGTAAGAAGAAAGGCTTTTCCTAGTGAAGAATCGTGCAAAGCAGAAACCAGCTATCATGGGAAGGGGAATGAACTGTATCAGAGGGTAACTTAGAATCAGCATATGACTTGGGACCAGTAAATGGTACTTGATGTGATCCGCAATAGCGGGGCCCGTTGAATTAATCAAACAGCACCTGATGAAATTCCCATTTGTTGGGGTGTTTATTGATTTAAGTTTATTTATGTTAATCAAACTTTCCTGGTGTATTATATGATTATGAAAGTTTGTAGGGGTGTTTTCATATAAAACAATGTTCTTCCTAGAATAACCCAATGACCATAAATAGATTAAGGAGAATATTTTCATTTAAATGAAGGCAAAGAGTAAATCAGTATCGAACATACCAGTATAGGAAAACCAACAACTATAGCTCCAGCAGCACTAACAAGCATGGTCAATGCAGTAAACGCCAGAGAACTAGCAGCATCACTCACCATGCCAACCATGTGGGCCCCCAGCCCGACAGCTCCACCGAGCATCACCACAGTCACAAGTATATAATTCAAAGGGGGTGGGGCATGCAAGTACTTAGCAAAAGAATGAAAGATAACTCTAACTTCGAGACACAGAACCACCACAATAACTGCAACTGCACCATTTACAACCCGTATGCGATGAATCTGGTGATTATCAGTGCTGACCCACCAGAGAGCACCGCGTGTGGATGCATAAAGTTGAAACAGAAAGGGGATGAAGAAGAGTAACAGGAGTTCACAAACCGAGGACCAAGAAGAGAAAATAGTAGCATGGTGCGATCCAATATGGAAAAGTACTGGAGCAAATAGTATGTATAGAGAGTGGAAGCAGCTTTCGAGTTGACCAAGAATTGATGGCTCGGCATTTCCCTTTTTAAACGAAGATGTTCTAGGGATTGAAAAGACCCAGTAGAAAAGACATGAAAATATCATGTAATAATATGAAGCATTTGGCATACCAACAGCTGAGACAACAGCCCAAGTGAATAGAGATGGTATCGCAATCGGTACACAAGCAAACAGGAGTCTCTCAAGAGAAATTGAAATAGCAGGGTGCTCGATCTGGATCCACCGAAAATTTACTGAAGCCCAAACCCCTATGAGAAATGTGGTCTCGGCACAGAGTAACAGAGACAGAGCTGTCAGAGGGAGCGAAGAGAGGGAGAGAGAGGAAGCAGATGAGAAAAAGAAAGCCACTTGAGAGAGAACAAGAGAGACCCATATGGAGAGAAAGGATGGTATAGAGAACCGAACAGAATCGAAGAAGTAGGCAGCCGCAAGACCAAGTGTGAGAATTGTGAAAACCGCGGTACCCCCCAAGTCGAGAAGGAATAGCGCGGCCGGTACGAGAGCGAAAGCGAAGCGGGAGTTGTGAATGAAGGTGGAGGGGGTGAGCGCGTGGCGGGAGGTAGCAGAGCTGGAGGGTGAAGGCGAGTGAGAGGAGCGGAGTGGAATCGAAGCGGGTCGGGGAGAGGCCGTCGATCTCCGGCGATCGCTGGAGAATGAGGAGGAGGGTGAAGGGGAAGTGGGGAAGATCGGGGTGCTGACTGATGTGGAGATGAAGGCGCGCTGGCGCGAGAAGGGGTCATCTGGCATCATTGTTTCAGATTTGATTTCTAGGGTTGGGGTTGGAATTTGAGGGTTTGATTTGGTCGGAGTAGAAGTGGAGAGCTCAGGAGATCGACAGATCTGGTGAGGTGGTGTGCGGTTGAATGAAGTGTGAAGCCTCAAGCGAGACGAGCTCCGTTGCGAAACGAGCCCGTCGCTGTTTTTTCCTTTTTGTTCGTTTGTCGCATGGATGGGGTAAATATATGACGGAGCAGGTTTTGCTTCATGCAGCGGTCAGATGATAGACTCGAAAGAACGCTGCATATGTATCGGGCATTGCATGAAGTAAAACGTCCTCTGTCAATACATTTATCCGCATGGACCTCAAAAAAAAAAACAGTCAACTCCAGGCTCCAGCTTACTTTAACGGGTACTGACTACCTGAGTAGGATTTGCATCTGATAAGAAAATGGTGCAAGGCAAGCGGCAAACCTCTGTCAAGTTCCTCCCAAAAAAAAAGTTCAGAAAATGGTACCCGGACCGGTAATTGGGCCATGTTTAACCGATTCACATCTGGTGGACACAAGGCCCAATAAATTCAATAATTGAATACTGGATCTCTAGATCAGTTGGATAAGGTCCGTTGGATGCTAAGTTAATAAGCTTTTGATATCGTTATTAGTTACTTAAAAGTGCATTGGCAAGACAATCATTTCTTATAAATAATAGTTGAGTTCTAACTATGTATTTTGTAAGTTTGAAAATTCAAGACAATTGTTAACAAACTGTCAAAACGTGCTTTAAATTACATGGACAATCGAGGATTGTGTTAAAATGAAATAAGCAAGTGCGTATTTTATAATAGTCAATTGTGCACGAATCTTAGAATAACACTTAACTATTATTACATAGTGCATGCAAGCTTGGCTTCATTATTAATAGAATAATTATATGAATCCCCCTTCGAGTCCTCTCAAAATTCCCACAGCAACCATCTTCTAATGAAGTACTATGGTCCCCACTAATTGTATATCTCATTTTTCAGTCTTCGCACTCGTTTCCGCGTCAACCTTCATAGGCATAAATGATATTAGTACTTGCAAAATAAGATATATATTTGCATGCGTAACTTGATATGATCTTCTTTTCTAGTTCTCCAATCATCCCCGCGTCAACCTTCCTCTAATGAAGTAGTGGAGGCATCGTATTCTCGCATCAACCTTCCTCTAACAAAAACAGTTGACCTCATAGGTATAAATACTTCAGTGCATAAGAATAAATACTTACAATACTTGATATTAATACTTTCAAACGTCTAACTTTGGCGATCTCTCATCTCTAATAAAAAATAGTTTACCTCATAGGTATAAATACTTGAAAAATAAGATATTAATTTTTGAAAAATAATATATTAATACTTTGATGTGTAACCTGATATGATCAAATATCTGAAGATTAAACTTTGTACAATGTGTGTGTATAAATACTTCCTTTCATAGGTATAAATACTTACAATACTTGATATTAATACTTTCAGACGTCATCCAGCATCATATGTAAAAAAATATCAAGTTTTGCGGTTCCCCAGATAGTTATGGCAATATTAATATTTTTGAAAACGTGTGTGGTCTCCCCATGTAGTTTGAGTGGTCCCTCGATCCAGATATTTATGGTGCGGGGATGTTTGAGGAATTTGGTTGGGAGTACCATTATTTACATAACAATCGTTTACCTCATAGGTATAAATACTCTGTGCATAGAGTTAAATAGTTGAGAATGACAATATTAATATTCGTAGAAAAAAAATTCAGTGCTGGTGTTTTGTGGTCCCTGAGTAGTTATGATAGTTATGGTGCGGAGATTTTTTTATAATGCTTACTTTTCTATTTCTGATTAGATAGAAGTTGTTAAATATATTTTGACTAATAAGTCTAAATGTGTTTTGACAGTTATTTTAAATTTCCAACTCATGAACCTCCCAAAATGTACACCCGGCTATTATAAAATGTACGTTACGTTATCATAGAATGCACACTTGATGTTTCAAACTTCAAAACTCATTGTTCAAACCAATCATTAAATGCACACTTGATTATTAATTTAATATTTTGGAAGTTCGTCAAAAAAATAATTGAAGATTATATAAGAGGTGAGGATTTTGAGATAACTATACTATTCCTGAATTTAATTTTTCCGAAAGAAATATACATCAGCCCTTGAAAACGTATTTATTCTGATATTTGGAAAGTCAACTGTTTTCTGGACTTGATTAAAACAAAAAGAGAAATTAAAATAAGCAGATGTTGGACCTTGATATGAGGTACATCATACCTTATTATTAGGCCCAATTAAAACCCATTAAAGTTCCAAATAATTAGACCGCATTAATCTAATTAAATTCATATTTTTTTAGGAATAATTAAATTTTGACTGAATAAGAGGTAGCACAGTTGACTAAGAAAAAAGATTTTAAAATTGTTAACTACTTAAAAATCGAGATTTCGATTTTCTTTCGTGATTTCGCAACTTCTTTTAAAAAAAAAATTAAATTTTGACATCAAGTTATAGTCCCATACTACTTTCTCTGGAGGTTCTCTCCAATCTCACGGGGAGCACTTTAGATACCTAATTGGTCACTGACAAATGGTACCCATGTTATAATGTAAATGATCACGTCTAGGTTCACTGTGTTTCGCCGTTTCTAGAATGGTCAAGATTTTGCCACGTCGACATCACAAAAGGCACCCATGTCCTTCTGCCACGTCGACCTCTTTTGCTATGCTCTCCGACGTGTCATTTCGAAGGCCCTTCTTAAATCTTATACTCTCGTTCGATTATACTCTGCCACGTCGATTTCGCAGCGCGATTTACTTTCCTTCAAATCGCGTCGACTGAAATCGACTCTCGCCTTTCTCCGTTCCGATCACGATTTCGTCCTCAAATCCATTTCCATTTCTAATTCCTTCCCTCGCGCCGATCTGATAAAAAATGGCGATGCTTAGGAGGGCGCTAGTTCGATGCCAGCAAAACCTAACCCTAGCTGGTGCTGTCCATTCTGTACGTTCTCCCCTTAGGTAATATGCTTATCTTTCTTCTTAGCTTCTCATTTCCTATCCATCACCTCTTTATTAAATTTGACATTCGGTTGTAAGGTAATTCACTTGGTTGGAGGAATTTACGTTAAGCGCACCCAAATTTGATGTTTAGTTTTTTTTTTTCCTTCTGTACAATGGCTATAATTTGGAGCCAAATTGCACAAAGGTATGTACTTTGATTGCAGCCAAAACTGCAATTCATCGTTATTGAACCATACCACCATGTATTTAGCAAATCTACCCAGGACTCAAAGGTGCTGATCGCATCTCATATTGTATAGTGAAATATAAGTTTGTGTAAAACTAATATTGAAATTTTTTTTAATTTGAAAAATAAGGCCGCAATATGGATTGCTCTCTAGTTTATCCACTGATTGTGGCTCTTATGAGGTTGACCTTTCTAATGAGGAGAGCAAACGCCGCCTATTTAACAGGTATAATGTTTAGTTGTGATTTTTTTGTTGTATACTTCTTTTATATGATAGGTGCCCAGTGAGGTATGCAGGGGTGGAGCCAGACTTCCGAGCTATGGGGGTCAAAACACACAATGAGAGTCAATCATATAAAAATTTTATGCTTAGAATGGGGGTCAATTTACAGTATCAATGACATTTTTTCTAAATTATACATAAAATCATACATAAATTCAAAAACTTTCAAAAAAAATTGGGGGTCAATTGACCCCCATTCATACAACTTACATCCGCCTCTGGAGGTATGTATGAAATATCATTGTTTATTAAAAAAATATAGGTGTTATTAGGCTGTCATCTATTTACCTTGCTTTGTGGCAACACCAGGACAGCCATCAAAATAAACCCATTCAATGTCCCAAGATATCCAAAATCTAATCTCAGAAAACCTGAAAAACCAACTAGTCCATCTGTAGAGACTAATATACTGTGAATAAGAAAGACCCACTGTCAGCTGTACTTACAAATCAAATGCATCTTCAAAATAAAGATCAACTAATCCATAACTCAAAAAAATCATAACAACCAAGCATATGCTGCAAGATATATCCACAAAACGAAGTCAGAGACTTAGAATATGCTCAGATCTCTAGACATCATCAAGCAAATCCTCTTTCTACAAGATGCATATTAAATTTGTTTTCTTTCTCTGAGATTAGTGTAACCTTTTTTATGTATATGCAAATTCAATGCGATTCTTTTACTCAAATTTTAAAATGTAGGTTGGTGTATCGAAGCAAACAGAGAGGCTTTCTTGAGCTGGATTTGGTATTGGGCAATTGGGTTGAAGAAAATATCAGATCCATGGATGAGTTACGAATTAAAGCCTTAATTGATGTCCTTGACCTGGTACTGTAATCTTAAATCACTACCAAATTTTAACTTAGTTAAAAGAGTACACAATTTCAGGTATACCCCTCCAAAATGTCAGAACTGTCAAACCCTTCAAAAGTAAGATGTATCATCTAGAATGCTAAGAAGAAAAAGAGCATATACCCCTATAAAATGTAAAATACATCTTGCATAACCTTCTGTAACTCTTTACTTCAAGACATACCCAGAATACCCTTTTGTCCTCACTGTTTTTCTCAATGCAAAATGATAATAAAAAGGAGGTGATTTGGTACTTTCTTAAGAATTATGAGAAAATATTATCTATGATATTTTGCTCGTCTTAAAGTGGCACATCAGATGAGTCCTGTTTTCTGGGGTATACATTATACTTTGGAGTATTACTGATAGAATGATCTTGGATTTTGTTTTCTTACTTTATAAGGTTGTTATATTATTTGACAGATTGGAACTTTTTTATGTTATTTACAGGAAAATCCAGATTTGTGGAAGTGGCTCACTGGCCAAGAGCAACCACCAGATGCTGTAAACAATAATCCCGTAATATTAACTCTGCCAAGCAACTTTCTGTTTTTTTTTTTTTTCATTATTTGCAAACTAAGACCATCAATTAAATAGTTTTTGCAAAAACAAGATGCATTCACATATTTGCAATTAGCACCTCATTTTTTTTCTAATCAAACCTTACTGTTGGAAACAGAGTTGAGTTGATAAAAGATATAATTACTTGACTATCTTGACAATCAACTCCACAATAATTGATATTAAAGAAAAGATGTGCAGTCATAGAGATAGGTTGCATATTACACCAAGTTCAATTTGAATCCATATATACTATTCATCAAGGTTTTAGTAATAAAAATTGATTTTTCAAATACATGGGCACGAAACCTTCAACTATACACCTAATGCATAATATGTATATTTTATAGATAGCAACTACAGTTTTGCAATTTTAATAGATCTATGTCAAATTCTCAAATAAAGATGATTCAGTTCCCAGAATCCATTATTTTCATTCAATCAAGTTGCTTTCTAGGTCTTAGAACCCTACATCTCCTTTTAGTTAGTTTGGTATTACATTATGCTTAATTTGGTTTACAGAAATAGCTCTACTAGTATGTACATGTTGTATATGCTGGGTGTTTATGTGGTTAAAATTTGCAATAAAACCTTCATCAATGTAAATGAATTCATTTTTCCTCTGTGGCATCCCTGCTGCAATTATTTTATTTTTTTTTTCTTTTTTTTATGAAAATAGGTATTTAATGCAGTGAAGTCAAGGGTCACTGAAAACCTGAGTAAGCATTCAGACCCAGCGACCAGATCAATACCGGGTCAACCATGGGTGAGAGGATGGGATGATAAGAGAGGCCTTGATGGCCCCAAATTTGGAAACCAGTGATTGTCCTTGTCCTTGTTTAAGAGTAATTTGTGTTTCAGTTTATAATGTGGTATAGAACGGCACTGAATAAAATAAAGTACATTTGTGTTTGATGTACCCGGTGCTACGGTTAGGGTTTTACTGTTCTTAATATTCAAGCAAAAACATATTGGATGGAAACTCACTTGTGAGTTGTGAATATCGAATATTATGGCCTGATTGTATATGAGTGTTTGATTTATATTCGACACTGAAAATTACTATTTGATGAAACTAAATACAATGCATCCTTTAAGCTATCCTTTTCATTCCAAAAGATGAGATTTGTTAAAAAGAAATCACGGCTACCTAGTGTGTTCATCCCTCAAATATTCATGTGTTTTGTTCAACTTTACAAATAAAATAATAAAAAGAATCAATTTATCAATTCTAAGAATGTGCAGTCTAGCTTGGAAAAGTGTTCTTTCTTGATGGAAAAGGTGCGAATTGTAGGATGTTTAAATAGTTGTTCGACTCCAAGAACTAACTATTAAGAGAGCATTTCAGCTTACATAAGTACTGTACATTCTATTTGAAAGAAGTAATTTTTTTTTTTTAAGAAATTATCTTGTTTCCTGATTTTCTATCCCCGAATCTCCCAACTCCTTTACTGTCCGTAACTTCTTCTCCCTCTCGCTCTTCCTTCTCATTCTGCCTCTCTCCTTCTCTCTAGCCCCTCCGCCACCTCCACCTCCATCTTATCCACGCCCTCTGCCTCCTCTTTCATCCGCATTCGCCGTGTGTTCTCCTCTTACAATGAGTATCTAAAATCTCCAGCTTAATCAAACCCTCGACTCCTGCCTCCACTACCTCTAGACAACCTGCGATTGGGATTGCAAGTTCCGCGTCTTGTCCCGCATCCAGTCTTGTAAGAGTAATTTGATTTGAAGAAATAAGAGATGTATATCGTGAATAATATATGTACAAGATGTAATAAGACATGTCTACAAAGAAAACCACTACCATTTGTTTAAGTTCCAAAAATGTGGTATTTTTTTTCATTACTGTGCTCCTTCCGCACCCCAGATAATCTTCCCCCACATACAGTGCAATCAACATTTTTTCTTTTGAGAACTACATTAGCCAATAAATATTTATCAGTTATATATTAATATAAAAAAATGAATTAAAAAATTAAAAAATAATTTAAATAATATAAATAAAATAAAAATTACCTGAAATGAATAGGATCTGTTTGAGAAAGAGAGAAGAGAGAGTGAAAATTTGAAATGAATGGAGTGAAAAATGGGAGGAGTATCCTCCAAAATATAGGCAATAGCAAACCGCTTCAGCATGGGGCGGTTTTGGTACAGGCAGCAAACCGCCCCACTGTGAGGCAGTTTGGTATAGAGAGTGGATTGCTCAAACATGAGGCGGTCATGGTGTTTTTGAAAAAAAAAATTATATCGAGAGCAGATTTGTTATTTTTTTTTTGAGAGTATTAATAAAAATTTCGGTTGGGGGACTGATGTCACGTCTTTTTTTTAACTACGTGTTTTTGAAATTTGTATGATTATCCTGTAAGAGTTCAAAACGACTATCCACATTAATTTAAAATAGAACTAACAAATGTTTATTTCGAATTCAAAGTTATACAATTTTTTTTTTTTTTTAAAGAAGTGCGCGTCAAATTATACTCTTCATAATCGTACCGTATCATTCGATAAATCAACTGACTAAATTTTTCAAGACTAGTTTATTGTTTAATTTGTTTTGAATGTCGTCATTTCATTTTTCGTTAAAAATGTAATATCATTATTTTAATTTACACTGTTCTTCAAACAAATATGTGCCCTGCGAGATCCCTAATTAACAGCAGATTGTAAGAACCAAGCGACTTGCACCATCAGAGCCCAATTTTCATAGTAATATTCTTTCACTAACGACATTCAGGGGGGCATATAAAAAGGAGTATCAACTTTAACAATAATATATATGCAAACTTAAACAGTAGAAAGCCCCGCAGACCCTGCAAAAGCGTGTCATTGCAAAGAGTTCCTCACTGGTACAATCATCAGCACTCTAGAGATGATATATTGAATAAATAAAGAATTCTGAAAGAATAATTACAGAAAACATGATGAAAGAATCACCAAACTGCACAACTGAAAGCAAATGGACGTAGCTGAAGTTTTAATTACAGGATTGAACTGAAGAGGGAAATTAAAAAAGTGAAGAAAACACAAGAATTAGTTGTTGCTATGGAAAGGAAAGAAAAAAGAAAAAGGGTAAAAAAAGGAAATTCACCTTACTAAAACTAGGCAACAGGTCCTTGTTGGGCTCTCATTACGACTTCCTCCGTAGTGATGCCTATAATGTCATTCGCTCTCTTCAATGAAACACATGATATCCTTCCTATACTATCCTGTCATATCACAAGGAATATATAAATTATCTCAATTTCATTGCTTATCAACAATTTTTCTTCTCACTTCTTTCAAGATAACCCAACACTTAATTTACCATCCCTCCCCCTAAAAAAACAAAGAAAGGAAAACCCCAAAAAAGGACAAAAAAGAAGAAGGAAGCTGTCTATTTAATTTTGCCCTTGAAATGGTCAATGTTGTTCAGTTCCCTACTGCATTAGCAAGTCAAATGATGCTGCGTAGAGGTCAGTTTACAAAATAAACAAAACATTAAATAAGCAAGAAAGACAATGTCCAAAGTTTTCAAAGGATTACTAACCCTAGAAACAATGCCAAGCCTCTCGAGTTTCTGAACAGCATCAACTACCTCAAAATTACACTGCTGTCCAAATTCTTCCTTTATTAGATCTTCACACCTTAGATCCAGATCCTACTCATAACAAACTTCTTGTCATAAACAATTAGCTAAACTAAAAAAAAAACAATTAGAAAAAACTTTTGACAGGGTGATATAGGTGTGCATGAAAAGATTTTGGGCTTTGGGTGTTCTTTCCAAGAAAAAAGTAAATAAATGGACAAACTAAACATTACAAACAAATAATAGTCAGGAAATAACTTACTTGAATAGTTGCTTTTCCCTGCTCCATCAAAATATAATAAGCTATTATCACTTCCTTAATCTACAATCAAGATTACAAGATGTTCTTATTTATTCATTTAAGCAATCCATATAATTACATACAAACTCTGAACAAGAATACTGAGAGAAGACGAAATATTCTGTTCTCACTTTTTAGCATCTATTTTGAGCTTCATAGAATAAAATATAAGCTCTAGACCATTACACTAGGTATATAATTGACCTTTCTAGTGCCTTATCTGAGCCTCAGCTTGGTTTTTTATAATAATGGGATTGAACTAATCTGATTTGAAAGTTCCAACTGATAAATATTATTGCATATTAAAATGTACGATCACAAATGAGTGAGGCTATGGTACTTTGCAATGCGTGGATCGGTCATTGCTATAAATCCATATCTTCATTTTCAAAGTCCAAATAGTCGATCTGAACCGCTCAACATGATCTTCATATGAAAATATACTTGGAGACCAAATTTTACATTTTTTAGAATTTTTTTCCTATTTCTTAAATAGGTAGAAAATCACTACTTTCAGATTGTTCAAAATCTTTAGATCAAGTGATTTTCTACCTATCTAAAAAATAGTAAAAAAATTCAAAAAATGTAAAATTTGGACTCCGAGTACATTTTTATATGGATATCATGTTAAACGGTTCGGATCAATTGTTTGCACTTTGTAAAAGGAGATATTGATCCATAGCACGGACCGTTCCACGCTTTGCAAAGTACTGTAGCCTCACTCATCACAAATTAGTATACTCTTTGTTTGGTACTTACTTCCTGTTGGATGACATCATCACACAAGTGAAGAAGAGTTCCCTTGCCACTATCCAGTTGTTTGTCATACATTGACTTTGTTATCAGGTTTCGATAAGCCACCAGGTTTGCCTGGAACCTACACCAAATTTAAAAGTAACCAAAAATAACAATAGCAAATATAAACTTCGTCAATGAATTACAATTTTTGCCTGGAGGTGTACTTACGAGAAGTAGATCTTTGCACAATAACCGATCAGACCAGAGAGAACAGCGATCGCAACCTTGATGTCAGCCTTGGGCCTCTCAAGAGAACCACCAAGAGTTACCTAATGTAGTTGACAAAGTAAAATTTTCTAATCAAGATTGAAAAATATATATTACATATTTTTTTGTGAAGTTAAAACTTACAAGACCAAGCACGACAGAAATGAGAAACTTGACCCAATCCATTGGAGTTAAACTTGGATTCTTCTTTTCTGGCTGTTAAAATGTAATCAAATTTTAGAAAAGAAATGATTTTGAATTGTTGTTTATGCTGTATGTTTTACGATTTATGGTTTGATTTTAAGATTTTGAAAAGTAAAAGCTCATCGTTGAAGCCCTAATAAAGAAAAAGTAAAAGCCAATTGCAGAACTGTAATCTGTAGTAATACCAATTCCATCCTGGGATCAGTATTTTTAGTTATCTTTGGTTCAAATCAAAGTAAAATAAAAGCACAAATACAGTAGACCATTAAAGGAAAGCGTACCAAAACAATCTCCATGTCGGCCATAGGTATGTTCTTGAAATGCTTAACAAAGATACCTCTATCGGGTTTACTCTCTGAGGTAGCTTCCCTGCATAAAACATAATCACAATGACATAATTAGTGACCTAATATTGTTCTCATTCAAGAACTTAAAACATGAAAACAAATAATACTTCATGACCAACACAAACCTATATACCACAATGATGCGATCAAATGTAGGTTCTTGTATCGTAAGCTTTCCCGATAGATTCTTCATGCTGTCAAAATATAACAACAGCAGCAATCACGACAATGGTAACAACTGAAGTGTCAAGTCTACGAATAAATCAATAATAGAAAATCTCCTAATGGCTAATCCGCAGTTTCAGGATTCAATTCAAGCACCTGAGATCCATTTTTTCAAGTCGAATTCTCTCAACAAACATATCTGGCTCTTCGACCTCAGTACTCAATTCATCTGTTTTTTTTGGATCTTCCTTCTTGTGCAAGTGTTTTCTTTTAGAAAATAGCTTATCCAACCTAGTAATAGACAACTGAGTCAAAAACTTGCAGAGACGTACAATTTAGTTTTCAAGGAAAAACCAAAGCCCCAACTGGAAGTTTGGTCTTAATACCTTTTTCTTTAATTGAACCATGTGGTTAACTATGAGATAATTAGAAAAGACTAACCTTTGCAAAATAAAAGTAGATGTTTGTGTGCAATTTCTTAATAAAGAAGGAATTTATTAAAATTTTCTCAATAATGTATTAATGTATCAATTTGATGGTATAGGTGATCAGACTGGAGAGCAATAACCAACATTATCAGATAGCATCTTCACCAATTCAGAACTGGCAAAATTAATGATTTAAATTGATGACAAATATTTACAAGAAATAGATCCATTTAACAAGGAAAACATAGAGAAAAGTTGAGCTCCACCTAGTTGTTTTCAGTAGCCAACCCCAAAAGCGGGATACTATGAGGTCAAGCTTCTCCATTATGAAATAATCTGTGGTACGATCTATCCCAATTCCCCTCCGAAATATAACATACTGAAATTTTACAATAGTAAGAGATATTAAAGCTTTACCATGCCAGCCATAATCTTTTTAATTGGATTTTTTTTTCACTTTTTATGAATGGTTATACCTTGTCAGAAAATTCAGGGAGGTTTTCCTGAGGATGTTCCTTAAAGAACCTTGTTAGAAGCCTCTTGTCAAGCTAGGAACAATGAACAGAGACGATCACAACAATAAGATTACCTCGATAAAAATTGTCAATTCGCTCAAGTGTTCAAAATTTCAAAATATAGGGCTTCTTATACCTTAGCTTCGTCAACTTTGATGGGTAGGTTGAGAAGATACTGGCCGGATTGTGCCAAATCATACTCCTCATCTGAAAGTATCTTGAAATTACTCTTTTCCATTATCTGCTTTCATTTCAGACCAAAAAAAAGTAAATTTATTGGTTAACTATATACATTAGTGTCAGTTGAGTTTCAACACCCATACAGGTAAACTGACTCCGTGCTGATAAAAATATAAATATGCAGATTCAATTTGAAAGGATTCAGTTTGCACATTATAAAGCAATTATATTCTAAAAAATTTCTTTTGCTTATGATAGGTTACTATTATTAAATTCAGATACTGATTTTTCATGGGCCTATTAGATAATTATTGTCAAGACCTTTAATACTGATAGAAAAAGCTCATCCACCTTTGAATACTTCCAAATGTACCTAAACAGGTGGACAGCTTGGCTAAAAAAACATTAAATGCACCAATCTCACAAGATTTTTCGTCAAATTCATTTTCTTCACAAATTTTAACCGCATAGGGAAAACTGGCAGTAAAATAATTATAAACTAATTAGAAACCGAAACTTGTGATTGTTCCTTATTTATCTTGACAAGTAAAATTAAAGACTTTAGATGGTACAGTGGTATTGAAGTTGAAAAGAAAATGACCTGAAAAAGATACGACATGAAATTAAGTTCAAGAGTATCAATCTCGTCTGGGGTGAGATTCTGCTGCTCCAATTTCTTATCTCCATGTACTGGGTCAAACAGAGAGTACAGTTGCTACAACACACAGGCAAACTATTAACTTAATATATATGACCTTGGGAAACAACAATATCTCAAGCACGTTAAATATCATATTTATATTTCCATTTCAATTTTTTATACAAAAAACCAAGATAATCTCATTATGAAAATAATACCAGTAGCAGAGTTCACACAATTTCACAGGCCTATCAATTCTTAAGAATTATTCAATATAATTATGATTTTGTAAGGAGATATACCAATTTTTGCAATTTATATTCTAAAAGATGAGCCTGGGACTTTGAATTGCTTAAGAAAGAGAAGACTTACCATTAAATCTTCGAATTGCAGAAGATACCAAGCTCTAATGGTGTACTCTACTCTTTTGCATAGCTTAAGGAACTCGCTTCTGTCAGTATCTTGTTCTACAATACCGAAATTTTGCAAAGCTCATAAGATCAAATAATGCACGATTGACAGAAAACTATAGGTCAAAGATGTACTTTGCACTGGTACCCTACTAAAAGATCTAATTAGTTTGCGCCGCTCAGCGATAGCAAAAGTGTCTCTCCATGAATAAACAAAATTTTAAAAGAAGCTGAGAGTAAAAGGTACCGATGAGATAAGCTAGCTTCATAGTGATTTTGGGCTTAAGGATAGGTATCACCGATTCCCTCTCCAGTCGAATCACCTCCTTTCCCCTTCCAGTCGCGTCATCCTTCTTCTCCGCCATTATCACAGAGCCTAGAGAGCAAGATCGCTGGACCTGAGCGAGCAGCTTATGGACTATTTATGCGACAAAAGAGTCGGGATTAGGAAGAAAATGAAAGGGAAAACTCTAGACGAGGCAACGAAGCGATCCTTTATCCCCTCGAGCGGGAGAACTTACGATAATTGTGGGCCCCAGTGGTCCTGAGTTCAGATCAGTGCAGTACCCTACCGTGTATAATGAGATCTATATCGCCCGCTTTAATCTGGTACTAATCTTAAAGCGGATCTCTGTAATCTAAATAGACACGAAAATAATTTTGTCTCAGCTACGCGGTAGAGTACCACGAATGCGTATCCTCTGCATTAACTCAAAAGATTTATCTCGACCGTCTGATCCGGATCGGAGCCATTCCGGCCCCACCTATGACTCACGGGGCCCTTTAATATTAGTGCGTATTTCAATGGATGGTCCAGATCTATTAACGCACCGTGCGTTAATGCAGAAGATACGAATTCAGAGTGCCACGGGGATACCGGATACGCACCCCAGTGTCCTGCCGACTGCCGTATTTAGATAACGGCAGATTACAGCGGAACATTTGTCCTCCTTTGAACCACCAGGTGTCCAGGTCTAAACATTTCAGATGAAATTATGTTTAGACCAGGTTTACAATTTATTGCTAAGAACTCTTATGAGAATTAATCCAGGACTGTTCTATTCTTAAATTCAGTATTTAAATTCATGATTCAGAATAGTATGTCAAATTTATAATTAAGTACAAAAAAGTTTGTATAATAAGGCTGAGTTTGAAATAAATGGCAGAGTAATATATATTTCGAAAAATACAATAATTTATAGGTTATTGTCACATTTTGTCTCTATTTCTTTTTTAGTCATTCAAGATCGTTGGACTAAACATGCTCAATGATAAAGATACTTGTTTAATAAAATTGAAAATAAAAAAAGATTACATAAAATTTTAGCTTAGTTTTGCATTTTATTATATATTACATGAAAGAATTTAAAAGTTGTTTTTCTAATAAAAGAAAAAAATATAGATGCATGCCTGCATTCATGCAATTGAAGAGATGCATTAGTCAAGAATAACATGATTTGTATACAAAATACATTTAATTTTCAAATAATTCAAAATTTCAAATATTAAGTGGTTGTTTGGTAATTTATACTCCTTAATGGTAGACTGTAGACCCGTTATGTATTGTTATGGGAGCGCTCTATATTTATTATAGTTTTATTTGTTATAATTTTGTTTAATGTTATAAATTGGTTTTTTTACTAGATAAATAACAAAATTAAATAATATAAATGGCAAGTCTGCAACATAAAATCTAACAACCCAAACATGAAATATAACAATTCCAACATAAAATCCTACAAATCCATCAAACTAAAAAAATATAAAAAACCTAACGACGACAGCGGCGACAGCGGCGACAACTGGAGAGATCTAACCTAGCAGGTGGATGGCAATCCCTAGGTGGCAACTGACACATCAAGTGAACCTCCTCCTCCTCCTCGTCATCCTGGAGATCGTCCACATCCATCTCCGACGCCGCACCGGCTGCCCATGGATCCTCCTCCTGCAAAGATAACTGTGTATGACAGACCCATGAGAGATCCTCCTCACCTCCTGTGTACGCATCTCCCAGGTAGAATGATACGTGGCCGGAGGAGTGATGAGTCCAAATTGAACTACTAACTTTTAAAGATTTATAAACCCTAATTTCTACTTATGTTCAGATCACAAGCGTATGATCCTATCGTGTAGTATAATTAGGGTGTCTATCCACAGGGATAGTGCATTAGATTTTAAACACTTTTCACTAGTCTAGGTTCTCGGGGGGGTTTTAAAACAGGGTTCAATACCCTAAAGGTTTGATGCGGTGACGCTAATTGTGCTAAAGTTAGAGTCAAACAGTAAATAGAGAGCCTCTATGGTTCGGGATCTCTCTTTCTTAATTATGCAAAGTATAAATTTCGACGTCTCTCTACGTGGCATGCGGTATTGTCGCTATCGCATGTGGCCTAGATTGTCCCATAGCTACCCCGCATGCAGTACTGTCACTACCCGCAGGGCTTGCTGGGTTCTTGCTTATGCGGTTTGAAAGGTTTTCTGATCTTTCGATTGGCTTTTGGGCTACCAAGACTAAAGTAATTTAGGTACGTAATTATATTATGTCTCTATACTAACCCATAGTTGAAATATCCCAAAGACCCTACCTAATCTAGGTGTTTCATAATATAATCTAAATGTACAATTTACGCTATCATGCCAAGGGAGCCCACTGGGTTCTAACCCTAGTCTTTGAACCGCTGCCAAGCCTCGTTAGTCGAAGTGTCTATAGTACTTACATGCATTATCTCACTCACACTGGGATGCAATGACTATACTATTGGTATGTGGAGGGTCATTGGCATACAGTAGACATAACTATGTATGCAATGACTTAATAAAAAGAAATTTAAATAATAAAGCAAACTCAAATCAACATAAACTTGGTAACATGGTCCCTTTGAGACTTCTACATTGCGCTCCTGCAAGGAGTGGAAGCGATTGCGATGCTCTTCGGAAAGGAACATCATTCCGCTTGGTCTGCTATTGTATGGAGGTGTTGGTGGTCGAGATTGATCATCGACTTGGTTGATTTCGACCATGGATCACCTTCTTTGTCTACCATGGGGCTTAGGTGTGCGGCCTCGGAGGTGGCGTGCGGCCTGGACTTAGTAGAAATTCTTGGCTGAAAAATCAAAAGCTACTAAGGAAGAAGAAAGGATTGAAAAGATTAGAAAACTTTGTGAGAAGGGAAGAAAGGCTGGGGTGCCCTTCTTATAGAGGGGTAGTAAATAAGGAAAGTGGTGGCCAAGATGGGAGTAGTGGGGTAGCCCATGATCTCCTCTTGACTTTTAAACAACCAAAAATAAATTTTTCTGCAATCCAAAAATAGCCTTCCTGCGGCCTCTAGCGTGTCGCACGCAGCATTACGTGCGGCGTCGGATGCGACATGAAAACTTAGCCAAAATGTTCCAAGTTTTTACCCTAATATAATTCTACCTATGCCACATGCGGCTTCCTCGTATCACTTCTTTCGCGTAGAAGGATGGAGAGATGCTAAGCGACGCATGGGACAGCTTCAAGAACCTCGAGAGGGAGTGTCATCACCATGGACTGGAGAAGTGGCTCACGCTTCAATCCTTTTACGACGGACTAAGCCTATACAAGACAAGTAATAGACTCAACCGCCGGAGGATCCTCAAACCGTGAAGAGTACCGCAGCTGGCAAATTCAAAGTTAGTAGCAATACCACTATCGACGCGCTAGGTGGGAGGCAACCCACAGTTCTTTTTACTTTTTATGCACTTTTATTTTCAGTTTAGAGTCATGGGTAACTATGTGGATCCCATATATTAAGCACCGTGTCGCATATGCATCTATGGAGATACGTTTGATTTTTTATATGTAATTTAAATAACATTATTTAATATGACATATAATAAGTTGCTTAAATTGAAATCATTGTTAAATGCAGGACGAGACGATGTTGACGGTGAGACATCGCACCCCTGAGATACCGTACGTCCCTCATCCATTGAGAAGAGGACTAAATGTGTCAGCATCATAAGCGGGATACTCTGCACCAGAGTCCTCCGTATCGGGAGCCTCTCCAGCAGGAGCATGTGAACTCTCTCCGGTCTCGAGAGTATCTCGTGATCGTCCTTGTTTAGGTATGGCCATACTACATTTGAATATAGTTACTAAATTTCTAACATATTTTTACAATTTACATTAATTAATAAGAATTATTATTGCAAACTACCATAATAAAAATTAATAATATAATTTTGGACACTTTACAAAAAATTAATAAACAATTTCTAACAATTTATACACAATTTTGGATAATTTCTATAGTTACTAAACAATTTCTAAGAATTTCTAAACAATTTTGAATAATTTCTATAGATGCTAAATAATTCCTAACAATTTCTAAATAATTTTGGACAACTTTTAAAACCCTAAAACCCTAAAATAAAAATAATTCACAAGTGATCTTTTCTCAATTCAATAACATATTTTTTACAATTTACATTAATTAATAAGAATTAGTATTGCAAACTACCATAATAAAAATTAATAATATAATTTTGGACAATTTATAAAAAATTAATAAACAATTTATAAACAATTTTGGATAATTTCTATAGATGCTAAACAATTTCTAAGAATTTCTAAACAATTTGAATAATTTCTATAGATGCTAAACAATTCCTAACAATTTCTAAATAATTTTGGACAATTTTTAAAACCCTAAACCCTAAACCCTAAAATAAAAATAATTGACAAGTGATATTTTCTCAATTCAAATAACATATTTTTTTACAATTTACATTAATTAATAAGAATTATTATTGCAAACTACCATAATAAAAATTAATAATATAATTTTGAACACTTTACAAAAAATTAATAAACAATTTGTAAACAATTTCTAACAATTTATAAACAATTTTGGATAATTTCTTTAGATACTATACAATTTCTACAATTTCTAAACAATTTTGAATAATTTCTATAGATACTAAACAATTCCTAATAATTTCTAAATAATTTTGGACAATTTTTAAAACCCTAAACTCTAAAATCCTAAATTCAAAACCCTAAAATATAAATAATTGACAAGTGATCTTTTCTCAATTCAAATAACATATTTTTACAATTTACATTAATTAATAATCAGAGTCAAAATAATGATGAATTACGTAGGGTTTTGGCTTAGGTTTTGCATATTTTCTCACACTTATGTTTAATTTATTAGAGAAAAAGGCTACTGTCACCCTTCTTTATGTTTTATTGCAGAAAACAGGTTTTGGGACTATGTACACCAAATGGAGCAAGAATCGGGTCAATCAGGTCAGCAACACTCATCGACTAAGTCTTTGTTACAGCCCGTATTGCCTAATACGGACCAAGCCTAATACGGACCAGGAGATAGAGTGAGAAGCACTAAAACCCTCAGCGACAAGGTCTCAATACGGACCGTATCACTTGATATGGACCGTAACCGAAGGCGCCTCTTGGGAAATAACTGCCGACAGCTGTATCCAGATCAGTTCCTTAGCCCCTACTCAACCTCCAGACGTCCCTCCACTCCTATATAAGGCCCCTGGGCAGAAGAATAACTCATCTTTGTAATTAGGGTTAGATTTGATTAAAGAGAGAAGAGAGGAGTGATTGTAACCATGCCGTTCCGCAGCTAAGTTCATTTTCTTAGGACTAGACAGTAAACCTTGTTACTCTCACTACAACAAAAAATATTATCTGCGACCGTTATCAGCGACCGGTATCTTCGCCGGTCGCTGAAACATATTTTCTAAATTAAAATATAAATTTACGGAAATTATTGACGACGAATTGTTTCAGCGACTGGTTCAGCGACCGGCGAAAACACCGGTCGCTGAAAGTTTAGGGGAAACAAAAAAAAAAAAGCGCCAGATCCGTCTCTTCTCCGCGCCACCCCCCTCTTCTCCTCCGACCCCTCCCTTTAATTTCCACCCATTCCTCTTTCTCTCCGCTCCCTTTCTCTCTGTCTCTCTTCTCTCCGCTCATCCTCTCTGTCTCTCTTCTCTCCGCTCATCTCTCTTTTCTCTCCGCCCTTTCTCTCTGTCTCTCTTTGCTTCGCTCATGTGCTGAGAACGAAATCTCTCTCCCTCTCTCATTTCTGTTTTCCTGTGACTTGCGATTTTGGCAAAACCCTAAAATTTGGGGCTTGCTTGGTGCTTTCGTTGCCTTCGGTGCTTGCTTGGTGCTTTCGGGTTTTGGCAAAACCCTAAGATTCCGTTGCCTTCGGTGCTTGCTTGGTGCTTTCGGGTGCCTACTGGAGCCCTCTTTCTGTGGTGCTTTCGGGTGCCAACTGGTACGCGTTTTTCTGTTTCTGTTGCCCGCTGGATTTACTGGTACGCGTTTTTTTGGGGGGGCTGTTCTGTTGATTGCTGACCTTACTGGTACTGTGATTGTTGTTGATTGCTGACCTTACTGGTACTGTATCAATCAGAGAAACAATACGGATGTCATATTCGATATATAATTTTGTTATTCTTTAGAATTTGGGAAGACAATAAGTTGTTATTTGATTTAGTTGGGCAGGTTCAATTTAAAGAATTATGCTTACCTAATCTTTTAATGTACTGTCTCATGTCTTCAATTTAACCGCAAACATTTGTACGACACAAATGTTACAAAAGTTGAATGTAATTCAAATATCGGCTTCATGATCTAATATACAAGACCAAGTCTAAAGAAATTCCACAATTCAAGCACTGTGAGTCTAATTTTATTCACCGATTTCCATCACTTTGATAATTTCATATATCTTTAGTTATTAGTTAATTCTAATAAGAATATGTTCATATGCCAGTCCCCGAAAGATTTGATAGAGAGATGGGGAATGCTATGGGTATCCCTTTTTCCTTATTTTACATTGCTTTTGCACAATAGGTCGATTGCGTTTAATTTGCTTGCAAAAATGCTTTGTTGTTGTTGTTGTGATGCTTTACCAGTACTGGGAGGGAACAAGAGAATTGTTTAAG
Organism: Carex littledalei; assembly: GCA_011114355.1. NCBI lineage: Eukaryota > Viridiplantae > Streptophyta > Magnoliopsida > Poales > Cyperaceae > Carex > Carex littledalei. Next base: position 5,322,609 of record CM022087.1, read on the forward strand.
GAATGCTAGAATTATTGCACAACCTGTTTAGTAATCATTTATTTATTCTTAAATTGAGAATAAGTTATTAAATAAAGAAAGAACCAGGGCTGGAATGGGCAGAGGGAACCAGCAAGCTTGAGGCAGCAACTGCACAACTTGCAAGAAACCAATCGGTATGATCTTCGACCTACTAAAAAATTCACAAAAAATCAGGTTAATTTTAAGTAATTTGCTTTCTAACAGCCTTACATTAAGCAATTCAAGCATAGTAATCAAAATATTGTGTAGGCAGTTAACTGGCGAGGACCTTGCCGGTATAGATGCCAAGGATTTACAGAATCTAGAAAATCAACTTGAGGCAAGCTTAAAAGTCATAAGAGTTAAAAAGGTACAGATTGTGTGAGTATAAACTCTGTTCATTGATTTATCTAATTATATAGTTGCCACTGAAGAAAATGAAAACTATTTAGACTTCCTTGTTACAGGACCAAGCATTTTCGGGTGAACTCCAACAGCTAAGGAAGAAGGTAACAACTGTGCTATTTTACATTTTAAATACAAGGATACAACAAATAAGGGATGCATAAAGTGCAGGTTCATATAATATCTGTGCAATTACTCACCAGCTACATTTTTAAAGAACAATTCACATAAGATGTAGCCAATATGTATTCCAAAAATATCTCAACCTAATAACTAACATGCAAGTTACAGAGCCAGGCGAAAATTATTTTCGAGAAGTCAATTGCATATGAATCCTTGTATCCGACGGCTCAGATTAGCCAAATTTGTGATATGTATGTACGGCCCAGATTCAACTACTCCTTACAGTTTTTCATAATGTAAAATTTAAAATTGTTATTGTAAATGGTTGTAATTGTTATTGTAAATGGTTGTAATTGGTTGTAAAATTTAAAATTGCTATTTATTTATTGTATATATCGACAATTATGTTTAAATTTGTTTGTATGTTTATGTTGTATGTTGGTACGTGTCGTACTAATTATTAAATGGTGCAAATTTAAATAATAAAAAAATTTCAAAAACCTGACAGAAGACTTTCTGCGACCGGTTTTAACTATCAGCGACCGTTTTTTTGGTCGCAGATACCTTTTTCTTGACGTCAGAAAAAAACGACAGCGACCAAAAAAATTTGGTCGCAAAAGATTATCAGCGACCGGGTGACGTATTATCAGCGACCGGTGACGTCATCAGAAGAGTATCAGCGACAAGGCTTACAGCGACCGGTCTTTCAGCGACCAAATTTGGCTTTCAGCGACCGGAATGAGTATCAGCGACCGGCGCCTATATTATCAGCGACCGGAAATCCGGTCGCTGATGCCCCTTTCTGCTGTAGTGTCTTGATGTTTTGATATATATATTTCTGTTGATTATGATTTCTTGTTGTTTAATCGAAATGCTTTTGTGATTTACTATCTCTTCATCTAACTTCAATGATCTAGTTTAGTCCGTTAGGGTAGTGACAGTGCTTTAATGGTAAGAGAAACTATTTGTATGAATTAGCCTCGTTGAGATCTATTAGGTTTATGTGAAGAAAACCTTAGCGGGCAAACCATAAACCAGAACAACAAAACGCGAACTAAGTTCCATCACTTGCGTAGGAAACTAGCAGTGATCTATGTAGTAACTTGTGTATTTAAGAGATCAGTCATTTGCGTAAGGAAACTCGCAGTGTCCTATGTAGAATCTCGATGAAAAATCTGTCATTCTTGCGTAACATAACTCACAGTGACCTATGTGGTGTCTTTCATAAAACAACAACAGGAAATCAGACGCAACAGGAATATATTATCAAAGCGGATTGAGTAGCAATGGTGTGCCGAAATTCTAGGAATTCTCATCTCTATCTTTATTTTAATTACTTTTAATTGCTTCCTAATTTACATTGATCACAACAACAACTCTCAATTTTTAGATTTTGTCTAGCCTTTCGAAAGATTGTGATTCTATCACTCAAGACTCTGAACTAATATTCCCTATGGATCGACCTCGAATATACTACTCGATAGGATTGTGCGCTTGCAGTCCGAATCGATAGCATTTTTGAGTTTATAAATATTAAAAGAAACATCATCTCTTTTGAGTAATCAATTAATAAGAATTATTATTGCAAACTAAATTAAAAAAATTCAGTAAAATACTATACATCAATCACGTCGAGAAAATCAACAACCCGCACACGATGTTTAACAATTCAATTTCTACGACTTGGTACGACGTAACCAAAGCAAGAACCCTAAACCATAAACCGTAAACCGTAAACCCTAACCCTAAATCGCCCCAATCGCACAACAATCAAGCAACAAAACAACAAAGCAACATTTCAACATTCCAATGCCATCACAAGGCACAAAACATAATAAAAAAAGAGTTGTGTCGGCTTACCCGGAAATAACCGATTGGTGCTTCGTATAGGGAGGAGTTCGGCTCCAATGCCTCGTGTCGCCTCTCCTTGCTTCGTCTCGTCTCGCCTTGCTTCGTGTAGTGAGAAAGGGTTTCGGCAAAAGGGGAAGGGAAAGGGGAGGGGAAGGGGAGCAAAAAGGGAAGGAGAGGGGGACGGGGGACGGTTTTGGCAGCGAGAAAGGGAGGGGGACGAGTCACGGGAGAGGGGGACAGGGGAGTGGCCGGTTTGGCAGCGCAGCAGGGGAGGGGGCAGGAGTTGGATCTGTTGGGAGAAAGGGAGGGGCGGCCAGCTTTTAAAAAAAAATAAAAATAAATAAACACCAAACCGCCCCACAATGGGGCTGTCTGGTATGAATAGGTGACCGTCCCACAGTGGGGCGGTTTGGTAGAGAGAGTGGACCGCCCAAACGTGGGGCGGTCATGGCATTTTTGAAAAAAAAAATTCATATGAAGGGATTTGCTATTTTTTTTTTTAAAGTATTAATAAAAATCTCGGCTGTAGCAATAAAACCAGTAAATCACCGTTATCCTATTTAATGGAACCGACAGCAAGAACAAACGGCAACCGTCAGCTGCAGTCGAATCTATTCAGTTCCCCTCCAGTCATATTGAAATATAGACCTCCATTCCCTCTTTTCCAGGTTGGAGCCATCTAGTCATTATCATTTTCATTCTCCCCCCATGAAAATTGGTGTAGTTGCATAACTATTTTTACATCTTATTCTATCTGACTCTGAAATTCCGGATCAAGACGTCCAGGGGCAAACCTACTGTCAAGTTAATGGTAGCCACTCTATAATTTAATTTTTTTTAATTATACATAATGAAATTTAATTAATTTTTTTAAAGTTTTTATATAATTCAGTCTCCGGTGTGTTTTTAACTTAGTGGTCAGATTTGGAGGCTTAAGTTTAAAATGTGGATGGTGAATTAAATGAGGAGAATTAATCCAGCAGCAAGAACCTAGAGTCAGAGAATCATACATAATTTAAAGAGAGATACAACATGAAGAGAAAAATAGGAAAATGATATAAAAGGAAAGGCACTACAATTGACAAAAGAAATGTAAGATAGCACCAGACAAAGTTTGTTTGGTTGCTTACTCCAGTGAATGACAATAAACTTCGTCCAATTGAGCACGAATTTACTATCAGTTATTCAATTAAATATGACACAATAGCAAAAAAATCATGAAGGGAATTGAATAAGGAGCTAAGCTTGGCCAAACTGGTAAAATTTAGTCCTGTAATATCAAATTAGCTAGATATAATACTTAAAATTAATTTGAGAAAATCAATAGTAAATGCTTCAAGCTAATTAACCAGAAATAAAAATAAAAATAAAAAATCAGAAATTAGGCAATACATTTTGACAAAATCAAGACCCAAGTAAAATCCGAAGATTATATTGAGTTTGGCTAGTGTGCTATCAATAGTATAAAATGTCTCCTACTATCGTCTCGAAAACTTACTGGATAGACTTTAAATGACGAATCTGTTGAAACAGATATACTTTATGAGTGATGCATTTACATACAAAGTTTATGAATCTTCGAATTTATTTAGTAAAAGTCAAGCGATCACAAATGAAGATTTATAAGTAATTTTAATGCATTGACTTTTCATCATTTGTTGACTGCTTAACTTTACACTAAATGAATTTGAAAATTTATAAATTTTATATGTAAATGCATAACTTGTAAAGTAAATCGGTTCCAAGTTCCAACGTATGGTTTTGTCATTTGAAGCCTATCCGATATGTCAAAACGATATCACGATATGTCACTATACTATCGATAGCACGTCATCCAAACTCGAGTACATTTATTTGAATGTGAGAGCATACTATCTCTTGGCAGGATCCAGGAGGTGATTGACCGACTGCATAACAGAGAGCACGTCAACACAATGTAGACCAGTGTTTCTAAATTTAGAGACTTTTGAAGAAGACAACTCTACTCTGTACATCTTTCGGTTTTGATATGGTAAAGGTAAACAAGCTCTGAGCAAAAAATGTAGTTACTTTTATGCTGCCTGTACAGCCTAGTCAACATGAATTAACAGAGATCATGTTTAATTTGAGCTATTGTAGGTTAGTTTCATGGGATTTACCCAATCCCATGTTTTGCATAACATTAGTTGCCATAAAATTATTTATATTTTCAAAAAATGTTTGGTAATATTCTATAACTTTGATGTTGCTGAATTATATTACTGGAACTGATCAGAATACAAAGTCATCATGTAAGGAACCAAAAACAAATAGTACATAGGAAAATATTACATAGAATTATTGGTCCTTACATCTAATCCTACAAATACTGTATGTTTGGTCTTCAACATTGACAAACCAAAAAATTTAGTGTACCATTGAATCCATATAAGAAAGTGCACAGAAACTGTAGTCTGATAACTCTCTTTCTGTCCTAGTAACTAATCCAAGAGAATTCAGGAAGATAGCCTCTTATTGAACTAATAGGCATTGTTGAGGTAGAAATATAACCCGGCCAATCCCGCTAATCCCAGCACAACAGCAACTGGTAATGCCCGCCTAGATCATGAAAAGATTGAAATAAGCATAGTAAAGATTATTGCAACTATACTAACGCATACCGCAATTATGGACGAGACTTGATTTTAGGCCCATCACAAAATTAGTATAATATTAAAAAACCCTGTTAAATTGTGTGTGTGTAACCCCTGAAAAATAGAAAAACATCAAGACACAGAAAACAATACAGAAAAATCAAATGCTTTTTTTTATGCCCAAAGCAACCAAACCATCTATGACCATCCATGTACTGGTACCGGACAAGTACCAGTTCTTACAAATAGTAATCAGCAGATTGTAAATATTGTTATCATGGAACGAAATGAATAAACAAAACAAACTGAATATTACCCAATCGTTTCATCTCTCTTCAATTGCTCCTTCCTGGCCTTCCGAAGAGTTGTATCATTTGCGTCTTTTGTGACCTTTGGTTCATAGGACCTGAATCTCCTTTTAGGAGCTCCACAAACTGACATGACGGAATAGAGTTATTGGACTAATACCATGATTAAAAATGAAATGAAATTTCTAAAATTATTTGTTAAGGTATCAGCACTTGTTTGATGTATTACCAAATAAGTTCAAGTGACGAGTGAGAATATGGAAATATGCATAGCGCATATATAATGGTCCGTACTATGTATCAATATTTCCATTTTCATAGTCCAACAATTGATCTGGACCGTTCAACATGATCTTTGCATAAATATATACTTGTAGATCAAATTTTAAATTTTTTAAAATATTTTTACTATCTTTTAGATAGAAAGAAAATCACTTGATCTAAAAATTCTATACCATTCGAAAGTAGAGATTTTCTACCTATGTAAAAATATAGTAAAAAAATTTTAAAAAATGCAAATTTTAGTTTGCAAGTACATTTTCATATGAAAATCAAGTTGAACGGTTCAGATTGACTATTTAGACTTTGGAAATGCACATATTGATCTGTAGTACCAACCAATCTTCGCTATGCATAGTACCATAGCCTCACTCTCAAGTGACATCATTCAATACAATGTCTTTGGCTTTAAGCATTCTCTATTGACAAAGGAATTTTGGTCGACTAAATTAGAGAGTTTATAAATGAACAGGTGGATTAATTTGAAAAATAACTAACCTGGGCAGAAGTACTTGTCAGGGAGCTTCTCAAATGGTGTTCTTTCATTGTATATATACCTGCAAATACCCAAGAATTAATACTCTTAAGTTATTTCTATAAAATTGAGCAAAACAACATCAATACATCATCACTAGAAATAAATAACTTTTTATAATTAATACCTACTAACCGAAGTTAATAAATAAGTAATAACTGGGTGTTATAATTATAAATTGGATTTTATGCATGTTAACTGTTAAGTAAATCCAGTTCAAAATGAAATACACAAGTAAATCACTAAAAAGGTGACTTGAACAGCTTCAATGATATATATATTCTGTTGAATAAATTAATGTATTACCCGCAATCACGGCAGATGTATGCCTGCTTGGATGCAACACGTGCAACAACCTTCAGTTGGGTTGCGGGTTTCACCCGAGACTGCTGAGGTGGCGACACGAGCAACTGGACGGATGGAGAGAGGAAACTGGATTGGAGAGCATAGCGATCAGTTGTGTTCCTTGGGTTGGTTTGTTGTCTGACGAGAGATGGGAAGCTTCTTTTCAAACCAACGGGTGGTGCATGGAGCGCCATTTATGTTATATACCTTAAATTTCTCTTTTTCTTCTTTATTTGTTCGCTCCTTCTCTCCTCTTGCTTTGTTTGTGTGCTGGTTTGTTTTGTATGAGGCTTTGAGGTGAGAGGGGGATAGTGTAGTGTGTGGAACTGGAAGCGTGGCTACAATGCGACCTTCCACTCGCTATCTTTGTTGTGCCCTTTTTGTGCTTTTTCATTTTGACCTGTTGTCCCTTAAATTATAATATATTACATCTATACAGTTCTTAATCGAAACTAAAGTACAAATCTAAAAGAATTAAATAATTAGTTAGAGCCTTCGAAGTAGGCTTATGATGTTATCAATAACAAAAACAGACTATGACTTGCTAAATATTTTTCTGAAATTTTAATTGATGATTTAAACTGCCCAAATAATGTACGAGTTTAATTTTATACGTTTGATATTTTTTTTTTTTTAAAAAGAAAAAGGTTGTTATTGAATAGTCAACACAAACAAAAAAAATCGATACAAAATAATTTATAAATCTGACATTAATTTCGATACAAAATTTTAGTATAGATCATCTTAAGTGACATTATCGTTTGTCTCAAATTTTAATATCTGAATTGTGATACCAGTCGATTAATTAATCCTCAACGTAAAACTAATCTTTTCTCCTTTGTATTCTAACCCGAATTTTTTTAGTTACCACCTCAATATTTCAAAATTCTGATCTTATCATTGATTTCTGCAAAATTCATATGTTATTACATACGCGAGTTATGCACAGATTGGTGTTACGTATGATAAAGTGAGTAACAATTGAATTGAATACGGTAGAAAATCATGCACAACACCAATCTGTGCATGACCAAAAAGTCATGCGCGGAACCACGACGCGCATGTTGTAAGTTCTCAATTTTGTAGAAATTAATGATAAAGTCAGAATTTTGAAATATTGAGGCGGTAACTAAAAAAGTTTCGGCAATCCAACTAGATTTGTCATTTTTTATTTCGCTAATTCAAATTCTAGTTATGAAATTTAATGGTACAATTCGTTAATTAGAAAAAAAAAATAGTGTATTTTTTCAATTGTACGTCATGAATTCGTCTTATTAGATACTGCATCCGATCTAGAAAGTTTATTTAGAAAAATAGAATTAAAATATGTTATTGTTTTTGTGTTCCAATTACGTTTTATATTCTTATTTTTGTTTTTAAAATTCAAATAGCCAATTTGAACCGCTCAACATAATCTCCATATTAAAATATGTTTGAATGCCAAATTATATTTTTGGAAATATTTTTACTAGTTTTTAGATAAGTACAAAATCATTATTATTTATATGAACAATTCAAAAATAATAATGTTGTACATATCTAAAAATATATAAAAAAATAAAAAAATATCTTCTAACACATTCTAATATGAATATCATGTTGAACAGTTTGATAATTTATAGTTAGCAGTAATTATCGACAACAGCATGTTAAACAGTTTGAATTGACTATTTAACTTTAAAAATAGAGATAATGATATAAATATGATTAATACATTATTACAATGCGCCATTTTAACTTTTTAAGAAAATCTTGTTTCAAAATATTATTAAAACTTTGTCCAAGATAGTTGTAATTTTTTTTTCCTTTTCAATCTATTTGTCCCACTCTACAGTCTTCTTTCGTTTTGATTCGTTCCACGTGTTCCTATCTCCGCCACAACTCAGGGACTACAACAAAATGAAGAAGTTTCAAGAGGGCTTATTAACAAACTTCCATGGAAATTCTCTTTCCACAGTGCTCGTGCTCTGGGAGCTCTTCTTATCTTCTCCCTCGACTCCATGGCAATTTCAACATTACACCGACCACTACCCCATCTCTCTTCATTCTCCCAACAACAGAGAACGACCCGTTCTAAACGACTATGGGTTGGGGTCCCAACGAACCGACCCAGTTCTCTCAGAGTTACAACGCCGGTCCGGTTCTCTATCGGACCGGACCAGTTGTTCCTCTTAGATGCTGACGTCGGTTACTCTCCAGCGAGCTATTATACATCACTAGGTCTTTTCGTAATTTCTGTCCCTGGGCTGTGGTCTCTAATCAAGCGCTCCGTTAAATCAAAGGTCCAATCTTTCTACAAATTTGAACTTTCTCGGAAAATGAATTTCATTTAAAATTGTCAGATGTATCCATAGTTTTAAACCTAATAAGATAACTCGATGCGTCTCACAGCATTGTTTATTTAATACCAGACTTCTAAAATATGTTGTTCCGAAAATTTGTATGGCCAAGTATTTGTACTAATAAAAGTGTGTAGTAAAGATGACTAAACTGCCCTTGGTTCATTTTGGTGTATTAGATTGTCCAAAAGACTTTTGTTAGAGCAGAAGGGGAAACAACAACACCAAATCAAATGGCTGGTGAAGTTCTCTCTTTCTTCACTCGCAACAACTTCTCTGTCTCTGACCGTGGTGAGACCATCACGTAATCCTCTCTCTTTCTCTCTCTCTCCCCCTCCTCACAAATTCACGCATGCATGCACATGCACATATTCAGACACAGTGAGCTGGTCAGGTTCTGTAAGTCTGTTCATCAGGTCATATGGTTTCAGGTTAGGACGACTTCTCATTTCCTTGTCTGTCAGGTTCGGGATCTCAGGTCATTTCATGTTAAGATTTAGTCAAAACTGGGTTAGATTCATCAGGTTATATTTTCTTTTGGGTTATTCATTTTCATTTTGTCAGGACAAATTATGGCTATGTACTGGGTTGCAGGTTGCTTATTTTTGTCAGATCAGGTTCCAATCAGACCTTCTTGGTTGCAAGTACGGGTTATGCATTAATTTAAGTTCGCATAGCATCTGATACATGTTATTGACAAAGCAAAAATTTGTTCAAGTTGGATTTGAGTCAGTCTAGGTTGCACATGTATTCTGGTTGGGGTCAGATTTTACCTGCTTACCTGCGATAAATGAAAGCTAACTGACACTCCATAAGTACCAGTGAAATTGATACCAGTATGTACTATCCCGAAACCAATTAATCTGTAGTGAAAATTGATACCAGTATGCACTATCCCGTATTAATTAATCTTTTTATGTCTCTCTTGCATTACCCCACCCCCCACCCCTCCTTTTTACATATAACTTGCTGATTTCTGTAATTTGTTCTTTTTCTTAAAAAATATAAAGATTTGAAGGGATGATGGTACCAAGTAGTTCACAAGCGGCATTGCTAACATTCTGCACATGCGTAAGTCTAGGAAGTGTTGCGCTGGTGCTCTCCATTGCCTTACCTGAGGGAGGAAACAACTGGTTCTGGCTCATGTCTTTAAGCCCCTTAGCGTAAGTCTGCTCATGCTGTCTTTTCAAGTTCTATAATTGGAACGTTTTTCTTTTATAAGAAAGGTGGAGGTCTATCCTATCATCTTCCACTTAATGTCCGTAAAGGACCCTCCATCCGGGTTTCGAACCCATGACCTCCCACACGGAGGGTGTTGCCCTTTGTCACTAGACCACGTGTCCAGTAAATTGCAATAAGTGGGCTCATTTCTTTCAATTAATTGTTCAGCAACTCCATTGCAATCTTTCAAACTGAGAATACAAAATTTCCAACCAGTACATGCTGATGGCTGATCTCACTAGTACAGTATTTCTACCATTTTTTAATAATAACACAGGGGTCACTCCTAACTAGTATTTTACCAATTTTAACAGCCTTTATTAAGCCATGCCAAGTCCCAAGTTGTGAAATACTTCAATTTAAACTCTCAGCCTAATTTGTATTTTGCCTCAATCATTCCTCAATTATCTCAATTTGTTGTTAATTAAACTACAACTAGTATAACTAGCTCATATTGCAATTCTGAAATAAATGTGTGTACAGCGGAGCTTATTACTGGACAAAAGCATCGAGAAAGGAAGAAATAAAGGTCAAGATGATGGTCGGCGATGACGGGGCCTTGTCAGAAATAATTGTCAGAGGTGATGATGAACAAGTTGAACAAATGAGAAAGGAGCTTCGTCTGAGCGAAAAAGGAATGGTTTATGTTAAAGGAATCTTCGAGCAATAGTTCGTTCTTGCGAAGTTAAAGAAACAAATGAGTCATCACGCCAGTTTTGTAACAAGTGTATTTCTTTATATACATAATTAAAATCAATGTATTTAGTTGGTACTATGTAGTGTCTAAAAAGGAAATGGGTGATTGTTGCACCGCATTTTGTTACACGAGTGATTTGTTGATTTCATAATTTATATGTTGCCTAGGATAAAAATATAACAGCAACAGTAACAAAAATTATAGAGATTATAGCCATTTAGCAATTTAGGCACGTGATGTCAGTGCTTCTGTTTAGATGGTAGGCATGACAACAACAACATTTGTTCTGCATCATATCGCACTTCAGTAACAAACAAAGAAAACTAACAGCATCACAAAGAAAGCAAAGAATGCTTTACTATTTAAACACATGAAATTCTTTACATGCACTACATGATAATAGTTATACAGACCCAATAATTAAAAATCAATATCAGATCCCCCTTTGTATTCATTAGCAGCTCATCCTCTTTTTTGTTTATGCAGCGTCTCCTGCAGCTATTGTAGATCGATCAAAGTCAATACAGAAAAATTATCCATTGTGTCAAACGGTGTTTGCATTTACCTGGAACTTCAATTAGCTGGGATGACCTTGAGAAGCTCTATATCAAACAATAGTGTTTTGTCTATTAGACCTTGGTTGTCTAACACAAAAGCTAGAGCTCTCTGGCCCTGAAAAATTAAATAAGAAAGGAAGCAGAAAAAGAGAATTCATACTGATTGTTCGAGTTAATAGTTTTGAAATGGTGTAAATGGAAACATTTTGTACCGAGAAGGTGGTGGGCCTTGGGCCCAATTTGCTGAAGTCAGTGTCAGGATAGCCTAGGTCAGGCGGTACAATGATCCTGTTCATGGCAAAAAGTAAGTGAGTTATTACTGTATATTTAGATTGTATTCACAGAATATAACGTGACTGGTTTTACCTCCTAACACCACCTGGAGCCATGCCAGCGACAGCTTCCTCAAATGCCGGTATCACCTATTATCTTGTAATAATTAATAATATTAAGCACAAGGCAAAACAAAACAAAATTTCATATCTCAATTATATATCACGGGATACTTGTCAAACAAAAGAAAGAAGAAATAAACTTTGGTTCATCACAACCACGACAAGCATTTGATCAGAGAAACACTGAAACAGTTGCTAAAAAAGATCAAAAAGAAAAGCATCACCTAGTCAATCACCTGTCCATATCCCAGTGTGAACTTGAAGAAGTCTTTATCGCCACCCTAAGTTTCAGAAATTTAAATTATTTAACATGATCACAAGTCTATTATATTATATTAACAGCCTTTTTAAAATTTTCACAAGAACAAATATGGAGAGCTTCAGAACCTCGAAAGAACCGCCTTTAGTCTTGTTCCTAGCTTCAAAGATGCGACCATAGTAACCAATAGTATAACCATCCCAGTCAACCTTTTAAAAATTTATATAACCATATCAAATTACACCATTTTGCATTGTATTTTGACACCAAAAGCACAACATATTCCCTAATTCTATTAATATAAGAAGTTTGATGCTTACCACAGCTGTCTCCCCTATCTTTGGAGGAGAACCAGTTCCAACCCGTAAGTCCTGAAGTTATAAACAATTATTAAAGAAGATAGTTGTACTTTGATCACATTTGTTGCATAATTCGTGAAACAGGAATTGATATCTGTTAGGAGCTTGTATGGAATTTGTATAACCTTGTATTGGAGACCAGATTGTGTCTCAGTGTAATCTGGATATCTCATCTTTGTTTTGCCATAATCCTTCCCACGAAGCGCTGGCACTATGATATTTGAACAAACAAAAAAAATAAAGCAAAGTTAGTAATGCACATCTTATATTTGCAGTAAAAGTTTCTATAAATTTTTGTACTTGCACAGAAGTCCATAGAACAAGAAACAGTACAAGGAGATATCCTTTGTCTCAAATTTATACTTTTCTTTTCTTTTATAATTGATTGAGTGAGCGCAACAAGGACTTTAGAGAATAAATTAGATTATTAGTAGAGGATCATTACATTGATTCTGATATGAGGTTTAAGTAGGTCAGAAGTGCGTCCAAAATTCATGATTAAATGGGAAGTGGTTGTGTCACAATTTCTAGCAAAGCAAAGACATGGGTGCTGAATCTTTTGCAAATACAACAACATTACATGTTATTTTGCAAAAAAATAAATACTGATAAATGATGCTTGCATTTTAAAGAAAGGAAAAGCATGACACAAGGCGGAACGCAACAAATATGACTTTAGAGTGGCACGTTCAATACATACTGCTCCAGCATTTGTACCAGTAACAGCCAGAACTTGACCATCAAATGGTATTATTATCCCATATAGGTTATTGGAAATAAAAAAGATTCGCATCTAGAATGGACTTACAATCAGCATATCCAGCAGCCAAAGCAGAACCTGAATCTAAAGAATGCTTAAAAGCAGCAGTAGAAGCAGCTCCTAAGAGAAACAAAATATTTCTTCTTCCGGTAACATCACCACCTACATCCAGCTAATTCTCCTTATATTAAGTCAAGAGCTATAAACATTATTTGAATATTTCAAAACTTAAATATGTAGGCAGACTAGACCACACGTGACAAAAGGAGAAACAATTTAATAAATTAAAACGAACTCACTTGAAGTTCTCAAATCGATGGATTCAACGTCATCCTGGGAAGCTCCTCTTGCTGGTGCTATTTTCTGATAATTTACAAAAGGCTCATATAAGAAAGAATTCAAATTGCAGCTATTTGTGCTCCCTTTGCAGGAAAAGCCATAGAAATTTCTGATTAAGCTAGTCAAACCTTTGTAGATGGTTTATGCATGGGAACCGCAGGTAGAAACCTTAGAATTGGGAACGACGCCATGCCCGTGGTTTGAAGAGAAAAGGAACGACGGGAATCGGGCGCGAAATAGAGGATAATCTCAGCTGAAAGAATCAAATGACCATTGTGCCCCTGATGAAGTCTCTACAAAAAATACAAATGAGCAGCTAACAGTGAGGGTGTTTAAGTCCAGTTTCTGGAAACTTGTGTTTGGTTCCAGTAATCTCTTGAGGGACGCGGAGTCAACAGAGACGGAGTATAGGATTTGTGGATGGGGACGATCAGGTTTCATGCAATACTCTACAATAGTTTTTGAGTAGAATCCTATGAAGAACTTCTTTTTCTCCTTTTTTTTTTTTTTTTATAATGAATCTTATATTATATCGAAACCGTTCAACAAAATCTCTAGCCATAAAAAAGAATAAAACGGAGAACTCGAATTACTGCATTTGAACCTTCTTTCTTTTGGTGATTTGACATTAATGACAGCACAATTTGAAGTTTTTTGCTTGATAGTTAACTTATGACTTAAATTAATTTGTCAGATAAGATATTATATTTTTTTTAATAGTGAACTCTACATGCGCGGTATAAATATAGAATAATTTCATTTGTCTAAAAAGATGAAATAATTTTATTCGAATTAACTCCTATTTTAATTTTAATTTAACAATTTGAACGTAAAGTAATAGATTTACTCCACTCACTACTATCAAACATAACCAATTTAGAAAGGAACACGATAGATAGCTCGGTTTTGTTTCAACTACAAGCAGGGAGGCAGTAATATCTGTGACTTAAATTAATTTGATTTTTGGTATCAATATGAATGAGTTGAACTTCACCTTTCTCAACATGATCCCTAATAAAATGATGCCTTATTTCTATGTGCTTAGTTCTAGAATGAAGAACCGGATTTTTGGATATCATGATGGCACTGGTATTGTCACACATAATTGGTACGTTGCGGAAGCGAATTTCATAATCATGTAAAGTTTGGATCATCCATAAAATTTGTGTGCAACAACTACCGGCCGCAACATACTCGGCTTCCGCGGTGGAAAGCGCAACCGAGGTTTGTTTACGACTCGACCATGAGACAAGTGATCCGCCAAGAAATTGACATGTACCACTTGTACTCTTTCTATCCATTCGGTCTCCGGCAAAATCGGCATCGGTATATCCTATCAAATCTAATTCCGATTGTTTGCCATACCACAATCCCACATTTAGAGTGCCTTTGACATATTTAACAATTCTTTTAACGGCTTTCAAATGCAACTCTTTGGGATTAGATTGAAACCTAGCACATAGACATACCGCAAACATAATATCGGGTCTACTAGCGGTTAAATAGAGTAGACTACCTATTATAGCTCGGTATTGGGTAATGTCCACGGATGTGCCGCTTGGATCCGAGTCAAGATTTGCGTTGGTAGCCATTGGTGTTGGGCTCGTCTTGCTCTCGGTCATTCCAAACTTCTTCACCAACTCCTTGGCGTACTTGGTTTGGCTCACAAAGATGCCATCCGAGAGTTGCTTGATTTGAAGCCCCAAGAAGAAATTCAATTCGCCCATCATACTCATCTCGAATTCACTACTCATAAGAGAAGAAAATTCCTTGGCAAGTGCCGCATTAGGTGAACCAAAAATAATGTCATCGACATAAATTTGTACTATTAAGATTGAATCATTTCTCTTCTTTGTGAAAAGAGTAGTGTCATTCTTTCCTCTTGTGAATCCTTTTTCAATTAGAAAGGAACTAAGTCTACCGTACCATGCTCTAGGAGCTTGTTTAAGTCCATAAAGTGCCTTGGTAAGTCTATAGACATGAGTAGGAAATGCCGGGTCAACGAAACCGGGTGGTTGATTCACATATACTTCTTCGTCTATAAATCCATTCAAAAATGCACTTTTAACGTCCATTTGAAATAGAGTAAAACCTTTGTTGGAGGCATATGCTAAAAGCATTCGAATGGATTCTAGACGAGCTACGGGTGCGAAGGTTTCTTCAAAATCAATACCCTCTTGTTGTTTATACCCTTGAGCAACTAACCTAGCTTTGTTCCGAACGACATTTCCATTTTCATCTTTCTTATTCCTAAATACCCATTTAGTTCCAATAATCATACGGTCTTTTGGCTTAGGTACTAGTACCCAAACTTTGTTTCTTTCAAATTGACCAAGTTCTTCTTGCATGGCACAAATCCAATTTGAATCCCCATTGGCATCTTTAAAGTTTTTAGGTTCAACATTTGATACAAATGCACAATGGGCAATCATTTGATTTAACCCCGATCTAGTCCTAACCCCTTCCCTAGGATTCCCAATCACATTAGAAAGAGGGTGAGAGGAAACTTCCCTTAGGTCTTCGGGAGTTTGATATACAACTTGTGAAGATTGTGCCACTTCGATTTGCATTGATTCGTTCAATGGATTTTCTTTGGGTTGCACTTGCTCGAGTGGTTGCTCAATGTTGTTGTTTGTATTCTCAACCTCATCATTTTCGAACTCGGCATCTTCATCACCTATAATTTGAATACCTTTCTCGGCCTTTTGATTAGTAACTTCATCAAATTTTACATGTACGGATTCAATTACAATTTGATGAGATGCAATGTAAATTCTATAGGCTTTACTTGTTAAAGAGTACCCCACAAATATTTCCTCAATAGATTTAGAATCGAATTTTGTGATTTTAGGTGATTCGTTAAGCACGAAACATTTGGAACCAAATACCCTAAAATGAGATATATTCGGCTTATACCCTTTCTATAGCTCATAAGGCGTTTTCTTCAATATCGGTCTTATGCTCACGCGATTAATCACGTAGCATGCCGTATTGATAGCCTCGGCCCAAAGATGTTTGGGAAGAGGATATTCATTGAGCATGGTACGAGCAAGCTCTTGTAATGTTCGATTCTTCCTTTCAGCTACCCCATTTTGTTAAGGTGTTCGAGGGGCCGAATATTCATGTTTATATCATCTTTTAGAGCATACTTCATCAAATTTTGCATTCTCAAATTCACCCCCATGATCACTTCGAATACGAATGATTTTTGTGCCCTTTTTATTTTCAACACGATTGCAAAATTTAATGAAGTTTTATATTGCTTCATCCTTATGTTGCAAAAATATGACCCAAGTAAAGCGACTATAGTCATCTACAATTACATATGCATATCTTTTTCTAGCCAAACTTGGTATACTAATTGGTCCAAACAAGTCCATATGTAATAATTGCAATGGTTGATCGGTTGAGACCATATCTTTGGACTTAAAGTAATTTTTAGTTTGTTTGTCTTGTACACATGCATCACACAATCCAACAAGTTCTAATTTGTGAGTTGGTAAGCCACGGACTAGATCTAGCTTAACTAACTTTTTAATGGAGTCAATTGAAATATGACCTAGTCTACGGTGCCATAGCTTAGAACCGGTTATGATGGCATTCAAACATATTTTACCGGACTCGAAATGATTAAAATATAAATAGTAAACATTTTTCTTTCTCTTACCGGTGTAAACTAAAGAATCATCGGATTCTCTAAACAAAAGACAAGCATTAGTATTGAATTTAACGTAATATCCGGCTTCACACAATTTACTCACACTAAGTAAATTATAGTTTAAGCCATCAACAAGGTAGACGTCCGATATGGTTAAGTTTTGGTTACCAACCGAACCTAATCCGATTATCGAACTCTTTCTTTGGTTACTACCGAAAGTAACTGACCCACCATCATATGGTTCTAAAGATTTGAAATTAGATTTATCACCGGTCATGTGGTGTGAACATCCACTATCAATGATCCAAGCATTTTCTTTGTGAGTTGTAATCAAACATACCTACAAGAGTATATATATTTTCAATTAATATATACCTTGTTTTAATCTCCCCCTTCCTTAGTGATTTTAGGTTGGGGAGATTTCAATTACAACTTTAAGCTAGTTTAGCTTTAGGAATCCAAACAACATTTGATTTGTTGCTTCCTTTCCTAAAGCTACACTCTAATGAGGTGTGGCCAATTTTACAACAATAGTTACAAAATGTGACCGATTGCTTGACATTTGTTGAACCATGCTTGAAAGTGGCTTGAAATTTATCTTTCACTCCTTGAATTTGATTCCTATGATTTGTGACTTTAGATGGACAAGACTTATTTTTATTTGAATCAAATTTATTGTTATGTTGGGGAACATCTCTCGTCAAACCATTTCTTTGGTTTTTGTTTTGTAAAATATTTTTGTTGTTAATTTCATAAAACCATCCATCCGGTCCTTTGAAATATGTTTTGTTTGACCTTTTTGGATTGAAAGTGTTCCTATCACTATTTTGACATTTGTTTTCATTTTTATAATTTTTGTTAGAAAATTTGTATCTAAATGCATGATTTTGTTTTGACTTTTTGGTTTGAGGAGTTGTCCCTTTATTTGACTCCTTTGTCAAGGGTGTTTTACCATGTTTGGAGTGAAATTGGTAATCAAAATATTCTTTGCAATTGAACTTGAATTTATTTAAATTTTGAGTAAGTTCCCCATTTTCTTTTGGGCTTTGTGAATAATTTGATTCAAATGAGGATTGACCCTTCTTGTATCCAATGCCCATTGTACCGATTTTTCGATTCAAATTGGCATTGATCAAATTATCTACATAGTAGGGATCGAGACTAGTGACATTTGAGAATTCACTAGGAGATCTTAAAGCCCTATTTTCGGTCTCTAAAGTTTGAATTTTTACTTTTAACATTTCTATATCCCCTATGTTTGATTGACAAGAATGTGATTTAAGTAGTTCCAATTCTAAATTTTTTATTTTGGACTCAAATTCAAGAAGTTGTGATTGCAATTTTTGTATGGTACCTTCCTTTTCAAGCACGGTCTTTTTGGATTCCTCAAGCAACCTAGGTGCATTATAATTCATTAGAGTTTCATCCATGAATGTGCTTGTCTCATTTGTCTCTATATAATTCTCATTCATGTCAATTTTGGATTCATTTTTCCTAACTCGGTAACCATTTAAATGGTAGTCGGGGTTGGTCAAGTCAATGGGAGACATGTACCGGCTAGGAAAAGAAATAAGATGTACCTCATTTAAGGAGTTTGTTACATCTTCTATGGATGCATCCTCTACCTCGATGATGGTGTTAGTTGAGGCTTCGATGGGATCAACCGCTATCTCAATGGTGGAGCTTGTGGAGGCTTGTGTAAAATCCTCCGACTCCTTGTTGATCTTTGAGTTGACGAGATCTTTGAGGAATTCGATGGTGGTCTCGTCGGTTATGTTTTTATTTGCAATGATTGAATCCAAGTCAATCATTGTCGAACCTTCATCCACTATTGCCATCAAGGCAAGATTGATCTCTTGTTCATCGCCTGACTCCGAGTCGGATTCTTCTCTGTCACTCTCATCGGAGTCGATGCAAAATAGAGCTTGCATTGCCTTGGCCTTCTTCTTGCTTTTGTACCCGTCGTACTTTTGCTTGGGCCTTCGGTCATGTTGCCCTTCACTATCATTGTTCTTCAAGTTGGGAAATAGTTTGAAGCAAGTTTGGATGGTATGACATTCTCTTTCACATGCAAAACAAATAACTCGTTTGTTCCCTTCTTCACGTTCCTTGTTGTATTTGCGTTCGAAGTTAAGCATGGCTTGGAACATTTTGGCTAAGAGGAGGGCATCATTAGAGGTTTCATGTTCTATTTTGTTTATAAATGAGTCGCTTGATGGACGGTTATTTGAGGAGCTTGGGTGGTTTCGGTGGTTTTGAGCCGGAAAAGCTACGGTTTTTGTTTTTGGCTCTTGTTTGAGCTCACCGGCTTGTATTAGCTTTTCTTCAAAACTCCAGAAATGGGCATAGAGTTCATCCGGTGTGAATGATTTTTGTGTCCCGTGGATTGCTTCTAGGGCACTCACTAATCCGTCCCACCTAGGCTTCCTAAGCATTACTCGGAGGAGCTTTCCTACAATTTTATCGTTAGAAAGCGGTTCTCCTAATTCAATGAATTCATTTTGAATATGCATAAGTCTATTATACATATCCTCAACATTTTCACCATTTTCGACTTTAAAAGTTTCAAATTTGGTTTCTAGACCGGCTATTTTGGTTCGTTTGATTTGGGTATTACCTTCGTACCGGTTAACAAGAGCATCCCACATTTCTTTTGCATTGGTTGTGTTACCAAAAATTAATGCAACCGATTCACTTACCGCATTGTATATTGCATTAACGGCAAGGTTATTTACTTTCTTTAATTCGGTAGATGGAAATGTTTCAGTTTTGGCCTCATTGTCGGTAGGGGTAGTGTATACCGGTTCATAGCCTTTCTCAATCACATTCCAAACTTCAAGAATGTTTAGATAGTTCATCATGGTCCTTTTCCAATGACTAAAATTTTTGGTAGTGCTACCAAAGGTTGGAGGCTCTTTCACATATCTAGTGGGTGCCATTTTAGATCGGTAAGCTCGAATTAAGTGAGTCTTAATTTGAGTAACCTGGCTCTGATACCACTTTGTTGTACCTTAGGCACCACTAATTTCGAAAGTAAATAAATAGTTGCGAATAAAATAAAGTAGATGAGTTTAGAGAAATTTGACACAAGGAGTGATAACGGAGTTCGGCTTAAAATGCCTACGTCTCCGGGGCGTCGCAACCGCTTCTCGGTGCGCCTTTCTATTACCCAAAGGAGAAAGGTTACAACTTGTGAACCGGTGAGCCCTTACAACCAACGGGAAGTCACACGGCCAACTTGAATCGAGAACGAAGTCTCTAAGTTTGAAATCTCAAGATTAACGCTCAAGAACTCACTCTAACCTAATCTAACTCAAGATTAGTGAAGTGGATTTGAGGTTGTTTGAGGGATATTGAAGTTTTTGTTCTCACAACAATGGAGGAACTTGAGCTCACAGAAAAATAGCTTTTGAAATGATTAGGGTCGGCTAGTTAATGTTGAGGAGAACCCTAAGGTTCTATTTATAGTGGCAGCTTTCAAACGAGCTTTCTGCCATAAAACGTCCCAACGTTTTGTAAAACGTAGAAAACGTTTTAGTTCAATTTAGTTCAAAAATTCAAATTTCTGTGAGAATTCCTAAAACGTTGCCAACGATTATAAAACGTTGCAAGACGTTTTTGTCTGGAAATTTATCGACTAAAATGCTATTTTGAAGTCTGAAAAATGAATTAAAACGTCCAGACGTTTTGACAAACGTCCAAAACATTTTAGAGTATTTTTCAGCCTATTTTGAAGTCTGAGAAGCGAAATAAAACGTCCAGACGTTTTGACAAACGTCTGAAACATTTTAGAGCATTTTTCAGCTTTTAATCGATCAATTTCTAGATCTTTTACACGAGGTAAAACGTCTGAACGTTTTGTTAACCGTTCCAACGTTTTGTCCCTGTGAATCAACATCAAAGCTACTTTACTAAGTATAAATTTTACAGTTTAGATTCTTGATAACTAGCTTGATGATTCTTCAGTTCAAGCACTTTATATATTGCAATTCCAATCGTCTTGAACCTGCATTCTTTCTAAAATAGAGAAAATTGTAAAATTCAATCATTGTATGTTTTGCAAATTAGTCAAATAGACTAAAAGAGAATTGCTTGAAACAACATGTATTACTCCTGATATCACAATACAGGAAATGGTTGTCACACAGGGAGTATGCCTCATATTTAAAAGAGCTCTTAGTGGCATTCTAATGACATATTGGCAACAGATCTTACACATAGTTCTGTTTCTTTCTGTTATTTTCCAGAGATGCAAAGGATTGAGGAGAATTGATTTTTCTTATTTCTTAACATCGTAATTGTTACAGTAGAGATATCTCTATATATTACATTTGCTCCAACGGTTAGAATTTTTACCGTTGGTACCTTCCTATTTGGTACAGCTGTACCTATGTACACTTTTGCATATATACCCCTAATCTAGGCTTGTAAATATCAAATAATCCTAGCTTGCTTGTGATTTCTTCAAATGGTTTAGGGTCTAATCCTTTTGTAAATACATCCGCTAGTTGGTCTTTACTCCGAACAAATGGTGTTTCTATTTCCTTGGCTTGGACCTTCTCTCTAACAAAATGGCAATCGACTTCTATGTGTTTGGTCCGTTCGTGGAATACGGGATTTAGTGCAATGTGTCGAGCCGAATTATTATCACAATACATCTTCATGGGTTGATCAACGTTGATTCCCATGTCTTTAAGCAATTGTTTGAGCCATATCAATTCGCTTGCGGTTGACGTCATGGCTCGATACTCCGCTTCCGTGCTCGATCGTGCCACGACATTTTGCTTCTTGCTTTTCCATGTGACTAAGTTTCCGCCTACAAATGTGCAAAAACCGGTGGTGGATTTTCTATCAAAGCTACCGGCCCAATCTGCATCGGAATAGCCACATATTGCATTAGAATTATTATTTTTCATCCATATGCCCTTACCGGGAGTTCCTTTTAAATATCTTAAAATTCTATTTATGGCCTCCAAATGTGGTGTTCTCGGTGAATGCATAAATTTACTAATTTGGCTTACGGAAAAAGAGATATCCGGACGCGTAACCGTAAGTAAATTAATTTTCCTACGAGTCTTTGAAATTTGTTTATGTTTTCTAAGGGTTCACCATCCTCGGTATTTAATTTGTACTTGCTATCTATTGGTGTAGGGGCCGGTTTACAACCCAATTTACTGGTTCTTTTAACAAATCCAAGGTGTATTTTCTTTGTTTAATTAATAGGCCCTTGTTTGAAAATGCTACTTCTATTCCTAGAAAATATTTTAAATACCCTAAATCTTTAATGTCAAATTTTTCTTTTAATTGGAATTTGATTTTTCTAATTGCTTCTAAATTGTTTCCGGTAATTATTAAATCATATACATAAACTAACACAAGGGTTATATTTTTTCCTTCATTTTTGGTAAACAAGGAGTGATCGGCATTACTAATTTTAAAGTTGCAAGAAATTAAATATTGAGATAACTTGCCATACCATGCCCTTGGAGATTGTTTAA
The DNA here is from genome assembly GCA_011114355.1 of Carex littledalei. Taxonomy (NCBI): domain Eukaryota; kingdom Viridiplantae; phylum Streptophyta; class Magnoliopsida; order Poales; family Cyperaceae; genus Carex; species Carex littledalei. The sequence continues at coordinate 5,345,149 of CM022087.1, forward strand.
GTCCGTAGATTGATTTGTTTAACCTACAAACAAGGTTAGCATTTTTTTCTTTTACATGACCTAGTGGGAGAGTCATATAAACTTCTTCCTCAAGTGTTCCTTGAAGAAATACATTTTTAACATCCATTTGATATAAATTCCAACCATTGTTTATGGCAATGGAGAATAAAACCCTAACGGTATTCATTTTTGCAACCGGTGCAAAAGTTTCGTTGTAATATATACCATAGGTTTGTGTAAATCCTTTGGCCACTAACCTTGTCTTATACCGTTCTATGGTACCATCACAATTATATTTAATTTTGTAAACCCATTTGCACCCAACGGGTTTTTTATTTTCCGGTACTAAAATAATTTTCCAAGTTTCATTTTTTTCTAGAGCTTTTAGCTCTTCTTTCATGGCTTTATTCCAAATTGGATTTTGAATGGCCTCTTGGTAATTTTTTGGTTCTATTTCATTTTCTATAGTAGCAAGAAAGGCTTGGTATGAAGGCAAAATTTTTTTATATGAAACAAAATTTTGTATAGGGTATTGGACGGTATAAGTTACATAATCTCTAAGTCTACTCGACGGTTGTGATATTCTAGATGTTCGTCTAAGTCCCGAATTATTTACTACTTCGGTCTCATTTATATCGTTATTATTATCATCTTCGGCATCACTTGTATCACTTTGTTCTAAATAATTTTGAGAAAGGTAGGGTGTTACCGAATTTATTATTTCATTTTGAATTTGATTAGACTCTTGAATCTCTCCCAATTTTTTGAAATATGGCTCATTTTCAAAAAACATAACATTTCTAGAAATAAATAATTTTTTATTAATATGGTCATAGCATTTGTACCCCTTTTTAAAGGATGAATACCCCAAAAAAATAGTTTTTGTTGATACAAAATCTAACTTATCTTTTCTTTTAATATGTACAAAGCTTGTACATCCGAATATTTTTAAATGATCAAAGGTTATTTTTCGTTGATAGAGAATTTCTAGTGGGATTTTATTTTCTAATTTTGAACTTGGTAATATATTAATTAGATGTGTAGCGCATAGTATGGCATCCGACCAATATATTTTTGGAACATTATTTTGAAACATCAATGTTCTTGTTATTTCTAACAAATGTCTATTTTTTTCTTTCCGATATTCCATTTTGTTCGGGTGTATTGATGCAAGTGGTTTGGTGTATAATTCATTTTTCTTTAAAAAAAGTTGCAAAATTCTTGTTTACAAATTTCGTTCCATTATCCGATCTAAATATTTTTAATTTTGCATTAAATTGATTTTCTATTAGACAAAAAAATTCTTGGAAGCTACAAAAAACTTCATTTTTTGATTTGAGTAAATACAACCAAGTGGTTCTTGAGAAGTCATCAATGAAAATAACGAAATATTTAAATCCATTATATGATTCAATTGGTGCCGGTTCCCATACATCCGAGTGAATTAAATCAAACATAGCCTCACTCTTGCTATGGGAATGAGCAAAAGGAAGTTTAGTTTGTTTTGCCAATTTACAAACTTCACAATTAGTACAATTTAAATTTTTACAATCCAAAATATAATTTAAAATCTTGTCAGAAGGATGCCCAAATCTTCTATGCCAAAGGCCAATATCGATAGATTTAGCGGAAGCGCAAAACTAATTTTTTGAGTTCAAAAAATAGTGTCCATTTTCAAGAAATCCTTCACCAATCTTCGTCCCGGTTTCCCGGTCCTGAAATACAACATTTTTGAAAGAAAAAATTATATCACAATTTAATTCTTGCGTTAATTTTTGAACCGAAAGTAAATTTATAGGAAACGTATCTAAATATAGCACATTATATATTTTTTTATTACAAAATATAGATTCACCTATACCATTTATTTTAGCCTTCATACCGTTAGCTACAAAGATAAATTGGTCATTTTTGGTCATATCTAAATTTTTTAGAAGTGCTTGATTACCGAACATATGGTCCGTAGCACCACTATCAATAATTATTTTATCTAATAAATTTAAATTTTTGGAGTGTGAAGAAATACCAGAAAATGTAGATTAATTTTGTTGTGTCAGCAGTACAGACATCTGTTGAATTAGAGACTGCAATTGATCTGCTGCATCTTTTGACCCGTTTCGGCCTGGATCTGACCCGCCAGCGAAATAACTGGAGACAGACTCGATTTTGGACCCCTGTGGGTTACGCGCCTCACGCGCATGCGGTTCATATACACCCGCATACGACCTCTGTGGTTCGCGCGACTCAGCTGTACGCGGCTCACGCGTTTCCGCGTAGAGAGCTCCACGCGGCTCACGCGGCTCTGTGTAGCTTCTCACAAACTCAGCTGCCCCTTTCATTTTTTCTTCTGTTCAGCCTCCTGTGGGGATCCCCTTTTTCCAATGTTTTGGTTTCAAATGGGGATGAAGAAACCAACACTTCTCATGTGTATGCCCCTCTTTCTTACACCCCGTACATCTTTCGATTTCGCGTTGAATTGAGTAATTTTGAGATCTAGGGTTTTGGCCGAAATTAGGAAAATTGAATTTTTTTTGTTGCTGCAAAGTCGTGGGTTTCGTGTCCCTCTTCGGTTACGATTTGTGGACCACCCATGGTTTCCCTCCTGCTTTCTTCTTGTTGGATCATGTTTTTGATTTGAGAATAAGAAAGAAGAGGGATGGTATTCATAATTTGAGCCCGCACTGCCTCATAGCTGGGATTCAAACCGGCAAGGTACATCTTCTTGCCGTTGTTTAATTATTGCCAAATCGGTGGTTGGCGGCCGGTACGAACGGAGTTCATCTTTTTTCTTTTGAAGAGCACCAAGGTACTCTACATGCTTTCTATTGCCTTGTTTTTCTTGCTGGATTTCTTGCTTGAGTTGGTAGATACGGGAATAATTATTCTCTTGCCCGTACATGTCTTTCACGGCTTGCCATAACTCAAAGGCCGTGTCAGCAAGTAGAAAGAGTTCTGAAATTGATGGCTCCATGGAATTTGTGAGCCATGTTATGATTTTGTCGTTTTGGGTTCTCCATTTCTTTGCTGCCTTTTTTTCGATTTCGGTCAGCAAATTTGGGTTTGCGGATGTTGGCTCTTTATTTTCTCCGGTGATGTATTCTCGCATCTCTCGACCGCTGAGCGCTCTAGATGCAGCCTTTGCCCATGTAAGATAATTATTGCCATTGAGCAAAGTATTTGTGAGCTTGGAGGAATTGGTAGCCTCGTGTTGCCCCTCTTGAGCCATTTGTTCTTTGCTGATTTTTGGTTATGGATTTTGTTGTGAATACCAGTTTACTGGTACCGTGAGATGTTGCCTTTTTTCAGTTACAGAACCTGAAGCTCTGATACCATGTTATTTTCCAGAGTGCAAAGGATTGAGGAGAATTGATTTTTCTTATTTCTTAACATCGTAATTGTTACAGTAGAGATATCTCTATATATTACATTTGCTCCAACGGTTAGAATTTTTACCGTTGGTACCTTCCTATTTGGTACAACTGTACCTATTTACACCTTTGCATATATACCCCTAATCTATGATGAATTTAAATTCTGAGATTATTCTTCAACACTTTCACTCATGGGATATATCAACTTGTCTGGCAATGGGATGCTTCTGGCAAATTCATTGTTCAATCTTTATATCTATTTCTTAATTTTAGAGGAGTCCAAAGACAAACCTCTATTGTGATGGAAACTTCTTGTGCCATCTAAAATAAGAGTCATCAACGGTAAAGGTAAACGGTAAAGGTAAACGGCTCCCAAACTCGGTTTTTTAAACACAAGCGTGGCCTGCGACAGGGAGACCCCCTCTCCCCTATGCTATTTATTCTGGTAGCGGACTCTCTTACAAGATTGCTGACAAATGTCCGACCAATCATGCCGCAACCGATTTCCCTACCACCGGAAACAATACAGTTTGCGGATGACACCATCATTATTACGGAGGCACACCCCGCAACACTGCGAATCATAACTAGAGTTCTTCGAGCATACTCAGCTTTAACAGGCCTGCGGATAAACAGAGTAAGAGCACCTTCGTTCCAGTCACAATATCGGCACCACTCATTCAAACAATTCAAGACATCCTGGGATCGCCTCCGTCTAACTTACCGATCAAATACCTCGGCCTACCACTCACCGTCACCAGACCAAAAAAGGTGCTTTTTGAACCAATGTTACGGGCGATCAGACAGAGACTCCAGGGGTGGTCCGCAAACTTCTTATCCTATGGGGGAAGAGTGGTCCTAATCAAGTCCGTACTATCGGCAATCCCCCTCCACTACATGCAGGCACTGAGAATACCGAAGGGGGTACTCAAACACATTGACCAAATGAGAAGGAGCTTCTTATGGAAGGGGGGCGATATATGCAGAGGTATAAACTGTCTGGTCAATTGGGAGACGGTGTGCTCCCTAAAATCCAACAGGGGCTTGGGAATCTTAGATTTGGGGTGTCAAAACGAGGCCCTGCTGACCAAGTGGATATGGCTAATTGATAGTAAACCAGATTCACTGTGGCCTGCGGCGCTAAGAAGACTACACAACATTTCAACCCCGGAACATCTCCTAGCTGCCCCGCATTCTTTTTTCATCACCGAATTGGCTACACAGCTCCCGTTCTTTCGAGTATCCACGGAAATAATAGATCGCATATACTGGAGATGGACGGCCGAAGGGAACTTCTCCTGTGCCTCAGCATATAGATTCATGCATAACAAGGGCATTGTTTGTAAATTCCACACACGGCTATGGAAGATACGGGCACCTCCAAAGGTTAAAATTTTCTTATGGCTGATGTTGGCCGACAGAATACTCACACAGGAAATTCTAGCCGTCAGGGGGTGCAACGTACAACGGGGATGCCACTTATGCAACTCCACGGACCGAGAAACAAGGGACCATTTGCTATGGGAATGCCCATTTGCGGTAAACTTCTGGATGGGACTTCGAAACAATTTCAACCTAGGACCGGTGGCGGGCCAGAATATCATCCAAGCATGGACGCGAGGCAGATCGTCACAATCGACGAATGCTAAGTGCATGTGGGATCGAATATGGGCGGCCGGAGTGTGGGCCATTTGGAGAGAAAGAAACAGAAGATTGTTCTCCAATAAGAACAGACCGGTGTATATATTAGTAAATGATACAATTGTGGAGATCAACTTTTGGGCTCAACGGTAACCGACGGAGAGCTAGGGGATATGAGGGTTCTGAATTTTGTAAACTGCTTGTGGCAATTAATGCTAGCTAGATCATTTTGAGCTACAACTAGGGCCTTGTGTAAATAAACTTTTCTTAATTAATATATTGTCGTCAGCCTTGCTGACCGACCATCAAAAAAAAAAAATGCCAGGTCCACTTTTGAATCCGATTACACTAGGCCGTTTGGCTACTTCTATCTTCTATTTTGACTATAAGAAAAAAATATTAGCAAGAAAGGAATATTTTAAATCTTCTCATAATTTTTTTATTGTACTATTGCAAGATGTTGAAACATTGGCTCAAGTCTTTGCTACAAAACTTTACTAAATAAATTATAAATTTTCTGTTCTCTAAAAAGGAGGATGGGACCTGCCAAGCAGTGAGTCTTGATGCGACAATATTGCATCCACAGGGCAGGAGTCAACCCGATTGATACTGGATTCATTGTTTCAACTGGAGATGATTCAGATGGAGAAGTTAGATTCTTAGTTGAAGATGTCATATCAATAGATGGTATGGTAAGAAATTTACATTTTTATTATCTTATCATTCAAGTTCAGTAATGCAAATCTACTGTATGATTTGTTTAGGTTTCTTGCTGGACTGGTCCTTATGTTTATATGTGGATTGAGGCCGCATTAGGGTTTAAATAAGAATTCAGACCAACAAAATTTTATTAGGATTATACATGTGAATGGTGCATTGTATTAAATTTTTCCCACTTCAATAACATTTTTTTAGGTTTTTCATTAAAGTATTTTTTAAGGAATTCAACATCAGTCCGAGTCTAATATCAGAAGAGGAAACCAAGTTAACTTGCATGTAAATGGAGAGAAGCGCAACCTCAATTCATGGTACACAACCGCCATTTCCTAACATTACTAATCAGAATTGAAAATGCTTTTGATGTTTGTTTACTGATCCAATAATTTTATAATTAATTAAGGCTGCAGTCAACTGGTCATTTCTTGGATATATGCATGAGGAAAATGTCGCCCTGTCATATCTTGAACTGGTCATATCCCTGATGGATATGCCTAATTTTATCATTTTTAGAATTTGATTGCAGAAAGAGAAAAATAAGTTTATCATATTGTTCCTACTATTTTATCTTCATTTTCTAGACCTTTTGTGGAGTTCAAAGGGACAATACGGCAAGATCAGAAAACAAGAAATATGAGTTGGAAAAAGAGGCAAATGCACTTATGTGGGGGGTAAGATGAGAGGCTTATTAGTATTTTCTTATTTAAATCATGTAAATTGTAAAATCTTAGCAAGTTTCTTTTCAATGAGTAACCTCTATCAATATGTGCATAAAAAACTCATACTTTGTAATATACAAAAGAATACCTATACATATCATTAGTTATTTCTGCCAAAGATTTTTATTTTATAAAAGAAAGCCCCTCCACAGTGGCTGGAGGTGGGGCTGTTGTGCTGTAGGCCATTTCTACATTTGGGATTTCTTTAGCAGAAAGTTTGATTTGTTATTTGAATCCTTAAAGCTTGCTTTGTAATAGATAATTGAAGGATTTGATTGATGGCTCTTTTTTTGTCTCTTTGCCCCTTGTCAGATTTGAATCTGATAGTTATTGTTCCATTTTTTCTGATAACTCGACACAAATTGTAAAAATTAGCTTCATACTACTAAAATCATATACTCCATTATCTCGCAATAGACACAAATATTGTACCTTTTAAATTGATGTCCATCAAGATTCCACAATATTCATTCAAGACTTTGTTTTTTATGTTTTGTCTATACTTTTTTTTTTTTAGTTCATTGTAAATCTGCTCTAAATGTCCAATTGCTAACAACTCATATAATTGATCTCAATGACCATTGTCGAAGCAAAGCGAGGCATACTTCTAGTATGTTTCATTGAGTTTTCTCAATGAAACGAATTATGGCCTTTTTAAAAAAACACGCAAAAGTTGAGATATCTCAGAGGATGCGAATTCACAAAATAGATAGCTCGGTTTTGTTTCAACTACAAGCAACAATGTGACAACAACTTAATTTCACAATAGCTTGGTCAGGTCACAAGAAAATGACCAAAAAGACAAAAAAATCACTTGTGAGTTATGAGAATAAATTGAGCCACTCGTTATATGTATATATATATAATTTTTTTAAGCTAAAAGTTACAACCAACAGACGCATGAGAGGGAGATGACAACAAATTCACTTTATGATGTTAACACACCCCTAATCCATTATACCTCTCTTACGTCTAACAAAGAATTAACATCACAACAACAACAACAACATTAACAAAAAGAAAATTCCAAAAATATACATAAATTGACTACCTACATATACCCACCTCATTGGTACGTAGAATATCATCCCCTACCAAGGTTTCAAATCACCAATGGGCCCGGCAGTCCAGTTCAAAACCTTCTCTCCCGCGTTCAAATAAACGCTTCTGTCATGCGGCAGCTTCCTAGCCAAAGCATTCAATATCTGATGAAATGCATCACCAGCCTCTGCAGGCTGCGGAAACAGCATTGCCTGTTTCATAGAAGGATTTGCTAATAACCTCTGCTTCCTTAAGATAACCTCAGCAGGGATCGAAGTAAGAATTGTATCTAAACTTGGTACGTCTTTCTCTGCTACAAAGACCGCAATCTCCTCCCAAGGGATGGCATCGGTGAAAGGTAATACTATATCATCGGCAATGATTACTGGGATGCAGCCGAAGACTACGGCTTCAACCAGTCGAGGGCTCCATGGGGCCCATCCCAACGGGCAGAGACAGAAGACAGAGCGCTGCATGTCTTCATAGTAGGTCGGGGGGTGGTCGGTCGAGATGTCAAAGAGAGGATTGCTTTTGAAATTTTCCCATACTGATGCACGAGCTCCCCTGGTAAAAAATTAATTTTGTGGTATAAGATATTGAATCAGAAAATTCAGCTCTGTCATACCAATGATTTGGGAAATACATATGTTGGTACAAGTAAAGATTTAAAGAAAGAAGTTTTCCGCACACCTAGGTAAAGTTACATTATTTAATAATACATCAAAAAAGAGAGAGCCCAAACTGTACACATGATCATATGTACCAGGTGATGCATACCATAAATCCTAAACAGTGGATGAAATATTTTTCCTATTCAGTCAAGAGAGGTCAAGAGGTACCATTATTGTTCACTACACTCGTATCTTCCGAACATAGCATAAAGCTTGACAAATAGTTAAAAAAAAAATCTTGGTAAAAAGGTTATGTGAAATATGTACCTTGCGTAGTATCCTCCCTCAGGATCATTGTTGACATCATAAAACAAACCACGGAAATAGACAAAGATGGAGCGAGGTGTGCGGGGTGAGACGAGGTGAGCCTTCATTTTCTGAGGTGGCGCATAAGGTGGGATTGTTATAGATCCCTCCTTCAAGCACACATGATTCCTCTGCCCAAATGTTTGCACCAATGTAGCACGCTTGAGCAAATGTAGGATCCCTCTATTAATAGCCGTCTCCTCCTACATAAAAAAACACATACAAGTATATATACAAGCCCAGTTTTTAATTAGAAAATTAATTCCAGAATTGTCACGCTGTCAAGTAAAAGTTAGTGCTTTGTTACAATTAGCTAGTATGGTTTCTTTAGAAGTTTTAAAGATCCTCAGGAGGGAATATGGTATTGTTTCTTTTTCTCTTTCATACAAGGAATATCATACTTGACACAGAAATGTGAATTAATTACATGTTATAGACTTATAGGTACAAGGATACTGTACCAAACAGTACAACCAGCTAGTATGTTATAATATATAATCAAATTGGTTTCATCTCTTATTGTCCTTTGTTACCTACCAGTAGCAAACAGTTCATTAATTCTGTAATTTCCTTTATTACCAACCTGGTAGTGAAAACAAGCACCAAAATCATGAGGGGTCACAAAGAAGTGATCTGCTCCATCAGTCCGGTTCCAGTACGGCCAATTCATAGCAACGTACTGTATGGCACTCCTCATAATACGTGGTGACTTAAACGGCAAGGGGTGCCCACCAGGTGTCAGGTCACAAGTGGTGTACACCGGAGTGTAGAACCAGTCAGCCTCCTCTGGGTCCAGTGTTCTGACTGCACTGGAGAGGAGAAACCGGTGCATGAATATCTCTGTGGCAAACATGTGCATTAGGCACCTAGAGTCTTTGTCTACCATCTTCTTGTTGTATTTGCGTGGTAGGTTGTACACAAATACTTTTAGACGACCAACTGGGTCATCTTCTAGTACATCTCCCGCACTCCCTGAAATATTTTTACATAAAGATTATTTTTAATTTACAATTGATAGAGAGCACGAACCCCATGAACTCAAACATGTGATGTTCCTTTCGTATTCAAAACAATTAAGTTTTCTTTTTCCAATTTTCAGTTTTATATTTACTTTCTTGTACATTGTTTTAATAAACGCTTATCATCCCTGTGTAAAAACTTAAATAATTGACATACACACCGGTAAAAACCCTTGAAAAAAAAGGCTACAATTATAGTTCTAAAACCTGAAGGAAACATTTAAAAGCATGGGTAAACGACCAATTTCAAGTGCCTAATGTAGGTAGTCGCTAGAATTAGGGATGGATCACCGAATTTAGAAACAATGCAATAAAGAGAACACAGCCTATTATAGATCTAACCTTCTTTAAAAGTTCACAAATAGATCATGTGGGGAGCTGAATGGACAAATAATTAACCGAACCATTCCATTTGTGACATTGATCGCAGTTAATTTAACGAAGATCGAGATCCAACGGATAGCCAGCGAAACCAAATATCAAACGCAGGTGACTAAACTGAGAAAATGGAAACCAAAAACGAGATTTGATTAAACAAAAAACTAACCAGAAATCCTTTCCGTATGGAGCTCAGCTGCTTGCGTAATTGGTAACAGGAGAGCCTGAGCCAACAGAAGCGCTACTACCCAGATCTCATTTCCCATCTTTCACTTACCTCTCTCTTTCTTCCTCCCTCCCTCCCTCTAAAAAGGGTTCAACTTAATTATCAATGTCAGCTTTTAGTTCGAGAAAACAGAGAAGGATGGAAGGTAGCTGGGGAACGATCAGGATATCTAAAGTAACCCAAATTTTGAGTTTAGATCTGGACCGTCTGATTAGAATCCGACTAATTCGGTCCGAGGTTCGAATCAAAACTCAAATTGAGTTACTTTAGGGGATCCGAATTCAGGAAGGTGGATGGTCAATCTCTCACCGGCTCACCGACAAAGAAAGATGTCCGGAATGTAAGGGACTTTCAAATGGATCTGGTTCTTGTAGCACATGAATCAGTGACATGTTGGTCCATAATAATGCTGGACGGCGCGGGACCCATGAATAAGTCTATGCTTTGTTCTACCACGTCAGATGAGAACGCGTTCGTCTTAAAATTTTGGAGTTGTTGAATTGCTTGATTTTTGCACTTTCTTTTTCTACTCCTTTCAGTTTAATGACGGCGAAAGGTAGGCAGAATTTTTTGTTTATAGAAATTAATATAAAATAATACATGATATTAAAATGATTGCTGCCGAATTTAGATGTTACAGAAGGATTCGTAAACATATTTCAGCTTCATGGTTTGAAGTCAATTTTTCTTCGAATCCATTAGTCCATACCAACACAAAATACCGCATCAAAGCATCACCAGTGTTGTAAAAAACGGTCTAGTCGGCCGATTAATCGGAAACGGCGGCCTAACCGTCACGAACACTCTTAACGGAGGCATGTTAGCAGATGAAAACGATTAATCGGCTGTTTTTCCGATTAATCGGCCGTTTTTTCCGATTAATCGGCCGTTTATTCCCGTTTATTCCCGGTTATTCCCGTTTATTCCCGTTTATTCCCGTTTATTCCCGTTTATTCCAGTGAATATTTATTTTCACATTTTTTTTTCTGTGATAGTGTGTGATAATAAGGTTTATAAATCTTATATTGTAGTTTTATTTATGCTTGGATATACATTCAATATTTTTTATATATATTTTTTCTTCTTACTTACTTTGAAATTGATTAATTCTTCTATTATTTATATACCATATATTTTTCTTACTTACTGATGTAATTTTTTCGATTAGTACGACGTGTTCATTTATGTAATTAAGTTGTTATCATAAACTAATTTTAATGATTTTATGTTGGAATGTTTAATTTCTTTCAAATAATATGTTATTAGTATTTGAAAATGCTTAATTCTCAATTTTATTTTTTCATTAAATAAATGTGTTACTTAACATGTAAAATGCTTATGTGTTAAGAATAAATAAGCGTAGTGTCATGTTATAATAATAAAACTAAGTTAAATTAAGTTTATTTGATAAGTTTAATGAGTTAAATAAATTATTTTTAATAAATTATGATATATATGCATAAATTTATAAAAACGTTAAATTGTCCGCATAATTCTGATTAGTCGGCCGCATACCGATTAATCACTTATCGGTACCCTATCTGTCCGACGACCGAATACCGTTATTTACAACATTGCATCACCATAAAAATCCCTCTCTCTCTCCCGTCAAGCACTATAAACAGCGTCGGATGTAAATTAGACGGTTGTTTTTTCTTCCGGATAGTCTTGCAAGTAGCCGAAATTTATATTTATACCATATTCCAAAAAAAAAAATAAACCAAAAAACCATAATTTAACAGAGAGCCGCCAAATGAATCTGCGAACCCGACACAACAAAATCAAACCTCAGAATTTAATTATTTTGGATCAAAGATAGATAATAATGGTTTAATAATTTTCAGAAATAGAAAGAATAATTAATAATTTAAATATGTTAGAAAGAAAATTAAGTAAAAGAGATAAAACATCTTATAATTTAGATTACTAGAAAGACTCCGAAACATTTTTCCTACAGAATGTTTTCTAATTGTAAAAAAAATTAAACTATTTCGTGGTGTGTTACTGGAAAAAAATAAAAATACTTTGTATTTGAATTATTGATCTTGATTCAAAAGTAAGTAAATATAGAAATTATTGTATTTTTTCTATTTATGAAAATTATTAAACAAATATTATACAACCAAACGAATTTGAGGTTTGCTTTTGATTAATCAGGGTCCGCAGATTCATTTGGCGGCAGATTGGTTTGGCAGCCTGGGTAGTTTTGGAGATCTCCGAAAAATCAGAATATTTTGGTTTATTTTTTTTTTAGATTATGGTAATAAATAAAAATTTCGGTCAAAGAGACGAGAAGAATCTGGCTTGAGTATCCTTTACGGCCTAAAGTTACATGCTGGCCTAAACAACAAATATTAACATACAATAATTGAATTAACAAGGGGCATATGCAAACAGATCGGAAAGTGATAAAATCATGTGTTTCTGCTTTTTAGTTTTTTATACGAATTAGATACTAAACAGATATTTTTAAGATACGAATACAGTTCATATATTAAATGAATACAAATACGAATTGAATATTAAATGGATACAGATACAGATATAATTGTGAAAACGTATATAATTTGAACTTAATTTAAACATTGAGACAAAATTAATATATTATTCAACAAAATATTTTTTTAGAACATAAAGATAACATAAAATATATATATTGGACATTCAATTATTATGGTGAACAAAATAATTTGTTTGGATTTGAGGTAATTATATTTGTAAAAGTCATATGCTAAACACAACAGAAATATGAAAAAAAAGAACAAAAATTCTAAATAAAAAAATATGCAGTAAGTCATTAAAAACTAACGGATAAAAAAATACGGATACGAATAATTATCTGTATTTGTATTTGTATCCGTATCCGAATCAGTTTGTGTACAAACGAATATCTGAAAAAATAAAAAAATACAATATGAATAATTATTTGTATCGATATCTGTATCCACTTTAAACTGTATACGTATCCGTATTTACAAACTATCAGTATCCGAATATACAAAAGTTCGAATACATATGCGAAACGGACGGATAATATCTGATTTGTTTTCACTACTAGATACGGATTATATTATGCTTCAAAGTCCAAACAAGAAATATAACTTGTTAAATTTGAACAGAACGGAGAATTATTAAAACTAAAAGCTAATAAATCTAGCTAGTGGATAGGTAACAAAAGTGAAATTTTCTTCCAGTTACTTATTCAGTTTATTTTAGTCCAGTAGTTAATAATGCAGCTATATAGATTTGTTTACAATATTGATGGATGATTGCTTAAACAGATACCGTTCGGATAGTCAAATACAAATGAGTGAGTCTATGGTACTATGCATAGCACTGATTAGTCCGTACTACGGAGTCATATTTTCATTTTGAAAATCTTAATGGTCGATCCGAACCATTCAACGTGATCTCCACATGAATATGTACTTGTAGACTAAATTTTATATTTTTTCGAACTTTTTTACTATATTTTTAAGATAGATAGAAAATCACTTGATCTGAAAATTCTGGACCATCCAAAAACAGTGATTTTCTATCTATCTAAAATAGTAAAAAAATTCTAAAAATTAAAAATTAGCTCACAAGTATATTCTCATATGGAAATCATGTTGAACGGTTTGGATCGACCGTTAGAATTTTGAAAAAAAAAATATTAATCCGTAGTACGGACCAATCCGTACTATGCATTGTACCATAGACTCACTCAATACAAATTATGGTCGGTTAGCTTAAAGCTTTTTTTATAACCAATTAGTGTATATATTATCTGAGTTTTTTTTTTCTTGTGATGTTCAAGATGTGTTAAATTTATCAGAGAGTTCAATTTCAAAATTATCATATCGTGGCAAAAAAAACAATACTGTTTATGTGGAAAGTCGCAAATTTGAAATTCAGATGTAGAGTTCTTTGTAGACGTTAAAATTTGACATGTTAGACCTAGAACTTTGATATTTTTTTAACAAACGATGAATTCTACCTGTTGAATCTTGATATACTTGCGAGTCATGGAATTTACATTCCAACTTTGTTAATTGTTTAATTATTTTTGTATTATCAATAGATAAAAATAAATTGATAAAAAATAAATAAATAAACACACCGATATAAATTTAATCCCATTCTTCATTCTCAATCTGAAATCCAGCATTAGAGCATCTACAATAGTGATTTCTTTTAAATTGCTAATTTGATGTGTCAATTGCTAATATAATTGTTGAGCTGTAGGCCAATTTCTAAAAAAACAAATTTGCTTATAAGCAAATGATTTCTTTTGGACATGTTGGTACTTTCTCTCTTTCTTATTGGCTCTGACTCCTTTGTTCTCTTTTCTATTGGCTCTGACCCAATTTATGGGATGGAGGGGTTAAGAAACTAAAAGAAACTTAATTTTTAAATAGTATTTTATAGCTGTTTTTAATTGTTTATGGATTGCTGGATTGGAGATGCTCTTAATAATAAGCCCAAATTTGAATCGCAATGCGGCCTTATCGTAGAATACATTTTGGGCTCCATTTTGATCACCATCTTACAGCACACGTCGAAGGGTGAGTATCCCACAAGCTACCTGACCCGATGATTTTTTTTTTTTTTAAGATTGGCGGAAATCAACAAATATATTGATAAAAAAATTATTTACAAAAATTCTTATTTTATCTCTAATTATATAAAAACTATTATATTACATAATATTTTATATCGAATTCATCCACTGATAAATATCTAAAGCCACACAATTTATCAACAATGACTTCACGATGCTTGTTTAAAAAAATTATTCCGTTTCTCTCATGCTAGAGTGCCCAGACCCCTGCACACTATATTATACTCCAACGGTTCCTCTCTATTATTGTCATAGCATTCATACCTCTCGGCCAAACATGCAATATGCTTCAATTGGAACGTACAGAGATATTGTGATACGCTAGAAGTCCTCTTCAGAATCTTGCCGCATAGGAATACTCTCACATAATATGATTTTTTGTTTCAATTAAATTTGCCGCACAGAGATGGCAACTTGTTTGCACCATACAACCCATTATATTATCCGAATAATTTCAGAAGGAAAATGCGATAAATTATCTAATCTCGAATATGATCGAAGTAATGTGACACTGATGGAAATAAATCTGCTGCGATTCTTTGGAATCGCAGGGACCCTGCTTTTCTAAATCTAACCATTAATTTTTTGAAATACACGATCTCAGAATCAGTTGGTTGTTATGCACGAATCTCAAAATAGATAAATGGTTGGATTTAAAAAAGGAGGGACCTGCGATTTTTTAGAATCGCAGCAGATTTATTTCCGACACTGATGAAATTAAGTTTATACATGACCGGATCTATTGGAGATCTGTAATTTCAGTACCACTGGCACAGTACCAAAAATATTATATAAACATGCATGCTTGGGGCATATATGTCAGATAAAATTATATTGAAGGTAGTCAAAATGGTTTGATATTGTTGAGTTGGGAAACGAGCAGGAGATGAAACCATAAAAAATTGAACTTTTCGGCTTGTGATATGTGAGCCAGTACAAATCATGGTACATCTCTTTGGCCTCTTCACAGCTTTTTTTTCTCATCTTTTATCAAGGACTGAACCATGAACCAGTGCCACTGCTATGGCGCCATATGCCACTGTTCTCTCTTTTTGAATAAATCCAGATTCTTAGTTCATCAATCCAGAGAAGTATATAGTTGAATCTGGTGCAATGCTAGATGCTCTTTATTATTTAATTCAACGTCGTTCCATGATATATGTATATGATTTTTTCTTTTCTTTTTTTTCCTACTGATTCAAAATAAAATGTAGCCTTGCAATTATGTAAAATATGCTGAAACGGGCTTTTGCCTTTTTTTTAAAAAAAAAAAATGTAAAATATGCTCAAGAGTCATATCTAACCTAGGAGGCAATAATAATACAATTAACAAGAACACGCTTATCCTGGTGACTCAAATAATTATACAATTTGAAAATTGTTGTCCGCACTCAAAATGAATTGAAGAATCTTATGTTTTAAATAAATAATTGAGTCTTGTTGTAGTTTTTTTTTCTTATAATTGTTTTTTTTTTAATGTTAGTTGTTGATTTTTCATACATATAAGATATCATTGATTTAATAAAGGACAAAATAGTCAAACCACAGACACTTTTTACATAGAGACATTCTCTAGCTGTTGCTATTAACATAAATTATTGTCAAATTTTACAAAAAAAAATACAAACATGACTAATTGATCCTTTATATTCATGATAATATATAGTGTATTTAATTAATGCTAAAAGACAAAAAAAAAAAAAGAGAAATACCATAACAAAATTAAAAATAATCACACGGTCGGCTATGAAAATACACTCATAATTTTACGGACGTCGAGTATGCATTGAGTTTTCTTATAAAAAAATAAATATCTATGTAATGCCCCAAGTACACTTTTGTGTTTGATCAAGGAAAAAAGGACTTTTGTGTTTGATCAATTCATTTCGAATTCAGATCAGGTTAGATATCTAATTATGTCAAATTAGATCCGAATTGTTTAACTTAAAGTGCGACAAATTTTAAATTCATCTCTACAATAGAATATTAAAATAGTTTTTGACTTGCTAAAACTGGATGCAGCTCATTACAGGATAGCACAGATGTCCTACCTTGGAAATCCAAAACTAATTTACACGAACTGGATTTTGAGTCTCTGCTCTACCATAAAAAATGATATTGTCATACTCTGAACTTATAATGTGAGCCCAACAATCCAATATATTTTAAATAGTCCAACAAATTAAATAGATAACTCAACAATTCAATATATTTTATATAACCCAACTCAACAAATTAAAAAGATAACCTTAATTTTTATCATGTTTTATTTAGTATCCGATTATTTAATGAGTTTAAATCTAATTAGCTATTTAAATACAATTTGATAATTTTTTGTCTTGATAAAACTCGTGCATCCGCTACCCCTTCAAAATATTCTATATATCCTTGCAGTATCGGATATTCACTTGTTAATTCATACTGGAATTTGTCACCAAGACACAAGATCTCATTCCTTTTTTAAAGAGGCTTGAACGAGTGACAAGAGATCTCGACCGAAATTTTTATTAATATCCTAAAAAAAAAAGAAAAATAGCAGATTTGCTCTCGGTATGAAATTTTTTTCTAAAACACCCTGACCGCCTCATGTTTGAGAGGTCCAATCTCAGTACCAAACCGCCCCACCCCACCCTTCCTCTCTCTCTGTCCATGTTGCTCTGCCCAAACCCCACCAAACCTAGCCCCCCCTCCGCCCTCACCCTTCCTCTCTCTCCCTCTCTCTCGCTAGGCCGCCCCCACCCTCTCCCTTTCGGCCACCCTTCTCTCCCTCTCTCTTGGCCACCCACTCTATCTCTATCGCAAGGCCGCCTCCACCCACGAAGCTTGAGGTTAGGTGAGGCTGGAGCACGAATCACGAAGCACAATCTGATTATTTTTGGGTAACCCGACATAACTTATTTTATTTATGTTTTGTGCCTTGCGATTGGTATAAAATGAATTGTTAATTATCGTGTGCGAGTTGTTGATTTTTTCGACGCAATTCATTTTACTGTTACACCCTTTTTAAAATTGTCCAAAATTAGAATTTAGAAATTAGGGTTTAGGATTTCTTTAAAATCTCACTAATTTTTATAAATATGTTATGTGAATTTTTTTAATCATTTAATTTACGGTAATTTTTTAGGGTTTAGGGTTTTAGAAATTATCCAAAATTAGAGTTTAGGGTTTTAGAAATTATCCAAATTTAAGGTTTAGGGTTTTAGAAATTATCAAAAATTGTGTAACAATTGTTAGGAATTGTTTATTAATTGTTTATAAAGTGTCCAAAATTCTATTATTAATTTTTTTATGGTAGTTTGCAATAATAATTTTTATTAATTAATGTAAATTGTAATAATTACTGTACATTAGGGTTTAGGGTTTAGGGGTTTAATGCATGAATTATGCCTTTTATTTTTTAGGTTTTTTTTAGGGTTTTAAAAGTTTCTCGACATATTTAGAAATTGTTAGGAATTGTTTAGCATTTGTAGAAATTATCCAAAATTGTTTAGAAATTGTTAGAAATTGTTTGCAATAATAATTTTTATTAATTAATATAAATTGTAAAATTATGTTAGAAATTTAGTAACCGACTATTTTCAAATATAGTATGGCCAGACCTAGACAGGGACGATCACGAGATACTCTAGAGACTGGGAAGAGTTCACATACTCCCGCTGGAGAGGCTCCCGGTACGGAGGCCTCCGGTGCAGAGGCTCCCGGTGCAGAGTATCCCGCTCATGATACTGACACATTTAGTCTTTTTCTGTGGATCCCACATATTAAGCACCGTGACGCATACACATCTATGGAGGTATGTTGGTTTTTTTATATGTAATTTAAATAACATTATTTAATATGACATATAATCAGTTGCTTAAATTGAAATCATTGTTAAATGCAGGACGAGACGATGTTGATAGTGAGACATCGCACCCCTGAGATACCGTACGTCCCTCATCTATTAATAGAGCGGTCATCATGAACCTCGGCTTGTATCAGCTAGCCACCATGCCTCAGAGTAGGATCGATCAGGCTCTCATTTGTGGTCTAGTGGAGAAATGACAACCGGAGACTCATTCATTTCACTTTTCGGTTGGAGAGATAACAGTCACCCTAGCTGCTGTGAGCGCCTTATTGGATTTACAGATCGATGGCGACCCCATAGGCAGTGTCTCAGACCATCCAGACCTGGCGAAGATGATCTGAGAGCTATTAGGGGTCGATCCAAAGGCGCTGCAGAAGAAGAAGAAGAAGAAGAAAGGGGAAGATGATGAGTTCTGGTATTCTGGGTATTGTATTAGTCTAGCGTCGCTCCGCATCTACTTCTCCTAACGTCCGATAGCCCCCGATACCACTGACAAGGAGGCAGTGAAGAGGTAACCATAAACATTTGGAAATTAAAATATGTTCTGAACTCAACAATAATAACCATTAGTTATGTTGACTATTTTACATTACAGGTATATTTGGGCGTTTGTGATGGACTTATGTGGCAGCATCATGTTCATGGATTCCAGTGGTGATGCAGTCTCGATTATGTTCCTCTCTCTGCTGAATGACATTGAGAGGCCATTAAGGTGGAACTGGGGTGGAGCTGTGATCGCCCAATTATACCGGAGCTTGTGTCATGCTTGTCTGGTAAGTTTATACTCATATTGCAATTTTTATATTACAAATGTTAGGGTTGAATAATTACCAAAATTACACATACTGTCCAAATTCAGGTGAAGAATAAGTAGATTGTCGAGCCACTTCTTCTCCTCCAGCAGTAGTCGTGGTACATCTACCGGTCTGTCGACCTGTTATGCCAGATCAGCCTCATTTCTGGACTAGACTAGACTCCAATAGATGCCCCGCATATGGTACCATATGGGGTAGTCACCATACATACCAGAATACGGGCAAGGAGAAAACCATAGGGATCTCTTATGTCCGGGGTCAGCTCCAGATGCTTCACGAGAAGAACATCACCTGGTACCCCTATCGTGCGTTCTACGAGAACAACCTTCTTTGCCAACTAACATTGGAGTAGAAAGATCTCTGGTATTATCAGGGGCTGTGCATATGTTACTGGATAGTTGAATATCACTATCCTGATCGAGTGCCCCGTCAGTTTAGCTTGGATGCGTTTGTCCAGGACTGGCCATTGATGGACGAGCAGCAAACCACTAAGCTGCACAAGTAAGTACCCACTACTTAGTTTCATTATTTTTTTATTACTTGTTTAGTCCTACACGTTACTAATAATATATTTTAATTAATTTATATTACAGGACTAACCACCAAAAGCCCAAAGTCGACTGGAGCCAGCGTCTTGCGGAGGATTACTAGAAATCACAATATCTACAGGATCACTTATGGTCCCGACTATGGCTGATGATGTCGGCTTGGGGGCTGGGCCTTGGGCATTGAGATATGCCGTCTGGTACCAGAGGTGGGGCATGTCATCGGTATATCTAGAGGAGCACTATGGTGAGACCCTTCGACGGAGACTCATGGGTGATGCCTCTAGGACTTACTTTTTCGGACCGCTCTAGGCTCGCACGGTAAATTTAACAGAAACAGACATATTTAAAAAATTAAATGTTTATTATGCGTTTCTCTAATAATAATGAAAAAATATTTTGTGCAACTTTTGTCTGGTATTATAGGGGTGGCACACAGCCCGGTGTGCATGGCTAAGATTGGTTGGAGAGTTATAGGATATCAAATGCTCCAACATAGTACACCAGTCGTGGAGGACTCTGGCTGGGATGAGCGCCTCATTGGCATATTGCACGACAGTAGGGAGAACATCAACTGGCGTGAGATAAAGCCCACACCACGAGATCCGGATCAGCCCCGAGTCGCTATCTACGATGATGAGATGCCGCCACCTCCTGCAGGTGATTACAAGTTAATATGAATGTGCCATACACAATCATTTCTCTTTAGAAATCTATTATTATTATCTTCTATTATATGCAGAGGATGTCTCGGGTTGGGCGTTCCACCAATGGGTGTTGAATAACAATGCATGGAGTGCTTACTACAACAAGTATGGAGTTCCGGTGCAGATTGGCGAGGTCAATGAGTTTCTTTATTATTTAATTAACTTACTAGTTATTTGTATGTAGTAAAACTAACATTGTTTACATGCAGGATGGGGCTCCTACCTGGCAGGCCAACCCCGAGTTCACTATGACTGATCTTACTGGAGATGATACCGGGTATGAGGTACAGAGCCTCCACAGACCACGATACGCAGAGACCAGAGAGCACGACCATGAGGCCAGTGGGAGTGGGGCGCATGCTGCAGATGCTTTTGCCTCTGCTATATTTGGCACACCGTCTCCGGCCACGTATCTTTCTACCTGCGAGGCCGATCCATGGGAGATGCGTACACAAACGGTGATCCAGGAGGATCTCCCATGGGTCCGCCGTATACAGTTATCTTTGCAGGAGGAGGATCCCTAGGCGGCCGGTGCGGCGTCGGAGATGGATGTGGACAATCTCCAGGATGACGAGGAGGAGGAGATTCACTTGACGCGTCAGTTGCTGCCCAGGGACCACCATCCACCTGCTAGGTTGGATCTCTCCGGTCGTCGCCGCCGTCGTCGTTAGGTTTTTTATGTTTTTTTAGTTAGATGAATTTGTAAGATTTTATGTTTGGATTGTTAGATTTTATGTTGCAGACTTGCCATTTAGATTATTTAGTTTTATTGTTTGTCTAGTCGAAAAAAACCAATTTATAACATTAAACAAAATTATAACAAATAAAATTACAATAAATATATAACATATTATAAAATATTACAACAAATAAAATTATAATCGTCAATTATAAAAATATAACTATAAATTATTATAAAAATTATAACAAATAAAACTACAATAAAATATTATAACAAATAAAAGTAACAATTAAAAGTATAATCGTCAATTATAACAAATTATAACCATAAATCATTATAAAAAATGGAACTATAAATTACAAAATTAAAAAATGGCACAACATTTAAGAAAAAAACACCAATCCATCTCATAGTGGAGCGGTCTGATATGAAGAGGTGACTACTCCACTCTGGGGCAGTTTGGTACTGAGATTGGACCGTCCAAACATGGGACGGTCATGATGTTTTTGAAAAAAAAATTTCATACCGATAGCAGATTTGCTATTTTTTATTTTTTTTAGGGTATTAATAAAAATTTCGGAGATCTCGATCGTGAATTGTAATCTACAAACTCACAATCAGAATATCTAACAATTCGAAAGATTTACATTTTTGTTTTTCTGTTATGTTATTTTAGTAAATAAGAGCATTGTGGTCATTTGACTGAGCTCCATTCCCTATAATAGACGTACCAAAGCCTCCAACAGCCAAAGGAACAGTAACCACTAACCAGCAAGTACTCGAGCCTCTTCAGTGGAAAGAGAGAGGGAGTGTGGGTGTGTGACAGAGACGAGAGAGAAACCAAGCCTCTATCAAATCAATCAATAATGGACCCCCCCGGAGATGCATTCAAGTGGGACCAACGAGCCGCCATTTCCGGTGGTGCCACGTCAGCAGCACCACCACCTCCCATAGTCGCCCTTTCTCCACCACCTATCATGCAGTATGATCGGCCTCGTGACCTCGACGAGCTTGTCGACGGATATGGTGTGCGCTACGCCACCATGGTTCGTATAGGCGAACTCGGCTTCACATCCAGCACTTTGATAGGTAGAATTTTACATTAAAATGATTTTTTTTTTTTTCCTTTTTGACTTCATAGTTGTGCAACCTTCTTTGAGCAACAATTATGATTTTATTTGTCAAATACTAGAAGGTACTTTTGCTCTGCACCTTTAATTTCTTCTTTTATGCAAGCAAAGAAAATACTTTTTTTCTTTTTTTGGACATCATTTTTTTCCTCTTTCTTGTTTCATTACTACGTGCAGAATAGCTTTTCACTTCCAACACCTAGCTATAAGGTTCTTCATTGCGTATATTTTATCAAATATATAGCCGTTATGTGAATATTACTTGTTTCTAAGCAACATAATTATAATTAAGGTCGTAATATGAAATACTGTCAGAAATGGTGTAGTTCCAAACTTTTTTGCACAAAGTAAACCTTGTGTCATGCTGTTTTTAAGGAGATGCCATGCGAATGCCATATAAACATCCCTTGAGGTTTATAAAGGAAGTCAAAAGTGGGCAATGAACAGTAGATAGTAACAGTGACACTAGTGTTGTGTGAAGTTCACTGTGCATATACTGTTGTCGTATCTTTGTTAATTAAGCACTTGATCGATCAGTTTAACTTATGTTATGATATTTTTGTTTTTCTTTTCTTTTTGCTGGTGGCTTATGTTATGTAGGGATGACGGATGGTGAGTTGGATGAGATGATGGCAACATTAGCTCATGTGTTTAGATGGGATCTAATGTTGGGAGAGAGGTGGGCCAACAAAAAATCTGTTTTAATTAAATTAAGTTCTCTTAAAAAATTTCTAAAATCTTTGGGTGAAAAAAAGCTTATCATTTATTGTTAAACTTATTATTCTAAGGTACGGGCTGAAGGCCGCGATACGAGCTGAGAGAGGCCGGCTGGAGGGACTACGGATGATCCGCCTTCACCAGCACCATCAGTTACTCGGAGGTGAACAGTTGCAGCAACTAGGTTTCCTGCAACATCATGGAAGTGTTAATGCTGATACTCTCTCTCAAGAAGGTATGTTTGTTCAGATTTTTTTGTTTTTTAGTTTCTGTTTTTCCACTTTCCTTCATTTCTTTGTTTGTTGTTTTATTTAATTTGGGGGGTACACAACCGGAGTCTTTTATAATTTTGTGAAGAACGTTAAGGAATGAGACCTAGCTAAACTCTTATCTTAAACACAGAAATAGATAACAAAAGCTGGGATTTAGTTTAGGACTGTAAAAAGCATGTGACTCTATTTCTCTCTCCAAAGGCTACAACTAGCTAGGCTACTTGTCATTTTGTGCACTACAATCCTTATTCTTTTTTAAAAAATTTATATGATTTATGACCGAGGTCGAAGATCAAAAGCCTAATAATGTTTTTTCATGAACGCGTATCCTCTTTATTAACTCAAAAGATTCAAAAGATTGGAGTCAATCCAACTCCTACTTATAACATAGAGGCCTTTTAATATTAGTGTAGATCTAGTCTGTACAAATTTTAAAACAGATTGGATAGTCGAGATGTATTAAACCCTTTTGAGTTAATGCAGAGGATACGAATTCGTTTTTTCATTGGGTCAAAGAAAGCTTGTTACTGTTATATCTTGCTAGCTGCCAAACAGTTAAATAACCCAGCTAATAGGCAACTTTATTTAGTCTACCAGAGGCAAGTACAAGTACTAAATCATGAAAACCGTTAAACAACTATATATATCAAAGAGTCGTAATATTGTATGCACTACAAACTAAACACTAAACATTATTATTGACAAAACCTGAAACGGATGTAAATTAGTGCTCTCAGAGGAGCCAGTGCAAGAGGCAGCCGGCAGCGGTGGCGAGACCAGGAGCAGGAACGGTTGGCTCTGTGCCTCCCGTTCCAACTCCAAAACCAACAACATCAAGAAGAGAAGTAGTTCGCGAAACAAGAAACACAAAAGTATACTAGAAGAAAATATTGATTGCCTCGAGGAAGGAGATGCCAATGATGGGCGAGGGAGAGGATGGGAGTCGGAGTCGTCAGAGACAGAGAGAGATGGCGGCAGCGAGAGGCAGAGAGAGCACCCTTTTATAGTGACCGAGCCGGGTGAGGTGGCACGTGCGAAGAAAAATGGACTCGATTATTTGTTCCACTTGTATGAGCAATGTCGCCTCTTCCTTGTTCAAGTCCAGGCTCTTGCTCGTCAGCATGGCCAGAAGTGCCCCACCAAGGTATGTATGTACTTAATATATATCATGTTCACAACTTTCTTCTTGCGTTATCTGAATTTTTATATACTCTTGCATTCTTCACTTGCTATATATTGATGCTTCTTCTAAACCCTTTTCTATAAGAAGTTGCACTTGCACCAAATAATTTTCCAGCAATATTTTAACTTTAGAATATTTTGGAGAAAAAGAAAATTATGGCTATGTAGCAAACAAGGGGAGCCAAGGGGAGTTTTTGTGAAAGCAATATGGATAAAGTCTTGTGTAAAAGTCGAATCTAAACCGTCCAATTCACGTGAAAGTTCATGCAAACAATTCATATTCGTGGGACTGATTTATTTAATTCTAAATCCTAAATTCGTTCGTACGAATCTAAAATCGAACGATTTAAATCCAATTTTGAATATAAAATAAATTGAGGAAAATTTGAATAAAATTTGTTCAATGCTCTTTGAACAAAATCCAATTTCAACAATGAATGAAAGATGTCAAATTGTCTGAATGCAGATCTTTTCACACTCCATATAAATACATTCCAGGGAGTTAATAGAGAACACTGTCTTGTATACTTAATTGATTGAAATAAGCTATCTGTAATGCAAAAAAAGGAATGTTTTTAGTTAATCGAGCTTCTCTTTGAGTGAAAGAAAAGGAAGTTATTAATTAGTTACAAACCCGAGGAGATGATGTCTCATAGCGGTTCGCTTCTGTCCCGTGCGAGGCAGTGATAGTTGCAAATAATAATGTACGGAACTTTTATGGGGTTAGGGAGACGTGTCAGGTTCTGATTGGACGGAAAGCTGGGTTCCGTGACTTGTCTTGTCGGTTGAGTTACGGACACCAAGCCAATCCCTTTGGATATGCAGCCCCCTCTTTGCATCAGGCCACGTGTCACTTCAAATCACGTCGTTTTGTGCAAAAAGTAATATGAAGTTTGCATCTACTATAGTGTACTTTACACCTGCTTACTCACTTTTGACGTGTCGGTGTATGGAATTAATTTACTCACTTTCGTACGAAGTCGTAGAGTTCGTATGTGGAATCAGGGGAAATCAAATGAGTGCACAGTGCTCTCCGAGAGCGGCCACTGTTGCGTCAAAGATTCGCACCGGGAACAGTTTTCTTTTTCTCTTCTAGCCTTTCCTGCACCTGGTTCACGTAGGCCCTTTATAGTTTCATTGCTAAAATTCTTTCATGGTCATGGATGATGGATCCAATTAGGATGAACTATTATTTTAGTGGGTTCTAGATAAATAAAATTAATGACCGATTTCATAAATTTACGGCATTTACAATTTAATGCAAGTGCAGTGATCGAACTCAATCTATATTTAATTATAGAATATTAATAACCTAACCTGGCTTAAACCCAACTCATCCAAATAATTCATTATTTATTTAGCCTACAAAATTACAATCGTAGTGTTGTTTGAAAATGGACCGAGAGAGAGAGTTGTTGTGTGATAGTTATAGTTATAACGTACATATAAGAGATCAGCTAGGTAGAAGATTTGTGAAGGATGAGTAGCATGTTAATAAAACCTGCTCTCTAAAGGAGATCATTTTTTTTTTTTCAAAAATATACACACGAACACAAAATTGTATAGTTTAAAATCCACGAAAGATGTGCAGTTTGATTTAGCTACTGCAAATTGTCATTCGTATAGGCTAATTACATCTCTTTAACCTATGTGATAGATTACTGCATCAAAACAAGCAACTCAATTGCATGGAATCTATGTTATACATGGTTAATTAGTATCGTAAGTCATTTATTTTTGGTGCCAGACAGTTATCTTTCACAGTTTTGAAATGGAAAAAAAAAAATGTATATGGTGCATTACAACAGTTCTATAAGATAAATGTCTGATTGGCAAAGCTGCTTGCATGTGGGCCCCACAGTAGGAAACTGTGTTGACCATGTGGGACCTAGCATTTCCGGGTTTTGCTCATTTTTGAGGAGAAAATTTAATGAAAGTTAATTGTTTGTCTCTGCGATATTAATTTGATTGATCAGATCACAAAGTTACTTTGAATCAAATCACTTATTTGATTAATGATCCAAGGAAATTTTATAAAAAGAAATTTCTTCCTTTGCTTATTTAGGTCACCAATCAAGTCTTTCGGTATGCAAAAAAGGCTGGTGCGAGCCACATCAACAAGCCGAAGATGCGGCATTATGTGCATTGCTATGCGCTACACTGTCTCGATGAAGAGGCATCTAATGCATTGCGAAAGGCCTTCAAGGAGAGGCGAGAGAATGTTGGGGCATGGAGGCAAGCATGCTATGAGCCTCTAGTGAACATCTCGGCTCGGCACGGTTGGGACATTGATGCAGTTTTCAATTCACACCCTCGGCTCTCGATCTGGTACGTCCCAACCAAGCTTCGCCAATTGTGCCATACTGCAAGTAGTAATGCTGCTTCCACTAATGTCGCTACAGCTGCTCCTGGTACAGTTGGTACGATCTTGGGTTCGGGCTCTGGTGGTCCACTTCAGCCGCCATCACCTATTTTCTAGTTATGCTATCTTGTATGAAATATCTTAATTAGGTTCCATGATCTAAAAATCATTAGATTTGATTTGTATTGAAAGACATCTTCATGCTTAAGCTTAATTAGGAATCTGAAGCACATCCTTCTGATTCTCAAAGTAATTGCTTTTGCATATATTTTGTATTCTTGCTAGTAAACTGCATAGACAGTGCATGCTTTTCTTGAAGGATGATACAACGAGCAACTTGATCACCAAAATAGATTTTCATCAAACAAAAAGATACTCTCATAACTGGCAAAGAGTATAAATCTTATATTACATTGATCTCAACAAATGAACGGAAATATAAAAGAAAATTTAAAAAACAGCCAAGCCCATTCAATTAAAAAACACCATTATACTAGCAGAACAATTTTACTTTTCTATTTTTTTTTAAAAAGAAAAAATGTACCACCGATTTTGTTAATCAGAAACAAATCCATATTACAAACCAGTAACTATTAATTAACCAGCTGGTACCATTTTAACTGGTACATACTACACACCTGACCTCCATCACCCAACTAAACTATAACCTCTAAAGTACTACTAATAACTGATACCCTCTAAAAGTACTACTAATAATCTAATATCCAACGAAGTAGTTGATTTATCTTTTCATATTTATCCTTGAGTGAGGCTATGGTGCTATGCATAGCACAGATGACTAGTGTACTACGGCTCAATATGGTACTTTTTAAAATCCTAACGGTCGATCCGAACCGTTCAATGTGATATCCATATGAATATGTACTTGCAAACTAAATTTTATATTTTTTTGAATTTTTTTACTATTTTTTTAGATAGGTAGAAAAATCAGTGTTTTCTGAAAATTCTGGACCATTAAAATTCTACCTATCTAAAAAAAATAGTAAAAAAATTCAAAAAATATAAAATTTAGTTTGCAAGTACATATTCATATGGTTATCACATTGAACGGTTCGGATCGACCGTTAGGATTTTACAAAGTACCATATTGAGCCGTAGTACACTAGCCATCCGTGCTATGCATAGCACCATAGCCTCACTCTTTATCCTTTGCCTCTAATACAAACTTCAACTAGTATGAGACTTGTGCAACCAAAAAAATAAAGTAAAAAAGAACTAGTATGGGCCGGCCCTCTAGAATAAAATATATACTTACATAATTGAGCCATTAACTCAGCCCATCCGTACGGGACAAATAATGTCTGATCCAGTAACAGTGACTTCAAAATT
This sequence comes from Carex littledalei, assembly GCA_011114355.1. Lineage (NCBI taxonomy): Eukaryota > Viridiplantae > Streptophyta > Magnoliopsida > Poales > Cyperaceae > Carex > Carex littledalei. Next base: position 5,373,450 of record CM022087.1, read on the forward strand.
TACATTCCGTCAGAAAAAACTCAACAACAAAAAAATGAAAGGAGGATTTTCATGTATACCTCTCAAAGATTTCTAAATTACATATCTGTCTCTCTAAAATTCATAATATCATATTGACCCTTCTAAATTTAAAAAATACTCACAATTTTTTTTGTCTTTTTTTTTATTAAAACACATTTTATTTAGGGGGAATTTCATGTATACCCCTCAAAAACTTCAAAATTACGTATTCCCCCTCTAAACAATAAAATTACGTATTTCCCCTCTAAACTTCAAAAACTGACAAATTTATCCATTTTATTGTCTTTTATATTAAAATTCATTCTAAAATTTTAAAATACCCAATTTACCCTTTATTAAAAGCATATAAAAGCCCATTAGACTTAAATTTGAATCTGAAGGGTTCCTCTACCGTCCGATCCGCGCGCATCGCATTAAGATCTGTGCGCATCACATTAAGATCTAGCATGCACGGATCTTAAAGCAATTTCGATCCGTGCACATCGCATTAAGATATGTGCATGTCGCTTCAATATGCGTGTGTGTTCACATCAAGATTTGTGCTGATCTTGCGCGCACAAATCTAAAAGCAATTTGAACGGTAGATGAACCGTTTAGATTCAAATTTGAGTCTGATGGGCTTTATATGTTTTTAATAAAGGGTACAATGGGTATTTTATAAATTTAGAATGAGTTTTAATATAAAAGACAATAAAATGGGTAAATTTGTGAGTTTTTAAAATTTAGAGGGGAAAATACGTAATTTTGAAGTTTAAAGGGGAAAATACGTAATTTTGAAGTTTTTGAGGGGTATACATGAAATTCCCCCTTAAATTTAAAAAATACTCATCCCGTCTTCTAAGATCAATTTTCGAGAGCAAATAGGTTCATTTCTTTACTTTTGACATATACACGGTGACATTTTCAGTATACACTTGTGTAAGTATTAGAAGTAGATAAATGAATAATTTGTTCTCGAAAACTAATCAATTAGAAAACTAACATTTTATTTAAATATGCTACATATTTTTTTATTTTTAATAAAAATGAAATGGATACTTTATTAACTTAAAATGAGAATGAGGTTTAATAGAAAAGATAATAATTTGTGAGTTTTTGAAATTTAGAGGGATAAATATGATATTATGAATTTTAGAGGGTGAAATACGTAATTTGGACTCGCTACTAGCTCGCATCGATGATTTGATTGCTCCCGAGAAATAACGATCGGAGGTCGATATGTCGGCTAAGGCGGAGGCAGCGTTGGCGAAGGGGGCGGAGGAGGCGGCGCAGGAGTTTAGTGCGGAGGAGGAGATAGACTATGTGAGCTATGGAGGTGAGCAGCACCTCCCTCTTGTTATGAAATTGGTCGACGAAGAGCTGAGCGAGCCTTATTCAATCTTCACCTATCGTTATTTCGTCTATATCTGGCCTAATCTTACTTTCCTAGTATGTGTTTCATACCCCTCTTTCTTTCTGCTTGCGGTTCCAGCTTTGTTGATAGATGGTACAGGAATTCTATTGTACAATATTCAAAATAATGCCTGTTAAAGGATTTGATTTGTACTGAAATGGCTTATATTCACTGTGGTATGATAGGAAAGTTGGTACTTTGATGTCTGTACTTATAATGTGATGTTATGTGATGTGTACTCAGGGGCAAAGCCAGACTTTCAAACTATGGGGGTCAAATCATATAATTTTTTCATGCGAAGTATAGTACCCATAGTATTTTACTCTAAACTATATAGAAAATTACTTATAACCACAGATATTTTGAAATTGAATGCCCTCTTACTGGATCCTCCAATGTGTGTACTTCATGATATGATGTAGAGGAATTCTCTTGAGCATGGAAATATACCTGGTAGAGGATATGATTTATACTGAAATGGCTAGTATTTCAGAGTGATCTGAAAGGAAGGTTTGTATTTGATGATTGTACTTAATGTGATGGGTAATATGACAAACTGATACCCTATTTGTGTTCAACTACATGCGTTTATGATTCATTTTTAGGATCTGGATCATAGGAGTTATTTTACGACATGACTCTCCGGTTTTTGCAAAATTTGTGTAGGCGTTTCACATGGGGAAGTGTGTTGGGACAGTGGTGTGCAAGATGGGGGAGCATAGGAGCACCTTCAGAGGTTATATTGCCATGCTTGTTGTTATTAAACCTTATCGTGGAAAAGGAATTGGTAATATTGTTTTTTCTTTTTGTTAATTTGGCTGTATTGGGTATTTGCTTTGTAATGAGTAACTTCTAATCCTTATTTACTAATGCACAGCAACTGAGCTTGTGACTAGAGCCATCCGGGTGATGATGGAATCTGGCTGTGATGAAGTAATTTCCTTTTAAATCCATTTATATTTTGTTTGTCTTGGTATTGGCACTTATCAAGGAATCTCACGAACAAGGAAAATTCGAAGTTCTTTTATTTCATCATTATTTCCTTTTATTTCAGGGCACTGTAGTGTCTCTAGAATAACATGTGAACATATTACATTGCACAACCAGGAAACTATTCAAGAAAAATCTTATATGCTCATTTATCTCAAAAGAAGACAACAATAACTGCTACTTCCAGGGCTGGATTTACTCATAGGCCAGGGCGCTTAGCCACCCCTATAAATACAAATTAACAATTTGTCTTTATACGATATAATTTTTGAAAGTGTTTATATGCTTTAGCCCCTCTCATAAAATGTTAAATGTGTGGCTGTAGTGTAGTGGTTAGAACTCCCCTTTGTGTTTGTGGAGATTTGAGTTCAAATCCCACTTATCCACATTATATGTTTTACTTCTCATCCCCCCAATCTAAATTTTCTGGTTCTGCCCCTGGCTACTTCTCATCATTTATACACAAATGATCAGAAAAGGAGAAGGGTAATTTGGTTACGTGACATATTACCTCAGTAGGAGAATAGGCTTGCTGCTTTGTGTTTTAACAGGCAACTATTATATTTGACGTTTTTATTTCTTCATCATGCAGGTAACACTGGAAGCAGAGGTGACAAACAATGGAGCACTAGCATTATATGGTCGGCTTGGTTTCATCAGGTCAAAGAGATTGTATCGGTACTATTTGAATGGTGTGGATGCATTTCGCCTAAAGCTTCTTTTCCCTCGACCGGATCCCAGTATTGATACTTTTCCAAGCACAGAAGAAAGAGCCTTTAACGAAGTTCCAGAAACCTCTCAAAGACAATCTCTGACATACTATGGTTAGTTCTGACCTCTCCCAATATGTACATGATGGACAAGGTCATGATAATTGTTTAGTATCAAACTGGTCACAACTGCGCCATTTTTGCTTATGTTGGTTTAAAGTTCCTGTGTTTTTTATTATTTAGGCTTGTATTAGAAAACTGGGAAAATATAATGTGAGGGCTCTTTTGTAATAATTAAGTGATGAAATAATGTCATTGCTGCAAATTTATTTGAGAAAAATATAGCAACCTTAACTACAGATAAGTATTATACAAAGTAGAATATTCTTCTAGTAAAGTTAACACCCTAAGGTTCTGATCGGAAGAAAATCTAACAAAAATTCATTTCAATTCATTAGAATAGAATAGAATAGAGTTGATTTAGAATTGAAGTTCCTTGATTAGAAACTTTATCTGAGGAGAATTCAGTCTACTATCACTAAAAAATAAAAATATCCCATAGATGGGTACCCCCCACTACTCATAAAAAAAAAAATCCCATAGATTTCTTCATATTTACTAACTGTGTCATTAAAGCCATAGCTAGGGTTTCCTACGCTGTGAACGAAAGAGAACATGAAAAAAGCGAAAAACAAGATCACTTGGTAGTGATTTTGTTTTTTGATGATGTTATAACCGTTGATACTGCTGGTACCGAGAAGGAGATGAAATCAATGATGTTATCGGAGGTTCTCACAAGCTTTAAGTGTTGATACCCCTGCCAGTTTTGAATGAAGGGAAGGTAGGGCACGAGCGTTCTTTCTTCCTCAGCACCAATTCGTTTCTCGCCAAATCCGACCTCTTTTAGAACGACTTTTTCCCCTTGAAATCACATCGTTTTCACCTTGCTATGGCCTTCCGATCAAAGGATTTGTGTATTTGTGAATTCCATTTCGTGTTTGTCGAAGAAAAAAGTCGTTTCGATGAGAGCCTAAAGTTTAAAAGGAATATGAATTCATGGAATTCTGGTTAAGAACATTCCTTGCTCGTGAAAATTTGTTCATTCAGCACAACCAATGAGATAATAACATACATATTGGATCAAATGTGACGAGTTTTATAGCTCATTTTAGGTTGATGTTCTGTGCTGATTGTGAATCAAGGGCATTTGTAGGGTCACCACTTATGGTGCAACATAAATTTTGCTATATAAACTGATGCGAGAATTAATCATAGATTAGATGTACGAGGCAAAAGCACAGGACTATCCATGAAAGATAATAAGTAATATTAATAACAAGCTATTTTGTCATAGAAAAACTGGAAAAAACATGTTGATTTTTTTTTTTTGGCCTCTGCAATGATGATTTATTTGTTTTTTTTTAGTTTACCACCCACAAATTCATGAAAAATAGCTTAGTCCGTTTTCTTTCCATACTTTGTAAATCATCTAACTGTTTACTCGTGTTCATATTCATTCATCATGTATGTTTGGATCATAGAGGAATAATTCTAACCCAGGTAAGCGGGCTATTTTCAACTCTATTCCGTGTTTGGATGGGTGAGTAGCTGTTCGGGATAGCCGCTAACCCGTATTCCGCTATTCCAATGAAAGGTTGGGAAGAGTTGCTAACCTCGCTAACCCACTCCCAATCCAAACGCACAAGGCTTTCTGCCCACAATAAGAACTATGGTGACAACTTTTGACCTTGAATCCATTAATAAACACTTCCTATCTTTATACAGAGTCTGGCTACTATACCACTAGTGTCATTCCAAACTAAATAACACCACGTCTTAAACCATTAGATCTACTTTAATATTCGTGTACAAGATAGCGCTGGAATGACACTAGTGTCTTGTACGAATATTAAAGTAGATCCAATGGTTTAAAATGTGGTGTTAATTAGTTTGGAATGACACTAGTGGTATAGTAGCCGGACTCCTTTATACATGCTCTTATAGTCTTATGCCATCTTACATTTCTAACAAAGGAAAAATCAAATTACACAAGACAGCCCAGAAGTCTGGTTAACTAACTTAATTTTCTTTTATCTGGCTATGAATTGGGATTCATTTATAGATTCTCTGAAAATTCAAATCACTTGATTTCTTCAAACAATCTAAATAGTAACCCAACCAGAAATACACCACATGCAAATTTATACTAATGCAGATTATTTGCAATGCATTATGCACCAAAGGGAGAAAGAATGGTGATAACACCAAAAGACTAAAAGAGGAACCAACTACCAAGTATTAGCCAACAGAATGATCTACAAGGTTGTGCCAAACAGCCATATCTCATACAAATACAACAATTCATTCTAAAGAGCACATTTGGCGCAGTGAACTGCCAACACAGCACACAATCACCTATATGACTGGGAACGACTGGCAAATGAGTAGAGAGATGAGACAGGAGCGATTGACTGCTGCCCTGAATAGTCCCGGCTTTGATCCAAGTCATATGCACTTGGATAATGGGTTGAATAAGAAACTGGTAATGGTGGGTGTGTCGGATCAGCAGCTGGTGCATAAGTTGGATTCCTGTAGGAGATTTCATGGTGATATGGGTCATATGGGTCACGGTAGTAACCTGCTGTGTCCACCTCTTGCGGTCTCAGGGCTCGGTAGTCCCTACTGCCATGGCGTTCCCTTGAGGGGACCATCTCTGGGGAACCTCTATAAACAACACTGAAATTAAAAGCAATGAAAAAGAGGTACATCAAGTTATTTCTTGTTTAAACTTAATGAGAGTTTATTTAAGGATAAGGTGACTACCGTTCAGCTGGCAAGGGACTTTCATTGTAGTACAAGTGCTGGTATGGGAGAGAAGAGGCGTAGTTCCCTGGGTCAGCAGCAGGTGCATAGTGTACCAAGGGATGGGCATAGCACAGTGGCTCTGCAAGCGGAGGGGCATGATGTAGCGGATCAGTCAAATAATGGTCAGGTGCATGCCTCGACTCCACTGGTGGGGGCGGGTAGTGCACATACAGCTCGTTATGCTGAGGTGCTGGTGCAGGCGCATGTCGAATGTAGCGTGGGTCAGTGCCACGCAGCAAATAACGTGGTTCGTCAGTTTGAGGAGAGTGGTGTGACCCATATACAGATCTGTATGATTTTTGTGGGGGCTCAGTTTGAGGAGAGTGGTGTGACCCATACCCAGATCTGTATGGCTTTTGTGGGGGTGGGGAATGGGGCCTTGGTGCTGACTGGAGCCGAGGGATTGGTTTAAATAATGCTTTTAAGTTTTTCACCTACCAAATGCACATATAGAAATCAGAAAATTGAAAAGATAAGTATGTATTAGCTACTTATTGCCTCAAAAAAAATTACAGAGATATATCTTACTGTGTGCCTACTTGGTGAGTATCCAAGGCAACTATGCATAAATTTAAGAGAGAATATATATTGCATTGGCATGATCATTTGGAAAAAGAAAAAAAAATATATGCAAGCACAACAAAAGTTCCGTAAGATCAGACAACTTACTTGCTTAGCATTGAGATCAGGAGTGAACTTGCCCTTATTATTATAGTTATCAATAATAGCTTTCTTGAATGTCCTCTCTGGAATGGGCAAGCAGTCTTGATCAATCTTGAATTTTACCTGTGCATAAGTCATTCATGAGAGAAATTATGTAATGCGCGTATCTGAAAACTTCCACATTAAAAAATACATGTATATCATAGTTAATGTTTGCAAACATCAAGATTCAACAAAACTTCAAATCATGTAAACTACCTCTGCAGTAACAGAAAATCTGAGATTTGAATCTTTTTTAGTGTGCACAGTTGATGGATGTTTGTAGAAAAGTCAATTCGACTTTTCAAAAAAATTCAGGTAAAGTCGAGTTCAGGTCGAGTCAGATCGGGCGGATTCTCCGGGTTGAGTGAGATTAGTTACTTCTAAAGCAACATGGGACGGGCCGAATCATTATTGAGTCAGTTTGACTTTGGTACTTATCAGATTATGAGTCAGGTTGAGTCTGTTTGATTTTGGTAATTGTAGAATTAAGCACAGCCTGTCCCAAGCCAGGAAAAAGGAGGGTCGTGATAGGCATGGCGAGCCAGCGGTAAAAAAACAGCCTTCTTTTATGGAAATGAAACCCAAAATTGACTCCTGTTGGGTTTCATTTCTAACCTACCCCAACTTGCTTGGGACTAAAGGCTTGATTATGGGTCTGATATCAGGTTGTCCAACTTCAGAGAATGTTCGAGTCTCAGGTAGCCTCGAGTCAGGTTGGGTCGAATTCGAATCAATTTGACTTTTTAAAAAAATGGAGTCAGGTCGGGTTGGGCAAGTCATTCGGGTCAGGTCAAATTTAGCCACTCGTGGCTCAAATGATCAGTTCAAACCATTAAGGTGTTTCTAAACCACATTACTATACATAAATCGGCTCATTTGCAGTTGTTTTATTAAAGATCGAAGCACTAGAAAACTCCAACTAATGTAAGCATCATTCGATTTTCTACACTTCCAAAACTTATGAATTACTTCTCCATCCATATAGATGATTTTCTACAAACATCCATCACAACTGATGCAAATTAAGTTCACCAGTTTAACGGCGTCCGGCATAAATGCTCGGTGGGCATCACTATTTTCTTCCTATATGGAATGGGTTCATGTCCCTCAAGGCACAAGGGGCATTTGGAATTTAGAGAATTTCATTAAGGAGATGAGAGGGTATCTAGGGAGTATAACAATGTTGAATAAAGGGAAATTATCACATCTTGGGATATTGAGTCTTACCTCTCTAAAGAAGGTCTTAGATAAAAAAAGAGAAGTTCAAACAATTTGAATTGGTCAATTCACGAATTTTGGATTACAAGTTAGTGGTATGTGGTGCCACCATGAGGCAACGGCACAAAATCCCTCTTCTTACTAAGCTCTTTATTACAGTAAATGTGGGACCTTAGAAGAAAGCTATCATGACAAGCAAAGCAAAGGTATGTCTCATATTGTTCATGCATCAAATACAATAGAACATACAAATTGAATAGGGGAGAGCAAGCCAAAACCTAGATAATAGCATGAACCTACGGTTTTGGCTATGCATCAAATGCAAAACTTCGAAGCTAAGCAAATGTCAAGCATCACTATCCAAGTAATGAGTTGTACCTTTGTACTACATTTCACATCAAAATCCTTTGGCTCTGGAATATTAATCTTATAACCATTCTACCCATATAGCAACCTATTTTCCTACTACCAGCATATTTCGATTGTCCCTAGCGATAATAAAAAAAATAGTCTAGAAGCACCAGCCAAGTACATCACTAATCAATAAGATCACAGGAACTATAATGCAGTCCAAGATTAATAACTAGATATAATTTTTAGTAATATTTTGTCACTTGACATACTAAATTCTCAAGATTTTGGCTGCACTTTCATGCACCTTCCTCTTTTAACACTCCTTTACCCAACCTGACCAAATCATATCAACCAAACTAATTGGAGACACAATTGGGTTGGATCAGGTCTGGTTATTCAAAACAGAGAAATAACCTTTCCAGACATGAGCTGATAAAGTCAACCCTCCATTATTGACAAGTCATTTGGGTCAAATCATGCCCAAAAAATGTCCTGCCAAGGTGAAGGAGGAATAACCTGCCCAAACACAGGTCAGTAAAGGAGGTCCATTCATGAATGGTAAGACATTTGGTCAGATTATGTCCAAACACAGTGTCATGCCAAGGTAACAAAGCCTCTGACAATCAAATCTCAATCTAATATGAAATTGAACTAAAAAGGTAATAAAGGCAAAGCTACCTGTGCAGGGAACCGGCCATGGAAGGCGTCCCTCTCCAGGCCCAATGCTCCATTGGAGGTCGCCCTGTACACCCCGTACAGCAGCTTCAGATCAAAATCATACAAGAACAGCTTTGTCCCAGTTTTAATTTTCTTAACGCTTTCCAATTGACCCTTCGGCAAACCAAATACCCGATACTGATAACACTCTGGTTTTGTCTTCCCACTACACATGAAGATAAAACCAGAGCTCTTCTCTGGCCTGTCCCTTTCAGCATCCTTCTCCCTATCCAATTTCTTCTTCTCCTCCTTTCTATTATCATTCCGGTCAAGAGAGGAACCGGATCCCTTTTTCTTAGCACTCCCATCAGGAGATGCACCAGACGCCTTTCTCTTAGCACTATTGTCAGGAGATGAACTGGATACCAAGCTAGGGTTGGGGTCAGATTTATCAGTCGGTTTGGGGTCAGAGTTTGGAGCTCCCGTATCCACCACGGCCTCCTGAGGTCGCTTCAAGAGATTCATCCTCTTCTTCTTGAACTTCTGGGAGGAGGTTGAACTAGACGCCGGTCGATCAGCCTTAGGACCCGTTGTTGGCCTCTTCTTGACCATTATCGCTAGTCTAATTCCAATTCAGATCGATTCTAAATAGATTGACAAAGAACAAAATCTAAAATCTAGGGTTTAGTAAGTCGACCTGAAATTCGCATAAAGAGAGAGAGAGATGCTTAAAGGACGCTATAAGGCCGGCGATTGCTGATTTCGTAGATTCACAGATATCCAATTGGAGAGGTCGAGCAGGTGTGATCCGACCGTGATTTTTATTTTTACCCAAAAAAAAAAAAATATTTTAATATAAATAACCAGGTTTTTAAAATATTTTTATTTTTACCCAAAACGCTAGGAATATCAGCGTTCCGAATTAAAAATTCGGAACGCTAGGAATATTAGCGTTCCGAATTAAAAATTAGAAACGCTAGGAATATCAGCGTTCCGAATTCTTAATTCGGAACGCTAGGAATCCTAGCGTCCGGAAATTTTAATTCGGAACGCTGATATTCCTAGCGTTCCGAATCTCTGTTTTTTTTTTTGAAAACTTATAAGTACGTGCGTAGAAGAGAGATAAAACACAAGTTTCGCTGAAGAGGGAGGGAGGTAGAGGGAGGAAGAGGGAGGAAGAAGGAAGAGGAGGAGGAGACGGAGAGTCTGCTGTCAGGTAATTTTTTTTATATACGTATCCACTGTTAATTACATACGTATTTACTGTTCACTACTGTTCACATACGTATTTACTGTTCAAATACGTATTTACTGTTCACATACGTATTTACTGTTCACATACGTATTTACTGTTCACTACTGTTCATATACGACTATTCACAACTGTTCACAATTGAAATCAGTAAACTGACCAAATATTTGTCATTTATGAATGTAGTTTATTGGCCATGTCTATTGCAATTTCAATACATTTTGGAGGAAAGTTCATAACCGACCCCTGGCATTTATAATTGCCTCACTCTGCGTTCAAAAAAGTGAACAACATGAAAACCTAAAAATACAAAAATTCAACAAAATCCAAACTTAAAAAAAAAAAAAGTAATCAAGTACCTCTTTAGATGCATCTGAGACTCGGTGCTCACCGTGAGGCATCCATAATAAAGGACTGAAATGATCTTTGCTGTCAGTGGGAATGGGCTCATCAACCGGGTCGGCTGCGGGTGGTCTCCTAGGCCGTCCCCTAGCCATCCTACGTTAAAAAATATGTTAAAAAATATGCTAATTGCTGTAAAAATATGCTAAAATACGCTAATATGCAAAAAGATGACTATGGAGTTGATGCTAAAATACGCTAATACGCTAATATGCAAAAATATGCTAGTACGCTAATATTTTTATAAATTTGTATTTTTTTTAAAGATAAGGTTTCCATTAGAAATGTATGAAATCAGTTAATGCAAACTAATTTCATTTCATACAAATTAATGCAAAATAAACTTTCAAATATACAACCAGCAAAAATAACTCATTTATTTGTTTCAAATATATTTTAATTATTTATTCTCGTGTTTAGTGAAGACGCACCAATTGAAAGTAATTATAGAAAAATGTATTCAAATTTTGTTATTCAACAATGTCAATTACTTCTCTTGGCATCTAATTAACGATAAACTAATTCAATTAATCTAAAATCTAATGTACGCATATAATTTTGTGTCTAGAAAGAATTAAAATTAAAAAAAAAACTGTACGTGACCATTATAGTTATTTGTAGGTAATGATACGGGGATGGTGAGGAATGATAAAACTAATAGATTAAATTTTAACTAAGACGAAATTGAGCTTTATTTTAATTTATGTGTTTCCTAAGTTTAGACTTTAAAAATATAATTATTTGCCTGTTTTCTATTTTGAATCCAGTCCGTTTCATTAAGAGAATATGCAATTCTAACTTTATTTTAACTAAGCAAATTAATATGCAATTCTAACTTCTTTGAATCACTAATATGTAAAGAATCAGTTATACATAAATTAATATAACAAGAATGAATTAATCTAAAATATTTATAAAACATAAGTGAACACATAAACGAATTAATCCCAATTGACATGTAAATTGCATGAAAACAAAAATAACTTAATATAACTTAAATTTGCATGCCACATAAATTAATAATTTAAACACAAGCAAACAAACAAAATTATAAATGCAATTACAATATAGCAAAATAAACTAATAATCCAATCTAAATTAGATCAATATATATTTGGCTGGCATATACACAGAAAATCCAATCTAAATTACAATCTAAATTACAATAGGAAAATAAACTAATAATCCAATCTAAATCCAATCTAAATTACAATCTAATTTTTTTTTTTTTTTTTGCATGTTTCAAGCCCGTAGGCAGTACACAAAAATTCCCCCAATTTAAATTAGACCAATCTAAACTAATAATCCAATCTAAATTACAATATAATCCAGTCTAAATTACAATATAATCCAATCTAAATTAGACCAATCTAAATTACACAGAAAATTCAATCATTGGGATTACATAAGGATTGTGAAATAATAGTGAGATTGAGAAGGTAACAGATTTCTACATGTCATAACCAACAGTTGGGATCAGAATAACAGCAGATTCATTTCCATGAGCATGAATTCAGAATAACAGCAGATTTAATTTCCATGACCCATCTTATAGATGAATTCAGATCCTCCCCGGTAATGTAATAAGGAATCTTTTAGAATTACTAGATCTGGACCGTTTTTTTAACTTGGCACGAATCTCAAAGCCCAATAATAATGCCCCCTGCGTGAAAATTTAAGTATAAATTGAGAAATTTACAATGAATCGACGACCGGCGGTGAAGAGGCGGAGGGACGGCTAGGCGGAGTGGCGGCGAGGCGGAGGGGCGGAGGCGCGCAGCCTTCTCTTCTTTTTTTCTTTTTTCCTTTTTTCCTTCTCTCTGGCGGAGCCTCCTTTCTTTTCTTTTTTTCGTTTTGTTTCTGGCGGAGAAGAGACACAGAGAAGGAGAAGAAAGTCACGGGTGCGGGTTAGGTCCGAATTAAGTATTCGGAACGCTAATATTCCTAGCGTTCCGAATTTTTAATTCGGAACGCTGATATTCCTAGCGTTTTGGGTAAAAATAAAAATATTTTAAAAACCTGGTTATTTATATTAAAATATATTTTTTTTTGGGTAAAAATAAAAATCACGGGTGATCCGAGGTAGCGAGACCGACATTTTTATTAATATCCAAAGTTTAATAGAATTAATTAATATACTCAGATCTTACGAGTATTTATAAAAATATCTGTACCAGTCATTTTCTGACCGGTACACTATTTATTTAAATACCGATCATTAAATGGTCGATATCTTATTTATTTAATTACCGGCTATAAATGGCCGGTACCTTTTAAATTTTATTTTTTTGCTGTTTTACATCCTATAAAATACTCATCTATCTCTCTCCCCTCACAACTCACTCAACTCCGAATTCTCCTCTTCCTTCAGATATAGTTTTGCTTTATTTAATTTAAATTTATTATTTTATTTTATTTAAATTATTATTTTTTAATAATTAATTTAAATTATTAAAAATAATTAATTTACACGCATTTAATTTTTTAGTGGGTGTTCGGCAATGAGGCTTAGAGTGTTGCAGCTTAAGAGTTTAAGTTGTGATAAGGAGGAGTTGTTCAGTTGATCTTGGCTTAGAGCAATGAAGTTTAGAGTGTATAAAGGTACTACGGAGGAGCTCTAAGAAGGCATTGTGCCTTAAGCCTGGGTTTTTATCAGGTTAAGAATTTGCTCTAAGGAAGCTTAAGAAAGGTGCTTTAAGCCTGTCTAAGGCACAACTGTTCGGCCAGCTTAAGCAGCTAAGGAGACTAAAGCCTGTCTAAGGAGGCTAAAGCCTTGCAGCCGAACACCCACTTAGGGTTTAGTGGACTGACCATTACATGTATACATACATGATCCATTTATCCGTATTAATTAACGTCGTCGGTTGAACTACTGAGCTGATGGGATAATCACTACGGAGCCGATAACATTAAACTATGTTTCTCATATGTTCCAACAATAATTAATGAATAAACAGAGATCGTTTAAGGGTTTCAAAAAATATATATCCAACAACACAGAAGTGTTCCAGCACTCTCAAAATAGTCGTCTCTAGTTAGCTTTCTCCGTCGCGACTCCTTCTTTAACAATAACACTTATCGGCCGCCACCTCAACAACACCGCGACTCCATTATTGAAGGTTCCTACATCTGACTCTTTGTCTATATCTTTCTAGGGTTTTCTAGTTAGGGTTTAGGGTTAGGGTTTTCATGGGTAATATGGTTCTAGGGTTAGGGTTTAGTGCTAGATCTTTAGTTTTTTGAAGTGTTTTTTTTAAGACTTTCTAGTTTTGGAGCTTTCTTACTCTTTGATTTGTCATTTAATTTCAGCAATGTTGTCCCAATCATGCTCGCACTCTCCAGAACCAGCAGCGAAGAGGGAAAGGGACCCCATGAGCTGCGAAAATGATAAGAAAAAACTGAAAATGATCACTCCACAACGAATTCATATTACCACCGACAATGATACTAATGAAGCCAAAACATATAGCGAAAATCATTATCTTCTCTTCCAAAAAATGGCGAAAAGCGAATGCAAAGTAGCCATTTTCCCGATTTATTTACCGCAAACGTGTTTTTAGGTCTTTTTGACAAGTTTTTGAGAAAGTTGCGTATTTAGGCCAAAAACAGAGCAAAAGTGTCATATTTAGGCGATTTCTGAAGATAGCGTCAAAATAGGACATCACATGGAGCATGCAACACCTCACACGAAGTGCACAACATGCGAAATGGCGAAAAATACAGAAAATCCGCTAAGTCAATAAGTTGTGCGGCCTCCTCTATGCCGCATGCGGCATACCCTGATGCCGCACGATTGTGGACTCAATCTGTGGACTATTTCCTTGGGATCATATCATCCACTGTTGATGCTATTTTTGGCAGAATTCTTCTGAAAGGACGCGATTGCTTCAGCGGCAAGCTTTTATAGCTATTTTTGGCTTCATCTATCCAAATTTGAAGTGCACTCCAAGTTTCCACCACCTCCACTACTTCTACTACTCCATCTCTCATATTAGGAAGGCTATAAATATCTCTCTTGTAATAGAATTTAGTGTGCGTGTTTAATTGTGTTAAGTCCATAGAATCAAGATTAACAATTCTCATTGCTAGGTTAGGTTAGAGAGTACTTAGAGAGAGAAGGGTAGCCATCGGAAGCCGAGCAGGAGAAAAAGGCATCATCTAAGGAGACAAAGGTTCATCCATCTTCAATTGAGTTGTAATTTATGTTCTCTTTATTTTATCCCTTTTAATTTTTCCATGGCCATGAGAAGCTAAACTTCTCATCTCTAGGTTAAGGGTTGTACTCGAATTCTTAATTACGTTTTAGTATAAGTTTATGCTTTGTTTATGTTGATTTGAGTTTTCTTTATTATTTAAATTATTTTTTATTAAGTCCTTGCATACATAGTTCTGTCTACTATGTGTCAATGACCCTCCACATACCAATAGGTGTTTAGTCATTGCATCCCGGTGTGAGTGGGATAATGCATGTAAGTACTATAGGCACTTCGGCTAACGAGGCTTGATAGTGGTTTGGATGTAAGGGTAAAATTCCCTAATTTGACATTTTATTGATTTTTAATTATTCAATAACATGAAATATGCAAGAAAGACCTTGCCTTTACATCTAATCATAGAGATTTCATTTTTGAAATTTTGCATCCAGTCAAGACCTGTTAGGAGGAATGCAACAAGAGCAAGGGATTGGATATTAGCTAAAGCAAAATAAAAAACAGCAAAGCCAAATGCAACTACAAAGAGGATTAGAGCAGCAACATATGTTCTTTCAAATGTCATGCACTGTGAGATGCCTACCCAAGAAGCTGATTCCTTGAACTGCAGTCAGGTAAGGCACCTGACTGAATAACTTAGTGTTTTTTAATAAGCTGTTATCTGTACACAATAGTGATACATTCATCTGTACATGATAGGGTCCTACTGATGTGATTAATGAGATGGCCAATATATGCCAATATTTGCAAGAGGAATACGGGGTTGGGTCCCGCTTGTAGATCAGGAGGCATTAGACGATTTGGACCTGGAATTCCAAATACTGCATGACAGATATCTTGCGATGCCACTATCTGAAGGAGGAGGCTTCCCCTGCTATGCCTGGCCGAGAGACATGCTACCAAGTTTAATTTATTTATTGTAGAAAAAACCTGTCGAGTTTAATTTAACAGGATATCAATCGCAATTATGTTGACTTTATCGCATGGTAGTAAATGAAACATAATTTATAATTCACAACTGCATAAATCTATAAATGTCGAGAAAGAGAGGTAGCACAGCTGATTAGAAAAAAATTATGTTAGTTACTCAAAAGTCGACAGTACGATTCCCCGTCATAACTTTGCAACCTCTGTAAAGGTTTTTAACAAAAAAACCTATAAATATCTAACAAATTGCACGATAATTTCTTCCTTCGCAGCTATCAACATAAATAAAAGAGTATAAATGCAATACAAGATAAATAGATAATTAAATAGACGATATATATAGTGGCAAATGGGACAGATACGGAGTCCGTTCTTATTAAAAAAAGAAAAAAAAATGAAATAACATGTAAAACAAGTTTCAGTGAATAATTAAATTTCTTATTCTTTCAACATTTGTTATATGGAGTATGGATATTGTTTAAGAAATTTATCTCCTACTCTTTCAACACTTGAAACAAATGTTGTTGAGGGCATCTTTATGTCACCATCCAAAGGATGAATTCACATCCCCTCAGGTTATCTGACTGAGTACAATTGAAACGGACGGTCCAAAATCTATCTTTTAACTTGACACGAATTTCAAAGCACAAATAATACTGCTCCTGTGTCATTCCAACTAGGTATCGGCTGAGAGTAAATCTGAGCCGTCCGTTTCAATTGTGTTGAGTCAGCTGACTCAGCTCAGAGTGCCTGAGCTGGGAAGATACGGATCCCCAAAGGATTACCGATTTTTTTTTTCCTTTACAGGTTACATTCGTCTTTGTCAGAGGAAATAGGAATTGGGTTTGTTGAACAACTTTTATTTAAAGTCTGACTCAAACCTTCCGATCACCGACATTTTTATTAATATCCAAAGTTTAATACAAATTATTAATTATACTCGGAAGTCAACTCAATATCGATATATACCCAAGCCGGCCATTTTCTGGCCGGCTATGTTCCTTCCCTAAGCCGGCCAGAAAATGGCCGGCTATGTACCTTCCTTTTTTTTTTTTTTTTTTTTTAAGAGAGAGAGAGACACTATGATGATCAAAATATTGAAATCTAACTCTGAAATACGATAAATTTTTGTTTAAATTATTTGTTATATTACTTCTTTGAGGAGGGATCAAATTACAACAATTATTTTTTTTATTTTCAAAGTCCAAATCGTCGATCCAAACCGTTCAACATGATTTCCACAATAAACTGTGCTTGCAGATCAAATTTTAAATTTTTTTGAATTTGTTTACTATTTATTAAGTATTTTACAAAAAATAGTCATATTCACCATTGAATTTTGTACCCATCTTAATAAATAGTAAAAAAATTCAAAAAAATGTAAAATTTGATCTGCAAGCACATTTTATTTAGATAATTATGTTGAACGGTTTGGATCGACGATTTGGACTTTGAAAATGAAAAAAATAGTTGTTGTAACTTGATCCCTCCTCTACTTCTTTTGATGTATAATTAGCATATTTATACTAAAATACGCTAGAATACTTGAAATTATGTTGAATTACACTATATTACAATAAATTATGTTCAATTATACTAAATTATGTTGAATTACAATAACTTCGCTAATTATGCTGAAATACAGTAAAAAAAACACTAAACTACACAAAATTACGCTATAGTAGACTGATTTTGCTCATCTTTCATGAATCATAAAAAATAGTAAAAAAATTCCAAAAATAGTAAAAATTGGTAATCTGCAAGTTCATTATGTAACTAATTTACTGAGCTACTTGGATTGAATGATAAAAATGAAAATCTTAATCGGAAACTTCAACTCAAGTTTTGAGGCTCTTCTCTTTGTTTTTTGGCGATTCTAAATTTCGGAATCCGGCATAGCGGGCACAGACGCATGCGCATTTTCACAAGCTTTCCGAAAAGTGGTCATTTGCTGAAATCGGACACTCGAGCGCCGTTTTATGACCGTTTGAAGTTTCATCGTTGTTTTTCTCATTTTCAGTGAAGATATCGTCCCTATTCATATCGTATTTTAGCGTAATTTACCGTATTTTAACGTAATTTAATGTAATTTAACGTAATTTAACATAATTTAGTGTTATTCAACATAATTTCAATTAATCTATCGTATTTTAGTATAAATATGCTAATTATACATCAAAGAAGTAATATAACAAATAATTTAAACAAAAATTTATCGTATTTCAGAGTTAGATTTCAATATTTTGATCATCATAGTGTCTCTCTCTCTAAAAAAAAAAAAAAAAAAAAAAGGTACATAGCCGGCCATTTTCTGGCCGGCTTGGGTATATATCGATATTGAGTTGACTTCCGGGTATAATTAATAATTTGTATTAAACTTTGGATATTAATAAAAATGTCGGTTCCGATCAAGTTTGAGATTCGAACATATAATTTATAATTTAAAAACTAAATAATTAAAATTTAATAAGTTCCGTACATCTAAATTATTTGTGCAAATTTTAACACGAATCAGACAATTTAGATATATATTTAGATAATATTTTGTTCAGGGTTCTTTGGACAAAAACCCAACCTAAAAAAAATGAAAAAAAGGACCATGTTGCACGAGACGACAATAAAATAGGGGTGTAAACGGTTGGATGCGGATCGGATAATAGTCAAACCGTATTCTTATCTGTTGTAATTTTTTGAATACGGATATGAATACGGATAGTCTCGGATACGAATATGGATCGGATATCAGACGGATACGAATACGGATATGAATATAATTCAGATAATTAAAAATGAATTACTATATGTACATTCTAGCAAAAAATAACATTTAAATATAATTTTTTTATTCACAAATTGTACTAATATTTTTTATAATAAGTTTGTTGGTTACAAAACATATATCATGTTATAAAAATAATGGTCACTAATTATGTCATAGTGTTATATTGTTCATCACAATATACCAACCCAATCTTGATAATATTTTTTTTCTAAGTATATAGGATAAAAAAAAATCTAAAAGAGCCTTGAATGATCATGCGACTTCAACTTCTTTTGAACTAGCTGCATCTTTTGTTTCTACTTTCTCAACAAGATCATATATCAATACTATAAGACTAAAAATATAAATAATAAACCATTGGTATAACAAAAAAAACAAGTAATAAATATTTGGTATGTATATGCAGTTTAAAAACATAGAGTATCTTTGTTATGGTTTACGAATGTAAACGGTCGGATACGGATAGTTACAAATAGTTAGAGATCAAACTGTATCCTTATATGTTATCATTTTTCGGATACAGATACAAATAGTCTTGAATACGAATACGGATCGAATAATTTAAGTAATTTTCTGAATTCGAATTCGGATGAAATCGGATAATATCCAATCCGTTTACACCCCTACAATAAAGCATAGGCAGCTATTTTTTTTCCAAAAAAACAGATAAAATTAAGGAGGACCTAACCAATGGATGTCCACTTGTGTATAGTGAATCAACTGCAAGAGGTGTCAGAAATTTTCCAATTCTCAGTTTCGTAATTGGATGCCGATTTAGAAAAATAAAAGATGATTTTTTTACATTTGAAGCTGTGCAGCGGATTGTTTGAACTTAAGACACAATCACGCAGCAAAAAGAAAATAAAAGGTTGCAAATTTCAATGTTTTCGAATCATATTGTTTTTCTTAAGTAGGAGGTCAAACTGGTCAAGTCATTTAAATATTAAATATATACAGAGGAATTTTTATTTGAATTTGGAACCTGCAAATTTCTTTGTTACTGGATTAAAGCTGCTTCTCATTTTCAAATGATATTTTTTGTTATAGAAAATATTAAAAAAGAAGAGAGAAATAAAAAGACTACTAATTAATAGATTTTTATGAGTAAAAGAATCGGTAGGAATTCTACTGATTCAAAGTTTGAATTAGTTTGAATTAGTTTGAATTGATAGAATTCCTACCGATCCAAACCAGTTGTTTTTTTATTTTCTCTATTAAAAGATTTTAAGAAAATAGATGGATTCTTTCTATTACATTTAAATTTAAAGATACTTTATCTATTTTTTATAAGAACTTTATATTTTAAAAAATAAAATAAAAAAACTAGTTTAGATCGGTAGAACAAATTTTTAAATCAGTAAAATTTCTATCAATCTTTCTATCCATAAAAATTGATTGATATTTTTGTTTCTCTCTTCTTTTTTATTATAATTTATGAATAAAAAATTCTCCATATTATGTATATCGAATCCTTAGATTATGTAATATATCATGCATCGTGTATCCAATCAAATCGTTAACATATGCTAATTAACTTGTCTCACGATTGCATTGAACAAATAGAATGATTAATCAACAAAATCTATGTCACAAAATGTGTGTCATCCTATCCTTAAGAAATCATAAATTAATTATAATCAAACTAACTTATATTCTTTCACACATCCAAATCCACTCTCACTAAAAAAAATCTATCAATTTAATTAGTTGCAGCATACACAAATTTAATATAGTACACATACACAAAAGTACACATCTACTCATCATCTCTAAGCGTGTACATTTTTCAAAATACGGCACTGCAAACGTCAAGGGGGGTCTTCTTGAGAAAGCCAAGAGGGTTGGCAAAGCGTACATCGGAGGGAATACCGGTATCATCGGAGAGCACAATGCATGCACGGTTGCGGCCACGGACCATCTGAGCACAGTCCTTGATCGAGCTTTCTATATATGAGGGCCACCTCACAGATTTCGTTCTTGTGGCTATCGTTCGACTGAATCTTGTATACGCCGTTTATGTCAGTGACCCCTTCGACTGTGTGCTCTACTTTTCCGTTGGTGAAGTGCCTGCATTCAAGTTTCACCTTTGCACCTGAATCACACACACAAAAATGAACAAAACGCACCTTGTGAGAGTACAACATTCCTATGCATGAGCTGTTGATCAAATACATAATATAATATGTGGCGGACTGAAACATAAAATACATAATATGTGGTAGGTAATATTTAAACTCAAATCTTCACAGTTAGAGAGTACAATTCTAACTACTAAGGCACAAACACATATCTAATATTTTATGAGGTAAATTTTAAACTAAGAGAAATAATAATATACAATAATTAAAATTTTAAAATTATAAATACCCAATAGTTAGCCAGTGAATTATATAGATTGCAACTGATATGATAACTATATATGAAATTGCACATATCTCCAGTATACAATCACAATACCTTCGATGTATTGAGTGACATTGGTCTCAAATCCAGCACGGCATGTGTCGCAGTAGATTTTTCCAAGGTTTGTAAAGTGGAATTCGCATCCTCCCCCGGTACCGTAATATAGGAAATCTTTTACAATTACTGGATCTGAGCCGTTCTTTTTAACTTGGCACGAATCTCAAAGCCCAATAATACTGCCCTGCGCTAGCCTGAATCTCAAATCGGATGAGAATTAATCTTAAACCGTAAAGTAAAGGAAATCTTTTACAGTAATGGAGAGGATACTTGTCCGTAAAAGTGGGTGTAGCAAGAACAACAGAGACCAAAATTTTTATTTATAACATTTTCTCAAAAAAAATAAACCAAAACACTCTTGTTTCTGTGGAATTCGATTTCTACCCATGCTGCATTGGCATTCTGTGACCTCAAACACTGGGGGTCTGCACAATGCCGATGCGGCCCCAGCCAGGGGGCCGCACAATGCCCATGCGGCCCTATTCAATTTTTTTTTGTAATTGCACAACTTCCAAAGCCGCAGGTTCAAAAGAATAGCGCACAAAATCCAAAGTTTATATGTGAATTCGATTAAAACCAAAGACTTTTAAACAAAATTGAATAGGGCCGCAGGGGCATTGTGCGCCCCCTGACTAGGGCCGCATCGGTATTGTGCGGAACACCGGTGCGGCCTGGGTAGAATTCGAAAAACCCAGAAACAAGAATGTTTTGGTTTATTTTTTTGAATAAATGTTATATATAAAAATTTCGGCAACAGAGACAAAGGCAAAGGATAGAGCAATAAATGCAAGGAAGCCTGGCCATTATATTAATTGGATCTTGATAAATTAATTACCCTCTTTTTCTTTCTCTGTCTCTTTTTTTTATTTCTTTTCCTTTTTAAGTGTGCTATTTAATAGAAAAATTGTGTGGGGGAAATAAGAGACACGTTACATATATGCTGTGTCTTGTATAAAAGTTGTTTTGGCTATTTTTAGACTTGTATGAGCTGGTTGGGTCAAAATTGAGGGATAATGGGGAAAGATAATCATCAATCATTTCTAATTTTCTTAATACATGATTATGGTGCATATTAACTGTCCTCACAACTGATTACAACTAACTTGTATATTGTTTATATCTTTGTTCTGCTGTTGTTATTAAAAGTACGAGACAACATATATTCTAAACAGAGTTTGTAACTAACTGGTTTGACTTGGTCAAGCCATAAAACAGCTACATCTGAAAGAACGCGAAGGAACTGAACTAACACTACTACAGAAAAAGAGTTTGCACACGGACATTAATGGAAGAGCTACACGGATTTCCTGCCGTGTTTAAATCCAGGGTGTATGAATAGGTCAGAAACTACACACGGATATTTAACCGTGTGAGATTATAACAATTTCTACACGGATTACTTTGTAAACCGCCGTGTACAAAGACCTGGGGTATCCCTCTCCAAGTTACCGAGCTACACGGATATCCCCTAAGTAACCGTGTACGATTACTCTTTATACACGGTTTTTTATTAAATGTCCGTGTAGCTCTTTTAGCTATCATACACGGTCGTTTGGTTAATATCCGTGTATAATTAAATAATCTTTTTTGTATTTCGCCTCCAGCACTGCTATCATACACGGACAACTTATAAATAATCCGTGTATGATTACGTTTTCTACACGGATTTTTATTAAATGTCCGTGTAGCTCTCTTAGTTATCATACACGGACATTTGTTAAATATCCGTGTTAAATAGCTAATTTTTTTTTTGTTTTTCTATCATACACGGACAATTGTTAAATATCCGTGTATAAATAGCTAATTTTTTTTTTTTGTATATTTTGTTTTTGGGCTAGCCTCCAGCTTTGCTAGCCAGTTTTTTGCGACAGAATTATACAAAATTCATATAGCAATAATAAATTCATTCGAAACAGATTAATTAGCAAGAAATTCATATACTAAATTATACAATATTTTATACAACTCTATGCAAATCCATATCGAGGATTACAAAATTCCATGGTAAACCACCTTGCCCACATGCACCGCACATCGTCGATCTGATCCTTGGTGTAATGCGATTGCTTTGTCACATTCTACAATTATAATTTGATAATAGTTAGTATTTCATAAAAGGTAGATATCAATTGCTTATTATATAGGAACAATTAATATGAAGTACATACCGCTTTTGGGAATAGAAATTGTATTCTTTCGACAAAGTCAAACATGAATATCATCGTGTAATAAGCGCATTCCCAACCCTCCAACTGTTGCGGGCTCTGAAATTTACATTTAGCGGCCTTTGTTAGAATGACAATATTTTTTTGAACAAGATATGAAATTACTAACTCATAAAGTGTGCTCACCAACATCCACTTCCAAGTCAACTTAGATTTCTTGCGCGTGCCCGTGCTATCTGATCCTCCCTCTTTAATATATTTCGCAAAAGCCCTTACAAAATTGAGTGAATGTAATTAGCAATTTTATAATTTGATATAATTGAAAGAAATTCAAACCTAATGAATTATTATTGCTTACTTATTCACAAAAGGGAAGATAGCTTTGCACTTGTCAAGCGCGATCCTTCCTTTGGGCTTACAAGAATCAACAATTATGCCCACACTTATGTACGGCACAATGATAATCGAACACCAATGTTTGCTGTGGGATCGAGGAGAAGAATTATAGTACTTTAGCATATAATAGTGACACAAGTGTTTGCTATGGTTGATGGTGTGATTTCATTTTTTTATGTTTAACATTTATTTCCTTTATACAATTCTTTAATTAAAATATAAACAACACATAAGTTAAGATTAGAACTAACCTCTGGTGGTATGGCATGAGAATGAATTTCTTCTCCTCCGCCTTAGCACGATGCATCGCAGAACACATGTACTCGATAGCCATATCAAAATAACATGTCACTGCCGTAGAACTCACTTTCTCCGGGTCCAGAAATATGCACAAGTTCTTCTGTTCAACCATCTCATCACAGTTTCGGACTAACTTCCTGAAAACGTATAATATTGTAATTAGAATATATATTTGAGTTCTATACAATAATGAAAATAATTTTTGATCACTAACATGAGGAAAATGGTGATGAATGACACATCGAGCCATTTGTCGGATGACGAGTGGTGGAAGATGTCCTTGAAGTCTTGGAACGACAGCAAGAGATCCCTGCCTTCGTGTAGAAACATCCCAGGTGGGACAGGGATGATGATATCCTTCATGCCTTCGGGCGCCGTCATCAAGTGGTCGTGGAGAATGCGCAAATCATTGGGCAAACGGCCGTATTCTTCTTCGGTGACCATAGGACGGTGTGGTGATTGTGGCGCGTCAGCCCTGACGTCGCAAGCCACCTCCTGGTGTAACAGTGACATCGCCGTACTGGTGACATCACCTCCTCGTGTCTGTATAAAATTATAAATGGATTATTCAAGTATAACAAATAAGAATGATTTGAATGTAACAAAATAAATGAATTTTTTTATGGATTACCTGATCCAAAATAATCTGACCCTTGGGCCACTGGACAAATGACATACGTGCATCATCAAGCACAAGCATGAGATCGGAAGGGACAGGAAGGGGTACGCGCTGCCATCCATCCACGACTAAGTCAACATGCACCCATGCATGGTCGGGCCTTAGCTGAGGTAAGTGTACAGTATTGGCTCCTGGATGTACAACACCTTTAGCAACGGTCAGAGGAACACTATCAGGCCACAGGACGAGGTCGCATGCTCTGGGGTCCTGCAATTATCAGAACACGGGTTTATTTTAATGGTGCGATATTGTATAACAAGGTTACAAACAGGTTTTAATTACCTTTTATATTATGAACAAGTGTTGATTACCTTGAGATTATCCAAATCGTCTAAGGCCCACGTGCCGGATGCTTGACTACTTCGCCGAATTCCCGGCGAAATGGGAGGTGGTTGCTCGGATGGCTGCGTAGTTGCTGATCTAATTTGGCTCATAAACCTTGATTCCATCTCAGCAAACCTTGCGTCGTACTCTTTGCTCAACTCCGCGCGTATCTGCGCAACTATCTCGTCTTTGTTTACCTTGGCACGGGCTTTTCTTCGAGGTTTCTCTCCCTCCACTCGGAACACCTCCTTCCAGCCCCTGTAGGCCCCTACACCCCTTACTCGACCCGGGTGTTCTGGATTCTCGAGCGTTGCGGCCAATGAATCATTTTGTCTTTCGACACTCCAGGCACCCGAGTTGACCTCCTCCTCCACCTCCAACTGTTCAAGTAGAAGAATTAGTTATAGCAAAATATCAAGTGATAACAAAAGACTCTTACCATTCTTTGAGCCACGGGTTGCAAATCATTTGGGAGTACTATCCTCCCGTCAGCGGTTACCTCGGATCTACCCATGAACCAATCTTGGCCCCAAGGATTTTGGATCCTAACCACGGGTGAGTCAGAATCCTTGTTTTGGTCCAGTATTTTCCTCCATTCTGCCTTCTTACCCTCGTAACCAGCTGACCCTAGATGGTGTGGATACTTGTTCAAGGCAACGAGGCTCCTGCCTTTATCACTTTTTGCCTTCACAGAAACAATGCAACGATCAGTTAATTTTAGAAAGATAAGTACATATCGATAAATAATAAGCATAAGTTTGGCACGAGTTAGATACCCGGAACTCTTCGGTCGACTTCAAAGCAACAAACGCCTCCCAGTCCTCTTGTTTTAGCCATTTGTAGTAGCCTACCGGATTTCTCCCTTTCTCCATCCACACCGTCTTCAACGTGCTCTTGAATTGCTTCCAGCCCTCATTCATTATCCTCAGAGTCTTAACCTTTGGAACGTCGTTCGGGATGTTCCACTGTGCCTGTTGGACACCAAAATTTAGTGTATTCAAGTATAGATACATCAGTGAAAATAAAGCAACGAGTTGTTAGGCACTTTACCTTCACCGCGTTCCACCACTCGTCCTTCTCCTCGTCCGTAAAATGATCCCACCTCTCTACAAGGATACTCGCATTTTGCCTCACAAAACTCGTACACCAATTTGAGTATTTGATCCGTTTCTCACCCTGCGCACGCCCGTCTTCCGTGAACCAGATTTCCAACTGCTTCTGCTCGGACGCCCCCGTGCACATTGTCGGCCCTCTTTTCCTTCTTTCTGATGAGGCAGTAGCTTGCTGCTCCTCTTCTGCCATCATATCTACATACTCATCCTCAACCGACATGGTTCTGCAAAAAATTAAATATTGTTACATATCTACAAAAACCTAAAATGAGCTCTTGATACAGATCAGAAACTAAGGACATATTGAAAATCCATGAGGTCTATGATTTTTCAAAGTTCAGTTTTTCAAATGATAAAATATGTTTTTTCTTTTGAATCTTAAAATTACCTCTAAATCCATGAGGTTTAAATGCAAAGTTTTATGTGCAAAGACAAATTTGACACATTTATATATAACACAAATATATATAACCCAAAATTACCTCTAATGCAAAGGTTTAAATGCAAAGTTTTTTAATTGCCAAATATATATAACACAAATATGCCAAATTTTTTAAATATATATAACACAAATATAACACAAATATAACCACATAAGGCCTCTTCCTATATATATCACAAATATAACACAAATTTTACGAAAGGGTCCCTGTCAATTCAAATTTTTCACCAGTGGTGTGACTGGGCTGTACCACCTGGTACAGCACCCTCTAACATCACCAAACAAGCAACCCGAGAGTATTCACCAAACCACATAAGGCACGAAGGCCGCAAGTCACAGAAAACCCCTATTGCAAAATAACGAGATAGAGAGAGACGCTAACCACAGAGAGAGACCCTAATTTTCCGAGGCAGTGAGGCGGCGAGGCGGGCGAGGTGGTGAAGCGGGCGAGGCAGTGAGGCGGTGAGGCGGTGAGGCGGGCGAGGCAGTGAGGCGGTGAGGCGGGCGAGGCGGGCGACGCGGTGAAGTGCTCGGAGGCTTTTGGAGGTTTTTGGAACTCAACCGGTTCTGGGAGGGTTTTCGAACTTATGAAAAATTTGGCAGAGAAGGCTTTTGAAATAATTATGTTTTCCTCATTATACACGGACTTTTAACTGATTGACCGTGTGCAAATGTCCGTGTAGCTCTCTTCACCTCTCTACACGGTTGTACGTAACAATCCGTGTGCAAATATTGTTTAGACACGGTTTAATAAATAATAGTCCGTGTACGAAAGTTCATAAAAATTAAATTGGCGTTTTATATTTCTGGAGAGGTAATAAATTAACTAAAATTGTATATTTCTAATATTTAAAAACTTATAATGATATTTTATATATTTCTAGAGAGGTAATAAATTAACTAAAATTGTATATTACTAAAATATTAAAATCTAAAATTAAGATTTTATATTTTATTTTTATTAATAAATGTTTTAACTAATATTTTGATAACTAATACTAATATTTGGACTAATATTTGAAAATTTTGAAAACTAATACTATTACCTATAAAAAAAAATTGATATCCGCCTTGAACTAGAGGAACCTAATATTTGATATTTTTCTTACAAAAAATTTTTATTTATATTTTTAATACTTAAATATTTAAATGAAATATTATAAGCTACACGGTTTTAAACAAAATAAATATTATACATAAACCTTTTTTTGGATTTTTCTCTTTTTTTTTAATCTTTTTTTCCTTTTTTTTTGATAATATTATAAGCTAAAGTTGTAATATTAAAAGCTACACGGTTTTAAACAAAATAAATATTACACATTATGCTTTTTTTTTCCTTTTTCTCCTTTTTTCCACTATTTGAACAGTACCCTCGGCCCATAATCCTTCATTGTGGTCGGACCGCATGTAGTCAGCTTCGTCTACCCCTTCAAGTGTTGCTACCTCAGCTTGCACGTCGGTACAAAAAGGAGGTATTTCGTCGAACTGGTCGTACTCTTCTTCATCGACGACATTTTCTACCCCGACAATCCTTCTTTTTCCGGATAGGACGACGCTCAACCTATCATCACTCGGGTCAGTGGCATAAAAGACTTGGGTGGCTTGCTTGGCGAGTATAAACGGATCATCAACATGCCCAACCCTGTTAAAATCAACGAGTGTGAACCCGTCGTTATCAACTTTAACACCTCGGTCTTCGACCCATTGACACCGAAACACGGGAATGCTCAGGTGAAGACTGTAAATGAGCTCCCAAATTTCTTCAATAACGCCATAATATGACTTTGATGCTATTACAGCCCGGCCATCTCCGGA
Organism: Carex littledalei; assembly: GCA_011114355.1. NCBI lineage: Eukaryota > Viridiplantae > Streptophyta > Magnoliopsida > Poales > Cyperaceae > Carex > Carex littledalei. The sequence goes on from CM022087.1 coordinate 5,401,630, forward strand.
TCTACTGAATTCTTGAGAGGTCGCCACCAACGTCACCCCACTGTTTTGCATCGTGCTCTTGTCACTCTGGGATTTAGTGTAAAATGTATATCCGTTAATCTCGTATCCTTGGAATGTTCTAACAACAATTTGGGGTCCTTCGCCAAGCAGTTTAACAATTTCAGGTATGGGGTGTGACTTCACTCTTTCTTTCAGCCATCCTATAAAAGAACGATTATGCTCGTTAGTAAGCCACTTCTGACTTCTCGTGTAGTTTTGTTGTTGAATGATTGTCATGTGCTCATCTATATAGGGAGCAACATCTGTCATGTGCTGTAGTACAATAAAATGTGCCTTTTGTAGTTCATTTAGATCAACAACTACGGCTCTCAACCCAATTGTCCCGACTCCTTGGAGCCTTCCATCGTATCGAGATTTTGGAACGCCAATAGGATCCACACCGGTCAAGTAGTTGGTGCAAAAATCAATCACCTCCTCCGTGGAATATCCTTCTATAATGCTACCTTCGGGTCGATGTCGGTTCCTTACGTATTTTTTCAAGATGCCCATGTATCTCTCGAATGGATACATATACCGAAGGAACACGGGACCACAAATCTTAACTTCTCTCACAAGATGAACAACAAGGTGAACTATAATATTGAAAAAAATAATGGAAAATACATCTCAAGTTGACAAAGAGTAACCACTACCTCCTTCTGCATATCTTCCAATTTTAAAGGGTCAATCACCTTGGAACTAATTGAATTAAAGAAAAAACAAAGCTTTTATAATGGTTTGTCGAACGTTCTTCGATAAAATTCCCCGAATTGCAATAAAAACCATATGTGTCATTAAAACATGACAGTCGTGGGATTTCATACCAAGCAACTTCAGGTCCTTCATCGACACCAGCTTCTTAATATTCGAAGAATACCCTGATGGGACTTTTATACCATTAATGCATTCACAGAAGCTTGTTTTCTCTTTCTTTGACATTGTGCACAGTGCGGGGGGTAGGTATGTGCGCTTCCCTTTCTCCTGCGGTGCGAGCTCGAGTCGTATTCCCATCTCTACCATGTCTTTTCTCACTTTAATACCATCTGGGAGCATTTCTCGTAAAAGCTGTAATAAGGACGTGAAACTCTTATCGCTCCAACCATTGTCTGCTTTTAAATTTAATAATTTCAACACAGCTGACAGTTTTGTAAATTTGGTACACCCGGGATACAACGGCTTCTTGGATTCATTAGACAAATTTTGAAATTCATCATAATTTTTAACACTAATTTCATCTTCCACATCACGTAACATTTCCTCAAAATTTTCAGTAAACTCGTGTTCTACATTTTCATCAAAATTCATCTCCATCTCACCATCGTCGTTTCCGGGTTCGACATTATCAGAATCGTCGACACTCTCATAATTCTCGTTCCAATCAAGTTCAAAATTATCAGAAATTCCAACATTCTCATCATTCAATTCACGATTACAATCTTTACTGGCACTACTTTCCCCAAATTTCTCACCATGCATGAACCAACATGTATATCTCTTCTTAAATCCCCGACAAATCAAATGAGCTCTAATTTCTTCGATGTCCAAAAATCTTAATAAATTTTTACAATCTTTACAAGGACACAAAATGTCTTCTTCTTTTTTCTTCACTCTATAACTCTCAGCAAATTTTATAAACTCATCAACGCGAACCAAATATTCTTCACTGTCACGTCGCATTTCATACATCCAACTTCGATCCATCTGTAAATTAAATTAAAAAAATAATTTGATCAATTAATCATGCATGGTCAACATTCTCCATTGTAACAAAATTTTGGGCTTACAAAGGGCCGGTTGACAATCCTAACCCACTCTTTGAATATTATGTCTCATATGTGAACACATATTAGCGAGATTTAATTAGTAGTTGAGAAAAATTCGACAGCATTTCTCCTTAACTCCCCAAGTATGCGTACGACCACATACTCGTAGGAGCAATAAGGGAAAATACTGTCGGAATTTCCTCAAATACTAATTAAATTCCGCTAATATGTGTTCACATCCTAAATGAGACATAATATTCAAAGAGCAGTCCCAAAACGGGGACTATCCAAAATTAATCCCTATTGGATTAATTTTGAACGGGCATGGACCTAAAAGCATCTATAGGTCGGTTATTGGACAACAATACACTAATTAATTACATCTAAAATTAAGAAATCAAGCATGCATGAAATGACCTAAATAAGCATAAATAACAGAAAATTAGAGGAAGAAAATGATTTAAATACATATTACTAATCTTAGAAAGATCGATGGAGAGGAGAAAATACAAACTTCAAAGATCTCAGATCTCAGCTGCTGGCCTCAATTCGCAGAAATCTGATAGGAAAAACTCAGTTCAGAGAGATGTACACAGAGGTGCTGGAAGGAGAAGATATTAAAACGGCGCTGGAAGGAGAAGATAATAAAACCCTACACTTTTAGACACGGATATTTACTTATTAATCCGTGTACAAAGCTTCCATTTCTACACGGATATATTATTAAAAATCCGTGTATATATTCGTACACGGATATTTAACAAAAATCCGTGTAGCTCTCTGTAATAACTCTACACTGATTATTAACTAATTAGCCGTGTAGAAATCGTTCAGATCTTTTGGGCAAGTAAAAAATCATATTTGGTACACGGTTTTTAATAAAATTGCCAAATCCGTGTACAATGTGCAGTGTACAAAGACTATTTTTGTAGTAGTGTAATTTCTCCGATTTATGGGATAGTTCAGTTCATTCAATATATAACTGAATAAATAATATATCTTCAAACCGGTACCGATACCACTGGTAACACTGGTAGGGCAACTGGTACAAAATGCTGCTTAAAGAGGCGCACCATGGAAGGAATTAAATGTGAGTCTGACTCACATCTTTACTCAGAAATAATATATCTTCAATAGTTACCATTTTCGTTCAATAACTGAATAAATAATAACTAGCCCTTCCCACTAAGTAACAACAATAAAATAACCAAGTGAATTTTACTTCCCCGGTCACAAGGAAGGCAGAAATTAATTGAAATAACACAGGGATAAATGGAGTAATTGGTCGATGCAAATACATTGTTTTCTTGTTGGAAGAAACGCGGTGATAAATGGGGAGGCAGACTCGAAGCGCGTTAACAAGTATAAAATATTAATGGATCAACACAATTCCGACATGGGCATTTGGTCTAGTGGTATGATTCTCGCTTAGGGTGCGAGAGGTCCCGAGTTCAATTCTCGGAATGCCCCACTTTTATTGTTTTCCCGAGTTCAATATTTTTTCATATGTTTTTTCATTCGCATGAAAATAAATTATAAGAGATAAAAAAGGAGACTAAAAAAGATGTATTTCAAAGTGTTCATATTTATTTTAATCTTATTTATGAAATTTATATCTATATATTTTATGCATAATCTATACACACGACGTTGCTCCTCTACTGATAAATCATAAAATCGTTGTCTTTGTTAAAGTAATTTTGAATCTCCTGTCTATCAATTCTCTTATTTATCTAACTTCTTCATTTTGCTCAAAAACTGCTTTTTTTTCCGCTCACATTTCATGTAGCCGTATTTTTATAGCTATATTCTTTACCTTTGTAAAACCCTCTCCACTTGTTACCATTTTAATTTAGGGTGCAAACCCTTCGCACCAACTATTTTTTCTTTTTTTCTTTCTAATAGCACGCAAAGTTGTATGCGACAAGTAGTGAAGAAAATTAGTCATGTTTTTATCAGTTTCGTAATGTCATAGCACTAATATGGATCGCGTGATGCAACTTGTGTGTCTCGTGACGTGACTGTTCTCTATCATCATAGTCACTCATGTCACGTCACATAATATATTATGAGACCAAACTTTTTAACATTATTTCTTAATTATAATTTATTTTGTAATGGTTTCTTATTTTTTTATATATTTTGTTAATATTTTTTTGAACTTACTAAAAACTTAAGTAATAATTAAAGGCGATTAGTCACGTTTGATCGCGTCATGCGTGGTCACGGCGTAACCACAAGTGATACAACTGTCTTCCACCATTTTAATCACGTCAAATCACGTTACATAAAAATAAATTTTGATCACGTGTCATGGATCAAAATATGCTCTCTTCTATGAGAAAAAAAAAGTACGCTCCTTTTCTTCCATCTCAATCGTTCAAATTTTATCAACAATTTGGATTGAAAAGAAGCACTATCCTCTTAGATTGTTTGTTTATCAACACCCTCCCTTTGATCTGCCATTGTGCTCAATCAATTAATTTACCATTCTTTATTCCCACACAATTAATTTTTTTTTTTGACAAGTTGGAATAGACAAAAAGAACTCTTCTCTCACAACTGAAATCAAGTGTCATTAATTAGGCGAGAGAGAACCCTTCTCTTACCTTTTTCCCTCCAATTCATTATTTTCTTTCTTGTCTCTCACTTTCAGATTTCATCTCTCAGCTACTCCATTAATTTGAAGTTCCTCATGTCTTCTTTCTCTTAATCAATCTAAGTCTTTTTTTGTGTGTAAAATTGAGGTCTTCAATGAGATAAAATATGTTGATATTGTGATTCGACTCCTCGTCTTGGTATGGAATTCAATACATTGGACGGAGCATGGAATTTTTAGGTCAGCTATGGAAGAAATATATGCTTTAATACTCAGAAGGAATTCAAGAATAAAAAAAAAGATTGACTGATCACATCAAGATGGTTTGTTTAATCTAATGGAGGATATCGCATAATGACAAATGAAATTGTGAAGTTAAAAAGAACCGAGCTGAAACCCGAACTGGATGCGTTGTTTGTTTTTCCCTCAAGCTGATTCAGGAACTGTTTGTTTGTTCTATCAAGAGAGTTTGTTTGCACACCCTATTTGAACTCGTCCAGTTCTTCCTTCAGAATTTGAAGCTGACTGCCTCAGACGAGAGGTCGATCTGAACATGGATTCTAATTAAGGTTTGTGCTTTCAACATGTTTTTCATCGTTTCCTCAGTGTTCAATGCATAAGTAAATAAAGTTTGAATTTCTGATTTCATGAAACCACGCCCTCCAATTGATCATTTTATTTTCTCATTTTGCTAGGGTGAAATGTAATTCGTGAATGAAACTTGTCTTAATCTTATATGTTGCTCTTATGTTGTTTTATTAAACAAGATATGTCTAGTAGGAAAATAATTGCAGTTAACTCCAATATTTTAAATTATTTTTATTAATTAAAATTGAGGTCACAACTTTAATGATTTAGTGACGGGTCAGAGCGCAAATTATTAAGTCAGTGTGAATTGAGAAATAAAATAAGCTGTAGAAAGAAGAGGGGGCAAAATTATCCATTCAATTTTTTATAATCAATGTGTGGGAACTAGAAATAAATAATAGTAAGATATGATAAGTCAAATGACTGGGCAGGATGGACAGATCAAAAGAGAATATTATATTATATTAGAATTTAGAACGATGCTCTTTTTCTTAATTATATCTAAGTTGTTGATAAAATTTGAAAGATTAAGATAGAAAAAAAGAAAGATGCTCTTTTTCTTAAAGAAAGAGAAGCATATTGTGATTTACGTATCTGATCAAATTATAGCGTGTTAATCATTTTCTTCATTAGACAAGAGAAATGAATTTATAATTGTTTTTAAATTGAAGTGGTACGAATTTTAAAATAATCGGACGGATAAAATTTTATACTGAAGTATGATGGGGGATGGGCGGTATATGATCTGAACAGTGAAATATTTAGATTAGAGAGGAGTCAGAGGGCAAAAGGGAAGTTTCGATGTCTGTATCATACTTTGTACCTATTCACGGCGGTTTCCCGCTTCTCGCACGTTAAAAGTTCCTTTCCAAACACAAAACACGAACGAGAGAATACCGACGCGAGACACGTAATGAAAAAGAGCCCTACGACACGAATCGATGTTTGTAGAGATTACAGTAAATCCGGTTGAGCAGTGCTGAACCTTATCCAAAAATCCAGTCACTTAACGCATCGTAGAAAATAGTATTAGGAAGACGCGGTGTACATGTAGTTTGTAGAAATCAAGATAGTTTAAAGAAATGCCAAAGAGGAAGATAGAGTAGGCAAATTATTTATGTGGTTAATCCAATCGTATAAAATTGTCAAATATGAACATACAGATTTATCATAAATTAATTTTATAATAATAAAGACTAATAGCGTGTCTAAATGCTAATTCAATTTCAATATCCATTTCATAAATTTATATTATTAAGTCTTTTGAGTTTAAATTATTATATAATTTTCATAAAACTATGTATCTTCTCATTATTTTAGTAGCTTCTTATTATTGAAAATTACTTGGAAAATAACAAAAAGTAAAAATGATTATATCTCCTAATCATTTGCATAGTTTATATTTGTTCATCATTTCTGTACATTTCATTATTATAGTTGAAAAACAAACAATAACAATTATTTTCTTTTTAATAGCTTTTTAAGGAAACATTTTACGCAGAAAGTAATTTTTGGATCGGTTTTTCATGCAAATAAACAAACCCTTAGCTCCAATAATCATAGTAACCTTATTCCCAACTAATACACATATTATATTTGTGTTATTTTTTTTTAAGTATTTCTGAATTTGAAAAATTGTAAAAACAACATGCTTTTTTTTTTTTCAATATTTAGTGAAAATCACAAATTATTTTGATTGTCTTATAAATGACAAATTTAATACATTATTTTATTACAAAAACAACAAACTATGTTCAAATTATATCTGTATTACACTCGAATTAGGAAGTTTTCAAATTAGAAATTAGAATGGCATTAATGCTCTGTATAGGGCTGCACAAAAAATTCGTAGTTCGTAATTCGATTCGAGTTTAATTCGAAAAAATTCATAAAAAATTCGATTCGAAATTGAGTTCATTCGAAATTAATTCAAATCAAACTCAAACTGGACCTAGTTCGTTCAAAATAGGTTCGCAAACCAAACTTAGTTTGAAATTAACTCAAACGTGAACCGTTAATTTCCGTTGATAATGAACTTTAATATTTTATTTAGGATAATATTTGGGTTTGTAATAATTCTAAGACTTTGGTGATTGTTCTGTACTTCTATTGATATTTAAATTGTACTTTGAATACTTTGGATATTTGAAAACTTTGGTGATGTTGCTCCTGTTGGCTATTTGGAAAACTTTGGATTTTGTGACTGTACTGAACTTTGATTGATTGTACTAAACTTTGGTGTTTGATATAAATTTTGGTATTTGTAGTGAACTTTGATATAAACTTTGGTGTACTGTGTAATTAGAATTCAGAATGTCCGAGTTTTTATTGAAGTGTTGTAATTTCGAACTACGGCCCAGCCATAAGTCATAACTCGTAAGTCGTAGCAAAGTTGGTAAAAGTTCAAAATTGAGTTCGTAAAAAAATCAATTCGAAATTGAGTTCGTTCGAAATTAATTCAATCCAAATTTAGTTCGAAATTAATTCAAACCAAACTCAAACTGGAGGTAAGTTCGATTCGGTTCGATTCGTTTGCAGCCCTAGCTCTGTATATCAACTACCACTGAATTTAATTATTTGAAAAAGAACAAACACATATTCACAAGTACTAAAGTACTTGCAAAATGTAAAAACATCAGCTTTAAATTGTTGCTTATTTTCTCAGGTAAGCAACATAGACCGATTCCGTTCAAACAGTACCGCAATAAGCCAAGTAGCCAACGACATAGCACCAAACCGAAGTCGGATACCCTAAATAACTCAAATTTTGGTTTTGGATCCGGACCGTCCGATCTTCTATGGCACGAATATTGAAGGGATCCCGTGCATTCCATCTCGGGCCGGATTGGACCGAATTCTGATCGGACGGTCTGATCTAAACTCAAAATAAACTCAAAATTTGAGTTAATTCAGAGGATCCGGACTCCCACCAAAAAGGTCAGAAGCTCGATCTCGCCTCTCCGTCTCGGCCTCTCTCCACTCTCTCTCAGTCTCTCTCATTCTTCTTCGACTAAACTATTATCATCGCCATGGCAATGGCGCCTCTTCTATTATTTCTCTCCTTATCTCTTGGATATTTCGGGGTTGATTCAGCGTACATAGCATACAACACCTCACAGCAAATCGTGGCGGGAAAGCTGAATGTACACGTGGTGGCTCACACGCACGATGACGTGGGATGGCTCAAGACCGTTGATCAGTACTACGTGGGGTCAAATAACTCTATCCAGGTTACATTTTATTGTGCCTTCTTTTTCTCGCTTTTGGAATTTCTGGGAGTAGTAACTGTACTGCCCTGTACGAAGACCACTCTATAGTCAATGGTATATATAATTTCTAAATTAGAATAGAGGCTCAAACCACTGGAAGTGTTTAACTGAAATTGGAATTAAACCGAAATTTGAAGACAAATTATAGTTAACCCTTTCATATGCTTTTTGTTGAACTAGAATTTTGTGATCAAACAAATTATCTCTGAAAAATGCTAAGAAGCTTTTAAGAAATGTAATCTAGATAGACAGTATACCGTGTACTATGAATATGATGCCTACTTAATTCCACAATCGAATGCAGGTCTTATTTCTGCTTGACTCCCTGTGAACCTCTATAACTTATTGGTACTAGTTATCACTAAATTTGTACCTATAGGAATAGTATCTGTACTGTACTATGGGAAGACCACTCTCTGGTCAACGGTGAACAGAATTTCTAAATTAGAACAGAGGCTCAAACCATTGGAAGTGTTTAACTAAAATTGGAATTAAATTGAAACATGAAAAATTGAAAACAAATTAGAGTTATCCCTTCATATGTTTTTTCCGGTTGAATTAGAAGTTTGTGATCACACAAATTATCTCTGGAAAAATGCTAAGAAACTTTTAAGAATTGTAATCTTGATTGACAGTTTACTGTGTACTATAAATAGGATGCCTACTTTATTCCACAATCTAGTTCCTGTTGCTTATTATTCAATACATGTATTATTTCTGCTTGACTCCCTGTGAATTCTATAACTTATTGGTACTAGTTACTAATTTCGAACCTAAGAGCCTTCATATTCTTAGATGGATGAAAAGTCTGAGATATGAGCCCTTAAAACCATTTTGAAACAGAAGGATTAACTTTATGCGAATTTAATTTTGTTTTTAGGATAATGGATTCGGGTCATTTCATGCTATCTTTTATCTTTTTCTTTATTGAACTTTTTTATTTTCTTTGATATTGCGTTAGACCATTTGTTCTATAAACCAAATTAAATTTGAACATCCAATAGAAGCAGACAAAGATTTAACGTTTTGCTTTTTTATGTCTTCTTAAATTTCATTCAATCTAGGGTGCTTGTGTGCAAAATGTTCTGGATTCAATGGTGACTGCTCTCCTAAAAGACAAAAACCGAAAGTTCATCTATGTCGAACAGGTAGCTTTTATTTGATGGAAACATGTTTAGAAAAGTAATGGTTGTCTTTCAAGTGATTTAAAGGGTCCTGGAATATATGGTTTATAATTTCAAGTGTTTTTTGTAGGCCTTCTTCCAGAGATGGTGGCGCCAGCAAAGTGAAATGATCAAGGAGACGGTTAAAGGATTCATTGACTCTGGTCAATTAGAGTTCATGTAAATTATTTTTTGTCTCATTTTAGTATTAGTTAATCATGAATTCAGCCAGTTAACTGGATTAAATCATTGTTACAACTAGGCACTATTTGACTGTCAGACTTAAAATAAAATTCAATAAGAACAATGACTTGAGTCTTACTTCTGTCTGCATGTATGATATTTAAGAAATGGAGGAATGTGCATGCACGACGAGGCAACTGTACACTACATAGACATGATAGATCAAACAACACTTGGCCACCGATTTATTAAGCAGGAATTTGGCAAAATTCCACGGATTGGGTGGCAGATTGATCCATTTGGACATTCATCTGTGCAAGCATATCTACTGAGTGCACAAGTACAACTTTTATTTTCATATCTGTTCTTACATTAGAGTTAAATGAAGGATTCTTCTTTCGGCTTTGCACCAACTGGTAAGGTTCCTCAGTTCGTGCACTCCAGCCACATCTTAACTTTGACCCAATCAAGCCCCTTACTGTTTATGTGGAGTTTCAAATTAACTTAATTTACTATCTCAATTGTAGAGCCTCAACAATGAAGATATCATTAATTAAATCAATATCAGACCCCATTTCTATCAGTTGTGCAATTTGAGACCTGTCACAAAATGAAATATTTACAGTCGAAAATAACTTATATATGATGGAATATTTTTTAATGAATAGCACTTTTGGAATTTCAGGTGGGGTTCGATGCACTTTATTTCTTCCGGATAGACTACCAAGACAAGAACAAGAGGAAAGATCTGAAAGAGCTTGAGGTTGTATGGAGAGCTTCCAAGACTTTTGGATCCTCTTTAGATGTAAGCTAGAGTTACTTCCTAACAAATAAGTTTTCCACATGCTCTTAAGAACTCGGATTTTTGAAATAAGGAAACCTTTAGATATTTGTTATTTGCATATGGACTCTGTGAAAATTCCTATTCCCAGTCTTGTCTCTACAAAAAGTAGTGTATTTTCTCAAATGAAATTTCCATATTTTTGAAGACTAAATAAACAAATAAGCAGTTTTGAAAGGACTATTTATACAAATTCTTACTACTGAAAAATAGTCAACAAATTCTCTCTTTTTCTCTAGTACTCTGGAGTATGTACTCGGAAGATCTTTTCGTATTCCTTGTTTCAACATCATGTTCATAAAAAGGAACATACTCGTCGTCTTTAAACTTTTTAATGTTATAGTATTATTTAGATTTTTTCTGGCATCTTCCCAAAGAATTATGAGCCGCCACCTGGAGATTTTTACTTTGAAGTCGATGACAAATCTCCTGTTGTTCAGGTACAATGGTCTTTTAGCACATGTATGAGTTTTGTGTTATAATTATTTTGTACTTATGTGAGTAATTTGCTCTCTCTAATCCCCCTCCTCCCCCCTGCAAATTGAAAATGTAGGATGATCACCTATTGTTTGATTACAATGTTCAAGAAAGAGTTGATGATTTTGTTGCTGCTGCTCTTGCCCAGGTTTTCAAATCTAGCTTGAAGTTCACATCCTAACAATTTATTTTATTAGAGTATGACTATTGGTATGACTATCAGCTTGGTCTAACATGAGTTACTTTTGTTATATTACTAGGCAAATATCACAAGAACGAATCATGTAATGTTCACCATGGGCACTGATTTCAAGTACCAATATGCGGAGTCTTGGTTCAGAAATTTGGATAAACTTATCCACTATGTAAACAAGGTACATGTTAGTTATTTTTTGTACCAAATTTAAAACATTTAGGATTGTGGGCTAGGCTTAAAATTCTTTCGAAATTGTGAAATTTTTAATATATCCCTTTTTTTTTTTTTTTTTGAGGAAATAATATATCCTTTTTGTTTAACTAATTTTGCTCTTTCTTATATTCACTGTCATAATTTCAGGATGGGCGTGTCAATGCATTATATTCTACACCCTCTATATATACTGATGCAAAATTCGCAGCAAATGAGAAATGGCCTATTAAAACAGATGATTTCTTCCCGTTAGTGATAAGCGTGATTTAAACAGTGTCTTATTTTATTGTATAAATATTTGATACTTATAATGTGACTTTTTTCAGATATGCAGATAATCCAAATGCATATTGGACAGGGTACTTCACAAGTAGGCCTGCATTGAAACGTTATGTGCGTCAGATGAGTGCATACTACTTGGTATAGCTTCCTGTCAAATTTTTATCAATGTCCCAGTGAGGATAATAGTTATCATTCTCATACCTGAGAAATGAATTTGATTAGATACTTTGAACATTAATATTTTTTAAATCTTCTGAGCAATGCGTAATGTGCTTCTTTACATCGCAACTGCTACTGGTTTCTTACTTGGTGTTTATCAACCAGTACAGTAAGTATCGGTCATAACTAAGTATAATCGAATTAATAACGCATTCATTCAGGCAGCAAGGCAATTGGAATTTCTAACAGGAAGAAGTGCTTCAGGACCAACAACTGACAGCCTAGCAGATGCTCTGGCAATAGCCCAGCACCATGATGCTGTGAGTGGAACAGAGAAACAGCACGTGGCAAATGATTATGCCAAAAGATTGTACATTGGCTATGCAGAGGTTAATTTTTTAATTCTTGTATGAGCAGAATGTTACAAAACTAGTAAAATATTATCAATACCTTTACCTTTACTTTGAATCAGTCAACTTAACCCATATCACTCTTGCTTATTTTGGATCATTTTATTTACAAAAACTGTTTGCCCCTGCTGATAAATTAGTAAATATTATGTACATGTGTGTGCACGCACACAGAGGGAAGAAATATATAATTTTTGTAAAGAGGGATAATTTTGGAATAAAAAGAAGAAGTTATCATTCTATAGAAGAAACGCCATTGTGATGCCATCTGTGATATTGGTTGTTTTACTGGGGTGTCCTTAATATTTAACATATGCAGGGGTACCATGAAACTCCATTTTATTAACTTTGTCTATTGACTCTCAAAGGGATGTTGATATTCAAGACAAAGTAAAATTAAAGAGAGTAAGCCTTAAGCCTTAATATTAGAGAATAGTAAAATATTTGTACATTTCAGGCAGAAAAATTGGTCACATCTTCACTTGCTTGCTTGACAGAGTCATCCTCAAAAATCGGATGTTCAAATCCAACAACAAAGTTTGAGCAAGTTAGTTGATTGTTGCTATCTATTTAATTTTATCAATTCTCTTTTTGTTAGAGGTACAATGTTTCAAAGGTTCTTTCTTCTGATTTCTTATTTTCAGTGCCCATTACTAAACATAAGCTACTGCCCTCCATCTGAAGTTGATCTATCCAATGGTAAATTCTTGGTAAGGAGAACTGACAAAGTTTCTTAATTACTTGTGTTCGGAAAAGGGTTGTTTCTTTGAAACATCGTTTTTCTAATCAATTGCTTACTGTAGGCTGTTGTTGTGTACAATTCTCTTGGATGGAAAAGAGAGGATGTATTACGAGTACCTGTAAGAAATTTCTCCTTCTTTGCTTTTCTTTACTTGGTTAATTTTTAACATGGTATATAAATCAGGCCTATTCAGGTAATCAACCCATGACTATAATATAGCTCAGTACTGATAGAAATCAGTCAGTATTGGCCCCAATTGGGGCAGTAAGTGACCAGTATTGTAGCAGCTTTAAAGCTCATTTGCAAAAATATGCAGGTTGTGAGCCAATATGTGTCAGTACAAGACTCAGAGGGGAGAGAAGTAGAGTCACAACTGTTACCACTGACCAATGCATCTCTCAGATTAAGAAGGCAACATGTCAAGGCTTACCTTGGCACATCTCCTACTGCTACTCCCAAATATTGGCTCATTTTCCCGGCCTCAGTGCCTGCTCTTGGTTTCTCCACTTATTTCATCTCAGGTTCTACCAAATCAGGTACCAAATATTTCGTTACATATATGGTCCCACCATTCATAAATCATGACCCGAGATTTTAGATTCTTGGTTTTGCTTAAGGTTTTAGTTCCTAATCCTACCAACCCAACCCTAATCCCGAGCATCTATTCTAATCTGAATATTACATGAACCATAAATGTAACCATCAGTTGCTTACAGAATGGTGTTTTGGGTAATACTACCCTTTTTATTGACCATTAGTGTTCTTTTCTTTTTTTCTGAAATACAATTAGAGTCGTTGTACTATGATAGGCAAAGTTGCTTCACTGGAAACTCTATACCCTTCACAAGGAAGTACAATGAACAGTGTAGCAATTGGGAAAGGCCATTTAAAGCTACTTTTTAATGCAAATGGAGGTTTATATCAGTACTCAGATGGCAAAAACTTGGTAAATAGTTCAAGTTATATTTTTGTGTACTTTAGCAGTTCAAGTTTCTGCATTGTATGTTTAAGCTAATTTTTTTGTAATTTTCCCAAAGGTAAATGCAGGTATTGGTCAGACATACAAGTTCTATAGTAGTTATAACGGAAGCAATACTGATCCTCAGGTTAATTTTGTTATCTCTATCAATTTTCTTTTGGTTTTCTTACCTAAAATACACAAATGCTCTGCCAAATTAGCATTTCCTGCTTTTTTTTAGGTCCTGGGGGCTTATGTGGCAGTCTCCCCTATATATTTTTACCTTCCTTTCTTTTTTTTTCCCTTTCTTACTTTTTAATTTCCTTTTACTATTTTTTTTCTTCTTCTTTTGGCTTCCTGAAGGCTTCTGGAGCTTATATATTCCGTCCAGATGGCACATATCCAATTGAATATGAAGGAACGGTAAAGAATTCCTTCACAAATGCTGAATTTTAGCATCATTTAGAGAAAAATTGGGAAACCTTCTAATTAAGCAGTTTTCTTATGTCTTAAAGTCTCTGGTTTATTATACTCTTTTCCCCTTTAGGCACGTTTCATTTACTTGTTTATCTGTGTTTTAACTTGCCTTTACATCTTATACTTCTAAAGGAGCCATTGATGGTAATGAAGGGATCTATAGTGGATGAAGTGCACCAGCAGATTAATCCTTGGATATATCAGGTCTGTTATTGCTTTTCACTTATGATTACATATAAAATGATATATATTAGACCCTGTTATGCATGTTATATCATGTGTTAAAGAGTTATATTTTTCTGTGCAGATAACTAGAGCCTACAAGAGCAAGGAGTACCTAGAAACCGAATTCATTGTAAGTACCAATGAATAGGAACTTGCAAATGGGTCCCGCAAAGCGATTTCATTTTCAATTTAGTCCTGGAAAATCTGATTTTAACCCCCCCCCTCCCTCATTTTTGACAAGAACGTACAGGGTCTTAAAAAAACCAATTGGTAACAGTTTATCCACTACGCCCCCATCTTTGGTCTTATCCAAGAATACAGCTTTTTCTTTCCTCTTTTACCAGTGTCCTTTTCATTCTGAAAATATTGTCCTTGATAATATTTTGCAGGTGGGGCCAATACCTGTACAAGACGGAGTTGGAAAAGAAGTGGTCACAGAGATTACAACTAACATTGCTTCCAATAAAACATTTTACACTGACTCAAATGGTCGTGATTTCATCAAAAGGGTGTGCAAAAAATCACTTTTTTGAAAAAGATATTTCCTTTTCTCATATATGTCTTATTTGATTTTCTTGAACTAAAATGGACTAAATAGTGTGAGCTCCCTGAACCAAGGAGGTTTTCATTTTGAAATGTTTAAAATGGAAAATAAATATACTTAAAATACATTAGCACTGGTCACTTCAATTATTGAATTCATCAATGATTTGCAGATTAGGGATTATAGAAAAGAGTGGCACTTGCAGGTAGACCAACCTGTTGCTGGCAACTATTACCCGGTAATATTTTTCTCCACACTTGATTTTTTTTACTTTTACACCTTAAAATATTTGGTTGTGAAACCTCACTTTTAAATCCTAAAAGATTTGTAAGCTTCTAACTTGATATTCACTGCCAAAAGCCACTAAATGTACTTATTAATCCTATTCTCACCTTCCAACAATGCAAGAAGGGAAAAATAATGTTTCCTGGGATCAGCTTGGTACCAATGATAGACAAAGATTAGTACAGGTCCCCATAGCTAATTACTAGAATTCCTACTAGTGCCAACCTATAGCTGAGATCTGGACCTGGTATGGCAATGAGGTCATAACTCATAACAGTGCCAAACTAGGTGAGATCTGGTGTTGTAAGGACTGACTACAACTTGAGAACTGTGCATAGTGTTTCAAATCTATTGGTTTATATATGCAATGGCTACTAGTTTTCTCTACCCTTGGAGGGTTTGACCTGATTTTAGATACAGAGTACAAGTGCCTCTGTTCATCTCACTTCTAGAAGTATAATAACCTAAAATGTAAAACTCAGATAACAAAATTTTACTGTTAGATGTGATTTATATCACTTTCTCTATACAGAAAAATATTGCAGCATACAACTTTTTTATTAGCATCAAAGAGTCTGTAAAACTTCATATGGCATTTTGTGTGCATTTTTTTGCATGCTCTTAATTTCCATCAAAAGGTAGTCAAAATGCCATATTATTTTTATGTGCTTGTAGAGAAAGTGACATTTATCACATCTGATGGTATTATTTTGTTATTGAGTTTCTTATTTATTTTATGGTATATGAAAAATGGAGGCATTATGATTTGAGCCAATAAAATTGGAGCCGTTTGAACCTTTACATTTAAATAAGACAAGTTAATCTATTGCATCTGTATATTCTCTTATCTGTTATCAGATTAATTTGGGGATATATATTCAAGATGAAAGCAAGGAGTTGTCGGTGTTAGTTGATAGGTCTGTCGGTGGGTCCAGCATAGCTGATGGACAAATAGAGTTAATGGTGCATAGGTAAGTTGTATAATTTCATATCCCTCCCTGGTAAAGTTCAGACATAACCATGCATGTCCTTGAAAAATGAAGGCAATTATCGGATCCCTTTCTTAACAAAGGTTGTAAATTTGCCTTAGAAATGACAACCATGAACAATTTAACTAGTTGCTTTATCCAGAGCACTGATAATGTACTATTATTCATTAATTTTGGTCTTTGATTTCTGGATGGTGTGTAGGAGACTACTCGTTGATGATGACAGAGGTGTAGATGAGGCCCTTAATGAAACAGTCTGTACCAGTTATGGATGTGCTGGTTTAGTTGTAAGTACTCCTGAGAAAAACTTATTGGTTGTTTCTATATGTTTTGCTTTCTTATATAGAAGCTGGAGGAGTTTGACATTCCTCCAACATTCGGCCTCAATCATGACTCCACTTTTAACAGTTTGATCATAAGAAATCTAAGAACTCTAAAAAGACTGTTAACAATCTATATCTCTTCATTTACACTCTTATCAAATATTGCTGTATTTTGTCTTGATTATGATTCTCATCGAGGACACAACGAATAAATCATAGCAATTGTCCACGTCCATGGATTTTCACGAAACTCCTTACGTCATTCAAATCAAAGCACAGTATTTGAGATCCATATTTTTTATATTAACTTTAAAACATGGGAGTAGTTGATTCTCAAAAAAAAAAATCATCGCATAACCGAAGCAATTTAAATGAATGAATGATTGAAGGCATTTGAACTCTGGGAAACTTAAAATGAGCTCATGCTGTTGCATTCAAGTTAATAAATTCTTTCTTATATAAGAAATTTCTGCATTAGTTACTGCTATTATCTTTTCTTTCTGAAGTTTTTATAAAGTTATGACATGGATTATTCTGTGTTTCAGATTCAAGGAAAATATTATACCAGAATAGACCCTGTAGGAGAAGGCGCTAAGTGGCGCCGTACTTTTGGCCAAGAGATCTATTCTCCTCTTCTTCTTGCTTTCTCTGAGATGGTAAGCTGTGTAAATTGGTCAATTGTAAATTAAATAGCCTGAGAATTCTTTTTAATTATCTCCTCTTTTTCCATTTCAATTTCTAGGATGGGGGCAATTGGGGAAGTTCACATGTTTCGAACTTCACAGCTATGGATCCTTCATATAGTTTGCCTGACAATGTTGCATTAGTTACTCTTGAGGTATATATGATTCCTTTTGTCGCATGTAAGATTGTTATTTTACTTGTGCTCTTTTGGGTGAGTTTTGATTAACCAATTCTTTAACACTTTTGGAGCCACTATTAATTCAATCTGCTTTTTGATGAATTTGGAAAGGCACTTGAAGATGGAAGTGTTCTCCTTAGGTTGGCCCACTTATACGAGGTTATTTTTCCTCTCTATTCTTGTTATGATGCTTCCATGGTTTGGAATTGCACATTCACTCTTGCTTCACTTGGAATTGCACATTCATTCATTCTTTGTGACTCGAACCATTTTTCAAGGACAGCAGCAGTACCACAATACGAATATAATTAAACACGTTTCTATTTTTAACAGATACATTTTTCCTCATGTTTTTGCAACTTGCAACTCTGTTTTGGGCAAAGTAGTTCCTAATGTATGCATAATAAAGGATCACTTTAATTGTGTTGACAATTCCAGAATGAAATGCTTATATGTGCAAGTTTACATTCTTTTGAAATATACAAGTACAAAAGTTCATCCTTCTTTTTTTTTTTAAGTAGCTGGCAAATTGCCTATTAGCAGTCTCGAGACTCACTGTTCTGCATTGTTATAGCATTGTTTGGCTTATGAATATATTGATTACCTGCAAGTGCAGGACCTCTATTTTGCCCCAGGCAGTTCCAATTAACTGTTGATTTGCACTGTTTCAGGTCGACGAGGACAAGGACCTCTCAGTAATGGCTAGTGTGAATCTCAAGAAAATGTTCCCAGATAAGAAGGTATTACTGTTGCAATGTCTAACAAAATTATACTCCAACTATTCAACATTCAAAATAATTCTCCATTATTCAAACTATAGGTGAGCAAGATAGTAGAGACGAACCTATCTGCTAATCAAGAGAGGTATGAAATGGAGAAGAAGAGGCTCAAATTTAAAGCAGCAGATACTGGGTCTGAAACTATCACTAGAGGCAGCCCTGTTGATCCATCCGAGCTGATTGTCGAGTTGGGTCCTATGGAAATTCGCACATTTATAGTTAATTTTAATTATATTAAACTCCATAAGTCCTAGTTGAATTTTTCCGTGTTTTGTTGTGTTTCTTGTAACCAGCTCTGAAATAAATTGTTTGGTAACAAGGACTTTCAAGGAACTTGTTCTCTTGGTTTGATTGCCCAACGTGGTTTGATTAGAGGAACAAAAGGTCTTTTATTGGTTTGCAATGTTATCACTGTTTAGTAGAGGAGGCTACAACCTACAAGCATATGACATGGTGAAGTCTATATTCGAGTAAAATGCGATTACAAGCACACGGAAAGACGCGTCCCAATTATAAACAGTGCCTATTTTGTTCACGTTTTAAGAAAATAAATCTTCTGTTAGTCTAACAAGAACCTGTGTGTGAATCTCAATGAAGAAATTTTTTCATGTGTAAATTTTAACAAAGATCAACGGATGGAATCGGAATAACAGGTTCCTGTTATTCTTTTGAAATAACAGCAGATTTATTTTCTTTTAAGAAAGGGTCCGAATCCCCTAAAGTAAGACCCATTTTTATTTTTGAGTTTTGCATCTCTACTGTCCTTTTTGTTTGAGAGCCTGCCCCGCCATTTTTTCTTTTTTCTTTTGCTGCACAACCAAGCAAATTAGAATAATCTTATCACTACTTATAGGGCCATTGATGCTGCGGCTGGTCTGATACCCGTGCTATTTCCTCTGATTCTGCCTCAAGCTCTTCTGCTGACGATAGTGGTTATGTAGCTAGTAATTCAGTACTGTAATTCGTTAGGTCTTGATGTAGTAATCTGATATACTCTATGCTTTTTCTGTTGCTTATGGTTGTTTAGGCTATTACCTTCAAATACTTTTCAAGCAGTGTGTTTATCCTGCTAAAACATTTTGATGAGGTACTAGCTTAGTACCGAATTTTGTAACCAATATTAGTTTCTAATTAAACTGGTGGGTTCATCCCACTTCTATCAACAACAACAAAAAAAATAATCTTATCACTAATTTGGGGCTTAAAATAGTAATCAATGAATTAAGACCCAATTAGCCTATTTAAGAATCAGCCCACAATACGCTTTTTTATCAATCGAATTGTTCGAAGACATTAATGCTACTAACCTTAAAAAAAAAGAATCAGCCCACAATACAAATTAGAGCAATGTCTCAAACAACAATAACAAAAAAAAAAATTGGTGAAGAAATCATAAAACATCCCTTAGAAATGCTCACCAACATCAGAATATACATTCATAAACCTAAATACTAAAAAACTGAAATAAGTACATTCACTGAAACGAGAGAAGGTATATGAAATATTACAACACTAGATGGAAAGTCAATTAAAAATGAAGGGTGCAATTAGGAATCAGGCCGTCTTCACCGGTTCCAATGCTTCAATCATGACCACACTGTTTCCCCTAATCACCTGGTGAAGAATCAAGTTATAAATGTTATGAAATCAGTGTAGTAACTTGCAAGAATGACCTATAGAACTGTAAAATTGTCATATTTATCCAATAAGAGCAAAACATAATGCACCTATAAGTTTCAGTTAAAACAAAATTTCCCTAGCTTTGCTAAATTGATACTAACAGTGAACCATTATAATCATCATAACTAACAAATTATTGCAATAATTATTACTTGTTACCTTAAACTAACACTGTTCCTTTATTAACAAATAATCCAACAATCATCCTCTAACCTTCGCTTAGAAGTTAGTCGGAACTTTCAGAAAAATTGCTATTTCATGAAAATTTTAAGCTGACCATTCAGCTATGATAAAAAAGGTAACTGGTCAATAAACCCCCTTAATTTTAGTTTGGATTTGACCTTGTTTTGGTGTACAAGAAGTCGAGTATTCCGGAGGGGTAAACACAAAAGTAACTGAGCTCAAAGAAGAAACACAACAAATTTAATTAAGACATACCACCATGCCGATGTCATTTTTTTCATTGCCATTAACCTCAACGGTATTATCAATCACCAAATTCATAAATTGGTCAAATCCGCGTAGAGTTCCAACAACAACCCGATTTGCATTCAGCTTGACTGGAAAATTGAAAATGGTAAATATTAGAAACAATCAAGAACAAAATTGCCAGTTTATGTAGCAATATAGTGGACATGATAAACACAGAATTATGAACTAATCAATCTCAATACTGTCCAAGTCAAGCCTGATAGCAGATCTGTATCGGTCAAAAACTGACTAAAAACCAAATACTCATTACCATCTGGTACTGGTATTGGATGAACTAATGAGAGGACAACATGTTGGAGCAGCATGAAGAAGTGAGGTCTTGTATTAATATTACCACAAGGTACAAGGGCATAAATCAACCAGCCCTGCTACAGACCAACTGAGATATCAATCCTAGACAAAAAAACCATTCCGAATCATTTTTAACTGTTTAATTGAAGTGGTTCTGCAACTAGTCCAACCATCAATTACAGGAAAGTTAACCTTGTAACAGGTTTAATTAAGGTTCATGTGTGAAATTTCCCTTATAAGGTAGAGGAATTACAGTTAGCCACGAAATAAAATTAGTGAAGCAAAGAGAATTATTCACTGTATTGAGGGGAACTTACTCTGCAGCTTCTTGTCCATGTACCTGAGAGCAAACCAAAACATAAACAAATCAGTTATTCCAATCATGATTAAAAGTTCTTTATGGTTAGTTGGCAAATGCCTACTAATATATTGATTAAAAAAACGTTTTTACAAGCTCACCTGTTAGATAGGTACCTAATCTATTTTAACTAGTCTAGTCTCAGCCAACTGTACTAGCCTTATAAACACATTACACATTACAGTACAGTACAGTACAGTACAGTACAGTAAACTAACAAAATCTCACTAGATTGAGCATAGCAGCAATCATGATTAAAGGTTGAATATTAGCATATAGGAAGAATCTCAGGGAGAGCGAGCGAGAGGGAGTGAGAGAGAGAAATCACATGAAAATATACGGAATAGGAGAAACTCACTTTTTTAGATCCGGCGGCTGTCCAGATCGACTCATATTCGACGGAGGAGAAAGATTAGGGTTTTTAGGGTTTCAGGGTTTTGGCAAGTCGGAACGACGAACTCGGCAAATATCGAATTGTACTGCCTAAGTGCTTTTCCTTTTCATAAAAAAAAATATATCGAATTGTACCT
Organism: Carex littledalei; assembly: GCA_011114355.1. Lineage (NCBI taxonomy): Eukaryota > Viridiplantae > Streptophyta > Magnoliopsida > Poales > Cyperaceae > Carex > Carex littledalei. The sequence continues at coordinate 5,423,347 of CM022087.1, forward strand.
GAGGTATTGCACACTCAGCACCTTCATTTGGCCATTCACCACGCACCACGTGCCACTTGGTAGGCGGCTGCCAAAAAAAGGTATTTTTGATCTTCTGTGATCATGGCATTACAGATTTTTGTGTTGAGGCGTAGAAGGTGTTTTTCTTTTCTTTTTTTGGTTACAAGGCAATAAATTAGGGGTGAAAATGGTATGGATAATGTCAGATCCGTATTCGATCCGTATTCAAAAAATTAGATGTGGATATCCGATATCCGAATATCTGTGTGGATATGGATACTGATATGATTTTACGTTTCAATTATCTGAATCTGAATAGTAGATATATATCATATATTTTAATATATATTATGAAAAAATATTGTTATTCACCATTAAAATTAGATAAATATTATGAACTTTGATATTTTTTAATATTATTTTAATAAATATCCGATCCGATCCGTATCCGTATCTGTATCCGGCTAATATCCAATCCATATTCGTATCCGGAAAATTAAAAAGAATATGGATATGATTTTACCACTATCCGTTTTCACCCCTACAATAAATACAACATCGATTTCAGTTCATATATAATTTGTATTTGCGTAAGACCCTTAAAAAAAAATTATTTAATTTTCTTATACACTCTTTTTATATAAAAGCAATTTATTTCGTTTCCAAACGTTTTCTGCTCTTTTTAATTTGATTAAATTTATCCGCTGAGTTTGAGACTTGAGATTGACCGTAAAAATCCATTTTTGTAAAATATTATATATATATAGAGAGAGAGAGACCGTTTGGACTTTAAAAATTGAAAAACCAATTGGTTGCACCACAGCTCCGAAACAAACGTTTTGATATTAGCCAACCTCTATATATAAATACTCTTTTGAACATGTCATATTGGGTGTCCTGATTTTAATCTAAAGAACTTCGAACATATTTCATGCTTCATATTTTGCAAGATTTTTTTTTGTCTTTTTTTAAACTCCAGACTGTATTTTCTTCTCTTAACTTGTCATTTTCTTCTTTCGAAAATGATGTTCTCTAGTTAGTCCATCCAGTCCTCTAATTAAAGATAAACAGTCTTCCTTTGTGGAACGATTTTGCAGAGCTATGAAAAATTACTTTCTAATCTCAATATTTTTTTTCCGAAACAAAGACAACTTCATTTTTAAGCAACGCATATGTATTCTCACAAAATAAACATTTAGGATAGGATTTAGTATTTTGTTTTTTGTGGTTTCAATAAGAAATCAGGGGGATATTCACTTTTGTCAAAAGAAAAAAAAAACATTTCGGATAGGACTCATACAAAAGAAAATTAGACTAGAAAAAATATAGTTGACGAAATAGAGGGAGGCAACACTTAGGTCTCATGTAAGATATCGTAGAACCTTTTTTTAGATGTGATGGATTGGAAATTAAAATTCATGCACACGTATCTTAAAACAGAAGCACATGAATCTTAAAGCATATTGGACAGCTCTGGTACTCATAGCACTCAAAAAGTAGATCCAGAGTCCATTAGACCTACATTTTTCTCATTCATAACACCTGAAAAATAGTACCAACTACTAGTTGAAATTAATTTTTATATTTTTCATAAAATTCAATAATTATTAAACATTTGTACAAAAAATTTCGTTAATTAATACCCTGAGTCGATTTTGTCTTTGCATTGTGCCCAATTAATCCGCATCCGTTATGAATAAATTAAATTAAGAATGTTCATTTGCAACTATCTCATTTTACAACTTTTTACTAATTATTTCAAAACTTCTCCTTACAAAAATATGTTTCACTTTCCCACATTTATCAATAAAATTAATTTAGATGACTTGTCATTTACATTTTATAGCTTATAAATAGAAGTTTTGTAAACTTGTATTACACAGATAAAAAATATATATATGAATAAAGAATTAGTCATCTTTATTTATAGTTTATACATTATTAATTTCTTGTTTATTTGTCTTTATCTTCAATTTATAACACTATCTAGTTAACCTCTTTTATCACAGAACATGAAAATTACTGTTCAAGCAATGACCGTCTATTGATCAACCTGATTATGACAAGAACATTAATAAATATAGCATGTACAGCTTGCTAGTACGAATATAAGTGTAATAAAGAGGATGAATCTCATACAGCTTCAGAAGTTGTTCAGGGTTTATTTTTTTCACGGCATTAAAATTCTTTAATAAGTTTGAATTCAGATGATCACTGCTCATTTATGATGTATGTTATAATATATATTAACTCTTTAATTATAAAAAATGTAAAACTAATTTTCCAACATCTAACTTAATCTTCTTTAAATTTAAAAAGAAATACCTAAAATATTTCTTTTTATCATAACCGATGGATGTCCACATTCTATAGCCGATCAACTGCAAGCGGTGTCAGAAATTTTCTCATTTTCAGTTTCGTAATTGGAGGCCGGTTAGAAGAAGAAGAAAAAAGGAATGATTATTTTACATCTGAAGCTATGCAGCTGATTATTTGAGCTTTCGAGACACGATCACGCAGCAAAAAGAACATAGAATGCAACGATCCGGGTCGCGATCAGAGGCGAAACGGGTCAAGCCGAACTTAGAAAGTGTGAAGGGAGAAGATGGCAAAGGTGCTGGGCAGAAGGGGAAGGCACAGTCAGGGTTCACTTTACATGATGAAGCGCTGGAGGTGGGGTCCTCACTTAATGAGTTGCCCGAGATGGTTAAGGAGTCTAACTCAATGAGAGCTGGGACCCGTGATGTCAGTTCAAGAAAGAAGATTGCTGAGGGTGAACTAGAGAGCATTGGAGACGATTAGATGAGGGCGGTGCTGTTAGAAACAAAGTCGTAACAATAAGTGGTTAGAAGGAATTAGTAAACCAATTTCTGTTATTTCTGTCTCTCTACCATCGCCTATATAAGGCCAATAAGAGTATAGAGTTAGGGAGGAATTATCAAGTCATTTGTATTGTTTCTATTGAGAGTTTTGGGTTATGTCGTTGTACTCAATTTCTTTGATTGCTAATAAAATTGAGTTTAGTTCTTCGTTCATTGTTCGATTCCAGCTCTCTCTGATCAGGAACGTTACATAGAAGGTTCCAAATTTCAATGTTATCAAATCATGTCGTCTATCTCGAACTTTTAGCTTTTGTATCATGATATCATGTGTTTGGTGCTACTTTTTATCCGATTATCCGGTTCTGAATCGAATTCGATCTGGAATCAATTAATTTGAATAGAGTTAATTTGAATAGGATATAGTTTAAAAAATATAATCGGTTTCTTTAAAAAAATTATAATCTGTTAAATTATGAGTACAGTAACAAAATTAATATTTAAATATTCCATTCAAATTTAAACTGGAACTGATATTGTAATGGATATGATATAAGTTTGATATAATTATCTGACCTATAATCGAATCCGACCTAATACTTCTTAAAAATAACCGATACAGTGCTAATAAAATTCTTCCTCTTATATAAAATAAGAGTAGAACTAGGGTGTTCCTAAGTTCACCAATCCTCTCTGTGAACTCAACTCTAAAACCTATCGGATTGAATTCAAATGACGAATCCGAACCGCTAAAACCCGTCTACCTTACGAGTGATGTGTCTAGATGCAAAAGTTTTAAATTTTCGAATTAATTTTGTATAGAGTCAAGTGGTCAAAAAATGTTCAAAAAATGAATGCACTAAAATTAATTTATAAACCTTCTAATTTTGACCGCTTGACTTTATACTAAATAATTCGAAAATTTAAAAATTTCACATGTAAACACATCACTCGTAAGGTAGATCAGTTTCAACAGTTTGGATTCGTCATTTAAAGTCAGTCCGATAGGTTTTAGAGTTAAGTTCACAAAAAGGCTTGATGAACTTAAGAACACCCTAGTTCTACTCATAAAATAATATCATATCATATATTAGAAAATAAATTCAAAAAGCTATTAACGAAAAAAATAAAAACTTAAATCTCTAATTCCAATACCTTTCTCTTACACCATGATTACTCCAATTACCACACCAGTATACCACACAAATTAATTTAAAATTATTATTTTCACCTTGCTATATATCATGTTATATTGTGACATGTACCCATTCCGGATCCGGACCGAACCTGATAATTCACAAATAATTATGAGTACCTATCTACTTGGAACAGAAATACTAGATTCAAAATATCTACTATTAAATGTGGTATTCAAATACAGACTAAATCCAATTTGAGATATAAATTCAAATATAATAATACAGCTTTCGTGTACCCTTTTTCTTTTAATCTCTTTTCAAATATAATCTCTTTTTCTTTTAATCTCTTTTAATCTCTTTATTATCGAATCAAATTTTTATTCAATACAGCTTTCGTGTACCCTTTTTCTTTTAATCTCTTTTCAAAAGCCTCTACTGCAGCTACAGTTAACCAATTAAGAGAAAAGGAAAGCCAATAGGACTGATAGTAGTTATCAACCATATACAGCTGTGCTCAGACTAGAAACACTATCATGTGGCGGGATGTACCAGTCATCTTTTTATCCGCATATGCTTTCTGTGATATTGTTGCATACAGTGTTTTTTCAGAATTCTGTGATCGGCGAGTAAATGAAGCATCCTCAAATTGTAAATTCGATGGTCTTATAACAATTGATGCTGTGTTAAATATTACTTCTTGAGTGAGGCTATGGTACTATGCATAGCACGGATGGGGTCCGTGCTACGGCCAAAAATATGACTTTTTAAAATTCTAATGGTCGATCCAACCATTCAATGTGATAACCATATGAATATGTACTTGCAAACTAAATTTTATATTTTTTCGAATTTTTTTACTATTTTTTTAGATAGGTAGAAAAATCAGTGTTTTCTGAAAATTCTGGACCATCAAAATTCTACCTATCTAAAAAAATAGTAAAAAAATTCGAAAAAATATAAAATTTAGTTTGCAAGTACATATTCATATGGTTATCACATTGAACGGTTGGATCGACCATTAGGATTCTAAAAAGTCAAATTTTTGGCCGTAGCACGGACCCCATCCGTGCTATGCATAGCACCATAGGCTCACTCTTACTTCTTTCTAAACTTCATATTGAAATTTAAATTCCAGAAACAAATTGGATGATAGCGGTGATGCTGGTAGCAGGAACCAACTTGATCTCAAGGATCCCGAGGCAACTACTGGTTCAACCCTGTCAGTCTCTGTAACTGTGTTGTGGAAATACTCGTAATGTTAAATTATACCATAATAAATAGATGGAGCACTTTCGGTTGTAATATAATCAACCCATTTAATATGCAGATACTAAAGTTTCTTCATCAAAGCTAACACAGCCACTTGACTTTCTGCGACATAATTGAATTCAAGGAAAATCAGAAATATATAAAAAATAAAAAATTGCCCACTTAGTAGAGTGCACTCACGCCCCATCACAGTAGATCCATAAAGTAACCAACAAACTAACATCCACAAACTGGTAACACAAAACAAACAGACTAATACTAGATCCATTTAAGCCCTCAACAACACGGCCTGTACTCATCTTTATTAGGCTCAGAGGTTCAAAGCATTTAGACAAAAAAATGATTTTTTTTTTACATTTGAAGCTATGCTGCGGATTGTTTGAACTTTCGGGACACAATCACGCAGCAATAATAAAATAAAATGTTGCAAATTTCAATGTTTTCAAATCATATCATCTATCTCAAATCGTTAGCTTCTGTATCATATAATGCATCGAATCAACTCTTTTTTACAATTTTGTATCATATCACCTCCGTTCTCGTTCTCTCCTATCCGTTCACCTCCAAATTTCAAGGTTCTGAAGCAAGTACTCCGTCACGGACAGATCCGGTCACACCTCTCTTCCCCTCCCTCCGCATACCCCTTAACTGGAGCAGGCCCTAAATGTCTGACACTTATCTTGCCCCCTTTTAACTATCGTTTTTATATTCAATCATGCTCAAATTGTAAATTTGATGGTCTCTAATGATTGATGTTGCGTTCAATATTACTTGTTTCTAAAATTTATATTAAAATTTAACACATTGGCAGTCTTTGTAAACTGTGCTGTGGAAATACTCGTAATTGTAAATTTGTAATGTGACATTATACCATAATGAAATTGAGAAGGCACCATACAGTAATTTTATTTTGTAATATAATCATCCCCATTTAATATGCAGATACTAAAGTTTCTTCATCAAAGCTTACACCAGACACTTGGACTTTCTGCGAGATAATCGAATTCAAGGAAAATCAGAAATAAAAAAAATGCCGTCTTATTAGAGTGCATTCACGCCCCATCAGTAGATCCATAAAGTAACCAACAAACTAACATCACAAACCGTTAATAAAAAAACAGAAAATTCATAAAAAAAAGAAAGAAAATACACATGTCACCAGAACTACAGATTAACACTAGATCCATTTAAGTCCTCAACAACACAGCCAAGTGTGCTAGAAATTATTGATACCTATGATGCAGCTAATTGGTTGATCAGTCAACAGTCAGCTTGCGGCGCCTGTACCTCACCATGACCTCTCCCTTGATACCAACAACCATAGCGTTCCAGTTGTTCTCAGGGAAGGGGGAAATCAGCTCAAACTCAAAGTTTCTGAGGAGATGGCTCCATATTGCCTTTATCTGGAGATACGCAAACGGCTCCCCCAGGCACCCGTGCCTCCCTCCACCAAATGAAATGTAAGAGAACTGTCCTGCCGCCTTATCCTCTTCCCTTCCTGGTGCATATCGATCTGGGTCATAGCTGCGATTTAAAGAGTGTGGTGACTTGCTAGGTCTATGTAAAGAAAACATTTGCTATATAGGTGGTGTCAAGTATCATTTTGCTTCAGCGAATGCAATGAGACCTGATCTATTATAAAAAAACAGATTTTGCATGGCATTGCATGCATTTCAGCACACCAGTCACTGAGAAGGTACCTCGAGCAGAACACACTGCCAATACTAACAGCTGTGCAAGGGCTTAAGATATATCATACAGACTGGTCCAAGACACCACTTATTAGGTCAGACATGCATACACAACTTAACAGGATGTATATAATTGATGGCGCATTCTAGTATGCAGACCAGTGTGGCTAACACCATTCCTAATTGCTAATCATTAAATGCTAATATTTAAATGCCATGCTTGACACATTTTCATACTACAACTAGACTTAAAGCACATTATAAAGTTAAAAAAAAAAAAAATGAGGTTGCAGTGATGCCGATAGCCTGATACCTATCAGGGTCCTTGTAGATATGTGGCAGCCGGTTAGCGAAAGCAGGGGATGTGGCCACAATATGACCCTTGGGAATATCATACACCTTCCCTTCCTTGGTGGTCACAGTGAAGTCGCTGTGGGACTGCCTCAGAAGCATGATAAGAGGTGGGTGCATCCTCAATGCCTCCTTGATGCATCGGTACAGGACGTCCATCTCAGCCAGGATATCATGGTCAATTTTCTCACCGTGGCGCTTGAGAATATCCTTCTGCTCCTCCACGGCAGCTGTGAAGAAGTTCTTGTGACGCAACATGTAGGCCCCAGTCCATGTGGAGGTGATTGAACTGGTGTGCTGACCAGCAAAAAGAGCAGCAATTAAGAGACCAGTGACTTCAGCTTCAGTTGTGGGACGGCCATCCTTGTACCTGGGGATGCACTAATCCAGATTAGATTAGTTAACCTTAAATGTGGACAAGCATAGTGCACAAGTATGGATGGAGCATGTGCAGTGTAGCCAGGTAGCTTGCTGCAACATGTGCAAGTCATATTTGGCAGCCCAGTTATCAAGCTCGCTGTATCTACTAGTTTGAGCAGTACAGCGGCTAGCTTGTAAGACTTCGATCAGCAGCTATAATAATCAAGTATGAGCTGAAAGAGAGAATCCAATACATATGATGCACATGCTATCAGATTTACAAAAAGGAAGTAAACAAGAGTATAATTTAGTAATAAAGACCACAAAATTATGTATTTTCTGCTTCCAATAATATGTACTTGGGGATTTACTTTTGACCCAGCTATGAGGTTTACATAATATTGACAGCCGTAGGCTTAGCAATTTCAAAGGCACAGGTCCATCTCACGTGATATACTAAACTCTTCAACCACATAAATGCGAAAAATAGGAGCCTCCAAAAAGTAACCTGGAGTCAATGAAGGATTGGAGCATATCCTGTTCAGGGGGCTGACCAGAGGCCTTGCGGGATTGGATGATGGAAGCAAAGATCTCTGCCAGACGGGCCCGGGCCCGGTCACGCTTGCGGTGGGCTGGGATTGGCAGGTAAGGGAAGAGCACGCTGACAGGCTGCATGCCATTGTCCAAGTCATGGAACAGTGCCGATACATCATCGAATAGCTTTTCTCTGACTTCACGACCAAGCAGGCACCGACTGGCGGTTAAAATAATAAGGTGCTCCAGTTCGTATTTCAGGTCCACGGTGCCACTTTCACCCCATTTTGAAAAGTACTCCTGGAGAGAAGGAAAGGGGATTAAAATAGTTGAACAGAAATGAAATATGAATTTTGTGTTATAATGCCTGTATATTTCTGGCACTTAATATATATGGATAAGGTAGAGAAATCTTTTAGCCAGAAGGGATTGTTGCCTCAACCTGACACATGAAGCAAACTGAGCTCAACCTAATTTGAAGCCAACCAAATTAAAGGGTCACATACAGACCAGGTCCGGTCAGAACCTAACTAAGTGCCGAGTGTTTACACTAAAATTAGCTCATTAAGAGTACAAAAAAGGAAGAAAATATGATGCTATCTAAAGCAACCACAGGTGACACTTTGATGAAACCGCTACTGGGTCCACTCCTAGTCATTATTTTCATGCCCCCAGCAGTCTGCACAAGGACCCAACCCAACTTTTTCTTTCTTTGTTTCTGATTATTAAAAAAGTACATTCCCCTCCTGGTAATTATTTCTTTACTGGGTCCACTCCTGGTAATAATTTACTGTTCAGAGAATTAAAAAAGTACATTCCCCTCTGTTCAGAACATTAAATTCCTGAATGGAAGGAATAAAGCCAATACCTATGTAACAAGTGGCATTGCATGCAATAATAACAACAGTGTCTGAACAATTTTACAGCAATTTTGATTTGGTTTTCAAACATTAAAAACCTTGTCCTCTTGCAAAAATGAACTGCTTGGGAAACATCAGTGTAAGACTAAGCTGAAGTACTGGTTACATTGTTAAATAGAGCTATTTACAAAGCTATGGTGACAATACTTGGTCATAACTCATAAGGCACACTTAGTTGAAAAACCATTTTAACTAAGGTAGAGTGACGACAAGCTCAAATTTTTTGATAAAACCAATCCAAGCTATAGTATTAATATAACAAATAAGTATCAAGACAAGTACAACTGCCTGCATTATGTATTGAACAAGTAGGTGAGATATGACATAACACAAAGGGTACAAAATAGATACATGAATGAAAAACTATTGACATGTTGTCATGTCCCACAATTAAACTAACAAGTTAACAGATCATTTATTCCCTATCATATAAGGGTTTAGCCAATATAGTTAAATTATTTCCGTCAGAAAAAATATTCTATTATCAATGTTACAAGTGGTATAGTCTTGAACAAATAACTTCTATTATAATCTTCAAATGATTTCCATGGAATCTGACCACATAAATAATAAACTAAATAGAAAAAGAAATCCTGTACTACAAAATCAGAAAGTCTAATATCCAGTTGTCATACCACATCAAATAAATGTGAGCTATGAGTTTACAAAACTATAATATTCTGAAAATTCAGAAAAAAATACCTCAGCTTCAGAAACCATCTGATCCACGTAGCTCTTTAGCTTAGTAACCCTGAGGGCCTCAGTGAAAAACCTAAACTGCTCCTGTCTGATTGAGTAGTCAACATCAAACACCACACCAGGCCCAAATGTTGGTACATTGAACTGGTACACCTCCTGCTGACTCATATCAGACTCAGGAGCCTTGAAGAAGTGGCCTGAGACCTCAGGACCCACGAAGAAAGTGATCTTTCGGTTAATCATGTTCACTGTAAATACGCTTCCGAGTTTTGCATACTGTTCACGGATCATGGGAATGGGCCCCTTCATGAATTTGACAAGGCCACCTATTATTGGGATAGAGGACTTGATAGAAGGGGGGAGGCGTTTGTTTTTGTTTGATTTTGATGGGAGAAGGAGCTTGACAAAGAGGATTGCTATGAGAGAGGCAAATATGATTAGAAGGTAATTCTGATTCTCTGTTAGATCCATGGTGGATCAGATCAGGTCCAACCTGAATTCAAAGAGGTAAAGTGAATTAAAGGATATTACAAATAGAGAAATCTGCAAGTAAATCAAGATAAAATTATTGGAAAATTGCATATGCATAAATGAACAATTTAAGAAAGCAAATTGTAAGAGAAATGAAAATTTCTGGTGGATACATGAACTAACGGAAAAATGAGAATTATGGGACTATTATCCATTAATTGATTAAATCAAATAGTACAAGAAACAGATCGATAACAAAATAGCTATATTAAGTGTCTGAACAAATCAAGTCTAGCTATGCTGTTCAATCCAAATATTAATTGATCCTCTAGCAGTTCAATCAGTGATGAAGAAACATAAATAGCAAGAATACATATCCATTTCTTTCAAAAAATAATGCATATTTATTTAAGCACCTTAGCAAGCATAAAAAATTTACATTGGCTAAATACATTTTAGCTGGCTTATAAACCGTAAAATTTGGGGTAAACTAACCAAACTAAAAAAGGGTTTTGTCTTTTTTTGGACAAAAAAGCCCGTAGACAAAGGGGTTTAACTTTAGTCGACTAAAATCCAAAAACAATGCCATCGAATGCAGTTCAGACGAAAATCAAAGAACGATCTGCATTTTGAATTTGAATAAAATCTAACTCGAAAACACAGAAATTACAGCAAGAGATCAATAAATAAATATTAATTCAGATCAAACTCTCGTTCGATCTGACAAATCTGAGATTGAAAAGAGAGGAACTCACTGAAACCCAGCCAAGTGAGGAGGAGCGGGCCCGAAGGGATGGGAGAGAGATACAGCGCTGGAGTGACAAGTAAGTTTATATAAGAGGGGTTAGGAGGGAGAAAAGATTCCCTCGTGGAGAGAGACAAGAGAGGGAGAAAGGGAGGAGAATATCTGATTTAATAAAAGGTTATTTAAGACGAACAAGGGGCGTAAATCAGCGGAAGGATAGAAAAACCAGCGAGGGGTAGGGGTTTATGGGTGTGTCGCAGACTCGCAGGGAATATTTTCCACGTAAGGTAGCTCAAACGGTGAGCTTGAATCTGGTCCATTCATTATATATTCGCACGAAATCATAAAGATATCCTTGCATTACAGGTTCTGACCGGATTAGCCCGGGTTTTGTTCGGACGTTCCAGATTCAAACGAGGTAATGAAGAATCTGGACTCGTATTACCTGGAATTCAGATCCAGTGGAGTAACTCAATTTTTAGGTTTTGAATTGGAACCGTCCGATTCGAATCCATAACAATCTATTTCGAAGTGGAGAGCACACATTCCAAGCGACGGATTCGAATTGAACGGTCCCGATCCAAAACTCAAAAATTGAATTACTTTAGAGGATCCGGACCCTATTACCTGGGCCCTGGCCGAGTAGCGACAGTAGTCCAGTGCACTGTTGCTTATTTTTTTTATTCAGGCCCGTAAGCACCCACTGCGCTGTTACGGTTTAGTGAGAGAAACGAATGGTGACAAGATGCGAGATAGATAGCGCGCGCGAGAGAGAACAAAGCGTGTGTCGTTCGTGCCAAGTGGAGTTGGTACTGATTTTCTGTTAATGTTATGACGTAGTAATTAGTAATTTAGTATAGCATTCGGTGGTCCATTGCACAAAATGCGCTCGTAGGCTCGCGGTCCACCATATATGCAGTTTTGCATATACAACCACACATGCACCACATATGCAGTCCATATAAACTGCATACATACCACATTATACCATGCAGTCCATACAGATGTTTATTTTAATTAATTAAAAAAAATTTAAGTTCTAATTAAATATTTATTAATAAAAAAAGGACGAATATGCAGTAAAACCCAGACCCAATTCTTTATACTCATCCGGACACAAATTCAGTTAAGTGAAGCTTCCTATAGTCCATGCAGCTTCTTTTATAGGCCCTCAAAAAGTTTATTTTTTTTGTTTTTAAGAGTTGAGACTAAAGAAGTGTTATTATACCAGTTACTCCAGACGGACGCTCTGGTGAAATTCATGTGAATTCAGTGTTTACATTATTTTATTACTAATTTGGGTTGAAGAATTTGAGCAGCTGAATTTATGACCTATTATTGGCTATTGGCTACAAAGGACTTCGAATTAAAGCAGCTACATTTATGGCCTATTAGTCATTTTCGAATTAAAGCTGTTGTTGGGCATTTATTTATTATACTTGTAAATATGCGCTGGGCTGGACTTCCATATGAATATAAATAATACATATGATGAGCTCTATATATACTACATATATATGTTTAAGTGAAGTTTCTCATATACTACATATACATGTAGTATAAAATACACGCATATGAATATATGTCTGAATTCTCATTTTAAAATCCGCATATATAAGTTCGCATGAAAATCCACATATACGACCGCATACCGCATATGCGGTATGCAATGACCTTATGCATGCATGAACAAAACCGCATTTAACACCATTACTCTGGGTACCGATTTAACAGCTATCTTTTTAATTCTCACATATCTGTGGTGAGAAAAAAAAAATTTGGACCAAATTGCCCATTCTCCAATAGAGCTGGATTTCTCTACAGTCAGAGATAATGAAATATTTATGCTGCTCGATTTCAAATCTTTTAAATTAGAAGGCTATCTTGATGTGGACCTACCAACATTTATTTTCTAGAAGAAAACTTCTCGATTTCAACTTTGCTTTTACAGTTGAGCAAAAAAAAAAAGTTGAAATTATCAAGTTGACAAGTTCGCTTCAATATTTCAAACGACCAGATTATTTAAAATTTCTCAAGTTTCAACTCAACAAAGGTAATTCAATATTTTTAATTAATTTTATTTTTCAAATTATTTCTCTTTTATTTCTGCAAATACAAAATTACATGATAGAAGTATAATTGTAACAATAAAATTACAGGTTCAAATAAAAAAAAGTTAATTATTTTATATATTCTTTTGTTTACTGGATGGATATTGATGGGTCGGCGATTTCATTCGAAGAAAAACTTGAATTACTCAATTTCAAGTACAAAACTCGTGAAGATTTACTTAGTGGTGTTAGAGCATTTTACTCAGCTAAAGGATATGCATTATCGATTTGTAGTTCAAAGTCAGAGAGATGTGGTTTTACAATGTGATAGAGGTGGTCAATATCGTGATACATGCGATGTGCCTTTAGATGAAAGAGAAAAGAAATCCGGAACACGTTGGATCAATTGTCCTTTTAAAATTATGGGTAAAAGGACAGATGAAGGAATTTGGATAATTAAAATGCATAATGTTGGATTGTGCCATAATCTACTTGTTTGTTTGACTAGATTTGTAAAACATATATTTGTTGAATTTTATGGTTTCTTGTCTTGAGATATTGTGCAGGTTTGTGATGATATAAATTGCTACATATACATCACGAAGAACCAAGCATTGGACTGAGAAGCATCAATTGCAACATGACTGTTGAGGCTCTTTCCTTTGTCTTTGAGATAATTGACTACACCATTATTCCGATGAAGGCTAAGACTTCAAAATCAATATCTACTCTTCACAAGCTTTTCAAAAAGTGGTCATATGTCGAAATCGGATACCCGAGCGCCGAGATATGCCAGTTTGAAGATTGCTGAAGGTTGTTGAAATTCCACAACGCTTGACAACCGTTGCAACGGTGCAACGGTTGTCACAATGGTTGCTCTCTGGAAGTTTCAAGGTTCCGGTGCAACGGCTGTCACAACGGAATAATTGGGTCTGCAGAAAATTGGGTCTGGAAGTGATTTATTCCGTTGCAACGGCTATTTAACCGTTGCAACGCTTGATATCGGGCAGCTTACACACCGTTCATATTTTGGCCGCAGTTTGGTCATACAAACTCCGATTTGAGTGAATCAAAGCTTGAAATTTTGAGGAGACCGAGATCTACAACTTTCATGTTGTAACTTTATTCAAATTATGAAGTGATGGGTCGATATGGGCCGTGGAAGGCAGACATCAGATATGGTAACGTGTATAAACCTAGATTTGCTTCTCTCCCTATATATAGAAGAAAATATTAGGTTTTCTTAAGGAGGCTCCAGCTGTCAAACTCTTCTTCCTGAACTGCAAAAGAGAGTCACCATGGTTGTTTGATCTTGAAACTTCAATACTCATTCAACAATCGAAAATCTACTCCACCACACTCAAACCATTGCAAGAATTAGAGTGATTTGTGAGAGATCTTTTATTTACTACAAACACTAGAGCCTTTGTTGCTCGCCTCTTCTACTTCGAGCCTTTAGTGCTCGCTTCTCTTGTATTAGAGCCTTTAGTGCTCATGAGTCATTTCCATGCCCGAGCCGTGTGACTTCCCAAGCTTTGTAAGGGCTCACCGGTTCCACCTTATACTTCATTTCTTATTGGTAAAGAAAGGCGCACCATCTCAAAGGTCGCGAGCCTCGGAGACGTAGGCGTTAGTGTTGAACTCCGTAAACAACTCTTGTGTCAAGTGTCTCTCAACTCTTCTATTTATTTTACGCACACTTGTTTAGTTTAAAATTATTCTAGTTTCCGCCAAGAATAACTCATACACACATTAGTTAAAAGTACTTAGCTTTAAATTTTAAAAGGCTCCGTATTCATCCCCTCCCCCTCTAGGTGCCTTAGTGACCAACACATAACTTATTGCACAACCATGAAGCATCTACTGATATCTCTGGCCATCCTTCTCTTCAACAGTTATCACAAAAAGATATCGAAAGTGTTGACCACATGACACAATCTGGAATACCACCCAGACAAATTCTCTCTTCTTTACGCCAAAAGAACCCGAAGCTTAAAGATGTCTCTACAATAGTATATAATGTGAAGGCAAAGATTCGTAGAGAAAAGTTAGATGGTCGAACAATGATTCAAGCTTTATTTAAAGAATTAAGAGAAGGTGGATTTGAGTATGATATTTTACGCGATGAAGGTGACACTCTTACACATCTTCTTTTTATACATCCTATGTCAATCACTCTGGTTAAGAATTTCTCGAGTGTTTTCATTATAGATTGTACCTACTTCTTAATATTGTTGGGGTCTCATGCTTTAACACATCTTTTTATGCTAGATGTGCATTTATAAAGAATGAAAGATAAGAAGATTTCATATGGGCACTAAACATGTTTAAAAAAGTTATTCCAAAAGAGACTCAATCTTCGGTTATAATGTTATATAGGCAACAATCATTTATAAATGCAGTAAATGTGGTATTTTCGGCTACTACACATCTTCTCTGTGTATGGCATATTGAAAAGAACTTGATGACGAATTGTCAAAAATATTTTGATTCCAAAGAGGAGTATGATATTTTTCTATCTATCTGGAACAAGATAGTCTATTCTTCAACCGAAGCAGAATTTAATCAAAGTTGGAACTTCAATCACTTTAAAAAGATAAAAAAGCTGCGCTAGATTACATAATGAAGGTACTATTCAGTGTTTCAATCTATTTATATGAACATTATTTTATTCATGTAGCTTTTTTAAGATTAGTGAGAAAAATCCTCATTAACGATTTGTATTAAAGTAAGAATCATGTACAACTAATGGGATTTCCTCCAGATTGGGCTATTGTAAGTACGTTCGTTTAAATTCAATAAATTTTATGTTGGCAGCCATTGGCAACTACTCAAAAATAAAAACCATGTACAACTCCTCCAGCATGATTTGAGGGTGGATTTGTGTGTCCCCTCCACACCACATGCATGATTTTATTCATGTAGTTGCATGGTTTCAAATTTAATGTTCTAATTCAATAATATGACAATATGATTGGAACTTTGTAGGGTTTACTACCATTGAAAGAAAAATTTATTGGAGCATGGACGGATAAGTGCTTGCATCTAGGCAATCGTGCATCTTCAAGAGCTGAAGGGGCGCATGCGAAACTAAAAATGTATTTGCAAGTCTCAACAAGTAAAAAATAAATTATGTCTTGCAATCAAGCATGAATTCAATGAAATATAGGTGAAACTCTCAGGCGAAAAAATTCATGTCTTGCATAATTGTGATATTCGGTTGTTCAAGAAAATATTATCGAATGTCTCAATTTTTACTTTGCAAGAGTTGTACAAGCAATACGAAAAGACAAAAAATATAGCAATCAATCCCGTTTGCACGGAAAATTTTGAGGCGACAATGGGTCTTCCATGTGCTCATAACATGATGAACTTCACAAATTCAATGTTACCTCTGGATATGATTCATCCACAATGGTGAATTGATAGAACACTCTTGGATACTTCACTAATAAATATGACTAATGATGTTGATAATGAAATAATGAGTTTACTTAATGAGTTTCAATTCAAGTATCAACAATGGCCTATTCACAAAAAGGAAGTTGCGAAAGAACTTCTTGCCAACTTTATCTCTAATTCCGAGTTGGTACTCGAACCAAAAGTCCCACCGAACAAGTGCATGCTACAACGACAAAGAAAACAAAAGGCATTAAGTTCTACCAAGTGAGATCCTTCTAAATTTGAACTTGTGGAAGCATCGAAAAAACACAAGTAATGTGCCAACAATCAAGCCCCTCAAGTCAATGAACTGGTGAATGAAAATGAAGATCTTAATATGACATTTGAGAATAATGTTGCTACTATGCTTAATTTAAATGATTTTCTTACTTTTTGAAGTTTTAGTTATATTGTTAGAATAATAATAAATTGTCCATCAGACACTTATTAGAATTTATGTTGTAGGAGTAATAATTTTTATTTTAGATCGTATGCTTTTCAATTTTTTGTTATGTTTTGTTTGTTAATTTGTTAATTTATAGTTTGAATATGTATGGATCTTAATGAATATCAACTGATCGTATTATAATTGAAGAAATCTTCTATGTTATAAAAGGATAGTATGCTTTTATATATTATAGTTCGATTCTTATTTTTTTTATTTGAATTACATCCGGTAATTATTATTATTTTACCTGTTTAAAAATTTATTTATTTTTCCGTAGGATATTGTTTAGAAAATAATTTTTGTACAAGCAGTAGCTATTGAATAAAATAATGACTTTTATAGAAATGTCACTCCTTACTTGCGTAAAATTACATAACCAGTTATTATTATAATTAATGCCGGCAGATTTCAGATAACTTCCTAATTTAAAAGATTTAAAAGATTTAAAATTTAGCTCTATTATTTCAATGGACAATTTGGTAAAAAAAAAATTCTCTCACCTCAGATCGGTGACAATTAAAAAGCTAGCTGTTAAAATCGGATTGTATTAATTGGCATCGGATTGCGTCCCCAGATCGACCTTAATGAGTTATTGGGGACTTCTAAAACCAAAATTTTTAAAATACTCTCATCCAAAAAAAAAAGATAAATAAAAAACCACTGAATTCTAAATTTCAAATTCAGCACGTCCGTAACGTCAAATTGCGGATAGCCAAAAACCTCAGAAATTCGAGATTCAACGTTGAATTTTAATTGTTTGTTTAATAATTTTCAAAAATAGAAAGAACAACTTATAATTTGAATATATTAGAAGGAACATCAAACAAAATAGATAAAGTATCTATAATTTAGATATACTAGAAGCACTACGAAATATTTTTCAGGCAGGATTTTTCCCGGTTGTAAAAAAAATGAAATTATTTCTTGGTGTGTTACTTGGAAAAAATTAAAAATGTTTTAGATCTGAGTTATTGATCCCGGTTCAAAAGTCATTTATGGATAAATAAAGAAATTATCGTGATCCTTCTAGCACATTCAAATTCTAATATACTCCATCTATTTTAATATAGTTTTTAAATCACTTCTAGAGAAATAGATGGAGTGTCTTAGAATTTAAATATACTAGAAGGATCATAATATTTATTTATTTACTCAAAAGTGACTTTTGAACCGGGATCAATAACTCAGATCCAAAGCATTTTTATTTTTTTTCAGTAACACGCCAAGAAATAGTTTAATTTTTTTTTACAGCCGCAAAAAATCATGCCTAAAAAATGTTTCGGAGTACTTCTAGTACATCTAAATTATAAGATGTTTTTATCTATTTTATTTAATGTTCTTTCTAGTACATTCTAATTATAAGTTGCTCTATCTATTTTCAAAAATTAATAAACAAATATATTCATTTCAGTATTGAATACTGAAAAAAGTTTTTTGGCTGTCTGCCATTTGACATTGTAGACGTGCAAAATTTCGAATTTTCAAGATTAAGTGGCTTTTTGGTTTATCTTTTTTTGAACGAGAGTATATTTAAAAATTTCGGCTTCTAAAAGCTCCAATTTTAAAGAACGGAGCATTACATTCATATAGTTTCTGCAAAAATTTCACTATGTAAGGCTGTCTAATAAAGAACTGATGAACAATTAAATAAAATGATAACATGTTAAATAAAAGGAAGCTGATATGAGTACCCGCAGTTGAGTACCCGCACTGTACCCGCACCTAAACTGCCATAACTGTTTGTGGGAATCGCAACCGTTCCAAAACTGTAATTTTGTTTTACAAATATTAATAGTAACATTGTGAAGTATTTATATCTATACAATGAGAGTGAGGCTATGGTGCTATGCATAGCACGGATGGGGTCCGTGCTACGGCTCACAATTTGACTTTTCAAAATTCTAACGGTCGATCCAACCGTTCAATGTGATAACCATATGAATATGTACGTGCAAACTAAATTTTATATTTTTTCGAATTTTTTTACTATTTTTTTAGATAGGTAGAATTTTGATGGTCCAGAATTTTCAGAAAACACTGATTTTTCTACCTATCTAAAAAAATAGTAAAAAAATTCAAAAAATTATAAAATTTAGTTTGCAAGTACATATTCATATGGTTATCACATTGAACGGTTGGATCGACCGTTAAGATTTTAAAAATTCAAATTTTGAGCCGTAGCACGGACCCCATCCGTGCTATGCATAGCACCATAGGCTCACTCATACAATGAACTACATATGATATATGAATTTTCCTTAAATAACCGTACCCGCACCTTTTTTTGAAAAATTCTCGCGTCGTACCATCATTAGGAGACCACACAACCGTTCCAAAACTGTAATTTTGTTTTACAAATATTAATAGTAACATTGTGAAGTATTTATATCTATACAAGACAAATATTTATATCTATACAATGAACTACATATATGATATATGAATTTTCCTTAAATAACCGTACCCGCACCTTTTTTTGAAAAATCCTCGCGTCGTACCCGCATTAGGGGACCACACAACCGTCCCAAAACTGTAATTTTGTTTTACAAATATTAATAGTAACATTGTGAAGTATATAGCTCAAACAAGATAAGTATTTATATCTATACAATGAACTACATATATGATATATTAATTTTCCTTAAATAACCGTACCCGCACCTTTTTTTGAAAAATCCTCGCATCGTACCCGCATTAGGGGACCACACAACCGTTCCAAAACTGTAATTTTGTTTTACAAATATTAATAGTAACATTGTGAAGTATTTATATCTATACAAGACAAGTATTTATATCTATACAATGAACTACATATATGATATATGAATTTTTCTTAAATAACCGTACCCGCACCTTTTCTTGAAAAATCCTCGCGTCGTACCCGCATTAGGGGACCACTCAAATATTTTTTACATATGACACTAGATGACGTCTGAAAGTATTAATATCAAGTACTGCAAGTATTTATACCTTTGCACTAAAGTATTTTTACCTATGTGGTCAACTATTTTTGTTAGAGGAAGGTTGACGCGGTGATGATTGGGTAAAGTTGATGCGGTGATACAGGCCCCCACTACTTCATTAGAGGAAGGTTGACGCGGATCATAGAGGAAGGGTGTTGCTGGAATTTTAGAATAATAATTAGTGGGGAACATATAATATCTTTTTAGAATAATAATTAGTGGGGACCATAGTACATTATTTCTCTAAGTACGGATACTGTAGCGCGGGTACTAAAATAATTATTCTAAATAAAATACTTGATATATTTTATTCATAAAAATCAACATTTTAGTATCCTTTAAATCACTTTCAATCTTCAACCATTAAATCACTTGTATATTTGTCATGCCGCTGAAAGCTGCGTGAAGTAGTTGGTACTTGGTAGCAATTAGCAAAGGACAAGAACATTTTGTTTTCTATAATTGGAATAGGTGGTAATGTGGTATACAGTATACCGTGCGAGTGGTTCAGCGCAAAGATTTCTTGTGTCCTTAATTGTTAATTCTTCATGTGGTTAGTTTCGCAATGCAAGCTTTAATAAAATCAACACAGTTGTATCCAGTGAAGGAAATTATTAACTTGGCGCTTAAAGAACAGAGTGAAATGCTTCTCCCAGATTATTTGTAAAATACTTTTATCATATAAATGCAACACAATACGAGACCTATCTAGACCAAATTTGCATCCAGTTGTGTTTAATGCCTTGAAAAGCACAATCTGTTTTATTTTTGGGTTATTCTGATCTAAAATAGACAAATTCGGATGTAGACTGTTGATGTTAATGTCTATTTATAGATAAACTGTGAACTGGATTTCAATCTCACATGTTTGCTTTATGGTATTCGACTATCACAAAATTGTAAATGGAATACAATGATCGTGGAATCTCATAATTCATATTATTATAGGGATATGAGATTCTACAATTCAATTGAGCCTCTGGAACTTTCTTACTGAAAAGGATGGAAATAATGCTGAAAGTATATCAGTATGATGAAAAAGTATTAGGTTTCAAAACAAAGTTCTATTAATTGTTCCGAGATAGTATAAACTCAATCTAATGTACATTTAAATAATTGGATAGAATGCTTATTTATAGTTTGTTAGGTATAAATTATTTTTCCGTTTCCTCGTAAATAAAAAAAGACTTGTCAATAACTTCTTCATAGTATTCCATATAATACAATTGAGTAAATAATATGTCAGACATAATTTTACAATTTTAGTACTTTACTAAAGAATTATTTTTAATATAGTAAAATTGAAGTTAAAATATATGAATGATTAATATAGATAATTAGGACTACTTATCATCCTAATACAAATTGTTAATAATTTTCAGTTGTCAATATTTAGCGGACAAGAGATGAGATAACACAGCTAACTGAACATTAAAATGACATTGGGACATATATGTGAAATGTTTAATTCTATATCTACTAATAAGACTGACATTGGGACATATATGTGCAATGGTTAATGAGTGAGGCTATGGTGCTATGCATAGCACAGATGGCTAGTGTACTACGGCTCAATATGGTACTTTTTAAAATCCTAACGGTCGATCCGAACCGTTCAATGTGATATCCATATGAATATGTACTTGCAAACTAAATTTTATATTTTTTTGAATTTTTTTACTATTTTTTTAGATAGGTAGAAAAATCAGTGTTTTCTGAAAATTCTGGACCATCAAAATTGTACCTATCTAAAAAAATAGTAAAAAAATTCGAAAAAATATAAAATTTAGTTTGCAAGTACATAAACATATGGTTATCAAATTGAACGGTTCAGATCGACCGTTAGGATTTTAAAAAGTATCATATTGAGCCGTAGTACACTAGCCATCCGTGCTATGCATAGCACCATAGCCTCACTCATGGTTAATTATATATCTACTAATAAGAATGTACAATACAAGAACATCATTTATCCTCCATTGCCTAGCCAAAACTTTATTGATCCTCAATTTCATAAGAGGCATCAATCTTCTTCTCCAGTGACAATGGTGCAGAGAAATTCAATGGAGAAAACATGTCATCATAGGTCGATTGAGGTGCTGGTTTAAACTCATATGGACCTGCCTTAGGTCCCCAAACCTGCGAGTACAATGCGAAAGGTGTAAGGAGAAAAAAACCCTAAAAATATTGTTCTTCTTTCACTTAGCACAACTAGTAGACACCACTTCAGTGTCAATCTAATAGCGTGTAACAATGTATTACACATGATGCATACGATAATTAACTTCACATTGTTTTCTTTACTTGATTTGAATAAAATAAACATTACAGTACCAGAAGGCACGAGTGCCGAGGATAAATATCATGGATAGAAGTTGGTACAAGCTATACAGGTATATTACAAGGTAAAATAAACATTTTCGAACTTAAGAAGGCAAACAGCTATATCAGGTACCAGCTTCAAACTCGTGAGCATACAGCTGGAAATACTTATAAATGTATGATTTTCCGATACCAGTAAACAATATTCTTTTTCTGTGAAAAAAAATTAAAGAAGGGCACCTGATTTCCCTCTTCATCAAAGCCTCTATCCCACATATGCAACTCTCCATTCCGGTAAATGGACATGTCAGATGTACAATACGATGCGCCACTCTGTCACCCAAATTTTATTAGTTGGTATTACTTGCCACAATTTGAGAGAAAAAAAAAGTGAACCAGAAAGGAAATAACATAACTTAAATAATGTACTTTTGTCAGTGACTTACTGGCAAAAATGATCAACAAATTCCCAATAAGAGTGACATACCATATTGACAGGTACAGCAAAAACCCATATAAATACAGATCAAGCTTGAACAGGTTGAGAACAAATACAAGTCAAAACATAAACAGTGGTTATATGGTAATGATGGTTTGGTACCATACCTATGCTTTGGTTTAGACCAGATACCAGTTAAAACAATACAATACTATTACCCCAACCACGATCCCTGACCTGAAATGTTGCAAGTAGATATAAAGCCAGAAAAATATACAGATTATTTTATTTTACTTAAGGTGATAAACAGGATGTACACATACAAAAGAGGTTATTTCTCCACTCCCCCCCCCCCCCCCCCCCACACACACACACCAAGGAAGGAAAAAAATACCCAGGAATTAGGAAAACCATCAGATGGAGTGGATCCTCTATACAAGCAGCCCTTTCCACGTTCGCATCGGGAGAGGTGGATTGTTGTCAGATGCTCTGCAACATCCTGCATATAATAGAAGATAATCATGAAGATCTCCCTTGAGTATGTAAAATGAATTGGAAGGAGGCAATTATTATATTGACAGGGATAAAAGTGTGATCTAAACTTTTACCGCAATAACTTCTTCAGGCTGAGGCCTTTGGTCCTTGGGGCGGTCACAGAAATTCTTGTACTCCTCCATGTCTCTGACAGCATGTGAACTCAGCTGCACATGGCAAATAGCTCATAGAGAGCTAAAGAAAATTAATATATGTTCACAAAAAATGTGTAACAAACAGAAAGAGAGAAAATTATCACAATAATCTCACCTCTACATCACACTTCATCTCTTTTGGGCAAGGCTTCACCATATAAAATCTCTGCATGACAAAGAAAATTTATTTTCAACTGTTACCTGCACCTATTCTCTGTGTGTGTGTGTTTCTTTTCTGTTTTACCTTTTTATTTATTTGTGTGTGTGTGTGAGTGTGTGTGGGGTGGGGGGGGGGGGGCAGCACAAATATTTCAAGAAACCAAACCAAATAATTCTAATTAGCTTTACCTTAAATCTGTAAAAGAAAGGACAAAAATATATAGATAATAATAGAATCATACTTGCCGAAAGGGTTTCTCTGGAGTTCTCCAAAATGCCTGAAAGAAAAGAAAGAAAAAAATGATGAAAAAGAAACAGAACAACGATGTACTAATTATCAACAAAAGATAGAACAATTAGGTAATAATAATTGTGAGGGAAGAGATAGGAACTTGTTCAAAGTAGAGAACTCTGGAGCCATCCACCATCTCTGTTGCTGGGCACATTAGCATCCTATAGAAATAATAAAATTTTCACCTTTGAGATGTTAGCTTCAATTTCGAGTTTACGTGCCAGAATATGAATCAGAATTGGTCTGTGAAAACAGGAATTAACTTACACCACAGTAATTCCCCTCAAATGCTAGTACAAACTAAAAACTTCTAAAAAGGAACGCATCCTGTGAGAACCATTTTGGTTAAATTGTATATTTACACTGAAATTGAAAATTCCATATCAGTAAACCACCTTATGTTGAAGTAATTATCAGGATCCTTCCGAGCTTGCTCTCTAGAAAACTGCATAGACCAAAACTTAATTATTAATGTACCATTTCGTGTGCCATTTTGCTTGGGTTTTTCTTTTCAGAATCAATACCTTCTCGCCAGAGAGTGCATCAGCGACAGCACGAGCATGGTCCCAACGGGTTGTGGATTTTCGGAGCCTCTTCAGCAAAGCCAAACCACCAAAAACTAAAAGCGCTTTAAATACAACACCAGGCAACCTACTCCGACCTCCGCGTCCGCCGCTTGGCTCCGCGTCCGCACCCATCTCTCGCCTTTTATTAGAGGAATAGAAAGAGAGGTGTCGGGTTCTATTCTTGCAATGGGGATGTAAACTTAGGAGGGAAAATCGAGAAGAGTAGCGAGAAAAAAGAAAAGAAATACTAGGTTATCAATTCATTTGCCACAGCGGTGAATCACACGGGAGTTCGGGCTAGGATTGGAGAAATTCATATCACCTGTGGTGACATAAATTTTGAGCTTAGATACGGACCGTTCGATCAGAATCCGGCTCAATCTGGCCCGAGGTGAAATGCACGGGCCCCCTTTAACATTCGTGCTAAAGAAGATCGCACGGTTCCGATCTAAACTCAACATTTGAGTTACTTTAGGTGATATGAATTCAGGTCCTCAGGATTGGAGAAGGACATGGTCACATCACATGGACACAAGCCACGAAAAACAGCTTCAATCGTCTCAGTTTGAGTTGAATGGATACGTCCAGCCTCACCTGGAGACTGAAGAACGGGAGAAGATAAACTGGAAAACAGCGGCGATAAGCAACCTTTTGTTACTCGTTGGGCTTTCATTTTGTTACTCACTTACTTGAGGCTGATTGGGTGACTTTGGTCCGGTTCTGGGCTAAGCCCAAATTTATAGTATTATATAGCGCCTAACAGATTATCCCTCCTCCCTAGCGCATAGTTTTCTTATTTTGTACAGTATATTATTTTGATTTAATATATAACATCTTCATCTTACTTGAAAAGGAATAATGTAACGCAACTAAAATTACATGAAATGTTTAAACAATTGGTCTGAACCGTAAACATGATCTCCATATAAAAATATACTTATAAAATATACTTATAGATCAAATTTTTTACATTTTTTCTAGATATATATAAAATCACTATTTTTTATAGTCCATAGTTTCCAAATCAAATTATATTTTTTTCAGATAAAAAAATAGTAATAAATTTAAAAAAATATATAAAATTTAGTCTGCAAGTATTTTTTTTAATATATATAAAAATCATGTCAAATAATTTATAGAATAATCATTCTAATCCCCACACTTTAGTCCCCGCATCGTACCCGCAGGATATCCCGTCGCGATTAACTTCCATAACTGTACGTGGTGGTCCCCACTAACTACCGATCGAACTAAAACTGATATCGGACCTTCCATTTTGAAATTCAAATATTCCTTTCTCTCTGTTTTTTCTTTTTTCGAAACTTTAGGCGATTGTGAGGCGATTTCAAAACTGGAAGCGATTTCCTGTAGATTTTGAGTCGATCTATCATCTTTTTGCGACGATGCTCTCTTCTCAATTCTTTGTGGTGAATCGGTGATTCTGACAAGTTTAGCGGAGTTAATATTTGCTTTTTTTATTGATTCGAGTTTGTTTTTGTTCTGGCGAATCAATAATGATAGATCGTTTCGTTTCGTTTCTAGTTCATATACACAATCGATTTTCAGTTTTGTTAGATTTATATGAAAGTTTGAGATATTTTTGACAATTTGATTTGCGAAGATAATGTAATTGTCTATTTTGTGTTAATTTCATCGATTTATTAAGAAATCCTTGATAAATCTTGTAGTAATACCTGACATAACTAGTATAAATATATGATTAAATGTATAAGTTTAATTCGTATGATTTTTGTATGAGTTTGTTTGTATAAGATAGAAATACTTGATATATCTGTTATAAGTATTTGACAGTGTATAATAAGTAGAGGAATATATCTGTTTGTTATGTGTAAATGTATAATTTTGTTTTTACAACTATTAATACTTCATTATATCTGTGTTAATACTTCTTTTTGTAGGTCTTAGATCAATTCAACTCTGGTGATCTTCTTTCAGTTAATATTCATCTTTTGTAGGTGTACATTTTTTGTTTTATAGATGTATACACTAGTTTTTTTCGTTATGTGTAGTTGTATGTATGTGTTATAATGTTCGTATGTATTGGCAAATATAAATACTTCACAAATTTAGTGTTAATATTTGACAGAATAGTTATGTACATTTTGCTACTAAATGTATGAATATTTGGCTACATTTATGTCAATACTTGATTGCATGTATATGCATTAATTATAACAGATATGAATACTAATATATAAAATGTTAAACTGATAAATACTTTGCATTTTATTGTTCAATATCAGGATGGATATTGATCTAAATGAGTATTTTGGAGATGAATTATGCATACAAGATAACGGTGATGCATTTGATGAGGTGAATTTGTATCGTTTGTATGAAGATTTGCATCGTGCAAATGAAGCAATAAGTGATGATGTGGGTATTAGAGAGTTTGACTGGGATCTGAACATGGAATTGGATGTTGCACAACATGAAACAGTCAATTTTCAAGGTGAAAATCTGATGTAGATGAAAATGCAAGAGTTGAGGTTGATGTTGTGGGCATTAGAGATTTTGACTTGAATCTGAACATGGAATCTCTCAACAATGAGTTGGATGTTGTACAACATGAAGAAGTCGAGGTTGATGATATTGAAAATGTAGAAGTTGAGGTTCAAGTTGAAAATATGTAGAAGAAGGTGAAGGAGTTGTAGAAGATGAAGTAAATGACATGGAAGATGAAGATCATGAATTATTGCCACCGGCTGTTGGTGATGTATTTGATTCGATTGATGAAGCACGCCAATATTGATATCTCGCAAACTTATCTATATTTCGACCTTAAAATTGTACCAAACTTGTGTTTAAACCCATTAAATCAGTTGTATTTCATTGAATATCTTTAGAATGTGGTACTGCTGCAAGTTTATTCTTATTTTGCAGGATTCGGGCGAAATCGAGGAGAAATCTGGAATTAAGAAGTCTCTACACGGTCCGTGTCACATTCCACAAGGGCCGTGTCAACCTCGACTCGACCACTGACTCGATCACTGAAGAAGCACAGGTTACACGGGCCGGACAGATCTGACACGGCCCGTGTCAAGCATTTCCGGAAACAGATCCAGAAATCTGGAAACAAGGCTAATGAAGGAAGGTCGACGAATTAAGGATATAAGCGGGATTTCTCGCCAGAGAAAGGCATTCTGGAACAGGGAGAGCATATTCTAGGGTTTGGATTGGCGGCTAAGCTTGGAGACGAAGTTGAGAAGCGAAAGACGCAAGTTTTCGATTGATCTTCTTTGTGCTTTGGGTTTTGTCATGATTAACTCTATCTTTATTCGTATTTTCTGTTTTAGAACTATGTTTGAGTAGAATTCTTAGTTTCTAGGGTTGTGATGTAATCGAATGTTTTGTCTTGCATGCTAGTTATTGTACTCTTTTGTTGAAATTTGTGTTTGCTTGATTGTGCTTGATTTTAATTGCTTAGAAATAAATTGTTTGATCTTTATTGGTTTACCACTAGATGAATGCGCACATCTAGAAGGTACTTTGGCCCTTAAAAGTCTCTCAACCAAACTAAGTACATGAGGTAGGATTAGTGACCCGATAGGTGAAACCAAGTAGTAACCGAAAGGTGAAAATTACTCCCTATCGACAGATAGGAGTTACCTTTAGTATACCAAACAAGCAACTAGGTAATTCGGACCAACATACGACAGTTGAGGTCTAGAACCTGACGAGGGCAAATATTGCAATTCCATACCAAGTTAATGAACCAACAAACGACAGTTGAGGTTTAGAAACATTAGGTCTGGTCAGTAGAACCCTACACAAAGGAACAACACAAAGAAACAGTAGCTGCTGCATTTACTTGAGGTTGACACGGACCGTGTAGGAAATGACACGGCCCGTGTAGGAAATGACACGGACCGCACAACTCGAGGCAAAACAGAGATGAAGTCATAACCCTGGGAATGCTTTTTATTATTGATTAAAACCAGTTTAATCTACTTTCTTGGACTTTATTTCTGCTATTGAATCTGTAGGAATTATAAACAACCAAAACCAACATTTTCCAACTTCTAGTCTTTAATTAACTTAAGTAGAGTCCGGTTAAGACTTGAACCGTCCCTGTGATCGATACCCGACAATATACTACGTGCTAGGATTGTATACTTGCAGTCTGAACCAAAAGTGTATTTAAGGTTAAAAGGTATAGCTTGCTGTACTGAAACTTTGTACTATACCTTTTTGGTGTAACAAATATTATGAATTATATGCGAAGAAAATTGGATTTGGTATTGTCAAAAGGTCAAACCACAAGAAGAGGGGTACTACCGTAGTCAACCATTACACGTTTTCCTGTGGCAAATGCAAACTGCCATTAAGTCTTGATGATGGACCTGACCTACAGGAGAATAAGGGTTATATAGGGACAGGTTGTCAGGCATGTGTTAAATTGGGAGATTCTGATTTGAGTGAAAAATGGGGAGTAAAGAAAGTGTTTTTAGGGCACAATCATGATTTGGTACCTGAAACAGCATTCCTTATTGTAGGATTCTGATATATCCCAAACCAATACCGAAAATTATTGGAGTTTAATGAAGACTAAGGTCTTGCTGTATCAGTCAATATCAATCTTGTAATAAAAACTGCTGGAGGTTATATGCAATGTCCTTTTACTCGTAGAGATGCATGATATGTCCATATTTCATCTATTATTTCGACCTATTTTCAGACCAGACCTTATGTTTTCGACCACTAAATTGCATAGTTTACATTGAAAATCAATAGAATATGGTACTGCTGCAGTTTTGTGGTTGATTTGCAGGAAATAGGCGAAAACAAGCAAAGCAGGCAGAGTTCTGACTTCCCCCACGCGACCTGCGTCAGATCCAGAAATTTCAGCACCGAACTTAAAACAGTCATAACTTTTGACTCGTAACTCCGTTTTGAGCGTATGACCACTTTTTGGAAAACTAGCGAGAAGATCTACAGTCTCACCACGCCTGGTACGGCCATGCCGTACCAATTTGGTACGGGCCGTACATAAAGACGGCCTGACAGATTCAAATTTTGGCAGAGGCTATTTAAAGCGGGGAACTCTCCAATTTCGACATCGATTCCATTCCAGATCTATTTGAGAGCACAGTAAGAGAGAGAAAGAGAGCTAAGGAGCTGAGAGCAAGAAGGAAGGAAGAGGAAGAGGCGAAACTCGACGGATCTAGCTTCCTCCTCTCGATCCCTTCGATCCATGGCTATCTCTATCCCTCTTATTGTATTTTTAGATCAGATCATGTGCTGTGAGTAGTTATTTTAGTTTCTAGGGTTTAGAGATGGATTCTTAATTTGTTTTGACTTTCTTTGACTTGTATCTTGTATGAACTCTTTTGATTGATTGATTGCGATTTACTTTGTCATCTCTTGCTTTGTTTGCTGTGATTGTGTATGATGAACCTCTAGGTTTAGATCGAACCTATCAAGGTCATGTGATCATCTCAATCTTTCATCCAAATCAAGTGCTTAGGGTAGAATAGTTCGAATTGAAGCCGAGAGGTTGAATTCTCCTCTAATCGACAGATTAGAGGGTGTCTTAGGTCTCCAATCAACCAGCTAGGGTAGATCTGTACCAACACACGAGAGTTGAGGTGTAGAAATCCCTAAAAGGCAATCAATTGCATTCCAACCTAGATCTTGATCCAACAAACGACAGTTGAGGCTTAGGAACCTTAGGTATGGTCAATTGAACCTTTCTAAAGAGTTTAGCACAAGGTACCAGCAAGGAAATGCATCAACTCGAACTGGTAAGCTCTGTTCTGGGAAGCCAGTACGGGTCTTACCAGAGTGGTACGGCCTTGCCTTACCAAGTGGAGTACGGCCTAGCCGTACCAACTTGGTACGGGCCGTACCTCTAGAGGCAGATCAGAGATGAAGTCTGAAACCCTGGAAACGCCTTTTATCCATAATCAAAACACAATTTACATTTCTTCTAGCATTTTATTACATCTTCCTGAATTGTTTGAATTGTTTGAATTGACTTTTTTGGGAAATTAAATACCAAACCAAAACCTTCATACTTCTAGTTTTTAATCGAGTTAGGTAGATTCTAACCTAGTAATTGCCCGTCCCTGTGGATCGATACCCGATTATACTACTCGATAGGGGTTGTGCACTTGCAACCCTTACTCGTGGAGTGTAAACGCGGTTTTAAAAGGTACGCCCTCAAGCGTACCGAAACTTGCGTTGCGCTTTTGCGCGAACAATGCACAAAATCATATTGATAAATACAAGAGGTTGAAATTATAGTCTATTGGTAGGAATGATGTTCAATTACTCTTTGAGTACTTTGGAGTGAAGAAAAAGATCGATATAGATTTTTTCTATAGATACGAATATACAACTGATGGGTGTTTATGGAGTATATTTTGGGCTGATGGCCGTAGTCGAGCATCTTACAAGTATTTTCACGACGTTGTTGTTATGGATGCAACATACTTGACGAATAGGTAATAATCTTTTTTTTTTAGTAAATGTCATTATTTTTTTTACTAGGATATGCAGAATATGTACAATACTATGATATAAAAAGACATATGTAGGTATAAATATCTAGTTTATAAGAGTAAATACATGTAGTAGTTGAAATTAACACAACAATATATATGTATGGTTAATAATTTGTCTTTTTTGACGTGTGTCAGGTATGATATGCCTCTTGCGTTATTAGATATGCCTCTTGTGTCAGGTATGTATGATAAACCTCTTATGTATATGTTTCTTGATTTTCTGTTTATTAACGGAGGCAGAAGCACTATGACAAGTAATATATAGTAGAAATATAATTTTTTCATCTATAATTGATATAGTTTACTAATTCATTATGTTTTCTTGTTTCTTTGTTTATATATTACAGTTAATAACTATAAGACAAAGTATTTTTTATAAGAATATCTATAAATGGGTATAATTATAAGACAAAGTATTTTCTTGTTTCTTGTTTCTTTGTTTCATACCAATAAATGGGTATATAAATAATATTACTTGAGTATATAACTATAGATACTTCATAATGTAGTACAAATTCATATTATATAAGAAAAATAATTTATATTAAATGAAATTTAAAGTTTTTAATTAAATATTTTATAACTACAGAAAATGTAATATGTATACACATAAAAAGAAGATTTCATAGGTATAAAGACTTATTTACTTAGGTGTTATTTATATGAGAACTTCATAATATATAAGAAAATAATTAATATTAAATTATATTTTTAGTCTTGAATAAAATGTTTTATGAAGACAGAAATTGTAATATGTATAAACATAAAAAGAATATTTTATAGTTATAAATACTTCTTTAATTAAGGATTAATACTTAAAAAAACATTGGAGAAGATCTTTATAATTAACGAAATGGAGACGGTCCTCGCATTAAATAGTCCCCACCCTTTCGTATTTGAAATTAGATTCATATAGGTTGCGCCATTTCATGTGATTGCACCTTTACATATGTGCCATTTCATATGATAGCGCCTTTATATATTCTTCATTTTGTATCTACCTCGAATCGACCTTTTGAACTGGGTTCAACTAATTTCATCAACTTCCAAGTTCGAACAGTGCACTGAAGTGAACACTCGTCTACTTCGATCAAAGCACCGATCAAAGCAAATAATCTTTGGAGAACACTCGTCTACTTCTATCTCTGTTTCTCTCTCTAGGGTTTCGAGAATCACCGATCAAAGCACCGCTCTGGCTCTATCTCTCTTTCTCCCTTTCTCACTCTCAATGTCTGTCTTTAGCGAACTCTGCCACTCTAAGTCTCTATTTCTCGCTCTCAGTCTCTGTCTCTCGTAATGGTGGATCTAAAGTAGTTTATCACCGATCAAAGAGAAAGAAATCTTTCCCAGCAAGTGAGCAACGATCGAACTCTAATGTTGCTTCTGATGATGTAAATAAGGAGGCGCAAGGGAAGATTGTACCATTCCAAAGTGCCAAACCCAAAGATAAGCCTGATCAAGGTACAATATGTTATTTTTGAGAAATTTTCAACAATTTTTTAGTAATAGATGTAATTTTAGGTATAAATACCTTAGTTGTTAGTTATAGATGTTTTTTTCTTCATTTTTCAGGAATGGATGAAATTATTTGTATAAATACCTTTGTCATTAGTTAATATTTCTTATTTTAGACAGATTTTCTTTTGCATGTCTATTTTACGAGTTATGCAATATTGATTGTGTATTTTATAGGTATTAAACACTGATTTGTTAGTAAGATCATTCAATTTTGTATTTGTTTCATTTTAAAATATAAAATTTACGTGTTAGTAATCAATTTCTGTTAATGAAATTTACATGTGAGTAATTTATTCCTCATTTTTTAGGAATAGATGAAATTTTAGTTATAAATACCTTCATCATTAGTTATTAGTTGTGCACACCTATTTTGTCAAGCATAAATACTTGATTGTCTAAGTACATACTTTCATGAGTGAGCCTATGGTGCTATGCATAGCAAGGATGGGTAGTGTACTACGGCTCAATATGGTACTTTTTAAAATCGTAACGGTCGATCCAACCGTTCAATGTGATAATCATAATCATATGTACTTGCAAACTAAATTTTATATTTTTTTCGAATTTTTTTACTATTTTTTTAGATAGGTAGCAAAATCAGTGTTTTCTGAAAATTCTGGACCATCAAAATTCTACCT
Source organism: Carex littledalei (assembly GCA_011114355.1). Lineage (NCBI taxonomy): Eukaryota > Viridiplantae > Streptophyta > Magnoliopsida > Poales > Cyperaceae > Carex > Carex littledalei. Next base: position 5,456,398 of record CM022087.1, read on the forward strand.
ATCTAAAAAAATAGTAAAAAAATTCGAAAAAATATAAAATTTAGTTTGCAAGTTCATATTCATATGGTTATCACATTGAACAGTTGGATCGACCGTTAGGATTTTAAAAAGTACCATATTGAGCCGTAGTACACTAGCCATCCTTGCTATGCATAGCACCATAGCCTCACTCTACTTTCATTTTACTCTTTTTACTTACTTTGATGTATGACTTTTCAATTAGGAACAGAGACAGTACTATCTGGTTTTGAGAAATCAAAAGAAGTTGCGAAACCTGGTCGTGGACGTCGACCTGGTTATATGAAAGGTAATTACAAAATGCCTATGTTAATTATTTGATATAAATACCTAATAATGTTGACATATGTACATTTTTGCATAGGTATGAATATTATATTTAATATTTGTTATGTTGTTTATTCTTTCATAGGTGATCCACCAAAAAACCCACCAAGGGTGTCAGATTATTATATAAAAAAATAAATACTGCGTTGACACTACTATGAAGTTCTTTCACACTAGAGTTTTAAAGAAACAAAATGAGGATCATATAAGGTTATTAGGGAAAACACCTTTTCTCCACCTCTTTGGATTTCCAAATCCAACTGAAGTGAACAACGTCGTCTTACATCAAATTTTGTTGATGTGGGATGGTAAAGGTTCGTTCATCTTTAAGACTGGCAATGGTACAGCCACTACTTCTCACTCCCTCAAATTTACTGCTGATGATGTGGCAATAGTAATGGGCCTTTCCACGGAAGGGAAACCCGTACAATACAAGAGGGGTTGTGTTACTCTATACGATCTCTGGAGGAGACATTTTGAAGAAGATAATGGCGAGATCACTCGTAGAGAACTTGAAGATACAATTGTGAAAGTAATTGATCATAGCACAACAGAGGATATTGTACGATTACTGGTTCTCTACTTGTTTGCAACTATACTATTCTCGCAAACTACTAGGAATGTGCCGATTCACATGTTCAGCATTGCGGAGAATCTAAGAAAACTCAAGTTTCTGAACTGGTCGGAGTCGGTACACCAAATGTTGATGGACACCATTCCTCATAATGTTGCATGGTGTAAGTTAAAAAAGGATGGAGATGAAGTGGTTGTAGATAGTTCTCAAGAAGAATGCGCAAAGAAAAAGAAGAAGCTGAAAAAGGCGTTAGGTACATTGCCAGGGTGTGCTTTGGCTCTAATTGTAAGTAATAAAAACTTTTATTCTTACTTAATAAGTATTTTATTTGTTAATAATCAACTGAAATGTTAGGGTAAATACTTGGTATGCTATTTAAGAACAATTGGAATGTTAGTTGTAAATATTTTGTGTGTTTAGGTATAAATACTTGGTAGTTGCATAATCAATACCTGATATGATTAGCATACACACTCCAATATTATATACATATTTGAGTGTTTAGGTATAAATACTTGGTATGTACATAATCAATACTTGGTATCATCAACATACATACTCTATGATGTATGTATTGAGTAAAAAAAAATCTTCTAACGCCTGTTTAATAGAGATTAACCACTAAACCTTCTTTCTTTTTCTATGTTTTTTTCTTATATGTAGGCATGGTTCTATGAGCATGTCAAGATTAGAGGTGTTTACAAATTTAGTGGCCACATTCCTAGATATCTCAATTGGAAGTTTAATATTACATGGAAGAGGGCACTTTAGAGCCTCACTTGAGGGATGTGAAAGTTTCAGATGTGAATATCACTCCACTGAAAAGGAGCAGAGGTGAGAAACTGATTTTGAAAGAATTTACTGCATATAAGTACTTGAATCTTATTAAAAAATATACGCCCCTTCAGAGTGTGTCGAACCTGAAACTTCTTGACTTGTTGACTCAAATGACTCCAATTTTCTGACTTTTCGCCATGGAACCTTGCCAAGATCTTATTAATCTAAATGAACAAGAGAGGTTTGACGAACTGTCATATGAAGAAGATGAACACCCACAACTTTCAGATATGTCACCGACATCTGCAAGTAAATTGGTTGAGTTTGTTACTGCTCTTGAATGGTGTAACCACATAAGCAAGAGATTAATGGAATCATGTAAGTTCTTTTTATTAAATTTATAGGAATAAATAGTTGGATGTACCATTGTTTATACTTTAATATTTCAGTATTAATATTTGAAGGATTCATTACGCACATCCTTAATTATATGTTTTGTCTTTCTTTGTAGCTCGTAAAGAGATTAAAGTTCCACCTGTCACCACTAAAAATGAGAAAAAGCAGACTGATATCTCTTCTAAGAAATCAAGTAAGATTTTTTTTCTTGACATGTTATTGGCTTTTCAACATTATAATAATGGAACTACATTGTACATATGTTTATTACTTCAAACAAACTTTAAACATTGCTTTGTTTTTTTCAACATCTGTTAAAGATTGTAAATGTAAGTTTTCTCAAGTCAAGAACAATAGTGGTAAGGGTGAGAAAGAAAGAACAAAACCATCTGAAGTCAGGAAAACACCTCCTAGCGGGAAACACAAGAGGAAATTGGACTACAATGTAACTCCTACACCATCAGTTGGGAAAGATGCACCAAAAAAGCATCCCAAAAAAGAAGTAGATCAATTGAAAGCTGAAGAACTAAGAAACCAGAAAAGGAGGAGTCCAAGATTACTAGATGCTGAAGAAGAAAAGATAAATGCAAGAAGGTGAGAAAGAAACACAAAGAAGAGATGAGATTGGTGAACGGAAGAGAAGAGAAAGGAAAAAAAACAAAAACAAAAACAAAGAAGAGAAGAGAAGAGGAGTCTGTAGCTAAGTCTGCTGAAGTAGTTGACATTGGTGAGAAAGAAAGTGTTGAAGGAGCAAGTGTTGTAGTACCGAGTTTGGAAAAAGTACCATTGAGTCAAGAGGAATGAGAGAAGAAAGAACAGTTGCTGAGGAGGTTCTAGTAAAGGATGTTGACTATGAATCAGAAGGAGGACATGAAAATAGTACATGAGAAGAAATGTCAGTAAGTCAATTCAATGATCTGAACCAACTTGTAAATACAATAATTGGTTCAGTAGAGAAACCAAATGCAAAGGCTAAAGAAACACCTGGAGAAGAAGGAGAAACCAAAGTGAATCTGAAGTTGGGCAACAACCAAGTCTGGTTGCAAGCCCCACTGAACGAGCAATTGGACAAGAAGTTGGGAAATAACTTAAAGTGCAAGAAGTTGGGCAAGAACCTGGAGTGCAAGAAGTTGGGCAGCAAACAGTAGAGCAAGTTTCGCAAGAATCAGCGGTTGATCTTTCTAAAATAGATCATCCAACTTTCCTTCCCCCAAAGTGCAAAAAGTCGATGAAGTGAAAGAAAACCCTCAAGTGAAAGTTATTGCCGATGTGGAGAAGAGTGGAAAAGATGATAACCAACTAAGCCCCAAAGAAGACAAGCAACCAATAGTTGAAACCCCAAACAAAAAGCAACCAAACCCCAAACAAAAAGCAATTAAGAGAAAACCGAAGGCAAAAGATATACGTGTACCAAAATGTAGAATTAACAAACCGCAGAAAAAGAACATGTAATAGAAGATTTATCTTATATTGCAGATTTACCTCCATTGGATATGCCTTTTGATGAATGGGTTGTGTCAGCTGTTATTGAAACAAATGTAAAACTTGAAACAGTGCCTATCAAATTGTGAGGTGCCTTTTTCTGCGTTATCGTCATCTGCCCTCGAAGCGTCAGTACCCTTTTTTCCTTCCGGTATGGTATGGTATGCTGTATGGAAAAAGGGCATTGTTGTGAGGTAAGAGAGAAAAGAAGAAGGGACTTCGTGGTTCACCCCGTGCGTAATATCCGTACGAGAAAGTTTATTGATTGTGGAGACGTTGAATCTTTCGACGGGCGTAAGCCCCCGCCGTTAATTACCCCGAGATTTATGTCTCTCGAGCACACTCCTCATTCCAAGATTTAGGGCCGCTGAACATAAATAAGAGGGGGTATTGGTGTCGTAAACTTTCCTGTGTATGCATATAAATGCGATGCAAGGATGCAACTTAGGTTTCCTATCCCTAACTTGACCTTGCATTAGTGTTTTCAGTATAAACTGAGGATCGTGGATTGGTTTCTTTGTTCGATTCTTAAAGGGTATGGCTCTAATTAGGCTTTATATGTGCTCAATCAGAGGTAAATTGGATTTTGAAGCTTAATTTAAGGGCTTTGGAGATTGGATTTGGATGATTCGAGTTCATGGCTTTGTAGAGAGATGAACAGAGGGTCTTTGAGAAGTGGAATCAGGTCATTTGGATGTTTTGTCTGATTTCTATTCAATTTGCAAGATGGGGTAGCTGAACTGGTTTAGGGACTTAGTCACTTTGGGTTATGCCAAACTGAGCTGGGGTAATTTAAATTTCTGCTTATCGGCTTATCATTTTATGCTGAAATTTATCCAGGTTGTTCCTCATTATTTGTTCTATAAGCCATAAAATTTGAGAATTTAAGGTGTAACGTACAAGGCTCCATTAATGTTTTAAAACAACATTCAGCAGTTTTCTGTTTTTCTAAACTGCCGAACTTTGAAGGTTAATTTCCACCAATTGGCTACACCAAATTTTATATTCTTTATGTGAAAATGTTTGTTTAGTCATGATTTATATGCCTGTGCAACATTTTTGCAAAACTCAATTCAGAGCTATGCCAAATGTGTGTTTTCGCGCAGAGGTGCTTGCTGGTAAATGGGGCAGCAGTTTTCTGTTTTGCTGAACTTTGAAGACCATTTCCCGACAATTGGCTACACCAAATTTTTTTTTTCTTTATATGGATTTAAAGAGGGGAGTTCAAACTATAACCCTGTCAATTTTCATGAATTTTGAAGATTTATTTATGTGCCTAAAGACCATGTAAAGTCAGAAGCAAACAGAAAACAGCAGTGAACTTGAGCTGTGCAGTTTTTATTTTTGGCATTGTCAACTTTGAAAAATCATTCTGAGAGATCTGCTGAACCAATTTTAATGTTCTTTATATGAAAGTTCTCAGGAAATGATTCTCTACAAGCTGGTAAAATTTCATGAACTTTGGAGCTTCCTAGCTGTACCAGATTGGGGTCTAAACACAGGGGTAAGCTGGGAAACAGTGCTGGTATTTTGCTGGTTTTTCATATTTCGAAAGCTGAACTTTAGAAAATCATAGAAAATGCATAGAAAATGCTATAAATGTAAAATTTGGGTCTAAATTGTGTGTTTTGAAGTCCTCTATCTGACTGTACCGTTTATTTTTTATTTTGGTCCTCATTCCAGTCTGCACTGGCTGTTTTACCAGAACAGGTCAATTTCACTGTTTGAGGGTTTTCTTTGTATCAATGACATTTGCATGGTGCTTTGTTGCTAAGTTTGGTTTGGTACTGTACCAGAAACAAAGGAAATAAGATCAAAGTTTCAAAAGTTTATTTAATCAAAATGTTTGAATATCAAAAGGATGTCAAAGTGTGATTTTTTGCAAGAAAATCCTTGGTTTTTGTTGAAATCATGATTTAAGTGTTCTTTATCTTGATTAGAGGACAAAGCATTGAGATTTCATTAGGTTAAAGATGTAAATGACATGGAACAAGTTCAACTTGTTGTCTATTTACACTTTGAACCTTCTATCTCTCACTATTCACACATTGGGCTATTTAATTTTCTTTAGCATACATGTGTGTTTGCTCAAGGAAATTAAACATCCTCTAATGTACAAAATAGGTCCAAGGACAAATCATTGAAACATAATGGGTTTAAAGATGTAAATGACATGAAATAGCCAAAGCTATTGCCTATTTACACTTTGAACCTCCATTTCTCACTATTCACACATTGGGCTATTTAATTTCCTTATATGGCTTGATTTAGCATACATGTGTATTTGCATGTATATAAGGAAATTAAATATCCTCTAATGTGCAAAATAGGTCCTTTAATAGGAATTGATAAGGGAGCTATCCAGCTCAACCTTATCAACCCTTTGGTTTATTTTTATTTTTTGTTACCTTTTAATCCTTTCTAATAAAATAATGAAATGGGTTAGATATAAACGGAGCTATCCAGCTCAACATTCATATCCTTGCCATTTGATTACTTTATACAAGAATTAAAAGGCATATTTAAAGTCAAAAAGAGGAATATGGCAGCAAGAAGTACAAATCCTATTAGCTAAATTGACATAACACTTTTTTTTTATATAATATTTTGCGAAAATCAAAGGAAGAGGCATCATTAGTGATCATTAGGCTATCATTTCCTTTGCTCATCATGAGATGAACTTCGGCCATCATGAAGCCTTCACCATTATTACTCATAAGCTCCAAATCAAAGAAAGAACAAAGCAAATCAAAGAGAGAAGCAAGAGGGTAAGGAAAAGAAAAGAAACAAGAGGTAGTAAAGAAAACAAGATAGATATCGAGCTCCAAATAAAGAGCATTTTATTCATCCATGGTAGCTATACATGAAAAATCGAAACCCTTGAGGTTTCTACATTGCAAAAGCTATAAAATTCTACCTATTCTATTTGGTTTTTGACTTGAGAAGAAGAGGGTTTTGGAGGAGAAGCTTCAAAGCTTTGTTCTATGTGTTGTGTGTGTGATTTAGGCCTTGTGTGGCTTGTGTATTTGAGAATACAAGATGTAGTGGCTGCTGCCCTATTCTTGTTTTTGTAGAGTTTCGGCCTTGTGAGGTGTATATGTTGTGTATTTCGGCCTTGTGGGGGTTGCCTCCTTCTTCATCTTCAAATGAGGGGTTTATATAGGATAGGCAAGGAGTAGAGCCTAGGGTTTAGAGGAGCCTTGTTGGCATGATCCCCACCACTCCTTTGTATTAACTCTCATCCAAAGGTTTAGATGCATTCAAGTGGTCATGCTTATCCCTCAAGCTTGAAGGAAATATTATTGGCATCTTAGCATCTTCATTGGTCATGTGACATGTGTCCATGGGAGCAAAAATATCTAGAGCATATCCAATCCTCCCATTTTGGCATCTTCATTGATAATGTGACATGTGTCAATGGGAACAAAAAAAATATCTAGAGCATATTCTAGAGTATATTCTATCCACTCAATTTGGGTCATGCAATCCGAATGGGCCATTGAAGCATTCGGCCATTGGATTTTATATGTTGCATTCCTTCTTCTTTTTTCGGCCGAAGCTTTTCAATTTTAATTCGGCCCAGCTATGTGCATCTTTCATTTATATTCCCATCATCATTCGGCCATTACTATTTCATTTAACTCAAAGCCATAGGTGAGTTATATTCGGCCGAATTTCATCATCCATTCATTCATTTTTTTATTTTGTATATTCTTTTATATATATATATATTTTTTTTTTATTATATATTTTTTACTATTTATATTTTCTTTTTTATTTCTTTTTATATCCCAACTTTTTAGGGTCAAACACAAATCTACCGATGTTTATAAAGACTGGAGTGATGATAGAGATAGCTTGTTTGCTGATAATGGTAGCCTACCGTTAAGTGAACTAATGGAAATCCCAAATCAAAAATGGGACAATGGATATAGGGATATCATCAGTGAGCAACAATGCAGACTTCTTGATGATTGGGCTATTAAGTACTTTCAATTTGAGCTGAAGAAGACAGACTATGCCTTCAAGAACTTAGAGTTAAACATTTTTGTCACTGTTGAACAATTTAAAGATTTGTTGTTCAATAAGAACTTCATTGGTTCTGAGGTATAAAATTTACTTTGTTGATAAATTGAACTGTACATAGTCATAAAACCCTTTCAATACTTACAAACATAGTTATGAACACCTGAATTTATAGGTACTCATAGGTAAACCTATAAACATTAATACTTGAATTTTGTGCAATAGAATGACATTGTCTATCCAGATTTCAATTTTAATTTGTTTATGGGTATTAATAGCTGACATTATAGCAATTGATATATATGATTAAGAATTTGCTATACAATTGATTGTTGCAGTTTGTTGAAATTGCATGCCAATTAATGCAAGTTGAAGTACCGGTTGATGATGAATGGTTCTTTTTGACGTCTTATGTTTCAGTAAGTTTTTAATTTTAATTTTGTACATGAGTGTATACCACTCTTGTCTGATGTTTCATTCTCTTGAATTTGTTTTTAATTTGTTATTCTTTAGAAGCTAGCACCGAAAATTCAATACCTCCAACTTTTGATAGATGCACCAAAGTTATTTTGCCCTCAATTTTTAACTACAAGATGACTTTTTATGTCGTTGTGTGGTCGTGAACATTGGATACTTGCTGCGATGGATTTGTATAACCAAGAAATTAACATGTACAACTCTTGTGGTGATGCATTTAATGAGTACTATTTTGAGCCGCACAAAGAAATAATTAAATGGATGAAATGTTTTCTGGCTTGGAGGCTTGGTGAGTCTATCTTATTTATTTTTATTCTTACATTTCTAAATAACAGTGTGCTAGGTATAAATACATGATATCACAGAGAATATTACCTAATATTATACAACTTAATTAGAATACTTGAAATAATTCTTTTTTAGGTGATGAAGGATGGAAAGATGTTGAAATTACCTGGCAGGAATGTCCAAAGCTAAAGAAATCAAACGATTATGCAATATTTGTTATTCGGATCATTGATTACCTAATAAGGAATGTTCCTATGGACTTTGATCAAGTAAATTTTCTTTCAGGAATGTTTCTATGGACTTTGTAAATATATATACTGTAATTTATTTCATTGAAGTTTCATTCATTTTATGAACTAATGTTATTTTTTGTAATGTAGGATCTTATCAGGAAGGAGCGTTATAGTTTAGCATATAATCTTCTTATTCATGATGATAATGATTGCAAATGGGGTGCATAATAGAAATGAATTTTCTTAATTTGGGTTTGGAATTGTTATGAATTAGGTTTGGAACTGTGTTAATTTCAGTTTGGAACTGTTATTAATTTGGGTTTGAAATTGTTGTGATAATTTTGTGTAATAACTGATATATTGTGTGATTACTGTTATGTAGTATAGAAGATGTATGTAGGAAGTGATATGTTTTTGGTAATTGTCAAGTTAATTGATATGTGGTAATTTTAGAGTTGAAGTGATATGAATTTGTCTAAGATAATTGATATGTGAAGTATTTTGTTTATGATAACTCTGTGTAGATATAAACACTTTTTAAGATTATTATACATCCAACGTAGTATAGATATAAATACTTTATTTCGTAAGTATAGGTACCACACATATATTTTTTTTATTAGTGTGATAATGAATTAATTGCATAAGTATACCACATATGTATAAACACTCTATTAAACGTATGTAAATATAACAACATATAGGTATAAATACAAGTTAATTCAATATTATCAGGATATAAGCTAAGTCAGCATTTTTTTGTCAACATTTGTAGTAAATTTTTTTTGAGTTAACAGTTTTTAGTGGCCCCCATGCCGTTTGAGTGGTCTCCTAATGCGGAGATGACGCGAGGAATTTTCAAAAAAAGATGCGGGTACGATTATTTAAGAGCAATTAATCTATCATTTATATAGTTCATTGTATAGATATAAATATTTGTCTTGTTTGTACTATATACTTCACAATAGGACTATTAATATTTGTAAAACAAACTTTCAGCTCTGGAACGGTGGCGGTCCTCACAAGCAATTATGGCAGTTTAAATGTGGGTACGAGACGGATACTTAAGTGCGGGTACTTATATCAGCTTCCTAATTTATATTAATTATTTAAACTTAAAAAAAGAAAGATACGAGTGCATACTAATACTAAAAGACTAAAACCCGTGTAATATGCATATTAGCCTCACTCACGTGTAAAGATTGGCCACCTGCCTCGCATTTAAAACGAACAACTCATCCTTCGTAGCTCAATCAAAATCCTCATTTTCAGATTCCTGACTCACATCGAATTCAGATCCTTCCGGTACCGTAAAAGGGAATCTTTTAGAATTAGTGGCTCTGAACCGTTCTTTTAACTTTGCACGAATCTCAAAGTTCAAATAATACTGTCCTTGCGCTAGTCCGAATCTCAAAACTGCTGAGAGTAAATCTCAAACTGTAAAGTGAGGAGAATCTTATACACATGTTGGAGAGGATACTCTTCCGACTCACATATATCAGAATCACTGACAGGTGTTGTCCGGCGCATGAAAAGTTGGTCTTCTAAAGAGCAAAGACTTTCAGGAATCAGGACCCATTCGTCGGTGACTCGCAACACGGGATGAATCATGAAATTAGGAATAGCAAATCCAAAATCTTCGGATGCAATGCACTGGGACTGGGTTCTGGGTTGTGACCTGTGGCCTCGTGGGGAGCACATATGCAGAGCTTGGGGGAGAGAGAAAGAGAGAGCGAGGGAGAAAAGAGAGATGGGAAGTGGTACGAACCATACGGATTTCTGAGGCCCAATTGCCAATGAGGGGCGGCCCACTTTCTGATCAGACCGTCGTGATACTTGCCAGATTTTTCAATTCTCTCCGTTTCCTTTTTAAATGGACAATACTATCTGATCTCCTGTTGTTTTATGTGATTCTGAACTGAGTTTCATGAGTTCGAAGAATAAAAAGTGGAGATTGATGTTTATAATTAAATTGAGAGATTGTAAGTATCCTGATAGGTTGTCTTCTGAGTGGAGTCTGAAACTGACATCAAATCAACGCCGTTCGATCAATACGGGGCCAGCAATCTACGCCCGATGTGCTGGACTGCTGCGCCGGTTTTAAAGTTGTCGGGGTTCCCTCGTAATATTAATTATAGACATGGTTTATTTAACAGTTTTGCATTACTCCGTGTAAGCTGCTGCCGACATTTTTATTGATATCCAAAGTTTAATAGAAATTAATTATTATACTCAGAATTTCGGGGTTTCGCCAAAAATACCCAAACCGACCATAAAATGGCCGGTTACTCTTTTTTCTTTTTTTTGGAGACACTGTGAAGAATAATGAAATCTAACACTGAAAATTCGAATTTTTTGTTTAAATTTTTTGTTAGATTACTTCTTTTGATTTATAATTACCATATTTATACTAAAATACACTAGATTACTTGAAATTATGTTGAATTACACTATATTACATTAAATTACGCTAAAATACGGTAAATTCCGGTAAATTACATCCAGTCTTCATAGTGATGTATAATTATAAACTATTTTTTGTTTCTCTTTTATCTTCATAGTGATTTATAATTAGAAACTTTTTTTTTGTTTTACGAGACACTATGAAGAGCAAGATAATGAAATATAACACTGAAAAATTGATTTTTTTGTTTAGATTATTTGTTAGATTACTTCTTTTGATGTATAATTAGCATATTTATACTAAAATACGCTAAATTACTTGAAATTATGTTGAATTACACTATATTACGCTAAATTACATTACATTACGCTAAATTACGGTAAATTACATATGAATAAGGACGATATATTAACTGAAAAGGCGAAAAAACGACGACGAAATTTCAAACAGCCATAAATAATTCGAGTGTCCGATTTCAGCAAATGACCACTTTTCGGAAAGCTTGCGAAAATATGCATGCGTTCGTGCTAGCTATGCCGGATTTCAAAATTCATAATTGCCAAAAAACTAAGGGAAGAGCCTCAAAACTTAAGTTGAAGTTTTCAATTAAGATTTTCATTTCTATTATTCCATCTAAGTTGCTCAATAAATTAGTTACATAATGAACTTGTAGACTACCAATTTTTACTATTTTTTATGATTCATGAAAGATGGCACAAAATCGGTCTATTTTAGCGTAATTTTGCGTAGTTTAGCGTAATTTGCCGCATTTTTATCAATTAGCAAAGTTATTGTAATTTAGTGTAATTTAACGTAATATAGTGTAATTCAACATAATTTCAAGTAATCTAGTGTATTTTGGTATAAATATGATAATTATAAATCAAAAGAAGTAATCTAACAAAAAATTTGAATTTTCAGTGTTAGATTTCATTATTCTTCATAGTGTCTCCAAAAAAAAAAAAAAATAAATAAACCGGCCATAAAATGGCCGGTTTGGGCATTTTTGGCGATACCCGAAAATTCTGGGTATAATAATTAATTTCTATTAAACTTTGGATATTAATAAAAATGTCGGCATTCGGGTCTCCATTAAAAAGATGAGTTTACTAAAATGAAGGGGGGAAATGATATGATTAGGATAACTTTAATAAAATATTTATGATCGATATAAAGTTTCTTGTATTTACTTATTCGTTTATATAAAATAATATTAAATTGAGTTAGTGATAAAATGTAAAATAACATAAAAAATAACTTAAGCAATGATCCCAAACAACCATGTATAGAAATATCGAGCTTCTTGTATTCTATCAAATTAATCATATAATAAAATATATACAATGTACAATTATAAATGTTGTTTGATATTTGGGATAACAATTTTAGTTTGACGTTGCATTTGAATACAATAATTGTGATATCAAACAAAATTGATATACATTAGAGGAGTATGCTTCGGTGATAAAAAAAAATATATAAAAGCATTAAATCATTACCGTTTATTTATATAAGAATGTAATACTTATGTTTATAAATTATATTTATGTGTGACTATCAAAGTAATATTATAAATTAAAAAGCTGTCTTTAAACTCCACAATTTATGTACCGAAGAGAAGTTAAAAAAATAACAAAAGTTGTTCTTAGAATTACATTTACAGCTAACACATTTGCACCAAGTCCATTTTAGATAATTTCGGTGGTCCAGAAGATGGCACTATTTGACTATTTCCCACTCCGAAGTCCTTGTGGTGCACCTTGGGCATGGCCAAACGATCTCGTTCGCTGCTGATCTCCATTTGTCGTGTTATTATTGGTTTCTCTGCGGACCCAGTGGTGGTCCCATTTTTCTATTTCTACCTCATAGACGATCTAGGCCGTTGATTGAAAAAAGGGGGACCACAAGCGGTAACTCTACGGATGGTAAGTGAAGTGGCTCGAGATGAGATCGAAGATCTGACGGATGAAATTATTTCCCTGTAAACTTGCGAGTGTAAAAATCCCATGGCACGATACTCGAGCACTCCTAAAACCGACATTTTTATTAATATCCAAAGTTTAATAGAAATTAATTAATATAACCAGCGGATGAAGTTATAAAAATATCTATACCGTCATTTTTTTATCGGATTGAAGTTCGCACTCGGTTTGGCTAAGATCAAACAAATGCATTTGGTTGGATGCGTGTGTTACATCGGTTGCATGTATCAGTGCATCATCGATATTTTATTAGCCGGGTAGTGCTAAAAAATATCGGTGCGTCGCTGATATTTTTATAATGAAACATCGATGTTTACTCGAATTTGCACGTATGACCCCAATTCGGAAAGCTTGGGACGAGACAAGGGCAATGGCGCTCTGGGGATCACCCCGAGATCATCCCCAGGGGGTCGATGGAATCAGAATTGCAAAAAAACATCGTTTAGTGCCTCAAAAATTGAGTTAAAGTCTCTTATCATCGGTAGACACACAACGACCCGTATATGGCTAGTGACAGTGTCGTATGCAGCATAGTAAAATTGTTAAAAGTTAGTATCTAAAAAAAACATAGTTTAGTGTTCGCATGCGGCTAGTGAATTTGATTTGACAATAACCAGCATTCTAAAATTGAGTATCTTTCATTTTGTAATTATTGTAATTTTGCGTATTTCAGTATAATTAACGTAATTTAGTGTAATTTAGCATAATTTAACATAATTTCAAGTAATTTAGCGTATTTTAGTTTAAATATGCTAATTATATATCAAAATAAGTAATCTAACAAATATTAAAAAAAAATCGAATTTTTAATGTTAGATTTCAGCATGCTCTCATAGTCTCCTAAAAAAAAAATTGGGTACCGGCCAGAAAATGACATGTATGAGTATTTTTATAACTTCCCAGCGAATCTGGGTATATTTATTAATTTCTATTAAACTTTGGATATAATAAAAATATCGGCTCCTAAAATGTCATTTGTTTTTTCCATACATCCTCTGGAAAAAAAAAATCGGAAAAAACTGTCTTTAAAAAAAAAAAGTCAGCAGCGTTGTGCTCCATATAAGCTGTATCTTAAAAATCAAATTTAAGATTTTCAAAAAAGTATTTGATAATTCGAGTCAAGTGTCATGAAAATCTATTTGCGACTGTTTGCATTTTAGAATTACATAAATAAATGAACTCTGTATTTGCTTTCTTATGGGTTTTATTGCAGCTGCTATGTGATTTGAAGGAATTAGTTAGAAAATACTTTATATTTATTAAAATAATTTCTTGGGTTTGTTTTAGCACTAATATTTGCATCCGCCATTTTCTTATATTATAAATCAACAACTATGTCAAGTATATTGATGAAAAAATTTATATGACTATTAACAAAAAAATATAATGTCTCTAAATTGATATAATAAATAATAAAAATTATTGTATAAAATTGTTTCAGGCTTTATTTTAGATTATTTTAATTTTTTCAGAAACAATAAATAAAGCCGTTTATAATTTCTCTTTAAAACTAGTGTCCTACCTCTTCAGTAGACGTTGGAAGTTGGAACAAATGACAATGCAAAAAACATAAAACTGTAAAAAATAAATCCGAATTAGGAGGGTTCAAAAGGAAAAAATAATGTCGCCGAAACAAACTTTACAAAGTAGAGGGTGGTCCCATTCGCCCAATAGAGAAGGACACGGTCCAATCACAGTATCGGAATCTGAACCGTCCGATCCATCGCTATCACGTGCTATCACGTGCCTACTAATGACGATCTTTTTTTGCTTTCGGTCCCCGCCCCTGAAATTCTCCGCTGTGAAATATACGCAGTTTTACTGTTGATTAGGTGGCAACTCATTAATGATTGCGTTACTCCGTTACATTGGAATTCTAAAAGAATGTAATTTTTAGCTTAATTAATTATGAAGATGATGTGGTTCTAATCTTTATCATGATATCATCATTAATTCATTATATTGCTCCAGCCACCTTTACTCCCTGTCAGTCTTTCCGTGTACTGGGTATTTAAAAATTGAAGGTTGTTCGTTTCAAGATAATTAAATATTTAATTTGTCAGATCCTTTTCTGCTTGTTGGGAAACCGGCTACAAAACATCCAAGTTTATTGGAGAAATTCACAGATGCACATCAGCACGTGCCACGTGGATATTATAATATTGGGTCGATTGCTTGGCGAGTGTCGTTCAAGGGATTAAGATTATTTTTTCTTTATAAAAGTAGAAGAGGTCTGCCAATTTCATAACGAAATAAATTTTTATAAAAGAGGCGGTGCCAAATCACTGATACCTCTAGCTATTTTTTTTATAAGAAATACGGAGGTTTAATCTATTAATTCTCATTTAATGTTTATAAAAGTTTAACATTCAGATTTTAAATTCATGATATTTTCACACAAAAAATGCAGGAGCGGATCTTAGTGTACTCCAAAGAATGCCTAGCCATCCTGTGATATTAATTTTTTTAATTATGTATATTGAAAATTAATTAAATTTTCTTCATATTTAAGTTTTTATATAGTTCACCTCTCTTCCACCTACCACATTATACATTTTTACATTTTATGTTCAACTCCTTTTATGTAATTTTTTTAATTCCACCTATAAGAGAGTGTCATCGTTTGCCGCTCGACGAAAAATTAATTCTTCTCTAATAAAATAACCTAATAAGATGTTAATAAGTTAAACAAACTTCACATGAGCAACAACATAGTTAAACATTCTCATGATAATCTTTTCCATCTATTATGCAGTTCACGCAATAGAACACGGACATATTTTTAAATTAATTTATTTTTAAAGAATACCAAACAAAATACATTTTCTTCACATTTTATTAACAACATATTTTTGCGAGAGTCAAATATGCACTCATCATTATTATCTTTCTCAATTCTCACATTTACTTAATTTATTTTTACTAGCACACATGACGTACATGAAATTCTTCTCACATTATCCGAATTTTGTAGAACATGAATTTAGTTCTTCTTTTAAAAAAATATATATTGGTCAGGTATAGTATAAACATGCATCAACTACGTATCGTATAATATGACAGGGATGCACAAAACTAAATTGATTCAAATCAAGAATGACCAAAACTAAAACATGACAATATTAATTGTTGAATAAAATTAGAAAAAAAAATAGAGAAGTATATGTCATAAAAAATTAAAATTAAAGACTAGCCCAAATCTGAAAAACTCAACATTTGAAGTTGTTTTTTTCTGAATTTCTATGAAACATGATAAAATATTGACTTGAACGATCATAATCTCTAAGGTGTTCAAGTTAAAAAATAGGCCGAATATACATAAGCCGGCGCGAAGCATTCCAAAACGGATGTCCATATGAAACCAAACACAATTCTGATCCGATATGATCATATCCGAACAAAATTCGACATGTGTGATTTGCCGGATCTAATCTCAAGTTGAACACTTTCTCAATTGTGGGCGGAGAAAGACTCTTATCCCTTGATTATTCACACCCGGTGCAATTGAATTGGAAGATCTGCTTTGCCACGGCGTTGTTATTAATTCGTGGGTTATATATCAACAAGTGTAATATTTCATTAACATTCCTTAAAACTTTTCAAACTTTTAAATTTCAACCCAACCCCAACCAACCTTTTTTATCGTTGACGAAGTCAACCTTATGGCCGAAACCGACATATACGTCGTAGATTGGAAGATCGGCATCAGTATAATTTGTCTCGTGTACGTATAGAACAGTAGAAAAATACTGTACACTGAATCTGGTTTTTTGACTCGGAGAATAAATAAAAGGAACGCGTTTCTCGGTTAAAAAAACTTATACCGTGACTGTTTTTTTTTTTTCTGATTAAAAGTCCATGCTACGACTAACTTTACGATGTGCACAGTGACTAACTATACCGTGACTGTTTTGAATTGTATTAAAAAAATGTCCCAATTTAAATTAAAATTATACATATGTCACTTTTAGTTTAGATAAGTCCGGAATTAAATTTGAGTCTATCCGGAATTAAAAACTCAATCGTTACAAAACTTTAAATTATCTGGAGGAAGAGTGGAAGACTAACCGACCTGAGGTAATTTAAATTAACATACGAAGACCAATGATGAGAAAAGTCGGTTTTAAAAGGCACTTATTTTAAATTTCAAAATAAATATTATGTAATTATATTGTGCTTCAAAATTTATATGTAAAATCATATTTCTTTGATTATGTTTAAAAAATACTAATTTTTGAATTTAGCTACGAAAACGAATTATTAGAAAACTCAGTTTTAAATGTACAAAAATTTAGAGCTTAGAAACAAAATTATTCGAGTATCAAGAACATTGCATTTTCAGAATATCACAAGATATGATTGAATTTTAGAAACATTAGTTTTAGTTTTACAATCTGATAAAAATTCAAACTTTTATATTTAAAATTTAAAGTCGAACTGTTTCAGTTTTTAATCTCTGAAAATAACGAAATTATACTTTCCAAGCTGCATATTAAGTAGCGCTGAAACTAATAATTTTATCCGTGGAAATCAACATAACTGAAACCGATATTTTTATTAATATCCAACATTAAATAAAAAATAATAGAAATATCCACAATTTTGTAGTAAATGTCCAAACCACCGAGATTCTCGGCGATCCACCTTTTTTCTGGACAGCCAGGATTAGAAAAAGATGAACCGCCGATAATCTTGATGGTTACGTTATAATATCATTTTTTTAGCCAAAATACTTTTTGGTCCAAACTAATTCGGTTCGGTTCAAAACCGACTAACCGGACCCAATGAACACCCTAGATGGAATACTATAGAATTAAATTTACTAGAAAGACTGTGACAGATAACCCGTATTAACATTTTTCAGTTAGGATCTTTTGCAGTTGTAAAAAAATTAAAATATTTATTTGCGTGTTACTGGATAAAAAATCTTTTGAATCTGAGTTATTGATCCCGGTTCAAAAGTCACTTCTGTGTAATAAAAAAATTATCGCGGTCCTTCTAGTACATTCAAATTCTAAGGTAGTCCATCTATTTCTTTAGAAGTGATTTTAAGAAAATATTGAAGTATTAAAAATATAAAAGAATTTCTAGAAAAATAGATAGAGTACCTTAGAATTTGAATATACTAGAAGGACCACGATAATTTATTTATTTATTTAGAAGTGATTTTTGAACTAGCATCAATAACTCAGATTCAAAATATTTTTATTTTTTTCCAGTAACACAATGAAATATTTTAATTTTTTTTACAGCTGCAAAAAATCCCGACTGAAAAATGTTTATCCGAGTTAGTTGTCACAGTCTTTCTAGTAAATCAATTCTATAATATTCCATCTATTTTCAAAATAAATATAAAAATATTTCTAACATTTTAATAGAAAAAAATAAAAAAATCATAAAATCTTCTAATTAAATAAAAAAATCACAAATCTTAGCATTCGGCTGACACTAGAAATATCAAATAAAAAAATGATATTATAACAAACCACGATGCTTTTTGGCGGTTTATTTTTTTTTAGTATCGTAAAGATTATTGGCGGTCCTGAAAAAAAATGGACCGCCGAGAATTCTGACGGTTTGAGCTAATTTTTCACAAATCATGAACATTTCTATTATTATTTTTATTTAATGTTCGATATTAATAAAAATGGCGGTAACTGAAAAGAAGAAAATTCCAAAAAAATATTGTTTTGGAATTCCATCAAGGCTTGATGATATTTAGTGAATTCAGAGTTCTTAATTCTCGTACAATTTTATTATCAACTTCTGTAGAGGTGATTAAAAATTATTGTTTTTTCAAAAATCAAAATTCAATCCGACACAATTTTGACATGTCGAATTGAAACTTTTTAAAGTGATTACAAAACATACACCATGTCCACCCACCAAAACATTATCACAATTAATGACGCATTGACGGTGGCATGTCTCTTTTATAACCTCCTGAAGTCATTCGCCACGTTACTATATAAAATGAGTTATATATTTGACACGTGAGCTCCGTTACAAAGAAGCGGAAGGGATGGTCAGACCGTCGGAGAGACTCCTACCGCCCCCGGATTAGTCCAAAACGGATCCGTTACACGACCTTCACACGTGGCGAGATCCGAAAGGTCGTACGGTCATCGCTGAGGTGGAGGATAGTGGTTCCCTGAGCTGGATTGAAGTCTCTTTTCGCGTCCGCCACATCAAACCACAGTATAATGTGTTTTTTACATTCGGACCGGTATTGGTCCGGTTCGGCAGTTCCTACGTTGAACCGGATGTAACTCAATTGACCCTGGAGCTCTCGGAAAATTACTCTTGAGATTTATGTTGAAATTTTTCGCAATTTTTTTTATTTTAAATTATTATGATTTAATTAATCATAAATTCTATTATAAACGAGTCCGGCTACTATAACACTAGTGTCATTCCAAACTAAATAACACCACATCTTAAACCATTGGATCTACTTTAATATTCGTGCAAGACACTAGTGTCATTCCAGCTCTATCTTGTATACGAATATTAAAGTAGATTCGATGGTTTAAGATGTGGTGTTATTTAGTTTGAAATGACACTAGTGTTATAGTAGCCGGACTCATTATAAACATATATTGCATATCAACTAGTGTTAAAAAGCTATATGTTTTTGCGTTTGTGGCTTTCAAGCCTCTCGAGCGTTATGCTATCTAAAATATGTACAAATAAAGTTATAATTGCTGACATAATTATTAATTTATAGTTGGTAGATGTAATAACAAACTACTATTTTATGCAGTATTTTTTTTTTCAATTTTATAAATTTCGAGACATGATTTAAATTGCAGTCTTGAAAGTTCATCATGTTTTATTTTAATCACAACGGAACAACATATGAGGAAGCTTGATCTAAAATTAGGACAAACCAAAACATACCAAAATGCAGGAATTCGTCATTTCGTGTCCAGTCGTCGTGCCTTCCTTATTGCTTTCTCTGCTACGGAAAACTTGTGTTGTCGATTCATTTTTCTATGGTTGTTGGATTGAGCATCGAATCATTGTTTTCAATTTTTTTTCTTAATCTATCTACGCGGTCTCAAGTGCATATTAAGTTCATTCAACACTGAAAATTTATTTTCGATTTGTGGGATATATATATAAATTTTGTGATAGTTATTGATATTAAAATAGTTTTTTTTCAAACCCACATCGGAAGAATGGTGATTTGTATTTAAATCCTTAAATCTACTAATAAGTTCAGCGATTTGATATTTTTAAAACACATAAAACTATTTCACGTTGGTCAAAAGCATAGTATTTCTTCGAATAAAAATTGTTTAGTAAAAGAATTCTTTTTACTAATTATGTTCATGATTATATACGCATAACAATTGCTAAAGATGAATACATGCATGCCACGCATTATAAAATATAATTCAAAAATTTAGAGGGTGGATTCACCATTTATGAACAGAGATCAGTTAACCCCCAATTTAAAAGAAAAAAAATACATGTATTTATACAATGTTTTCTATATATTTAGAGTAGAATGCTATGGATACTATAGAATTGATGTGAAAATTTTATAACGATTGACCCTCATTCACATTTAACTCTCATAGTCCGTTAGTCTAGTTCTGCCCAGCAAAAATCTTATTTTATTTTTTTTCAAATTTGAATGAACAAGTCGTCAAGAAAATTTACCGAAGAGAATATGACATCAAAATATTGAGTAATAGAACAAAATAAGCTTCACTATTTCAACAAAAATATAAATTGCTATTGGATACAACCAAAATACTCTCCGTATTTCATGAAAACTTGCATAGCAAAGAGATATGGATACAGACACAATCTAATTTGAGACAAAGCAAAAGTTCTGTTCATAAAAGGTAATGACAATAAAAGTAGTTATTAAATATTAGGGTTCTCGTTCCCGCCTTATTAAAAGAATACAAATTGCATTTTTTTTAATATGGGTTCTGTGTGAGAACTGTCAGAAGCGAAGGGGATTCGTGTCTGCCTGGACCGGGCTTGTCCAATGAGCCGGAGGCAAACCGCGGGGCCCGCTGCTTCAAAACCCAATTGTCGGCCGTGACGGAGACACATCTGGTCCTCTGTGGGGCCCTTTCTTAGCGGATATCTCGTGCGACCGCAGGGCGTGCAATCTGATCTAATGTGGCAAAACATTTGTGGTGCAGCTGTGCTAATGGAATCCGTTTTATGGTCAAACAGATCCTTCAAATAAGCATTGGCATGTCGTCGAAGGCGGGACCGACAGAATACTTAAAAAATAAATAATAATAATAGTAATAGAACAGGATAGTAACTTTTAAACTAAGACGAATTTACTTAGTTTGTGCAGAATTTTTTTGATGAAAATGCATAGTTCTACAAACTTTTGAGTATGTTCGTGTACGTTAATAAACTACAACATAATTTTACTTTTAGTTAATTATCCCTGTATTATATCCTACAATATTGTTTGCCTGTAAATTTTTTTTTGAGAAGAGACGAAGAGAGAGAAATTTTTTATCTATAGATATTAGACAGATACATTGTATATGTTCTGTTACAGCTAGCGATTCTGTTTGTATCACAAGCCGAGGTCTGTATATAGACCATGTACTGTAAACATTAGAGGTTAATGAAATCAATCAACTCATTCCATATCTTTACATTCTATAATAGAAATTATTAAATTGAGACATACAAAAATAGAAATAGTACCTCGTTTCGAACAATTATAGAAAGATCTGACTCACTGAGTCCGATTCAAAAATTCAGATCGGATTCAATGGTCCAGATCCACTGTTATTTTCTTTTCTTTTTTAAACGGTAGAAAAGGAGAATATGGGTGCCATATTTAATCAAGTCAGATCCGATTTTTTTTTTTAATTCGGTCATTTCCACTGTTTTTGCAAAATTAAAAAAAACCAACTTGAATCGGACCAAATGAGGCAGATCCAATTCTCACCTGATTATATGTGGCAGCCATATTTCAGATTTTCCCATTAGTACCTAATTTAAAAAATAAAAATAAAATAACAGTGGATCTAGACCATTGAGTCCGATCCGAAAAACAGTGGATCTGGACCATTGAGTCCGATCCGAATTTTTGGATCGGACTCAATGAGTCAGATCTTTCTATAATTAGTGGAAACCAGATACTCTTTCTATTTCCGTACGTCTCAATTTAATAATTTCTATAGATAAAAAATTTCCCGAAGAGAGATCATATTAGATTAGTGAATATCATTGATTTCTTATCTCATGTTTTGTGTATAAAATATATGCTTCGCTAAGTTGGATAGCAAATTGAAATCTTCTTGATTTTTTTAATAAAACACGAGTAATTTAAAAATCAAACTCACATCGTGTATTGACAATAATTTATCTATTAATTACTGTTTGTACGAGGATAATATAATTTCTACTAAATTATAATACTACGACCAAAGCGAATAAGTAGAGAAATAAGAGTCAATTGACATGTTTTTTTATTTTATTTTTATAGAGAATTTCAATATTATTTAGGGTAAATGTCATGTTATTGTGAAATTGACTCATTGTATGTAAGAAAATTTTATATAATTGATCTCATAGTTCGAAAATTTGACTCTGCTTCTGTTTACGATATTAACCCCGTTGTCTGAAATAAAAGGAAGAGTGAATCATTTAAATAGTGTAATATAGTGTGTATTCTTTAGGATAAGCAAAAGAAGCATAAAAAGGCTTATAAATCAATAATTTAAAAATACACTCGTTATATAGTTTACTAGTATTGAATAATCAGAAAAAGTACAAAAATGTTTTCTTTAATCCTGAAAAATCGTGTCATTTTGTTCATCTTTTATCTGCACGATTAAGCTAATGAGTTCGCTAAAAATTGAGCCGGATATTTTATCATTTATGATGTAATTCGTTAATTCTAATTTCTTATTGCGCTTTTATCAAATAATTATAAATGATACTTTGTGGCAATCAATTTAATTGACTGATGGATATTAGCTTCTATTACTTTAGTAAATGTACGGGCATAAAGTTTTTGTCAATGTCTTATCAAGTTAGTAGTTTTGATTTTATCAAATTAAAAAAATAACATAATTGTACCTAGTCAATAAAAAAATATGTCATTGAAATGTTTTTGTAGATCTAGTGGTCGATTCGTATGTAGTAGCTAAATTGATCAAAATGTTTATAATTTCTGCAAGCTATTTTAGAAGTATAAATTTGGCATCGGTACTCTATAATGTCACCATACCAATTATTAATTTGTACTTATGCTCTGCTAACCACAGAATATCTCGTTGAATGAATTGTACATGCAATTTTGAATAAGCAATTGCTTTCACTCCACACCGAGTAGCCTCCAACCTACCAACAGCAAACACCGATACCGACCCACTGCTTGCTGCCTTCCACACGCTCTCTTTGAACCGATCCAACCAATAACACCCGTGTTTCGCACAGCCAGGCGAGGGACATTTCGGATCGCCGCAATGCTCCGAGTCTAAATACTAGTCTTTGTATCAATCCACCAAACAAACAACAAGCATCCATCGTTTCTCTTATCCATGTTCGGTTAGTAGGGGTCGGGTGAGAAGTAACGGAAAAGAGACGCTTGAATGAAACGGAAAGGAAAGGTTATAAGTCTGTTCCTTTCCTGTTTTTTTTTTTTGAGGAAACTGTTCCTTTCCTGTTTGGTTGGCTGTAACTTTTTATCTTCTAGAAGTTAATTAAAGGAGATTGATCAGTAATTTTCATCACACGGTCGAGATTGATCAGTAATTTTCTTCACACGGTTGAGACCATATAAACATAAATTGATTATGTAATTATTTAGTCTTTTTTATAATATATCCACTCATCTCTTCTAGATTATCCATATAGCTTTTT
The DNA here is from genome assembly GCA_011114355.1 of Carex littledalei. Classification (NCBI taxonomy): domain Eukaryota; kingdom Viridiplantae; phylum Streptophyta; class Magnoliopsida; order Poales; family Cyperaceae; genus Carex; species Carex littledalei. The sequence goes on from CM022087.1 coordinate 5,480,245, forward strand.
ACTATAAAAAAAAATCAACTAGTCTATAAGAATTATCTTCTTATCTTCGTAATTATATTTTCTTTTATGAAAATCACAATAAGAATTATCTTCTTATTTTCTTTCCGAAATTTTTATTAATACCTTCAGCCAAAAAATAAAATATATAAAACCACCAATTGTCCAGAATTCCATATTTACCCGGGCCACAACAAAGAATAGGTCCACCATTTGTCGTTGCGGCCCCATTTCTTTTTTAAACATGATTGTTTATTTGTTTTTTTAAAAGCTATATTCTAGTTATTATGTTTAATTGTTATTTATTTAAAATGTTGTTTATTGGATATGTCGTTCATTTTTAAAATATCATTTGCTTGTCGAATCAAAATCCTGAGTCTGTCGTTTATTTGGAAAATATTGTTTGTTTGAAATGTCGTTTGTATACGAAGAAATAATGATACAATCAACAACAACAAAATAACAAAGCAACAAAATAAATAAATAACCAACAAAATGAATAACTAAATAACCAGAGCTGTCCAGATAAAACAAAAACATCTAATGTCTGATAAAAATAAACAAGTCACAGTATATGACAAAACACCTAACAAATTATAAATCAAACGCCTACAGATCTGGACTAAATACTTTTCTCGCCTTCTTCTTCCTGAACCCCCTACTTTACCTGAAAAGTGGCGTCTCGTCAGTATATGAGTCATCGTCCTCCTCATAGACATCCTCCTCATGAACCTACTCGTCAAGAACCTCCTCAATCTCTGGCTGAGGATTGGATGTCTGTTGGACTCCTGGACCAAAAACTGTAGCATATCTAGACTCAGGCTGAGTGAATAACCACGCCTGCCTCGCAATCGGGTCATCGAGCGAAGGGTACGCGCCGGGAAGATATGTGCTCTGTTGTATGGAGGCTCCATGAAACTCTGGAATGGGCTCTGTCTGAACATAGCCTGGCTGATAGGCATGAGGTACCGTTTGAGTCGGACTGTAATCCTGAGAATACAGTCCATCTCTCTCGTTGCCAAAATTTGCCAAGATGTTGTAATATGGCACCTCGTCGTCCTCCTGACCGTGCAGTAACTTATAAATTAGTTAATATGGCACCTCGTCGTCCTCCTGACCATGCAGTAACTTATAAATTAGTTAATATGGCACATCGTCGTCCTCCTGACCATGCAGTAACTTATAGTGTAATATACTGAATCTTTTCACCTTTCTTCTTCTCTTTTTGCAACGCATCGTGCGAGCACCCAGCAGCTCATCGCACAAGGACCTAAAGTCCTAGTACTCCACGCCAGTCATGGGCTCCCACATAATAGTCATACTCCACAACAACTGACGTCATGTAGGATCACTGTCATCTCGGCATGGGGGGAGATGAAACGTGTGCGTCTCGGGACGCCAATGCTCAATTAGACCGGCACACATGCCCTTGTCTTGCTGCTCATTCTTAATCTGGGCTAGCTAGTACAGCCCCATCAAACGCAATGTCCCTCCGTACGTCGGGTAATATGGTAGCGACATACGGTTGTGACGAACCGTAGTTGCATTCAAACTCTGCATTTAATTAAAAAAGGAAAATACAGTTCATTAAATATTTATAGAAAAAATGATGTTATTAATTTTTTTAAAATATTACTAATTTAAAACTTACCTTAGTGGTTGCCTCTAGAATGGAATGCTCGTTGTTCGGGTACCACAGAAAGTCGTTGACCATGTTCTTGCGACTCTAGATACCAAGAACATCGGTTAGGGCCCTGTCAACGTACCGGGAGAGATTGTAGGGAGTGGGTATAGATCCACTGGAAGATGGTACATATCTACTGGAAGATGCCATGTTGTATTTGGTATTTTTTTAAATTAATATTGGTACCAATTTTTGTCCCGATATTTTTATTAAAACCCCAAAAAAAAAACAAATTATCAAATCTGCTCCCACTCCAAAGTTATAATTATTTCTACCCTAACCGCCCGTGGGCTGGGCGGTCCACTTTTTCCACCTGACCGCCCAGCAGCCGGGCGGTCCACTGTGCATAGCTGACCGCCCAGCCACTGGGCGGTCCAATTTCCATAGCTGACCGCCCAGCAGCTGGGCGGTCCGCTAGTGTTTTTTTTTTTTTTTTTTTTTTTTTTTTTTTTTTTTTTTTTTTTTAAAGATTAGATTAGAGACAATATGAATATAAAGATGCTGAATTCTTAACGCTAAAAGTTCGAATTTTTTTTGTAAATATTAGTTAGATTATTTCTGTGAAGCATATTTATACTAAAATACGCTAAATTACTTGGAATTATGTTAAATTACGTTGAGTTACACTATATTAAGTTAAATTACACTAAATCACATTACATTACGCTAAAATACGGTAAATTACATATGAATAGGGACGATATCTTCACTGAAAAGGCGAAAAACGACGACGAAACTTCAAACGGTCATAAAACGGCGCTCGAGTGTCCGATTTCAGCAAATGAGCACTTTTCGGAAAGCTTGAGAAAATGCGCATGCGTTCGTGCTAGCAATGCCGGATTCCAAAATTCAGAATCGCCAAAAAACAAAGAGAAGAGCCTCAAAACTTGAGTTGAAGTTTCCGATTAAGATTTTCATTTCTATTATTCAATCCAAGTAGCTCAGTAAATTAGTTACATAATGAAATTGTAGAATACCAATTTTTACTATTTTTGGAATTTTTTTACTATTTTTTACGATTCATGAAAGATGGCACAGAATCGGTCTACTTTAGCGTAATTTTGCGTAGTTTAGCGTAATTTACCATATTTCAGCATAATTAGCGAAGTTATTGTTATTTAGCGTAATTTAGTGTAATTCAACGTAATTTAACATAATTCCAAGTAATTTAGCGTATTGAGTAATTTAGCGTATTTTAGCGTATTGAGTAATTTAGCGTATTTTAGCGTATTGCGTAATTTAGCGTATTGAGTAATTTAGCGTATTTTAGCGTATTCAGTAATTTAGCGTATTGAGTAATTTAGCGTATTTTAGCGTATTTTAGCGTATTGAGTAATTTAGCGTATTGCGTAATTTAGCGTATTTTAGCGTATTGAGTAATTTAGCGTATTGAGTAATTTAGCGTATTTTAGCGTATTCAGTAATTTAACGTATTTTAGCGTATTCAGTAATTTAGTGTATTGAGTAGCGTATTTAGTAGTTTAGCGTATTGAGTAATTTAGCATATTGAGTAATTTAGCGTATTTTAGCGTATTGAGTAGTTTAGCGTATTGAGTAATTTAGCGTATTTTAGCGTATTGAGTAATTTAGCGTATTGAGTAATTTAGCGTATTTTAGCGTATTGCGTAATTTAGCGTATTTTAGCGTATTTTAGCGTATTTTAGCATATTTTAGCGTATTTTAGTGTCCGATTTAGCGTATTGCGCATTTTAGTGTCCGATTTAGCGTATTGCGCATATTTTAGCGTATTGCGTTAAGAATTCAGCATCTTTATATTCATATTGTCTCTAATCTAATCTTTAAAAAAAAAAAAAAAAAAAAAAAACACTAGCGGACCGCCCAGCTGCTGGGCGGTCAGCTATGGAAATTGGACCGCCCAGTGGCTGGGCGGTCAGCTATGCACAGTGGACCGCCCGGCTGCTGGGCGGTCAGGTGGAAAAAGTGGACCGCCCAGCCCACGGGCGGTTAGGGTAGAAATAATTATAACTTTGGAGTGGGAGCAGATTTGATAATTTGTTTTTTTTTGGGGGTTTTAATAAAAATATCGGATTTTTGTCAAACGTGGTAAAAATTCTGGTTAAATATGGTACTATTTGGACAGTTTCAGTTACATTGGGATCTATTTGATCGAAATATAATTTAAGTTTGGTACTGACAAAATTTGGTTAAATTTGGGATTTAATTGGTACCTTAAATCTGATTTAATATTGGTACTAATCTAATTAAATCTGGGTAGTAATTTAATTTAATTTTGATACTAAACAATATATAGTAAATCTAAATTAATTTTGGTACTGATCTATTTTAATTTTGGTACAATAAATCTAATTACATTTTGGTATTGGTCAAAATTAATTCTGATACTAATCCAGTTAATTTTGGTACCAGTCTAATTAAATTTTGGTCCTAAACAATAAAACGTAAATTCTAAACCTTAATCCTAAACCCTAAACCTAAATCCTAAACTCTAAACCTAAATCCTAAATCTATCTAAATTACTACTGAATTAAAAATCGAAACAAAAAAAAGAAAAAACTTATCCGAGCTCGAAGGAATTTGACGCGAATATGAAATTATGAATTTCTCATTCCTTGGTAGAGGGGGGCCGCCATTTGTCGTTGCGGCTCTGGTAAGGGGCTGCAACGACAAATGAGGACTCTATTCTTGAAGTCGTCATTTGTCGTTGCGCTCCTCACTAAATATCGAATTCTGGAGATTTTGTGGTTTTTTTGTTTATTTTTTTTTGTCCGAGGGTATTAAAAAAAATTTCGGCTTCATAATTTATCTTATCACGACACACAAGACAATATTGAATTATGCGTTGCGTATCAGCGTATGTAATACCGATGCACGTGATTTCAATCCTCAACAAAGCCGTATGACGTTTGTATACTATGTTTAAGAGTGAGACATGGTAAAAAGATAAATATATATTTTTCTATTTTATAAAAATTATGTAAATATTTTCATAATTAAGCATAAAATCAAGCAGATCTATACTTAACCATAACAGCATGGTTTATAACAATCTTCACGGGAGTACGGGACTCTCTTAATCTCTCGGAATATGCTCTGGGGATGCGCGATGTAACCCTCGATTCATCTGCCCCTGCGGGACCCATAATTGCCCTCATGGACCGACACGTGTCATCATCTCACAACCTTAGCTTGTAAAGTAGCTTACTTGGTCATTAAAATAAGAAGATAATATTTTTTTTAAACAGGGTGATTAAAATATATGTGAATCAAGTAATTGCCCCTGGGGGTGAGACAAGGTCGCTCGTTGAATGGTTTGCGGGTTCGTGCCGTTACCGTAAGAGGCAAATATTGAACCCGGTTCAGTTTTCGTAAACCGGATCCATACAGGAGAAAGCTTGACTCGGGTTGAAATGTATCTATGATGGAATTGATATTTTTATTGACCACCCGGTTATGCTAACCCAATCCCCACTCTTCCTATGGCCCGTGAAAGAGTTGGCTAGACATGGTGCAAAATCATAATTGCAATACCATCTAGATTTTTAATTGCTATAAGGATTTAAAACAAAACAAAGAGAACAATATGATTAGTTGAGATATTATAAAATTAATTTTAAATGTTTCTGTATATGTCAAATTGAAGTTGAAATATAGCTTTATTATTTATTCTGATGTTTATGGTTTGAACAACTAAAGAAAAAAGAAATATTCAAGTGGACAACAAAACACAACTCTCATTTTAGTACATGTTTTATTAAGATATAATTGAGGTAAACTATCTCTGATGACTTATATGCTTACTTCATTAAAAATGCTGTCGAATTGCTAACGTTCTCTTCGAAAAAAATACATGTATATACATAAATTTATTATTTGTATTATATTGTTGTAAATATTATAGCATTATTTATATATATTATGGTAATTATTAAAAATTTATTGATAGTTCCCATTACGAATAAGTTTATTTGATTAAGACAAAGACTGCTATAAATAAAGTAGCTAACTCACTCACTTATAATTTTATTTTATTTTAATAACACTCTTTGTAGAAAGAGATAAGCATTCTTTGACTATGTAAATATATATATTAAAAACTCAAGGAGGTCAAAATTATATAATTTTTTTAAAGCTTATGTTATCTCCTGGCTAGAATAATTGTCTTAATCTATGAATGTCTAGATTTAGATAATATATTATTAAATGAATAATTCTTTTACTTCTGTATGATAATAAACAACGTTAACTACAATTATTAATATCTTATATCACCTATAACTTACTTTTTGTGTGTATATACATATATAATAATTTAAAAATATTACTACTCCAGAAACTCATGAGTTAATTAAAATAAAATACGACCTACACGTTATAATTTTTTTTTATCTTTTAATGTACAACTACAAAGTATAAATTGAAAATTCCAGCGGTGTATAATTATTTTCAGTGGACCAAGCTTGTATGTAGATTCCTCAAGGACCAATTTCTCTCTTGGTCTGGTCACGACTGTCCCCAAAGCTTCTGCACACAACTGACGTCCTTCTTCTCCCCTTTCTGATACATACCAGCTACACCATTTTCGAGTTTTAGACACAGAGAGAAAGAAAGAAAAAGAGTTAGAGAGAGAAAAATCAGAGAGAGAGAGAGAGAGCGGCACCGAAGCATAAATCAGGAGTGATAAGAGAGAGGCGAAGCGAATTTAACTTCTTCCTGAAGTAGGAGGCGCGGTGTATGCGGGTTTTTGTGGTTAATTCTCTCGAATTTGGAACTTTTCCGCTGCATAACAAGTGGGATTTGAAGCTTGGATGAGAGATCTGGGTTATTGAAAGAGGATTTCTTTGATTTTGGCTTTTGATGGCTTCTACTGGGTGTACCGAGACTTACATAGCTGATTCGGGCGGCGGGAAAGGTGAGCTTTTCTCGTGGTGTTCTTTGCTAAGCAGGAGAGTTTTTTGCGGTGAAATTCAGAGGAAAAAAAGGAAGAAATTCGGTTTTATTCTTGGGTTTCATGACTTTGACCTGCTACTTTAGCTCCAGTACTTCGATCTACCTTGGAATATCTCTCGAAGCTTGCCTTCCTTTTATTTTAATAAAATTTAAATATTTTCTAGGCTTTATCTAAAATTTTGTTCTTGCTTCTTCAATATTATTTTCTTTCGAATTCAAAACCTTTATTTGTTTCTCTCTTGGTGAAAATTTCGCTCAATTCAAAAACCACTTCCTTTTGCGTCAGATTTGGGAGAGGAAGCTTTGTACAACGAATTATGGCGCGCATGTGCTGGGCCACTTGTGACGGTGCCAAGAGTTGGAGAAAGAGTTTTCTACTTCCCTCAAGGCCATATAGAGCAGGTCAGAAATTACTATTTTTATGAATTTATTACAAAATTCCTATTTTTGGAAATTTCCCTTTTTTTTAGGAGAACCATATTCCATATATTATGATATTTTGCAGTTCCTAGTTAAGTACTGTTCCCGTCTATATTACGGATTTCTCAGAATTAGTATTTTGGGGCTTCAATTTTCTTTGTTCTTATGGAATTAGGTCCAGGCGTCAACCAATCAGGTATCAGAACAGCAGATGCCTCACTATGACCTGCCATGGAAGATCCTGTGTCGAGTCATGAACGTGCTACTGAAGGTAGAGTTGTTCTTTATTTCTTTGCCTCGTTTATCTTTTGCCCTTTTTTCTCCTTAGATAAAATTGTAGATCTCTTCTATTATAGGGCTTATTTTTTGGATACTAATTGATTTATGTACAGGCGGAGCCAGACACTGATGAGGTCTATGCACAAGTCACCTTATTGCCTGAGTCCAATGTACTTTTTTCATCCCTTTTTTTGTTACTAATTTCAAGTTTTTTATTTTCCAATAAGGTACCAGTTCTGAAGTGATTAATTTGAGAAATAACCTAATTAGTGCTGTTTGTGAATATATATTGATGTATAAAGTTGGCTTGTTTTCATCAACCATTTTGGGTTTCTTTAATGGACTTGAATTCAGTTTTCTGTAAAATCGGTTAAAATTGAGGGTATGTATGGTGGTAATTGGCTGACATCAGTGTTTTGTAAGATTCAAGCAAGCAGTTATTGTTTACAAGTTGGAAATTAGCTCAATGCTTCTTTTTTATGTTGTGTTAAATAAAACACAGCAAGATGAGAACTCAATGGAAAAAGAAGAGGCACCAGCTCAGCCACCCCGACCAGTGGTGCACTCCTTTTGCAAGACCCTGACGGCATCTGATACCAGCACACATGGTGGCTTCTCTGTCCTTAGACGCCATGCTGACGAGTGCCTTCCCCCTCTGGTAAATTTTTTCTTATGCTGTTCCTCTCATTTTAGCACATGCTTCTTTCATTCTCACAATTGTACTAACATGTAATGATAACAATGGTGCAGGATATGAGCAAGCAGCCTCCAATACAAGACTTAGTTGCCAAGGACTTGCATAGCGTGGAATGGCGTTTTCGTCATATTTTTCGAGGTGACCTCCTACCTCATGCTATCATGACATGGCAAAAATCAAGCTTGTAATATAAAAGATATAATTTTTTTATTTATGTCAAATATAGGACAACCAAGGAGGCATCTATTGCAGAGTGGCTGGAGTGTGTTTGTCAGCGCAAAGCGCTTAGTTGCTGGAGACGCGTTCATTTTTCTGAGGTAAAATGCTTCTGGTCATATACATATTTATGAATGCTTTGGTTTCTCTCCTAAGAAGGTTCCTTTTATGTTTTATTTTTCAAGGGGGGAGAATGGGGAGCTGAGAGTTGGAGTCAGAAGGGCAATGCGGCAACAAATGAATATGCCATCTTCAGTTATATCTAGCCACAGCATGCATCTTGGTGTTCTTGCCACAGCCTGGCATGCCGTCAATACCGGCTCCCCATTCACGGTCTATTACAAACCTAGGTACCATCTCCTTATTTTAGTAAATTGTTTCTTTTAAATCTATGATCAGTGTTCTGTATTTGACTACGGATCTTTCTCTTCACAGGACAAGCCCGTCCGAGTTTATCATTCCGTCCGACCAATATATGGAGGCTATTAAGAGTAACTATTCTATTGGTATGCGGTTCAAGATGCGTTTTGAAGGGGAAGAGGCCCCAGAACAGAGGTACATGAAAATAAAGAATAAGAAATTGTTGTGCAGTTATTGCGTAAAAGTTGTAGGAATTTGGTCTGAGTTATTGCTATTATATTTTCCCCCTCTGTTCAGGTTTACAGGGACAATAGTTGGAGCAGGAGATGCTGATCCAACCAGATGGCCTGATTCCAACTGGCGATGCCTCAAGGTACTATTGGTTGCCTTAAAACACATTGCGATCATGTCTAGTTTCTTAATTTTTCCAATATGACGGCATCAGATATTGTGATAAGTTTAGACTTCTGGAATAGTTGTTTCCCAAAGTTTATGTATTATGCACGAATAAACAAGGATGCCTGAGATTCCTGTATTTGCTTCAAACTACATATGCACGCCCTTTATTCAATTCAACTTTATTGTTCATAGGTATGAATGTATTGGATTACATTTGTGTGCACAGACTTCCACTTACATAAATGAATGCATTATACAGGTGAGGTGGGATGAGAATTCATCAATACCGCGACCAGACAAGGTGTCTCCATGGAAAATTGAGCCGGCCATGAGCCCCCCTCCACCTGTCAACCATCCAGTTCCCACTCCCAACCGTCCCAAGCGGCCCCGCCCAGTTGCCCCCACTATCTCGTCTCCTGACTCATCTGTTCTTACAAAAGAAGGTATATCCATACTCAGTTGTACTGCTTCTACTCAACCCAATAACTTGAGCGTATATGCTCAAGCTAGTAATAGTTAAATTTAATTTGTCATTTTCCTATTTGTAGTCACTCTCTCAAAGGTGGCTGCAGACCCTGGCCCGCACAATCATCACAACCATCACAGCCTACAGGGGGTCTTCCAAGGTCAAGAACCTATGGCCTTGAAGACTGCTGCAGTATCTGGATCTGATGCCTCTGCCCATACACCTGTTATGTGGTCCCAAACGCCAATTGGAGACAGAAACTCAGGACCTGACAGCTGGGCCCGGGTTCCAAGGCATGAAAACTCCTACAGCAGCTTGCTCTCTGGCGGGGCACACCATGGTCTTTATGGTGATATGAGCATCTGGAACCAACACAAGCAACCAGCTGTGTTACCCTCCTGGCATTTAATGCCTCAGAATGTGTATGAGAAGTTCCCAAACTGGGTAACCAACCCGGTACCAGCCCATAATATAGAAGAGACAACTACCCCGCAGAGTAAGCTGTTGGGACAACCTCAATTTCAAACAGAAAAAGAGACAAGTGGAGGCGGTTGCAAGTTGTTCGGTGCGTATCTTGACAAGAATCCAAGAAGTGACGACGTTGCCACGCCAAAGGCTGTTAATGCGAGATCCACTGATGATCCACCTGTTGTAAATGGAAATGCAGATAAGCCTCCCCAGAATTGCTCACAAGTATGCAAGGGCACGCAGAGCAGGTCACAGGGCAACTCGACAAGAAGTTGCACCAAGGTATAATTATTATGTAGACCCCTCTTTTTTCAATTACAAAGTGCAAAGTGCACCCTGGCACATCTATTTTCAATTTTTCATATTTAGGTTAGGAAACAGGAAAAGCTACATGCCATTTAATAGGACAAAAAGCGAGTAGGTAAGTATAATTTTCATTTAAAAAAAGCTGAAACATTCTGCTATTGTAGGTGCACAAACAGGGGATTGCATTGGGAAGATCTGTGGATCTTACAAAGTTCACCAATTATGAAGAACTGTTCAGGGAGCTGGATCATATGTTTGAATTCAGAGGAGAATTGATGGGTACACCTAGCAAAACTTGGCTCGTTGTTTACACTGATAATGAAGGCGATATGATGCTTGTTGGTGATGATCCTTGGAAGTATGTTTCTCTCTCTCTCTCTCAACTTTCTCAAAGTAAAATCTTAAAAATGAAATAGGTACATAGTATTAACAGCTCCATTTTACTTAGAAAATTGATGCCAGATCACCAAAGTCATAGTTTTGAGCCTGCAGCAAATTCTCACCATGTTTTCTTTCGTGGTGTTACAGTGAATTCTGTAGTATGGTGCGCAAGATCTTCATATACACAAGAGAGGAAGTGCAGAAGATGAACCCAGGTGCACTAAACACTAGATTTGAGGAAAGCTCAACCACCATGTCAGCTGGTGGCAAAGATCAGTCAGCAAAAGCATGCATGCCTACCTCCTCCCTTCTGTCTGATAATTGTTGCTAGGGTTAGGGTTCTATGCGGTAGGTTCTTCCCACTTTCTCGATAACAGGTAGATAAATTCAAATTCATATTGAATATATTATCTCATAGTATGGAATGTACAACAAGAAAAATTGGTTATGGATTTTCAAACTTGTCCTTGCGCCATTTCTCATGGGAAAGATGGGGAAGGGCAAAATTATTCAAACTTGTCCTTGCGCCATTTCTCATGGGAAAGATGGGGAAGGGCAAAATTAGGGGAAGTATGCTTGAGGGATTTTATGTTTTTTTTTTAACTGTTAAGCATACGAGTATGCCCTTAGGAATGCTCATTTTTTAAATTTCAATGCATAATTGACACTCTTTTGGTTGTTTTGCAGGCCTTGTATGGGAGTAAGGTCCAACTAGTTGTAGTAGGTCGCTATTATGTTTATTCCAGTTTTGGTTTATTCTAGTTCTGTTTTTAGTTATATTTTTGTTTTCGAGGAGTTCTTTGAGAGCTGGTCATGATATTAGAATGTATAATTTGCGCGTTAGGGAGGTCTTTAAATATGCTAAGTTTGACCCGTGCCATGTAAATATAGATATTTCTATTTTAATAGGTATCCTAGTTTGTATTGACCACTATGGGTAGGTATCCTAGTTTGTATTGACCTGTCGCCCTCCACCTTTTAAAAATAAGCTCCAGTACAGCTCCATGCCAGAATTTGATCCTGGATTTCCAAGGTGGCCTAGTCAATCACACAAGGTGCTATTAACCTTACAAGCATGATTTAGTCGTGTCAAAGATATTATGCATATTTATGCTGGTGGTGATAACATTTTTACTAATGTGACGCTACTAATTATTAGTACTCTGTGGAAGTATTTTCATACACATTACTAAAAAATTATCTTACCCATATTCTATCGTTATATGTTAAAATTATCTGGTAACGAAATAGTAGTGGTGAATAACGAATAATATTAATATGAAATTTAGTTATATTATATTTTACAAATAAAATATTAAAACTCAATTCATTTCACACATACAATTACATTACTAATAAAAAAAAATTAATGTACAATTAATTTCAGCTAATTTTTTTTTATGATGCAAACGAATTAAAAAATACGAATATTTCTTTGGACAAATTAAATTATTTAACTAAATAACAAGATATGCAAATAAAAGTGATATGTTTAGCATTTTTCTTATAATTATTGTTCAAGTATTATCATATGAAAAGTACATAATTAATTATTGCTCAAATAACAAAAGTAGATCATTAATTATTGCTCAAATATTATCATATGAGATATCACGCAAATAAATTTCACCATCACTAATTATTGCTCAAACATTACCATATAATTTTATTTTATATAATAACCTATAAGAAAACGGGTACGAAATAACATTTATTCATTTATCTAACGAAAAAAATATCCTTATCCATACCCATACTCGATAAACTAACAAAAAAAACTTTACCCATATCCGCCTTATCAAATATGGTATGGGTAGGATAAACGGTTAAAAGAGTATACACTCCTATATATGTCTCAACTCTTTGCAACTATTCATTTTGGTATGTTTGATTGCAAAATAAGAATAGTTAGAATAGTTTTTCGTTGTTTGTTTTATTAGAATATTCAAATCTCATTTTTTTTTGTAAAAACAAACTATAATAAGACAAAAAAGTTAGATTCCTTGTTCTAACTTTTGAATTCAACCAAACACAGAACAGGCTACTGTGAACATCTAACTCCAAAAATAGTTTATTTTCAACCCAACCAAATTTCAATGAAACGGTTCTACACAATTTTAGTGAATTGCTCCGATTAAACACGCCATTAATACTTTAATCAGACGGTCCTCATTAGGATACTAGAATCCTACTTATAAAGGTACAAATAGCAGCACGCACAGGCTTGCTGCACTTGTCACCATCTAAAATGAGTAGTCAAATACAAAGGATTATCAACTTGCTCCAAATGAAGCATAATTATTATGACTGTCAATTGTGTAATTTTACATAATGCACCATATTTTTTTTACGTTTTACAATGGACGGAGGTGGTATCCGTTTTTTTTTTTTAAGATAACCTTGCCATAATCCCAAAGAATGTATTAACTTGAAGAAAGAATAAAACACGAATACATAATTTTTTTTACCTAAATAAATATGTTTTACATTTGTGTTTGCATCTCAGATTACATTTTTTGCATCTTTTTCTGTGAAGAGTGAACCACAGGTGCAAAACCAAATTTTCATAAAATAAAGAATATATTATCTTCTAAAGAAAAGATTCAATTCAAGAAATGATGGAAAGAAAAAAAATATTTTCACGATAAATATAATCACAAGAATGGGAACTATCTTTCATTAAACAACAGCAGACATTGAACAGTTGCCTAAATTATGAAGCATCTAAACAAAAGGAATGACTGGCCTTCATAATTTTTAACTAACTCATCAAATCTAATGATATTTCTAACAAAAATGGAACATTAGATACCTACCACGAAATTATTGAGCAGATGTATCATTATCTCACCTTAAAAATGTCCATTTGCAGATGAAAAATAATTTTCTTCCTTCTCGAAAAATGCTGAATGCAGGGCTCGTACACCCTGCTTTGCCTCGCTATCATTCACAACCAGTGAAATATTTACCTGAAAAATACAATATATTGAAATAGCACAATAGAAAAGAACTGTCTGTTTTCTAACACTTGTAAAAATGAGTACCTTTGAAGCACCTTGTGAGATCATTTGCACATTGACTCCATTATTTCTTAGAACACTAAAAGCCTATCAAGTGCAAAACGACTGTCAATAATTGGATACATGCCAAAATACAAACCTTTTGGAACAAGATAGCAAGAAAAGAACAAACCATACTACCTTCTCTAATATTAAGGATGAGCACTCGACATTTCCTATAAGAGAAATTATGGATCTATTCTGGAGTAGGTTAACAACTGCAATTTTTTCCAGCTCTTCAACCAAATGGTCCAGCTCCTTCAAGGGCATTCATGTCATAAAGTGAATTTGAGAGATAATAATCTTAAGAAACTTGCTACTTGAAAGACAACAACCAAAGACTTGCACAAATAAAAAGGAAATCTGAGAGGGAATAATCTTACACTCTCCTCATGAATGGCATCATCACACGGGAGTTTCTTGGGGTCCAGTGTTAAAGAAACACTGACTTCACTGGTTGCCACAGAGTCAACAGATATCCTCAAGTCATTGAATATAGAGAAAACCTGCATTAAAATTTTAAAACCAAAGAATATAACAACCCGTCGGACTTTGAAGCATTAACAAAATGAACATACAAGTATAAAGCTCATCATTACCTTAGCTAAGAATCCGTGTTGTCCAAGCATACGAGTACTCACTATATCTAACATGGTTATATTTGATTTTAAAACTATGCTTGTCAGCACGGCCTGACAGGTACAAAAGAAACAACACATTAATTAAGGGATACAATACAGACACTCTAAAGTTCAATAGATAAGAAAATTACATTCTAAAAGTCAACTATGTAGGTTTCATTTTATTAATGAAATTGGTGGGCTCTTGTCCACTATTATAAAAAAAAAAAAAATTACATTCTAAAAGTCAAATTATCTAAGAGTATAAATAAAGTTGCTTACCTTGCTGAGATCTCTTTCTCTAGTTATAATGGTGCCAGGAGCTTGAGGATTATAAGAGTTCTTAACCCTAACGGGTGTGTCACTCTCACTTGCTGGTTTCATTGATTGAGGGTGCAAAACCTATATGATGCATCAGAAGTCACATTACTTTGCAATTGTAACCACATATAATTAAATTAGCGGATGCAGTGTCAACAAAAAAGTAAATTATATACTTGTGCACCGAAATATGCAAGCTCGGCTGCTTCTTCAAAAGTCAAATGTGGGACTGGCTTAGCAGCAGGGTGGATATTTGGGTCGCATGTTAAGACACCGTCTACATCCTTCCACACCTGCTCAGGAAAAAAAAAATTATCATCAAAGGTACTAGTGGAGGACTGAATTTGACTGTGCCTCCCAACAAGAAAAAGAAAAAGGAAACTGGACCTGTATTTCTCGCAAGCCCAAAGCCTTGCCAATAGTGGTGGCTGTCAAGTCACTTCCTCCCCTACCAAGAGTTGTTATGGCACCTAATTTCCATCCCTAATTTAAAAGAAAATAAAATAAAAAAAGCAATAGTTTATAACTGAATCACGCATGAACATAGCAAACATCTATTAAGGTTCAGACCCGCAGTCTCCTAGTTGTGCTTGCTTGACGAAAGAGCAGCATTCTTATTCTACCATCCTAGTCATCATCTATCACTAATTTAATTTCAAGTTTTAACCCTGCATAAACTTGAACAATGCATGAGAATGCCCCTGTCAAATTAAATCTACAATTTAACAATACAAAAGTACCACAAATTAAAGCTACAGTTTTGCAGAATGTAGATTTTGATTTTCTTTTTAGATAATTTAGGAGATACTGATGCAGTTACCAAAATGCCCCTAGGACTAAAAATGGTTAGGTCATTGACAACACCAGTGCATTATGATTGCTCAAAACTTGCTATTCCACAAGCGAAAGACTACATCAACTCTGACTCGTGAAAGGTGAAAAAAGGAGATCACAATTTGTAACCTTTCCAAGAAAGCCGGTGACAATAGGAATAGCTGGCTCTCTTATCCAGTCTTCATATAACCTCTTCGCTACAGCAGGATACGTCGCCTCCAATATTTCGGCATTTGTGAAGTCATCCGTAGTTATTACACCCATATCAAACGCATCGTACTACAATACCAAAAATCATTTAATGATGTGATAGAATAACCCCCCCACACCGTGCAAGTCGTAGTGTCAAATGGAAGGAAACTTACTTGCCGTGCTTTGATTCCAATTTTGTTTAAGTAAGCAGTGAATATACGAGTGGACATGCACTCGCCAAAGGAAACCAGGTAATCTCTGGAGCGTGGTGTCAACTCTTTCATCATGGCTATCGCTGTAAGAAGTTGCTCTAGTCTAGTCAACAACCCTGCAAAAATTGCAAAGAACAACGTGTTTTTTGAGTTAATGAAAGAACGGAATTACCATCACCATTACCATTGTTATAGTTCTTAATATGATCATTCTTACTATAGTTTACTGATTGTTATGTCAATTTTTATTAGTTCATGAGCAGCAATGTTTCATATGCCCATAACTGCCAAATTAACTTGGAATCTTTTGGTCACGTTGGATATTACATCTGCCTAACCAGACAAGGAACTATGCAGTATTTGTTCGTGTTATAGAGATCAACTGTAAGATTGTATGTTCGAGTGCACATGGGCTCTGTGGAAGGAAAGGAACTGCCGGACCTTCTCACAATTGCGAAAGCCAGAGCACACTCTAATAAATGCGGCGACAATCGATGTGCACAACTGGACGCTATTTATATAAGGCACCAGTCTCAGCGTTTAGGGTAGGGAAACGAGGGTCCAGCCTGGATAGGTTTTTGGCCTTTTTAATTTTCATAGCGAACCTCTTTAGTAAGTGAGCTGTAATAATATAGAGGAAAATGACCACCGCGAGTGGTCAGACTATTGTAAATACTTTTTCTTATCAATATATCTTTTAGTGGGACTTTCCCACTAAACCTCAAAAAAAGATTGTATGTTCGAGTGCACTACTAGCAATTGAAGAAAAGATGCTTTATGAAGTTTATTATACACTCATTTAGAATTGTAACTGAATCAAAGGAAATATAATATTATCATAAAATTCTACTAAATATTGTAAATCAAAGGAAGTATGTATTAATCTATAGCTAGGACCGGAACCGTACCCCACCTGCCAAGCAAGATTTCAGTTATTAAACAACCAGTTTCTTTAATAGCTTAAACTTATAGACAATGAAGGTTCTCATTGTTATGTTCTCAATACTGTCCCTCAGGTAGTCAGGTGTGGTTATATTCACAGATCCAACAAAATTAAGAATATCAATGGAGAAATGATTATGTTAGAAAACTGGCATTTTTCGAACTTAAAACCTCTCACTCTAATGTCTTAATATTAGCCAGTTGATATAAAAACCCAAAGTTAATAAAGAATAAAGGTTTCTATTATTTTATATACTCAAGCATCTAGGTCAGGTAGGGCTGAGGTAAAACCTGACCCCACCTGATCAGCCAGCATTTAATTCATGACAAACTCCTTAATATTTTGTTCAATTTTGTGATTTTTACCATTAAGAACATGCCTGATATAGTTGATGTGTCGATCCCAAGGTCATCTATTGTCCTGAAAAGACACCAATATTACCGAGATTACAAAAGGATTCCTTTTTCTTTGATGTGAGATTTAAGAACAAGAATAAAAAGAGAATCGAAAGGTACCTAAGATGTAAGTCTCTAATAAACATGAATTCCTCAATTTCATCTATCTTAAATGCACCACAGTTCACTGCTTTCTCCCCTGCCTAATTCAAAATAAAAAGTTTAATAATAAAAAAAAGCCTGATTTCATCTCATATCTTTTGATTTAAAATTTGGTCTCTAAGACCCTTAACATAACAAAGAATTCCAGATACTTTTCAAGTATTTACTAAAATCTCCCCCACAAGGCTCTTCTAATCCACCTTGTATCTGAAGTTCCATATTATTAGTATCACTGGTTCATACTTCTATCCTACTATTCACTATTCAGGTGTGGTATACATATTGAAAGAGTCCTATCTCAGAGCCTCCAGTATCGATATATAGAACAATGCTCTTCTATGAAAGCCTAACAAAATGTTGAAAACATAAGCAAAAAAGACTTGAGCAACAACAACAAAGGAAACCTCTATTAGTTCTCAGGTCTATTACCAGTATGAACTGATTGGAGCATGACATGCTACACAAAAACATGCAGAAAGATGAAAAAATTTACTGCGAGAAGCTTGTTTGTAGTCTTCCCCATGGCAGAAAGAACAATCACTGGCCTCTCTTCCGGGAAGCTCCTTATCAGCACAGCCACTTCCTTCATACGATCAGCTGTTGCCACGGAAGATCCACCAAATTTCATAACAACCGTCAGTTCATTGTTTAGATTGGTATCCACTTTTTTCTCTGCTACATTCACGCTCTCTTGTTTTTTCTCTGCTACATTGTTGAGTACACCTCCATTGGAATTGACAACTAGAGCTCCTCTTCTTCTGAAATTGGGATTCGGGTTGTACCTGAATTCGATTTGGGCACTTGATTTTGGAAGAAAATAAATGAGTTGTCGTTGACAAGCAGTAAATTGGGCCCGTGCAAGTAAATCGAATGGCGCCATGTCTCTATTTATTCTTCGTCTTTTTCAAGCCTATATAAAATTGGAAATCTAAGACAAATGACTTAAAATACAATAAATACCAGCAAATATTTGAATCCAAATATTAGTTCCCTCCAGTAGTTTCTGAATTACAGCAAAACGCAATTAATTAACATAAAAGGATAGACAAATATTTTGTTTTATTGTGCATCTAAGAGAATTTTAACAACCACTTGATACATCTAAGTAGATGTTATGTTGACAGATATTCCAAAGAATAAAAACACTTTCAGTGACTTCTTACAAAAGACTCTCACCAAGCAACAACTAAGATAAAAGATAACAGTAATTTAAAAAAAATAAAAAATAAAAAAAACTGTAACATCTTGGGCTTCTATTGAACTAGTGTTTTTATTCAGTAGCTCCATATTTGGTCCAAAAGGGAAGTGCCTACGTCATACTAAAAGAAACCGTAAATAGCACAATGGAGATTCTATTTACCTGAAATTGGAGGGGGATATGTAGAGAGAGAGAGAGAGAGTGGCGGCGTTGTGACGAAAGAGCAAGGGAACGGGGTGCCGTCTGGAATTCGAATAAAATTGCATTCTGGAGGGGTTGGGGGGGGGGATTGCTTAATAAATAAAATTGCATTCAGTAGTCCTCGTCTGTACCGTACACGGTAAACCGTATTCATTTTCCCTACAAAGTCGCTCTCCTAGTCGGGACTCCGAGTAGAGACTTCAAATTCAAACTACAAAATATTTGGGGTCTACAAATCCGACGTCAAAAGTAAATCAATAGTCGTCTGGTCGGTAGTAAAGCAAAACGGAACGGAACAAAATTAACACGTTGTGATTTCGTTACGGTATGTGATGACGTGATTAAAATAAACAATAGTCACATCAAGTGATTACATGAATCATGTTGTAATCAGACATAATTAGAGAGGAATCAAACTTTTAAATTAAAGAGATCGATCATATAAAAAATTTATGCGAGTATGGATTCAATTATAATTCTCATGACATTTTGCTCTTAACTATATAAAAAATAACGTATAAATACATAGATTTAGAAAATTTATGGGGTCAATTGACCTCATTGGATATATGTGCATCCTCCCCTGCACGTGACACAATTAAACTTGACTTGACTGGTCATGTTTAATTATGTTTTTTCTTCAGATTTTAAGTTGGTTTATAGGAAAAATAAATTGTAAGATAATTTAAAAATAAAAATAAATTTGAAAAAATTAGTCACGTAATGTGCCGTGACGTGACACGGCCATGTCAATTTGCATGACGTGACGTATCATATTCTATCGAAGAGAGATATTATACGAATAAACATGTTATACAACACGCAAATTACAATCATGTGATGTAAATGGATACGTTAATGACTTGACTAATTTTCTTCGATGGTCGAAACACAACCAACGTTGTAGTTTCTGTGCCGGTAAAAAATGTCAATATATGAAATTGCAATATGTCACGCTTGGAAAGGTTTACGGAGGGGCTGTTGAGGCATTTTGGGTTGAAAAGGAGAAGAAAACGCAATTGTAGCCCATTAGTGCCTCAAAATATTTTGGGCTGGAATGAGACCAATTTGGTTTATTTACAAGCTCAAGCTCAGAGAAAGAAAATTTCGGATGAGCCTCTTGCGTAGAGACGCTTCAGAGGCGATTCAGAGGCGATTTCCCCTCTCGCCAAATCAATTTGGACCTCTCTCTGAGCTAGATCATGCCTTCCAGACTTTTTCTGGAGCTCTCACGTCAGCCATGGCGATGTTCCATGGGCCAGGAGACAGCGTGCGGGTTGAGAGCAACTTCACGCGAGGCAGAACTCGGCGTAATAACGATGATTCGCGTTTCGTTCCAGATCGCCTCAGTAGATCTCATCTCGTTGGATTAAAGCTCGCTGAACTCAAGGCGGCTTCTTCTCCGTCTTGCCCTCTGTGCTTTCACTGTGGAGCTCCCGGTCACATAGCCAATCAGTGCCGTAATGCCACCCTGTGCTTCGTGTGTAATCGATTCGGTCACAGATCGCCGGAATGTGGATCGCTGACCGCTCAACCAGCACCGCGAGCTCCGATACCGTACTACCAGGTATCGGTTAGGGGTTCAATTAAGGAGTTGGAGCTGGAGTTATCCGAGCTTAAGCAAGAAATGGCGAGGGTGAGACAGAGAAGATATGAAATGGAGCTCGCCTTGACAGGTGTCACTAGTCAAATTCATCTAAGTGAGACTCATTTGACAGCGATTGAGGCTGCTATAGCAGCACGAAAAGGTGAATTGAGTTTTAAACCAGATAACCAGCCACAAGACGAATCTGATAACAGGTTTAGGATTGGGGAACTCACTAAGGGGAAAGAGACGGATTGTACAGCCGCTTTTGTGACTGATCCTAGCTGTAGTCAGAATTCAGAAACCGATGAGAATAGATCTCAAGCGATAGAGAATGAGAAACATGAAGCTGAGTCCATACAAGATGTGAAGGTGGTGAAAGCCATGGTAGGTGTCGATGTTGCCTCGGGGTTGTGTGAAGTTGATGTAGAGACATCTAATGCACGGTACAGTACCAGTAACTCCAACAAACAAGAGTCCAATAGGGGCGACACTGTACCAGTAAATCCAGTAAATGCTCGGTACAGTACCAGTAACCCTGTACCAGTAAACCCAGTGACAGAAACCTTCCAGGAAGTTGTTGTTAGTCAGCTCACTCGAACTAAAAAGATGAAAGGGCTGAACAAAGTGAACAAAGTGACTCTTAGTAGAGAAGCAAACAATGTCCAATTCAAACGAGTTGCAATGAAGGACACTGAAAGAGCAGAGAAGAACGGGCACACTTCCAAGAAGATGGCAGGGCTGTGGCTGCCAGCCAACTGTGCTCGCTGGCACCTGGAGAAGACCTACCTCAGATGAATATGAGGGGCTGCAGCGTCTTCTGCAGTAGAGAATTGAAGACACATACAAATTCTTTTTGATATAGATAGATATACCTTCAGCCCTCTTCTTAGGCTTAGGATCAGCCATATATGTTTTTGTTGTTTAGATTTGCTTCAGACTTTGCAGTTGTGGTGTTTTGTTTTTGTTTTGAGGAGTTTCTTTACTATTCTTGCATGCAGTGCTACTGGTTTTTGTAATTATCCAATTTCAGCAATGAAATGGGCTTAATGCCTCTTTTAAAAAAAAAATAAGCCAGATCTCATGTTTAACGCTGTATAAATGAAAATCATATAACTCTAAAACTAGATCCTATTCTTCCCGTTGCTTCGGGATATTTAGTTAACTATTCTGCTCATATTTATTATAGATAAGAGTTTACAAAGTGTTGTAATATATGACAGCGAGATGTGAAGTATGTATACATCTTTAGTACTGTCTTACTTGAATAGAAGATGATAAAATTATTCGTTAATACTTTTAGTAAAGATTGTAAAATTATAACGTGACTGCATCTTCAAAGATAAAGTTTTAATACACACGTTTAAATGTTTGAAAAAGCAACCTTGTATAGACTATTTTTTTTATTGAAGTTTAATTAACAACAAAAGACAAAATGCAGACGTATCATATTTGCACCCAATTATCTAATTTATGGGAAAAAAACAACTATTTATTATGCTAGAATTATAAAGAAAAACAATTACATCTTATTTTTCACAATTATTCTACTAACATGTGGCAACAATACTTCTGGATATCATAAATATAATTGATCATATATTGTAATTTCCATAATTTTGAAAAAAGAATTAAACCATGAAAAAAAGAAAAATATTTTTATTTCAATATAAGTTTCTCTCAACTGTTTAGGGGGAACAAGCCTAATCATTCATCTCTCACCTCCTCATCCATGTAGTCTGTTTACTTTCATTTAGACAACGAGGAACTTGAAATTTTTATCAATTATAGAGCTAAAGATTTAAAAAAAAAAAGAGATATAGACATAAATTCTCACAAAGCAATATTTATTAAGTCAGCAACATTTTCTAGTCTTCAATAATAATAGAATATAATATTTTTATGAAACATACTAAAGAAAGAAATTTTCATTGATCCGATAATACGTAAAACATAATACATATATACATATAATTTATAACGAAGCACGATTGACTAAAATAGCAGAATTTACAGTTTGTAACGTGAGAAAGAAAATTAATTATTCACAGATTTTATTTACCAAAATAATTTCATTCAGTTTAATATGAGAGCACGAAGGACAATTTTTCCACATCTCAAAATTTAGCAAGAAGGAATGATGTTATGCAAAAATTGATTCCAAATTAATATGAAAACTTTCCACATTTGAACCATCTAAATCAAGGAAATTTAATTTTTTTTATGAAGATCCAATAAATATATCTCCATTCTTATATTAAGTACGTAGATATCCTTATCTGCCACCAGCTTTGATTAAAAGATGAAATTTCGGATTGAATATCAACCATCCGATCAAATATTCTGATTTTATGCATCATTTTTTATGTTTTTTTATATGTAGAAGTCTAAATTTATTTAGACACGTACTTTCAAATGCAAATTGTATCATCTTTTTTATTGGTCATGATTTCTTTCTATTTTTTAATGTTTTGTAAGAAATTTTTTAATTGATTGGTCATTCTTCATTTCTTTCTATTTTTTATATCATATAAAGAATGTTATTTGTCATTTAATATGGCATTTTGTTTGAGATTTTTTTATGAAAATATGTCAAAAAGATAAAAAAAAATACGTCATTTAAGGAATGTTGTTTGTGTAGATGTCAATAATAAATATTATTGTCATTTAGTCTAATTTTTTTTTTGAAAATATACCATTTTGTATGAATTTTTTTGTTCTCTTATGATATGCATCCGTTGCAATACACGAGCACGATACTAGTTCAACATTATTGGACTTGTTTTGTTCACAACGATTACATAGACATTTTGAGGAAAAAAAATATCCGAATTCAAAATTCACAAGATAAGATACGAGCATTTAAAAATTACAACCATAGTTTACAGAAAATTTTATATAACTATTGAACTTAAGGAGGGTCTTACATGAAAATAAAAGTAATATATGAACTGAATCGATGTTGTGCTGCGTGTAGTGGATATAAATCAACAGATTTTACGCTTCAATGCAAAAATATGCAATGCCGTGATCACAAAAGATGTACAATGCATTTTTGGCAGCTGCCCACCACGTGTTGAGTGGTGAGTTGGAGAAAAATAAAAGAACTTTTTTAGAAATTAAAAAATCAAACTTCGAAAAATAAATGAAACATGCGGTCCCAACAATTTTCATATAAATCTGTATAATTTTCGTGCAGAACGTTAAAAACACTAAAATAGTTATAGATTAAAATATTAAATATAAATTATGTCTAATATAGATCATAATTGTTTTAGTAAAATGATTTTTTTGTGTTTTACGATAAATAATTTAAATATTACTTGTAACAATTATTATATTAGCAATTCTAATAATAGTTAATAATTATTGTTATGTTTATTGAAATTGTTAGTAATTATTTTTATTGTTTACTAATATTTGCAATTGTTAGTTGTTCAAAATAATATGCAATATTATTTGTCATTATTAGTCGTTCAAAATAAAAATGAAAATAAAATATTAAGTAATATGCTAAATCAAAATGATGTATTATGAAGTAATACGACATTTTAAAATATTAATAGAAATAGAAGAAATTACTTTTTTAGATTGTATATTAATTTGTTGATTGATAAACGAAAAGGTCGGGCTAAAAAAATTCAACAAAAAAGTACAAATAACAATCCATTCATATAAACACAACTTTTGATATAAAACTTCGATTTCCGTTCTTGAAGCAAAAAAAAAATGATCATTTAAATCCTCAAAATCTCAATTAAAGTTTCTGACTCGGTAATTTGCTTTTTAATAATATTGCATATCCTTTTGAATACCAAACAACGAAACATATTAGTACGTAATTTTCTTCAGTTACAATGACAAATAATATATTTTTTTAATGAATAAAAAAGGTCAAAATAAATAGAGTAAAAGCAAGCCAGGTCTGGATTTTTTATAAAACCGTAATTAAAATAATTAATTTAAAAAAACAACATGATTACCGAATTTTTTACAAAAACAGCAAAAACCGAAATGGCATTTCGGTTTAAGGTTTTTTTTTTTGCTTCACCGAATTGCCATTTCGGTTTACCCTATTTTCACAAAAACTCAACTCCAACTCTGTAACCTAAATGGCAATTCGGTTTAGGGGTTTCTTAGCCTAAACCGAATTGCCATTTCGGTTTAGGTTTTTTTTTTTTTTTTTAGACACCAAGAAGAGCAAAATAAAAAAATCTAACACTGAAAATTTGAATTTTTTGTTTAAATTTTTTGTTAGATTACTTCTTTTGATTTATAATTAGCAAAAAAATAAAAAAATACACTAAATACTTGAAATTATGTTGAATTACACTATATTACAATAAATTATGTTGAATTACACTAAATTATGCTAAATTACAATAACTCCGCTAATTATGCTGAAATACGCCAAATTACGCTAAATTAGGCAGATTTTGTGCCATCTTTCATAAATCATAAAAAATACTAAATTTTTTTTGAAAATAGTAAAAATTGGTATTCTACAAGTTCATTATGTAACTAATTTACTGAGCTACTTAGATAGAATAATAGAAATGAAAATCTTAATCGAAAACTTCAACTCAAGTTTTGAGGCTCTTCCCTTAGTTTTTTGGCAATTCTGAATTTCGAAATCTAGCATAGCTAACATTGATGCATGCGCATTTTCGCAAGCTTTCCGAAAAGTGGTCATTTGCTGAAATCGGACACTCGAGCGTCGTTTTATGACCGTTTGAAGTTTCGCCGTCGTTTTTCGCCTTTTCAGTGAAGATATCGTCCCTATTCATATGTAATTTAGCGTAATTTACCGTATTTTAGCGTAATGTAATGTAATTTAGTGTAATTTAACTTAATATAGTGTAATTCAACATAATTTAGCGTATTTTAGTATAAATATGCTAATTATATTTCAAAAGAAGTCAAATAATTTAAACAAAAAATTTAAATTTTTAGTATTAGATTTCTTTATGTTGCTCTTCTTAGTCTCTAAAAAAAAAAACCTAAACCGAAATGCCAATTCGGTTTAGGCTAAAAAAGCTCCTAAACCGAATTGGCAATTTGATTTTTATTCGGATTTTATGTGGCGTGGTGGCGGAAACGCTGTGAAAAAAGTCAAAACCGAAATGGCATTTCGGTTTTTGCTGTTTTTGTAAAAAATTCGGTAATCATGTTGTTTTTTTAAAATTAATTATTTTAATTACGGTTTAAAAAAAAAATCCGCCAGGTCTGCATTTATGCTAACAACTTACTACCTTCTGACACAAACTTCCTAAATTGCGCGATCTCAGTGATTTTTGGATCTCCAGTGGTCAGGACAGGGTGAAATTGAATCAGGTAAGGTTGCCGACACAATTAGATTAGATCCGGACCGTTTAATATAAGTTTACGTGAATCTTAAAGTTATATTTCTAATAAGCTCAAAATATTTTTGACTCGACTTTAACTAACCCAATACCGATGATGGCACGAATCTCGATTAAATATGAATATCGAGGAAGTACCACCCATTCCAATTGGAATTCGTATCCTATGCATTAACTCAAATTTTGATGAATCCGGACCGTCCGTGTTGGCACAAATATTAAAGGGACCATGAGTTAATGCAGAGGATACGGACCCTTCCAATTGCGCAGGAATTTGCGCCAAAGAAGATACTAACCACAACCATTACGTGAAAGCAGTTGTCAAATGTCAACATTAATTTTACAGTATGTATAGAGGAGGGTTCAAATGCCTCTATTTTTCATGCTTTTATTATGCCTCCATTTTTAAAACTTTAATAACTCAAAATTTAAACTTAAAAGTTAAAATAAAACCGTTGGATATGATCTACATCATTTTATCTATACACGTGTAAAAATTATGACATTTCAATTTTGTTTTGGTTGTCAATTTGTCATCAAGAGCTTGTAAAAAACGTACTAATGTGGATAATTTCTAAACGTTGATTTTTCAACTTATTGATTCACATAAAAACAAAATTGAAATGCGATAATTTTTTGTGAGCATATAGATAAAATGATGTAGATCATATCTAGCGGTTTTATTTTGACTTTTAAGTTTAAAATTTTGAGTTATTAAAGTTTTTAAAAATGGAGGCATGGTGGAGGCATGAAAAATGGATGCATTTGAACCCTCCTCATATAGATATATATGAGGAGGGTTCAAATGCCTCCATTTTTCATGCCTCCACCATGCCTCCATTTTTAAAAACTTTAATAACTCAAAATTTTAAACTTAAAAGTCAAAATAAAACCGTTGGATATGATCTACATCATTTTATCTATACACGTGTAAAAAATTATGAAATTTCAATTTTGTTTTAGTTGTCATCAAGAGCGTGTAAAAAACGTACTAATGTGGATAATTTCTAGACATTGATTTTTCAACTTATTGATTCACATAAAAACAAAATCGAAATGTGATAATTTTTTATGAGCACATAGATAAAATGATGTAGATCATATCCAACGGTTTTATTTTGACTTTTAAGTTTTAAATTTTGAGTTATTAAAGTTTAAAAAAATAGAGGCATGGTGGAGGCACAAAAAATTGAGGTATTTGAACCCTCATCATATATATATATATAGATGTTGGCTATTGTGCTTCCATAAGCATATGCCCACATATGCTTATAACTCATTTTTGCGTTTCCAATGTTCAAATAGTCGATCCGAACCGTGGGCATATTCTCCATATTAATATGTGCTTGGAGACCAAATTTTACATTTTTCTGAATTTTTTTACTATTTATTAAGCCACTTTGAAAATTGCTGATCCGGGTGAACAGTAAAAACAGTGCAACAAAATTCTGGACCATATGATCAGCAATTTTCAAAGTGGCTTAATAAATAGTAAAAAAATTCAGAAAAATGTAAAATTTGGTCTCCAAGCACATATTAATATGGAGAATATGCCCACGGTTCGGATCGACCATTTAAACATTGAAAGCGCAAAAATGAGTTATAAGCATATGTGGGCATATGCTTATGGAAGCACAATAGCCAATATATATATATATATATATATATATATATTTCTTTCCTCATATGGAACGGAAACGATATTGACAAAACTTCGAAGACATATATGATCCGATTGCATATTAAATTTCATACACTTTGAAGACATATTGTTATATTGACAATATTGACAGTCCATATAGTATCTGCTGTTTGGTGAAATCGGATCCAAACAATATGCTGTTTGGATCGATTGCACATTAAATTTTATACATTTGGAGTGTTATTTGACATAATATTTGAGACAATTGATTATAAATCGTTGTAAATTTGGAATTGTATAATGAACATCACTATTATGATCATTATCAAAATGACTGAGTTGACAGTAAAACCTTTAATAAATTGAATCGTTTTTCATACAATATACATATAATATAAATTTAAGTCCGAAATGACTGATTTTATATTTATATATTTTTTTTATGATAATTATCAAACTTAGCGAGTTAGCTCTTTATTAATGCAATCCATTATTGTTCTTTAAACAATTTTATTTTTTCAACAATTAGCGTGCTCTTTTGAATTTTCTTCACATAACGGTCTTAGATTTTAGCAGAACTAGCATTATAGCAACCAGGAACATTTATTGTAGTAAACAGCAGATGCAATATGATATTTTGTCTGCCAAACTGTACGGGTCAGGAGCCCCTAGAGTAACTCAAATATTGATTTTGGATCCGAGCCGTCCGATCATATCAGATCGGACGTCAAAATTTGAGTTATTTTTGGGAATCCGAATTCAAACTGTACCGAGGACGTACGAATGATCCGAAAAGTAAACACTGTATGTACCAATTTACCATTACTCTTATAATAAAAAGGAAAAATTAAAGGCAATGCATTTAATTGCTACGCTACAAATCTGACAGGCCATAGAAGAGTTTAGTCAGAAAACAGATCAGTAGATCCAGCCGGGTAGATTGCCGTTGCAATATTTAAATAGTTTAAGCATCAACGTGGTAAATTTCAACCATTTAATTTTGATCAGATATGTTATAATATTAAGAGGAAATAATGAAATATAATGTGTAATTGATCTCAGAGGATTCTCATCATAGATTAATATGGACAGTCAGCTCAGCTTTTGCTCAACTATAGCAATTAGCAGTTAGATGTTAGACTTTGTAATTTAGGATCTATGTGATATCTAATTTGTTCAAAAAGAAACTACTAACGGTAAACAATGACTACTGCCCATAAATAAGTTTGTACTCAAACCATGTTGAATGATCAGAAAAATAATAAAAAAAAATATTTCAATTACTTTCTCAGTCTCAAATTTTAACCATTCATCCTTTCTGCACTTGTCAAAAATATATTTGTTCTTTGGATAATAAGAGTTCTGTTGGTGTATTAGCGTCAACATCTAGACCGAATCTAAATGCTGACGGTCTAAATGACGCCTTTTTATATTCAAAATTTCGAACAATCGATCTAAATTGTTCAATTTAATTTATATATCAAATTCTTGATATATACATAAAAAAATAAGGAAAAAGAAAACGCAAAGCTCTGATTTGGTCTAAATGTTGACGCAACTGTAATTTATATTGTAATTTAATTCATGTTAAAAAGCAACTGTTCCAACCATAATCCTGGAGAAATCCACTAAACCACACACAAATCTTGCAAGACACAGCCTGTCTAATCTTTCACTGTAGGCTCCGAAAAATCTTAGAATTTGAGAGAAAAAAGATAATTATTTGACTAAATTATGATTGTTATCTCAAATCTCAATGCTGTGTTTACTTATAGGTTACAAAGTTTATAGAGCAGCTGGAGTGTTTTATTATATTACTTTTCTAACCATTTAATAAATATCTAATTCAGCTGATTACAACAACTGTTAATACAACATATTAAATATTCTAGGAGAGTGCTATACTAAGGGCAACTATTTAAATTTTGAGAGCTGAGAGAATATTTTGTTTCTAAATGTCCAATTTACTCTTATTCTTTAAACAGAGCGCTTGATTAATGGATCCTCTTCCACTCTCTAACCTAATTAATAATTGAACTAATATAGGAAACTTTCCTTTGTTAGAAATATAAAAATCCTTATGTGATTCTAAATCCTCAAAAATCTTTTTCGTCTGTGATGTTTCAAAAATTATGATTCGTTTATCTTCTTTCTCCTCCAAATTTCTTTTAATTTAAAATAGTATTGTACCCAAGAATGAAAATAAATCAGATCGAAAATCAATCGTTGGGATACTTAGTATGAAATCAAATTTTGTGATTCTCATATACGCTGAAATTTTGATAGATTTCTGATATAAGAGAAGAGACATCCAAGCTAGAAAAAATACACATAATTGCTGCTACTTGCAAACTGGAAAGACACCCTGGTACGAATGACTGGTACCGAACAAGATCTGCAGGTAAATAGCAAACTGATGGACTGATACCAATCAGACCGGACTGGTACAGATGAAGAACTGGTATGTTGACGTGAGTGCATAGAATACTATACTGGTACAGATGAACTGGTGCGCTAAAAGGAGGGCATTGGACATCGAACTGCTATGCTGACATGAGGGCATAGCATATTGGTACACATGAACCCTGACATGTGCTGAAGCTGGATCACATTTCCACCGCTCTCATTCTCCAAGTTGTTGTTTTTCTATATTTTATTTTCCAAGGATTTTAATGTAGTTTTGTTTTTCATTAAATTTTATTTTGCTTTAATTTAAGCTCAACTGTTTTGAGCGAATTGTGGTTTTTGTAATTTGTGGGTACAAACTTTATAACTACAATTATTAATCAAATGTGGGCAGGACCCATATTTTCCTAAAAAAAAAAAAATTCTGATATAAGCAGCTGGAGCAATAAAATGTAACATGAAAAACAAGAACAACTTGTTATACCCATGTAGAAACTGTACTAGTTTCATTGATCATAAAAAAAATTTCCTCAAATTAAATAAGAACAACTTTGTAAGATTGTGAGATATGAGCTTAGGGATAGTAATTAGAGGAAGAGAGAGAGAGATAGATTGTGTCTGAATTATTGTATTTCATTAATCAGAATTGTTTACAATAACCTGGTATATATAGACCAGTGTAATACATGCTGTCTCAGCAGTTGCTAACAGAATAACTAACTAACAGAAAATGACTAACTGACTTGTATGTAAAGCTACGCCTAATATCCCCCCTCAAGCTGAGGCTGGGACAGAACACAGAGTCAGCTTGGTGCGTAAAAAATCTAGTCGTGCAGCGGACAGTGACTTGGTAAACAAATCAGCGAGCTGATCTTTAGATGAAATAAACCGAACATCCAGCTGTTTGCGAGCAACCTTTTCACGCACAAAATGGAAGTCGATTTCTATGTGCTTCGTTCTCGCATGGAAGACAGGATTCGATGCAAGAAAGGTAGCTCCCAAGTTGTCACACCATAGGGTCGGGTTAGAAGGCAGTGGCACATGAAGCTCCCTTAAAAGTTGTTGTAACCACACTAATTCGGTGCAAGCTCCAGCCATGCTTCTATACTCGGCCTCGGTACTCGACCTAGAGACGGTAGATTGCTTCTTAGATCCCCACGAGATCAAATTTGAGCCAAGGAAGACGCAAAATCCCAATGTTGAGCGCCTATCATCCGGGCATCCCACCCAATCGGCATCGGAATACGCATGAAGGTCTAAAGAAGAATTAGAACTAATATGAAGACCATGAAGCAAAGTGCCTTTGAGATAACGCAAAATGCGCTTGACGGCATTCCAATGCTCATCGGTGGGAGAGTGCATGAATTGAGACGTTTTGTTGACGGTATAAGAGATGTCGGGTCGAGTGATCGTGGCGTATTGTAGAGCACCAACAATGCTTCTATAGGTGTGCGGTTCAGCCATAGGGTTCCCTTCAAATTTAGAAAGAGGATCATTTGGTGAGAAGGGAGTAGAGGTCGGTTTTGAGCCATCCATCTTAGAAAGAAGAAGAAGATCTCGAATATATTGAGGTTGAGAGAGAGTGACACCATTTTGATGAGGTTTGACTTGGATTCCCAAAAAAAAGTGCAAGGGACCAAGATCTTTAAGTGAAAATTGATAAGAAAGAGATGTAATGAGGGATGTCACAAGAGAGGAGTCGGAACCGGTTACTATAATATCATCTACATAGATCAATATTATAGTAATCGAAGAGGAATCACCACGAAGAAATAAGGAAGAATCCGATTGAGAGGCTTTAAAACCAAGATCAACAAGAACCGAAGCCAACTTGTGAAACCACGCACGAGGTGCTTGCTTGAGGCCATACAAGGCCTTTTTTAGAAAACACACATGATTCGGGAAAGTGGAATCCACAAAGCCCGGTGGTTGAGTCATGAAGACTTGTTCTTGAAGATCACCATAGAGAAATGCGTTGTTGACATCCAATTGCCGAATGGTCCAATTGCGGGAGGTGGCTAGAGAAATCACTACACGAATGGTGGTTGGTTTGACGACCGGGCTAAAGGTTTCATGGTAATCAATGCCTTCTTCTTGATTGTAACCTTTGGCAACAAGTCGTGCCTTGTAGCGCTCAATCGAGCCATCGGCCTTACGCTTAATTTTAAAAATCCACTTGCACCCAATGACATTTTGATCGGAACGAGACGGAACGAGAATCCAAGTACCATTTGTGGCAAGAGCATTTAGCTCTTTAGACATTGCATCACGCCACTCACTATGTTTGTTAGCCATGGTGAAAGAAGTCGGTTCAGTCAAGGGCAAGGTAGGAAGAACATGCTTGGTAGTGAGAAGGGTCTCATGATCAGGAAATGGCTTGGATCTGTGAGAGTTGGTTCTCAGTCGGGTTTGCATGGGATGAGTAGAGACCGAAACATGATGAGGCTCTGTTGGAGGCTGAGGTGAAATGGAGGAGGCAGGTAAGGTTCGGACTGGAGAAGAGGGAGGAAAAGGTCGGTCTGTAGAGAGAACTTTGGGTCGCCTGGTGTAAACCCGAAGTGGGCTAGCGGCAGGTGCACTAGAAATGGTATTGGGCTGAATGAGGCGATGTAACTCCAATTCCGAATTGGGCCTGGCGGTGTTGGGCTCAGGAATCTCAAGAGGCCTGGAGTTGGGCTGTGCACAAGCAGGCCTGGAAGGCAGCGGAGGTAAAAGGATAGGCAGAGAGGTAAGTATATGGTGCTGCTCGGCCAGAGGTTGAGTTACAGTAGCCGATGCTTGCTGAGAGGTAAAGGGAAAAATTGTTTCATCAAACCGGACACTACGGCTTATGTAGATTTTGTTGGAGGGTAGATGTAGGCATTTGTAACCCTTTTGATTTTGGCAATAACCCAAGAATACACACGGTAGAGATCGAAATTGAAGCTTGTTTGAGGTATATGGGCGAATTAAAGGATAGCAAAGGCATCCAATAACTCGAAAGAATGTGTAGTCGGGGTTTTTGTTGAAGAGTAGAGTGAAGGGGGAGAGATGAGGAGGTGAGGTAGGAGGGAGTCGGTTTATGATGAAGACTACGCTTTGGAACACATGATCCCAATAGGCCAAAGGGATTGAAGAGTGTGAGAGAATTGCAAGGCCTAGCTCGACAATATGGCGGTGTTTGCGCTCGGCGACTCCATTTTGTTGAGGGGTGTAAGGGCATGAGACTTGATGAAGCATTTGTGGAAAGAGGCGTGAAAGAGGCTTGAACTCCGTCCCACCATCCGTTTGGAGAACTTTAATGGTCGAGCTAAAAAGATTCTCAACTAAGCACTTGAACTTTTTAAAAACATCAACAAGTTCATCTTTAGTGCGAAGAAAATAGATCCATGAAAATTTAGAGAATTCATCCACAAAATTCACATAATAGCGAAAGCCATTTTTAGACACCATTGGAGATGGCCCCCACAAGTCCGAATGTACCACAACCAATGGTTTATTTGCAAGAGAAAGAGAAGGAGCAAATGGCAAAACATGTGCCTTTGCTTTACAACAATCATTACAAAGGCCCAATTTATTTGAAGTAATAGGCAAAGAATGAGAGTTTATAATGAAATGAGTGGTAGATGGAGAAGGATGCCCTAATCTCTTGTGCCATAGAGAGGTCGAGACACGTTCTCCAATCAAAGCTTGAGGTGAGGAGGTGAGATGGTAAAGGCCATTAGTATGAGTAGCTCGAAGAAGCGGCCGCTTCGTGCGGCGGTCCTTTACAAGACAAAACAAGGGGTGAAATTCTAAAATGACATCATTGTCTTTGGTTAATTTGGATATGCTAATGAGATTTTTGGTTATATGTGGTACATGTAGGACACCATTCAAATCTAAGGAACCATTTGGAGAAGAGAGAGAGCAATGGCCTAGATTATGAATGATAAGGTGAGAACCATTACCAACTTGAAGTCGATCTTGTCCACCATAGGCATTGAAAGATGTGAGGTTGTTTAGATCGGAGGTGACATGATGAGTTGCCCCGGAATCAAGAAACCAACCCTCATTTGGAGTGGAAGTGGTGGTGTGAACAAAGGCTTGAGGAGGTGAGGCATAAGCATCATTGTCAAAGCGGTACCAGCACTCAAGTGCTTCATGACCCCTCTTGCGGCAAATCTGACATTGAGGTTTGTCTCCAGATTGCTGTGAAGTCCCAGCTCGGTTAGGGAAATTGGCTCTAACCTGATTTGAATTGACCGGATATGAGGCCTGATAGCCAGAACCACGGCCTGGAGTAGGGGAAATAGAACCTGGGCCTGGTGTAGGCAATAGTGGGCCTTGAGACATAGAAGGGGTAAAAGATTGGGGACCTTTACCACGTCTACCCCTACCTCTGCCCCTTCCAGCGTAAAAGGCACTGGGATCGGCTGAATGAGAGGGAAGAGAAGAGGATTGCGAAGTCAAGAGAGATTCATGAGTTAGGAGAAAAGCATGGAGATCTACCAAAGTAACAGGGACCGATCGGGTTGTAATCGCAACTACAAACGGGTTAAAGAGAGGACCGAGGCCATTGAGAATAGATCGCACGAGTTCGGAATCAGAGATCGGATCTCCAGCAGCGGCTAATTGATCAGCGATCCGTTTCATCTTCTCAAAATACTCGCCACACCTTTGAGAGCCCCGAGTCGTGGTCTGAAGAGATCGTCTGAGTTCCATGACTCGAGCAGTGGAGATCGCGGAGTACACCTGATGAAGGGAAAGCCAAAGGTCTCGGGCAGTCTGACAGCCGACGTACTGAGAAAGGACGCCTTCAGAAATCGAGGTGCGCAGCCAACCGAGCAAGAACCGGTCTTGCTTGTGCCAGGCAAGGTAGGCCGGATTCTGTGAAGAAACGCCATCACTGATCAAGTTCTTGTCCGGCGGTGAGACAGAAGGATCAATAAACTTGGTGAGACCGAAGCCATCAAGAATTGGCTCAATCTGCGATCTCCAAGTCAGAAAATTATCACGATCCAATTTTGTAGAAACTGGAAGTGTAATGTGTATCACAGAATCGATCTGGGAGGGAGGAGGAGGGGGAAGAACATGAGAAGTCTCGCTGGTAGTCATAGCTTCTCAGGTTCGGTGATGAGGGAAGAAGAAGAGGCGCTCTGATACCAAATGAGATATGAGCTTAGGGATAGTAATTAGAGGAAGAGAGAGAGAGATAGATTGTGTCTGAATTATTGTATTTCATTAATCAGAATTGTTTACAATAACCTGGTATATATAGACCAGTGTAATACATGCTGTCTCAGCAGTTGCTAACAGAATAACTAACTAACTAACAGAAAATGACTAACTGACTTGTATGTAAAGCTACGCCTAATAAAGATATATCTGAATTTTGGAGTGGCATAAATCTTCTTATTGATCTTTATAAAGGTTTAATTAGTTTATACATGATTAGAATGTAAATTTTGAAACATTACCGAAGGAAAAGATTTTTGAGGATTTAAATTTTTTTATTTTTCTAATGGAAAAAACTTTCCTATATTAGTTCAATTATTAATTAGGTGAGAGAGAGGAAGAGGATCCGTTAATCAAGCAACTTGATTAAAGAGCAAGGGTAAATTGAGTATTTAGAAACAAAATATTCTCTCAGCTCTCAGAATTTGAATAGTTGCCCTTAGTATAGCACTCCACATATTCTAAGGAAGGTAAAATTGATATATTTTCAAATTTCAAGGTATTGTTAATTGTCTCCTGAATCTTTATCTTTAACATACTCTCTCAATTTAAAACATAATAAATTGATAGAGCTCAGCTTGCGTAGTTTTCTAAATATTTTTTCAAGTTAACTAACGTCTTCACACTTTACCGCTTAAGTGATCTTCTTCGATTTTTTCTCAAGCTAGTTTGTATCTCTACATCTTTGATGTTTGATTGTCTTTTTTTACTCTCCCTTAAGCTAAATTATGTTTTTTCTTTTCTTTTCTGGTTGTTCTATCGAACCACAGTTTTATTTATTTTTATTTTTTTACTTGTGCTTCTTTCGACCATGATAAATTCTGAGTATAATTTTATAATTTGCATTAGTCTTTATATAAAATACCAGAAAACACTTTTCTAAACAACACACAATAAAACTTAAAATTTTTATCCAAATATTTTCCAATTTTAAATACTATAATATATTTAGATGAGGAGGGATCAAAATGCCTTCATATTTTGTGTCACCATTGCAGGGATGGACCCAGGTGGAGGGGGGGAGGGAGGTGGGGGTGCAACTGCTCTATTGGATTTTGAAAATTTATGAAGACTTGTAGGGTTGGATTAACTTTGTTTCTCTCTGGAAATTTTTTTACTCTAGAATTTTGATATGTAATTTGAATTAAATTTAGGGTTAAAATTAAAATAAATTCTTTGAATTCGAATTGGTAATTAGAGAAGTTAGAGCATTGTTTTTTATTAGCTAATGGATTTGAACCTGATTTGCTATTTTTTTGCACCCGACAATAATTCTGGATCCATCCTTGCTCCATTGTGCCTTCATTCTTAGAACTACAATAACTTAAAACTTAAACCTTAAATGTCAAAATAAAACAGTTAGATATTGATACGTCCCTTCCCGAAGGGGCCGGGCCGTATTTGGACTCGGTCCAGTAAGGAGAGAGCACACCCTGTTCTCAGGAAGCAGGCCGTGCGAAGGCCGGTTACAGAATGCGCAGCCCGTCCCACGTCAAGCGAAGCGGGTCGAGCCGGGGGACACGCGGGGTGTCGGAGGGGTATTAACGCTCTAACCCTTTATAATACCTCTCCAAGGTGTGATAAATGCGATCCCCTTTTTCTGGGGGGTTCCTTGCCTTATATAGGGTATGCCCTACTGTAGCGGGGTCTTGTCAGCATTAATGACGATGCCCCGCATACTGTAGGGGACGTCCACCTATTAGGCTGTGATGTCCGCGTATTTTATCTCAGGCCGTGCAGCGGGGCCGTGCGTCGACCTACCTTGGCTGTCCGGCTTACCGGGCTTTGAGTCCCGTTTTGTTTGGTTCCGAGCTGGCCCAGCGGAGGGGGTCGAGGCTCGGGTTGTGTTTATCCTCGGGCTGGCCCCGGGAGGGGATCCGAATCCCGGGTAGTTTTCTGGGCTCGGGTTGGCCCCTGGAGGGGGTCCGAATCCCGAGTAGTTTTCTAGGCTCGGGTTGGCCCCTGGAGGGGGTCCGAATCCCGAGTAGTTTTCTAGGCTCGGGTTGGCCCCTGGAGGGGGTCCGAATCCCGAGTCGCTATTTTGGGCCATCGGCCTGTTTGGGCCGATTTGCTTATGAATTTATATCTGGGGGTGTTTAGCCGGGCCAGGCCTGGGCCTTAGCAGGGCCATCGGTACATGGGCCTATCATTAGCCCCCGAAGCCGAAATGCATCAGCGTGATGCTTTCGGGTTTCAACTTTTGTGACCGTGGTGGTTTTTGCCTTAGTTTTCTGTTTCTATGAGTTCATCCTTACTATTCTAATTTCTGAGTTTGTTTTTTAATGTTCGGGTTTTTGTCCCCGAATTGATCCTGGCAGCCTCGCGGGGTATTTATTCATTGTCATTTCCCGACTTACCCTTGGGGGCTTCCCTATTCGTATTTTGGTTAACTTTAGGATTTTTGTCGCGTTATTTTGCATCGTACTGCCTGCTGTGGTACTTATGGTCTATACCGATTTATGTTTCGTTACCATTTCTCGCGGTCTCGTTGTTTTGTGGTTCCCAAGTTGGCCTCGGGTTTCCTGTGTTTTTGAAATAGCTGTGGTCTGTGCTATTACTTGCTTACTTGGGAAAGTTGTAGTTACGTCGTCCTTCGTAACTGAGGATTTTTACAATTTTTCTTCTCGAGTGCGCACGTTTGGTGTGATTATGTTGTCCCTTTTATGAGTCTCGGACATCTTTTAGGCGTGGTGGTGTGCTTATTATCCTTAGATAACTAAGCGCGGTATATATATATATATATATACAATTATATATATTATTATTATTTTTTTTTTTTTTTTTTTAGCGCCCGAAGGAGGGCTGGCGAGTTCGCGAGTAGTAGGTAACTGAGGTTACCGAATGATTGTAAGCATGCAGTGATGTTGTAAATTTATACAATCATTGAA
This sequence comes from Carex littledalei, assembly GCA_011114355.1. Taxonomy (NCBI): domain Eukaryota; kingdom Viridiplantae; phylum Streptophyta; class Magnoliopsida; order Poales; family Cyperaceae; genus Carex; species Carex littledalei. The sequence continues at coordinate 5,518,064 of CM022087.1, forward strand.
ATATTACATGAAATTGATACACTGAACTGATACATTGTGTGCAGTTTGTCCGAAAGCGGACATGGCAACAGATACAATTTTACTAATACATTATTATAGTCGGGGCGACTAGTTCCCTGTATACCCGCATGGCTCCGAAGGGGGATCTGAGGCAAGCGGAAGAAGTGTTTCCACTTCGGTCGGGTGCACTCTAGGAGCCGCCCTAGGAAGAAGACGGGTGTGATGTTGCTACCTGGGGAGCGTTCAGGCGAGGATTTCGTTGTCGGTGTCCTCGTAGTTATTGTCCACTTCGAGCTCCTCCTTGGTAGCCGTATATAAAGTTGGTCCTCCGTAGTTGAGGTCGATGAAGCGGGGGCATCGCCAAAACCGGCGGCGGGGATCTGAGCGGCCTTTGATATCGTAATGATACATGTGGCGCCACTCGAAGCAAGTTCGGCATTTGACCATCTCGGTCTTGGGGTCTTCCTCACCGCACCCGAAGCATGTACGCAACGACGGTGCCGTAGGTTGGATGGCATTCTCATCTTCCGGTGTGAATTTCGGGCATGAGTTAAGCTTGAAGTCGATAAAATCTCGGATTCGGAGGTTTTCGTGGGTTAGCATCCATCCTAAATCCGGACGGGATATGTCTTGTAACAGTACCCACCTCTCGCCTTCCGACAATGTTCGTAGTGGCGGCTGTGTGGGGTTAGGCCGGGGTCGGTGGGGAGGCGAATGTCGGGGGAGGGTAATGTTGAGATGTCGTTGCTCGGGTTTGTTAACCGAGTCGCCTGACGACATCGTGAGGGTAGGAGGGTATTTAGTTTTATGGAAAATCTCGTTGCAGAGGGTGCCAATATATAGGCGAAGTATCGCCGTTGGTTATCGCGCCCGGGTCCCGTTGTGTCATAAAAGCTGAGGCTATGCGATTTAACGGGACGAACGTAGGCCTGTTGTTTGACCAGCGCTGGTTTTGAGGTGTTTTGGAGTTTATTGAACAGGTGTTTCGAGGCGTCATTCGCAGGGAGTTTGTTATTTTCGAGGTTTGTTATTTAATGTATTCTGATTTGGGGCGTGTCAATTTAATTAGGGCCCACTTTTGCGGCCAGCGGTAGCCGGTGAATGTTTCAGGAGACGTGGCAAAGGTGTGTTAGGGCGTATCCTGTCCCGGGCACAAGTTTGGATGTGCGGGGATCGGTTGATGACAGTTCGGATAAAAATTGGTCCGTTTGGGTTACTGGGACCCGCACGGCGCTTGCATACTGTCGTGGTTGTTTTCGGGGGAACCCGAAGATTATTAGGGGCGGATGTGTTGTTGTGGTGACTTAACTGGGTTCGCTCTTCGTGTGTTCCTTTGCCTGAGTGTAATCTCGGAAGCATTAGTGCGATATTGGTTTCGTAATGCGGTGTGGTTAAGTTTGCGCGGTGGAGCTGTCCGAATGGGGATTTTTTGAGTTATTTTTGCGGTATATTTTGTAGTCGGGGAGATTTGTTAAAAGATAACAGTTTCGGGGCGATACATTGTAAGAAACCATTTCATTACTGAACAAAATAGCGTTATATGTGGTTTCTAGAGTTTTCCTTCTCTCAGACAAAGTTTACGAGGACATATTACAACAAAAGGTGGCCTGGTGAAAACAAATTTTAACTAAAATACTGTAAATATTATATGGGAGCAATTGGACTTTGCCCGGCGTCCTATCCGCTGAAGTCATCATCAGTGGGCGAGTCCTCTCCGAAGGCGGCATAATCTGAACCGGGACTATCGTCTCCGTGGTCGCTGCTGTAGTACCAGGGGTCGGTGTCTTCATCCTCGTCCTCGTCCCCTCCGCCCAGGGCGTCAAGGGTGGCTTGACAGTCCTCACAGTACCAAGGTTGGGCATCTGGAGTGGGGAACAAGTAGGTGGCCTCGTCGGGTTGGCAGGCCGGGTGGAACCATTCGCCGCATCTAGCACATCGGGCCAGCTTGGTTTGGTTCGCCCTTTTTCTGCAGATATGGCAGGAGCGGTATGTAGATAGTTTGGGAGGTGCTAGGCGGCTGGGAGGTTTGGGTGCTGGTGGGTCGCGACGGTTCTTCGGGCAGCACGGGCAGTGATCATAAGAACGCAGCTCCAGTTCGATTAGGTAGTCAATGAAGTCCTTCATTTTTTGGGTGGGTTTTGCGAGTAGAGCATTGAGGTGTTGTCGGTCGAAGAATCGAAGCCAGTTCTTGCGGACCTGTTCTGGTAGGTCTCGGACGCATGTTGGGGGTCTCGGCTTCGGACGACTCGATGCACCTACCTCGACTGGTTTCTGTCCTCTATTTCTTCGGGGTTTTGGAGGCATCTTCTCGGTATGTTTGGGAGAGGGATGTCTGACCCTACGGTTGCTGGGGGTATATATAGGGGTCATTAGTTGGTAGCAATTAATGCAGACGTCTTGTCGCCATAACTATATCTGGTCATTACTGCGTGTCTCGGGAGTGGTGCTGCGTTTCGGGGGAGAAGAAAGGTACCGGTGTTCGGGACGACGGGATCTCGTCATTCACTATTGGTTAGGGTTGACGGACGAGAGGGCGCCAAATTTTGAATTGGCGCGTCGTTTAGCGGTCCTTAGTGCTTACTGTGCAGATCCGATTTTCTACGGTTTTTTACGCCTCGAGGTCAAGGCTTATCCATTCCTGCCAGGTGGGTAGAGAGACTTCTCGAGGGGAGCGCCAGTCGTCTTTACGATCACACACGGATGCCTATATAAAGGCGTTCGCGACTGTTTTGGGGACGTTTGCATTTGCTGAATTTGGCGAGAGTTGCGGTCGGACAGTTGCTTTAAGCGATTCGCCCCGTTTGGTTTATTGCGGTCGCGTCTTCATTCTTCGGGAAGGTACCCTCTATTTAGAGCTTTGCAGTGCATTGTTGTTGTTTTGTTTTTTTTTTTTTTTGCGGGGGTGGGGAAACTACCTTCACCGTCCCCAATTCGGTTGTGAAGTGTGTTTTAGCGAGTAGAGTTTGTTTTTGTTAGAACTTCCGAGCAGGTTGCTCGGTCGACATGGGGAGGCCATTATCTTATATTTTTCATGTAGGTTTTTTAACTGACCGCCTTGGTCTAACTTAGGTTATTTCTAACTATGGCTGGGGGGAGTTCGGGAGGCCATTCTCCAAGTCGGGGTGTTCCAGATACTGATTCTTCTAGGCGGGGGGTGTTGAGGGCGCCTGGTCCAGGAAAAGGAGCCGAGGCTTTGGCTAAACTTGCTGCCGAAATGGAGGGTTCCGCGAGTTGTCAGATAGTGCTTCCTAGCGGTAATAGAGCCAAACATATATATAATCGCGAGCAGGATATGTCTGGACAGGTGCGATTGCCGTTGTCTCCTAGTGATTCCAGGTATCAAGCTTCTGAAGATACATTGTCTGTTCAACATTCCGCCGCGTCCGGGGGACCTAGCGAGGCGCAAGGGGATGGCCAAGACGATCTGCATGAAAGTCGCGTTGTCTCTTCACGGGAAGCTTCCGTCTCCGCGCCAGTGGAGGCGCAAGGGAAAAAGGTTAGCCGCAAGGGTGCCCTATCTCAGACTCCAGACGGGCCAAAGTACGTGTCTCGGTCCACTTATGAAGTCGGTGTTTTTGATGAAGTGGACCGCTTGTGGCCGTCTATACCCTTGTGCCGTTCCAGTGAATGGTGGCGGAGTGTTTTTTATGGTGAGTTCGTGCGCGAAGAGGCACGGGGAATTATTACCTGGGAAGTCTTAAATTTCCGGATGCCTACCGAGGTCGACCGTGCACACGACCATGACAAGGGGATGTGTGTATATTGGAAGATGCCGAAATGCGGGTTTCAATTACCACTGTCGGAATTTGGCCAAACTTTTGTTAAGACTTTGAAGATAACGCCGTCCCAATTAACTAGCAAGGCTTGGTGTTATGTCGCGAGCTTTGACAGGTTGTTCTCGGATTATTCTCATGTATTACAGGGACTGAAGCCGTCCATGGGTCTGTTTTCGCAGTATTTTAGTATGGGTAGGACATCCGGGGACTTCTTGGCCCTTAAGCGGAAGGGCCCGCATGCTATACTGTTCCATTCTGACAGAAATATTAAGCTTAATAAGATAGACGACTGGAATCGGGGCTGGGTGTATCTGCCTGACCCAGATAAAATTGAGTCGTTGAAGGGTGTTCGGAAATCATGGCGTCGTTTGACGGGAAAGGGGGCGGTGCCCTCTCTTAGTTTTTCGATGACCGCGGATGATCGGAAAGCTTTAGAGATTCTTAACAATTTGTGTGGTAGATTTCTAACTTCCTGCTTCTATTTTTATCAATTCCTTAACCATTGATATACATTCGTTTGTTCTTTGTTTGGCAGCTAAAACATCTATGGAGTTCGCTTATTGGGGTGGCGTCGCAGATCCGAAACCCATCGTCCCCCTCCCCCCATTGCCCGATGGGGTTAAAGCGAAGGGAGGGGAGCCGTCGATGACCGGGGAGGTGAAGGAGGTCTCGGGGGAGGATGGGGGGCTTCTTGTGGAAGAGGAGGGATCTCTTCCAAAGGCCTCCAACAAACGGGGTGGGGTGAACGTGAAGCGCTCGGTCAAGAAGGCAAGGTCCACGGCTCAGATCAGCCCGTCCGATAAGGGGAAGGGTCCCGCCGTGGGGAAAGCCGCTGACAAGGGTCGGGCTAATGAGCCGAGGGTGGAGGAAATTCCTCCTATGCTGGAAGGTAAGGTTGCCCTAGGCGGGCCGGGGCTAGCGTCCGAAGTTGCGGCTCTTCCTGAGGGAGTGATCGGGGGAGGGGGTTCAGGAAAGGATAGGAGGCCGCGGGGGGATGATTCCAGCCTAGACTGGGAGTTGGAGAGGGGGTCGATTTGGGAGCATCCGTGCCCCGGCAAAGACCCGAACCACTGCGGGCTCTTTGTCCCCTTCCTAGAAAAAACAATTGGAACTAGCCGGAGGCCGCCCACTTTGAATGCCTACTCTTTCGGGGCCTACACTGGTCTGGAGCCGGCTTACGTTGGGCGTCTCATGAGGGAAAACCCAGACCAACTGCTGCTAGATAGTCTGGGTCGGCATTTTGAAGTGGGGTGTGTTATGGCAAAGTTGTTGGAGAACCGCGTGTTGGAGGGAGGACAAACGCAGGCTATGGATGACATCACGTCGAGGCCGAAGAACGCGCCTCCCGAAGAGGAGAATGTGGAGGGTCAGGGCGGGTCCTTGGAAGAGCACTATAAGGAGGCCTTGGATTATCAACTGACCTTGCAAAGCGATCTCGAGGCTCGTGATGAAGAGGTTAGGCGTTTGAAGGGAGAGTTGTCTAAGAGGGGCGAGGAAGCCGTTGAGCAAGCTGTGAGATTGGCGAGTGCTATGGCTGAGGCTGAAAAGCTGGAAGGGGAAAAGGCGAAATTGGCCGAGGATTTGGCTGTTGAGAAGGGGAAGGTCGAGCGACAACGCGCCGATTTGGAGGAGTTGCCGGGAAGGTTGATCGACGAGTTTTTTCGCAGTGATGGGTTTAAGTGCGCGGCGCTGGTGTGCGCGGAGGATTTTGTGCGCCATTTTGTGTACGGGGAGATGTTGAAGTTGGGGAAATTATATCCCTTTGCCCCCGAGATGGTAGGGTTCGAGAAGGTCGAGGACGAGGAGGCGCGGCCAAAGGTTCTGACTGGGTATAAGTGGGACAGGGCGGAGGATCGACTGCGGAACCCCGCGGGTGAACTGGTGACGGGCCAGATGAGTCTACTTCGGAAGCAGCCGGTGGCGATCCCATATTATTAGCGTCTCGTTGCTGCTTGGCCAGATAATGTTTGGGCGCATCCTTCATCCGGGGTCGGCGTTGGTGATGGGGCGGGGAGCAGTGCAGCGACTTGCTCCCTCGTTCCTCCCTCTGGAGGAGACGATACGCGAGACCTCGAGGTCATTGAAGAACATGAGGATGGCGAGCAGGAGGGGTACGAATCTTTATTTGCTTTTGTTGACATATGTGCATATCTGTTCGGTACTTTAGGTCAGGGCGAGTCTAACCTTTTGTTTATTTTTTATGCAGGTCGTAGGCGGGGGAGCAGGGCATCAGCTAGGGAGACCGTTGAGAAGCGTACCCTTTATTGCCGGGATCAAGATTTTAATTTATTTGTCTCGTTCTTCATTTCTTTTATTTGTAGGATCCCCAGGATGTTGGGGGAAAAACAGATCTGTTGTAACTTTGGTCGGGTAATTTGGTTGAGACTGTTGCTCAACCGCCCGAGTGACAATTACGTTCTATGTATGTTCTTGTTTTTACTATGTTTGTTTGCGGTGTTTTAACAGGATTACTTCCGCACCTTGTGTGTTCGCCTGGTGTTGGTTTTCTTTATTTATCGTCATCAATTGCTGGCTCCGCGAGCTTTGTAGCTGCTTTTTAATGAAAAAGGAGAGAGTTTTGTTACCTCGCGTAGTTCCTTGTCGCAATCTCTTCAGGTCTCTGATGCTCTCCTTCTCGCAGTCTCGTAGGGTCCCTGGCGCTTGTAGGTTTATCTTTATTTGTCCGGTATAACTTGTCGGTCGAACAGACACATTTGCGTGTGTTCGGGGAGGAGGTTCTGTACTCCTGTTGATGTTTGTAGAGCCGGTTTTAGATATTCCTGCGAGACTTTTGTTCGGGCATCGTACTATGCCTATCATTTGTCTCGTGAAGTCAGTAGGTTGGTTCCTGCGAGATTTTTGTTCGGGCATCGTGTCATGCCTATCAGTTTTCTCGCGAGGCTTAGTAAAAAGATCCCCGCGAGACTTTTGTTCGGGCATCGCATCATGCCTATCAGTTTTCTCGCGAGGCTTAGTAAAAAGATCCCCGCGAGACTTTTGTTCGGGCATCGTATCATGCCTATCAGTTTTCTCGCGAGGCTTAGTAAAAAGATCCCCGCGAGACTTTTGTTCGGGCATCGTATCATGCCTATCAGTTTTCTCGCGAGGCTTAGTAAAAAGATCCCCGCGAGACTTTTGTTCGGGCATCGTATCATGCCTATCAGTTTTCTCGCGAGGCTTAGTAAAAAGATCCCCGCGAGACTTTTGTTCGGGCATCGTATCATGCCTATCAGTTTTCTCGCGAGGCTTGGTAGATCGTTCGTTTTTTGCGTAACTGTTCCTTTAGTTTGGCGGATCATATGTATTCGTTACTTCTCATTCATGCCTGTATTGCTAAGTTCGCGAGCCATGTATGTTTATTCATATGCTTAGATCGAAATTAGTGTTTACAATTGTCAGCTAGCATTTGTCGCCCGTAGGCTAAGATCTGTTGTGTGAATGTTGTTTTATTGTGGAGGCGTTTGTTGTCTTGTAGGCTTTCGTTTAGCCTCTTTGGCGCGATGATTTTGTTCTGTTATCAAGGCGTTCCTTATTCGTGGACTTTCGTTTGTCCTTGTCATAACCGGTTGTTTGAAAAGAGGTCCCGATGGCACTTTTGTGCCATCGGCCCCGAATTTGTTAGTCAATATCATAAATACTGGGCCGTGCTTATAAAATCGCACAGGCGCCCTTGACCACGCGCGGTTGCTCCCGCGCTGGTCCAAAAGTGCAAGGTACCGGGCTGTGCTTATAAGGTTGCACCAATGCCCCTGACCTTACACGGGCATTCCCGTGTAGGTCCAAAAGAAAAGGGCATAAAAGATAGTAATTACACTTTTACAAGCAGTCTTCCCGCTGCTATGCCTATTGCCCTATCATTTTTCATCATTTTTTTTTTTTAAACATAAAACTTCCGGAGGTGGGCCACGTTCCAGGGGCTGGCGAGGATGCGTCCATCGGGACTTTCGAGTTCGTAAGCTCCTTTACCACGGGCACGGATTACCCGGAAGGGGCCTTCCCAATTGGGTTGCAATTTACCGACATGCTGTCCTGTAGCTTCGACCTTTCTCAGCACCAAGTCTCCTGGTTCGAATGTCCGGGGTGATACTCGCTTGTCAAAGGCTCGTTTTATCCTGCGTTGATATTCTGTGGTTCGGATGCGGGCCTTATCTCGGAGTTCCTGGGCTAGCTCGAGTTCCATTGCTCGTGCTTCTGGGTTGCTTTCCATGGTGTAGGCCGTCATCCTAAGGGAAGGTGCGATGAGTTCGAGCGGCGTGACGGCCTCCATGCCATATACCAGGGAATACGGCGTTTGTTGGGTTGCTTCACGGGGAGTGGTTCGGTATGCCCAAAGGATTTCATCTAGTTTGTCAGGCCAGTTTTTCCTGTTGGAGGCCACTTTCATCTTTAATCCGTCCAGGATGGTCCTGTTGGTGACTTCGGCTAGCCCATTGCTGGCGGGGTGGCTGACTGAAGTAAAATTGCTGCGGATACCTAGGTTCTCGAGGAAGGTCATGGTGACATCTGCATTAAACTGCGTGCCATTGTCAGAGATCAGCGCGTGTGGTATGCCGAAACGGCACACTATATTTCGCCAAATAAAATTCTTGGCGGCTTCTGCCGTGATATTGGCTAGCGCCTTGGCCTCGACCCATTTTGTAAAATACTCCACAGCCACAATGATCCATCTTTGTTGTTGGACGGCCTTGGGAAAGGGGCCCAGAATGTCGATTCCCCAGAGGTCAAAGGGCCAAGCTCCCGAGATCGAGATCATGTCATAGCTTGGGATGCTCGATAATCGACAGTGATATTGGCATTTGTCGCATTTTCGCGTCATGTTGGCCGCGTCCTGCTGCATTGTGGGCCAATAGTATCCTGCGCGTAAGACTCTTTTTGCTAACGTTTTGGCTCCCTGATGGCTGCCACAGAGTCCCTCGTGGACTTCCTCCAACATTTTCCGGGCATCGGCTTCTCCGATACATTTGAGCCATGGTCGGGCGTATCCTCTCTTATACAACTGGTGATTAAATATGGAGTATAAGGGCGCTATCTTTTTTAACCGTCGGGACGCGAGCGGGTCCTCCGGTAAGGTCCCCGAGGTGAGGTATGCTAACATGGGAGCATACCACGTGACTTCGAGCTCGTTGATGGCACAGGTTTCCTTTCTGTCGCTTGAGATGCTTGACTCGGGAATATCCATTACTATCACAGGGCGGTTCTTGTCCAGGTTACCTGCTGCCCCTAATTTTGAGAGGGCGTCTGCCTGACAGTTTTTGTTTCTGGGTATGTGCTCGATGACCACTTTCTCAAATTGGCCTTTTAAGAAATGGAATTGTTCGTGATATCGACGCAATCGGTCATCATATACACGGCACTCCTCGTTTATTTGTCTAACTGCTAGTTCGGAATCACTGTGGAGATGGACCTCCCGTGCTCCTAGTCCCGCTGCTAACTTGAGACCAGCTATCATGGCCTCGTATTCGGCGGTGTTATTAGTCACAGGGAATTGGAAGTGGAGTGCGTAGTTGAGCGTTTCTCCTTGAGGGCTGGTGAGGGCTATTCCGGCTCCCGCTCCCTGATGGGAGGAGGCGCCGTCCACATAGAGTGTCCACCTACCGTTCACTTCTTCGGGAGCTCCTGAGTATTCCGCGATGAAATCTGCGAACACTTGTGATTTGATGGCATTCTGGGGGTGGAACGAGACGTCGAATTCTGTTAGCTCGAGTGCCCAAGCCAATATGCGGCCCGAGGAATCGAAGTTCGCGAAGGCCTTCTTTAGGGGCACTACGGTGTGCACTTTGATCGGGTGAGATTGGAAGTATGGCCTCAGTTTTCTCGCTGCGATGATGAGGGCATAAGCCGCCTTTTCTACCTGTGTATACCGAGTCTCGGCGTCCCGGAGTACGTGGGATACAAAATATATGGGACGTTGTTCGCGCCCTTCTTCCCGCACTAATGCGGCACTGACCGCATGGCTGGTGGTGGCTAGGTATACTACCAATGTATCTCCCTCTATTGGTCTGCTGAGGCAAGGCGGACTGGCTAGATATTCTTTCACCTTTTCAAAAGCCTCTGTGCATTCCTCTGTCCATTCGAATTTGGCTGACTTGCGCATTGCCTTGAAAAAGGGGAAACAGACATCGTCGGATCGGGCGATGAACCGGTTTAACGCCGCCAGCCGGCCTGTGAGTGTTTGAAGTTCCTTGAGGTTTCGGGGGGGTTTCATATCCAAGATGGCTTGTGATTTAGAGGGATGTATCTCAATGCCCCTCATGGATACCATGAATCCGAGGAACTTTCCTCCTGTAAGACCAAAGAAGCTCTTCTTCGGATTGAGTTTCATGTCGGCCTGGTTTAAAGTCGTGAAAGTCTCGCGCAAATCCTGGACGTGATCCAGGTCGGACATGCTCTTGACCAGGAGGTCGTCCACATAGGCTTCTACATTCCGGCCTATTTGCTTGTGGAACACCTTATTTACCATTCGTTGGAAGGTAGCCCCTGCATTCTTTAGACCGAAGGGCATCACGCGATAGCAGTACAACCCAGAGTGGGTGGTAAAAGCAGTTTTATCTTCATCTTCTGGGCACATTCTGATCTGGTTATACCCCGAGAATGCATCCATGAAACTTAGGAACGCATGCCCGGAGGTGGAGTCCACTAGTTGGTCTATCTTGGGTAGAGGGAAAGGGTCCATGGGGCATGCTTTATTCAAGTCCGTGTAGTCGATGCACATCCTCCATTCTCCACTAGCCTTTTTGACAAGCACTGGGTTCGCCAGCCATTCCGGACAGGTCACATTCCGGATGAACCCAGCGTCTAGCAGTTTGGTCACCTCGGTCTTAACCGCTGAACGCCTCTCCGCCCCCATATTCCTTCTCTTTTGGATTACCGGTTTTGCACCCGGCTTAACGTGCAGCCGGTGTTCCGCGATAGACCCTGGGACCCCCGGCATGTCTGCGGCGGTCCATGCGAATACTGCCAGGCTTTCTCGGAGAAAATCGACCAATTTCTCCCTTGCGCTTCCTTGGACAGCCTTACCGATGTTCAGGAACTTGCCGTTTCCGAGGTCAACTCGGTCGACCTCATCAGCCAGTTCAATGGGCGTGCTGAGCCCTTCCTTTTCAGTGGGATCCAACACCATGGGTGTGTGCGGGGGCAGGAACTCTCTGCTGGAGCGTAGGCGTGGGCCAGCGAGGCCTGGTTTTGCTCTCATTTTAGCATCTACTTGATGGATCGCTCCTCCTTGCCCTTTTAGAGAGGTTTGGTAGCATTCCCGGGCCGCTTGTTGCTGTCCACATTCCTCACCTACGCCGTGGTCGGTAGGAAATTTGATTTTTAGGTGGGGGGAGGACACTATGGCTCCGATTCTGTTCAAAGTGCCCCTGCCGATGATTGCATTGTAGGCAGAAGGGGCGTCTACCACAAGGAAGTCCACCATGGCCTCGGTGGTGCAGGGCGAGGATCCAAATGTCACTTTCATCCGTACCATCCCTTTTGGTTGAAGGGAGTCACCGGTGAATCCCACTAGTGGTGTTACTTTCTTTCGTGACTCACTCAGCTGAATTCCCATTTTCTCGAAAGCTGAGATGTACAAGATATCGGCCGAGCTCCCGGTATCCACGAGGATCCGCTTAACTCCAAATTCTCCTATTTCAAGCCTCAGTACTACAGGGTCGTCATGAGGCCACACAACGGTGCCGAAATCTTTTTCGGAGAAGCATATGGCTTCATGCATACGGGGTCTCTTTCTCCCAAGGGGCCTCTCAATATTGAGTACAGTAGGGTACGGCTTGGTGGTACTCCTATTTTGTTTCTCGGGGGTCAGCACCTTGTGTCCCCCGCTAATGACATTGATTTCTAAATTCGGTCGCCTACCGGACGTCGCCGGCCCCTTTCCTTTATCTTCTTCAGACCTTGGCCCCGGGCGTCGGGCCCCCTTATAATCATCTCGGTAAGAAGCTTTCTTTTGGCGCTCGACTTCCCTATTGTACTCCTTGGTAAATTTTTTGAAGAACTCTGGCATGATGTACTCGACCAATCTCCCTTCCCTAGCCATCCGTTCTAATATATCCTTCAGCTGGAGGCAATCTCCTGTGGAGTGCCCTTGAGTGCCGTGAAATGAGCACATCATAGTCCCATCTTTCTTCCCGAAAATATCCTTGCGTAGCGGTCTTGGGACGTCGGGCATGTCCTTTATTATGTGGTACATCTCGCTTCTCTTCTTGACGAAGGGGGCATATCGGACATAGTGCGGCCGGTAGCCCTCCTTGCCATCTTCACGCCTTTCTGTTTGTGGCCCCAGCGCGGTATTTCTCCTCGGTGGTTCTCGTCTTCTGGACGGGCCGCCACCGAGTTGTCGGTCACGCTGTGGCGGCCTCGGTGATCGAGACCGCGGCCTGGGGAGCTGGACGGCATCCTCCTCGGCCCGGATGTATCCTTCGGCGAAAGCCAGGAGTTCCGGTAAACTTTTAAACTCCCTTTTCCGGGCATCGTATCTGAGGGTGCCCGGTCCTCCTTGTCGAAGTCCATTCAGCATAGCTGCCAAGGCGATGTCTTCGCTGTAATTTCGGACCTCCCTAGAGGCCCTTACGAATCTGTTCACAAAGGTCCGAGTTGGCTCTTGGCGTTCCTGCACATATTTTAGGAGGGAGTCACAGGTCGCTCGCGGGGGTCGGAGCATGTCGTATCGGGCCAGGAAGGCCCTTGCCAGCTGGTCAAAAGTTTTTATCGATCCTTGCTTTAATCGCATGTACCATTCCCAAGCTTCTCCGGTTAAGCAGGTGGTGAAGATACGACACGCGACTGCATCCGAGGCTCCATGTAGCCGGAGCCTTTCGTAGAACCCATGCACAAAGTTCTGAGGGTCCTGACTATCCCCGCTGCCCTGAAAATAGGGAAGACCGGGGGGGTACTTGAAGTCATTCATGGGGACCTTGTAAAGTTCCGGGGCTAATGGTCCTGCCAAAATGTTCGTCGACCCGGAACGAGTCCCCGCATGCTTTCTTTCCCTTTCAGCTATTCCTTTCTCTACCCCTTTTTTGATCATCGCGTTTATCGTTGCCATATCTATCCCTGCGGCCTCGGTTGTGGTGCGTGTTCTTCGCCGCGTTTTAGGTGGTGTTTGGCGGCGCTCTTCTCGCGAACGGCGAAAATGATCGTCTTTCCTCGAATGATGGAATTGGTCATCTCTCCTCGAGTGGTGAGAGTGCCCTTCGGCATGGTTGTCAGGGTCTCCTCGAGTTCTTTCCGTCCTTGCTCGGCCAGCGCTCCTTCTCGAGCTGGCCGCCGCGGATGAGCCTTCACTTTCCTCTCTTTTAACCCCAAATGATAGTCTCCGCCTCGGTCCGCCATGTTGTCTAGTTTCTTCCTCGCCGGCGAGGGTTTCGATTTCAGGATCGGGATTGCCAGAACCGAGTTCCGTGTGGTGTGGACCGGGCTCCGGATCGTTCGACCCGGGTGCTGGATGAAGTAATTGTACTACCGGTGGTGGGGGGTGGATCATTCGCACACCAGGTGCCGCAGTGGGAGTCTGTGGGCAGTACATCAAGTTAGGATCGGTTTTCGAGGGGTAATGTGCCAAATGAGTAGTCGGGTACGGTGAGTACGGAGGGGCATATTGGGGGTATGGGGAATAGTTATAGGGGGATGGATACACGTTCTGTGGAAAGTAGGGGGAAGGGTATTGAGTATAGAGCATCTGGTTTTGGGTATTCTGAGGAGTTGACCCAATCGGCCTGGTGGCCTGGGCCGTCACTATAGTCGAATCGACTGGCCTTATGATGGGTGTAGAAGTTGGGAGGGACTCCAAACCCTTCCCTAATTGGGCGGCTGGTATCTCTTCTCGCGGCATCCCCAAAGTGCAATTCGGGGGAATTACAACGCCGGAGGCTTCTCGGCTCATCTTATGAAGGGGATCTATGCTTGCCGCCCCTGTACCCGGGTTGCCTGGGAGGGTTCCCTTTGAAGCTTCCTTGGGTTTCCGGCCCGAGGTCGGGTTGGTCAGGGGTTTTGCCTTGTCGGGTTTTGGATTAGACCGTTCCGTCCGCTGGGCCATCTCCTCGGAGGCAAGCTTGCCTATGTCTGTCTGTTTCGCTGTGGAAGTCATCTCGCTCAGTTGGGGCAGGGGGCCCCACGGTGGTTGATACGTCCCTTCCCGAAGGGGCCGGGCCGTATTTGGACTCGGTCCAGTAAGGAGAGAGCACACCCTGTTCTCAGGAAGCAGGCCGTGCGAAGGCCGGTTACAGAATGCGCAGCCCGTCCCACGTCAAGCGAAGCGGGTCGAGCCGGGGGACACGCGGGGTGTCGGAGGGGTATTAACGCTCTAACCCTTTATAATACCTCTCCAAGGTGTGATAAATGCGATCCCCTTTTTCTGGGGGGTTCCTTGCCTTATATAGGGTATGCCCTACTGTAGCGGGGTCTTGTCAGCATTAATGACGATGCCCCGCATACTGTAGGGGACGTCCACCTATTAGGCTGTGATGTCCGCATATTTTATCTCAGGCCGTACAGCGGGGCCGTGCGTCGACCTACCTTGGCTGTCCGGCTTGCCGGGCTTTGAGTCCCGTTTTGTTTGGTTCCGAGCTGGCCCAGCGGAGGGGGTCGAGGCTCGGGTTGTGTTTATCCTCGGGCTGGCCCCGGGAGGGGATCCGAATCCCGGGTAGTTTTCTGGGCTCGGGTTGGCCCCTGGAGGGGGTCCGAATCCCGAGTAGTTTTCTAGGCTCGGGTTGGCCCCTGGAGGGGGTCCGAATCCCGAGTAGTTTTCTAGGCTCGGGTTGGCCCCTGGAGGGGGTCCGAATCCCGAGTCGCTATTTTGGGCCATCGGCCTGTTTGGGCCGATTTGCTTATGAATTTATATCTGGGGGTGTTTAGCCGGGCCAGGCCTGGGCCTTAGCAGGGCCATCGGTACATGGGCCTATCAGATATGATCTGTATCATATTCTCTATGCACACGTAAATAATCATTGACATTTCGATTTTGTTTTAATTAGTACAAGTGCTTATAAAAATACACCCATGTGAATAAGTTATGGATGTTGATTTTTCAACTTATTGATTCATATAAAATCAAATAAATAAGTGATGACTTTTAATATGCATGTAGAGAAAATAATATAGATCACTAGTCTATTTTGATATTTCAACATTTCGATTTTTGGTTCTTTCAAGCTGCCACGAGAATTTTTATTATTAGAAGAGAGATCTTATTGATTCACTTTACTTGTTCTTCTACATAACAAAATATCTAAAGAACTTTCATAAAAATAGCACGCAATAAAACTTTCCTATATATTTAACCCAAATATTTCCAATATTATATACCATAATATTTAGATTCTCATAAGAAACTTTAAAAGCAAAGAGAAACGGTCTTTGAATTACGATACTTAATTAGTCTAATTGATGCTCACTTGCTTTAGATGGCGTGTTAAATCCTCTGGCAGCTTAATTAGACTCTCTTCTAATCCTCACAAGGTTACATTATTTTTACTTGGCATGGTGCTTTAGATTTTGAGCAAGCATTTCGAATATATCAAACATGAGAAGAGGCCATATAACAGAGCAAATGAAAGACAAAAAGGATATACCAACATCCAAAACAAAGATATTACAAAAGAGTTAGACAAACATTTTATAAAAAAGATAAAAGGACAACAAGACAGTTGTTGAGATATTGCTACTAAAAAAGATCAAGCCAAACTTTTTCTTAAGCTGCTAACATAAAGACAAGATAAGGTAAGATAGATCAGCACTAAAATAGTATCAGATATCCCTTGCAAACCCAAGAAGGGAAGCAATAGCTTTGTTTAACAGAATTAGAATTAAATGCCAGAATCACATCACAGGGTGAAACCCGGCTTGTTGGAGAAGCACCGCCTTTATGTCTTCCGGCATAATTCCATCCTTACATTGCTGAAATATATGAGAGGAAGGCAATGAATGAATCTTTCTAGATTCTAAAAATTATTAGTGACAATAGGGAACATATTTAAGCAAATCATGTACTATTGTTTTAGTAAGCATTTATTTTTGCAAGGATCCAAATTTTGTGATTAAGACCTTTGAATCCTCTCAAAAGAGACGCACACTAAAACAATAGTACATAATTTGCTTAAATATCGTGTCCTCAGAAAGAATATATGACTTGAAACAAATAACTTAATCAATTTGTTATTAATCATTCTATTGTGCACATACCTCTGCACGGAAGACGTCTAATGCAAAACCATTGAAGCAGCTAATAACAGCTTGTTGAACATCTAGACCGAGTCCATCTAGTGCACGCATGGTGGAAAGCAGTAGACCCGGTCTACGTGCACAGAACATGTGAATGTTGACTGCTCGGCCTTCTCTCAGCCTCACCTCAACCTTCACAAATCCACCAAATATATACATGGTTTGAAAAAATTAGTAAGCAAGGTCATAGAAGAGTGTTAGTTCTAGCATACCAGAGTTTGGTCTCACAAGGATAAAGAAAGAGTGTTTAAGGTGGGGTCCCCACAGTATAAAATTTGAACGAAAAATCTAGCAACCCTTTCTTCGTACATTCATAATATGCTAATTATTATGATATGAACATATGATTCATATAAAAGACATCAGTAAATGGTTTCCTGATTTGGCACTAACTTTTCTCTATAATTATTTATTCAGGAGTTGACAGAAAAAACCAATCGTTTCAGGAATTTTGAACTCACTTAAGAAAACATTATCTATGTGATTTTAAATGCTGGCCTTTTATTAACTGATAGAAGAAGTTGTAGGATAACAGAGCAAGGAACTAACCCTAGCAGGTTGGCTGTTAGGGCTTGGCAGAGAACTGGGACAGAGCTCCTCCTTAACCCTAGATGGCAGGGTTGGCAGAGTCGGTGTCAGAGGGTTAAAGCTGGTACCGGTGGGTGTTGAAGGTGGTATCGAAGAGGAAGGCGTCGACTCCAGCTCATTGTGTAAATCATTTATCTTTTGGAGCAGCTCCTTCAAGTACTCTATTGCATCACCTAAAATCGACGCCCTATCCATCTGAAAAATAAATACAAAGGAAGTTTATAGAATTGAAAACTAAAATGCAAAACTTCCTTACACAATATTTTCTACAATATTTCCTTGCAGAAGTACGGATCCCGTACAGTCAAAGCATCATGACATGGTTCAATGAACAAATCATATGTTTTAAATCTGGATCACGAACTTCCAATTCCAATTCATGCATTTAACACTAGCAATTAAAAAGAATAAAGTTACTGATAATGATAACAAGTCATTAACTCATTTCGTTTCAACAAGCTATTTCACATGGATACTAATAGGAGTATATATGTCTGGCACCATACAGATACGGTGATATGACTTAGAATACAATACATATTGCACCCATATCAAATTTATTTGATTTTAATTAATACTTCTAATGCATAAGACAAGCCAGGTACAAAATTTGTTGAAGTTTACAGGAGGAAAAATGGAAGTATATATGATATCCTTTGCTTTTCAGAAAGGGTACAAAATCTGGGTGGATGAGAGAAATTCACAGAAAAAAAAAACAAAATTTGTGAAGTCAGTGAGGAATAGAATTGAGAAGCATCAATTTCATACCAAATTCGTTTTTAAGAGTTTGACACTAGTACTATATTAGTCCCACATTGCATTTGCAAGAGAAGCTAGCTAGCCTAGCCCGCTGCTCATATACAACTGACATGGGTAGCTGTAAGTCTGTAACGGTGGTGTCTAGGCCTTATTTTGATCATATAAGGCCGACTCTAATATTTCAATTTATTTTTATACGCTAGGTGCTCAGGTCCTGTATCTTACATGTTGTGCTAGGTGTAATTTTAAATACAGTATATGGAGTATTTATCCTACACAACCAACATGATAATGTGGTCCTCCGTTTTAACATACCTATAAGTAATTTGATCTACAGAATTAGCCCAATTTTGCTCCAGTTCAATTAAATTAAAACTTCTGAACCCATTCACTTACAAATAATACATCACATTCTGCAAAAAATAAAATAATAGCAAGAAATTAGAAAAAATAAAGAAGATCTTATACCTTGCTAATTTTAGGAACTACGGAGCGAAGCATGTAAAGCCGATCATTAAGCTTCTTCCTCCTACGTCTCTCGGCCATTAAATTTTTTGCAGGGAGCCCCTTCTTCTTTCCCTTATTATCTCCAACCCCAGTAATAGTACTATTTGCATTCGAATTATTCCCCTCACCACCATTATCTCCACCAAACACACCGTTCTTCACACTCTCTTCACCCTTCAGACCCGACCCATCAAGACCCACATTGTCATCTGAGTCGTAATTCAAACCCGACCCGTCAAAGCTCCCCTCTTCTCCTTCCTCCTCTAAACTCCCTCTTCTCTTCTTCTCCAGTTCATCATCTAAACCACCCCCCTTGCTGCTTAAACCGCTTGAATTATGCCTCAAATTGGCTGCCGCGCGTTTCTGGAATAATGTTGGTTGTGAACCAACTGTAGGGAATATCTCAAGAGGCCTTAAAACCTTGTTTCTGGCTAGAAAAGTCGACGAGTTTTCAAAGACGTCATGACCCAACTGACCCATTTGTGAAAACTGCCCCAAACCTCCGGCAGTGCAAGGGAATTGCATGGAAGAACTCAATTCGGGGCAGCCAATTGGTCCATTTAACCCCAAATTGCCAAACTCAAGCCCTCCCCTGCTCGTCAAAATGGAGGAACCCGACATATTTGATAGATTGGACATTTGGGTCATTTGCAGATAGCCCGGGTTATCAAGCCCGATATCAAACCCGGTATCAAACGGGCTTGAAGAGGACGGGTTCATGAGCCTGAATAGAGCTTGGGTGGGGTCCAGATTGAAGAGAGATGGTGGTGGAGAGCTGGAGGAAGAAGAAGGCAGGGTGGTTTCTTGGGAAGGATTTGAAGCATATGTGAGACCTTTGCTGATTTGTTGGTCATGGTGTGGCTGGAAATACCAATCTTGGTCTTCTAGCATGGATTTGAACGCCATCTCGTTTATCGGGTTAGGGTTCAGATTCGGTGTCTGGTTCGGGTTCGGAGGCCAGGAGAGAGAGGCTTGGTGGAGCGTGTCATGGTGAGAACCGGCGATGGGTAGGTGGTGAACTTGGTCTTCGGGTTCGACCTCGACTGGAGGCTCTGTTTCGGCGGAGGTCTCGTCAAGCCATGCCATGGTGTTATTTCCTCTAGAAAGCATGGCTTATTATATTTGTTTGATTTGGTTTGTGGTATTTGTTGAGGTTTCGAGGTCAATACACAGAGAGAGAGAGAGAGTGACAGAGCCAAGTAGGTTTGAGAGATAGAGAGAGGTGAACTCTTTCTTTCTTCTTCACTTGGTTTCAGTAGAAATATGGAGATGCGAAGAGAGAGATTGTGGGGGTTGGGGCTATTTGAGAGGGAAGAGAGAGGGAGAGAGGGGGGAACGTTACGAAAGAATTGGGGATCTTCTGTGGCATCTCATATTTTAATTGTGGAAGAAGTCCATGATAGAAGGGTCTACAACTGCCATTGCATTTCCTTATGTCGTTTGTTCGCTACGTGGAATAATGTTTAGTTCTATTCACATGGAACTATGAGAGAAGGAGACGTGTGGTGATGTATATCTGAGCAAGACTGACTCTGTATGGGCTGGCTCGGTGATAATTACACGACACTAAAATGACCAAAATACCCTTATCGTACAGGGTATATCGCTATTTCCTCTTTTTGGTATTTGATTTCATTTTCCACCTTTTTTTTTTTTTTCTAATTTGTTGTTAAAAGCAAATATCAACTTGCTGGGTGAGAACTGAGAAGGCTGTATCAAATAGTGCAAAAGGTGCAACCAAAAACATATGAAAATTTTAATTTTAGGCATAGAGAAAAGTTATTCCTATTTTGAGAAGTTAATATCGGTATATTACTTACCTTTAGTTTTTTTTTTCCTAATTGTTGTATATTGCATCTGTTACTATTTTTTATATTTGCATTTTAAATTGGGTCACGAGGATGATCCATATCTTAGGTGTATATTTTGTATCGAGTGAGGCTATGGTGCTATGCATAGCACCCATGGCTAGTGTACTACGGCTCAATATGGTGCTTTTTAAAATCCTAACGGTCGATCCGAACCGTTCAATGTGATATCCATATGAATATGTACTTGCAAACTAAATTTTATATTTTTTTAAATTTTTTTACCATTTTTTAGATAGGTAGAAAAATCAGTGTTTTCTGAAAATTCTGGACCATCAAAATTCTCTATCTAAAAAAATAGTAAAAAAATTCGAAAAAATATAAAATTTAGTTTGCAAGTACATATTCATATGGTTATCACATTGAACGGTTCGGATCGACCGTTAGAATTTTAAAAAGTACCATATTGAGCCGTAGTACACTAGCCATCCGTGCTATGCATAGCACCATAGCCTCACTCTTTTGTATCAATTTCTGAACATATCTAGTTCAAATTTATATTTTAGAGTAAAGATGTAGTCCCCCCTACTCCAGTCTCCTAAACGTCCTCCCATTCTAACTAACTTTTTCAATCATTGAACCACCTTGAAAAACGTGTAAAACGTGTAAAACGTGTAAAAGTTGAGTCCAGTTTTTTTTCTTTAAATACTTGATATCATAAGTATGAATACTTGATGAATTATATATGAATATTTGATAAATTAGGTATGAATACTTTCCATTTTGTATGAATACTTTCCATATTTGAGTCCAGTTTTTTGGATTTAAATACTTGATATCTTAAGTATGAATACTTGATGAATTATATATAAATATTTGATATGTTAGGTATGAATACTTTCCATTTTGTATGAATACTTTTCATATTTGAATATTTGATACCTTGAAAAACGTGTAAAAGTATGTCATCATGGATCTCATTTGAAAGAGAAAAAAAAATAGAACACGTTCGTGGTTTTAGATTTGCAAAATTCCTCATAGATCGTCCCAAAAATGGGTTAGAGTGAATGGAGAAAAAAAAAACTACCTTGAAAAACGTGTAAAAGATGAGTAGTATTGTGTCCAGTTTTTAGAGTAAATATTTGATATCTTAGGTATGAATACTTGATGAATTATATATGAATACTTGATATCTTAGGTATTCATACTTTCCATTTTGTATGTGAATTAATTTAATCAATGAATGGGGGACTGGTGGTGTGATCCACGTGACTTTTTGGTTGTGGTCCCCAATGCAGTCTGACAGTTACTGTCCCCGAAAAGTAATGGTCCCCAGTTCGTATGTGAACTAATACTTGATATCTTAGGTATGAATACTTGATGAATTATATATGAATACTTCATATCTTAGGTATTCATACTTTCCATTTTGGGACTGAATTAATGTATGTTGAATGGGGGACTGACAGTTGTACTTTGACAGTTAGGGAGACGTTTAGGGGACTGAATGGGGGGACTGTTAGTCGATCCCTATATTTTAATATGTTGTATCTTTGAACACTTAGATAATTAATTATAATCATGAAAAATATGAATGTGTGATTGTATATTTATAAAGATACTAAACAAGTTACTTTAAACAAAATATAATTTTTCTAAACACTTTGATAGTTAATTTACATATTGTTTTTTTTTTTCAAAAAGTAACTAATTTAATGTAAAAAACACAATCACCTAATTTTTTTTTTATTATTATATGTTAAAAGATAACTAATTAAATGTTTACATTTATAAATATATCTATAGTACTAAACTAGATATTGAATGCGTAACGCATTAATTTAGAATTGAAATTAGGAGCCTGATAATTGCCCCCAAATATATCCCGAGCGCGCCCCCCAAGTATTTAATTCTAATTTTCATTTTCGCTCATGTCCAAACATTTAAAGCTAGAGTAAAGATGTAGTCCCCCCCACTTCAGTCCCCTAAACGTCCCCCCCATTATAACTAACTTTTTTCAATCATTGAACCACCTTGAAAAACGTGTAAAACGTGTACAAGTTGAGTCCAGTTTTTTTCTTTAAATACTTATCATAAGTATGAATACTTCATATCATAGGTATTCATACTTTCTATTTTGGGTGAATACTTTCCATATTTGAGTCCAGTTTTTTGGATTTAAATACTTGATCTCTTAAGTATGAATACTTGATGAAATATATATAAATATTTGATATGTTAGGTATGAATACTTTCCATTTTGTATGAATACTTTTCATATTTGAATAGTCCAGTTTTTTTCTTTAAATACTTATCATAAGTATGAATACTTCATATCTTAGGTATTCATACTTTCTTGTTTGGGTGAATACTTTTCATATTTGAGTCCAGTTTTTTGGATTTAAATACTTGATCTCTTAAGTATGAATACTTGATGAATTATATATAAATATTTGATATGTTAGGTATGAATACTTTCCATTTTGTATGAATACTTTCCATATTTGAATATTTGATACCTTGAAAAACGTGCAAAAGTATGTCATCATGGATCTCATTTGAAAGAGAAAAAAAAAATAGAAAACATTCGTGTTTTTAGATTTGCAAAATTCCTCATAAATCGTCCCAAAAATTGGTTAGAATGAATG
The DNA here is from genome assembly GCA_011114355.1 of Carex littledalei. Lineage (NCBI taxonomy): Eukaryota > Viridiplantae > Streptophyta > Magnoliopsida > Poales > Cyperaceae > Carex > Carex littledalei. The sequence continues at coordinate 5,540,366 of CM022087.1, forward strand.
GAGAAAAACAAAAACTGCCTTGAAAAACGTGTAAAAGATGAGTAGTATTGTATCCAGTTTTTAGAGTATGAACTTGATATCTTAGGTATGAATACTTGATGAATTAGATATGCATACTTCATATCTTAGGTATTCATACTTTCCATTTTGTATGTGAATTAATTTAATCAATGAATGGGGGATTGGTGGTGTGATCCACGTGACTTTTTAGGAGTGGTCCCCGAGGCAGTACTGTCCCCGAAAAGTAATGGTCCCCAGTCCATATATGAATTAATACTTGATATGTTAGGTATGAATACTTGATGAATTAGATATGCATACTTCATATCTTAGGTATTCATATTTTCCATTTTGGGACTGAATTAATGTATGTTGAATGGGGGACTGACAGCTGTACTTTGACAGTTAGGGGGACGTTTAGGGGACTGAATGGGGGGGACTGTTAGTCGATCCCTTAAAGCTATATTTATAACTTTTTACAATTCTACTCGCAAGCATTTAAACCTCTATATGGAATCATTTAAATTCTAAATATGGATAGTTTTAATTCCTAACTACTTTTGTCTTCAAGCTAAAAAAAAGAAAGATTTCTTTCACCCACTCTTTTTTTTTTCCCTCGGATCATTTTCGTCTATTTTTTTCGACGATCCGTGATGAATTTTGCGAATCTAAAAATACAAAACGTTTTTTACTCAATTTTATCTTTTAAATGAGATCCATGAAGAAATACTTTTGCGTTTTTTTTCAAGTCGTTGTTTTTTTTTTCGAAAGTAAAGCCCATGAGAACTTTAAACGGTTGTATACAGAAGTTTAAATGCGTGATACTATATGATCGACATCAGAGATTTAAACGCTTGAACATAGTAGTTTAAATGGTGACATCAGAGGTTTAAATGGTTGTAGACTAATGTTTAAAATTTAAAAATTTAAAGTGCTCATGGGCTTTATTTAAAAAAAATGACTTCAAAATAACTCAAAAATATTTATTCATAGATCTTATTTGAAAGAGAAAATCGAGTAGAAAACGTTCGTATTTTTAGATTCGTAAAATACATCATGGATCGTTGGGAAAATGTACGAGAAAAATCAGAGAAAAATAAAAAAAGAGTAAAATGAATATTTTCATTTTTGACTTAAAGACAAAAGTAGTTAGGAGTTAAAATTACACAAATTTAGAATTTAAATGCTTACAGGTAAATGTTTAAATGCTTACGAGTAAGATTATAAAATATTATAAACATAACTTTAAATGCTTGAATATGAGCGCTGAAAATGAAAGTTAAACAAAATTGAAATTTTTTTTTCTGTTAAACTAGTTGGGTGGTGCGGTCGGAGATGATGACTTGGGCGCAGAACAATTCTCTTATTGCATACGTAACATAGGAACATTTTTTTTTTTTGTAGGAAATTAGCACTTCCTCTAAACGACTGTTAGCCACGCGTCATTATTTGAATTGTTACAGTACGATCAAATAATAACCAAAATACCTTTATAATGTCGTTATTTTTCTCATTTGGTGGCATTTTTTGTTATTTTTAATTCGGCAACAATGATTACTTCTGTAAAGTTGCACTACAAAGTTGCCTTTAAAACGGTTTATACGAATAGTGCCAATTTATTACTACTAAACAATAACCAAAACGGGTGATGATATTAACAACACTAATTCTTTTATTAACACAACACATTCAAATATTTTAATTGTTTAGACAAATTTGCCCTTCATTAAATATTTCCGTTTCAAAATAAATCTTTTATGTATACTAATGTCTCCTATATTTCCTTCTATGTTTACTTTTCTTTTGTGAAAATCAAAATATTAAATTACCATATATTGATATATATGATAGGGTCTTATAAAATAAGTAAAACAATAAGTTCATTAAACATAGTTTCATATCTCGTATGTAATTCTTGAGCTTCTAATATCTTCTTCATAAAAGTAATTGATTCTTCAATCAACGCCATTATTGAATTACTGAATTTCAATCCTGTCCAAGCATATATCTTCTTCTTCTCTTCATTTATTCTTCATCTGTTTGATTTATATAATAGCAAAACTGAATTATAATTTGTTTCTTTCAATTTTATTTAGATACGCATATAGATTTAAAAGTATATAACTAGATAAATAATTAAACGAACCTCAAGCAATATTTTTTTTTTGCTTCATTGACAATAAAAATACATATACCAAATTATTTATAAATTTATCGCAAAAAATAATAAACAAGATAATAAATTGGTTCATTCTCCTATTACTTAATGCTTGAAATTTTAGATTTTTTTTCCTCTTTTAAAAGGTTTACAAAATAAGAAAAGAAGAACGAACTGTTATGGAAACTAATTAATAATAAAAGATCATAGCATATAATTACATAATTAAGGATATGTCAACAGCTACAGTGACATTTATGAGAGGATAAAATTGTCCATTCCACTCAAATATTTAAATTTGTTGTGTTAATAAAATAAAATGTGGTGTTAATATCACTACCCAACCAAAACACCTTATAAATTATTCTTTTTTTTTCTGTAAATTCTGTTGGTTGTTTTAAATTTGGAAAGGACAACTTCTAAAAAGTCCCATAAGTTTCACATTTTGAAGAACAGATTTTATTGGTGATAGTAACATCACCAACTTTGTTGAAATTCTCTTATTACAAATTAATAAAAAATGATCCATCACGTGTGATGTGTCGCATAAGGATTTATTTTCTTGAAATGATTAATTAGCTTAAAATGAAATGAATATGTGGAGAATTATATATAATCTACAAATTGATACTTCTTCTAAATAACTACTAACCATGACAATCCGGAACTGCCCGACCGAGTCGTTGATATGCTTTATGATTTGTGCTGACTACTTAAAAAAATCACATGGATCAAGATTTCACGAATCATAAAGCATATCAAACAGTTCTGACCGGATATTGGACCCATCAGACAAACCCCGTTTCCAATTAACGACGCGCCCTTCTTTGATTTGTTTTATTATGATAAAGATCGTAACCAAAATGCCTCTATAATGTCTAATTTTCTTATTTGGAGGCGTTTACTAATTTCATTAACAGCATTTACTTCAAATTTGCAAATTAACCTATTGAGGAATGTAAAGCCAATTACTAATCTAACAAAAGATTGGATCTTTAAAGTAGGTCCCAAGGATGTAGCAATTACAAGGCCTAGTTCAGGAATATGACATGAAAAGTTACAAACTATGATAAGAATTAATGAATAATAATTACAAATTCACAAAAAGGTTTGAAATTTTTTAACTTCTTAATTAGCTATGTTTCATCACCAGTGTCTTAATTTATCCGTCTGATTTCGTTTATTTTGTTCTTGTTCATTTTGATTGGTCCTAATTGAACGCTCTTTTACTTCATACTTCTCTTCTCATTTAAAAAAAAAAATGTATTTGATGTGTATAAGGTGCAAAGAAGTTCCTAAAAAATATAGTTTTTTTTTGTTCTTTTGCTAAAATTTCACATAACTTGTCATGCTATTTTTTTTATCGTATAGGTTTATAGTTTTTTTTTTAATATTTGTTTACGTTCAAAATTTATTGATCACAAATTTGTCGATTGTACAAAAAGTGTCTTAAAACTTTTATTCTATTCTACAATATATATTCTTTTTTCTTAAAAGAAGTCTGGAAACAATCAATCTCAATATATTTAAATATTGAATAGATCCTGCAGTAAATTTACAAATGTGAAAGCAAATACCATCTATTTCAATTGCAAACCGTTGCTAGAATATTGTCAAGTATGATATGCTAATAATTGACTGTTATGATTGCTTCCATAAAAAAACACCTTTTCAATAAATCTGCACCAAAAATTTACTTTCAAGACGGTCTACTAGAACAGTGCCAATTTATTACTTACTAAACAATAACCAATTTTTTTTATAAATTATTATTTTCTTGGGAGTTGATATTGGTAGTGATATCCTTTAAAGGCCTAACGCAGAAATAGTTACATTATGTTATATTTTATAGAACTTTATAAATAATAAGATATTATGTTTCTTGAAAAAATCATTATTTGTTATGAATAATCAATTGTGTATTTTGATTGTGAAACCAATAATTCGATTGCTTTATTATTCTGAAATTAGAAAGCAAAGCTTATCACACAAACATATTTGATACATTTCCACATAAACCTACAATCAAATTTAAAAATAAAATAAAAAATAAGGACAATAATTTTTTTTTTTAGTAAAGTTGGAGATCAAGCCACTTAACTGGTTTAATATCCATAAGAGATCTCTTATTTAGATTTTGAACCTGTGATATCTCACACAGAGAACACTGCCTTTACTACTAAATTAAAGTCTGATTCTATACAACAAAAACTTTTATCAAGTGTTGACTAGTAAAATCATTATTCTTTTTCGGCTTGATTGTTTTATAAGAGGTGATTTGTTGATAATTTTGAATCGTGTCAGGTGATAATGGTAAACAACTACATTTAGTAACCGCCTTATGGTAGAAATTATGTTTTATAAAGTGTTGACTAGTCAAATTATTTTGACAGCAATGATAGTAACAACAAATAATATTCAAATAACACTTTTTTTTGCTTGATTGTTAATTTGTTATAGCAGTAGCATGTTGTTGGTAATTTTGAATCGGGTCAATTTACAATCATAAACAACTTTCTTTAGTAACCCCTCAAGACTTTCTTTTGTAAAGATTAAAAAAAATTATATATATATATATATAGAGAGAGAGAGTGGCTAAGGTCAAAGTGGTATGACCAAGGCGTTGGTGCTACCAATTAGTTTTTGCAATTTTAAAGTTCAAATAGTCGATTCAAACCGTTAGATGTTCAATCTATATTCAAATCTGCTTGGAGACCAAATTTTACATTTTTTGGAATTTTTTTACTATTTTTTAAGCCACTTTGAAAATGACAGATCCGGGTGAACAGTAAAAACAGTGCAATCAAATTCTGGACCATGTGATCAGCAATTTCAAAGTGGCTTAAAAAATAGTAAAAAATGTAAAATTTGGTCTCCAAGCAGATTTTAATATAGAGATCACATCTAACGGTTTAGATCGACCGTTAGATGTGATCTCTATATTAAAATCTGTTTTGAGACCAAATCTTACATTTTTTGAAATTTTTTTGCTATTTTTTAAGCCACTTTGAAAATTGCTGATCACATGGTCCAGAATTTGGTTGCACTGTTTTTACTGTTCACCCGGATCTGCCATTTTCAAAGTGGCTTAAAAAATAGTAAAAAAATTCCAAAAAATGTAAAATTTGGTCTCCAAGTAGATTTGAATATAGATTGAACATCTAACGGTTTGAATCGACTATTTGAACTTTAAAATTGCAAAAACTAATTGGTAGCACCAAGGCCTTGGTCATACCACTTTGACCTTAGCCACTCTCTTTCTCTCTCTCTCTCTATATATATATATATGAGTAGAACTAGAGTGTTCTTAAGCTCACCAAGCCTCTTTGTGAGCTTAACTCAAAAACTCATCAAGTTAGTTTCAAGCGATGCATCCAAACCATTGAAACCGATCTACTTTACGAGTAATGAGTTTACATGTTAAGTTTTTAAATTTTCGAAGTAATTTAATATAAAGTCAAGCGGTAAAAAAATGATGAAAAATGAACACTTTAAAATTAACTTGTAAACCATCTTTTTTGATAGCTTGACTTTATACTAAATTAGTTCGAAAATTTATAAATTTGACATGTAAATGCATCACTTGTGAAGTAAATCGGTTTCAACGGTTTGAATGCATCGTTTGAAGCCAATTAAATATATTTTTGAATGAAGCTCACAAAGGGACTTAGTGAACTTAAGAACACCCTAGTTCTACTATATATGTAAATATATATAGAGAGAGAGAGAGAGAGAGAGGAGGGTTCCAATACCTCATGCCTTTCATACCTCATCACACCTCATATTTTATATCTTCGTTTTCAAAGTCTAAAATGTTGATTCGAACTGCTCAACATGATATCCATACTAAAATATGCTTGGGATGAAATTTTATAATTTTTGGAACTTTTTTACTATTTTTTAAGATAGATACAAAATCACTATTTTTGGACCGTTAAAAAAACAATGATTTTCTCCCCATCTTAAAAAATAGTAAATTTTTTTTTTTTCAAAAATTATAAAATTTCATCCCCAACTATATTTTAGTATGGATATCATGTTGAATAGTTATGATCGACAATTTAGACTTTGAAAATGAAGATATAAAATATGAGGTATGAAAGACATGAGGCATTGGAACCCTCCTCATATATATATATATATAGAGGAGGGTCCAAATGTACCATGATTTTGTGCTCTAATATGCTCCACATTTTTTTTCTCCATTTTCAAAGTCCGAACAATTGATCCGAACCGCTCAACATGATCTTCATAATAAAATATGCTTGGAGGTCAAATTTTATATTTTTTAGAATTTCTTTACTATTTTTTTAGATAGGTAGAAATTTATTTTTTTGGATGGTCCAGAATCTCCTTAAAATAGTAATTTTGTACCTATCTAAAAAAATAGTACAAAATTCTAAAAAAAATAAAATTTGTTCTCCAAGCATATTTTATTATGAAGATCATGTTGAGTGGTTCGGATAAACTGTTCGGACTTTGTAAACGGAGATAAAGGATGTGGAGTATATTGGAGCACAAAATCATGGTGCATTTGAACCCTCCTCATATATATATATATATGAGTCCGGCTAAATTGCTTCCGGAAGCACTTCGACCGAAGTGCTTACGGGTCTAATTTAACCGTTTGATGTTCAAAACGTCGAACTAAATTGCTCAATAAATTAATTATATAATAAATATGTAGAGTACCGATTTTTATTATTTTTGAAATTTTTTAACTATTGTTTATGATTTTTGAAAGATGGACTTTTTTGACCTAAAAATAAAAGTATTTTTAAGTCAAAAGAGACCATGTTTCAAAAATCATAAAAAATAGTTAAAAAATTTCAAAAATAGTAAAAACGGTGTTCTACATGTTTATTATATAACCAATTTATTGAGCTACTTAGATTGACGTTTCGAACATCAAATATTAAAATTTGACCCCGTAAGCACTTCTGTCGAAGTGCTTTCGGAAGCAATTTAGCTAGACTCATATATATATATGAGGAGGGATCTAGTTACCACAATTTTGAGTTACAACAAAGTTACCACAACCATTTTTTGTACATTTTCAAATTCCAAATCGTCGATCCAAACCGTTCAACATAATCTCCACAATAAAATGTGCTTCGAGATCAAATTTTACATTTTTTTGAATTTTTTTACTATTTATTAAGTATTTTACAAAAACTAGTCAAATTTAGACCATTGAATTTTGTACCATCTTAATAAATAGTAAAAAAATTCAAAAAAATGTAAAATTTGATCTGGAAGAACATTTTATTGTGGAGATCATGTTGAACTGTTTGGATCGACGATTTAGAATTTGAAAATGTAGAAAATTGTTGTGGTAACTTTGTTGTAACTCAAAATTGTGATAACTAGATCCCTTCTATATATATATATATATATATATCTATATGAGGAGGGTTCCAATGCCTCCATTTTTCATGCCTCCACCATGCCTCCATTTTTAAAAACTTTAATAACTCAAAATTTAAAACTAAAAAATCAAAATAAAACCGTTGGATATGATTTACATCATTTTATCTATGCACGTGTAAGAAATTATGACATTTCAATTTTGTTTTGGTTGTCATCAAGAGCTTGTAAAAAATGTACTAATGTAGATAATTTCTAGACGTTGATTTTTCAACTTATTGATTCACATAAAAACAAAATCAAAATGTGATAATTTTTTATGAGCACATAGATAAAATGATGTAGATCATATCCAACAGTTTTATTTTGATTTTTTAGTTTTAAATTTTGAGTTATTAAAGTTTTAAAAATGGAGGCATGGTGGAGGCATGAAAAATGGAGGCATTTGAACCCTCCTATATATATATAGTAAACTTTTCCTGCAATAACTTTTTTAACAGTCTAAGAGCATCTGCATCCCTAAAACTCTTAAGAGTTTCTAAGTAACTATTAACTAATTTTCAGAAATTATAGGCTATGGAGTTTCCAAAGGTTCACATTCCTAAAACTAATCTAAGAGTTTCTAAAATGCCACATCAGCAATAAAATAAAATAAAGAAAAAAATTAAGCGAACACCGGCCAATCATTTTGCCAACTCACAGTTTATAAACGATTTCTTATTAAGAAATTCTTGAGCACAGTTGCTAAATAAGAAACTGGTCTACATCCCTGAAACTGGTCTAGAAACTGCCACATCAGATTAGAAACTCTGATAGTTTCAGGGATGTAGATGCTCTAATGCAAACATGCTAATTTGTTATATTGTAACAAAATCAACGATTAATTGAAGCACCTTTGTGGAAAAAAGAAAATAGATTTTCAATTTGTTTGCGATTTTGAATCATGTCAGATTTTAAAAAAGAGTAGAGTTAAAATGTAATATTGGTTTATGCTCTAATCATACTTCACATCTTTTTTCGTTTTCAACGTCTAACAGTCAATTTCAACATGACCAACTCCAATACAATGATTTTGAACCTATCTAAAAAATAGTAAAACAATTACAAAAAATATAAAATTGTGTCTCCAAGCACATTTTAATATGAAGATCATATTGAGCGGTTCGGATCGACTGTTTGAACTTTGAAAAAAAAAAAATGATATGCAACACAAAGAAAAGTGCATTTTAACCCAACTCTTTAAATTTTTTAATAATGAATCAAAGGAGCAATTTGTTCGTTTGATCACCAGGTCTTATACGTTGTCAATTAATATAAACTTCTTTTTTCGAAAGTGGTTGACAATATAAACTTATTCGTTGTCAATATGTCTTGTAATTCTCTTGGCAATCTTTTTAATTACTAAAATACATATTTAAATATCTATGCTGATATAAAATGTCAGGCATTTCTGATCAGCATGGGAAACACGAGGTGCATCTTTGATTTTTTTTTTTTCCAATCGAAAATGCATATGGGACTGTAACTTAACTATTTCAGTCAAATGAAATGGACTTATAGCCTCTTTTAAAAAAAAAAATGCATATGGGACAAAATAAAGGATGCCGTTCTTTTTATAACTCGAAATTTAACAGTAAATTTCCTCGAGAATTTCAATTTGGATTTGACTTCTGTCAATTTTTTTTTTTTTAAGTTTTTGGATGCATAGGACTCAGAAATTTTTTTATATATAAATTAATATAAAATTATTTAGGGTATTAGAATGATTGTCTTAAGATTTTGATGTATAGACGAAACCGTAAAAAAATTCGGCTCCAAACAGTGAATCCGATCTTTTTTTTTTCTGACTTCAATGTTTGAATTATTCTGCTTGTGTAATAAATTTAATGGATCCAAATCAAAAATTCTACTCCAAAGAACGAAAACAATTTTTTTTTATGGTTTTGTCTATGACATCTTAAACTTACAGTACTCAATCTACTGCATTGCACAAGTGTTTCCGAGTTTAGACCCAGTGCGGTACCTACTTTGTAAAATGAGATCCACATCGTCCTTTTTAACTTGACACAAATCTCAAAGCGGATCCATATAATCTAAATGGACATCGAAATTATTTTCGTTCGACTGGAAATTATTCTACACAATAGGGTATCGCAAAGGATACTAACCCAGTGTTTCTGTTATTCCTTGTGTTAACAAAAGAGTTCAATGAAAAAACAATGAAAAACCAAAAAAAATAATGATTTGCAACATGTAAGCAATAAATGTTCCGAATTTAAAAAGTTTATTCTGATTCTCCAACGTTACAATGTCCTCTTTTCTTAAGTAGAAATTCCACATTTTCTTCCGAAAACATTTGTTCTATGCAAATGATTAAAATATAATCTAAATGCCTCTTTTCCAATTTCAGAAAAAAAATGTTTATCCTCTGCTTATGTACGATTAGCATTCTTAGCTTCGATTAACTTTATATTTATATATTAAGAAAATTGTGCAGACTTCGTCTCGAAATTATATTATGTATTGAATAACAAATTTAATTTTTTAAGTTCAAATAAATATTGTCAAACAGAATGCAATATCAAAGAATGTATAGAATTTTAAATGTTAATAGATGATCACACATAAAGTAATTAATTTCTTACATTGAATTAGATATACCTCATACATTGGTGAATATTTATTAGCAAAAAATTAATTAATTTTCAGCTATACGATTTAATTTGACATTGATTAATGGTTGATCCAACGATTTAGAATGTTTCATGATCTAACATACGTACCTTTATGGGTCCTGAAGCTCAGCCACTTGTATGAAGTATTAGTTTTTTTAAGTGCGATAGTGTTCAGCTTTTGATCAAATTGTATTTATATAAATTGAATAATAAAATCATAAAACTTAATAATAACATTATTAAACTGAATTTAAAAATAGAAGCGGTAATATAATGGTGGAAATGCAGCTATAATATATGTCATTAAAATACTTTCTCCAGCGAAATGTTAAGGAAACTATTAATTTATAGCTCGCTCAGATCTAACACAACAGTTGCAATAATTTGTCTGTCACTAGCATGTGCATGTCTGCATGGCATCTGGAGGCTGGAGCTGACATGCACTATCAATATACAGGATTCATTTCATCAGTATTTAATTAGGCAGTATAAAATGATTTGCTATACATTGTTTGTTTGTAAATGAAATAACATTTTTACTGTTTACTCACAATCATGGAAAAACTAAAAAGATAATATGTGTGTCTCTGTTCCTAATTGTCAAGTCATCACTAAATAACAATTTACAAATTACAACTACCAATAATTTAATCCAAATCAAGAAATATTCATTCATTTATTATTGTTTGTCAGCTAATATTGTAGTAAGCCTGACATACTATTGAATTGAGTCAAAACAAAACCTTCTTCTTGGTCAAATATGACTTCACTCTGATATAGTTTTGTTCAACACTGAGTTTCTGTACTACTGGTACCAGCCAGTGACTCAGTGCTCTTTCTCTTTCAATGCACATTCTTTCCATTGGTCGAGAGACTGTGAAACAAAAAAAAATTACGTATACTTTTGTTGTGTAAGAATGAAGAGTACTATATTTTAGAAAATTACATATATTCTTTATAGTTAGTTATATACATGAAGGTACACTTCTAGTCTTAAATTAAATCCAATTAAAATAAAAACAAATCTCAACAAATGGATGTTGCCGTTACTAGTTCGGTAATAAAATGGGGTAAGGAAGAGTCATTTTTGTTTTTTTTATTAAATTAAATAATTTAAGATGGGGCGTAATTATTAATGAAAAAAAAAACAATCAGAAGATTCCATGAGAAAAAAAGCCTCTTTTCTACTTTTTGGAGATGATTCCTATGCCGACATTTTTATTAATATCCATTATTAATTATAAAATAATAATAATAATACCCATCTTAGCTGGATTTTTTTAAAAATGCCCAAACCGGTTATTAAAGGGCTGGTTGATAATAAAAATAGAACCGGCTCTTAAATGGCCGGTTGAGAATTTTTTTTTTTGGCTGTTTCAGACCCTATAAATATCCATTTTTCTCTCTCCTCCATCTTACAACTCACTCAACTCACAGAAGAGAAAGAGAGGAAGAGAAGGTGATTTTTGAGACGATTTGAGACAATTTCGGACAATTTTCCGGGCGCCAAAAGGATGAACAGTAGCAATCGAGGTAGATCATCCTATCGTGACCTAGCGAGAGGAGAGTCAATTAGTAATCGAGGAAAAAATGAGGAAAAAAAGAACAACTGTCAAGTATGCAATGATAAAAAGAACTGTCAAACAGGGGTGGATCTAAGGCTTAGTCAAAGGTGGCTAAGCTACCCTATGATTTCAAAATTTTAATTATTCGTATAGAAATTTAATTGAATTTCAAATTTTTTTTTTTATTTTTATATAGTCTAGCTAGCCACTCTCAATAAATGATAAATATATTTAGTTGTAGCCTAATGGTTAAAACTCTATTTTGTAGTTGAGAGGTATTGAGTTCAAATCTCACTACTACAATTGTGTATTTTAATTTATAGCCACCCCTATCAAAATTTTCTAGTTCTGCTCCTGCTGTCAAATATGTATGATAGAGAAATTTCTTAAACGGCTTATTCCATATGAAATTTTAGACAATAACTTAGTACAAAACTCCTACAGCTCTGATGGAGCCTCCATCGTGAATTTGTTCCGTGTACCTATGTTTGCTTCCGTTGGGATTTGGATTTTCTAGCCCAAAAGGTCAAAAAGGAAAAAGAAAAAGGCAAGTAGTACTGGCACAGCACCGCAGTGTAAAACTGTACTGTAAGTTTTTTTTTCTAGTTTTCCATAATGAATCATGTGGCAGTTAAAACTATTTTTGGCACCACTCCTATCATATATGTATGTGTGTGAATCAGAATTGATTCAGATTTCAGATGTCTTTTCTTAGTTCTCTCTTGATGAAATATCTCTTTAGACCTAACCTATATTTTTGGCTTATCATCATGGATGGATATGTGAGATATGATGTCTTGGAAGTTCAGTTTCCTTGTTTTTTTATTAAACTATTTTGGTTCACTTTCCATCTTAGGTTGGTACCAAACCGCCAATTATAACGGTCCCAATCTCCCAGATTTGGAAAGCTGCAAATATGTCCCCATACCCCAGCCCTAAAAAAAATTGTAGCAAAATTTAAAAAAAATACTGGATTAATTATTATCATTTTTTTATAGGTAATTATAAGTCATCTTCTGATAATGCATGAACAACTAGCAATAACAATATTTTTTTTAATTTTGCAGGGTAGAGAATCTCTTGAAGTTTTCATATGTTTTCTTTTTTGAGGAAACCATAGAGATTTGAAAGCTAAAGAGTATTTTACAGTATATTGTTAAACATGTATACAGAGAAAAAAAATCAAATGTATAATCAGGCCAAACATATATATACTCTTTAAAAATATTATTTACTTATTTCATTATTTTTTTTTGCTACTTCATTGATATCCCAGTACGTAGCCGAAAAAAAAAAAAATAGAATCAGAAACCTAAAGAGGATAAGTTGGGAATTGGGTATAGCCTATAGAGGCCCCCAAATAGATTGGGGTTGCATGAAAATATTAAAGTGGTCCAGTGAGTAGAGGGACCATACAAAAGAAGGTTAGTAATTAATGATCATGTGAGTATAATAAGAGAGCCTTGTTTTCTTCTTCATTCCTAGAGAGAGTGAGGAGACATGGCATGCATGTCTTTGGTTGCTATAAAATAAATTTTGTGCGGGACCAGCAGTGCAACCAATTAATTAATTAGTTTGATTGTACAACTGATTTGAAATAGTGTCAATAACAAAGTTTTTGCTCAAGTGACTGCGTTAATTTCATAAAATCTTACCACAGGGATGCATTGTATCATGAATGTACAATTTCATGTTAGGATTTTGTTCATCAATACATGTACCATTAATTACAGGAGCCAATTAACCAAATGTATATATGTATGTAACAGACATAAGACATGATCCAATATGAACTAACATGATTATGCAAATGACTTCTCTAACCCACAGATTCAGGGTTGTAAACGAAACAAATATATATTTATCCATTTCGTTTGTGTTCATGTATACTATATGTATCTGTAAATATATTATCTACACATTATCTATATTTGTATCCGCTCCGTATCCGTAAAAATGATGCGGCTACGGATACAGATTTAGTTTTGAATTATCAAAATAATGACGTTATCTGAATTATCAGAATTCGAAACAAAAACATATGCTATATATGAGTTTTTCCTAGTGCATATATTTAATATTTTTCGTTAATTATCCGTTTCATATGTGTATTCATCGATTATTCACTCCTTATCGGTTATTGTTAAATACGGATTTGGTTTTAAATTTTGACATATGTATAATATATGTATTCACATCAATATTCACTAATTAAAATCAATATGAATATGATTTTAACACTATTCATTCTAAATCCGTTCCGTTTGCACCCTACATACAAAAATTAATCCTCATTCTTTGTGCTAAAAACATACGAAATTACTTGCCCGTTGGAAAGTTCGCATACAATAATGTTCACACTTAACTATTGCATTACGTACTTAACAACTTGATATATAGAACAAATAATTGAGCATAAATTAACACAATTAATCAAGTACAATATATAACGAAATTTCTAATATCATTAGATTATCTTTCTATATATATATGAAAAATTCCAGTTGTAAATATGCCTACATGCATGTAAAAGTTAATGTAAGATCACTTGAGGAAGTTGGTGTGTTGGTTAAAGAAACACTGCAAAGATCCAAAGTCCAACAACCGAATTTGTCCCAGTTGGAAACTTCTCATGTATTTCAAACTAAAATTAAATTTGGGATAGGCTAAGAGTATATATAGCGGAGGGAGGGGTAGAATAGTCTTTTCACGAAAGCTAATCCTCTCTATCTGTAATTCCAAAAAGGGAAAAAGGGGTAATAAGTAATAACTTGAAAGCAACCCCTCATTATGTTCTTCCCTGGTAAAAGGGGCAACCTCCTTAGATAAGAGTCTCTGGTTGCTAGCCTCCTCTGGAGAGAGAGAAACAACTGGATTTTATACATCTCATGCCTGTTGTAGAAATTTCAGCAATAAAATATGCATTTCAATTTTTAGGTTAACTAATGTTTAATTATAAGTATTATGGTATATGTACACAATTTTTTTAATAATTTAGGAGAATGACTTTCTTTGAAATGATGAGCAGATAGATCCTATTATCAGGTTATATATATATATATAGAGTGAGGCTATGGTGCTATGCATAGCACAGATGGTGCTATGCATAGCACATATGGCTAGTGTACTACGGCTCAATATGGTACTTTTTAAAATCCTAACGGTCGATCTAAACCGTTCAATGTGATAACCATATGAATATGTACTTGCAAACTAAATTTTATATTTTTTCGAATTTTTTTACTATTTTTTTATATAGGTACAATTTTGATGGTCCAGAATTTTCAGAAAACACTGATTTTTCTACCTATCTAAAAAAATAGTAAAAAAATATAAAATTTAGTTTGCAAGTACATATTCATATGGATATCACATTGAAAGGTTCGGATCGACCGTTAGGATTTTAAAAAGTACCATATTGAGCCGTAGTACACTAGCCATTGGTGCTATGCATAGGACCATAGCCTCACTCATACTCATATATATATATATATATATCCGTTTCAAGAATAATTCAATAAACTTTCACACTTCTTTATTGCAACATATATACATATATGAATTATAATATATCACAATTAATTCAAAACCACATATTATTTATTTTTGTAAATAAAAGACAAACTTTATTTCCTTAATTGAAGTTTTGTGTTCTTAAAATTAATTTTAAACTAGCAATATATGCATGAAAAAAAAATAAAGAATAATATTAAAGCCACATAAAATCAGACAGACAGGTTGGAAAAGAGGTGGGATCAGGTTTTAATATAACGGCTGTATGAGGCTACAAGGTACTAAGCGTTTTAATGGAGAGACATAAAACAATGTAGAGAGAGAATGGGGGAAGTATATATGTGGTTGTATATGCAAAGAGTGAAGGATCGGAATAAATTTTAGAGAGAGAAAGAGAGATGGAGAAAGAGAGAAGGGGGTAGAAGGGGAAGCCAAGTATCCCCGTGACTGATACAAACAGCCTCATAAAAGTAGGATTCCGCTTTGATCCCATCTCATTAATTCTAGCGGGGATGCATTATTTTACCACCTGGCACTCTCTAATCAATTTTTACCGACCCAATGTTACCCCAACTCACCCAAATTTACGATCATTCACAAGTCAACCACATCTCTGGATACAAATTACATAACTTGTATATATTGAGGTAATAAAATAGATTTGTCCGTATAATATTTGAACCGGTTCAATGTGATAACAATACTTGCAGACTACATTTTACAAATTTATAAAAAATTTATAATTTTTTAAATAGGTAGAAAATCATTAGTCTTAAATAATTTAGAATTTTCAGATCAAGTGATTTTCTACCTATCTAAAAAATAGTCAAATTTTCTAAAAATATAAAATTTGATCTACAAGTGCATATGATGAAGATTATATTGAATTGTTTAGATTGATAATTTGAATTTTGAAAATAAAAATATTAATTTATAGTACGGAGCATTATGCGCTATACATAGTACCGTAGCTTCATTCGAATAAAATTATAATTTTAAAGGAAGAGGGTTGTTGTGGAATTCTGAAATGACTAAGCTTATTTTGTGTGTTACCAATAATATTACAACTTTACAAAGGTGCCAGGTAAATAGTTTTGTGTAAAAATTCGTAAGATTTGGAGGTGCATGAGGGAGGTTGGAATACAAAAAAGGGGTAAACGGTAAACGTTTCTTTTACCAACAGAGAGTATAATAATTTTGTGCTGTACATTTTCTGTGGTAAGGAAATGATTACAGGAAACGGTTAAAAACAGATCTTTACTGGAAACGGTAAAATTATGATCATTGCTGGCCATGCAAATGTGGCATGTCCCAACTAATAAAAGAAGAGGAGGGTTAAAATGCACTCTCTCTTTTGTGCTCCTAACGTGCACTCTTTCCTTATATTTTTATTTTTGAAGTTCAAATAGTCGATTCGAACCTTCCAACGTGTTCTTCATATTAAAATGTGCTTGGAGACCAAATTTTACATTTTTTGGGAATTTTTTACTATTTTTTCAGAATTTTTGATTAAACTAAACAATAATAAAAAAATTCAGCAAAGTCATGATTTTCAAAAATTCTGAAAAAATAGTTAAAAATTTCCAAAAAATGTAAAATTTGGTCTCCAAGCACATTTTAATATGAAGAGCACGTTGGAAGATTCGAATCAACTATTTGAACTTTGAAAATGAAGATATGAGGGGAGGGTGCACATTAGGAGCACAAAAAGAGGGTGCATTTTAACCCTCCTCATAAAAGAATTGAAAGTAGAGTGAGGTTACGGTACTATGCATAGCACGGTTTGGTCTGTGCTACGGCTCAATATTTGAGTTTTCAAAATTCTAACGGTCGATCCAAACTGTTCAACATGATTATAAAATAAATATGTACTTGCAAATCAAATTTTATATTTTTTCGAATTTTTTTACTATTTGTTTAGATAGGTAGAAAATCACTTGATCTGAAAATTCTGAACCATCCAAAAACAGTGATTTTCTACCTATCTAAAAAAATAGTAAAAAAAATCGAAAAAATATAAAATTTGGTTTTCAAGTACATATTCATTTTATAATCATGTTGAACGGTTTGGATCGACCGTTAGGATTTTGAAAACTCAAATATTGAGCCGTAGCACGGACCAATCCGTGCTATGCATAGTACCGTAGCCTCACTCTTGAAAGTATATATTAAAATAGAATATGGATATTCCTCAATGCTGATCGAAATATCATGCGGTGTTCATGTTTTAGCAACTTGTAGGAATTGCGTCGTAGATTCAACAAGCTAGACGTTACAAATTTCCGCTCTTACAAACTTTATCTCAGTAATACGTGGCATGTAAAATAAAAAACTACCGGATCCATGTATTCAAGTTTTCTGTTCATATGTCCGGAATTGACATTTTTAAACATTTATTGCTTATTGGAATACCGTGCTATTTTGGTTTGTTTAATGACAGAGTTAGTAAATTTTATTGGAGTGGAGACACAGATTAACATCACATAAATAATTTTAATTTAAATTGAAGTAGAACATTGTGCTGTGTAGCTCTAGAAAATTTTCACATATGCTGGTCTCTGATCTTACTGTTATTGTAACAATCCTATTATGATAGTGCAGTTCTCTAGGTAAATTTTAGTTTTGTAATAACAATTACGGTTTCAGTTAGAAATCAGTGGGTTTACTCTACTTTTGTCAAAAATAAAATAAAAATAAATAATAATAATAAAAATAAAAATAGAACACAATATTCCAATTATTCCAAATTACGAGCATGTTTGTACAAACTCCTAAAAAATCACAGTAAAAAACTAAAACTAAAAATGCTTTAAATTTTGTAGGCCAAAGGAGAATTGCTTCTCATTCTCATAAAGGTCTCTTTTTTAATTCCCATCACACTAAAAGCTCCTCTTCGTTTGCTCATTTTCCTTGTGAATTTCATCCAACAACTTTATTCAATGTTGTTCATTTCCTTTAGGACCTTTTTGCAAGATCTCCTTTTCCTATGAGTCAACTTCAGAAGATTATAGTATTTATTTTATTTTATTTATGTTTGAACTAACAAAATGGATATCAGTATTGAGTGAGGCTACGCTAATAGAGTAGAACTAGTGTTCCTAAGTTTATCAAGTCTTTTTTGAACTCCACTCTAAAACCTATTAGATTGGTTTCAAACGACGAAATTAAACCGTTAAAATTTTTCTACTTTACGAGTGATGCGTCTACATGTGAAGATTTTAAAGTTTCGAATTAATTTAGTATAAAGTAAAGTGTTCAAAATTAGAAGATTTATAAATTAATTTTAATGCATTCGTTTTTTGGACGCCTTTTGACCACTTGACTCTATAGAAAATTAATTTAAAATTTTAAAAATTTTGCATGAGACGCATCACTCGTGAGGTAGAAGGATTTCAACGGTTTGGATTCGTCGTTTGAAGCCAATTGGATAGGTCTTAGAGTTGAGTTCACAAATGGACTTGGTGAACTTAGGAACACCTTAGTTCTACTCACGGTAATATGCATATTATGGATTGACTCGTGTTATAGATCCAATCTCTATTTTTAAAGTTCAAACATTCGATCCAAACCATTAAAAATAATTTCATATAAAAACGCACTCGTAGACTACATTTTATATTTTTTTACTATTTCTTAAAATAAGTAGAAAATCGTTGTTTTTGTCTTGTTCAAAATTTTCAAATCTGGTGATCTTCAACCTATCTACAAAAATAGTAAAAAATATAAAAATTATAAATTTGATCTGAAAGTACATCTTTACATGAACATTGTGTTAAATGGTTTAGATTGACTATTCAAACTTTGAAAATAGATCTATGAATCCATAGTATGGACAGTTGTGTAATATGCATATGACCATAGCCTCTTCGGTATTCTCTGATTTGTGAAGCTTCTTCTCTCACTACACCTTCAGTGTATCTTTAAAGTTTAAACAAAGCAAGAATAATTTATCTAAACCCAGCCCATTTGCAGTAGAAAGAGGCCCATTAACTATGTAAAGGTTTTAAGGCATAATACAACCAGAAAATGGGCTGACATTAAATAACATGAATACCATCTCCGATCAGCTCAAACAAACCAAAAGGCCCAAACCCGCCGCCATAACACGGGATTGGCTTCTTTGCTTGCTTGACCCGGCATATGCATGGGTGGCTTTCTTGACAGGTGTCTTTATGAAGTATTTCGCATCTTTCATGCCCGCTTCATGTACTGCAAAGGGGCGTACATCCCCATTGATTTGTTTTATCTTCCCTCAAAATCTGGAATTCCCACATACGGCAATACTCTCAATTTCTGACACCGTGGGCCTCGATCAATATCACCGATAGAGATCACAAGCCTCATAAGTTTTACCCACGCCTAGGAGCTAGCTACTTTCATTCATCAAGTTCTAGTACCAAAGGAGGTTATTCATTCGAAGGTAAGTCCGGTCCATCAATAGCACCTGGCGGACACAGGTCATACATTCCTCGATACATTACCACCACTCAGTGCCTTATCCTCTAGCTAATACACCAAGCGGGTACCATCATCAACTGGTATGTACTGGTATCGATTAAAACCTCTTCAATCCTCGAAAGCAAAGTCTCTGTTGTCCCTCTAGGCCTAGCACCCTCTTATAATGGAAAGCTTTCCCACCAGAACATTAATGAACCTTCTGACGACAAGCTCCTCAAACTGTACATGTAAAACTCTTTATATTCGGCAATGCACGTAAGCTGTTCGATGACTTGTCCGAAAGATGCTTGGCTGCTTGGAGTGTCATGATATCTGGCTTTGCAACAAAGGGTTTGTTTCGTGAAGCAGTTTCGTTGCTCGGTGAAATGTTACTTGATGGTGTTAAGCCTGATTGTACCTGCTTGGTCAGGTCTGAGCTCTGGATTGGCCTTCAACTTCACTCCCAAGTAATGAAACACGGGTGATTTTCTATGTTGAGATGGATTTGATTGGATTGTATGTGAAAATTGGTTGCTTGGATAGTGCTAATTAAGTATTTGACCAAATGTCTGAGAGAACGGTTGCTTCATCTGCTCTCATGGTCGGTTTAACCGAAGCAGGGAAATCCCAAGGTACCGAAATGGATCCATTATCTTGTCAATTGTTCTCAAAGCTTGTTCTTGTTTAGATGACTACCATTCTGCAAAGCAGGTACATGGGCTTATTGAAACTAGGATTTGGTATCTAAACCAGGTACATGGGCTTATATACAAAGCAGACTGTCATTCTGCAAAGCAGGTACATGGGCTTATATACAAATAGACTGTCATTCTTGGTTCATTATCATTGTTTAATATATGCTTATTGCCGTTCAGACTCCGTAAGTGATGCAATGTAGTTGATTGAATCAGGAAAATTTGGGCCTTCTGGGCTGTGTTGGAAATTTTTGTTGACAAGCTCAGTGAAATTTACAGGAGAAAATTTTCTAGAAATTTAGCCTAACAATATCCTTCTATTCAAGTTGTATTAAAAATTGGGTCCACGGGAAGAGGCAGCTCTTGTGAGAAAACTGATGAATGAGAGAGGTTTACAAAAGGAAACTGGCTATAGTTGGATAATTGTAAAGGGAGGAGTGCATAGGTTCATTGCTGGAGAGAGAAATTATCCCCAAGCCGAAGGAACTTTTGCCAAATTGGATGAACTGAAGGGGTCCGTTGCAGGGTTAGAACCAAAATTGGTGACAGTGGAAGAACCTGATTTTTTAAAGAGAGCAAACATTTGATCACAGTGAGAGGTTGGAATTCGCATCCCCTATCTTAAATTTTGAGTTTATCTTTGGAAAATCAAGACCGTTCAAATTCTTTATGCACGAATCTCAAAGCACAATATTACTGGCTCCCTTCATTCCGAATAGGCACAACAACAAAAAAAAGATTTGACACGACTTTAGATAAACTGAAATTTTGAGATATCTCAAAAGATACGGACTACAAAGATTGACGGTTTCATTCGGGCTGATGGAGAGCCCTTGTCGGTGCCCTATTTTTGATTTTGAAAATCCTAAGAATTTGTGAACATTGTCACTCGTTTATGAAGTCGGTTTCGATGAATGTGAAGCAATAGATTGTCGTGAGAGATTGTATTAATTTTCATCATTTTAAAGATGAGCTCTGTTCTTGCCATGATTTTTGGTAGTGCTGTGTGGCGTGTTGGTTTAATATTTTGATTTTGAAATTTCGCCTCTGGTATAATATTAAGTGTATCATTATTATTAATATTATTATGATTATTTTTTTTAAAATAAATATTAATAGGGAATGGTTTGATATCCATGGCTATTTGCAATCATTAATAGAATAAATTAATTTTGGAATTACTATTCAATTGATTGAATGCTTGTCGACTGTCGAGGTACAATTATTAAGATAACCAAACAACACGCACGTATTGTATTGTGAGATTACTGGTAGGTGTGCATGCTTTGTATCATGTGTTGTCATATTCATTTCATAAATCATATAGATACTGGGCTTCCATTAGTGTATTGAAAAAAACCGGCGGTCCAGGACCGGACCAGCCAACCCGTGAAACGGACCCGGACCGGACCCGGACAGCCCCGCCCCGTGCACCAAACCCGTCCCTGACCGGGGTTAGGCAAGGGTCGGTTCGTGGACGGGCCAGTTTGGTTTTTTTCCCACAGACCTGTGCATACCCCACCACCCCCGTGTAGACCCGTCTTGGACCGGACCGGACCCAGACCCGAACACGAACCCGCTGGACTCGGACCAAACCCCCTAAACCCGGACCCTAAACCCTAAACCCTAAACCCCCCTGGACCCTTTGGACCCGCCGCCCCCTCCCCGATTTGACTTGAGTTGACATTTTACTGTAGCAATACGAATTTTTTTTAATCCAACGGTTCCAAATTTACTGTAGCAATCCGAATTCCCCCCCCCCCAAAAAAAAATCCCTATAAATTTACACCCCATCATTCTCTCATTTTCACACCAAACTCTCATTATTCTCAATCTCATATTCTCAATTTCTCATACTCTCATGCTCTCATTATTTTTATTGTTCCCAAATTTTAATTTAATTATTAGGAAAAAATATAGTTGCAAATTTATTTTATTCCGCAAAGGCGCAAGATTTAGTTGCAAATTTATTTCATCCCGCAAAGGCGCTTAAATATAACCTATTTAATATTTTAATCTAACAAAAAATAAATATAACATGAAACAAATCGAACCTTCAAATCTTGCGTTATAAATAGGTTAGATTTATTTAAAATTCGTTTTAGTTTTTAAATGTGTTAGTTTTATTATAAATATGTTAGATTAATTTTAAAATAGCTTAAATATGTTAGATTTATTGTTAATTTTGTTAGATTTATTTTTAGAATAGGTTAGATTTATTTTAAAATAGGTTAGATTTATTTTTGAATAGGTTAGATTTATTTTTGAAATATGTTAGATTTATTTATAAATAGGTTAGATTTATTTTTAAAATAGCCTAAATATGTTAGATTTAATTTTAAATAGGTTATATTTATTCTAAAATAGGTTATATTTATTTTAAAATTGGTTATATTTATTTTTGAATTCGGATATTTTTTTGAATAGGTTAGATTTATTTTTAAATATGTTAGATTTATTTTTGAATAGGTTAGATTTATTTTTAAATTGGTTAGATTTATTCTACAATAGGTTATATTTATTTTAAATTGGTCATATTTGTTTTAAAATTGGTTAGATTTATTTTAAAATTGGTTTAAAATTGGTTCTAACTATAGATTTGTTAAATTTATGTTAGATTTAAATTTGGTTTTTTTATTATTTCTATGTTATTTTGAAAAGGTAAAAAAATGGCATCTCAAAATGCACCTTGGTGGAGGTATTTTGAACGGACCTTCGATGCAGATGGGACCTTAATCAGTGCAAGATGTAAGGTACAGGGCTGCACTGCCTCTTACAATTTCATTGAAGCTAACGGTGTACTTACATTTATGAAACACGCCTATAATCACTATAAGGGGCAAGAGGAACCCATTGTAGCAACAACATCAGATGTTGAGAGTTAGAACTCTTTTAATCTTTTTGTCTATTTTTTAAACATTTCAATTATTTTTTAAAATTATTCATTTTAAAGAAAAATTACTAACAAAAAAAAGTTAGAACCCGCCTATGTTATTTTACATAGCCGGTCCCAAGCCCGGAATAAAGGAGGAGGGTAACTTTTGTTTTTAAATCAATTGTTTTAAAATAATTCGGTTTTAAAGATCAAATAATTCGTCTTTTTTTTTCCTAAAGCAATTGATTTAAGGAATTTTTGTAATATCAAAACCGAATTTTTGTAATATAAAAAAATGATCTAATTCGGTTTTGTTTTTAAATCAATTGTTTTAAAATAAATCAGTTTTAATAGAAGTGTTGGAATGTCGTAAATAACAAACGGTTGAATAACAAAAATTATTATAACAAAAATTGTTCGGTTCAAATAACAAACTTATTAAATTGAAAAAAAAGCAAAAAAATAAACAGCAAAAAAAAACAGAAAAAAAAAATCCGATTTTGGACCGGACCGTGGAACTGTCGGATCCGTGTGTTGATCACGGGGCGGGTTTGGCCTCCGAAAACTGGACCCGTGATACCCCCACCCGTGAACCCGTCCAACACCCCGGACCCGTGGACCAGAAAACCCGTAGACCGGGCGGGTTTGGACCGGACCGGACTGGCCCGCCCCGTTGTAATAACACTAGCTTCCATCATGCTAGGCTGCTAGCTAATTAAAGCCTGAATGATATCGGGTAGGATTAAAGAACCGGGCTGAGTATCATGTGTTGTCTTATTGCATGATGGACCGGGCTGAGTATCATATAGATACTGGGCTGAGTATGATGTCGACTTTGTATCATGTAGATACTGTTACTGCTAATTAAAGCCTGAATGATAACCGGGCTGAGTATCATATAGATACTGGGCTTCCATCATGCTAGCTAATTAAAGCCTGAATGATATCGGGTTAACGGATTTCCAAAACCCGAATGATTTCATCTTTGGTCTCCTGGGGCAGTAACAGTAAATCTGATCCTCCTCCGTGACAGATTACAAGCTGCTCCCTTTGGTTATAATATGTCTCTAGATCGAATTAAGGAGACAAACACTTCAAAAGTATCACCAAGGAAGTATGCCTTTTTTTTTTTTATTGTCCATTGTTCGAAGAAAGCAACAAAGGGAACAACAAAATTTGATCCAAATCAAGCGAATGGACATTAATTTACCTACAATTGTATCCTTGTACTATAGTAAGGTGATTTAGATATGACCCAAAAGAAAGGTAAATAATTTTTTATATTACGATGTATATATATATATTGGAATTGGCTAGCATGCTATGCATATATAAGGGCCCTCCGTGCTACGGCTCACTTTTTGAGTTTTTAAAATCCTAACGGTCGATCCGAACCGTTCAACATGATCTCCATATGAATATGTACTTGCAAACCAAATTTTACATTTTTTAGAATTTTTTTACTATTTATTAAGCCACTTTGAAAAAACACTAATTTGTACACAACAGTAAAATCTGCTGGACCATTGGATCAGCGATTTTCAAAGTGGCTTAATAAATAGTAAAAAAATTCTAAAAAAATGTAAAATTTGGTTTTCAAGTACATATTCATATGGAGATCATGTTGAACGGTTCGGATCGACCGTTAGGATTTTGAAAACTCAAAAAGTGATCCGTAGCACGGAGGGGCCCTTATATATGCATAGCACCGTAGCACTGTCCTATATATATTTTAAAGCTATAATACTGTTATCGTAAACAAGTAAAAGTTTCAAAATTGAGCACCTATCACTACGTTTTTTTTAATTTAAAAAATATATATTTTACAACCACTCGTACAAGTACTAAGTTGATTAAACGCACGCACAGCTAAAAAATATATATTGCGTGTTGGCATTGAAAGAAAATATTTTGTTGTTCTACTAGTAGTAAAATTAAGTTCGGATAATTCATATATTCACAAATTTTGCACAAATTGAAGTGATATTGATTTTTTTTTTTTAAAAACACATAAATACTTTGTTAAAACCTTCAAATGAAAAGGTCAAGTTAAAAATAAAAACATAATATAAACCTACTTATCACCTTCTATATCAAAAATTGAAATAAAATTTGAACTTAAGATACACATTAATGTATTAATCGACCAGTCAAGTATTTTTTTTTGTTTATCTATTTTTTACAAGTAACTTCTTTTACAATAAACAACTCCACATTTTATTTTGTGGCATCCAATGGAAAAATACTTGCATTCGACGAAGCATATTATCGAGAAGTGTTCACGGAGTTATTTGAAATTTTTTTTTTGAAACTATTTGATCATTTATAAAGGAGAAAAAAAACGACCTAAGAATAGAAGGGGTGAAGGATTTAGAGATTGTTGAAGGAAAAGATAAATGGAGCGCGACTACGAGGAGGGAGATCAGGGTGTAAGTGTAACCGAGATTTCTATCAGGGAGGCAAAAAGAAAATGAGAAGACTATAAATTTCGAAATTTTTATTAATAACATTAAAAATAATTAAATTAAATAAAAATGACATGAATGATTGATGATTTTAATAGAATTTCTAAAAACAACATTTCTGCTAGATAATCTAACAGAATTTATGGCAAATTCCGCTGTATTATCTATTGGAAATGGATAAGCCTCTTTCCGATAGATAATCTAGTGGAATAGGGATTTTCTTTTTATGTTACTGATAATTCCATTTTTTATGTTTTTATTGTTTGATTTTTAGATATTTAGATTGTTTGAATATTTAAATTGTTAATACGATGGTTCGAGAATAGTCTTGAAATGGAGACTAATTAAAAAAGGAAGAAGACTATACAACCGCATACTGATGAACATGGACCGAATGCAAGGTTCGAGGCTCAGGCATCAGGTTCAACGTGATACTATTAATAGGAATGCAATATGTATAATGCATGATTTAATAATTTACATGTACTAGTTTTATTAATTTTCATGATTTAATTATTTATTTATATACTTTATTTGTAATGTAGAGGAAGCAACAAGATAAGCAGCAAAAGAAAAATCTTCTTCAAGAAAAGCAATAAGAGGATCTTCTTCAGGCAAACGCTAATATTAATGTGTTTTAAAATTGAATTATGTTGTTTCGATTTTAATTTGTAGTGATAATTAATATTTATGCTTAGGACTTTAACTTATGACATTAATTAATAGTGGTTTTATTAATGTCTTATTTGCTCGAACAATTCAATTTTATTTTGTTTGTTTTACTACGTCTTATTTCTATTAAATTGTCAACAATTCAATCTTGTAGATCTTATTATTGTTAAATTGTTAACAATTTAAAAGGTTAAATTAAAACTACCAACTAATTAAAATATTCAAACAATTTAAATATCTAACAATCTAACAATAAAAACATAAAAAAAATGGAATTATCAGAAACATAAAAAAAAAATCCCTATTCCGTTGGATTACAGATAATCCAGCGGAATAGCTATTTCTGTTGGATTATCTAGCAGAAAACGGCTTATCCATTTCCGCTGGATAATCCAGCGGAATTGGTCGAGTATTTCACTAGATTATCTAGCGGAAATGTTATTTATGTAAATTCTATCAAAATCATGTTATTTTCTTTAATTTAATTATTTTTAATGTTATTAATAAAATTTAGGCTATAAATTTCATTCAAAATATTCAATATTCTAATAAATTGTATTTTTTCATTTTAAAAAGCAAAAAAATAGTGATACTAGATAATTAAGTCGACAAAGTGAATTTCCAATTTGTTTACAAAACAAACAATAAAACAACAAAATTGTAACAAATTGATACGCTGAATTTAGGCCCTGATGAAGAATATAGCTATCAAACTGAGGATTAATGTCACACCCCGAGACAACCCGCCACGTATTTATACGTAAGGCGTATACACATCACATACATTATCAATAACATCCACAAATGCCACATTAAATATTACAAACAATAGTCTTACAACAATAATCAAAGTGGTTCAACAGCGGTCACGACAGACATGGTTAGGAATACGGTAACAACCATGCCTGTTCAAGTGTACCAATTTAGTGGAAATTAAACAAACAAAACAAAATAAACATAAGTGGCATTGAATCATAAACATGGATCCTTCCGCTTGCTTTTACTCACGACCTTGTTCTGGCGCCTTTTCCTCATTACCTGGAACCCACATAACAGTGGAACGGGTGAGAGATTCGAACATTCTCTCAGTGCGGGATTCAGTTCCAGTCCCGAAATTTGTAAAATTAACTTAACTCTCAAAAGCATGAAAATGAAATAAATAATAAATGCTCATGCGTTTCTAATGCCATGTAATCCTACGATCATAAACACTTTTATTTTCTTTCAAGTTTTTCGTTAGTCCATTTATCTTGTCATTCCAATGGGAAGTCCAACCAACATTGGAATGTCGCCAACCCACTGGGAAGTCCAACCAACAATGGGAGGCTGCCAACCCACTGGGAAGTTCAACCAACAGTGAGAGGCTGTCTCACTAGACGGGGAGTCCACCCTACGCTAGGTCTTGACCCGTGACGAGAAGTCCAACCAACGCCACGTTAACGAGGGGTCCAGTCTAACACCGGACCCAATGTATACATTATGCAAACATATCGGCCCATGTTCACTTTACTTATCCGTTCACATCACATATATTAACTCAACACAACACATCCTATAAGTCTGTTGATCAAATGTATAATCTGATCCTAATATTTTCTAACAAAGTCAAACGGTTGTTCGAATTCAACATGCATAATTCAACTATATAAAAATAAATGCACACAAAAAGATAAGTAATAATTTTACAAAGTCCAGGAAACCCGCACCTGTTGTTGTGGAATAGTTTACTCCTGCCTCTACGTTACTCCTTACTTCAGAACTTGGACCTAGACCATGTAACACGGTTTCTAAATTAATATTTATACATGTTTTTATTTAGACAAGTCTGTTGTTAAACAAATTTAAATCCGAATATCATTGATACGATTTTAACAGAAACATATTTGTTAATTGACAATTATAATTGAAATGGTATTTCATGAGGAATAGGATTAACTTATTGATAAGTTTTTATAATATAATTCCTTGTAATAAAAATAACTTTAGGGTTATCGGTGAATAAATTCCTAGGGTTATCGGTGAAAAGTTACCATTTAATAAAAATAAACTAATTAGAATCATTTTATGATTAACACGATCTGAGACTATAGTATAATAGAATTTAATTCAAGATATTTAAGCACCTTTTCATACGGACAGATTGTTCTTTTGTGGATATAATATATATACAGTACGATATATATACATGATTCACCGGAGATATATGAAAATAATTAATTTCAAGTCAGGAAGGTTATAAGTGGAATTCCAAATGTTAATATTAATGATAACTAAAGTAAGTTAGAAAAATCAAAATATTAATTTAGTAATGACAAGAAGATATTATATAAAATAAATATGATTAATCTCTTTGATCGAATATATACGTATATCAGTAAGTTAGTAATATTCTAGAAGACATCATTTTTATATATAGATAATACGAAATAATATCTTCTTAATCTTGTCAATTCTAGAAAAATGAAAACAGACAAAATACGATTATGTAAAATATTTTATTATTGTTTAACAAACTGAATTTATGAAATTCCATAAGTTTCTGATAATCGAAATCTTTCTAAATTTTACTGATTATATGATCTAGAGATTTTATCAATTAAATAAACATAAAGAATCTTATCAAATAAATAATTTCCAGAAAAAAATATAGTTATAGGAAATTCTATAACATAAAAAGAAAATATACGAAAGTATTGAATCTATTTATTAAGCATTAAATAACTATAAGATTGAAATACCTTGATTTGAACGGCTTGGGTCTCCGATGAGAGTTATGAATGAAAGATGAAATAGATAATAGAGATCTTTTCTTTTCTTTTAAATTGCCGAAGCAGACAGGATAGAGGGGTTTGTTTATAAGGGGGAGGCGGGGCCTATATTAGGATGCATTGTTTAAATTTTTGGAAGGAGGGAGGCGTATACAGGGGATGGGATTAGTTTTTAAATGAAGGGGTGGTTACATGAGTTGGTTATATGAAAACAACTGCTGAAATTTTAATTGGGTTGGGCCTCTTTTGCTATGGAAATCAATTTCATTTATATCATGGCCTACTAATTAAGTAAATTAAAACTGAATTTTTAATTGGATCGTTTCTCATGTCAATTCTCTCAATCTACGTGGCGTTACAATTAACAATACAATAGTTTTGCTGATATAAGGAATAATAATATTCCGATATTGTAAGGTCATTACCAGTATAAAATCAAGACTTGTATTCGTTTTGTAAGGTATATAAATATGTAATGGTTCACAAACAACTAATTTGGTCTGATTTAAATTTAATGCCATCAAACCGGCATATATTAGTAATATTTTTTGCAAAGACTATTTAATTCAGCTGAACTCATGGAAGTTTCAAGTTTTTTATGGTTCAATTTAAATTAAGGTCACAAATCAAGTTTTAGGCTGCGAGTATATCATACTATTAGTGTTGTGATCTAGAAGTCAATAATGTGATGATTATATTTTAAGTTTTATTTATGTAATTGAATGATTTTGTTTATTATTTTGTTCCTTGAGTATTTTTATTACTTGTAGATTATTCGGATTGAGAATTTGGAATTTTGAAACTCTATAAGGGAGTTAATAAATACTCTAAAAGGTCTATAATATTGGTAATTAACAAGAAAAACTAATTATCAATGAAATATTAGCATTTGAATTAGATGATGATCATGTTTTGTAGATCATGTGACAATGAGTTGTCAATATAATCAAATGGATATCTAATGGAGATTAGGTGATTGGACATGACCCAAAGTAAAACATTTAATATGGATTGTGTTTGTGTCATTAATGTTTTATTTGTGTCTGGAATTCTAAGATATGAGATGATTGTTTCTCTCACATGAGAATACGTATTCGTGGGTATTATCTAACGTTGTCCGTAACTGACAATCATACAGATTCTACCTCAGTATGTATCTCTTATGTAGAGAAATAGTAACTATCAAGAATACTAATATCCCTTATTAGATGAGTGATGATATCACTGAACCCCTTAATTAAATAATACAAGTGCGTACACATATGATTAAGGAGTTATCATAATTACTGAATTATTTCAGAATAAAAAAAACAAGTAAATTTGCAAGGATGACACGTTTCTACCTTGGAGCTATTCATGATATCATGAGATATGGAATTGACACAAGACAATTATTGTTTGAGGATCGTGATACAGTATGATACTTATCATCTGTGTCATTAAATAATTACAATACATATTGCTAGATGCCGCTTGTAATATATGGAATTGAAAATAGTTCTGATTTTATTGTCAAATGACATAGATCCCACATGGTCACACCAAAAAATAATTAATTAGAAATGCTCCTTAAAATATTTGACATGTGTGACATGTCAAATAAATTGGTTTTTCAATCTAAACATGAGATAAATAATTATTATGAAATAATTATGTGGTATTTTGGATTTAATTAAATAGTTTAATGCAATCCAAATATAAAAAAAAGTCAAACGGGAAGAAGCTTTGCGGGCTGCAAAAGGGAGTTTTTGTGGGTAGCAAAGAGTTCTGTATTTTTACCACAGTTCCTGGCCAAAGCAGAAACAATTTCGGGCATTTTTGGGCCAAAACCAAAGTACTGAAAAACAACATGTTCTGTGAAGGCCAAAGCAGAAATAATTCCTGGCCGAAACATATTCAGTTACTGACAGTTTCTGAAAGTGCTAAAAAACAGTATGTTCGGTCAAGGCCGAAACTAGCCAAAACAGCTGCGCAAAAAGCAGTTATTTTAGGAATGCTAATTCTAGCTGGTTGGAAATCGTGGGGAAAACTTCTAGGGCGTGGGGAACTGCATATAGGCTATTTAAAAAGGTCCCTACTGCCTAGAAGAATTATCTTTTGTTTTTAGAGAGTTGAAACTCTGCTGAAATACTCTCTCTCTCTCTCCCGTTTTGATCTCCTATGTGTTATGAACACACAAATCCTATAATCAAGATATAGTTCTCTTGGAGGATAGGGATTAAGAAGCGACCAAATTACTACTCTCTAGCAAGAGGAAACTTTGGTTTCTAATTAATTTATTGGTGGATACCGTGGATGGTTTCTACTTTAGAGTCTCAGCTTGGTGCAAGGCGCTGTAAAGCATCAACCACCATTAGTATCAACAAAGAGGTGAGGGATCTTCAACTCTACATCTCAAGGACCTTCCTTTCTTGTTTGGAGACAAGAAACAAAAAGTATGATGTTTATTGATTTGAAAATTTGATTTTGGTTTGATTTCAGTCACATATGATGTTTCTTTGGTACTTTTCTTATCAATTTTTTTAAAATTTCGCTGCCTTAAGTACCATAAAACCCAACATATACCGATTGCCTTTTTCTAATTCAAAATGGACAGATTACTGTAATGCTTTGTCCCTCATATCATTCTCTAAACTTAAATTAGATTTATCAAGGCAACATTATTCGTAAAAATCAAATTATTTATGCAAATAGTGGATTTTCTCTGAGAAATATATATTGTTGTATCATACAATTTGACAATAAATACTAAAAATCATAATTAAACAATAAATAACAGTACACCGGAAACACAATATTATTAATCTGTATAGGTTTGCCGATTTTGCTAAATAACTAAATAAATAAACAAACAAACATGGATCAGACTTTAACACCAGTTTGGTTAAAATCGCAATTTCAATCCCGTCAGTATGTTACACTACTGCCTCAGTGTATAAAGTCATGGTCACGGCTGGAAAAATGAGATGGGATCGATGCATTGAGGTCTGGAGAAGCTTTGCACCGGCTAAGGTAAAATATAACGTACCTAGTGATTAAGAATAGAGTATTAACACATAATGTGATGGTCAAAAGATGTATAAATTGTGAAGCCAAGTGTGCTTTGTGTGATAATTGTTTGATCGAAACTGCACATTACTTGTTCTTCCAATGCTCATATGCGCAAGAGGTTTGGAACCGGATGGGTAACTTGATGCAACATGCTGAATCGGTATTGGTATCTTGGAACTGTCTAGAGCCCGATATTGTTCTGCAACCGGGGTGCCTACGAGATAGTGGGCGACGTGGTGCATTGCAGTTATTTGGACGTTGTGGAAACAACGTAATGGAATGATATTTAGGGGGAAGGTGTCATCATGGGTTCTCTGTAATTTGGCTCAACTGATGAGATAATGTTACGAGAGATATTGCCTACAGGGATTGGTTGATGTGTAAAGTTATTAATTTTTTCATAGATTCTAGCTATTGTAAACACGTTTATTAATTCAATCTTAGTTGCTGCTACCAAACTTTCAAAAGAAAAAATAAAAAAACTCGTCAGTCTGGCTCAGGATGAGCGCATTGGTCAGAAACCAACCCCACTGTTTCATGACTGCGTCAGTCCGCCCCGGACGCCTGTTGCAATTTGCGTGGGCAAGTACAATCGAAGATTTTTGTTATTCAACTCTGCAACCCTAAGTTGCTAAGTGCACGAATAATCGGAGACTGTAATACGAATATGTTTTGGGATTTTTCTATTTTTTTAAAAGAAATCCAATAAGATTAATTGACAAAAAAACATTTAAATATTCAAATATTCAAATATCATAATAAATGGTAAAAAAATGTTAAAAGATAACAAGATAGAGATTATATAATTATCTCTCCCAATAAAATATTCAAATTATAAAAATTGGATTAGAATCAAACACTTTCTATTTGATATGCGCTGATATCTCTTTGTTCTTAAATTCTATTATATTTTAGAATAAAGTAAAGATGTGGATCATCAGGCTTAAATATCCTATAAAATTTGATAAGAAAAATCATTGAAAAAGTGATCGTAATTACTACCACAAAAACTTATTATCAACGTCATCTTCATTTTTCACGGCAATAAATTTTACTTTTCTG
This sequence comes from Carex littledalei, assembly GCA_011114355.1. Lineage (NCBI taxonomy): Eukaryota > Viridiplantae > Streptophyta > Magnoliopsida > Poales > Cyperaceae > Carex > Carex littledalei. The sequence goes on from CM022087.1 coordinate 5,573,669, forward strand.
TACACTAATAATTTGTCGAATTGAAGACTCACATTAATGTATAGCGAAAGACAATTAATAATATTTGTTGCTGCAAGTAGTACACCAAAACATGCATATACATACTAAACAATATTACCTAGACGCGCAAAGTTTTTGTGATTTTTTGTCCTACTAATATCATATGAATCTTACCAGTCTGTCATCAAGTTTGTGCCTTGCCATCTGTTTGGAGAGCAAAACTTGTGTGAGACTGTATTCCATCTTGCATGCCAATTCCCTTTTCTTTTGTCTTATCTAAGACATGTAATTGAATCTTACAACAACTTTAGTCCGTTTCACATGATCAGACATTTAAAATTGGCTAATTGAAATGACAACGGTCCAAAAACAAAATTGGGCTAGCAGATCTACCCAAAAAACCGAAAACATGGGGTTGGCTAGCCTACATTTACAACACCCAACAAAGCATACAACCCTTTTTCACTTGTCCCTGTTTTTAGTAAACTTCATGAATTATAAAATGTATGAAGACCCACATTAAGGAGACAAGCTCATCAAAAGTAACACCAAACGAAACAAGCACTTCAGATGCACTTTTTTGCACAAAACAGGAAATTAATTACCCAAATCAAACAACCACTCTCCATCCATCAAACCAAAGGAAAATCTATGACACCCCAATTTGTACCTTCATTAACATACATGATATGAAAACATTGCACTTCTTTAGTAATTTTTTACTTACAGTTACTATTTTTCATAGACGCACAATACACCGTAAGTAACAATTCCAGTCAGATTTCCAGGTCAAAGAAGCAACAATTCCAGTCAGATTACAAGTCCATCGATAAATTGTTACGACATAGAGCTAGGCATAGGCATGTTAAGATGCTTGAAGCTTGAAAAACCTCCATCGATCACTAAATTCTGTCCCGAAACGTATTTTGCATCGTCGGATGCAAGAAACACGGCAGCTTGGGCCACGTCAGCAGTCTCGCACTTTGCCCCCTTGAGCACTCCAAGGCTGTTAATTATCCCCGAGACCGCCTCCGCCCCAGCTCCGTAATAAATTTGAGAGAACTGTTCTGTCACCAGTGGCGTTGGAATCACAAAGGGCGATATGCAATTAACCCTAATACCATGTTGCGCAAGTTCACTGGCAGCAGCTTTTACAATTCCGATGATTGTAGATTTTGAGATGGAATAAGGATAGGTACCTAACCCGCCCATTAACCCGCTTATGCTAGCGGTACAAAGTATTGAGCCAGACCCATTTTGCCTCATCACACGGGCTGCATGCTTGATGCCGGCAAGTGTACCACGTACATTGACGCTCATAACCTTGTCAAATTCGGTTAGGTCTAGCCGGCTAATATCTGATTCAGTCAAGGGACCTGGTATGCCAGCATTGTTGTACATGACATCGAGCCGGCCATGGCAGGCCACTGTGTGGTCCACTGTGTTGGACACATCTTGCTCATCAGACACGTCGCACTTGAAGAATTGGGCTTTCGGGCCTAGTTCTTGGGCAGCTTCGAGGCCTGCTACTGAGTTTATGTCGGCTATGATTACTGTCGCACCCTCTCGAATGAATTCCTGAGCAGCAGCCTTCCCAAGCCCGCTCGCACCACCAGTTATTATGGCAACCTTCCCCTCTAATCTGTGTGTTCATTAATTGAAAATAATTATTTTCCAGGTTGGTGTTTGCAACTTCTAAGTAAAGTGTAATCAAGTCTGGTGAGCCATTTGCTCGTACTGACCTTAAAAAAAATGTAATGAGTCTAAATTATGCAAATAACAATTTTTCACGTCAAATATTGCAAGAAAAAATAACATTATTTTGGCGTGAGCGATAACTACGCATTTGATTCTTAATTTGTGGTTTATTATGTAGATAACACTCCAAAATAAACAAAAGAAATAATTCTTAATTTTCCCCAGGGGAAGTCTCACTACAAATATTTCTCTTCCAAAAATAAATAACAAAATCCTTCCATGCATATATTGAACCAAACATATATAGCTACTGAAATGTTCTGGCAATTATTTTGCTACACAAGCTATGAAGGCATCTCAGCCTTTTATTCACCTTCATGCATATCCATGGGTATATATAATTAGGGGCGGAACTAGAAAATTTTGATAGAGGTGACTGAAGACCTCTCAACCACAAATTAAATAGAGTTTTAACTACTAAGTTACAACTAAACATTTGTCATTTATTAAGGGTGGCTAAACTATATAAAAAATTTAGAAAAAATAAAATTCAATTAAATTCCTACACGTATAATTAAAATTTTGAAATCATAGGAGTGGCTTAATCATCTTTGGCTAAGCCTTAGATCCGCCCCTAGATCCGCTCCTGTATATAACACAGGTGAGAGTAGTCAAACAGGTTCGAGGTTCACACAACAAACCAACGCATGTCGGTTGTATCGTGTCGAAGGAGCAGCAGTAGAGAAATCTCTACTGCTCCAACCGGCTATATATAGGCAGTTCTTCACCTCGACACCGGGCACAAACTTAATTAACCGGATGGTATCAAAATGCCAAATATCAAGCACCAAGCGAGCAGAAAACGAGTACAAAAACAGCAAACAAGTTGCAGTGAATTAATCATAATTAAGCGCTAATTTTCTCTTGAAATCTCTGAGGGCCAATAACAACATCATAAACAAATGTAAATACTATAATTAAAGGCAACTAGAATTCTGGTTTCATATATAGGACAGATAATACAGCTCAAGTTTGATTAAAAATCTTTCATTAATAAAGAGTATACCTCGCTAATTGACGCAGCATTTTACAGTTCTTGTTGCAACAAATTAAAGTCTCTCTCCTTTTGGCTGTCTCTCTCTTTCTGTTTGAAGACACGCTCTCTCTCTCGCCTTTCTGTTTGAGTGTGATGGAGCTTAAATAAAGGAAGATGAGGCGCTCTCTTCCCTATGCAACACATCACATTTCTAATTTTATTTAATTAATTCGAACTTTTTGTTTTTATGATTATTTATTATTGAATATTAGAGCACTCCCAAAATGTTTTTTCAACTGTTCTGATTGACTTGGCATGAGTCCGGAGATAACATACAATACTATCAAGCAATAACCAGACAACCAGTAATTATGATGTTGATGATGATCAGTTCATAGTTAATGTTTACAATTTTCATATTATCTAATTAAAATCAATTTAGTGAATTTATGTTCTTCGATAATTTTAGATGTTATTTTGCTATTTGCTTACTTAGGTTTTTTGTACATTATTAATACTTACAATCTTTTAAAGTAAACTTTAATTAATTACAACAAAATACTTGCATGCCGCATTATCCACTGGACGAAACTAAATCTGATCCGCATTTGGAAAATCCTGTCCATTTATTTCATGTTTGCTCCAATCTGAACGGTAATAATTAAAATATAAAAAGTATTTGAGTTTTAAAAAACACTCTCCATACTTTTATATTGACCATTTAGATTGAAGCAGACATAAAATGGATGGACGGATAGACTCTGTGAGCAGAATTTTCGTGCTAACATGTGGACAGGAGATTTAATTCCTTTAATTATATATATGTGTCTATTTGTATGAGTTGGCGTATGCCTTAACTAACGTAACATTATTTGAAAATTGAGATAACAAAATGAATATCAATATATATACCAAAGTATTAGGAGATTGGTTGTTCCTCGTTATATTGACTTCTTCTTTGTTTGATGAACTAGCTCATAGGTGTTATAAAATAGATGAGAACTGACAGTTCATAATTGGCTGTTTGATGCTCGTATTATGGTTGAAAAATCACTATCCCTAACAGTGAAATAATCATTTATTGACAATAAATTGTTTTTCTTCTTGGTTACAAAGTGGATATAAATGCAATTCATATATCACACCTTTTAATAGAAATTCAAGCGATATTAATTAACTCTGGGTTTTTGAATTGTGCATAGGGAAAAGGAGAGATAGCTTTGGAAATCTCGTGGGTAGATTCCATGCTTCTTTTTTAAATGTTTGCTGATGGGTTGACAGTCCCTAGCTAGTTTTTGTAGCAGTTGCTTAGCGAATGCTATTTTCTTTCCAGGCTTCTAAGTGAATGTTCATTTACTTAATTAGTTTCCAATATATATTAGCCTTTTATTTTGGAGTAACATGCATTTTCTTCTCAATATATATTAGTTTTTAAGTCAGTGTGATGGCAATTAAATTTTTAGAAGAAAATGCATGCTACAACTTATTATTAGAAGCATGGTATATAAAATATATATATATTAGCCTTTTATTTTCTTCTATTTCTGGAGAATTTTTTTTGTATGTCATGGTTTTTAAATTAGTACTGTGTAGATTGTCACCAACGGGTGATCAGGTGGACCTTTAAAAGAAAGTAATGCTGTTTGATTCTTTTTTGTTGTTTTTTTTTGAAAAAAGAAAAAGAAAAAGGCATATAGCCCATTTGCATTACGCAAATAGAAGAAAGTTGTATTATTTTTTGTTGTTAATTATACCGAGTGCATGTGTGGTCACAATTATATATGTTTTATTAATATATGATCCAGCCATCATACCGCTGGATTAGATTGGTTTGTTTGAACTAAAAAGGAGAATGTTCACATCTTGAATTGTCACTGAATTAAACAAAAAGAGAGACCAAACCACTGCACACTGTTTTCTGAAGAGCGTTAGGTCTAACCACTAATGACTTGTCATTTATGCTGCCTTATATATATATCTTTAAAATTAGGATTTGTGAACCATGCATTGTGTCTTAATCAACTATACATGATGGAGGTCTTGATGATATAAATGTACAACTATTATTGAGCGAGTGATATTTCAACCACTATACCTAAAACATGCATGCTTGCCAACAAATAAAGAAATATGTGCTGCCCCACATTGCATGATAATAAATTTGTGATCTTTGATCATGATTTTTAATTTTTCAGTTATATGCATACCAATTATATACCACCGCTTTACATGACAACAAAAGAATGCCATTATGCCAAGCATAGATTGATAGATACTACCAATTAGGAAACTCACCTGACGTGCCTTTCTAAGATAACGCTAAGTTATACTGACACCACTTTTATTTCTGAGAACAGATAAAATGCACATCCCATACGCCCATTCAGATGTAATTATGTATTCTAAATGTATTTATATTTTTTTTTCCAAAAGTTTTCATACCTTAATGAAAAAAATATTATATATTCATTAATAAATTTTTTTTTTCTAAATTTGTGATTTTAGTTATTCAACAAAGTCATAATATTTATATTTTTTTGTTTATGATCTTAAACATTTTGTATACTAAATAAATATTTTGAAATACATATATAAATAAATTGAGCAAAGCTAGGGTGTGATGTGCTCACTAAGAGAAATTGCTAGCACAACTCCAAAAGTCTATCTGATTGGCTTTGAACGACAAATTCAAACCGTTGAAATCCATCTACTTCATGAGTGATGCATGTATATGAAATTTTTTGGAAGTTTTAAATTCATTTAGTACAAGTCAAGCGGTAAAAAAAAAATGAACCTTTTATAGTTGTTTTATGTATTCTTTTTTCAACATTTTTTTTACTACTTGATATTGTATTAAATGAATTCGAAACTTTTAAAAGTTTGCATGTACATGCATCACTCATGAAGCAGATGAATTTCAATAGATTTGATTTATTATTTGAAACTAATTCGACTAAACAAAATGACTTCGTCTCTTAACCTTATAATAATGTAATGAAGATCGCTTACTGAAAAGAAAACTGATCATTTTCTTCATGACAAGGTCATGTAGAGCAGCAAGCTACAACATGAATAAATAATTATAAAAAAATAATTTGACTTTGTTGCGCCAAATTTCTAGAATATTTAGAAACTAATTTTTTTTTTTTTTGAAGTAGAAATGTGGGGTCAAGCCTAGAAACTAAAAATTTAATTTTTAGAGAAAGGGAATGATGTTTTATTCTTCTTCGAAATATATATAAAACCGCACTAATTTAATGATACGGTTTTACCGTGTGGTGGTTTCAAAGACTACACCAACAGTGGAGTTTTCAGTGTTTTAAGAAGTTAAAATTCCATTTTGATCACATATTTTCTCAAATATGCTAGGACCGCATTATTGGTGTGGTTCAAAAAACAATCAAACAATCAATTCATTTTTTGAATTGATTTTATTTCTAGAAAGAAAAATCAAATCCTAGAGATGTAGACCTCTCCTGTATTAACTGTTTGGTTGGCATGCTTTAGCAAATTAGCATGGTAGACCTCTCCTATATATATAGCATAGTACCTCCAAGTGATGTAGAACAGTAGAAGTGTAGAACAAATAAATAAATACGGGGTTGATATTGAAAAATTGTACGACTGTGAAACGGGAAGCACAGAGATCTTTTGGTCACTGCAGGAGGGTAAACTGTAGGTAATGTTCTACTCTGTTTTCCCAAAATAGGCCTCTGGTTTCAGGTGGAGTGTCTCGACTGATGTACCTTAGCCACCCTATATTTGGCCTTCAAGCCTAGAACATTAAATAGCCACAATAAAGTCCTTGGTTTTTTATCCATCGGATGACCGCCACCTGTAAGATAACAGTACAGTTGTTTGGCAATGAGATACGTGGAGTAATGTGGGAGGTGCCTTTAACTGTTTGCTGTACGATGCCACGGGAGATCAAAGGACTGTTAACTCTGTAAGGTCTGCTTCTTGACCAATGACTTCTCGAGCGAGTCTATCACACGCAATATGCTGCCGGATTTTCGATTAACAGAGATTTGTGATACTTGGTGGAGGGGATCGAATTTTCAACAAAATCGGACTGTTTAGCAAGTGAAATATTTTTGAAAGCATTCAAAACAGAATTTTTTTCATATTAGTGTGTATTTCATTTTAATTTTACATCACTTGATACAAAAAATAGTTTCAAGACCTCAATATTAATAATAAAATAAACATCAATTTTCTTGAAAATTTGAGTAGAGCTCGAGGATTTTAGCATGATCATGGTTTCAAACATAGATTATGATAGACAAAGCAAAATTTTTTTAAGAAAATTGCTAGCTCAAGAGAGTATGCGAGCAAGCTTCAATGCATACATATATTTGTCCGCGTTAGACAGATAACCTTATCATAGTCCGTGCTAGGTCTAACTCAACTCGTTCCATCAACCATTTTGAGTCGAACAAGTAGAATAACATTCAATACAAATATCATGTAACATATTTTATTATTATAATGTGCAGACTGTCATTAATAAAATTTTATTTCTAGCGTACAATTACGTTTTAAGATACATCATGTATATTCTTAATATTGACAATAATGGCCATTGATTCTTTTAAGAGTAAAAACATTTTTTGCCAATTATTATATGAAATTTTAGCATCTTCCATGTTAAAGATTATATCACTTACACATCAATTATTCTAAAAAAATTATCTCCAAAATCTTTGATCAATATATAGTTTAAATGCACACAATGTCTTTTTTCTCCTAAAGAATAAATGGAAGAAATTTTATTTCCAATAAGAAAGAAAAATTATGACATTTCTTTAGCCATTATATTCAATTATGTTAAGAAAAAATTGTACCTTAAAATTTGCATTTTCACCGATATATTTCTAAATAAATGAAAATGCACGATAATAGAATCTGATATCCATGTTTATCTTACTTTGATTAATTTAATAATGAGGTATGGAACTTTGTAAGTTCCTTGTTTCTACTTTCTACTATCTATTTAAAAAAAAAAAAACCTAAAAGAAAATAAATTTCAACTATAATTTTTAAATGCTTCTGCAAGTGCATAGAAAGCTGTAAATGAACAATGATTAACATGCCACAAGAGATATAGAAATGGGCACGGATGCGTCTTATCGTATGCTTTTGTTCATAAATGAAGAAATAAAATAAAATCTGCTTGGGCATTTATGAATCATGGCATCTTTTTATTCGGAGATACCTGCTGAATTCGGATCCTGTGAAGTAACTCAACGTTGGGATTTTAGATCGGGACCGTCCGATTCTAATCTGCGAAAATCCATCTCTGAAGTGAGCGCACATATTCCGACGATGAATTCGAATCCTGAAACAATCCCGAGCGACGAATTCGAATCAGATGATCTCAATGCAAAACTCAAAGATTGAGTTACTTTAGGGGATCCGGACCCATACCTGCTTGGGCAAAATTTTGCAGGCTATAATTGTGCAACTTACATGGACAAAATATACCTAATAGGCTAATAAACCTTTTAAAAAAAAAATGAGGAGGAAACGGCTATAAATCTCCTATTTTCTTTGCAATTAAGTTAATCTTGTGTCTCTTAATTTATAATATAAAATCAAATGATTCATACTGAGTTCCGGACTTCCGGCTCGTCGACGTTTGAGTCTTTGGAAAAGACAAGTAATAAGTAATCTCAGATATCAAAAGTAATTAATTTTTACCAGTTGCTTAATTCGGTAGCAAGTCAAATCTGTGCAAAAGATTCCCATAACAGGGACCATGTTTCTCTCCACTTTTGCCCCTCAGTTCACTTCTCATTACTGTGGGGGGCCCCCACATGCACGTATCACATCACTTCATGGATTCTCTCTCAACATGTTAAATTTTCTTAGCATAAAGAATCCCAAACGGCCAAACCTTACCTTACCCAACCCGAGGACTTTCCATTTTTTTTTTTTTTTTTGAAGTTTTACTCAAGAATAACACACAATTTGATGGATTTTTTTTAAAAACAGTAATTAAAATAATAAAAGTTAAAAAAACGGCATGATTACGGAGTTTGTTAGAAAAAGAGCACAAACCGAATAGCCTATTCGGTTAAGGGGGTTTTTTTTGCTTCATCGAATAGGCTATTCGGTTTAACCCTATTTTCACAAAACCAACTCCCCGAACTATGTAACCATTCGTGTAACACCCCCTAAACCGAATAGCCAATTCGGTTTAGATTATTTTTTTATTTTTTATTGTAAACCGAATAGGCTATTCGGTTTTGAGTTTTTTTTTTTTTTTTTTAAGAGACTAAGAAGGTCAAAATAAAGAAATCTAACACTAAAAATTTAAATTTTTTGTTCAAATTTTTTGTTAGATTACTTCTTTTGATTTATAATTAGCAACAACAAAAAATACACTAAATTACTTGAAATTATGTTGAATTACATTGTATTACAATAAATTATGTTGAATTACACTAAATTACGCTAAATTACAATAACTCCGCTAATTACGCTAAACTACAAAAATTACGCTAAAATAGACTGATTCTATGCCATCTTTCACGAATCATAAAAAATATATAGTAAAAAAATTCCGAAAATAGTAAAAATTGGTATTATACAATTTCATTATGTAACTAATTTACTAAGCTACTTGGATTGAATAATATAAATGAAAATCTCAATCGGAAACTTCAACTCAAGTTTTGAGGCTCTTCCCTTAGTTTTTTGGTGATTCTGAATTTTGGAATCTAGCATCACAGGCACTGATGCATGTGTTTTTTCTCAAGCTTTCCGAAAAGTGGTCATTTGCTGAAATTGGACACTCGAGCGCCATTTTATGACCGTTTGAAGTTTCGCCGTCGTTTTTTCGCCTTTTCAGTGAAGGTATCGTCCATATTCATATGTAATTTAGCGTAATTTACCGTATTTTAGCGTAATGTAATGTAATTTAGTGTAATTAAACTTAATATAGTGTAATTCAACATAATTTCAAGTAATTTAGCGTATTTTAGTATAAATATGTCAATTATATATCAAATAATTTAAATAAAAAAAAATCAAATTTTCAGTATTAGATTTCTTTATTTTGCTCTTCTTGGTCTTTAAAAAAAAAAAAAAAAAACCTTAACCGAATAGCCTATTCGGTTAAGCCCAAAAAAACACCAAACCGAATAGGCTATTCGGTTAAGCCATTTCATGAATTTTCTGTGGCGAATTGCCCTGCAAATTGAAGAAATTACCCTGTAAACCGAATAGGCTATTCGGTTTGTGCTCTTTTTCTAACAAATCCCGTAATCATGCCGTTTCTTTAACTTTTTATTATTTTAATTACTGTTTTTAAAAAAAATCCCAATTTGACCCCTAGTTTATTTCTCTCGAGAATCCGTGCATTTTTGTCGTTTAACACAAGATGGGCATATTATACTTTTACTTGCTTAGTAATGACACTACAGTACTATATTTAAATAAAAAAGAAGTAATGATACTACATGATTAATAGTGATTAGAGCGCTATACCAATATCCACCGAAATTTTTTTAAATATCCAATATTAAATAAAAATTTAAAGAAATGCCCACATTTTTTCAAAAATTATAAATATGCCCAGGCCGCCGAGTAGTTTCTCGGCTCACTTCTTTTCTGAATTGCTAGGTTTCACGGCGACTGAGGGTATTTTTTTTTCCCTTTGAAACAGATTATATAGGCTCTGTTTCTCTCTCATCCCACTCACAATCCACTCAAACTCAACAGAAGAGAAAAAGAGGAAGAGAAGATGCGATTTGAGGCCAAAAAGATGAGCAGTAACAACCAAGGTAGATCGTCCAATCGCAGCGTAGCGAGAGAAGGATTAATAAGTGGTCGAGGTAGAAATAAGGGGAAAAAAAAAGAACTGTCAAGTCTGCTTTATAGAGATTTTTTTTTTAGGCGGCTAATTCGGTATGAAATTATAGACAATGACTTTGTGGAATATTTTTACGGCTATGGTTTGAAAAAAAATGTTGATCTAGAGCCGCTAGCATTGGACGATGACATTGTTCCTTCTACTTATACTGGTAAGGCTAGCACTTCGTCTGTCACTGATCCAGAGCCGCCTACTAAGAAGTAGGATTACTGGTGCTTAAATTATGATTTTAGGGTTTTAAGTTGGATGGATTAGGATTTTATCATCTTGTACTAGAGTTTCAATTTTATCAATTTAGTGTTTGTATTGTAGGTTGGATGTAATATTGGAATTGAATTTTAATTTATTTTTGAAGTTCATCTTTTCAGAATGAAAAATTACCTCTTTTGTCCCTGCCTTTGGACATACTTTTGACCCGGTTAAAAAAATCAATAAATCACGAAAATTTGAATGCATTTAGACTTGATGTTTGTCTACATTTTCATTAAGGGAACCAAATTTTTGGTTTATTAAAAACCTCAGAAATAATTTTTTAATATGGTAAAAAATAGTAAAGTTATAAAAACTAATTTTTGAATATGGTAAAAAATATGGTAAAAATCTCAGAATTAATTTGATATTTTTGCACTGTAAATGCATATGTTTGATAGAAGTAACTCTTAAGAATGATCAATTTTTATATTTTGCCATCATTAATCGAGTAACGGATTTTCAAAATCTATCGTCTAATTTAAAAGAACCTAAAAGTATATTTAGAATTATATATTATATTCTGAAATAAATGAAATAATTAATTTAAAATTATGGATATTCATATTATAATAATATGAACATCAAATTATTCACCACCATTTGATTAATCGGCATCATAATTATTAATAATATGAACATCGCCGACGTTTTCTCTATTTGAAAAAAAAAAAAAAAGGTTCGATGCCACTTGTTTGCAAGGGACATGGAACACCGACATTTTTATTAATATCCAAAGTTTAATACAAATTATTAATTATACCCGGACTTCAAAATTTTCGCTAAAAATACCCAAACCGGCCAGAAAATGGCCGGTTTACGTCCCCCCCTAAACCGGCCATTTTCTGGCCGGTTTACTTTTTTTTTTTTTTTTTTTTAACCAGCAAAAACTTCCTTAAAAGGACACCCCCTCCCTTCATCCAAAGGGCACACAGCCCGAGGCAGCAGCAGCAGCGCGATTAAGGTAATTTTTTTTTATTATTTTTTTTTTTAAATTTTATAGAATAATTAATTATATTATTAAAAAATTTAAATTTAATTAAAAAAACCCTAAACCCTATAACCCTAACCCTATAACCCTAAACCCTAAACCCTATAACCCTAAACCCTTAACCCTTAACCCTTAACCCTTAACCCTAACCCTATAACCCTAAACCCTAAACCCTATAACCCTAAACCCTTAACCCTTAACCCTATAACCCTAAACCCTAAACCCTAAACCCTAAACCCTAAACCCAAAACCCAAAACCCAAAACCCTATAACCCTATAACCCTAACCCTTAACCCTTAACCCTAACCCTAAACCCTAAACCCTAAACCCAAAACCCTATAACCCTATAACCCTAAACCCAATACCCAATACCCAATACCCTATAACCCTATAACCCTAAAACCCTAAACCCTAAACCCAAAACCCAATACCCAATACCCAATACCCAATACCCTAAACCCTAAACCCAATACCCAATACCCTATACCATATACCCTATACAAATGTGTCAATTGTTTACCATTTAGTAATCTGTCAATTGTTTACTATTTAGTTACCTGACAAATGTTTACCATTTAGTAACCTGACAATGTTTACCATTTTTCAGGGCCGGCCCTGGCCCAGGGCCCAAAAATTCAGGGGGCCCAAATTTTTTTTTTTTTTACTGTATATGGTAAAACCTTGATCTCCGCTTCCAATTTCCAAAAATCCAGCAGTGTCGTTTCTAATTCTTTCCAAAGACAAATTTATATGATTATATCGCTTTAGATCTCTGATTCTCCGCTTCCAGTCTTTCAGATCTCCGCCTCTACTCTATAGCGGCTCCGCCAGTCCGCCTAAATATTGATCTCCGCCTCTAGCGGTTCCGCCAATCCATTCTCTGTTTCTTTTAATTTGTAAGTTTTCATGGTCAAAACATTGATCTCCGCCAATCCATTCATATATGTGTTTGACTATTTGGGGAAGTCAAAGGGCAAAGGCCTAACCGCCTAAGATTGGAGAATATAAATATATAATTTAATCATTGCACTTAGTGCTTACTATATTTTATTGGTCTCAGAATTGTGCTTTTCAACCGGTAGGCGCTGAACCACATATTGGGCCATAAAATGAGATTTCATTCCCAAATTAATATTTTTGAATTTTGAGAAACAGTGCTTACTATATTTTATTGGATATGCAATTTTGTAGCAACAATTTTGTACAATTTATTTCAATACTGAAATCATTTTTCCATATTCACAGATGCAAATTGGAGATGAATTTTACTGCACAGAGGTAATTTTAACTTAGATTTTGCGGCAGATTTGAGTAACTCATAGTTTGGTCCTCTGTGCCTCATTACTCAGGTTCTATACTTTGTTTTTGTTTTTAATTTAAAACAATGTTTCCTAGAAAATATGCATCAGGTAGCGAAAAAAGAAATAGAAAAAGAGAGGGAGAAGAAAAATTAAAACCTCAAAAAGGTTATATTCAAAAGCTTTGGAAGAAAATTAAACCGCAAAGTGAGTATTTGGAAAATCAAGTTGAAAGTCAGGTGCACGAACAAACAACAAATGTGTCTGAAAATGAAAATGAGGTAAATGAAGAAATAACAAATGTGCTTGAAAATGAGACTAGTGAAAATATTAAAGAAATTAATCATGTGAATGGATTAACAATATTAAGTATTGAAAAAAATATGTTGAAAAATATTAATGTTGAACATATAATTGGTGATTTTGCTTCTAAAAATGCAAGAAGGAGTCATTTCAGATGAGATGTGATTTAGATGTGTTTTTTGTGCAGGTACAACATGTGTTCAAAATTGATTTATCAAGAAGCATGACGTGGGTATGTTCATCATTATATATGTTTTATTTTGAGGGGTATTGGTTTTATGTCCCCCCCCTATTTTGTATGATATGGCCTATTAATAAAAAAAATTGTTTACATAAAAGGTTCAAAATTTTCTCCCGCCCCGGGCCCCAAAATCCTCAGGACCGGCCCTGCCATTTTCTAAAATGTAGTTTGTTGACCATGGCCTTTATTTCATTACACTATGGTGGGAAGATGCTTAATAGTGCACAAGGGGCGTATTACAACAAAGATGCAGCTTATTCAGTAATGATTCCAGATGACACCTCACTTTTAGACCTGAAATCCATAGTTTACACACACACCGGTTACAACCCAGAAAGGTGTGACCTAGAATTGGCAACCCGATATTGCCATCCCTCCAGCGGAAAATTTATGGTTGCGAAACTGGTAGATGAGAGTACGTGGAGAGGCATGTTTGGTTATTTGAGGTCCTCAGGGAATTTTCTAATAGAAATATTTGCTAGAAGAGTTCCGGTAGAGCCCGGGGTTGGAAGTTCGGGCTTTGGATCAGCGGCACCACATTATACCCCACAACCAGAAACCAACAGACGTGACTCCACCTTACTCCTCAACGAACCTGACCCAGAACCCTACAACTACGTCACTCCACCAGCACCTCAACGAAGACACTCAGTTGCATCCCCGCCTAGACACAATCGAGGCAGACCAAGACACTCAGTTTCAACCCCACCTAGATCCGTAAATGCCACTCCTTTACCGTTACCTCCAGTATCACCTTACCCCATACCTGCACCAGTAGACGATGCAAGCTGCCCGGACTTTGAAGATATTAATGAAATACCAGAGGACGATCTGGGGAGCGGGGATGAATTTGAGGGAGACATGTGGGGGGATTCAGATCACATGGCAGTACCAAGTTTCATCCCCAAATGAGTACGCTCCTTGCACCCGTAGCGACATGGGCAACATGGAACCCACTCACAGGGAGTTCATGTATATTGTGACGCGCGGTCCCGACAGACAAATGGAATGCACTTGCAGAGGTATCCAATTAACTTCAATTCCGTGCACTCATGTCTTAGCTGTTTGCCGTGACCGAAACTGGCAAGAGGACGACTTTGTTGCAGACTGGTATAAAACACCCTATCTTGTGAGTACTTGGAACCATGTGTTCAATCCAATTGGTAATATGGGAGACTGGCCTCCTAATCCTGGAGACAGAATCCTTCCGAGTAGTGGTTGGATTAGGAAGGGGAGGCGACAACACACCCGTCGTGTAATGACGATGGATGAAATGGAAGGTAGACGAAAGGGGCATCATCCTCGCCGTTCCACTTCCGATAGGCAACGAAGAGGTATGTAACATTCATCAAAAATTATTTTTCTTTTCAATTTATACCAACTTACTAAGTAACGCATGCAAATGCAGAGGCAAGAATCGCAGCAAATGCGGCAGAAAATGAGCGAGTAATGGCGTCGGGAAGTGGGTCCGGAGGGTCACGGCGTAGCACAGCTACGAGCCATTTAGATGCAACTGCTATGTATGCCGAAGCAATGGGAGAGGCGGTTGACATATGAGGAGAGGCGGTTGGGGTGCAAGGGGAGCCATCTGTGATCCAACCGAGGAGGTCCACTACTAGACGCACAACAAGGGCATCTACAAGCCAAGCAGGGCCATCTACAAACCAAGCAGCGCCATTTGGAACCCAAGCCGGGCCATCTGGAACCCAAGCCGGGCCATCTACTGAGCAACCAGAGCCACCTGCTAGGCCATCTCGTAAATCATCTTTCGCAAGTGGTTTACTTCGGGGATTACCTTTTAGACGTAGCAATAATAGGTGATTTATATGCATGTTGTAAAAATTGTGTGGACTATATTTGCAATTTGTGTGTACTTTATTATTTTGTACGGAACTACAAGAAGTAATGAAATTAATTAATACTCAAATAAATTACAACCTACTTCATCTAACTACAATAAAATACTATTTTTTAGAACCAAACTCCAGATGGTGTCCTTTTAAGGAAGTTTTTGCTGGTTAAAAAAAAAAAAAAAAAAAAAAAAAGGAGTAAACCGGCCAGAAAATGGCCGGTTTAGGGGGGGACGTAAACCGGCCATTTTCTGGCCGGTTTGGGTATTTTTAGCGAAAATTTTGAAGTCCGGGTATAATTAATAATTTGTATTAAACTTTGGATATTAATAAAAATGTCGGCATGGAACAAACATGGCCACCATTGCTGTATTCCATCCCTACATCTAGGAGGTGTAGCTCTTACACGGTACACCAATGGTGGCATATTTGGGCATATGCCACTCGAAAAAAATTATAAATATTTGTTAAGTTTGAAAATCTCCTAGATTGCTGTATTCCATCCCTACATTGCTGTATTTAACATGGCCACCATTGCTGTATTCCATCCCTACATTGCTGCAGGATCTCTGCCATATGCCACTCGAAAAAAATTATAAATATTTGTTAAGTTTGAAAATCTCGGTAGATGTCTTTTATAGAAATTTTGTTAGGCATATTTGGGCAATTACGTGTGTGTGTATGTGTGTGTGTGTGTGTGTGTAATAGTTCACCGAACAATAGTTCCAAGAAATCCAGATTGAATTAAAATCATTAATATTTAATGACCTCTTCTTATGTTCAGAATGACATCTTAATAATGAGCTTTGAGAATTTGAATCTGATGAAAGAATTATTTGGGTAAACGCTTTTATTTTTTTTATTTAATTCTTGGTGATAGCAAAACAAAAATGTTCACACCCAAAAATAAAGAACAACTAAATTTTTTTAATGCCATCATGCTGACTTAAAAACTCTGCATGACTGGAAGATGGTAGTGGGTTTTCAGTGCTGCCTATAACTAACACCAGCTTTAAGATGAGTTAATTAAAATATGCACCAATTAAACAATTGAAATATTTTTTTTCAAAAAGTTTACACCTCAAAACCCTTTTGTTGGAACTAATACATGAGATGATGATTAAATGAGATAGCCATATTGTCTTCTTCCTTGGAGTGGGGAGACAGCCCAAGGACAGCCTTAGTGTACCTAGCTGGACTCAGCTAATTACCTTTCATTAATTCTTTAATTTACTGTTTGTTTATTATTTTAATATAAGATTTGAGATATGATCCAAGACGTCTTAAGATTTGTCCATTTTATTTTAACTAATTTTTTTAGTTCTTGTTCTCAACTCCAACTTGCACACTCTGGGCCCTTAATGTTTTATTTCATTTTTTTCATTTTTTTTCCTGTCAGACCGGTGCATCGTCTATGCCTTGTGCTAATGCATGCTTGAAGTATATATGGTTATTTAACTTGTTGAAAATAATAAGTTTTAGATCCATAAAAATCAAAATGTAAAAAAAATAGAAAGTCTTTGCATGATGGTACTATATTGACAACTTTAAATTTATTGCAATTATGTTAGAGCATTGACCACCCCACAACTACACCTTATATTAATGCGTTAGATTATTATATCGTCGATTTGATCTTTTTTTTATGTCTTAAATTGTACAGATTTAAGGTGGCGTATGCCCTTTATTAATTTGGCTAGGCTAGCAAATTAATACACTCTGCTAAAAAAAAATATCAAACATATATGTTTCAGGGGCGGAGTAAGACTTCGAACTATGGAAATCAAACGTAAACGGAAACAATCATTAGTTTTTTTTGCTACAAATGGGGGGAGGAGGGAGGGGGGAGGATTAATACACAATACCCGTAGCATTTTCTTCTAGCTATATATAGAAAATTACTTATAAACACAAATATTTTGAAAAAAAAAATAGAGATCAATTGACCCTATGCTTTAGTGGGTATATTTGCAAATGCGAGTTACTTCATAGATTTAAATTTATGTAACCCCAATTATGGAATATTATTGGAACAGAAGACCATTGAAAAGAAAAGGCAAGCTCATGGTTAACAACAAGTATATTGTATACATAATATAATTAGTACCAAATCACTAATTGGTTAGTTTACAAATGTTTAAATTTAGCACTACTAAGCTTATAGTTGTTCCCTGACTCATAGCAGGTTTCGGTTGAACATACGCATGCACAAAAAATTATTGGGTTTAATTTCTTCTCATTGGCATTTTGTGAAGAATCCATAATTATTGATTGGTGAAGTGCCAATAAAGCGATGTTACATACAACTAATTTCAAAGGCAGATGTTTATTTATTATACAGTAAATATTCTTAATTACCTGGAGTTGATATATACTTGAATGCATATATGAGTTGAGATTTAATTAAAACATAATATTTGTGTGAGGCAATGATATAATGCGATCGCTCAATTAAATCTATATTTTGAAGTGTTGAGGAATTCAAATTCTGTAATTTAAAGATTTTTCTACTACTTATCAAATAGAAAGAAAGCATTTCATTGGACGGTTTGGAATTTTAAAAATTAACAATCTCTTACTGTAAAAAAAATAATAAATTTGTCTAAAAATATAAAATTTAATTTCCTACCAAATTTTATATTGAACCGAAAGTTTAAATTTCAAAGTTTCATTTGTATATAGTTCGGAAAATTACCTGCTCTGTTTCGATATATTGTAATTGAAGTTGTTCAGCTCAGTGATACTTGTAATGGTATTTTTATATTAAAAAAATGCGTATAATCACTAGTCTCGAGTCATATAGTTAATGAGTCAAACCCTCTTTAGTTGAGGTAAACGAATTTAATTTATGAACCTTTCACTGACAATGAATTTATTTTAAAAAAATAAAGGGCACTTTACACATAACATATTTCAAAAATATAAAGGTGGGTTTGGTGCATCACCTGTCCCTATTAGAGATTTAGAGTGTTCAATATCCTAATAACGCTCTCTGGTTTTTTAAAATAACAGCTCAATTTGTGATGCAAGGTTGAAAATAATGAACATAAAATTAATGTCAGTTTTTTGTTCTTGTATTGCCTTAAATTAATCTTGTTGCATAAAAGAGGGGATATCATGCACTGTATTAGGTAACATCCTAAAACAAATACAAATTGTTGTAGTTGGTGTCCCAAAACAACTTGTGATCTCCATTAATGCAACTGTTCCTCAAAAGTAAGTATATGCACTAAGCACCATTACTTTTTGATAATTTTTTTTTAAACGCAAATAATTGCGGATTTCTATCTCTTTCTTGTATTGTGAGATAACATAGATCAATGGTTACACTCCTTGTGCAAAAAGAAAATACATGTTGGGGATTAAAGAAAGCGTTGGCCCATAGCTTTAGAGAAATAAAAAAAAAAATGCTTAGTTTTGTTTAATTTCTTTTGAGTAGCAATATTAATTATGCGCATGTGTCATTTAATGCTCTCAATCATTGCTCGCCATATAAGATTATTTTAAAAGATGTAAAGAATAGTTCATGAATAATAAAACAATAAAAGTTGACAAATTAAATCAAATCACCTCCAAAGTAAGGAATTCAAGAGGATGCACATGCATTGGCACGTTGAAAATCATACAAAAGGAATTTGGTATGAACTGATTGCCATCTTTCTCCATGTTTGCACGAAGCATGCACATGCTCATGCACGTTTGTGCTTGTTTTAAGGAAGGCATATGTCCATACTGTTAAGCATTTTGTCAAATAAATCAATAAAAACGAAATGAGAGTTTGGGTTTGTTTCTCAAGTCCCTACTATAAATTAAGCCCAAATAAGCCTAGTTTTGGTCATGCCCGATTTTAATCTATGTTATTTGTTTTCTTCTTCTTATTTTCCTTTCCTACACAGGAACATTCTTAATATTTATGTTTTATAATCATCGATATCACTATCAGCTGGAATTTTTTATAACCAAGATTATGTATGTACTATAAAGTTAATCATGACATATTATAGTGGGACCTATGATGCTAATTCTAGTTTAATTCTCGCAATTAATGTCTTAGAAATTTAGAATGCTAATTTTTGTATCAAATGAAGCGTTTAAATGAAATACAGCCCAAAGAGTTTTATGGGCCGACTAAGATATCTTCGGCCCGTAAATAGGTAAAATAAGTTCATTCATCATATATATTCTGATCATGAAGAAGGAAAAGAAGCGGGCTCAATTTTAATTAGTCTAGGCCTGTTTTGGAAAAGAGTCGAACTCAGTCCAACTTAAATCGGACCACTTGAATTTGCTTGCCTGATTTCTCTTTAGATTTTTATCACCGAATTCTATCCTTTAATTCACATGAATTTGACCAAATGTCCTTACTTCAGCTCTGAAATTAGATTGGGTTCTGGGGCGAAGGGGGGCCGATCCAAATTCGGTCCGATATCCAATTTGGATCGTTCCATACAGATTAAGATTTGCGAGCCCTGTTTAGATTCATACGACGGTTTATAATTTTAATTTTCGCACAACTCTCAACGCAGATCAAACAGTCGAGATCAGACATCCAATCGAATTTGGTTCATGTCCATCGGATACACCCGCTCCCGACTGGGCTCTGTCAATGTTGCAAGCCTAGGATACATCCGACCGATCAGACATCTTCAGGGTTTCAAAAATGATAGGTTTTGGGCTTTTGGCAAAATTCTGATTGGATAATTGATTTAATTAACAGCTTCACAGTTTGCCATTGATCCCAGGCAATTCATAGTTGCCAGTAATTCACTCTTGTTTTACTGATAGGCTTCATTATTAATAAGCACCTCACTAGCTACTGATCATTTATTTTTATTTTTTTGAGAATAATTAGGTCGCTGTCATTATGTTGAGAATCATTTATGTCTTTACTTTTGCTTATTTACTTTAATCAATTCACATATTTTACGCTATTCATGCCAAACAAAAAAAGTGAATAATTTTGTTAATAATCTGCTAGCCACTGCCCCTCAAATTATTACAAAGCCTGAGATCCATCTTTTACACAATTAATTTCTCAAACTTCATCGACAGAACAGACAAGAAGATTGGGCAAAAAACAAAAAATCAAAATCCAACTATTCTCACAACTGGACTATAATTTTTTTTGTTCCAGACTAGGAGTCATTGGAAAGTTTGAGGCAAGGGTTTTCCCGCCAGAAAATATCCAAATAGAACAAGAGATCTCTCAGGTTGTGAAAAAGGAGCCTCATGAGATGCTCCTCTTATTGTGGCAAAGGATAGCACGTCTCCATACACCTGTGTCCATCCACCAACCTAGATATAATGCAAAAATCAAATAAATAATTAATTACTTTATTATTGATACATACAATACAAGTGTCCAGCTTATATATAGTTGTCTCGGAAAGATTTCAAATTAGAATGTGCATTTTACCTGTTTTCCTTCAAACCATACTCGGTAGGGAACGGATGTCTTAAGGCCGATTTCATTTGCCAGATTGTGAACTAGTGTACGGCTTCCAGTCAAAGGGATTACCGAGTCCTGATCACCACTGCAACAAAGACAAAAGAGATTAAACACACAAGATGTAAACTAAGTTTCATATTTTTCATAATTTTATTATACAAAATATACCTGTAAACCAGAACTCGAATGCCAGATTTGACAAGCAAGCCCACTATTGTGATGGTAGGATTTCGCAAATTGAGAAAATCATAGTTGAGAACACTAAAAAAAACACAAAACAAGTGTCAGAATTTGAATTCTGCAAATATGTAGATTTTTTTAAGAAACAGGAGATAAGTGAAACACTTAACCTGCTACAAACCCCCCATTTCACGACACCATTTAGTTGCGCATGGAAAGCATCTTGCACATCTTTCCTGTTCAAGTAATTTATTGTCTCATCTTCTACACACACATCTATGCGCTCTCCTACTTGCTGTGTCAAACCAAGAAACTATTTTATCAACTTGAGATGACCTTTTTTTCTATGACAATTAACAGCAGTAGAAAATAGAAATACTTACCTTAGGAGATATAACCAATGATTGAGACAAGACAGATGAAATGCATACATCAAGCGTGACATCATATTTATCTACGAATCGACTTGTCTCTCTTGTTACTTGGCTCATAACTCGCGAACAAATTGGGCTCAGTGACTCGCTGTAATATTCACTCACATACCGTGAATAATTGCAAACCTTTGTAAAAAGCTTATAGGTTGAGTCTGAGATTAATCCATGAGACCAGAAGTATTCGGCCCTTGAATTGAAATCGGTTGCAAATTCAAGTACCGGGTTACCGAGCTGAAATAAAGTAAAAGAGAAGAACTTTAAGTCTATTGTTCAACATTATTTTGCCAATGATATATGTTATTGAGAAATTATTCTTGGCCAGAGAAGAAATTCAAAGTTAGGTTATATTTTGTTAAACTTACAGCAATGCCTTTCAGATTGAAGAGCTTCTGTTTTTGGTTGAATTCTACCATAACCTCTGCTAGCTGGGGGATGTAGTGTCCTGAAAAATAATTATTTTCTTTTTATCAGGAAATGGTTGGGGAATTCATTAACCTTATTAACTCCTTTTTAGAATTTATTCGTCTTTTAATCATAACTCCTATTTTTCACCACCAACGTTTTAAAATACAAAAAATTATGTCTTATTTGGTTTGTTTTAAAAAATGACAGAACACAAAGTGCTGGCCCTTTTTGTAATGTTTCAATGTGACATGTTTGGACCATCATTACCATGCATGTCAAACAAATTTATTTTTGTCATTTTTAAAAGCATTACTAATATTGCTGTTAAGTTGTTAATATACCTGCGTAGCTCTCTCCAGCAATGTATAAATCATGGCTTTTGTATTGCGGAAACTTCTCCAGCCATCTCTGAAGGAATACCAGATTGTCGCTAGCTTAATTCAGCAAAGATAAAATGATATATTATCATCTAAATGGGCTAATATATAAGCAAACAAAAAATATTGTTTGTTGGGAAGTGATGCATAAAGGCACTTGTACCTGTCATTTTGTCATCTACACTGTCATAGTAAGAAGGATCCATTGAATAAGAGAAACCCACTCCTGCAGGTGTCTCCAAATATAGCATATTTGCCTCTGCCCAAAGAAAATAAGAGAATAAGAAAAATAGAAGTGCAGATAAAATCTAACAAGTAGGTAACTTTTCAGATTTGTACCTTTGTTCCAGCTATATTCATTTCTGACTAAGTTCTGGCCACTGGGCCTGAAAGGCCCATTTTCAGAGAATGCTCCAACTCCAAGAGATGAACAGCCAGGCCCTGTGAATAACAAAAATTGATGATAAAATTTTCAGAGACTTAGCATTTTGATGGATACTTTCTATATCAGCCCAAGCATTTTCCACTAAACATAAGAAAGCGCCCTTAATTTCAAAAGTTAATTTTTCAAGACCTTCATTTAACAAAGTAGATGCATGGTGTAAAAGTTGAATATGTCTAAGAATTTGTTAGTTGCATTGTATAATACTTGCCGTGTCATAAATGTGACAGATAAGTTTGATTATGAAAAGCCTCTTGTATACCATTCTTTCTACAATAAATGAACTTATTTTGAAATGCCTCAAAAGGCAAAATTCTAATAAGCCTTTTTCTAGGGTCATGTGTAGAAACTAGAAACTAGAAAGTAAAAATTCCCAGCACGAGAAAGTTACAAAACAAGCCTTTAGTAAACTATGGATGTTTTTGGTTGATTCTCCACTTGTTGACAGAGAAGTTTCAGAGAAATTATTCCCAAAAAAGATAATAAATATCAATCAAATGAGGATAGAAACAGCAGTATCTACCCAAATTTAAAATACTTACCTCCATTTAACCAGAGAACAAGAGGCTTAGCAACCGGATCCATCTCTGCTTCAACAAAATAGTAGAAAAGAGCTCTCTTTTTGGATAATTCATTATCACCCACCTCAATATAACCCGAATGTTGCTCAAAACTAACTTGGGGTTGCCCAGGTAACCTTGTAATCTTCTCAGAGGAAGAGAGTTGAGAAGCTATTGCAATTAGAAGTAGTACCAGGGGCTTCCATGCAAGATAAGAGGAATGCATGCTTGTGTGGGAAGCAGAGAGGTAGAAAGAGGAAGAAGGTAAGTAAGTGGAGAGAGAGCAAATGAGGGAGGGAGTATATAAGCTATGGATCTTGTGTTGGGCTTTGTGGTTAAAAAGTTTGACCTTTATTTTTTTTTCTGAAGTTCGGTGATTTTACAGATAAGGAGAGCAGGACCAGGTCACCAGGAGAATAAAAAAATTGAGCCGTTTGTTTTTCGAAGGAATCAGTAGATGGAAAAAAAAAATTGGTTCAGATTTTTTATTGAATTACAAAATGAATATGATGAAAGGTTCACATGATTGTTTCAGAGACTAGTTGGACCCATTGGAGGAGAGGAAAAAGCCTTTTGCTGTAAGTGAAGAGAAGAGAGAGAAAGTTAGCTTTTTACCATTGCCTCATGACCGTAGACCCACCTCTCTCTCTCTCTCTCTCGGTCTCAGTAGCGTATGATTTCAGAATTGGGGGAGGTTGTCCCCAGCAATGCATGATCTGACTGTGGGTTTAAAGAAATAGATAAACTATTAATAGCATACACGTACTGCCTATGGGCTGTGGAGTGAAATTTTTTATCTATAAAAATTATTAAATTAATATGTGCGGAAATATAAACGGTGTCTCATTTCCAATAAATACAGAAAGACCGAACTCAATGGTTCTTCTTATTCAATATTATGAGTAGGACTCAATGTTCCTATTCAGATTTTTATTATTATTTTTTTAAATTATGGTTTAGAGTTGAGTTTTGAATCAGACTCATTGAGTCTTATCCAAAAGCAAAAGTAAGCTCATTCTGCAATCTCTTTCTTTCTTCCTTCTCTCTCTAACCTAACTCTTTCTTCCAGGTGGTGTTGTATTCATTCGGCTTTAATGTTCAATTTAAACTCACTTGGAAGCAATTGAAGATGTGCATGAATCTGCCTCTGTAGTTCATCAAGACTCGTGTTTTCAGTCACAAAAAATGTACATGCAACTCCTAAATTATAGTTTTCTCTTGTTTGTGTGTATATTATTTCACCTCTGTAGTAAATGTTGATAAATACCTTCGCAATTTTTCTGATGCAGAAATTTTTTTTTACTCTAATATTGTTTTTAGTTTTACAATCCATAATAAACTTACGATATTAATTAGCTTGACATGTTGAATACAATAGTGCTGTCGATTTGTTCCGAGCATAAGAAGAAAAAGAAGATGAAAAAGTTTTTGGTTCAGCCTAAAATGGAGAAGAAGAAAAAGAAGAACTCTAGTGGGTTTTGAAATGCGGATGCTCAAATCAAGACAGAATCTATCTCTATCGAATTGTTAAAAAATAATAATGGATAGGTAGCAATGAGAACTATCCAATTCAAAACTTGAAGAAATCTGGCAGCTACCATCTCCTTTTCTACCGAATTTAAAAAAAAACTATGATCGGACTCATTGAATCTGACCCACTTGTGACTAGATGAAATGTAGCATCCTTATTACAAATTTTTACCGTTTAAAAAAAAAAAATTTAGATAGGAATCGTTGAGTCCTATCCATAATTTTGGATAGGAACCATTGAGTCCGGTCTTTATATATTTGTTGGAAACGATACACTTTTTATTTCCGTACGTCTCAATTTAATAATTTCTATAGATAAAAAATTTCCACTGTGGAGTATTGAGTACAGAGGTTACTGCTATTGCTCGTCTACGGGTTTTTCATAAAAAAAAATGCTATTGCTGACTTACCGCTAATACATCATTTATTTTTGTATTTCATTACCCAATCTATGGAGAAGTTGGATTTTTAGAGAAATTTAAAAGTTCATGAAAGAATTTTTTTTTTTTTTAAATAGATGGAACAACACTAACGGTATAGTTTCATCACGGATAGGATGATGAAACCGCACCTAACAGATTTTGGACAAATATATAGTTGAGATGTTATTAAATGTTTGAAAAATACCGGTACGCTCGCACAAATGGAGCGGTCTAGAAAACCAACACCTAATGGATTTAATCATTGGCAAGGTTCCATCTATTTTTCGACAAAAAAATAATCCTTTTATTTTCCAAAAAAAAAAAATCGAGAACCTACGAAGTACAGAGGCTTTTCCAAGGAAAAGGAATAATTTTAGCGCAAATTTAAACTTTTGTGCTTATCGATCTCAATCTACACCTAAAATAATCAATATTTTATATAACTAATTATCGCTGCGTTATAACTTTTCCCCAAAAGCTATATTATTTTCAAATTTTATGCGAACACAGTAACAAAGGCTATAGTCAACATTTTTATTACCGTAGCAAGTGTAATAGCTAATTGACATGCTATATAATTTTTTGCAATAAAATATTTAGATTCAGTCCATGCAAAATATTTGTTATTATAACATACAAGTTCAACACTCAACAGGTGTTTTTTATAATCAAGCGGTCGATAAAGGTGGAAAATTTGTCTGAAGGTTGACTACAGGCTCTGAAACTTATAATGATTCAACTGCAAGCTGAAACTTATAATGATCTAAAGCTTTATTGGTTTGTATTGAGTCTTCATGCTTTATTTTTGTTTTGTTTTTTTTTATAAAGTCGTCGCCGCATTGTCAATCTCTCTTTGTTGTTATTAGAGTATATTTACCTATTCCTGTGCTAATTTCCAAGTTTGAATAATTCCTATTTATCACTTGACAGCCCCTGTCAAAAAATTCAAAAAAAAAAAAATCATTCATATTTATCTTAGTTGCTAACCCATTAAATTCTTCTAATTCATTTTATTACCAAATCAGTTGCTAATCTTTGGCTCAAGATTGTGTTTTATAGTAGAATCATTGTCAATTCATCCTTCAAATTTAGATTATTGCAGTGAACGAGTTGTTTTTTCTTTACAAGGTGTATAATTCTGTCCGAGAGAAAACTAATTTATTCATTTATATTTCTCTTTTACTTAATTTTTATTCGTTCTATAATATCTTACAAAATATTAAAAACTAAGTACCACTACATATAGCTTTCTTATATATATAATTGCTACTATAAATCTCTAAAACAATAGTCATTAATTGAAGGACAAAAAAAATTAAATAACTGATCAAACTCTCTTTTTTATAAGGAAATCATGTCACATTATTTGATCCTCAAATTTACATGACACGAGCTCTTATTTTCATCTACTTATAAGGTAAACTCAAGAAAATATTTTATTATTGATTACAACAGGAACTTTGCTATATTTCTTTTATTTTCATCTACTGATAATGTTTACACCTCACCGGCTCACCCTAATGAAGAGCTCTGCATTGTTGTAATATATATTTTAGACTTTGCAAGGGTTTTTATGTAAAGGTGATGACTGGGCTATTTTTGTCCTGCTCTCGTTAGGCAGACAAGGAGCAAAGCAGAGAGAGGAAGAGAGGCAGTGACCTGACCGCAGCGACTGTGCGGTTCAACACTGTTTCTCTGCACAAGGGTCTTGTCTTACGCTACACGGCCAAAAGAAAGCGAAGCAGGAATTAATGCATCATGGCTTGATAAGAGAATAAAATAACGAAATTCCCATTCCCGTAAAATAAATAACGACGACATTTCCCAATCCCCATTTACCAGTATCTCATTATGGATATTTTTTTTAAATTAAAAAATCAAATTTCAGAAAAGAGATTAATTGTTCTTTTTTTTCCAAAAAAATAGATGGAATTGTGATCAAGATGAATTATGGGAGACAAGCCGATGAAATTGTTCCAATGAAGTGTTTCCAGCAGTTTTCGGATAGATTTGTGATCAAGATGGAATTTAACATCGAAAAAAACATCAAAATCGCAAAGTGCAGTTCCCTCTATTTTTTTATGAAGAAAAAAACAATTATTCTCTTTTCTGAAAATTAAAATTTTAATTTATATAAAATTCCTCATTTTGGGATTGCCTCGTTATTAATGCCTTCATGCGTCCAAGAATTATTGAATCATGTTTTTTTTAGGTTTACAATGTTTACTCTGTTTATTGTAGATTTGTTGTTGTTTGCCCTCAATTTTTTAGCAAGAGAGCTTATTTTTTAAGGTCTAGCAAGAGAACTTGTATTATGTTCAACATCATAACTAATGTTGCGGAGCTTGAATTCTGAAAACGTGGTGGTATAAACACCAATCCCAATTTTAAATTTTAGAGAAATTGAAGTGGTGAATTTAGCACAATTCCGCCCAATTTTTATGCAAATTATGATTGTAAGTGCAAGCCAGACCAATCCGGCTAATCTTCCAGTTCAATTTAAAAAAATCACAAATCTAATTTTATTTTGTTACATGTTAGATTTTGATTAATCTAAACTTGTAAAAAGAATCTGTTTATCATAGAGAAATTTGTTGTTTCTAGTCCTGAAAATTTTCTAAAGTTACTATGTAAATTATAATTTCGCAAGCACATATTTTATGAAAAATTGTGTTATATTACTAGATAAAACTGCTATTGATGATTTATATTGGAATTAACATCCGCTTCTTTTCTCAAGTGAAAAGCAAAATCATGCCATCCTTTTTTCTCTCTATTTCTCTCTTCAAAGAGAAGGAGAGAGAAAGAAAGAAGAGAGAAACAAAGAAGAAGAGTAGGAGTCCGAATCTGCTGCGATTCTGAGAGGGATCGTAGGTTTCTGAAATTCCGAGATCAACGGTTCAAACTTTTCCGTGCGTGGATCTCGGGAACGTTTCAGAAAAGTAAATTGTCGTGCACACATCTCGAGAAAGACCAACATATGAGATTGGATCGCAGGATCCTGTGATTTCCCGAGAATCACAGCAGATTTATTTTCGAAGAGTAGAGATTTAAAGAGCACCGGATCTCATTCCTTTATATTGTTGTTAGCTGAAAATTGTAATACTATTTACTTTTATTTTTCATAATTTATTTTCTGATAAAAGTGGAGCATACTCACCGATTTCATTGAAATCAGAGTAAAACAACTTAGCACCAAATACGTGCTCCTACGGTCACTACCAACCTTTAAAAAAAAAAAATACGAGCTCCTACTTAATTGCAATGTTTACAGACAACTATTTCTTCATTAGTACTTATTTTAAATAGTAATTTCACATTAACATATAAAAAGGATACGAGTTAATGGTTTTTATTTACAATTCCATCAATCCGGTCCGTATATATCTCTTGTGCATTGCCTAACTTGAATACTTGATGCAGACACCGTATCAGAACTCGGATATGGAGCACGTGCCTTGCTTAATTTATGCCACAAATGTGTCTAATTAAGCCTCTAGCAAGTTTTTCAAAAAAAAAAATGTGACTAATTGTTTCAAATAAAATTAAAATTAAAATTGATTCAAAAAATTATTTCTGCATTGTTGAATTTTTCTTTTTTTTTGAAGGGAATGCCCTTAGGCGCGCATTGTTGAATATTGACTCAATGCTACAGATGAAGAGTGGAGATCCTGAACGGTGCTACAGATTTCTGATGTTGAGTACAAGTCAGAGATCTACTAAGATATAAATGTGCATGTGATAATTGCACATTCGTCCTCCAAATTTAACAAATTTGTCAACTAGGCTAGATGTTTACTTGATAAATTTAGGCGTTTTGGAGAAGCGGAGCCTGAAAAGTGATTCCAAATCGCCAATGGCGGATTTCGCCCAAACCGCGACCCCACCCCTCCATCCACCACCTCTTTCTCCTCCACTTCCACCTTCTATGCACTTTATCTTTGAGCAGGTGTTTTCGCACGGTGGATCTGACCACCGCTCTATGCTTCATTTTCGTCTGAGCATTCTCGGTGCTTCTCCTTAGTGGATCTGGCCATCGCTCTTCATTCTGGGATTCTTATTCTTAGAGACGAGCGATACATATATCTAATTATATTATATGTTTGCTCTCTCCTTATTCAAGTTTCTTTCTCTTCTCTCTATCTGCTTATTATCTCTCTATCTTTCTCTAATAATATAGGAATAGGCTGTGTCGTTTCTGGATACTTGTGCTTATTTTGTTTTTCACCCAGCGTGTTTTGCTGAGGGCAAGAATGATTGCTAGCTCACTCGTCTCAATTAGAGCAAAAACACCTGCCAGCTCGTACTGGCATGTATCAGTTCTTTGTTTTTTTTCTTACTCACTTATGTAATAGAGTGTCTAGTTTATATACTGGTAAGAGTATGTGGGTTTAGATTCACTATTATGTTCTGATACGCAATTTAAGTACATACTAGATTTATTTTTCTATACATACATGCTGCTACTAGTACTATAGTTGTTTTGTAATGTACTTTAAGTTTAATGATATGTCTAAGGACTTTTTAAACAAAAAAATAGGCGTTTTGGCCCAAATAATATTCTTCAATCCAATGACACCATCTCATCTAAGCACAAAAATTATATCTTTATATTTATATATTAATACACCATCTCGTTTGTCTTTCCTCCAAGCATTCGTGACCACATCCCCTTTTTTAAAATTATTCTTACAGTTGTCCTTTGAAGTCAGAAATCCACCTCGTGTAATTATGGTTTAGAACAGCACACAGAAGGAATAAGAGTATAAGAACCCCCTCTACTTTTTCCTCTTTTATGAAAGTCTACAAAAGGGATCTCAAACGAGATGCAGTAATTATGTTGTTTACCTGCTACACACTTGGCATACAATAATACATCTGGCCAGCTCAGATTTAATTAAATAATTAAATTATGAAAGAAAGGTACAAGACAAACCTGGATTCACCATACGTATATCGGTGTATAAGAATCTCAAGACCATACTTTTTGCAATGAAACTAATTAAATAAGAAAAGGGGGGAAAACAAAAAAAAGGCAATGACAAACATCTTGTGCTCTTTCATGCATGCTAGTGTTAACTTTGCAATGAAGTGAAAATCATTTCGTCCTCACGTGATTCGTTGTTTTTATTTATGTTTTGCTTTTTGATATTTTAGTGTTGTTCCTACCTCTGATGGAATTATTATATCTCGGTAGAGAAAGACAACCTACGACCCCCAAAGAGCAAGGAACTCATGATAAAATGTACGAATTATTTGGTGAGATGAAGGATCAGAGAATATTTTTTTTCGGAATGACAGGAATTGGACTGTTCATCACTTTTCCTTTTGCTTCCTGTAGCTTCAAATCAAATTTAATATTTTACATTTTAAGGTTTTATAAATAATGAAGATTAAGATTTTTTATTCTTGAATAATTTTTTATATGAATTCGTCTAGAAGTTTAATTTGTACTGAATTGATTCGTAAACATTTTTCTAGGAAATATTCAAGTTGATCTCTAAACTCTCAAGTTAATTTGATTATCTTAATTTTTGTGAAAAATGAACTAATTCATATTTTTGCGCACACTTTAAATTAGTATGAAAAAAGGATTAACTTTATCCTGCAGATTAAAGACTGAATAATTATTATTTAAAAATTAAGTAAAAATTATCCCTTCGATAGGATCAATGCATGAGTTACGATACATTCAATGGCTAAAAGCATTGCTTATGTGGTATTTGTGAGAGGTTTAGGAAGCTCAATCTTTTTCATAGAATATAAACTTTTAGTGACCGACATGTAAAACAATAATATTTTAAGGACTTATTCATAAATGGTAATTAGCTCAATTTTTTAAAATTCTAGTGTTCTCAGTGGAGGTACTTGGTACGAGAAATGCAAGAATTCAGCTGACAAAAGTTCAGAGGAGTCCTCTCAAGATTCTAAATTCCCAGTGACACGCAACTATTTGTTTTTGTATTTTGTGGCAGGTCTCTTTGTTTGGTCCTTGTATTTTGGCTTTTTATTGCCAGAGAGCTGTTTTGAGCTATGTTCTGATTAGCAGAGCATCTTTCAGAATACATGCTCGCACAATTGGATTATTTTCCTCGAACTGTCTCTACCGCTACAGGAGGAAAACATTTTCTCGGTATTGTCTCATATGCATGTGATGCCTTATGTCCAGTGAAAGTAGAATTCGTATCCTCTGCATTAACGGAACATGCGTTAATAGATCTGGACCATCCGATTGAGATCCATCCTAATAGTATAGAGCCCGTGCGCTATAGGCGTAGACCGGATTGGCACCGATTATGATCAGATAGTTGACATGCATTAAACTCAAAAGATGCACTTTTGAGTTAATGCAGAAGATGCGGACTCGTGAAAGTATACATTTTAATAAAGAATCTATGATATAATATGTATATCAAAGATCGACTCTACCGAAATCTTTTTATTTAGCATTTAAAAAAAATAAAAATAAACCAATTAACTTGATTTTCATCAAAATTCAATATTTATCAGGATTGCAATTTGAAACTGCGGTACCAAAAGAATGAAACTTGGTTCAGCCTTTAAAAGTACCGCAGTTTTAAACTGCAGGCCTATTTTTTTTTTTATGTATTGATTCAATCCAATTTGATTTTTGAATAAAATGTTGTATGTTTGAATAGGAGTGTAAACAATATTCGGACACTATATATAGGCTCTAACATAACAACTACAAAAAAAACTAGAAATCTATTGCGAACTCAGGGTGTAGACAATATTTTGACACAATTTTGACACCATTAGGTACTATTTTGGTATTATTTTGTTCAAATTTCGCACAATTTTTTGGCACAATTTTGATATTATCTTGACCCTATTTAGTTAAATTAGACAAAATTTTGATACTATTTTGTTAAATTTAATATTTATTTGGTACTATTTTGGTCAAATCTTAATTACTAAATTGTAAATCTTAAATTTTGTATCTTAATCCTAAATCCTAAACCTATCTACAACTACTATATTAAAAGTTGAAATTAGAAGAGAAGAAGAAAACTTACTCGAAGTCGAAGAAACTCGTGGTTAAAATGAATTGTGAATCTCTCTCTCCGGCCGGCCTCTTTTTATACTTTCCAGGCTCGTAGTTTGAAAATGCGGTCCCTCCTTTAATTGTACTGCAGTTTCAAATTGTGATCCTAGTAAATATGGATTTTTTCAGAAAAAAAGTTACTTGTTTTTTTTAAGATGGTAAATAAAAAAAATTCGGTCTACTATGTGTAATAGATTCGTCTTTATTTTTTTATTTTAAATGGTTAATTTGAACTAGTAAATATGATCTTCGAATAAAAATGTATCCGGAAACTAAATTTTTAATTTTAATTTTAATTTTTACGCGTCTTAAATAGATAAAAAATCACTACTTTTCGGATGTTCCTGAATTCTACGCTGAGAAACCAGAGTTGGTAACCAAAATTGAGATATTTTGCTGTCGAGGAGAATGTGCCGACATTTTTATTAATATCCAAAGTTTAATACAAATTATTAATTATACTCAGAATCGGACCAATTATCGAAATATACCCAAGCCGGCCATTTTATGGCCGGCTATGTTCCCTCCCTAAGCCGGCCATTTTCTGGCCGGCTATGTACCTTTTTTTTTGGTTTTTAGAGAGAGACATTATGAAGATCAAAGTATTGAAATTAAACACTGAAAATTTGAAATTTTTTGTTTAAATTTTTTGTTATATTATTTCTTTTGATATATAATTAGTATATTTATACTAAAATATGCTATATTATTGAAATTATATTACATTACATTACTTTACAATACGCTATATTGTGCTACTATGTTTTATGTTGTGCTACTATTTTAATGTGGTTATATTTTCTGTTTAGCATTATCATGATAATTTATTTTGATCTGTAAAATATAAATATAGTACCATAAAAGCACACATACACAAGAACCGAAATATAGGATAATCCAAATATACCAAACATAAATAGTATATCAAATATAAATAGTACAAAACTAGTAAAAATACAACTAAAACGGAGAGGGGGAATATCGCTGAGGCGGTACTCCGGCGTTCGCCCGGCGCCAGCGCGGCCAGGCTCCGTCTCTCTCAAGCTCATCTGGGGCATCGGCAGACCTCAGTATCTGCTCGGCAGTATCCCATCTGGCATCGCCCGTGGAGACTGTCGGTACTGGTGGAGGTGTAGCGAAGATAGATGCGGCAAACGCAGTCCCAAAGGCAGGCTGAGTATGAGACCCGCTACCACTAGCCTCTCCATCATGCGGCATCTCTGTGCCATATCGGGGCCATGCCGGTGCCGACATGAAACTCTCCTCGAACTCATAGAGACTGCACGAGAGGGACTCGTACTCAGAAGTATCGGTCTCCGCAGGTGGTGACTGTGATGGCATCTCTGCTGGACCCTGCAATCATACACATAAATTATTAAATTTGATCTGAATGAAAAAATTTATTAAAACCTGACAGATACTGAAGTATGACATACATGAGGCTGCACCGGAATTCCATGCTCGTTGTACCATGCCGTCCACCCAATGTCGGACAATACCCAACGATGGTAGTCCCACTCTGGATGTGAATCGGGGGAAGATGGCATATCATCTATCAGAACCGGGCTCGGATCGGGCTCATGCGGATCTATCTCACGCCAGTTGATGTTCTCTCTGGCGTCTCGCAGCATACCGATGATCTTTCCACCGTGCCCGGCATCCTCAACCACATTCGCATTCTTCTTGAGTGTGCGGTACCCAAGCCGTCTCCAGTTCTTCCTTCCCAGCATGCGGATCCCATGCCCGCACTCCTTGATCTCGGCCAAAAGCTGAAAAAAATTTGGCATGTCAGATCAAACATTGATGTACTACTACGTTTGACCAAAACTATGTGATTTTAGGTGCTTTACCTGGCGAGCCCATGCACGACCGTTGGGATGATAACCATCATCCTTTTTGATCCTGTCGCGGAGATGGGCACCGTAATCCCCCTGCAGATAGACACTCGCCATGCAGACCTGCGTGCACCATACATCGTACCTCAACTGGGGATCCCCCTGTGTCTGTTGATATACATCTGGCTCGTGATAGAAGTCTGTATACTGAGGATCCTGGGCCGTCTCGTAGTATGCATGGTAATGAGTGCTCCAGTCCTTATCCAGTCGCGATCGGTGGGTAACGCTGTAAAGAAGACGTTAGTTGCAATAAAAACTATCAAGTAATATGATTTATTTAATAAATACAATAGACTACGACTTACCGGTGCAGGTCTCTGTGCGTGTAACTCGGCAAAGATGGGTCTATGGGAATCAACGCCGCTCGACCAAACTGGCGGAGCACCCGATCTGGGTAGTGGTGCTCCACTGTCCAGAAATGTATGAGTGGACCTCGATAGAACCACATCTCCCGCTCCTGCTCGTCAGTCACACTGCCCGGCAAGAGGAACTCCTCGTACAACTGATCGTACGGCGTCCACTCAACAAGAGCCTCAGGCAAACTCTGAAGCTCTGACCGGACTGGCCTGATCCCAACGGTAGCACCGTGGGTCCGATCCTGGTAGTGGTGAAAACCGTACCACTTCTTGGCGTATGCCGGGCAGTGAAACACATCTGGCTCTCCCCAATCCGGCGCCTCATTGGGGATAGGACGGCCCACCGGTAGCCGTGACCACGACCAGTGCTGAAGCAGGAGTACCGGCCCGTACATCTGCTTCGCCGTCGGCTTCATTTTCAAAAACATTACACGTTAGTGTATTTTGATGGATTGATTGATTAAATAATTTACACTAAAATAAGAGTTGGTGACTTACCTCACTACTGCGACACAGGTGGGAGTACAGATACGCCAGGACAGCTCCACCCCAGTTGTACGACGACGGCCGCTCAATGTCCATCAGCAACGGGAGATACATCATCGGCACCTGATCACCGCTGGAATCAGGAAACATGACAGAACCAAAAAGGTCCATCACGTAGCCCCGTGTATATCTGCAATACAAAACATATAAAAATTCTAATAGAATCATTGTATTATAAATTAATTAGTAGAAACAAGTTATAAAATTTACCTCTGAATCTCCAGCTCGGTGGAATCTGCCGAGAGACCCGCGCTGAAGTGCTGCCGTAACCTCGTCATCCGCAAATGGAACTTCGACCTCCCATGGTCCCCAATGATATAGGTTGGCTCAGCTCCCAACAACTCCTCGACATAACCTGCGAATATGGTGCTGTCAGAGACGCCGCCGACGGGTGTGCCACGGATAGACAAACCCCAGAGAGCACTCACATCCTGGAGAGTCACTGTCATCTCTCCGAATGGCATGTGAAACGTGTGCGTCTCGGGACGCCATCGCTCCACCAGTCCAGCGATGAGAGATGCATTGATGATGCTCTTCTCTGTCCGCACGATGTCCACAACCTGGTTGAGACCCAGGTTAACGAGGTACGGCTCCATCACCTCGTAGTACCTCATATGAACGCACCTCAACTTCACATCTAGAAGATCCGTGTCCTGCGTTGAAAAATGTAATCCGCATGGTGACAACATAATAAAATTTAAATCCAACAAAATTTAATGAAAATATAAGAAAAGGAACGTACCTCACGAGAAGCCAGTGAGACTCGGTGCTCGCTGTGGGGAATCCACAGGAGAGGACTGATGTGCTCCGTGCTGCTAGTACTGATCGGCTCGTCCACTACTGGACGCTGGGTAGGCCGTGCTCTAGGCATCCTGATATCTAAAATAACCTAAATTCGGTGAAATTACGCTTGATCAGCATAATTATGGTAAAAAAGGCCAAAATACCCTAAATATTGGTCATCTGTGCTAATTACACTAAATTACGCTTAATCAGCCTAATTATGGTAAAAAAGACCAAAATACCCTAAATATTGGTCATCTGTGGTAATTACACTAAATTACGCTTAATCAGCCTAATTATGGTAAAAAAGACCAAAATACCCTAAATATTGGTCATCTGTGGTAATTACACTAAATTACGCTTAATCAGCCTAATTATGGTAAAAATGACCAAAATACCCTAAATATTGGTCATCTGTGCTAATTACACTAAATTACGCTTAATCAGCATAACTATGGTAAAAAAGGCCAAAATACCCTAAATATTGGTCATCTTTGCTAATTACACTAAATTACGCTTAATTAGCCTAATTATGGTAAAAAAGACCAAAATACCCTAAGTATTGGTCATCTGTGGTAATTACACTAAATTACGCTTAATCAGCCTAATTATGGTAAAAAAGACCAAAATACCCTAAAAATTGGTCAATTGTGCTAATTTCGGTAAAATTACCCTTAATAAGCCTAATTATGGTCAAAATGACCAAAATACACTAAATATTGGTTAACTTAGCTAATTACACTAAATTACAACAACATAATCTAAATTATAACACCTAAAACCTAAATCCTAAACCCTAAAATAAATAAATTAAAAATTAAATTAGATAAAAAAAAATTACCTTAAAGAGAGAAA
Source organism: Carex littledalei (assembly GCA_011114355.1). Classification (NCBI taxonomy): domain Eukaryota; kingdom Viridiplantae; phylum Streptophyta; class Magnoliopsida; order Poales; family Cyperaceae; genus Carex; species Carex littledalei. The sequence goes on from CM022087.1 coordinate 5,610,511, forward strand.
ATTCGGTTGAAGATGGGAGAATTGTGAGAGGAGAGAGAAAAAGGGGTATATAAAGGGTGAAATGCGGGGAAAAAAAAAAAAAAAAAGAGGTACATAGCCGGCCAGAAAATGGCCGGCTTAGAGAGGGAATTTATGGCCGGCTTAGGGAGGGAACATAGCCGGCCAGAAAATGGCCGGCTTGGGTATATTTCGATAATTGGTCCGATTCTGGGTATAATTAATAATTTGTATTAAACTTTGGATATTAATAAAAATGTCGGGAGAATGTGCAAAGTCGCATGAACTCCAGTGAAACCAATTAATTCTACTGAATTTATAAAAACAAAGTATTATATGTTTAGAACCTCTGCTTTTTTATAAAAAAAAAGTTTAAACTAATAAATTTGCACTGGTTGCTAATACAATTAAAGGACAAAGGCGGAATTTTTTTTTATGAATCTATTTAAATTTTAACTACAGGGGATTTGCTTTGAGATTTGTACCAAGTTAAAACATACGACTGAGATCTCATTCTGCACGGTAAGGTATTGCACTGGATCTAAATTCCTGCTACACTGGCAACAACAGTTTGTTTATATTGGATGCCAGGAGAATTGGTGATTTTCTTCATCTTCTTCTTCTTTTAAGGAGAAAAATGTTCTTTATCAATCATCATTTTAACATGTTTTTTTGTCAGTTGTGATTTAAAAATAAGAAGCTGATAACAGTGCTCACGCGACACCACCCGCATTGTATCCGCACCTAACTATCATAACTACTTGGGGGCCGCAAAAACTCCAGCACTAATTTTTTTTTCTAAAGTATTTATATCTATATACAGAAGTATTTACACTTATGAGGTGAACAATTTTTACGTAAATAATTTTCTCTCTAACCAAATCTCCCAACGTACCCGCACTATAAATATCTGTGGGGTGCCACTCAAGCTACATTGGGGGGGGGGGGGGGGGGGGCATACACGTTTTTAGAGGTGGTTTTTTTTCTTCGTTCAATCTCGTCCATATTTTTGACGATCTATGAGAAATTTTGCGAATCTAAAACTACGAACGTCTTCTATGCAATTTTCTCTTTCAAATGAGATTCATGATGACGCGCTTTCGTGCTCGTCGTCACACAAATATTTATTCCTCGTCGTACAAATATTTATACCTATACTTGTAAGTATTTTTACATATGACACTGGATGACGTCTGAAAGTATTAATATCAAGTACTGCAAGTATTTATACCTATGCACTGAAATATTTATATCTATGTGGTCAACTATTTTTATTAGAGAAAGGTTGACGCGGAGATGATTGGAGAATGTTGATGCGGTGATACGGGTCCCCACTACTTCATTGAAGAAAGGCTGACGCGGAGACGATTGGGGGACTGGAAAAGAGATGATCATGAGGAGGGTTCCAATACCTCATGTCTTTCATACCTCATCATGCCTCATGTTTTATAGAGTCCGGCTACTATACCACTAGTGTCATTTCAAACTAAATAACACCACATCTTAAACTATTGGATCTATTTTAATATTCGTACAAGACACTAGTGTCATTCCAGCGCTATCTTGTACACGAATATTAAAGTAGATCTAATGGTTTAAGATGTGGTGTTATTTAGTTTGAAATGACACTAGTGGTATAGTAGCCGGACTCTGTTTTATATCTTCGTTTTTAAAGTCCAAACTGTCGATCCGAACCGCTCAAAACGATAAACATACTATAATATGCTTGGAGCCCAAATTTTATAATTTTTAATTTTTTTTTACTATTTTTTAAGATAGGTACAAAATCACTGTTTTTGAACGGTCCAAAAACAGTGATTTTGTACCTATCTTAAAAAATAGTAAAAAAAGTTCCAAAAATTATAAAATTTGGTCTCCAAGCATATTTTAGTATGTTTATCGTGTTGAGCAGTTCGGATCGACAGTTTAAGCATTGAAAATGAAGATATAAAACATGAGGCATGATGAGGTATGAAAGACATGAGGTATTGGAACCCTCCTCTTTATACAATGAAAGTTCAAAATAATATTTTTGTATTCTATAATGTCCGGTGTACATTTTGAGAGTATAAAGTTCAAGATATTAACAGCTGTCAAAACCATTTTTATTTGATAAAAATGCATTTGTCTAAACAGCATTAGATAAATTTACAATGCATTAATCAACTGTTCTCTTCCACGATAGCTAAAGACTAAAGTATATATTTAGCACTAGTCGCCGTACATTGTAATTTGTAAGACACCTAAAAATTAATGAAGTTTTTTGAAAAAAATGTCCATATATAGTTATCTTGACTTTAAATAAAAAAAAAATTATATGGTCCTGATCAGGAGTGGAGGCAGAAAATTAACTAATGGGTGTCAATTTTTGAGATAATTCTCAGTAATATGAAATGCTAGAGTTCTCCAAATTATACATAGAGTTCCCCAAATTATACATGATATACAATAACTAATTTTTCTTTGAAAAAAAAAAAGATTGGAAGTTAACAATATAAATATTTCACATAAAATATGGAAGTCATTTTAGGATTCCCATATCATTTTACAATAAAATATATAAGAAAAACATATATAATTAGTCCGGATCTAAACTCAAAATATTAAAAGAACGCAGTATATTCCACTTAGGATCCGACAGTCTGGATCTAAACTCAAAATTTTAGTTACGTCAGAGAATCCGGACTCGCTATACAACACTTATAAGAGGCACTTAACTTACCATGGACGGTGCGGTCACAAATTTCAGGTATTGTTTAAAGAATAGACTACCTAACCCACGAGCAAAGCTTAGAAGCTAAAATCAAGTCTCCATCAATTCTTTAGGCAATAACCCTATGGCTATTGTATTTGGAGTGGAGCGTGAGGTAATAATATATTAACCCTAGTTAGCTAGCTTTTTACCTACGCACACGCTATTGTATGTTGATTTTTATTTTTTGCGAAATATTCACAGATTATTCTTTAACACTAACGATTGGATAGCCTACCTACCGACATTTCTATTATATCCAAAGTTAATTACAAATTAATAAATATACCCAGAATTTCTTGATTTTCTGAAAAATGTCTAAACTGGCCAGAATCTAACCGGTTTCTTCCTTTTTTTTAGAGACACTATGAAGAGCAAGATAATGAAATCTAACACTGAAAATTAGAATTTTTTGTTTAAATTTTTTGTTAGATTACTTCTTTTGATGTATAATTAGCATATTATACTAAAATACGCTAAATTACTTGAAATTATGTTGAATTACACTATATTACATTAAATTACGCTAAATTATGTTAAATTACGCTAAAATACGGTAAATTACGGTAAATTACATATGAATATGGATGATATCTTTACTGAGAAGGCGAAAAACGACGACGAAACTTCAAACGGCCATAAAACGGCGCTCGAGTGTCCGATTTCAGCAAATGACCACTTCAGAAAGCTTGCGAAAATACGCATACATTAGTGCTTGCGATGCCGAAGTTCAAAATTCAGAATTACCAAAAAATAAAGAGAAGAGCCTCAAAACTTGAGTTGAAGTTTCCGATTAAGATTTTCATTTCTATTATTCAATCTAAGTAGCTCAGTAAATTAGTTATATAATGAACTTGTAGAATACCAATTTTTACTATATTTATGATTTATGAAAGATGACACAAACTTGGTCTAATTTAACGTAATTTTGTGTAGTTTAGCGTAATTTACCGTATTTCATTATAATGAGCGAAATTAGTGTAATTAGCGTAATTTAATGTAATTTAGTGTAAATCAACATAATTTAGCGTAATTTAATGTAATATAGTAGTTCAACATAATTTCAAGTAATTTAGCGTATTTTAGTATAAATATACTAATTATACATCAAAAGAAGTAATCTAACAAATAAGTTAAACAAAAAATTTGAATTTTCAGTGTTAGATTTCATTATCTTGCTCTTCATAGTGTCTCTAAAAAAAAATAAGGGAAGAAACCGGCCAGAATCTGGCCGGTTTGGACATTTTTCGAAAAACCAAGAAATTCTGGGTATATTTATTAATTTGTAATTAACTTTGGATATTAATAGAAATGTCGGGCCTACCTACAACGGAGTCCGCATCCTTAGTATTCCGCAGATCTTGGTTCGGAATATCAACCGTTCGATCAAAATTCGGTCCAATCCGGTCTATGTCTATAATATATATGGCCTCTTTAATTATTTTGTGCCAATACAGATCAAACAGTTTGGATTCGATCTGCATAAACTCAAAATTTGAATTATTGTAGACAATATAAATTTCTTGATTCGTACATAGTTATGTTTGGTTGAGTAAAGTTATTGAGGATTAAATTGCTTACTCTATTTTATTTCTCGTATGTTATACCTATTTAGTAGTTGAAGTCTTGACTTTAGTTAATATATCTAGAGAAGTAAGATGTTGAAAATGAACATATTTCTATGATAGTGAGCTCTACAGGTGGAGTTACCTAGATTAGGGGTGCAAACGGGTCGGATAATATCCGTCTATATCCGGATACGTAATCTGAAAATTAAATACAAATATCCAATATTTGAATATTCTTGCAGATATGATTTTGAATTTTAATTATATATATTATGAAAATATTTATGTATATATGTATGAATATCCGATCCGTATCCGTACATATCCGTCTAATATTTAATATGTTCACACCTCTAACCTAGATAGATGGAGTAACTTACTTCAAATTAACTCATCTTTTACTCCATCTTACTACTTCTATTTTACTTCTCTTTTGGCAGCTTAAATGTAAAATAAAGAATTTACTCCATCTCTTACTCCACAACCAAACATGACCAATATGAATAAAATTTTGAATTATTGCAGACACTATAAATTCCCTACTACGTAGGTTGTACATGAATAAGGATAACACGGTGAATGCAGAATGTAGTATGGGTTTTTAGTTTTTACACAAAAATTCCATCTTTTTACCATAATCGGGAAATTTTAAGGCAGTGGGACAGAATTCCAAATCAGAATTTTATTATAAATTGGTAAAAATATTGTTATTTTTAAAAGAATTGAAAAACTCAGTATCTAGATAGTGGCAGAACATAGTAGAGAGCAAAGGGGATTAAACCACCCCTATAAATTGAAATTTTATACACTAGTCCATTAAATTTTGTAATTCTCACATGTATTAATACTTTTTAGCCTCCTTTATAAAATGAAATTGCACTATGTTTGATTTTTAAGCCCCCTCAATCTCTATTTCCTAGTTCCGCCTCTGATCTTAGATCTAAACGTTCAAAATAATATATTACTTTTCAAGTGACTTTAGATATTGATCGTAGAACTCTAATAATTTAAATCATTCGGGGTACCAAGGATCAGGGTTTTCTTCTCAGACTGAGAGCCGGTGGCAGGGCCACAACAAGTTTCACATTTTTATGAAAAAATAAACATAGACTTAAATTATTATATTTTTCTATAATTTTTTTTGTAAAATTATATTTGTTGTTCAAATAATTATAAAATTATATCTCATTCTGAAAATTTTATCCTTATCACGTCACACTTCTCGACTCTATCTCTAAAGTTTTACTTCAGATCTCCTTTGTGATGTCTCTGTACTTGCTCTTTTTATAAATAAATCCCTCATCCGTAAAACTCAAATATAATTTCTAGTTGCAACGTTTGTAAACAGTGACAATATTTTGAGTATTTTCTAGATCTACTAAGTCGGGTTTTTTTCATAAATCGGTACTGACAAAAAAAAAATTAGTTCGAAATGACTTCCATTAAATTCTAGAACTCAATTGAATTCTACTTTGTCCGGTTACGAACTTATGATCATCCAGTAATTTGATGGAACATGATATGACATTTGTAAACAAATAGCCCTTCCGAGTTCCGACCTTTTTCCAAGTTCCAACAAACATGCAATTAACTGCATGGAATCTTTGATTTTACGAAATGGGTCCCCATGCACGTCCCAATATCAATGCACCAACTTCAAGGTGGCAATTCACAGAATTTATTATTTTTAGAAATGTACTAAATATTTTTTAAAAATCAGAAAAATATGAAAACTTATACCATAGAAGAAAATCCGGATCACTTATTCGGTTCCTTTAGAGTTAGGACCGAAAGGTAGTACAAGGCAGGAGTGGCTAAGTAAACCCCAAATTTAAAATTTTTATTTTATTTTATATGTATTAGCCCCCAGTGATAATACAAGAAATTTAAAGAGCTTATGTATAAGAGTAACATGTACATTCATTTGCTTTGGTTTTCCAATTTATTAGACCTGACCACACATGAAAAATAAATAAAAGTTTTTTACTTAGAAATTTGTTAAAATATAGAAAGGTAAAAAGTAAAATATGAAAAAAATAGTGGTGCACTATTACGGTTACCGAAAAAAACAAAACCTATTGAAAATTTAGAAGGCACGATCAGCGTGAAAAGAAGTTATTAGAAAACAAAATAAAGAAATCAATTCAAATCAGTAAACTTTTTTTTACGATAGAAAAATCCAAAATAAAAAGGTAAAGTTAGCGCGTTAACAATTTTATCATATATTTTGACGCGTCTCTTTGCTTCTTCACCAGAATTTAATTAATTAATATCTCCTCATAAGAAAAGTCTTCAAGCTTTTCTCCAACTAATTAAGAATAAGATGCATACTTCATTACTATATCTTGGAAATAAATTTGTTATTCTTTGAAAATAACAGGAAACTGTTATTCCAATCCCAACCGTTCAAACATTTTTATGTCCAAATCTCAACAAAATAATTTTTTCATACGCGAATCGCAACGAAGATCAATGGAATAACAACAAATTTATTTCCCTATTTCTTATGTGTAATGTATCAAATTATTTATTCTTTAATTACTTAATTTCTCACTCTTTTTTTATCTTTTCCGCAAATGCAAAATAATAATTATAATTATTGGATTAATTTTTTCATTATTCTAGAGTTTGATTTAATTGTACTGTTAAATAGATTTTGTTCTTTAGTAAAACATTTTTTAAATATATGTTGTTTAGTCGATTAGCCCCTCTATATTCAAAGTCGAGTAACGTCCCTGTTTAAAGTATGTTCGGTTATCACGGGATGCGGAGTGAAATTTTTAAGGTTCGGGAATCCATATCTATTGATATATATGAGAATGTACTAACATGATTGTTTACAAACTCGTGAAAATTTTTATTTTTCTTCTAAAAATAATTCATACCAAAACAATTATTCTTAATAATAATTATTAATATAATTAAATAAAATAAAAAATTCTGTGTCCAAATTTATACAAACTACCCTACGAATGGTTTATGCGAATTAAACCCCAATAGATCAAAATCTCACTTGTTCGGCAACACCTCTTAATCCGTACTAGGATTAATTCTTAAGAAAACTTAAGAAACCGATGTTCGGTTGTCTTAATTTGTGGGTGACGGCGGAACTATAACTTTTTGATAAAGGGGGCTGAAAATTAAAATTCACAATATGGTGAGTGAGATTTGAACCCAAGATCTCTCAACTACAAAATAGAGTTCTAACCACTAGATTACAAGTAAACATTTGATTATTATTGAGGGGACTGGATTATATAGAAAGTTCTAAAAAATTTAATTAAATTTTAATATACATAACAAAAATTTTAAAATTATGGAGGTGGCTTAGCCACCTTTCCAATACACTGGTGATAGCTAAAGGAAGTTAAAGAAAAGGGTAGAGGTGCCTTAAGACCCGGACAGAGAATTAAGATTTGGACAAAATGAGGCTAAATGAGGTGATCTTAATCCGTACTAAGGAACCGGTGTTCGGCAGATTTAAGCGGCTAAGGAAACTAAAAGAAGTTTAAAGAAGCTTTGCCGAACAATACCATTAGATTTTGGACAAACGAATAGATCTTTAGACAATTTCTAAGAAACTGAATTATTGATTCGGTTCCTAAGAATTTGTTTGCAAACCATGAATATTGAGTGGCTAAGGATTGAGATCCGGTTACAAACTCTAAGGACCTGAGTCAATAGATCGATTGACCTTAAAAAAAAGTCTAAATGATGCGAATTTATGATTTGATTTCTTCTGGTGCATTGCAAACTTGTTTCCATATTTCTCCTTCCCTCCGAAATATTTAAATATTTCTAGAAATAACAATTATGATGAATTTAGGGTCTTATTACAAAACAAACAAAACACGCCACTAATGTAGGGTTCCTATGCAAAGCTCGGCACGGGGTTTGAAAGGATTTGAAAGCTCCATATTTTTTATCTTATGACCCCAACCATTTAGCTTTGTTTCGGAAAGACAATTTTCTTTGTTGTCATTGTTTGTGGTGTATGGATCATTGTATATTGTATTGTTTCAATGTTCGGCGCTTGTCATAGAATTGGCTTGTCTGAAATATTTTAATTCATTATGTCACTGTCGAATATTTAAAATTTAATTTGTTTTGAACAATTCTAGTCTAGATCTATTTTTTTATGGTATATATATTTGAGTAGAATTAGGGTGTTCATAAGCTCACCAAGCTTCTTTGTAGCTTAACTCAAAAACTCATCAGATTAATTTCAAGCGATGCATCAAAACCGTTAAAACCGATCTACTTCACGAGTGATGCATTTATATGTCAAATTTATAAAATTTTAAATTAATTTAATATAAAGTCAAGCGGTTAAAAAATGATGAAAAATGAACATATTAAAATTAACTAATAAATATTTTTTTTATCACTTGACTTTATATTAAATTAAATCAAAATTTTATAAATTTGATATGTAAATACATCACTCGTTAAGTAGATCGGTTTCAACGGTTTGGATGCATCGTTTGAAGTCAATTCAATAGTTTTTTGAATTGAGCTCACAAAGGAAACTTAGTGAGCTTAATTAAGAACACCCTAGTTCTACTCTATATATTTTACATACGTTATTTCGACCATGATTATTTTTTATTGGATAGAAGGCTAAACATATTTTATTTTATATCGACCCAAATTTTAGTACGAAATTGTTTTCTTTTAGCATTTCAATTAATGTTGCTAAATAAAGGTATTAAAAGTAGTGCTAAGGGTCTACAAAAAAATTGTTACTTTACGGTCAACTTTTTTAAGAAAAATTTCGAACATCCAATTCTGATTGCTAAACATGATTTACATACTAAAATATTACTGGAAATCAAATTTTATATAATTTTAAAAGTGGACACTACTCCTACCTACATAAGATCAGGATATGAAAAAACCACTGAAGCAGGTTTCCTTTCATACATCAATATCACAAGTAGGACATATCTTTAAACAAATTAAGGAAATAACAAATAAGAATATTAAAAACGAACAGAAGCTGGTTTACTTTAACTTATATTTATCACAAGTTGGACATAAATATTAAACAACAACAGGACAGGAAATAACAACTTAAAAAGACCTACTTTAGTCACACTTAGTCACACAAGAATAAAGAATAAATCAAAAGATAAGAACTCCTTTAAGGTCTTGTTTCTTAATCAGAACGAACTTTAACAATGAAAATAAAAGGGACCCCATATCTTCTTCAGTTTTATTTAAGTCACAAATTCATTAAAAAAATCAGGGTTTTTTTTTTTATCGTATATGGTGAATCCTGATAAACTTGATTGAGGTAGGTATCCTGGTCTTCTAGTTTCAAGTAGCCGCCTGTTACGAGACTAAACTCGCGGACTTTTAGACTGGGACCTATGGCAAGTTTTACGAGAAGGCAGTCACCGGGGATAAGGTATATGTACCCTGTTGCAAGTAATCTTGAGGATAGGTTGTAAGGCATACGTACGATCTAGAACTTGAAGGTAGCAGTGTGCACTTTTCTGAAAGCAAGTGGGGGAGCTGACAACTTGTCGGGTTTATGTAAAAACGCTTGACAGGCGCAGATTCTACTCACCCAGTAAAACTTAGGTGAGCAAATAAGGTAAGTGCCATACGACCTTAAAGGAGGAACGTTTGGGTCTTGGTATAAAATGGGGTGTTAAGCTTGTCACTTGTGGGCAAGTTGTTTTACGCGGTGAGCTAGAGAAAGAGTTAATTTATAGTCATCTCTACTTGCCTTAGACAGGCGGAGGTACCTTTGGCCCCCCGCTAGAGGAATTTAGGGGATTTTGAAGCCGTCTTTTCGAGGAAGCGTGCTGGTGGGCCCTTATCTTTTGCTAGCGGGTAGCGGCTGTTAGGGATGTATTTAGTAAGCATAACCTAGCAGATATAATGGCTCCAAACTCCCAACGGGGCGGAAGTCCACTTTTGAGTGAGCTTTCGTACGAGCCGACAGCTTATCTAGGACTTCTCGCCTAGTGTCAAAGATTACAAGCTTTATAGTATGTTGTTTACTCTAAACCAATTACTATGTTTGCGTGTTTGTGTTGTTTTGTTGTTGTTGTTTTGCGCGCACCTGCGTACTCGCCACGAGGGAAAAGCGGGAGGGGAAGAATTCAACTTGTTTCCACTAGTTGAATACCCCTAGCCACGGGGCACCAGCGTCCCGAGGCGTCGAGTGAAGTGAAGAAGGCAGGGGGACCTGCTGACTGAGATGAGCTTAGACAAGATAGGAGTGAAAAAGCGGGAGGGGCAGCTGACAACTTGGTTTATTTTATTTTAAAAAACCAAGTTGCGGGTTCAACGACCAATGGTACCCACTTTTTTCCTTAGCTACGAGGACTGGGCAAGTCGATCAATCAATCGGATTTCTCGATCGACTTGCCCTGGGTTGACGTTATGGTCAACTAACTAATACCGACAATCCAGCAATAAATAGTTTCTTTTTTTACTTACAATATAAAAATCTAAAAAAATATTCAATTTCGCGTTCAATGAAATTTCATAATATATATTACATTTAGCGATTCAGAAATTATTTCAATTTTAAATATAAAAAATTAAACATAAATTACCGAGACTTTTTTTACTTTGTATATTTATAATCCCATAGCACAACACATAAATAACTTTTTAATTTCATGAATCATGCTAACTCTTTACAGTCCTACCCAAACAAACATATGGCTCGAGATTTATTTTAGAGATGAATTGAAGGATTTGGGCAATTAAGATTTGTTCGTGCTCGCGAAACAAAGATAAAATATGTGAAGTACAAAAATACTTTTTGACAGTGCAATTGGTAAGAGAACTGTATTTTGGTCGAGTGATAAAAATAATATTTTTTGTATGAGAGATTGCAAATTCAAAACGAAATTTTTTTTGCAGATATTAAATAGTCAGATGATCTGATCTCTAATATTTACTAAAAAAAAAAAAGACAATGCAATTGGTAATTGAGATCCGTATCAACCATCCAAACTTCTCTAGCAAAGTAGGGACCCGTATCCTCCCAGGTACCTGACTCAAGAGAATTGACACGGATGGCCCAGATTTACTCTCAGCCGGTGCCTACTCGGGATGACATAGGGGGTCAGTATTATTTATGCTTTGAGATTCGTGCTAAGTGACTCAACACAATTTTAGACCGTCCGATTCAATTCTATTGAGTCAGGTGACCTGAGAGGATACGAATTCAGCAAAGTAGTAATCAATGCTTCTCCAAGCATGGAGCGAAGAGAAAGGATTAAAGGAAGTAGGAACTGGATAAACGACGAGGAATGTTTCTAATCAGATTGTTAGAATCCTACAATTTAACTTTATTTAGGGGCCTTTGGACAAAAAACATGTATAAAAAAAGAGCACACAATATAATTATATTCGTCGATTTATGACCGTAAGTGGGGGGTTAAGAGTAAGACACATGGGTGATACCTAGATCAGGCTATAAATTATGACTGTAAGAGCGGACCTTAAAAGTTTTCCGAGTTTTGATACCTACCGACTTTGAACAAAAAAAAGTTTTATTTTCGTACACGAGTGCAATAACAGAGTTATCAAATTATATCTGTACTATTTTTTTTTCAATATCGATATTATTTGCGAAATTTACAAATCTTTTAATTATTATTTTTAAATTATCGATACTTTAGTATATTACTTGCATTTAAAAAATAAAGTATTTCCTGTCATTATACTTGTACCGAATTAGAATTAAATTTTTGTTTTGTTTTGAATTTCAAATCCGTTAACAAGGTAGTCAAGGAAAAAAGCAGCAGCCAGGCGTGGATGTGGTCACGTGAGTAAATAGAGGGACTCATTTGTGCTTTTTCTCTTTCGTTTGGAACCATGCGAGCAACAACTTGGCCTTTTTCTCCTTTCGGTTACATTCTTTCTTTTTTTGCGGTTTGCCCCTCTGTATTTACTTTACAAATAGATAAAACTTTCCGTTCCCCATAAGCCCCTTTCCCCCTTTTTTCAGGTATTCAAAAGGTATTTAACTTTCTTACCTAGTTCGATCCAGGCTACATTTTTTAAAATATTTTTCTAGCGTAATTGCTTGCTCCAGGTCACATTTGCAGTTCTGCTACGAATTTTTTTTTATAATAGCCAGAAATATGCATCAGCGCGTGATTTATTGCGTCTTTTTTTGCCGAGTAAGAAAGGCTAATGAGAGCATTAATTTAAATAAAAACGTTTAGCACAACAATATCTAGAAAAATGATACAAAAGTTACCTATTTTTTTTTTTCAATTCAATTTGGATACCACGCTATATTTTAAATTTGAACATGCATAGCTTATACTTATAAGATAATGTCGAATTGTTAGTTATTTCGCTTCATTCAGTTTTGTCAGCGAGGTAATTAAATATACATTTTAGTATACAAGCACACAGTTTTGTCACAGAGTTAGTTTTTTTTTTTCTGACAAAAAAATATAACCTCGCGAAATATTCAATATGATTATTAATCGAACTATTTGATCAATATTAAATATAACTATTTATTTAAGAAATAAGTGTCACGATATACAGGCCGATAGCAAATATTTTCGTCAAGAGCTGGCTCGTTAATTGCATGATGTCATGTTGTTATTTAGCACGGACCACTAAATACTAACATTTCGATTATATTTTACATGCCACTAAGTACTAACATCACTAGTAGTTCGTTATTTTATTTCTTATACATGACTCACATTTTCCGTAACAAATAATGCACACTTTTAAAAATTGTAAATCATTAACACTGTAAGCGGTTCATGCTGCCATGGCTTGACTTTTGAGTTTTCCTTATCTTTTGCAATGAAGGTGTTTCAAATTAAAGTTCCCATTCGCTGGATTGTTTTTTTTTTGGGATAAAAATATCTTGTCATATGTGGGGGCTATAAAAATAATTCGATGATGCAGCAAAAGTATGTATTTACACGGTAATTTGTATTTTTGTCATTAGCAAAGCAAGATTAAAAATATTAAGACTAAGCTCTCGTATTATACGCGTTGGTTCGAAATCGGTCAAATAATTTACCTTCTGCTAACTAAAATAAACCGGTTAAAATATGTGGAAAGAATGTGTACTTTACCAAAATTCCAACAAACAATCTCAGTAAAGGGAGTTCGTTTGAAATTAAAAGCTAACGTAGTTGTTTAGTTGAGAATCTTAACAAAACTAATTATTTACATTATTGTTAGACAAAAAATTTAGCAAATAGTTTTTCATGCTTGACTTTCCTCGAATAGATGCAGCTAAAAAGTTCATTGTATTCTAAGACAAGCCAACGTTTTCGGTTGGGATCGTTCGATCTATAATAAACGTGTTAGATTAATTTGTTAACATATTCAATAATCTATCCTAAATGATGTCAGGAGGATGATCTGGTTCATTTGCTTTGGATAGATAATCCAGGTTAAAAATGTATGATTACGCGACTAATGGCTCGTGGTTTTAAAAAAATGATATAATCTTTCTATTAGAAATACTATTAACAATTAAGTCAGTCAAAATTATTTTTTATTTTGAAAAGTAAAAGTTACATATCAAGTTGCTCAATTAGAGAACGGAGTAGGTCCAATGCCTATCAGACAAAATTTTAGCTCAATGGATAGCGCTTCTTTCTGATCTGTTTCGAGATGCGTGCACTCCATTTCATATTTGTGCATGTCTACTTCAATATTCGTGCAGATTAAATATGTACGCATCTCGAAACGAATCTGATGGAGCGCTACTCATCAAACCTAAATTTAAATTAGATGAACATCAGACCTGCCTTTTTCTATTCAACTATTTAATGTTCACTGGAGAACTTAATATCAAACTTGGGTCAAAATTAATTTAATTAACAAGATCAAAATGATATCTTCATAGTTATAAAGAAATAAAGTAACAAAACTAATGTTACAAAAGTGTTCAAAACTTGATAGCGGGTACGGGTGGCAGCGAGCTGGTTCAGACCGAGTTAGGTCTAGCTCATAATCGTCTTGTTTAGCAATTGAGTAAGATGGATCGAGCTGGGATTAGAGGGCCGAGCTAAAACCTAAGCTCATAATCAGACCGAACCATTACCGAGTTGGCTCGTTTAGCTCGATGTGTTTGGTTGGACCTTGTTTTAAAAAGAAAATAAATTCTACAAACTTTTTGGATCGAGCCCATAAAATCATATAAATTAACAAATTCATACCTGGACCGAGATGGCTCGCCAGCTCACGAGCAATCTAGACCCAGCTCAAACTCGTTAATTTTGGACCGAGCTAGTGACGAACTGGCTCGTTAACAGATCGAACCAATAACGAACAAACTGTTAACGATCGAGTCACCGGCTGATCCGGATTGATCCAGACCTACGAGTTTTTTTGCCAGTCCTAGACTAGTAAGACTGATGGCTTAAAAAAGGGCGAACGAAAATAAGAAAAACGAAAAAGAAGAGGATCTATGTAAGAGAAAGTACACAAGAACATAAGCAAATTTTAAAAAACTCCAGGACAACAATGTAAAAAGATCTCATACTCATACAAAAAAGTTTGTTTACGCATGCCGGCATGCGCCACTACGAATTAAATTTTATGCATATATTTATTTATTTTCAGGAATGCTCTGTTCAGAATGGCACCCTTACCAACAAAACGCTACCTCAAACCTTTTTTTTCTCGAATTAAAATAATAATGTGATGATTTGAATATACCGTGATTTAGAGCATAATCATGAATCATATGATGAAACCAGTGATATCATTGCATAATGATAATATTGGACTATTTAACAAGGGACTGAAACTTGACTCGCAATTTCTCAGCACAAGACAAAGAGGCAATGAAGATTTAAAGGTAGAATGACAGATATTTAGTTCTCGTATCTCTAAAAATATTTAAGGCAAAAACATTTAATAAATTGAAAACGGAAGGCAGCAGGTTTGTAATCCGAATAAAAAAATACTTTTGAATTTCAAAAAATTAAGTGATTTGATATCTAATCTTTACTCAAAATCAGAAAAAAAGTTAAACAAACTTGTGCTATGATAGTGAGCATTTTAATAATAAGACTTCAAATATGATCTACAAATTTAAGAGCACAAACAAAATAGAAGAAATCGCTCAAATTACAAAAGTTCAGTGAAGTTCTATGTTGAGATTCCTCTGGTAAAAACAATGATTGCAAGTGCCTTTCAAATTATCATTATTTTCGTTTTTTCAGGATAAAGAGAAACGATAAGAAAAAGAACTTAAATGAAATCAACAAAAGGATAAAAGATGCAAAAATATGAACAGAGTAATAATCAGAGACAACTAATAATAAATTACTCAAACCTAATTTTATTTCTCACAATCTCTTTGGCACCCAGATACTTGAAATTCACTTTCTAAATTTCATGTCCATACAAATACGTGTTCACGGATACAAAAGCATCCGAATAAGACTTGATAGAAAATAATTATTTGAGTCACCGCATATAAGAAAGGGAGAAACTTAAAATTAAGTAGACATAGTAAAAAATATCCAAGTGAAAATTTCCATTTAACTCGAAAAGAAATCTGATTTAGGAAGAATTTTTTCCATGTCAAAGAAAACAAAAATTGTGTGTGCGGCTCTCTTTGGTCAAATAAAAATTAGCAACGTATAAAAAAATCTTCTATTCTGAAAATATTCCGACCGTTAGACGTTGTATAAATTTTTGAATTTGAATGAACTTCATTTGTAAAGTTCGTGGTACCAGAAAGTTGCCACTATTTAATTTGAATTATGCATTTAATATCAGATCGTTTAGATCTGATTTTTGTTTGAGATTTTTTTTAATGGTACTCGTGTAAAATGAAAGAAATAATTTTGTGTACGTACTTGCAATATTAAATGTACCTGTTTTTTTGCACTTCTAACAACATATATGATACATCTTTTCACATAAGGTACCTGTTTTTCTTAAATACATCTGTAATGATTAACAACCTTGTATTGTCTAGAAAATTACTAGCAAGCAACGCATAATTTTAATTTATGTTTCAATAGAAAATCGAGGCCCACAATTTTGATGCTCTCATTCTTATACAATTTGTTGGACTTAACTCGGTAAGAACTATCAAATATCAATGCATCGATTATCTTGCGGGGAATTAAATTACTTTATTTATTTAATTTTATGTCCGCTAGATCAGTGTTGTAAATAACGGTGCGCGCTCGTTAGATTGACAGAGTACCGTCAAACGATTAATCGAGAATAATCAGAAATAATCGATTATAATTGAAAATAATCGGCTGATTAGTTGAAAAAAACTATGACGATTTGATCGCCGCCAACGACTAATCGGCTTAAACGGTTGGTTTTTTACAACACTGCACTAGACAACACAAGAAGCTTTTAGCCATTTTTTTTTATCTATCGATTAGTTCTTGGAACCTTTATTACCATAATCACCAACATCTAGACAATTGAAACCATAATTAACCCAAGTGGTAAAACAATTTTAAAAAAAATGACATGAGTGCTCATTTGAAGTTGTTGTCCCTTTTTATTCTTTGTTTAACTTTTGGCACTTGCAATTATTATGTCAGGGGTAATGATTTGGGACTAAGGAGGCTTGTGCTCTGGGTTGTAAATTTTTAGGAAAAGTTGGGACATGGCGTGCGTGAGTTCTGTCCTGCTGACATGGCAACTCTGGGGCATATCTTTTACTTGAACAACTTTTCATATGGTGGGTCCCACCTTTTTTTTGTGAGAAAATGCGAGACCATTGCCCTAATTGATGAGATTTGGTCCTTAAAAATTGGTAGGCCTAGAAACTATTTCTAAGATTGGGCCTTTATTTCTACTAACGGAAGCCTGGAAAATGTAATTTATGCATTTACAGGAAGAGAGAAAAATGATCAGCAAACCTTGCACTAAAATATAATGACAATGTTGCTAATTAATAAATACAACATATTAAACAGATGCACTATGAGTGGAAAAATTATTATATATACAAGCTTTCTAGCAAGAAATTATATAACATTTGTTGTCCTAAGAAATAAAAAATGCTGAACTGTGATCAAACTGAATAAAAAACATGTTTGTCAAAACAAGGAACAAAAAATAGAAAGCAACAAAGTGTCGGGCGAATGATATAATGCACTATGATGTTTGTTCTACTGTTGCATTTGTTGAAGTTTTTTTAACTGAATTGTCGATTTCACGACGGGATGCCTCCCAGAGCTGGTCTTCTATCCCCAACTTCTGAAGTTCTTCAAAACCCATTTCCACTAACAAACAAGAAACAATATGTGCAAATTTAGCTTTGAAGTGTTAAAAAATGATTCTGTTTGTTGTAGATTTCAAGAAGCAATGTTTTAGAATGTCATAAAAGAAAATCAAGAATCTCAAAAGGCCGTGCAATCCATGCAAAATCACTAAACAAAGAAGACGGGATAAATGGATGCATTTGATTTGGTTATTTTTCAAAAGCCATTTTAATTTTATATATCCATGATTAAGTCTCCATACAAGTTAACACAGTAACACTTTGTTATGAAAAATCTTAAGGGTTTCATGCATGACCAACAAAAAACTAAAGCACGTCTATCAAATTATCAGAGGGGAGGGAGGGGGGGGGTGGGGTTGGGGTTTAGAGAGTTACCATCAATGGCATCTTGGGAGTTCGGTTGTTTGTCGAGGCGGTCGATCCAAAACTGTAACCTTTCTTCAGCTATATCTTGTTCTACACTGTGCAGTGTAGCCCTTTTCCAGAAGTATGCAAGCCACACCTGTCACCAAGAAACGATTGAGGCAAAGAAATGATATGCACAAGTTTTATATTTATAAAATATATGTAAATATATGCAAAATTATAGTGCAATTAGGCTTTTTGAAGGGACCTGCTTAAACATGACATCGTCAGCTTCATCACCAGTTAAATCTGAAAATATTGGAAGCATGTCAGTATGGCCTATGGACATCATATATTTGAAAAAAAATTAAATTGCACCTTGAAGATTTGGAAATGAAATAATAGACAAAGGGATGGAGTTAATTACCGAATGCTTCCATGTACTTGGAATCACTAGGGGATTGGAAATCTGCAGTAACAAGCACAATGTAGTCATTGCATATGAATAGTTTTAGCAGTTTTAATTTAATTAAACCTAATTATGAAGAGGAAACATACTGACGACAGATGGTTTGAGCATATTAGAACGCCTATGTTGCCCTAATGCAAGTACAACTGCATTCTCAACCTTCAAATTATAACGGCAAGCATGTTATTATGATTATATAAATGAAGAGTGTTGAAAAATAACTCATGCAACTAGGGGCAAAACACGGTATACAAAAAGGACATCTAGATAAAATTTTGAAGGAAAGAAAAACCTTTAGAAGAGCTAGTTCTTTTAATCCTTTTTCCACAGAGAGCATGCTTTCTATGTTGCCTTCTCCAACAATATCATTTATTTCTCGAGCCGGCTTGGTCCTTTTCTCCGTATCTCCTTCTTCTGTATTGTATTAACAAAAAATATAATTAAATAAATATCTGCATCTAGAACTTAATTGGACGAAAGATGGTAGTACACCTGTGCTAGAAGCTTCTTCTTTGGCTCTCTGGCCAGCTGATATAACATATTCAAAAGGAAGAGGAGCAAAGGAAGACCAATGCTCGTGCTTTGCGGGAGCGATTTCTGGATATATCCCTACATATTACTAGAATGTATAAAAGTTCATTACCACAAAATATAATAAATATTAATTTAATGAAAAAAATATTAACCATATTTGACAGATAAGCCCCAGTATCTGGCAAGCCAACACCTCTTCATTACTGCCTCTTCCTACCAAAAAATCGAACATCAAATTGTGTTTGTTGGTTTTTTCAGGCCAATTGAATTCAAAATTACTCAAACTCACCAATTCTTCTTCAGTTAGGACCATTCTGTGTGTCATGGTGCGTACTGCTTTTGCATCGGACTCTGCTTCTCTCAGTTTTTTCATAGTTGACTCAATTTTGTCTCTAGCATCCTATGTTGAGTTTATGTAATTAAATGTCAAGGAATGACTAACTTAAGTGAATAAATGATGTGTGAAAATAACTAAAAAACAAACAAAAGATATTTTACTTCCAATTTCTTCTTATGTTTTGCCATTTCCTCGCCTTTATCCTCTTTATTACGAATCATCGTTTCTTTCATCTCTTTCTGTTAGTTTGCATATGAAATCAAAATGTAAGAAAAAAATATCAAAGAAAAATTATATTGATTTTAAAATAGAAAAATTAATAAATTAGTAACAATACAAATTTACCTCTCTTTTAAGTATAAGTTCCTCTTTCCTGAATTAATTAGCAACACAGGGTCAATAGGCAAGAAAATAGAAAACATAAAAAGTACAAATTTCATGAGCTTACCTTTTCAATAGACGTGCCTCCATAGACAGCCCATCTCCTAAAGATGCAACCTACGAGGAGTTCACAAAAATTATATAGGTACATTAATTTTCAAAATTATAAAGAAACTCGTCTTGGTGTTGGTATAGTAAAATTCTTTACTATATTCAAAAGCACATATAATGACCTGTTTCTCAAGAATCCTGGATCTTGCATCTGCTTCTTGATACTTTTTCTCGGCCAATAGCAACTGCATGGCAAATTAACAAACTTCTGGTAAATACAAATGGAAAAGAAAATGCATTGCACATGTATAAATAGACTATACCTTGTCATGGAGTGTATCATTCTCTTCTTGCAAAAGATCTACCTACACACATATAAACTTAGCACATGAATGTCCAAAACAATTGAATTTGATTGATTTGCTAACCATTGTACCTTCTGGAGTATTACAATAAATTACAACTCTTTCATCAAAAGAGAAAAAGAACTATAAACCAAAAAGGAATAGATTGACATCCTTACATGAATAATTCCTCAAGGAAATAACATTGTACAATAAGTAGGTCAAATACAATTAAAAACAAACTCAGATTGAACATGTAAGTATAATGAAATATGCATCATACAAAGAGTACCTGGTCCATTAATGCATCTGTCTTGCCTGACTCTCTGGTATCTGCCAGCTTTCCATTTACTCTGAAATTAGTATTTCACACAATAGTGCTCACAAATCACAACAAAGATAGGAAAAATAAGTGTGATTATATCTCTCTGTGAATTGTCATCTCTTGTATTGTGATAACTAGCTGGTCCCAATCGGTGTGCACCGTACCATCACACTACCAAAACCAAGCATTCCAATCATTCATCCGGGTGTTTCATTGCCATTAAATAAAAATACATGGTAAGCTCTTTGTCTAGACAGATAGGAAGAATTAGATTTTTGCTCCAGTTACCACTTTTCAATAGGAAAAATATTAAATTTATTTCAGCCGTTCGATAAACTAAGGGCAATATGAAAAAATTAAATTTTCAATTTTGACTTTTTTTGGTAATAAATCTAATATGTTGGATTTTAATAAGAGTTAGTGTGAGGTTTGCTTGTCCCACTCTATATTCTTACAAATAAATTTTTACAACATTAACTAATTAACTTAATATATCTAAATAACTCAACAATTTATATTTTACCTTTGATGGTTTGTAGGTTTCTGGGAAGGGATATCTAAAGTCGGGAGAGGAGATGGTGTACGCACTGTCGAAGGCTTGAGTGGTGCTGTGTAGGCCGGTAAAGGCGACTTTCTTGAAGCAGCAGAGTGTGGCACAGCAGTATTTTCGACAGCACCGCGACCTAACTACAACATTGATACCATAATTTGATTTATTGTTTTGTCTATATAGATCAAATCTACTGAATTTATTACAGAATGTAAAAAGCAGAAAAATATTGTAATTAAATGCAAATAATGCTGAACTGGCAAGTTTGTTCAGTAACAGTCTCAACTGGCAGGAGGACATGCCAATGATGGATACCACAACAGAGAAATTTAGTTAATTTGGATGCCTGGCACAACTTTCATTTTACAACAAAGAAAGATTGAGTTTTTTTTTTTATCATATATTAAATTAAATTAAATTGGGATACTCAAGTTTCAAAATATTTTTTTTTGCTTTTTGAAATAAGGGCTCCCATTAATACAGGCATATATTTTAGCTTAGATGCTTCTTGCCGAAATTGAACATGTGATTCTTTGTAAAAGAGTCAAAATCCATCCTCATCGTCGGTTTTAGACCTATGATTCTTCAAATTATCTATTGAAAGGGAGTATATAAGAAAAAACAATTCAATTTAAACAGAAGTACCGCCGGAGAAGGAGAACGCTGCCGTCCATTAGAATTCTCTGCTGATGAGTTGACAATAGTGGGTCCCCCAGCAGGAGGAACACGGACAGCCACTCTACGGTTATTGAATTGGTCCAGAGGGGCGACGGGGGGACCACGGTCATACTCATAACCATCATCCTCATCTAATTCATCATCATAACCAGCATCATGGTAGTCGTCTTTTTGGGACCCACTGGCAGAGGCACGTTTCATCATGGCCTGGGCAAGCCGGACGTTTGCAAGCCTTGCGGCATCTCTCTGTGCTCTCTTCACTGTGTTCCCGTTTGGTTCCATTTTAGAGCGAGAGAGAGAGAGAGAGAGAGAGAGAGAGAGAGAGAGAGAGAGAGAGAGAGAGAGAGAGAGTTGCGTATGAACGTATGAAAGTCTAATTTCTAATCAGCGTTGGGTTTAGGAACTGGATTCAGCGAGGGAAACTCTATGACCAGAGCGCGATCTTCAAAATATTTGCCTGGACCTGGCCTACGCAACGCCTATATATTCTTGTCTCACTTTAAATTTTTGGTCTTTCGCTCATTAGAAATGTTGAAAATTGAAATCCAGAAATGATCAACTGAAAGTTTTTTTAAATTGACAAGATCCATAGTCAACTTTATTCAAAGTTTCGGATAAATATATCTATAGAGGTCTTTTGACTTTGCATGAGGTACAACTTATAAATATATATATAGAGAGTGGCTAAGGTCAAAGTGGTATGACCAAGGTCTTGGTGCTACCAATTAGTTTTTGCAATTTTAAAGTTCAAATAGTCGATTCAAACCGTTAGATGTTCAATCTATATTAAAATCTGCTTGGAGACCAAATTTTACATTTTTTGGAATTTTTTTACTATTTACTAAGCCACTTTGAAAATTGCTGATCCGGGTGAACAGTAAAAACAGTGCAACCAAATTCTGGACCATGTGATCAGCAATTTTCAAAGTGGCTTAAAAAATAGTAAAAAAATTCCAAAAAAAATGTAAAATTTGGTCTCCAAGCAGATTTTAATATAGAGATCACATCTAACGGTTTAGATCGACCGTTTGGACTTTGAAAATCCAAAAACGACTTGGTAGCACCAAAGGCCTTGGTCATACCACTTTGATCTTAGCCACTCTATATATATATATATATATATAGAGGGGGGCTAATATCAAAACGTTTGTTCCTAGTTATTTTAATATAGATTGAACATACTTCAAAACGCTGTTTTAAAGTATTTTTCAGCACCATTGAAAACAACAATTTTCAAACCATCTTAATAAATAGTAAAAAAATTTCAAAAAATGTAAAATTTGGTCTCCAAGCACATTTTAATATATATTGAACATCTAACGGTTTGGATCGACTATTTGAACTTTGAAAATTGAAAAACCACTTGGTAGCACCGAGGGTCTAGGAACAAACGTTTTGATATTAGCCACTCTCTCTCGCTCTCTCTCTCTCTATATATATATATAGCAAAGATAGGGTGTGATGTGCTCATCAAAAGAGTTTGGTGAGCACAACTCCAAAAGTCTATTGAATTGACTTCAAAGACGAATTCAAACCGTTGAAATACATCTACTTCATGAGTGATGCATATAGATGCAAACTTTTTAAAGTTTCGAATTCATTTCGTACAAGGTCAAACGGTAAAAAAAATAATAAAAAATAAATACATAAAACAAATTCTAAAATAACTTATAAAATATTTTTTTTTAACCGCTTGATCTTGTACTAAATGAATTCAAAACTTTCAAAAAAATTCATCTACATGCATCACTCATAAAGTTGATGAATTTCAATAGTTTAAATTCGTCATTTGAAGCCGATCAAATAGACTTTTGGAGTTGTGCTCACCAAACTCTCTTGGTGAGCATATCACACCCTAGATTTGCTATATATATAACTGATGTGCTTGTGAAAATAGTCCTGCCAATATCTTTACCTAAAATTTCTAATATAGTGAGGGTCTGTTCAGCAGCATAAATTTTTATGGGAATAACTTTTTTTGAAAATGGGAATGGAAATTTCAATTTGTTAAAACCAAAGTTATTTAATTCATGAGAAATTTTAGAATATAGGTGTTCGGCAAATGCATGGAAAAATTGTTAGAATGTTGGTTTTTTTTTCTGTTTATAGAAGATGTAATACAAAAATTAAACTATATTAAGTGTATTGATATTAATCACTCATTATGATCAAATTAGCTTAATCTATTAAAATTGAGTGTTGCTAGTTTAATTATACTTGTTTAATTAATTTCTTGTATTATTACGTTGAATTTGTTTAATTAATTTTTGTCTTTGTGTTTGTTTTATTTTATTATTAAATTATGTTTGTTTAATTGTGCTTGTTGTTAATGAAAAAGAAAAATAGCTTCAAGAGTAAATTTGATTTTGAAAATTATATTGTTGGTATATAAAATTAATAAACTTCACGATATTGGTCTTATATTTGATCAATTAATTTAATATTGTTTAGAAAATTATAAGTTTATGTTGCTGATGGAGAAGAAATAATAAAAAATTAACAAATCATTCTTGTTAAGAACAAAAAATATGAAACAAAAAATAATTGGAAGTTCAAAGCTGTTTAAACCAAAATAAATATTAAACAAAGTCAATTTGAAATGAGGAGTTGGGAGCTCAAGTGATTGAGAAAAAAAACTTAGTTCAAAGTCAATTTTATTTTTGTCACAAATTATAAGAGTTGGGAATGATAATGAGTAATGAGAATAAAAATGGGTAATTCAACTATTGCATTGAACACAATATTTGAAACGTAACCTATTTAATTTTTTTGCCCAAGAAAAACTACAGGAACATGGGTAGCCGAACAAGCTCTGAAGGTATCATGAAAACTTCCTATAGCATGTATAATACGAATAAGATTAATTTCCTTGTTTACTGAGCTGAAGATATAGACCAGATCCACTCCTTAATTACTTTGAATATGACAACGATTTGTTTCCTCGTTTAGAATTATTCGTCTCCATTGGTTAAAAACGGAGGGGAGAAGAATTTCTTTTGACCCGTAATAATATCATTTTTGGTGGGCCCAACTTGACGTATCATGCATAATGAGTTTAATGTAACCTATAATTAGATTAGTTGAATCAGGAGATCAACTCGCGCCTAAATTAGTGGTTTGACACTACCCCTAACGGGCTGCCCGAACCCGGTCCACCCGTGCCCGGTGCCCGGGGTACCCGTACCCGTGCCCGGGTATACCCGGGTAAACGGGTACACGGGTACGGGTCTCAAACGGGCAGGGCGGCTATTTTTGGAAAAAAACCCGGGTGTACCCGTACCCGCCGTACCCGTGCCCGCTACCCGTTTACCCGTGTACTGTAGCACCCGAACCCCTTTATTTCAAATTTTCTTCCCCCCGGTTCTACAGTAACTGTGATTTTAACAGATCAGTTTTGGCTACATGCAGCGCACGGAGTACAGAACTGCATATGATTAGTGCGCTGCATGAAGCTAAAACTGCTCTGTTAAAATATGTAGCGCACAGATCAGTTTTTTTTTTTTTTTTAATTCGGCAGAGGCTGAACTGCTGAAGCCAGAGGCTGAAATGCCTTGTTTTTTTTTTTCCTTTTTCTTTTTCTTTTATTCAATTTAATTTAGATTTAAATTAGATTTGGATTCAATTTAGATTTAATTTAGATTTACATTTATATTCAATTTAGATTTAATTTAATTTGCATCTAAATTTATATTTTAATTTATATTTGAATTTAGATTTAGATTTATATTATCAATTTAAATTGAACGTTTACAAAATATATTATCAATTTAAAATGTAAACTACAAATTTCGAGATATAAATAAATTATGAAACTATATAATTAGAATGAGAGTTTGAAAATAAAATAAAATTACTCGTGTAAAGAAATAATATTTCGTACGACACGTAATAATATTCGTACGACACGGTAAAAAAAAATAAGAAAAAAAAACAGAAAACAGAAAAAAAAAAATACCCCTCTACCCGTGCCCGTTGTACTCGTGCCCGTTGTACCCATGCCCGTTGTACCCGTCTACCCGGGATGGGCACGGGTTTGAGATGGGCAGGGCGGAGTTTTAAAAAAAAAAACCCGCCTACCCGTGCCCGTTGTACCCGGGTACCCGCTGTACCCGTACCCGTCCTGCCCGCTGCCCGGGACGGGTTCTGCCCTGCCCTGCCCGAGGTACCCGGGAGCAAACCACTAGCCTAAATCATGAGTAGGTTTCAGTGTTTCACTTAATTTGACAAAGTCATTAAACTCGCGTGCATTGACGACCTATTTGGATAACTCATGAACTAACGGGTCGCGGATCCTAATTTATTTATCGCAACATATCTCCGGTTCAACTGAATTGAATTAAAAAATGAAAGGGAATTGATAGAGACTCAATGAGAGTTCCAACAACTCTCCATTTCATGCCTCTGGTTCAAAAATTAAATACTTTTAGTAACAAGAATTTTATAATACAAACAGTACAGCAAAATAATAGGATTCGTTCAACTACATTATATTCTCTACGCATATAGAACCATTATGTTTTTTTAGTAAAAAGGTGGTTCAAGCCGTTCTTTTATTATAAATCTCAGGTGATTTGCATTTTGAATATATAATCTTCTTGACTTAATATATTTATTTGACATGTAAATAACATTTTTAATCAATATACCCGCTAGAGGCAATTGCCGCCAACCTTATATATATATATATAAAAAATTGTGCTATTATACATTGCAATGCATAGGCCCCTCCGTGCATTGGACTAAAATCGTTGGATTCAAAGTCCAAATGACCGATCCAAACCGTTCATCTTGTTCTCCATATTAATATGTGCTTGGAGACCAAATTTTACATTTTTTGGAATTTTTTTACTATTTATTAAGCCACTTTGAAAAAGTCTGATCCGGTGGTCCAGAATTTAGTTGCACTGTTTTTACTGTTCACCCGGATCAGCAATTTTCAAAGTAGCTTAATAAATAGCAAAAAAATTCCAAAAAATGTAAAATTTGGTCTCCAAGCACATATTAATATGGAGAACAAGATGAACGGTTTGGATCGGTCATTTGGACTTTGAATCCAACGATTTTAGTCCAATGCACGGAGGGGCCTATGCATTGCAATGCACCATAGCCCATCTCTCTATATATATATATATATATAGAGTGGCTAATATCAAAACGCAAGTTGTTTTCGGATTTTTAAAGTCCAAACGGTCGATCCGAACCGTTAAACTTGATCTCCATATTGAAATGTGCTTGGAGACTAAATTTTACATTTTTTGGAATTTTTTTACTATTTTTTAAGCCACTTTGAAAGTTGCTGATCACATGGTCCAGAATTTAGTTGCACTGTTTTTACTGTTCATCCGGATCAGCAATTTTCAAAGAGGCTGAATAAATAGCAAAAAATTTCCAAAAAATGTAAAATTTAGTTTCCAAGCATATTTCAATATGGAGATCATGTTGAGCAGTTCGAATCGATTTTTTGGACTTTGAAAACCCGAAAACAACTTGGTTGCACCGGGGGCTAGGAACAAACGTTTTGATATTAGCCTCTCTCTCTCTCTATATATATATATATATATATATATATTTAATCCTTTAAACCAAATGTTCTATACGTGAGTTTTTATAGAAGAATTAAGTTATTTTGATTTTATCCTAATGAGAATTGAAAAAAATCAACATAAAAAAATTGTGCAAAACAATGATTGCAATCAAAACAAAATTTGAAGGACATATTTTTTTATGCATGGATAGATCACATATAATGATTTTGTTTTAGAAATTAATCAATATTTTAAAATATTTAAGTTCTATAAATTTAGGCCTGAGAAAAAAAAAGTCCGAACGACTGAGTTAATATTAGATCCGATTTGCTATGGTTGTGGTATGGACCAAATCAAAGACCGAACCGATCCATTGGAGACTTTGATCTACGACCTAGCTATCAAGGCCTCGTTTTTATCAGACGGAATTCCCACAATTAATTTGAGCGAGATTTTCCAGACTCACAAGTCACTACCTACCGACATTTTTATTAATATCCATAATTAAATACAAATTATTAATTATATCCATCTTGACTGAGTATTTTTAAAAATACCAAAACAAGCCAAAAAATAACCGGCCGGGATTAGAATTAGAACCGGCCAAAAAATAGCCTGTTGAGAATTTTTTTTTTCTGTTTCAAACCCTATAAATACCCCTCTTTCTCTTTTAAACCCTATAAATACCCCTATTTTTTTTCTATCTGAGGCGAAAAAGGTGATTTCGGAGTCAATTTTCAGGGTTTTTTTATTTTTTTAGCAACTTATACATTTAAATTAGTAACCTAACAACTGTTTACCATTTACCAAAATGTAGTTTGTTGGCCATGTCAATGATGATTTCATTATACTGTGGTGGAAAGTTTTTGACTAATATATATGGGGTTTATTACTCCAAAGAGGCAATTAATTAATTCATGGTTGATGATGATAACTCAATTTGAGACTTGAAGTCTATGATTTATGAATGTACTGGTTATAACCCAGAAAGGTGGAACTTAGAATTGGCAACCCGAGTGAACGTTGGAACACCCCTAACCTCTACCAGAAGTCCGATACTAAGTGATGCTGCATGGAAAGGCTTGTACAGGTGGTTAAAGGCCACTGAAAATTTTATCATAGAAATCTACGCCAAGAGAGTTCCAATAGAGTTAGGGGATGGAAGTTCTGGCCAAAATTCGGTTGCGCCAAATTATACATCACAACCAGAACCATACAGTCCCGTGGCTCCTTTATTCGTACTCGAGCCATAACCATATAGTTCCGTGGCTCCTTTATTCGTAACTGACCCAAAAACATACAGTCACTTCACCCCCACCAGAACCCAACCACCACCTCATACAAGACCCCAATCTAGACCCGTGTATGTGGCGCCTTTATCATTACCTGCGCCAACACCTCACCCTAGACCGGCACCAGTAGACGACGAAATTGGGTCGAATTTTGAAAATATTAACAAAATTCCGAAGAAAAATCTGCAAACTGGGAATGAATTTGAGGGAGAAAACTAGTACTCTGATCACCTGGAGGGTTGTGATGAAGATATATGCTTAGTGGCCGGACTGATACGCACTTGTTCGCAGACTTCAATGATATATCTGCTTTTAAAGAAGCAAATATTGGTTATTATGGGAGACGGATTGAGTACAAAGGTGAGCTGGCGCCAGAACAATATTTTAAAAACAAAGAAGAGCTAATAAAGAAGATTAGAGAGTACCATATTGATAAGAATAAGTATATTAGAATGAAGAAAAATGACATGGATCGTATTCAGGTGGTGTGCAAGACTCCGGGTTGTGATTACGAACTTAGGAGAAAAACAACGGGTTTTGGAGATGCATGGGTTATAACGAAGCAAGACAAACCTCACGCATGCAGGTCTAAATACTCAATGAAAGACCTTCATTAAGAATGACCCCTGTATGAGCATCCTGGGGTGGCAAACTGTGTGAGGGTTAAGTATGACAATGTAACCCCGAAATACAATCGACTGTGGAGGGGTCGTGAACTTGCAATAGCCCGACAATTTGGGAGTAGGAGGGTTCATACAGCTTGATGGAACCACTGCTAATGGGAATCTGCGACAAAAATCTCGACTCTAAGTACTAATTTCTGACATGTCCTATAGAGATAAACACGGAGAGCTTATTGAAGGAGTTGTTCAATTCAGGGCGGTAGCTTGGGTTTTTGGTCCATGCATTGCAACAATTCGGTATTTGAGACCAGTGATCAGTATAGATGCATGCTTCTTGTCTGGGCGGTATGTGGGGAGACTTTTGATAACTTGCGGCTATGATGCCGAGAACCAATTGTTACCTATAGCTTTTGCAATTGTGCAAAAGAAGGATAATGAGAATTGGGGTTTTTTCTTGCAGTGGTTGAGGAATGAAGTGCTTGGAGCTGATAGATTCGCCTGTGTTATATCGAACCAGCCCATATATGCACTGACAGCAGAATACGGTTGGTCTCCAGAACTTTTTGTGCACAAGTTTTGTATGCAGCATGTTGCTGACAACCTGGTCCAGAATTGTGGAAGTGACAAGTAGTTCAGATGGAAGTTCAAACAAGGAGCCAGGAAGAAGAAGCCAAGAAGGTTGAAAGAGATGTTCGAAGAGTTTACTGTGGTATGTCTAATTTATAATATTTTGTTTAATTATTTTATAAGTAGATGAGGCAAATGAAGTAACACCACTTTTTTCACAGCTAAATCCAAGGTGTAATGCATTTTTAAAGAAAGTGGGCAAAATATGTCCCAATGATGTGATAGAGCCGTCCAATTATGAGAAAATTTTCCAAACATGTGATGGAGGATACCGATTTGGTATCATGACAACAAACGTCTCCGAGTCGCTAAACAATGTCTTTCGGATGAGCTAGAGAATGCTCTTGGCTGCCATTGTGGAGGATATGTTATTTAAGTGCAACATATGGTTTGTTGAGCGGCAGAAGCGAGCCATGGAATTAAAATATGCAAATCAGTTATTTTCCGAACGGGTGGAGCTCAAGCTCAAAAAAACGGTGGCTCAAAGCTGCAGATTTTTCATTTGGTCCATTTTCGTCTTAGAAATCGCTTTCTCTTTCTCTCTTTCTCTTCTATGATTTTGAGTGAGTTGTGATAGGGAGGAGAGAGAAAACGGGATATTTATAGATTTTGAAACAAAAAAAAAATTCCCCAACCGGTCATTTTTTTGGCCAGTTTGGACATTTTTAAAAATACCCAGCCAAGCTGGGTATAATTAATAATTTGTATTTAATTATGGATATTAATAAAAATGTCGGACGATAGCTAACGGACTGAATAAAAAAAAAACTAAACTGGTCGGGTCCGACCTGATCTCACCCGTTATTAATTGAAGAAATCCGTTATTGTGCTTTATTCTCACACACCCGTTATTGATTGAAGAAATCCGTCATTGTTTTTTATTCTCACACAGTAACACGGATGTTATCGCGTGAAAAAATACCACCCGTCTAAGAGTCCGGATCCCCTAAAGTAACCCAATTATTGAGTTTAGATCCGGACCGTCCGATTCGAATCCAGGCTAATCCACCAGAGGTGGAGCGCATGGGCCCCTTTAATTTGACGGTCCGGATCTAAACTCAAAAATTGAATTACTTTAGGAGATCCGAACTCCCGTATTGGGTCCAACCGTTCAAGGATCCAAGCAAATCAAGGAAGCTGCTCGGGAAATACTTGATGCAGTGTTATTTTATTCGGAAGATGAGGGTTCCAATCTGCATTGAATCGAAATCCGTCTAATGTCCAGTTTAAAATAATACAATTTTTGTTGAAATTCATATGGACAGTTCAGATTTAAGAGCGGTTCAAATTAGTACAGTTTCAAATCTGTTCGCACGAATATGGAATGCAAAATATATTTCATATTGTTTCGGGTAAGTTTATTTTGCTCTTCGATTCATGTCATTATTTTCCCTAAATTGCACTCTTATTTACCGGTCGTTTAATTTAGTAAGAAGTTTTTTTTTAAAATAATATCTATACTAAATATTCGTCAATATCTTTCTGAATTATTTAGAATTTAACATTTTATATTTTTATTACGATTATAAAGGATCTGTGCCATACAATTCATGAAATATTGAAGTTCATGAACTTTTCTATTTGTTTCATAATTATTTGCATTGTACAAAACAAATCCAACGAAATTGGGAATCAATTTATTCGTAGGAGCTCATATTTGAAATTGTCAAAAAATACTACAATTTCACCATAATTTCGAAAATAACATGTTTCACTGTAGGAGGCATATGTACATGTTAAAAATAAAAAATAAATAACACGTCTTTTTCCTTATTTATTCTAGCATCACAGTGATATAGCCTCCACAAAAATTGGCCATCGATTTATCTAGTTCGTCACATTACTATCCAATTTTTGTACAACTAATATTCAAATTGTTTCAAGATGTAGACTTAGTCTCCGTTAATTTCTTTCATTACATTGTGGTTAAGCTTGAATTAAGATTGACGTCGGTAAAAATTGTGATTCTATCTGGTTTTACATGAATGAACCCATATATAAATATTAAAAATATACTAACTAGTTTGTGGGATCAACAAGCTGATATTAAAAATATACTTTTTGGTCAATAGAGTTCCAATAAACAAGAACCAGATCCGAATTTTAATATAAATTATATGAAAATAGAGAAAAATGTATTTTTATTCCGGTTATGATTTTTGCATTAAGGATAATTGTTTGGTATTGTTGTATTATTTCCTTCTATATGCCACACTACATCGTACATGAGAATAATTAGTTGTATGAATGTACCATATTATCAGAATAACTCTGTTGCTGTCTATCAACAGGGACGGTTCAGAGGAAGTCTCTACTCGGGATTTTGGAGCTGGCAACCTCCAAAATCGAATGTCTGGCACTGAGTCGAGTGAAGGGGAAGAAATCAACTGGGAGGAATTAGCTTAATACTTTGTCGCATTTATGTTTTGCTATTGTCATTTGATCCTGTTAGATCTTTTGTTGGCTGTTTTTGTGCTTTAGGCTTTGGTTATTTTGGTAAGTAGCTGCTATAGTTAGATGATTCTAGCTTTTGTATATTACTGCTGTATGTGACTCTTATGTCTGATTTTGGTACCTATTATAGGTACCAATCAGGTTCATATGGTTTCTATATGAAATCGGTGGATATATCCACTATTCTTCAAAAAATATCAGAATAACTCTGTTTAAAAATTAAACTTTGGGAGTAATCAATTTAATTACTAATTTCAAATTACTAAATATAAAACTACTTTTTTTTTCCTTTTGTATGCTTGACAAATTTAAGTTAATTTATCTTACAACTTATTTTAATTGAAATTTAAATTCCATATAATGTTTATGATCACATGCAAGCGTTTTATAATTTAGAAACTATGATGAAAGATCTGAAGATCTGAACCAAGCAAATCTGAAATAATAAAATAAATTTGAATTCACATTTGGATTCTGCTATTTTTCGATGGAGATGAGTTGTGGGGGATCTGAATCAGATCCAGGTGTAAATTGATGCATAGAAAACAAGACAAATTAATGCTTTTTGACTCCCGAGCCGACAGCATCTAGATTCGCAAAAGGACACGGCAACAATCTCGCTAATTTCACGTTCCTCAAATCTCAATAGGTTAATTAGTTTTGACCTTTCTATTTTTCTAAGCCGCGTGTCCGATACGGTTTGACTTTTAATTCCCACCTTAGAACTCATAACTGCTAGTAAATTTCATTCCTAGAAACCTTGATAATACTAAAAATTATAAATCCAAGTTATGGCAAATTAATGCATGTATATTTTTTTCAAACAGAGCACTACAAACTTTACCGACAAAATTATGTACCTCAGACACCAAAAAAAAAAAAACTTTAACGAAAATAGCACAAAAATACTTGACTCTTGAAAGCCTGAAACTATGGTTAACAAAATCACATTGAATATGGAAAATTTCTGTTATATTTAGTACTTACTATGTCTGACAAAATATGCATTTCATTATCTATTATGTATCTCATAAATTCTAATGCATGAAAAAAAAAACTCAGATACCCCCATATTAATTTTTCAGGAGCAGAGGTTTAGAAAGAATATAATTAATGAACTGCATTGAGCATAAATGCAAGGAACTCAAAGAACAAATAACAAAATAATTAAACGGTGCTATACTACTTCATTACCTTTGGAGATGAATATTGTCTGGCAACCCTCTCTGCACCAAATCCACCTCTACGACCCGCAGCACCGTATCCATACTCGTCTCCACAGTCGTACCCATACCCGTATTCATCGTAATCTTGCACTGCCTTGGTCATTTTCTGCGCAAGCAAAGCATTTGTCATGGATTTTATTCTACTGGTCGGTTTCTTATCGGATCCCGAAGAAAATAAGGGATGTGCCGGCGATGTCGGGGCTGAGTACAGGCCACCGAGCCGTCTCCTGTCCATTTCGCTACGTTGGATTAAATTAAACTGTTGGAGATGATTTGAGGCAAAAAGATAGGTTAGGTTGTGAATTTTAGATGCAAGGTGTTTATTTGGGTGGAAGCGGAGATGTGAGATTAGAGAAGGTATCCTTTATGCATGTGTTTAGGTATTTTGCAAGGTTTCTTTTATTGCCATTGTACTTAGTTTGCAAATATGCCCACTTGAAATTTCAATTTATATGCAACCCCTCGTAGTTTTTGCATTCATTAATTATCTCCGCCTGTTGACTGCTGATAGAAACACGAAAAATTGTTCTTACATTTTTGTTCCAATTATTTATTAGTATAAATTGTTCATAATTAAATTTATAACTATTTAGTTTAGGATATAGAATGTTTATTAATTTTACCTATTAGGTAAAATACGATATAAGCCATTTTATCATCAAATAGAAATATTATTACATTTAAAATACAAGGGAAAAAATTATCCGTCCTCTAAAAACACAGATCCAGATTTATCCCGAGATTTTTATTAATACCCTCCAAAAAAAAAAAAAATCAAATCTATCCTCAGTTTTGAAAAAAAATCATAAATATATATATATATTTTTTTACAGATGTTTGCTATAATTTTTTTTCCAGAGGTTTAGCAGACTGGCCCACAGTGGGACGTTTTGCTATAAATTTTCTTTTTGTTAGATATGTTTAGTGTGTATAGAATGAATGTATTAAACTAGCCAATTTGAAACATTTCAATGTATTAAAGATGCAGCAATTAACGAACACTGAGAAAAATGCAAAGAAAATTAATACAACTGCACACTAAACGAACATTACAATCAACCACAATAAAGCGGAGAGTTGGAACCACAGTCATAGTTTCTAACCGTTACAACATTAATTATCTACTTAATTATTAATATGTAATACATAAAAAGATATGATTGGCCACGCTTTATGCCCTTCTATCTATCCATATGCATATAGAGATCTTAAATGAAAAGATAGGAGTGAGTTTATGGTACTATGCATATCACGGGTTGGTCCGTAATACAGATCAATATTTTCATTTTCAAAATTCTAATAGTCGATCCAAATTGTTCAACATGATCCCCATATAAATATGTACCTGCAGACCGAATTTTATATTTTTTTGTTATAAAATAAAGACAAAGAATAATAAACAAGATAGATAACACATAAAAGATGGCAATCTCTTTATTCATATATTTCTCATGTGTACAATACAAGATTACAATGCCTCTATTTATAGGCCACAAATTGTAAATGAAAAGCCATTACAATAATAAATAAGAGATTAAATTCCAAATACTAGTGGGATATAAATTCCAATAGTAGTGGGGTAGTGGGGAAGTAAATGAGGATTAATATTGAGAGTTACAACATGAATGGACCATCCATTATATTCATAACACTCCCCCTTGGATGTCCATTCATAAGAATATGCCTCATTAAAACCTTACTAGGAAAAACCCTATGGGATAAAAACCTAGTGAAGGAAAAAGAGTACATTATTCTTTTAATACGCAACTACAACCTCACCAGGAAAACCCTGTGGGAAAAACCATGGTAAAGGAAAATGTAATGCATATTAACTCCCCCTCATGACAACATTAATCAAGATCTTTAAGTCGACCAACTCCAATATTACAGATCACATTTTCAAATATTAAAGTATGGAGTGTCTTAGTGAATAAATCTGCTAGATTCTCACTTGAACGGATTTGCTGAACATTAATAACATTATTCTTTTGGAGATCATGTGTGAAAAATAACTTTGGTGAAATATGTTTTGTTCTATCTCCTTTAATGTATCATTCCTTTAATTGAGTAATATATGCAATATTATCTTCATATATGATCGTCAGGATCATTTCTCCATAAGACAAACCACATGTTTGACGAATGTGTTGAATCATAGATATTAACCAAACACATTCTCAGCTTGCTTCGTGTATTGCTAAATTTTCTCAGAGTTAGCAAAGTATATATTTAATTTCATTCCAATGTCTTTGCGTGGGAGAAGAACTATATTTTGCTAATAAATTTACAGCAAATGATATATCAGATATTGTATGTCCAGCAATATACATAAATGCTCAATGGATTTTTATTCACATTTAATGATCTTACAACCATCAGAGTGCTCAATGGATGTGATTTTATCCATATAAAATTGTTTCAACACTCTTGCAATATAATTTTCTTGATGCATAAAAATTTTGCAATCCAAGGCAAAATTTTGTCCTCCCAAGATCTTTCATCTCAAATTCTTCATTTAAATAATTTATTGCTTTTCGAAGTTCTTCAGGAGTTCCAATGATACTTAGATCGTCAACATAAACTGCAATTATAACAAAATTATTTCCATATTTTTTCATGGACAGATCGTATCATTATTATATCCATGATTCAATAAATATTCACTTAGATGATTATACCATATGCGTTCAAATTTCTTTAATCCATATAAAGATTTATTCAATTTAATTGAATAATGTTCTCGAGAACCTAAATTATATGCTTCCGGCATCTTAAATCCTTCAGGGATTTTCATATATATATATATCATTATCAAGCGAGCCATATAAATAGGCTGTAACAACATCCATTAGGCGCAAATCAAGCCCTTCATGTACTGCCAGACTAATTAAGTATCGAAAAATTGTTGCATCCACCACAGATGAGTATGTCTGTTCATAATCAATTCCAGGTCTTTGCGAAAATTCTTAGGCTACAAGTCGAGTTTTATATCTCACAATTTCACCTTTCTCATTTCGCTTTCGCGTAAATACCCATTTGTATCCTACTGGCTTTATGCCTTCGGGTATTGGGACTACAGGCCCAAAAACTTTTCGTTTTTCAAGAGAATTTAATTCTGCCTCAATTGCGCCTTTATGTTTTGGCCAATCATTTCTTTGTCGACATTCTTTAATAGACTTCGAGTCATGATCCTCATTATTCATTATATTTAGCGCTATATTATATGCAAATATCATTGATATCAATTTTATCTCGGTTCCATTTTATTCCATTCATAATATAATTTATCGAGATCTCTTTATTTTCATGAATTTCAGATACCTGAATTTCTGTTGGAACTTCAATATTAGTTATAATTTGATTATCTTCTGGAGTTTTATCTAAAATTATCATATCCTCGACTTGATCATTTTTATTCTTTGCTCCTTTTCTTTTTCGAGAATTTTTATCTTTGGAACCGATTGGTCTTCCACACTTCCTGCGTGTTATAATTTCATTAGTCTGTCCAACAGGAACATCGACCTTATTTGGAGCATTAGCAGCTGGTACATGTGATTTGGTCACTTTCTTTGTAAATGCGTCTGGCGATTGATTAACTAATCTAAATGAATTATCTTTTAAACATCTAGTTCACATTATTTATGAGGATCTAAATTAGACAATGATAATTCATTCCAACTAATATATTTCCCAGCTGATTGTTTTTCTCCCCCTAAGGTTGGGGATATTAATTCATCAAAATGATAATCGGCAAAACTAGCCGTGAATAAATCTACCATCAATAGTCTAGATACTTTATTACATATGGAGATTCAAATTCAATATAAATACCCAACTTTCTTTGATGTCCCATTTTAGTGCGTTGTGGTGGAGCAATTATAACATATATCGCACATTCAGAAAATCTTATATGAAAAATATTAGGTATGTGACCAAAAATCAATTATAAAGAGGAAGTTTTATAATAGCTTGTTGGCATGATGCGAATTAGTGTTGTTGCATGCAAAATAACAAGTTCTCATTTTGTGCATGAACATAAGCTATAGGATGTACAATATCAATTCTAATAGACATGCATTGTCTGAGAAAAAATTCATCAACATTGTCTAGACGTATTTTCTTAATTGAATAATCATAAAATTATGCTCTTAATCAAATCAATTGAGCAAATAATCTTGCAAACGTCAGGTTGCGAGTTGATAATGTGACCATACTATTGATGCATCAATTATAACCATAAAATATCTAAATGGTTCACATAGTGGATATATTGGTCCACAAATATCATGTATACGTTCTAGAAATGAAATCAACAAATAAAAATTCATAAGATTAAAGAATCTTCTGGTTCTTTAATGAATGTCCACATTAATTATCTATTATTTTTCGCATCATTATTGATCCAGAATGGTCCAACCGGTCATGCCAAACTATGAACATATTTTTATTTGTAAACTTCAGGTTTACAATCACATGTGCTTCAATTGTACTAATATATGTGTAGTACAATTTGGAGGAAAACATAAGCAAATTTTTTAATATGCATTTTTTTTTTATGTGAGATTAAGCAAATTTTCTAATATAAATATTCAACAATTTCTTCATTGGTTGTCTCAACTTGATATCTATTTCAGCAAATATCTTTAAAACTTAACAAATTTCTTTGAGACTTAGAATAATATAATACATCATCAATATAAACTTGTGTTCCTCCATATAACAATAATATAGCTCTTCTGGAGCCTTCAATCAACAATTACAATTAATACAAAAAGAAAAATAACACCACAATAACAAAAATAATATAGCTCTTCTGGAGCCTTCAATCAACAATTACAAATTTCTTTGAGACTTAGAATAATATAATACATCATCAATATAAACTTGTGTTCCTCCATATAACAATAATATAGCTCTTCTGGAGCCTTCAATCAACAATTACAATTAATACAAAAAGAAAAATATCACCTGATACGGTCCGTATCCGAAGGCATCCCTTGGGGAATAACTGCCGACAACTGTTTCCAGATCAGTTTCTTAGCCCCTACTCAACCTCTACACGTCCCTCCACTCCTATATAAGGCCCCTGGGCAGAAGGAATAGTCATCTTTGTAATTAGGGTTAGATTTGATTAAAGTGAGAAGAGAGGAGTGCTTGTAACAATGCCGTTCCGCGGCTAAGTTCCTTTTCTTAGGGCTAGGCAGTAAACCTTGTTACTCTTGATGTTTTGATATATATATATTTCTGTTGATTATGATTTCTTGTTGTTGTACTAAAATGCTTTTGTGATTTACTATCTCTTCATCTAATTTCAATGATCTAGTTTGAGTCCGTTAGGGTAGTGACAGTACTTTAATGGCAAGAGAAACTATTTGTATGAATTAGCCTCGTTGAGATCTATTAGGTTTATGTGAAGAAAACCTTAGCGGGGAAACCATAAACCAGACCAACAAAACGCGTACCAAATTCCATCACATGCGTAAAGTAAATCGCAGTGATCTGTGTAGTAATTTGGGGTATTTGAGAGATCAGACATTTGCGTAAGGTAAATCGCAGTGTCCTATGTAGAATCTCGGTGAAAGATCTGTCATTCTTGCGTAACATAAATCGCAGTGACCTATGTGGTGTCTTTCATTAAAACAACAATAGGAAATCAGACGCAACAGGAATATATTATCAAGGCTGATTGAGTGGCAATGGTGTGCCGAAACCCTAGGAATTCTCATCTCTATCTTTATTTTAATTACTTTTAATTGCTTCCTAATTTACATTGATCAAAACAACATCTCTCAATTTTCAGATTTCGTCTAGCCTTTCGAAAGATTGTGATTCGATCGCTCAAAGCATTGAACCAATATTCCCTGTGGATCGACCTCAAACATACTACTCGATAGGATTGTGCGCTTGCAGTCCAAACTGATAGCATTTCCGAGTTTATAAATATTAAAAGAAACATTGCTCTCTTTTGAGTGATCAATTAACATAGAATATTAATTTATATGTTGGCCTTTTAATGTATGAGATTATGGACTTAATTAAATATTAATATGATTAGTATGTTTAAGCCCAAAGCCCAAATATATGCTGGGGAGAATTGATTAGTGATGGCATGATTTAAGGAATATTTAAATATGTCATTAAACCTAATCAATTTCATAAAAGATGAGATAAATTTCGGGTTTAGGTAACTTTGAACAGGAATTTGAAAGGGAAAACATTAACTATTCTGGACGTATGACCTATGTAATTTGAAGCCCTTTGAGTCTAGAATACAACAGAAAAAGTTTCAAGTCGTTTGGAGTTACCTAGAAGAAGATATAAGAGTTTTAGTACCGAAAGGTAAAAAAAAATTTCTGTCTATCATCTCTTGGCCGAAATTTGTTCTTTTCTCTCATTCTCTCCCATTTTCTCTCATGTGTTGAGATCTAGAAATCCTCTAAGAATTTTTCAGAAATTAACAAGAGGGTTAAACTAGGATTAAGGTTCTACTTGTTAATCTCTTACTAGCCTTAGAGATACAAGTATTTCTTTAATCTTTCGGTGGATACCTAAGGAAGCTCGTCATTTGAAGGGCTAAAGCACAACCACCGTTGAAAGAGAAAGGGAATAAGAAGTTGCTAAGCGAGACAACCCTTCTTGATTTGATTTAGAGATCAAATCTAAGATATTATGTTATTCCCTTATTGATTAGGCTAATTAAGATTGTTTCTTGCACTTACAATAACTAGATCGTTTGTTTTGAATTGAATAAATTTTTTGTTTTATTCCTTGCTATCTAAGCATCAAAACTTTCACATGATTGGCACACATCACATCTGAGCTCACAATGGAAGCCCCTGCGAACCATTCTCTCATGTGTAAGAAGTTTATTCTGTAAGCATAAAAAGGCAAACACGCACACTGTGGGAGGCATTTTGAGATGCCAAGTGAACCGAAACCGGCATTTTGTTTTCCCGCCTGACACCATCACATCATAAAAAGATTTTGCTGAATACTCTTTATTACTATTCCATTTCCATTCCAAAACATCTTCAGAGCCAGTGTCAAGTGGGATATCTTCTTGTAGACCATTTTGTATCGCCATTTGTAAGGACCATTTCCGGTTTGCCGGTACCGGTCTCTGTAGATTCGCTAATATTGGGTGAGACCAAGAATCAAACCAATAAGAGATCTGAGAACCTGTACCAATATGCCAATTTGTGCTCCAATCAAACAACGGTCTAATTTTAAGCAGTTGCATCCAAAAGAACGAGCCATTTCGCATCCAAATTCGATGTTGTATATGGCTTCTTGTTATTGATCTGAGAGTAACCACTGTTTCAGTCCATAATGAGTTCAGGTACCGGTACAGCCTCCACCACCATCGCAATAGTAACGAATAATTCCTGATTGAAAGGTTTGCTACCCCCATGCCTCCATTGTCCTTTGGCAGGCATACAACCGGCCACTCAATTAATGAAATTCCTTTTCTATGTTCAGTTTGGCCCCATAAAAACCGGCGTCGGATTCTATCCAATCTATTGATAACCCACTTAGGCAATAAGAAAGACGACATGTAATAGATTGGGATAGAACTCATAACTGAATTTATCAACTGAAGCCGACCCCCTCTTGACATTAACCGACCTTTCCAGCCCTCAAATTTGGATTCTACTCTTTCAATCAGCTGCATGTATTGTGCTTTATTCGGCCGCTTAATTGTCAGCGACAGTCCCAAATAATTAATCGGAAATCGAGTCAGAGAGCAGCCAAGCACTGCTGAGATGATTGATATCCGATCCTGAGATAAGTTAATCGGAATCCAAGAGCTTTTCTGGAAGTTAATATTCAAACCTGAAATTGCCGCAAATAGCCTCAGGATAAGCTTTAGAGAGATCACAGAGGTGTTGTTCGAACTAGTAATAAATATTGTATCATCGGCATATTGATGTATTACGACCGCCTTACGCAATTTTGAGGAAATCCGGTAACCTACCGACTTGTTAATTACTTCCACCATCTTTTGAAGCACATCAACTGCAATATCAAACAACATGGGCGATAACGGGTCCCCTTGCCGTAAGCCTTTCTTGTGAGTAAAAAATTCAGATTCTTTCACATTCATCACTACACGAGACGAGGCTGTACTCAGTAGATGGCTAATCCATCTTACCCACTTCTCTGGGAAGCCCCTTGCTAGCATGACTTCTCTTAAGAACGACCAATTTACCGAATCAAAGGCTTTTGCAAAGTCAATTTTAACAAAGCAAGCCGATTTACCAGTGCTTGAGATATGTTGGAGCATCTCCCTTGTAGAATTGAAATTTTCAGTTATCTGCCGGCCTTGAATAAAAGCCGTTTGACTCGATGAAATCAAGTCGGGTAGCACTAGTCTCAACCGATTAGCCAAAATCTTTGAAATTAGCTTTGGAATCACATTAATTACACTGATTGGTCGATAATCCCCCACCGTATCTGAATTTTCCTTTTTTGGGATCATAATTATGTTTGCTTGATTAACCTCCTCCAAATTTAAGGTTTGATCATAAAAAGCTTGAACTATCGATATGAGGTCTTCTTTGAATAGAGGCCATTGCTTTTGAAGAAGTTCATTGGGAAGGCCATCAGGGCCCGAGGCCTTATTCCTTGCCAACTGCCTAATCGCTGTTTCAATTTCGAACTCAGTAAAAGGATTTTGTAGAAGGGATAAATTCGGGTTTGTAGGATATAATACCTGGGCATTGAATTTAAGAACCGAATTCTCCACTCCTAGCAGCCCCTCCATGTGAGCTTTGAAGATGCAAAGGATTTGGCCTTCCTCAGTTATCAACTCAGCCTGATTTTGGAGAGAAGAAACCTTATTCCGTCTATGCCTTGCGGAAGCCACTGCATGGAAATAGCGGGTATTTTTATCCCCCGCCTTTAACCATTTGCATCGAGACCTATGATGCCACATAGCCTCAGTAATGCAAGCCAAGTAATATGCTCTCTCTTTGACCATAATTAGGAATCGGGGTTCATACCCTTCAAGGCTTCTTCTTTCTTCAACTTGATCAAATAACAACAAAGTTTGTCTGCAGCACTGTAGTTGTTTTTCGATTTCATCAAAGTTTTGGCAGTGCCAATCTCTGAGTTTTTTGTGCATTAGTGTACAGTTGTTGTTAAACCTCTGCAAAGTACTGAGATTTCGGTTCCCACTATTCCAAGTCTTTTGAATAATTGTAGTGGCCTTCGAATAAGATAGCCAAAATAGTTCATGCGGTATTGCCGTCTCGGTGTTGGTTCATTTGCGCAGTTAACCAGCAACGGTGCATGATCAGAGACTAGGATCTCCAAAGCATGCAACAATATTATGGCAAATTGTAGAGAGATTTCAGGTGCCACCATAATTCTGTCAATTTTGGAATGGGTTGGATCCGGTCAGTTATTGCACCACGTGAATTTTCTGTTTCGCAAAGGTATATCAATGAGCTGCAGCTCTCTAATCAAATCGTTAAATAGCGACATGAGCTCAAAACTTTTTTGATTACCGGATATGTCGATAAGCCAACGAACTAAATTAAAATCCCCACCTAGCATCCATGAGTGATTAACCAGAGAAGGCAATCTTCTAAGCTCTCTAATAAAGTTCGGTTTGAGATCGTCCGTTGAGGGACCATAGACATTTGTTACTATCATAACCGCTCCCGAGTGTGTTTGCTGCAACAGTACCGAAATAGAATGCCTTGTAACCCATGAGTTGAGAAACTGAAAGTAATGCTTCCAAGTTATAAGAAAGCCTGGCATGCAACATAACACAATTTCAGTTAAAGAATGAAGGAAGAGTCCTTTAACAGAAATTGTGTTGTGTTGCATGTAATGGTTTGACACTACCCATCAGGGGCTGCCCGAACCCGGTCCGCCCGTGCCCGGTGCCCGGGTATACCCGGGTAAACGGGTACGGGTTTCAAACGGGCAGGTCACCTATTTTTGGAGAAAACCCGGGTGTACCCGTACCCGCCGTACCCGAACCCGAATACCCGTGTACCCGCTACCCTTACCCCCGTACTGTAGCACTGTACCCGATCCCGACCCGCCTGGAGTGCTGGACCCGATTTGACAGTTTACTGTAGCACTGTAGATTTGACCGTTTACTGTAGCACTGTAGATTTTTGAAAATTTTTGAATCCAACGGCTCCAGT
Source organism: Carex littledalei (assembly GCA_011114355.1). Classification (NCBI taxonomy): domain Eukaryota; kingdom Viridiplantae; phylum Streptophyta; class Magnoliopsida; order Poales; family Cyperaceae; genus Carex; species Carex littledalei. The sequence continues at coordinate 5,653,974 of CM022087.1, forward strand.
TACTATTTTACTGTAGCAATCCGAATTTCCCCCCCAAAATTTTCCTATAATACACCCCATTCTTCTCTCATTTTCACACCAAACTCACATTATTCTCAATCTAATTCTCAATTTCTCATACTCTCATTCATACTCTCATTATTTTTTATTGTTCCCAAATTAGTTTAATTATTAGAAAAAAAATATAGTTTCAAATTTATTTTATTCCGCAAAGGCGTGAGATACGGTTGAGCAAGTTTATTTCATCTCGCAAAGGTGCAAGATACGGTGGAGCGAGATTATTTCATCCCGCAAAGGCGCAAGTTTATTTCATCTCGCAAAGGTTAGATTAATTTTTAAAATAGATTAAATAAGTTAGATTTATTGTTAATTTTATTATAAAGAGGTTAGATTAATTTTTAAATAGCTTACATATGTTAGATTTATTGTTAGTTTTATTATAAATATGTTAGATTAATTTTAAAGTAGCTTAAATATGTTAGATTTATTGTTAGTTTTATTATAAATAGGTTAGATTAATTTTTAAAGTAGCTTAAATATGTTAGATTTGTTGTTAATTTTGTAGAATTGGTTTGATTTATTTCAAAATAGATTAGATTTATTTTTGAATAGGTTAGATTTATTTTTGAAATAGGTTAGATTTATTTATAAATAGGTTAGATTTATTTTCAAAATAGCTTAAATAGGTTACATTTAATTTCTAATTCGGTTTTTATTTTTAAGTAAGTTAAATTTTATTTTAAATAGGTTTTATTTGTGCTAAATAGGTTATATTTATTTTAAAATTGGTTATATTTATTTTGAAATCGGTTTTTGAATAGGTTATTTATTTTAAAATTGGTTAGATTTATTTTTGAAATATGTGAGATTTTATTTGTAAGTAAGTTAGATTTAAATAAGTTCTATTTATTTTTAGAATAGGTTAGATTTATTTTAAAATATGTTAGATTTATTTTTGAATAGGTTAGATTAATTTTTGAAATATGTTAGGTTTATTTATAAATAGGTTGGATTTTTTTAGTAGGTTAGATTTTTCAAATAGGTTATATTTGATTTTTTAAATTCAGATCTAAATTTAATAGGTTAGATTTAATTTTTTGAATAGGTTAGATTTTATTTTTTGAATATGTTATATTTTATTTTTAAATAGGTTAGATTTTATTTTTTGAATATGTTATATTTTATTTTTTAAATTTTGAATATGTTATTTGATCATTTGAATATGTTAGATTTATTTTAAAATAGGCTAGATTTTATTTTTTAATTTCGGATTAATTTTTAAATATGTTAGATAAATAAGTTAGATTTATATTTTTTGAATATGTTAGATTTATATGTGAATATGTTAGATTTATATTTTGCTAGATAAATAAGTTAGATTTGTTAGATAAATAAGTTAGATTTATATTTTATTTTTGAATATGTTGGATTTGGTAGAGTTATTTTTTTGAATAAGTTAAATTTGTTAGAGTTATTTTTTTAAAATAGATTTTTAAAATAAGTTAGAACAAGTTGTATTTATTTTGAATTAGACTTAGAATTTTAAAATTTGAATTAGACTTATTTTTTTTAAAATAGATTTTTTAAATTTGAATTAGACTTATTTTTTAAAAAATTTAAAATTTGAATTAGACTTATTTTTTAAATTCTACTTTTTTTTCCTTTTTCTTTTTCTTTTCTTTAATTTAATTTGGATTTAAATTAGATTTGGATTCAATTTAGATTTAATTTAGATTTACATTTATATTCAATTTAGATTTGAATTTAGATTTAATTTAGATTTAGATTGTTTTTTTTTCTTTTGAAATTCGGCAGAGGCACCTTTTTTTTTTTTTTTTTTTATTCGGCAGAGGCTGAATGCCTTGTTTTTTTTTCTTTTTCTTTTTCTTTTCTTTAATTTAATTTAGATTTAAATTAGATTTGGATTCAATTTAGATTTAATTTAGATTTACATTTATATTCAATTTAGATTTAATTTAGATTTAATTTAGATTTAATTTAGATTTATATTTAATTTAGATTTGAATTTAGATTTAGATTGTTTTTTTTTTTGAAATTCGGCAGAGGCTGAAAGCCAGAGGCTGAATGCCTTGTTTTTTTTTCTTTTTCTTTTTCTTTTCTTTAATTTAATTTAGATTTAAATTAGATTTGGATTCAATTTAGATTTAATTTAGATTTACATTTATATTCAATTTAGATTCAATTTAAAAAAAAGATGTTTGATTTGTTTTTTGGAATATGTGAAGTAATTAGATTTGTTTTTAATAGGTTTGATTTTATTTTTGAAATTCGGATTTATTTTTAATAGGTTAAACAAAGATGTTAATAGGTTAGATTATTTTCAATTCGGTTTTATTTTTAAGTAAGTTAGATTTAATTTTAACTAGGTTATATTTATTCTAAAATAGGTTATATTTATTTTAAATTGGTTATATTTATTTTGAAAAGGAAAAAAATGGCATCTCAAAATACACCTTGGTGGAGGTATTTTCAACAGACCTTCGATGCAGATGGGACCTTAATCAGTGCAAGATGTAAGGTAGAGGGCTGCACTGCCTCTTACAATTTTGTTAAAGCTAACGGTGTACTTACATTTAAGAAACACGCCGATAATCACTATAAGCGGCAAGAGGAACCCATTGTAGCAACAACATCTGGTGTCGAGAGTTAGAACTCTTTTAATCTTTTCGTCTATTTTTTAAACATTTCAATTACTTTTTAAAATTATTCATTATTAAGAAAATTACTAACAAAAAAAAAGTTAGAACTCAGCCTGTGTTATTTTACATAGCCGGTCCCAAGCCCGGAATAAAGGAGGAGGGTAACTTTTATTTTTTAATCTATTGTTTTAAAATAATTCATATTTATTTTTAAAGTAATTGATTTAAGAATTTTTTTTTTATATTTTATTGTTTTAAAGTAATTGATTTAAGATATTTTTGATTTATATTTTATTTAATCTATTAAAAATAAATGAACGTTTAGAAAATATATTATGAATTTAAAATGAACGTTTACAAAATATATTATCAGTTTAAAATGTAAACTACAAATTTCGAGATATAAATAAATTATGAAACTATATAATTAGAATGAGAGTTTGAAAATAAAATAAAATTACTCGTGTAAAGAAATAAATAATTAGACTTGTACTTAGCCGAATAAATATACAAATTTTCGCACAAATAATTTTTATATATAAGTTACAAATTTTATTTATTTAGGAATTATAAAGATGTGACTTGATAATTTTATGTATATATATATATACAATATTTGATATTGAACTATTCAGATTTTAAAAGTCGAATTATAAACACGTGACGTAATAATATTCGTACGACACTGTAAAAAAAATAAGAAAAAAAAAACAGAAAACAAAACAGAAATTTTTGGCAGAAACAGAAAAGAAAAAAAAAACCCGTCTACCCGAGACGGGCACGGGTTTGAAACGGGCAGGGCAGACTTTAAAAAAAAAAACCCGTCTACCCGTGCCCGTTGTACCCGAGTACCCGTTGTACCCGTGCCCGTTGTGCCCGCTACCCGTCCCGGATTTTGCCCTGCCCGGCCCGAGGTACCCGAGAGCAAATGTCTAGTTGCATGCCAAGTGCATACTTTTTTATCTGTCCAAGTGCATAAATTCAATCTTATCAACATTATATTGTACTTTTTGATGATTGAGTAGAACTAGGGTGCTCTCGAGTTCACCAAGCCCTTGGTGAATTCAAGTCTAAAACTCATCGGATCGGCTTCAAACGACGAATCCGACCGTCGAAACCCGTCTACCTTACGAGTGATGCGTTTACATGCAAAAATTTTAAATTTTAAAATTAATTCTGCATAGAATCAAGTGGTCAAAAAACATCAAAAAATGAATGCATTAAAATTAATTTAGTAACCTTCTAATTTTGACCACTTGACTCTATGCAAAATTAATTTCAAATTTTTTCATGTAGACGCATCACTCGTAAGGTAGACGGGTTTCAACGGTCGGATTCGTCGTTTGAAGCCGATCCGATGAGTTTTGGACTTGAGTTCACCAAGAACTTGGTGAACTCGAGAGCACCCTAGTTCTACTCTTGAATCTTGATGATTCTATTGGAGTCCGGCCTAACTTCTGGACCTCCAGTGAAATTTAATTTAAATTCTGTTACGAGTTCACTGCTACAATATCTGTTACGAGTCGCTAATGTCGGGGACCCACCTGCAAATACAAGCGGTCCTACTCGGAGAAGGTCTGTGGGACCTTGTTTCAGTGACCGCCAGAGAATCAAAGCAGAGAAATTGGACACCTGAAAAATAGATTATCTCCAGTTAATTAAAAACTGAAGTCGAATCTTTCCTGTGACTGTGATCGCTGATGAGGCAACCATCATCTCCAGTCTACAAACTGGAGGCAATTCTCTCGATTTAGAATCGCCGTTTTCCCTCACTCTTTAGATCTCACTGAAACCACCACATCCGGCACCCGACTCCTCCGCACACCGTCCTTTTCGTTTTTCTTCCACTGACATATGGGGTCCACTATCTCATCCCACTCCGACCCCGACCCCGACGCCGACGTTGACAACCCACCCTCACGCCACGTGCCCACCATGTCTATAACCCTCCCCGCCTCAATCCCCCATTCGAAGCTCCTCCAACAGGAACCAGAAATCCTTCTCTGCCGAGCCGCGGCGTCGCCTCTCTCCCCCCAACCGTCCAATGCGGGAACGCCACGCGTACCCAGTATCCGCGTGTGGGACCCGTGCCATATTATCTCCCCTCCTCCCCTTTTAAACACCTCTACTAATTCTCATAATTTAACAATTACCAACCAAAATTCGATAGAAATTGTGTTAATAAGCCATGGAGAGAGCGAAGCAGCGCTCCGACCAGATCTGGTCGCCGGGAGATCTCCGGAAGCGTCGCTAACAGCGAGAGGTGAGAGGCAAGCCAGGGCTCTTGCCGTGTTTCTCAAATCGCGTGGTGTCCGATTTGAGTCAGTGTATACCTCTCCTCTGGACCGGGCACGGGCAACTGCTTCGTTGGTTGCAAGGGTAATTCTTCATGATCAATTGCATTTTCATTGCTGTTGCAATGGTAGATTTGTGTAACAGTTTGGTTCTCTCAGTTCGAATTTCATCAAGTTGGTCATTATTAGTAGCAAAAGTTCTCCCTTTAGTGCAATCTTGTTATGAACTGGTAATTGTGTAAAGTAATTCCTATACGCTTTAAGTGAAACAGACTTAGGTTTAGCTGGAGGTCTAGGTTTATGGCACAAATTAATATCTAGCATAACCAGCAGAAGTTTCAGTTGGCGTGCCTCCGCCTTTAGTTTCTGTTGTTGTCGGTTGCTTTTTTATTTGGGCTCAAATGCTTCAATTGAGGTTTAATTTAGACTATTTCAGACCTTAATCATTTCTTATGCTCCAATTTACCGCCAAATGACTCCAAAGAAAAGAACCAAAGCACCCGAAAGCCGTGCTTCTTTGAGGGCAAGGTCCATACAAGTATATTCGGCCTAAAGTTTATCTTTGAACTAGTGTAGGAACTAAAGAAATAAAATAAAAGGCATTCTCTTTTGAGAAAATATTACTTTTTTTCTCCCAAAGTAGCTAACAATTTTTTGCAGGAACTTGACTTCCCTGAACACCAGATCCAGATGTCAGAATCGCTAACAGAAATGAGTTTGGGCCAATGGGAAGGCCTGCCCAGATTTGAAATCTACACCCCTGAAATGAACCAACTGATTGAAAGAACAAATCCCGACTTCGCCCCTCCATCCGGAGAGTCCCTTCGCCAGGTCAGCTTTCGCGTTGTTGAATTTTTTAATCAGGTAGTATTGAGACTACCTGAGAAGCTCTCTCTTGATCAATCCGACCCAAAAGTGTTACCCTTCTCTCGTCAGAGTTCTCTGAATTTGGCTTACCAAGACCCAAAGGAGGCGTCCTGTCCCGGCGCACATTTGCTAAATAGACCAAGTCTGCAAAGAAAGAAATCTGGCAAGAGCCGGCTTCAGTTTGTAGGAGATAGTAATGATTTTGAGGATGATTTCTCTCCAAGGGAAGCCCGAACAGAGAATAATGTTGTAAATTTGAGTGGGTCAATCGGCATTTTTATGCATTCGACCCTAATAAAATGTCTTATTACAGCATTGTTGGACTGCAGCCCCGTGGCTTCACAAAGGATTTGTATTGATGATTCATCAGTTACAGTTTTAGAGCATTCATTAAGAAACGGGTGGCAAATCAAGCGAACGAATGATACCTCACATCTTAGGCTTCTTTAATTACTTGTGTGAGGTTGTTGGGATTTTATTTTTGCAATAATTTTCTTAATTTTTTTTTCTTTTTTTCCTCAACGAGTTGTAAGTGTAGATTAGCATGTGTTGGGTGTCTGTTTGTGTGTGCACCGTGTAAGCTTTGCTATTCATTATCTCAATTTTTTTACCATATTAGTGTTCTTGAAAAATCACTTAATTTGAAATGCATTTTGTTAATGTATCTATTTAAAAAAGTTGATTTATTTGTTATCTCCTGTTTGGTTTCTGCTCAATGGCGATGGTTAGAATGCATGCGATATGAATTGTTCATTTTAAATCGAATGATCTGAATTATAATAGTGAGATTCTACGGACCATTAAAGGAGCGGAGATTGAAAAGGATGGGGTCAAAATATATAGTAATAATAATAAAAAACTATAGCTGAAAAATGTTTAATGGTCACAATTGATGGGTCAACAGTAAAACTACTTTGAAGCAATATGTGGTCATTTAATCCCTTCTTAATAAACTTTTAATCAAAACTTAGAATTGGCATTAACATGTTTGAGAAAAGAGACAGTGAAGGTAGAGCACACCCCAAGAGAAAGCCTCCAAGGGCCACACATGCTAGTGAACAACGCAAGAAAGCAGGGAGGAGAACTGGGAGAGTACTGGAATGAAAAAAAATGCAGACAGATGGGGCTTGAGGACATGACGGATGGGCAATTCTTTACGTGGTCGCAATCACAAACAGTAGACACCGTGCACGGGGGTACGCAGGAAGGACCCATAGATGCTGGTTCTTAGTGTAGTTTCAATGTCGTAGTTCCTAGTTTTTATTTTTATTTAGGTAGTTTCTTCATTCAGTTTAATCCAAATTTAGATTTAAGCTAATTAGGATTTTATTTCAGTTTTTAGCATCAGTAATTTCATTATGTAAGGAAAACCTTTTTATTTAATGGAATGCCTACGGGCTTGGAATAAAAAAAAACAAAAGATCCACACCATAAAATACGAACTTTCCTCACCTCCTTTATGCTTAAAAAGCTTGAGAGAGAAGAAATTTCGCCCCTGATCCACAAACAAAATTTGATTTTTCTAAAATCCATCATAGTGTTGATTATAGCATAACATTTATAATTTTGATAAAAGAAAGGTAGACATCAACTGCAAGTGTCTTGTTCTCAAAAGGCACATGTTGTTTTCAAATAATTGTAGACCACGAATTTTCTCTCATAGAGTAGTCAAACTTCAAACTAAACCTGTCTTAACCTCAATTTGAACAAGGATTCTTACAATTTACACCTACTAGTCGAACTTCCAATTATTGGTTGGAATTAACAAGTAGCCAACGGATGATAGATACTCTAAACTCTAAAGCAAAACTACAGTTATGAAACAACTTAGATGCGACTTGATATGGCCAACCTTATATCTTCTTTCGTGTGGCATTCATTTAAGAGGTTCGAACTGGAAACACTATTCGATACGGCAATTTTTTTATAGTAAAACTACGGTATTTTATTAACTTTTCAGGTTATCCCATTTTAATATACTTATTTATAAATTATTATTCAACTAACCAAAGTTTCTGAAAATATTTGCTTGTTCATAGTCAATGTTATCATAATTGTATTATACTTGGGAACAATTAAAATTTTCAATAATAAGATGTGTTTAGTTAATAATGGCCGTACATAGTTCCAACTTGGTCCTATTGTTTTATATGCTCAAACATCACTTTGCGCCCAAGTAGTCTGATTCCAATATCTTGGTTCTCCAACCAATTCGGCTCTCTGAAATATAAATGATCAAAAATAGCACAAAACAAAACGGTACACTCGCACGAATAACACAAGGGCCAACATTTCTGGGCCTATTAAGCAACTTTTCAACCAATAACCAATAAGTGATCTTTCCACCCAAAATGGAGAGCTTAGTTTTGGAGGAAAGATGCCAAATTCCACGTGGACCACAGGCTTAACCTTCCTTTTCTGATCATGCAAGGCTTACACTTTTTTTACAAATTAGACCTTATAAAACATATTCCCTAAAGTATGCAGTTTCCCCAAAACTTTCTAAGCCTGATCTTTGCTTTTGTTATCACTGGCTTGTGAAACTTTTTAGTTATTTTCTTTAACCAAGTGGTGACCTTTAATGGCCCAATGATAGAAACCTTTTGCAAATCTATCCCATGACCTTGCTTTTATCAAGCCTTTATGCTGTCGTATTATTATGCAATTATCATAATGGGCCCAGATCAGGTATTTGGATTGAAATGGGGTAAAAGTAGGGTCAGCAAGGTTAAGTTATGGCAGTTATGATTTCACGACGGTAAAGTCGATCTCCTTTGCCCGTCGATACAAAAGCGTCGAAGCCTCCAACCTGTACCACACAATAACAATTTGATGACCTTTTTAACCTTTTTAAAGTACATTTAACCTAAATTAAAAAAGTGCGTAATATAACAATAAGCAAAGGTATGTCTTACCAACTGGGATGAACAACAAATTTTCCCTTAGATAATGCCCAATTCACCTAAAAAAACCACAACAGTAGCATTAAGAAACATAAACTGTGCACATCATCGTTAAGAAAAGCATCATTCCACATTTGAAAGGAGTAAATATAATTATATACCTTATCAGTGCCGAGTGAGTGAGCCACAACATGCGTCACGCTGTCATCGAGCTGGTTGGTGCAAATGGCTCCAAACTGCTCGGCCATCTGCCAAAGGGGGTGCATGTGGGGATTTTGCTCTCCCACAGGGAATATCCTGCTAAACACTACCTTGCACCCAGCAAGTACCTTCTTCTGCTCCTCTGCTAATATATTCCTCACATCTGCATCGTTCAATGATCGGTGCTCGAAGAAATTAGCATGTATCTTTTCTATAACCTGCCCATTTCAAGAAACAAACATTATGAGACATGTAGGCGGGGAAATAATGTCATTATTTGCTCAGCAAAGACAATTTTTCTCACAGCCAAGGAGGAAGCGAGCGTGCCATCTTCAAATCGCTCATCCAAATCAACCTCGAGCAAAGACGGCCCAGGAAGGCAAAACTGCCTTCTACTGCAGGGGAAATAAATATATCTAAAAAAAAAAAAAAGGCAAGTGAAAAAGAGAAGTCTATGTTCATGAGACAGGTATGCTGTGAAATTTCATACAATGCAGACAATATAACAGATGACGAATCTACCTCTCAACAACGATAAGGTTGTGCTTGTTGTGAGGCCAAACACGGACAGAGTCATCGATAATAACCACTGCTGACTCCATACCCAGGACACCTTCCAAATCCTTGCTCTTCGGCACCCTGTCATCCCCATCTAACGAGTCGCCATCGTCTCCTCTCGAAATGACTCGCCCTGCAAACAGACTCCCACTTGGGTCCAGCAACTTCGCCATCTCAGTCGCATACAACTTATTTCCCATTGTATACAGATGCATCTCAAACAGCTTGCTTGCCTATTAAAAAAAAACACAGAGATCACTCAACTAAAAAGATCCAAATGAATTCTAGTTATGTCACATGGAAAGCATATATCTTTATTTCAGTGTGAACCTTTTCTAGAAAGTTCCAGATGCCAGGCCGGAGCTTAGTCCACATGCCCATGTGCTGGAATTGGAATAGATGCCGTTGCTGCTTCTCCCTGTCCTGTTCCTCCTTCTGACGTAGTATCTCCTCATGGACCGGGTCTATCTCCACAAACTACCGTAGTGGAAATTTATAAATAAGTTAAATTGTAATATTTATAAGTTAAATTTACAACGAACATTCTGAAGTAATCTAAAAGCCCTTTTAAATTTGGAAGGTATCTTCAATTTGCAATTTTGCACTAGCAAACACAACCATATTATAAAAAATTGTGTTTGATGATTATACCAACCCTAAACTATGTAATATGACATTCCTGCACAAACTATAGGTAACAGAACACTAATTCAGAGCTTTTTCACATCTGAAAAAACTCCGTGATGGTGAAAACCACAAAGATTGTTAGAAGAGAATATTAAGTAAAAGCAGAGCCACCAAAATATATATATATACTTTAGCAGAGTTGAGGAGAGTATGATCCAAATCAAGCACAAGGCACAACTTCTTGGCAGCAAACATTTTATTCTGCTCTGCAATCCTTCTTGCTCTTTCTCTCTGTATTGCAGCCCTCTGCTCATCATTGTACCCGTCCAGCAAATACTCCACATTTCCCCAGCTACCCGATTCGCCAGGTGCCATGTCAGGCGCACCTTTCAATCCTGATGTGTTGCTGGTACCTGCTGGTTCTGCTTGCTCTCTGATGGTTGCTCTATCAATAGAGGGGGGTCCATTTGGTCTTAACAAATCTGGAGCCGAACTACTAGTATTAGTAGCAGTGCTATTATGCAGGATCCTACGTGGGTCCCGTGGCTTCATGCGAACCAGTGCAGCAGGTTGTGCCGGTGGTTGAATTACCCTTGCTGCCGAAATATTGGAACTTGGTACCGGTTCTGCTGGCTTTGTAGCAGGTCCATTTTCTGGTATGACAGGTGCAGGACCAGGAGTTAATCTAGGAGGTGGATTGCTTGTGCTTATTTTGGGTTGCAACTCAGAAGCCAGTTTTTGTTGTAGTAGTTTCACAAGCATAGTTGGATTCAAAGCCACGTCCTTTCGAGTGGTCGGTGTTGAAACCGTGGGACCTGCACTAGTAGATTGTTGGTTAAAATTCGTAGTGCTGGGTTGCAGAGGTCTGTCATTAGTTTCTTCTAACCAACCTCCTTTGCCAAGCCCATTTCTCTGCCTCTTTACCCTACACTCATCTATTAAAGATCCTTCCGCTGCTTTCTTCTTCCGGGTATCAGGGTTAGGATTGGGCTCAGATGAACTGCCATGGGTTTCTGGGCTTATCAATCTAAGTCTTGGATCTCTGTTCTTAGGTGCAGATTTCACACCAGTTTGTTTCACTGGGGCTAGCTGTGGCACCAGAAGTGAAGCAATGATGGATTCAGAAGTTACAGAGATAGGAGAACTGGAGGCCTCACCAATTCCGAAATCAACATCTTTCTTGTGTATTTCTTCATCAGAAGGTGTCGGACTCGGCAGGTCATCAGTAACAAATACAGTGCTCTTCCCATATCGCTGCTGGTATGTTGATACAGCCTTGAATGCATCTTTTATGTATGGCTGAAATTTGGTGCCATCCCCTTCAGCAACACTAACACTATTGGGGTTATTACGGATTACAGGGTGAGCAAGGGCAATTGAGGTTGGTACAAAACCAACTGGTTTAGGTACAGGAAGAGGTACTGCATTGTCCCTAGTGGGAGAGGGAAGGCTATTTTCATCATAATCTGCATGCAGATCCAATAACGGGCTAACAGGTCGGTTTCTCAACACCCCTGATAAGTTTAATTTGGGCAAGATAGGCTTTCGGTTACTGGTATTGGTAACAATTGTGGCAGTTGTACTGGGTCCAGTACCAGACTGCTGCTCTTTTGCATTAATATCTTTCATGAATGCCAAGGACTTGACATCTGCCTCCAACTATCAAAAGAAGAAAACAACATTAAAAATATATGAGATTTTTCCTTCCCAATTTTCTTCAAAAAAAAGGTTTTGAATTTTGACAATCACCTCATCTAGCTGTTCAGGTGATAACATGGAAGCATACTGGTTCTTTATATGAATCAGCACCCTAAGATTGAAGAAATCACAGTTAATCAAAATGTAAATCAAATAAGTCAGACGAGAAGATGTTAACAAGGGTAATAGTCAGGTCGGATGAATTATACCTCAAGAGAAATTGCTTATTCTGCTCCCTCCTAGGAAAACTATCCACTTCAAGCACCTGTTTCAGAACAACAGAAAAAATAATTAGTTGTTTTGCAAAATATTCAAGCATATCATAACAAACTAACAGAGAAAAGAAATCAACTTACAGATATAATTGTCTTAATTCCAACAAGAGCTTGTTGAATAACTGCTTCAAGCACAGGTATAGCCCCCATCTCAGAATACAGCTGTTTCAAACTCTCGAAAGATGTTTTTAGCCGAGAACAAGTGCCTTCAAATGATCTACAATCAGACCAATACAAAGTATATGTCAGCTATTTTGTAATTGACAAGATTACCTTATTGTCAGAATTCTTTTTATTACTGTGAGAAAATAAACGGCGCGTTCAGAGATTCAGAAAAAACCTATTTAAAAGGGAAATGCCAACCATTGCCTCAATATGATACTATACAAGTACTGAGATTGATCAGATTTGTCTGAAATAGACAAAACTTTTTCGACTAGATGCCTTTTTGAGGGTCATGTTCAAATTTACCACAGTTCTAATTTCTGATATAATTTGAGAAAATATTTTGCAGCATTTCCTTTTAAACAGGTTTAGACTTATATGTCCTGTTTATTAAAATTGAATAAAATTCAAACTCAAATTACTTCTCGGCCTCCTCAATTGTTACATTCTCAATCTCCTCCAGTATTAACCCGACTCTTCGATCAAAATCTCCAATTTCATCAGATTCTTTTGATTCTTTCTCCTCAGAATCCTTTGATTCTCTATCTGGTGCATCTGAATCAATATCAATCATCTCAACAGCTCCTAATTTTCTTTTCTCTTCCTTCTCTGATTCATCAAACCCTAACCCTAATTCAATTTCACCTTCCTCTAATTCACCTTCTTCTCTTTCATCACATACTTCTTCATCAACCATTGCGAACTCAGGTTCTTCTTCCTCTTGTTTTGGGTTTGATGTAGGATTGAGACCCAGTGGTTTGTTTTGCACGGCCTGAGCCCACGCGAAACTGTAAAGGGATTGACCGTAGTTTCTTGAGACTGTAGGGTATCCCATCCAGACACTTGATCGCTTGAAGTCATCGGCTGAGATCTCTTCGAGAGAACCAGAGGAGTCACCGTCCGATGCGTCGCCAGCGACGGTTGTTGCGCCGGAGCGCAGTCTGTCCCTCGCCATTCTTAGGGTTAGGATATCAGAACCGATCTAAAAATATTAGGGTTCCGATTTCAGAAATTTTGTTATATTTGTGCGATTTTGGAAGAAATTTCTAGACCTCGAAATGGAGATCAATTGGAAGAAGTGCGGCGAACAAAGATCTTGGGTAATTCTTATAATCGGCACAAATCGAAGCAAGTTCTATCTTAGTTTGAAACTTAAATTTCTAAGCCGATCTGAGAAAACAAAAGGAGAAAAAGCAAAACTACGGAGATTGAGAGCAGAGATCGCTTCGGTTTGTTAAATATTGAAACAAGTCGGTAGAAACCTCCTGAAGTTTTCTCGAGATATTCCCTAATTATGAAGATCGAGCCGACGGAGAGAGAGTAGTTGCGCGCATGCACATGGGCCGAAATTGGGAGAAATGAGGTAAAAAGGGAAATTTAAAAGGTTAATTTCTAACTAGGATAAAAAAAGGGAATTCTGATTCAACGCGGTACCGGATCGTGTACGATGAGATCTGATTCATCTGTTTTAATTTGGTACGCATCTCAAAGCGGACCCCCAATCCTAATAGGTTTTGGATTAGGTTTCGGATTGATTTGGGTTCGGCTGGGAATATTCTACGCAGTCCGATACCACAGAGAATTGTCACTAGAAAAAAAGCACCGAGAACAAGCTTCGTCATTCACCTACGGGTTTCAAATAAAAAAAACAAAAAAAACAAGCTTCGTCATGTTTGCTTTTTGGGTTGCACCTGGTGGAAACTTTTTATTAGTAGTAATTAATAGAAAAGAAGAGAGACAAATGGTAAGATTACATTAATATTTATATTGGTAGTAAGATCGGTAGGAATTCTACCGATTTTAATTTTTTTTTAATTTGATGTATAGATGGAGAGAATTCTTATATTTGATTTTTAGTAAAATATGAAAAGTTTTTCAAAAAATAGATGGAATGTTTTTGATATATCTAAATTTTAAGGTACTTTATCTATTTTTGTAAAAAAATATATATTTTACTAGAAAAAATTAAAAGGAAAAAAGAAAAAAACTGGTTTAGATCGGTAAAATTCTTACCGATCCAAACTTTTTTATTTTTAAGATCGGTAGAATTCCTACCGATCTTACTACCAATATAAATATTACTGTACTCTTACTGTTTGTCTATATTCTTTTCTATTAATCAACGCCAATAAAAAATTTCCGCACCTGGTTGTGGTGACTGGAACAAGTATCCTCTCCGTTACTGTAAAAGATTCCCTTCACTTTACGGTTTGAGATTACTCTCAGCCGCTTTGAGATTCGGACTAGTGCAGGGCAGTATTATTGGGCTTCGAGATTCGTGCCAAGTTAAAAGAACGGTCCAAATCCAATAATTGTAAAAGATTCCCTATTACGGTACCGGAGAGGATGTGAATTCGTGGTGACTGGTGTGTACAAACCACGTTATTCTGGACAGAACAATTTCAGATGTAACCCTGACAAACATTTGATTTCAGTAAAAGATCCTAAAGCTCTGTTTTCTTCCAACCTAATATTATTCCTTTGTATATACTTAGCTTCCAAGTGCCGCATCTATAATTCTATAATCCGTAATTTTTTATATTTTTTACATATATGCCAGTAATGCAACCAGATGTCAATAGGAGGAGGATGTCATCGATACCACTTTGCCTCTCAAGAAGGAGCATATTCAGGATTTTAGCGAATTGAATTTAAATAACTAATTGGGTTTAAATCTATTAATTAATTAAGTACTCGATAAAAAACAATGATTTAACTTATACTTTTCAATACTCTGACTTATAATTTATGATGCTCTAACTTATAATTCAAATTACCAATCATAATTGAAGAATTTATTTTAATTTTAACCCTAAATATAACCCGAATTACAAATCAGAAATCCAGAGAGGGGCAAAAAAAATATAAAAAATATAAAAAAATTGTAAAAAATATAGCAAAACAAAACCCTAAAATGTAAAAAATATAATAAAATCCAAAATGTAAAAAGAAACCTAAAATGTCAGCGGTAGAGGCACGATCCGAGATTTCAGAAATCTGAGGTTATATTTGAATTTTCGATTTTTTTTAGGTTATGAATAAAAATTTCGGTTCCATAATTAATGTCTGCAAAAATTGAAATCATAATAAATATAATGTCGTACTTAGCTCTTTATTATGGACTGCTATTTTATTATTTATATAAAATAACTTGAGATATAATTATAGAATAATAGATAATGATGCATATAACGGTTGGTCCCTAAGACATCTAGAGGGGGATGAATATGAAGCCTTTTAAAATTTAAAGCTAAGTATTTTTAACTAACGTGTGTATGTGTTATTCTTGGCGAAAACAAGAATAAACTTAAACTAAGCAAGTGTGCGTAAAATAAATAGAAGAGTTAAGAGACACTTGACACGAGAGTTGTTTACGGAGTTTGGCACTAACGTCTACGTCTCTGGGGCTCGCGACCTTCGAGATGGTGCGCCTTTTTTTATTCAATGAGAAAGGAGTACAAGGTGGAACCGGTGAGCCCTTACAAAGCTAGAGAAGTCACACGGCCCGAGCACGAAAATGGCTCAAGAGCACTAAAGGCTCTAATACAAGAGAAG
The DNA here is from genome assembly GCA_011114355.1 of Carex littledalei. Classification (NCBI taxonomy): domain Eukaryota; kingdom Viridiplantae; phylum Streptophyta; class Magnoliopsida; order Poales; family Cyperaceae; genus Carex; species Carex littledalei. The sequence continues at coordinate 5,669,777 of CM022087.1, forward strand.
CAAGCACTAAAGGCTCGAAGTAGAAGAGGCGAGCAACAAAGGCTCTAGTGTTTGTAGTAAATAAAAGATCTCTCACAAATCACTCTAATTCTTGCAATGGATTGAGCGTGGTGGAGTAGATTTTCGGTTGTTGAATGAGTATTGAAGTTTCAAGATCAAGCAACCATGGTGGCTCTCTTTTGCAGTTGAGGAAGAAGTGTTTGACGGCTGGAGCCTCCTTTAGAAAACCTAATATTTGCTTCTATATATAGGGAGAGAAGCAAATCTAGGTTTATACACGTTATCATATCTGACGTCTGCCTTCCACGGCCCATAGCGATCCATAAATTTATAATTTGAATAAAGTTACAACATGAAAATTGTAGATCTCGGTCTCCTGGAAATTTCAAGCTTTGATTCACTCAAATCGGAGTTCGTATGACCAAACTGCGGCCAAAATACGAACGGTGTGTAAGGTGACCGATATCAAGCGTTGCAACGGAATAAATCACTTCCAAACCCAATTTTCTGCAAAACCAACTATTCCGTTGTGACAGCCGTTGCACCGGAACCTTGAAACTTCCAGAGAGCAACCGTTGTGACAACCGTTACAACGGTTGTCAAGCGTTGTGGAATTTCAGCAACCTTCAACAATCTTCAAACTGGCGTATCTCGGCGCTCGGGTATCCGATTTCGGCATATGATCACTTTTCTGAAAACTTGTGAAGAGTAGATATTGATTTTGAAGTCTTAGCCTTCATCGGAACAATGGTGCAGTCAATTATCTCAAAGACAAAGGAAAGAGCCTCAACAGTCATGTTGCAATTGATGCTTCTCAGTCCAATGCTTGGTTCTTCGTGATGTATATGTAGCAATTTATATCGTCACGAACCTGCACAATATCTCAAGATAAGAAACCGTAAAATTCAACAAATATATGTTTTGCAAATCTAGTCAAACAGACAAGTAGATATTGAACGACTAAAAATATTTATTGACCTTTTTTGAGACTACAACTCAACTAATATTCATTCAAACTTTCCTACCAGGGAGTAACTGAAGTATGCACGCATATCTTTTAATACACTACAATAGTCATTTTGAATTTAAAAATAGTTGGTAAATGATATTTTAACATGTTCTTATTAAAATAGCAGGGATCTGTACCGTCCGTTTAACCTGGTACAAATTTTAAAAATATCTCGTACATCTAAGGCTGTATAGAGTGAATACGGTATTCTAGAGATAGTCTTCATGTGGAAAGGAGGGAGAACCCCAAGTTTTAAAAAAGAAAAAAAATATTTTTTTTATGCAGGAACGCAAGTTACGAATTCTCATTCTCTGAGGTATCTCATATTTTGCAAAAATCACAACCGTTCAAATCAATGGCGGAACCACCATATAACAGGGATAGGCAATTGCCTACCCCTGGAATTCTAAAACGGGTATGAAGTAGTATAAATATGTTGGCCTGCCTACTCCTGGAAATTAAATTGCCTATCTCTGTCCTTTGACAATTCAATCCTGCAGTCCAATCAAATTAATTAAATTGCAAATTGCGACTGATAATTGACTAAAATTGTTGAGTGTTAATGTTTTTCTTGATAGCATGATTAAATCTGATTTAGAATTTCGTAAGATTGATTAAAATAATTCAAGTATATAAGTTAATTTTGTCTACTAACCCGGTAACCCGAAACTTTTTGCCCACCCCTGACTCAAATCCTGGCTACGCCACTGGTTCAAATACATTATGCATGAATCTGAAAGCTCAAATAATACTGGTCCCTGCGTTATCTCTGAATAGACACCGGACACGTCGGTCGCAAAATATGAGATATCTCAGAGGATACGCACTCAAGTTACCCACCACTATTTACGGGGGCAACGACGACGAAGTTGGGCTCGTCATTTTCTCACATATTTTGTGTGCATTAACGCTTGAACTTGTCAAATGGGCCATAACTTGCTATGGACTTCAGGACCGGATTGCTTTGAAAACAAACCCACGAGCTTCAGATTCTCTCTTTCTCAATTAATCTTGAATTTTTATTTTAGTTTCAAAATTGAATACCAGAGCACAGGTTTCATAAACAAAAAGAAAAATTCAGAATATCTGAAAGTGAACTCTGGATATAGTCTTGATAATAAGTGATCCCAACATCTCTTGTTTGAATCATCTGTGACGACTTCTCTTTTTGACTTGCCGCATCTTTTGTCTAGTCGATGTGTACCATACTCTATTGTGCAACTTTTCTCATTGAAAATGAGAGAAATGTTTTATTTGCTTGCATAGGACAAAAAAGCTTATCATCCATTTGAAATTTGATTGACAATTACTTTGTTCTACATGGAGTCGAATCAATTCTAATCTATCACCCATATAATTAGCTGTTTTCATTTTAATTTGATTGACCAAAAAACTTGCTCAAATCTGTTTGTAAGCTTATATTCGACGAAAGAACAAAATATACGCCAAACGTACTAAGTGTTTGAGTTTGGATTATTTGAGAGAGGTTATATAATATAACTTGACCCGTATCAGAGGGACATTTTGTAAATTAACCCCGAGACTTCAGCCTAATTATGAATTATGTAAACAAAATTGTGTAAGATAGAGAACCAATCTTTGGTCTAGTGAGAGGTCGTAGACAGGGGTGGAGCCAGACTTTCGAACAATGGGGGTCAAACATATATGGAGTTAATCATATAAAAAATTTCGAACTATGGGGGTCAACTATATACAAATTTTATGCGGATAATGAGGGTCAATTTTACTGTACCATGACATTTTACTCTAAATTATATATAAAATTAATCATAAATACAAAAATTTAACATTAAATGGGAGTCAATTGACCCCCATTGGATCTACTTAGATCCGCCTCTGATTGCATATTCGAAACTCGAAAAGGACAATCATTTGTGGATATTAAATAGTTAGGTGGCTTGACCTCCAACTAAGGGTGAAAACAATATGGATAACATCCGATCCGTATTCGACAAAATTAGATGTGGATATCCGATATTCGTGTGAATATGGATACATATATTGTTTTACATTACAATAATCCGTATCCGAATAATAAATATGTATCATGAGGAGGGATCAAGTTACAACAAATTTGAGTTACAACAAAGTTACAACAACCATTTTTTTCATTTTTAAAGTCCAAATCGTCGATCCAAACCGTTCAACATGATTATCTAAATAAAATGTGCTTGCAGATCAAATTTTACATTTTTTTGATTTTTTTTACTATTTATTAAGATGGGTACAAAATTCAATGGTCTGAATATGACTATTTTTTGTAAAATACTTAATAAATAGTAAAAAAATTCAAAAAAATGTAAAATTTGATCTGCAAGCACATTTTATTGTGGAGATCATGTTGAATGGTTTGGATCGACGATTTGGACTTTGAAAATGAAAAAAATAGTTGTTATAACTTTGTTGTAACTCAAATTGGTTGTAACTTGATCCCTGCTCATGTATCATATAGTTCAATATATATTATGAAAAAATTGTGTTATTCACCATTATAATTAGATAAATATTATGAACTTTTAGTATTTTTTTAATAATATTTTATATTATTTTAATATATATCTGATCCGTATTCGGAAAATTAAAAAGATATGAATAGTTTTAGCCGACATTTTTATTAATATCCAAAGTTTAATAGAAATTAATTAATACTCAGATCCCCTGAGTATTTATAAAAATAACCCTACCGGCCATTTTCTGACCGGTACCCTATTTATTTGCCTATCGGTCATTAAATGGCCGGTACCCTTAATTTTTTTTTAGAGACACTATGAAGAGCAAGATGCTGAAATCTAACACTAAAAATTCGAATTTTTTGTTTAAATTATTTGTTAGATTACTTCTTTTGATGTATAATTAGCATATTTATACTAAAATACGCTAAATTACTTGAAATTATGTTAAATTACGCTAAATTACGCTAATTTCGCTAATTATACTGAAATACGCAAAATTCCGCTAACATAATTTCAAGTAATTAAATTCACTAGCCGCATGCGAACACTAAACTACATTTTTTTTAGGTACTAAGTTTAAGGCCTATTTACTAAACACGGAACGTGGAAGATTAAGCTGCTATCAAATACTTTACAGACGGACTCTGGGCCTCTCATAGAAAAGCTGGACCGGAAGCCTAAACCCAAATTAACAATTTCACTAGTTCAGGTTGATCCAGTTGTTTTAATGTGATTCAGGTTTCCTATCCTTCCTAATCATCAGCCGCATACGACACTGTCACTAGCTGCATACGGGTCGTTGTGTGTCTACCGATGATACAAAATTTTAACTCAATTTTTGAGGCACTAAACGACATTTTTTGCAATTCTGATTCCGTCGGCCCCATGGGGATAACCCCGAGGGCGCCATTGCCCCCGTCTCGTCCCAAACTTTCCGAATTGGGGTCGTACGCGCAAATCCGAGTTTTCTAGCCAAAATTATGGCCGTTTAAAGTTTTTTTTTTAAAAAACGATGCTTTCGTGCAAAAACACCGATGACGCACCGATGCTTTATGCACGGCTTAACGACGACAGAAGTGCATCGATGTTTCATTAGAAAAACATCGGCGACACACCGATATTTTTTTAGCACTACCCTGCTTAATTGCCAATACTAAGGCTAATAAAACATTGATGTTTCATTACAAAAACATCAGCGACGCACCGATGTTTTTTTAGCACTACTCTACTTAATTGCCAATGCTAAGGCTAATAAAACATCGATGTTTCATTGCAAAAACATCGATAATGCATCTTAATTTAGCGTAATTTAACATAATTTAGCGTAATTTAATGTAATTTAGCGTAATTTAACATAATTTCAAGTAATTTAGCGTATTTTAGTATAAATATGCTAATTATACATCAAAAGAAGTAATCTAACCAATAATTTAAACTAAAAATTCGAATTTTTAGTGTTAGATTTCAGCATCTTGCTCTTCATAGTGTCTCTAAAAATAATAAAAAATAAGGGTACCGGCCATTTAATGGCCGGTAGGCAAATAAATAGAATACCGACAGAAAATAGCCGGTAGGAGTATTTTTATAAATACTCAGGGAATCTAGATATATTAATTAATTTTTATTAAACTTTGGATATTAATAAAGATGTCGGTAGTTTTAGCAATATCCGCTCACCTTTACTTCTAACTTTTACTCAAATTTTGTGTGTGTAAAATAGTAAAGAAATAAATGAAACTAAAAAAATTAGAAGGTCACATCAAGATGTGCATGGAGCGGGATCTGTGAAGCTCATTTTTTTATTTGCTGATGTCCCTTTGAATTTTTGGTGATTGCAAATGGTCCTCTCACTAAACAAAAAAAAATTGATGTTTGCATTTCGAGGGATTTTGTCCTGTGATCCCGTGAGCATTTCTTCGTCTTCATTTTCCCTCCATTTGTTAAATAATTTAGTTGTCACCGTATTTTGTATTTATCTGAACGTCATAAGCATATATTTCCTTTCCTTCTCTCTTTTTATTTCTGCAACAGGACGCTTGAAGATATTTTTTTTAATGGAATATCATTAAAACCAGAAGAATGTTTTACAAAATAATATGATGCAAAAAATTAAATTAAAGAGCATATACAAAAGACCGGAAATCTCGATCTTTAGCAAAGTTTATAATTTTTTTGAAAGTTAGCTAGGCACTGTAAGAATAATTTCAATTACGTGGTCTGATAATGAAGGCTAATTATGAAAATTAATATTGTCAGCTGTAATTGTTAGTCATTCCAACTAATGCTAAATGTTATATTAGCTCAGGGTGCAAACGGATCAGATAATGATAAATAATATTTGTATATGTTTTTATTTTTTCAGATACGAATATAGATAAGATATTAAACAAATACATATACAAATTAGATATTAAACATATACGAATATGGATCAGATATTAAACAAATAACAAATACAAATAGAATTCAAATACCTAATTTAAATATTGTAATAAGATAAACATACTATTCAATAAAAAAATCATTAGAAAATAAAATTAACAAAAAATTCTTATATAGTTCTGATATTAGATCATTATGATGAACTAAATAATTGTTCTTGTGTTTAACTTGTTATGTTATTACAAAATATATATTTCGTTAATAAAAATTAACCGTCGACATGACAATATTTTTAAACAAAAAATTTGTTATATCATTACAAAATATACATCGCGTTAACAAAAATTAATCACCAACATGACAATATTTTTAATCAAAAGATAACAACAAGAAACATATTCCTCTCTAAACGTACATGATTCTAAAACAAACATATAAAAAATTAGATACAGACCCGTATCCATAACTGCACAAACGAATATATGAATAATTATATATAAATAATTATCCATATCCGTATTCATATCTTCACAAATGGATATCTGTAAAATTTAAAAATACAGATACATATAATTATCTGTATTAGCATCCTCATTTGCTTTCGAACTGAAACCATATATGTATCCATATCCGCAAACTATTCATAGCCAAATATCCAAATCCACAAAAATTCGAATATGAATCTGGATCAGATCCAAATGAATAATATCCGATCCGTTTGCATCCCGAGTTACAGGATCAACTAATGAGTAATGCTGTAAAATTTTAGTAACAGAAATAGATTAATGTGCGTTGGCTTTGTACATCGGTGGGAATTGAAGTAGAAAAGGCATTATGTACTGAAGGAACTTTGCATCTGAAAACATTAACCATGCTTGCTGCATGAGCTAATCATTATGTGATAAATAATATATTTAAGGTTCTAAATTAAAACTTAATTATTTAAGTAAATTTAAAGCAAAGCTTACCCTTCCAAAGTTGCTTCATGGAGTAGTAAACACAAGATCCTCTTCTTAATTTGTATGAAAAAAATCTCTTAATTCGATCTTTCCGTACGTCCAACAACCTACTGTGGAAATGCGCATTTTTCAGGATTAAAGAGGCCTGATTTTTCCCCCAAACCTATATATTCAGTTGATTGAAAATGAAAGACAATTTGCACATTGAAACGCACAAAACTAGAAAAGACGGTCAGTCATTTATAAACATCACACAATTGACATCCGGTAGGTTTCCCTATTGAACAAATGGGTGACAGGTTGAGAAATACAATTAAAGAGCAAATTTTGCCTTGTGCGGTGTCTGTATTAATTTGACGCGTATATGAAGATAACATAATACGTTAAATTTCAATCCTTGAAAGATGAAAAATTTATGCTCACATCTCTCTTACTGTCTATTCATTTGTGCATGTATTAAGTAGAAGTACATAATTGGCAATAATAAAATTATTACAAAATATACATACCTGTGTATCAAGTAGTTTCTATTAGGGTGCATTTGGGTCATCCAAGAATAGAGCTAACTTTGAGTTAGCTCTATTATTCTCAAACCTTGGTGATCCAAACACAAATTAGCAAATTGGGTTAGCTCAAGAATAACTCTATTCTACTAACCCATAAAAATAATGAGTTAGCAAGAATAGAGCTAGTGGGGTTAGTGATATTAATAAAATATTTGATTCCTCTCAATTAGAGTTAGTTTAAATATTAAATTAGTATTAAATAAAATATTTAATTAGTATTAAATAAATATAATATTAGTTTAAATGTTAAATATAATATAATATTAGTTTAAATGCTAACTCGAGTGGTTTGAGAATAATCCTTGCATTACCCAGGGTTTTAGTGTTTCTTGCACTAATTCTTGCATTATCCAAACGTACACTTAGTAAATAATTGTTAATTATGATGAGTGGAAGACAGTAAATAATGGACTTCTCGCTGCGCCCTGGAAGACGTGAATGCTTGAAAATGAACCAGGCACAAAGCTTCCCAATTTGTAATTCTGGTTTATTTACAAAAACCAGTAAAAACTTGATAATTACAGTCAACAAGCATGCATATAAAGTCTATATGAACTAGCCTGTCGGCTGTTTCAACACATGGTGTCTTGGACTAAAATAGAAGCAGGTCACAAAAGGTGTGTACAAGACAACTAACATGTCTAATCTTGCTGCCACAAATCCATGAATTAAAAAATAAAAAAAGTTAAAAACACATTTACCTTTCCAAGCCGTCAATACAGTGCACTCACATGTGGAACAAATAAATTATGATTATCCTTCAATTGTGCCTAAAATCCCTCCATGCACACCAAAGAGCAGTTATTTCGCCTAAATTTTTTAAAGGTTTTCAGTCCAACCGGAACTAAAACCGTATCTTCCACCTGACTCAATACAATTGAAACGAACGGTCCAGATTTACTCTCAGCTGGTGCCAATTCGGATGACGCAGGGGCAATATTATTTGTGCTTTGAGATTCGTGCCAAGTTAAAAGGAAGATCCTGGACCGTCTAATTCAACTGTACCCAGTCGGGTAACCTGAGGGGATGTGAATTCCTGAAACTTGGTTTGTGCCGAAATGTTTATTTATAACATAATCTCAAAAAAAAATAAACCAAAACATTTATGTTTCTGGAGAATTCGATTTCTACTCAGGCCGCTCTGGCATTCTGCGGCTCCAAACACTGGGGTTCGTACAATACTGATGCGGCCGCAGTCAGGGAGTCACACAATGCCCCTGCGGCCCCATTGTTTTTTTAGTTTTGAGTAAAACCAAAAAAAAAAAAATTCGAAACTTTGGGGCGGCTTGACCTTTGAGTCACAAATTCCAAAAAACACTAAAACCCAAAAACCCAAAAAAAAAAAGAGGGCCGCAGAGGCATTGAGCAGCTCCCTGACTGGGGCCGCAGCAGCATTATGCGGACTTCAGTTTTTGGGGCCGCAGAATACCTGAACGGCCTAGGTAAATTTTGAATTTCGCTAAAATTAAAGTGTTTTGGTTTTTTTTTTTTGGTTATGGTATAAATAAAAATTTCGGTGGTCTGTGTCTAGATTTTTTTTTTATAAACCATAATTAAAAAAATAATTTTAGGAAACCAACATGATGAGAGTGGCTAAGATCAAAGTGGTATGACCAAGGCCTTTGGTGCTACCAAGACGTTTTTGGATTTTCAAAGTCCAAACGGTCGATCTAAACCGTTAGATGTGATCTCTATATTAAAATCTACTTGGAGACCAAATTTTACATTTTTTGGAATTTTTTTACTATTTTTGAAGCCACTTTGAAAATTGCTGATCACATGGTCCAGAATTTGGTTGCACTGTTTTTACTGTTCACCCGGATCTGCCATTTTCAAAGTGGCTTAAAAAATAGTAAAAAAATTCCAAAAAATGTAAAATTTGGTCTCCAAGCAGATTTTAATATAGATTGAACATCTAACGGTTTGAATCGACTATTTGAACTTTAAAATTGCAAAAAATAATTGGTAGCACCAAGGCCTTGGTCATACCACTTTGATCTTAGCCACTCTCCCAACATGATTACTTTTGTTTTTACAAAAACTATAAGAACCGAAATGCCATTTCGGTCCGCTAATTTTCTTTTTACCGGACCGAAATGTCATTTCGGTCCGTAATGGTTTCACAAGTTTTCATCAAGACGGCCACAGAAAATCTGAAAAAGACACGGGACTGAAATGACATTTCAGTCCCGGTGCTTTAATTTTTTTTTTCCATCCGCGACAGAGGCTCTGTCCCTCCTCTTCCCTAAATGACATTTCGGTCCCGGCTAAAAAAACTCTGGACCGAAATGGCATCTCGGTCCTTGGGTATTACACCAACGACTACACCTGTTCTGCTGAAAACTTGTGAAATCAGTACAGACCGAAATGGTAGTCTGGAATAAAAAAAAAATAGTGGACCGAAATGGCATTTCAGTTCTTATGGTTTTTGTAAAAACAAAAGTAATCACGTTGTTTTTCTAATTTTTTTTTAATTATGGTTTATTAAAAAGATTCCTGTGTCTAGGGGATCAGGCGCTTTGGTTTTTGGGCCCGGTTCTGTTTTTTTCTCCCTTTTTTTCAGTTTTTTTAGGATATATGCAAATTAATAAAATTAACTGAACTTGTCTGAGATTTCAGCAGCATTTTGTTTCAGAAGATACCGAAACGGTACCGAAATGCTTTCGAAAAATCAATGCTCCACACCTAGGTTTCAGTAGCCACCTACATAAGCATATCTTCTTCTATAAAAAGAATCACCTCTACATTGATAAATCATCAATGGTAGTAGTGAGAGACAAAGGAAGAAAACAATGAAATTCTTGATTCAATGCCCTTGTTGTTCCTTCTTTTGCTTTGTCAAGACTAAGAAGAGAAATCACAAAGAAAAACAAAGCAAAGGCGTCTAAATGAAATTTGGCACAAGATGTTGCTACTCAGTATTTTTCCAGGCGGTAATTGTGAATTAAAGTATTGTACCGGTTATATATATATTTTTTTTGTTCTTCTCTTTCTTTGGTTTAGTTTTACATGTGATTTTATGATGAGCTAATTATATGAATTTAATTTCAGCCTTTTATTTCTCCCCTTTGTGCTTAATTTAGGCATATTGTGTGCATAGATGTCTTTGATCTGCGTTTTATTTGTATAATATTTCCATCTTCCACTTTGCTAATTAATTACAGTACCTAATTCATTTCCATTGTTTATAGTTGAATTAGTAAAGGAATATAGTGGTTTTCTTCTTCTCCTCAAATTAAGCACCGATTTTTTTTGTATTTGAGGTAAAAATTAAGCACTGAATTAAATTCGCTGAAACATGGATAGATGCATGCTTGTCACGTCAAATTATCAAGCTATATTTAGGTCCACATAGTACTAACACTTTTATTTGACTTGACAGCCACTGTCAAGATTTACAAAAAAAAAATAGTATTGACACTTATATTTTTCCTTTTTAGGAAAGACCTAGATTGCTTATCCATCTCATGCTTAATCTCTCTCTCTTTGAAACCTTGGCAGAGGCTGCCAAGTTGCTCCCTCTCTCTTTAAGTTGCAACTTCGTAATTTTGCCAAAATTTTATTCTGTTTAATCTGTGTATTGGTAATTATGTATACGCATTCCAGATTAGTTTTTTTTAGAACTCAATGTTGGATGTACGGGTTTTCCTAATTACTTTAAAACCTAAAACCCTAGGATCCTATGCAAGAAATAAAGTAAATATGCAGCGGAACTTACTATCCATCTTCAAAAGACCTCCTTATTGTCAATCGGACAATATCCTTGGCTCTAGGTTGATTGAGATCCTTGTCTTGACTTGAGAGCTCCTAGAACTTGACTCGTTTGGCTTTTGGGCTCTTCCAGGGCTTCGCAATCACACCCTCTCTTTTCTGAACTTTCCGAATACAAAGAACAGAGTATATTTTCTGTAATGGAGCAGCAAAATTGGTGATGATTGCAGCCATGGAAACCCAGCCTTTATATACACATCAATCTGATCAAAATTAGCTCTCATGGCATTCTATTTTGGTCATAACTAACCCTAGTGAGTTAGTTTTCCTATTTTCAGGTTAATCTCCTTCTCCTAAAAATATCAATTACAAATTTTCAGATTTTATTCCAAATAAAACTGTAGCAACCGACACTGTAGCACGCGGTACTGTAGCATTCGGTACTGTAGCAAATTCCGAATAATTCCGAAAATTCATACGAACTCCGTTTTGTCCGAAATTTGTTTCCAAATTTCCGTAAAATCATGAAGATTCATAATTGATATTTTAAACTTTATTTTAACCTAAAATAATATGTGTATTAATTAAATTAATTATAATCGGTCCATTAACAATTATAATTAATTTAAATCTTATTTCTATACGTTTTCGGATCCAAATCCTTATTAAAATACGTACAATGCCATTCCTTAATTAATCACTTATTTTGGCATTAATATTTGTGACAGTATGAGACATATAATTATATACACGCATGTCCAACTTAATTATTATATTTAGACGTCTCTAAATCCAACAATCTCCCACTTGGACAAGTGTAACCTTTTAATTTATATGTTCTTATCTTTATTGCATGCAAACTTTTCTGCCTTTTACTTATCGTATTTTCTTTACAATTCCGTCCATCAATTATACTAACAAGGGACCTAAGCGGCAGTTGTTACATTTATATTTATGCGTAACTAAACCGGCATAGATCACATTGTCATCATAATTGAATGACATGAATCTGATTTGGACGTATAGTTTGGAAATTACACACGAATGTGATTATAGTGTGACTATTTCCAATTGGGTCAGCTTTAAACTTTAAACTGTAGTGAGGTCATTAAACTTTAAACTTTAAAGAGAGAAATAATGATAACAACTGATTGCAACTTGTATATTCCTTTTACAAATTACATAACATAGAACATCTCTGAAAAACAAAATACAAAATCAGACTCCCACATTTTCTAACTAACCTAAATGGGAATGACACCCATACGAGCAACATGCTCGTGAAACTGCTTGGGTGGCAAACCTTTAGTAAGCGGATCTGCTATCATGGAGTCTGTACCTATGTGTTCTATACATAACTCATTATTTTGAACTCTCTCTTTTACAACCAGAAACTTGATATCTATATACTTCGACTTGGAAGAACTCCGGTTGTTGTTTGCGTATAACACTGTCGAATTGTTGTCACATAATATTTTTAGTGGTCTCTGAATGGAGTCCACAACTCGCAGCCTTGTGACAAAGTTCTTTAGCCATACGCCATGATTTGATGCTTCGTAGCATGCAACGAACTCGGCTGCCATAGTGGAGGAGGCTACCAATGACTGCTTAGCGCTCTTCCATGACACGGCACCGCCTGCCATCATAAAGATGTATCCTGATGTTGACTTCATGCTGTCGACACATCCTCCAAAATCAGAATCGGTATATCCAATGACCTCGAGCTGTTCCGATCTCCGATACGTGAGCATATAGTCCCTAGTTCTCTTTAGGTATCTCAACACTCGTTTGGCTGCCTTCCAGTGTTCCATACCTGGGTTACTTAAATATCTCCCTAGCATTCCAGTAATGAACGCAATATCCGGACGCGTGCATACTTGTGCATACATGATGCTACCTACGGCTGAGGCATAGGGAATATCTTTCATGATGTTTTTATCTAAGTCAGTTTGGGGACATTGTTTTAGACTAAACTTATCTCCTTTTGATACAGGGGTATCTCCTGGTTTACTGTTTTGCATGCCAAATCTTGTTAGAATCTTATCGATATAGTTCCTCTGGGATAACCTTAGAATACCTTGAGATCTATCTCTAAGTATTTCAATCCCTAGAACAAATGATGCATCACCAAGATCTTTCATTTCAAAGTTCTTAAATAAAAAATTCGTAGTTTGATGCAACATATCTTTATCGTTACTGGCAAGTAATATGTCATCTACATATAAAACCAAGAAAATAAATTTACTCCCACAGAACTTAAGGTATATACATTCATCAACTATGTTAGACTCAAAACCAAATGAGCTAACAACTTTGTGAAACTTATGATACCATTGTCGAGATGCTTGTTTTAGACCATAGATAGATTTCTTAAGTCTGCAAACCATAGACCCTGCATCACCTGATACAAAGTTTTTTGGCTGCTTCATATAGATCGTTTCATCAATGTCACCATTGAGAAATGCCGTCTTTACATCCATCTGATGAAGTTCTAAATCATAATGTGCTACAAGCGCCAATATAATCCTTAAAGAGTCTTTCGATGAAACTGGAGAGAAAGTCTCTTTATAATCAATGCCTTCTTTCTGTGTGAAACCTTTCGCAACAAGACGTGCTTTGTATTTTTCAACATTGTCTTTAGAATCCCGCTTAGTTTTAAATATTCATTTGCAACCAACGGGTTTCTTGTCTTTAGGCAATTGAACGATATTCCAAACGTCATTGTCATACATAGATTTCATCTCTTCATTCATGGCATTAATCCACATTTGAGAGTTAGAGCTTTCCACAGCTTGTTTGATATTAACAGGATCATTTTCAAACATGCCAATGTCAAACTCATGTTCTTGAAGATATGCATAATCTTTCGATTGTGTAGATCTTTTCTCTCTAGTAGATCTCCTAATTGGCACAGGCTCTAGATTTTCTTGAGGTTCATTTACAACTTGATCTTCAACAGGAGGAGGAACATCATTACCAACTTCTGAATCTCCCACAGGCCCTAGGCCATCAACATTGGTCATGGCAATGTCAGGGTTTGGGTTGGATTCAGGTCCATTTGTGTTCTCTATTCCATGTTGAGTTTCTAACTGAGTTGTTTGGGATGATGAAGTTTGCACATTGTCAAAAGATGTATTTCTTAACGCAATCGGAATTTGAACAAAACCAGGACTTTGGTCCATAGTCTCATTCTCATTCGTCTCTTCTTCTTCAAAAATACTATCTTTTGTCATATCTCCCCCCACAAACTCATTATCCTCAAAAAATTTCGCACTTCCTGACTCGAAAACTATATGTTCTGTTGGATTATATAATTTATATCCCCTAGATCGTTCAGAATAGCCTATAAAGTAACAACTAACGGTCCTTTCGTCAAGTTTCTTTTCACTTGGCTTATAAGGCCTAGCTTCACATGGACATCCCTAAACTCTCAAATGATTCAAGCTGGGCTTGCGCCCAACCCATAACTCGTAAGGGGTCTTGTTAGTTGCTTTAGTAGGCACTCTATTAAGTATGTATGCTGCAGTCTTTAAGGCTTCTCCCCATAAATTCTCAGGTAGAGTTGTATGAGCAATCATACTTCTCACCATGTCTTTAAGGGTGCGATTTCGCCGTTCAGCATCACCATTCATTGCAGGTGAACCTGGCAACGTATACTGAGGCACAATTCCGTATTCCTCTAAGTATTTTGCAAAGGGACCTTGACGCTGTTCTCCTGATCCATCATAACGACCGTAGTATTCACCACCACGATCAGAACGAATGGACTTTATACGTTTGTTAAGTTGTAACTCAACCTCCGTTTTGAACTTTATGAACACGTCTAATGCTTCCACCTTTTCTTTTATTAAGTAAATATGACCATATCTTGAATAATCATCTATGAATGTGATAAAGTAACGGTGACCATTTCTTGTAGCCTTTGGAAAAGGACCACAGATATCCGTATGAATCAATTCTAAGACATCATTACATCCTTTTGCATCATACTTACGTTTATTAGTTTGTTTTCCCTTTATACAATTTACACAATCACTTAAGTTTGTAAAATCTAAAGGTTGGAGAATATCATTAGACACAAGACGTTCTATCCTTTTCATAGAGATATGTCCTAATCGCTTGTGCCATAATGTTGCTGATTTCTCACAAGTTAATTTACGTTTTCTATTATCTATATGCAGTGCCTCTGAATGTGAAGTGTCTATATCTAGAAAATAAAGATTATCATAAGAAGACAGGATACCAGAAGCAAGAAGCTTAGAATTTTGACACAAACTGAAATTTCCATTACTAAATGAACATACATAACCATTTTTGTCCAAATAAGATACAGAAATTAGGTTCCTTCTGAAGGATGGAACCACTAAAGCATCAAAACTTAAATAAAATCCTGTCCTACATAATAATCTAAATTTTCCTATGCTTTTCACTTCTACTTTGTTGCCATTTCCTACGTAAACGTAGCGCTCCGCCTCACTTGGCTTGCGATGGCTTAGGCAACCCTGCATCGATATACTGATGTTAGACGTTGCACCTGAATCTATCCACCAAGTATATCTAGATACAGAACTTAAATTAACTTCAGAACAAACTAAAGCGAGAGACATGCCTTTCTTTGCCAACCATGCATGATAGTTGGTGCAGAATTTCTTCGTATGTCCTGACACTTTGCAGAAAAAGCATTTCCTTTCCTCTGCTTCCGCAGAAGTATCTTCCTTCTTGCTTTTCTTTGCGACATTGTTTGCAGCTTCTTTGGTGGGTTCTTTTTCCTTGGCAGTAGACTTGCGCTTCTTGCCTTTACCCTTAGGATTAGATGTTACTACATGAGCACTTTCTCCCTTAGTCATTCTCTGTCTCTCTTCCTCCTGCACCAACTGAGCCTCAAACTCAGGTAGTGTCCACGTCTCTCTTTGACAATTATAAGTCAACTTGAATTGACTAAAGTTAGACGGGAGAGACAAAAAAATGAACTCAATGAGAACCTCATCAGAGATGTCATAATTATGCCCTTTCAAGGCACGTTGCAGTCTTGTCATCTCAATAACATGCTCTCTAACCCCTTCTTTTCCCTTGTATTTTATTGTTGCCAACTTCACAAAGAGTGTACTAACTTCAGTCTTTTTACTCTTTGTGAATTTCTCTTCAAGGGCCTTAAGGTATTTAATAGCGCCGGTCTCTGTATCAGGTATTATGCCTCGAAAAGTCTCATGGATCGTTTGCTTCATCACCATTATGCACATGCGATCTGAATGCTCCCATTTCGTAATATCAGCCTTCTCTTGGGGAGTTTCCTCACCCTCTTTATTAGGCTTGGGGCGATCAAATCTCAGTGTTGTGTCCAATTGCATGATCCCTAAGACTAATTTCAGCTTTTCCTCCCACTGTTTGAAATTGTTCCCAATGAGGGGCTTAATCTGACTTAGATTTGACATTATGTTTAGATCTGAAAATTCAAGAACAAGGAAATAATTTAGATACGATGCGTCACGATTTGATCCTTAATCATAATTCTAAAATCTATCTAAAGGCCTGTGTAAAACTATTTGCTCCATTAAATCTTTAGCCAAAGCACCACTCAATAATGAAAAACACCTTTGGGCGCAATCATTACCTTCAGGCACTCTGGTGTAGTGAATAAAGTACAAACATGTAACCTTTTTGTCAATCAACCTTTGGGTCAAATTAACATATCCATGAACTAACGACCAGGCCAGTCAACGGGGGGAGGAGGATCACAGACGGATCGCTTAAGTTCCAAGCCCCCGATGCTTTTCTAGACATCGCTAGTCCATGTGTGTTGCAACTTATTTTTGTACACTACCCTTATGCACTAAACAATTTCAGCAAGCGCTAACCCTCCTTTGGGAAAGCTAACACTCACATCCATTTCTAGCACGTCATTTTAAACTTGTCATGTGCCACCCTGCACTTGTCTCACACAGAGAGGTTCGTTTGCGAAAACAATCAGTGCTCAACTTGTACAAAATGACACACGTAAATCCTAATTGCCTTTAAATAGATCCTAAAACTATGCCTAAAGCCTATTCTAGGACGTATCCTAAAATGACTACTCGTCCTAAATAGAATATAGTAACTAATGGGAGCTTTAATTAATTAGAATAAACTAATTATCATATGTTAACTATATTCATCAAAAAATAAATACTAGGCTTTAAAAACACTTTAGTATTCTCCAAAATATAATTTTAGCTTTATGCTTTTATTTAGAAATAGCGAAATAATTTTATTCAGAAATATCCAAATAACTTTATGCTTCTATTTAGAGACAACTAAAACTTTGTGCTTATATTTGGAAATAACCAAATAATCTTATTTAGAATTTACTAAATAACGTTATGCTCAAATTAGCTTTAATCATGACAAGAATTTAGTATATATATATATATATATTTTTTTTTTATCCCACCCTTAATTAGCGTTAAATACTAATTATAGATAATGGCTAAATTCTATAACTAATTAGGCTAATAATAGCATACTTTACTTAATAACTTAATAACTATAGTAATTATAATTAACATAACCTAAATTAAAATTACTTACAGTTATTCCTAAGGTCTGTAACCGGTATTGATCTAGAGATAACTAATTTTCAGATCTGAAAAAAAAAAAAACGAAAAACTGCAAAAACAGCCTTTATTGCGCCAATTGCTTATTTTTCCAAATTTCAGAAACGAAAAATTCTAGTTTGTTGCATAATTAAATCTTTCGAAGGCAAAATCAGCGCACCTTCGTATATTTCACCAAAATGTGATAAATTATGCGAATCAAAATCAAAACCATCAAACAAAACCTCTCCAAGATCGCACGAAGCGCAAGGATTGGCACAATTCGAATATTCGATTAAAATACGCATAAAAAATCAATTAAAGCGAATTTTAACAACTATTTGCAACAATAAATTCGATTTGAAAAACAGAAAATAATTTACAAACAATTGAAGATGGCATAACCTTTTCTCTAGATCACAATTACCATAAATTCCTGCATAGATGGCTCTGATACCACTTGTTGTATTTACGGGTTTTCCTAATTACTTTAAAACCTAAAACCCTAGGATCCTATGCAAGAAATAAAGTAAATATGCAGCGGAACTTACTATCCATCTTCAAAAGGCCTCCTTATTGTCAATCGGACAATATCCTTGGCTCTAGGTTGATTGAGATCCTTGTCTTGACTTGAGAGCTCCTAGAACTTGACTCGGTTGGCTTTTGGGCTCTTCCAGGGCTTCGCAATCACACCCTCTCTTTTCTGAACTTTCCGAATACAAAGAACAGAGTATATTTTCTGTAATGGAGCAGCAAAATTGGTGATCATTGCAGCCATGGAAACCCAGCCTTTATATACACATCGATCTGATCAAAATTAGCTCTCATGGCATCCTATTTTGATCATAACTAACCCTAATGAGTTAGTTTTCCTATTTTTAGGTTAATTTCCTTCTCCTAAAAATATCAATTACAAATTTTCAAATTTTATTCCAAACAAAACTGTAGCAACCGACACTGTAGCACGCGGTACAGTAGCAAATTCCGAATAATTCCGAAAATTCATACGAACTCCGTTTTGTCCGAAATTTGTTTCTAAATTTCCGTAAAATCATGAAGATTCATAATTGATATTTTAAACTTTATTTTAACCTAAAATAATATGTGTATTAATTAAATTAATTATAATCGGTACATTAACAATTATAATTAATTTAAATCTTATTTCTATACGTTTTCGGATCCAAATCCTTATTAAAATACGTACAATGCCATTCCTTAATTAATCACTTATTATGGCATTAATATTTGTGACAGTATGAGACATATAATTATATACACGCATGTCCAACTTAATTATTATATTTAGACGTCTCTAAATCCAACACTCAATTCAGCCTATAGTATGTTTGGTGCTTAAAATCCAATCAATAATAAATGCTAGGCCTGTGCCCTTTTAATTTTCCAAAGAGATCAAGCACTGTAGCTTCTGCGAAGATTTAAAAAAAAAAGATCAAGCACTGTACTTGTCACATCAAACATATATATTACTTCAACTGAAAAAAAAAATTATACCATTTAAAAAAATAATAATAATTCCAATCAATATCAATTCCGAGAAAAACTAGAATTAAAGGGAAAACTAATGCATTTGTGCATGACTTGGTTACTACCTAGCAATCTGCCGTCTTCACAAAATTGGATGGTCTAATACTAAATAAAAATAACACCAATAACAACAAAGATCAAATCGAACAACGAAAAACAAATGTAAAGGAACACGGTCTCTTTCACGCTGATGCTTCAGATGTTGCCTCAGTTGGCTTATCTGCAACCAATTTCTCGATCAGATCAGCCGCCTCTTGAACTGTTGTGATGTTCTGCGAGTTATCTTCTTCGACTGTTATATTGAATACTTCTTCCAAGTTCATCACTATCTCCACCTACAATATCCCATTAATTCTTTCATACATATAACATGTCCTAATGTATATATATAGGTGCACAAGGAAGACAAAAATTAAAATACATCTCTTTATCTCAGAATGATTAGTTTTATGTCCATGTAACAATTTGAGAACAAATTAACAGTCAGAAGATGTAATGATCTTACGTAGATGAGTTTTAGCTGGTACAGCAATTCATTCATTATTATTTATATACTCTTTTAGCTGGAATTTCCTTTGTTTATTTTGAAGTTGGTCAATGCCTGCTCTAGACATAATAAAACATTTATATATGGTTGACATTTTTCTCTTTCATACCCCATCATATTTGCTTTTTTCTCACTTTCTTGGCTT
The DNA here is from genome assembly GCA_011114355.1 of Carex littledalei. NCBI lineage: Eukaryota > Viridiplantae > Streptophyta > Magnoliopsida > Poales > Cyperaceae > Carex > Carex littledalei. The sequence goes on from CM022087.1 coordinate 5,689,687, forward strand.
TGAGATAATTTCCTTTTTTCTTTTGGAATATTAGATATTTGCTCATTTGGTCCTTTCAGTTGCTACAGTAATATCAATTAGTATGTTTAACGGTAATTTTTTTTTTTCAATATGATGTGTTCTGGACAAGAATGAAGCATATATTCCGTACTAATACACTTCTAGAATTCTAGTCAATCATGAATTTGTTCCAATAATATCAAAATAATAATACTCAGATTTGGGGAAATTAGAAATACCGTGTCAAGAGAGTCAGCTCCGAGTTCTGAGAATTTCGACTCTGGCTTTAGATCAACGCTATCATTCAGTGCCAATTGCTTCTTTACTATCTCCATCACCTTTGATACAGTCTCAGGTTTGGCCTATTCATTTAATTAAACAAGCTCTGGTATTACTTGTAATGCAACATTGTATGTAGTGCATGTTAAGGGCTTATTTTTGTTAGTTCATTTAAAAAAAATGCATATTATAAGAAGCCATCTATACTCTATTTAATTTAAGTCAAATTGAATACAGGTCCCTTCCTCATCAAATTTGTCTTTTGTTTCTCTTTAATTCCTGCCTCTCTCAAAACTCTAACAAATTAGTATCAAAGATAAGGTTGTTGGGCGGATCATAATTGAAGCTGGGGGTGCTAAGCCACCCCCAACTTTCCAAAATTTTATTACCAAGTACCTAAAATTCTTACTAATTTACTTCTTTTATATGTATTAGCACCCCCGATAATAATAACAAATTTAAAGGTTTGAATGTAAATTTTAAAAATCAAAATCACAGTGGACTGAACTTCATTTTTTATTTGGGTGTTTCAATTTCTGTGTTTGCGCAATGAAAAAAAGAAAACAAATCATTCCAATTTGGAAATGTCATACCCATAAAGAAAAAATAATGCCTGATCCAATAAAAATAATGCCCCATCCAATCTTGTGTAATATTGTGTTATACATTTTTTTTATTAAAAAATATTAAAGATATTATTTAGCCCCCTATACTCAAATCCTAGTTCCGCCCTAATCAGTACCAGTACTAGAATTATTGTAATAGTATACTACAATTTATGAAAACCAACCAAAAAGAGAAAGCAATCTGAAATTATAATTTTACCGAGGCATAGACTCGAAGCCGTGGGAACCTCAAAGAGGACAATCTGCGATTTGTGGTGCCAAGTGAGATGCTACAACCTTTACTTGCCTACAAGTTACAAGTTTTTGAAGATTAATCATACTTGACCTCTCATCTCAAAAGCAGTATAAAATATAAAATGAAAGGAAGATAAATATACGTTAAGAAAAGGGTTTACCGTAATGGATTTAGTTTGGTTGAATGAGCACCCAAAACTAACAGACGTGGCAGAGACACTTGCCATTAGAGGTTCTGTGCAAGATTAGAGAAAATATTTTGGTTGGAATATTGAAGAATTTCAAACGAATCAAGAGACAGAGGAGCAGAAGAGAGGACAACAACTGAATACACTTCTGTAATGGATTAGACACTGCGGCTGAGGGAAATATCTTTTCGAGCTGACGTGGCAAAAACTTATCCAATCTTTTTTTTATTTGAAAAAACTTATCCATTTAAAACTACAGCTTTTATCTGTGTCGGCATGTTGGGTCTGGTCTACATTCAAAACCTGCCAGATAATAAAAAGCTTTACTAAAAGCCTGTCAGTACATTTAAATCATACATTGTAAGCCTGCTCATTTGGGCTTTATTCAAATGCAGTACTAATTTAGGCTGGGCCTTTTCTTTTCGCACCTAACCCTGAAAAAAGATTCTTACCCTGGTGAGAGAGAAATTGAGAAAAAAGTTCGGAGCAAATAAGGATTCTTAGGTTAGATGTCCTCGCTCAGTATATATGGAAAAATTTCTAGTTCAAAGAATAATTATATTCAATTCCGTACTTCAGTCCCCCCCCTCTGTCCCCACAGCTACAGTAGAGAAATATTGTACTATAGTCCCCACTAATTATATGGTCTCCTTTTTCAGTCTCTGCACCTGTCCTCGTGTCAACCTTCATAAGTATAAATACTTGAAAAATAACAGATTAATACTTGCAAAATAAGATATTAATACTTGCATGCGTAACTTGATATGATAATTTCTTTTTTCCAGTCCCCTAATGGTCCCCGCGTCAACCTTCCTCTAATGAAGTAGTGGGGAATCCGTATCCCCGCATCAACCTTCCTATAACAAAAATAGTTGACCTCATAGGTATAAATACATCAGTGCATATGTATCAATACTTGCAAAATAAGATATTAATACTTTTATGTGTAAATTAATATGATCAAACGTCTGGAGATTAAATTTTGTACAATGTATATACATATAAATACTTTCAATACTTGATATTAATACTTTCAGACGTCATCGAGCACCATATGTAAACAAATATTAAGGATTACGGTCCCTCATGTAGTTATGGCAATATTGATATTTTTAGAAATGTGTATGGTCCCCCCTGGTCCCCCCATTTAGTTTGAGTGCCCCCCCCACATATATTTATGGTGCTGGGACAGTTTGGGAGATATGGTTGGGGAGACAGTTATTCACGTTAAAATACTTTCGTGCATAGATATAAATACTTCCATGCATAGGTATAAATACTTTCGTTCATAGGTATTAATACTTTAGAAATTGTGTGGGGACGATACAGATTATATAAGGAAATTGTGCGGGGACGGTCCCCCCAGATTAGTTATGAAAGTTATGTGTGGGGACAGGGATGTAGGGATAGTTATCAGCGTCCATTTTTAAAATAGCCAATATTCTCATCAAAACATTGAAATTTCTTATTTTCCTATTCTAAATTGAAATCCTTTCTTATTTCCCCGTATGTTGATTAATTCTGAAAATTAAAATTAAAATTAAAATTAAAATTAAAATTAAAATTAAAATTAAAATTAAAATTAAAATTTTATTTTATTTTAAAATTTAAATTTAAATTAAAATTTTATTTTATTTTAAAATTTAAATGTTTATTTTGTCCTACTACTAAGATCTTCTTTCTTCTTCACCCCATCTTTTATACAGTTGCTCTCAACTAAAAATGGCGATTTGAAAGAGAAATGGAGAAGGAGAACATATTTTAATTGATCAGGAAGAAGAAGAAGAAGATAAGCATATCTTCGAGATTATTAATTAGCAATTACATAAAGAGCAAAGGGGAATTGAATTCAGAGGCCCAGACCCGACATTTTTATTAATATCTAAAGTTAATTACAAATTAATAAATATACCCATGTTAGCTGAGTATTTTTAAAAATGTCCAAACCAGCCATTTAATGGCCGGTTCTCAATTAAATCTTCCACCGGTCATTAAATGGCTGGTTCTCAATTAAATCCTCCACCAGCCATTAAATGGCCGGTTTTGACATTATATATATGTGTGGAGGGTGAGACGTTTTTCTCAAATTTCATTCTATCAAATTTCACATTATCTCTTTCTCCCAAATTTCTCCTTCTCTTTCCAGATTTGTAAGTAAGTCCTTCTAATTTTTTTAAAATTCATTTTTAGTGCAAAATGGTTGTAAAATGTTAGGATTTGTTAGTAATGTATCAAAATTAGTATAATTTAGTTGTAATTAGTGTTATTTCCTTTTAGTTAGTTTTAATTATTTAATTTAGTATAATTTAGAGTAATTAGCTAAATTTAGGTTAATGTAGTGTAATTAAGCGTAATTTAGTATAATTAGTATATTTGAGCATATTTTAGCGTAATTTAGCATAATTTAGCATTTTTTTTTACCATAATTAGCATAATTAAGCGTAATTTAGTGCAATTTAGCGTAATTAGCATATTTTAGCATATTTACATGTATTTTAGGATATTTTTAGCGCAATTAGCATATTTAAGCATAATTTAGCGTATTTTAGCGTAATTTAGCATAATTAGCATATTTTTTTATATTTTAGCATAATTTAGCATATTTTAGCGCAATTAGTATATTTTAGCATATTTTAGTCTATTTTAGCCTATTTTAGCCTATTTTAGCATAATTTAGCATATTTTAACTTTTTGTAGCATATTTTAGCATACTTTAGCATATTTTCACTTTTTTTAGCATATTTTAGCGCAATTAGCCTATTTTAGCATATTTTAGAATATTTTAGCATATTTTAGCGCAATTAACATATTTTAGCGTAATTTAGCGCAATTAGCATATTTTTGCGCATTTTAGCATATTTTTGTGCATTTTAGCATATTTTAGCGTAATATAGCATAATTAGCATATTTTTGAGCAATTTAGCGTAATTAGCTTTTAGGGTTTAGGGTTTACTTAGCATAATTATAGTATAAATAATTTTTGAAATTAGGGTTTAAGGTTTACTTAGCGTAAGTTAACATAATTTTATTTTTGAAATTAGGATGACTAGAGGACAGTACTAGCTGCTGTTGATGAGCCGATCGCCCTTGATAGCACAGAACATTTCAGTCCTCTCTTATGGATGCCCCATAGCGATCACCGAGTCTCACTAGCTTCTCGTGAGGTACGTTACTTTTTTTAGCTCTTTTTTAAAGTTTAAATTTTGTTGTGTTAACACTATCTTCTTGTGTTGTGTTACTTTTTTCAATGCAGGACAAGTTTCTTTTAGATGTCAAGCTGCGGTGCGTTCGGATGCGGTACTACGAGGCGATGAACCCGTATCTCATCAATTTGGGATTGTACAGTATTGTCTCTATAGCGTAGAGTGTGAGTGACATCATCAATGCATCTCTCATTACAGGACTAGTGGAGTTATGGCATCCCGAGATACACATGTTCCACTTACCATTTGGAGAGATGACGGTGACACTTCAGGATGTGAGTGCCCTATGGGGTTTGCCTATCAGGGGCACACCCGTTGGTGGCTTATCTGACAACAGTCATTGTGCTGAGCACATCGATCAGTTGTTGGGAGCTGATTCGGACGAGTTACGGGCCAATCATGGGACGTGTAAGTTCCATATGCATATGACTAAGATGCGACGGTAATTCAGCGCCGGTCTGACTGAAGAGTCATTGTTGAGGATATTCAGAGGTAATACCTATAAACTCTTTCTATTACATTTATTATCTACTTTATATTATTTTGAAAAATGTTTTATTATCTACTTTGTATTGTAGATATACACGGGGCTTCGTGATGGACCTATTTGGTTTTGTTATATTTGCTGATTCCAGCGGTGATACCGTCCCGTTGATGTATCTTCCGCTGCTTGCAGACCTTGACACCCCGTCGTGCTACAATTGGGGTGGGGTTGTCCAAGCCCATCTGTACTACAGCTTATGTCAAGTCCTATTTCTTTTCTTATTTAATTATTTTCTCAACCAATATAAATACCCTGACAGCTAATATTCTTGAAAATGTAGAAGGAGGCAAAGCAAATGTATGGGCCAGTACTTTTGTTGCAGCATTGGTCGTGGTCATAGCTACTAGTGGGCCGGCTTATCTCGAATGAGCCTCCGGCGTTGGGACAACCCGATCAGTTCAGATACCCAACATACGCCAAAAAATGGCACGGTACTCACCACTACAAGGATCAGGGCCACGGTGGTAACTTGGGTATCAGGACGGTCCGAGGACAGCTGTAGAGTTTATTTGCAGAGCAGATTGTCTGGACTCCGTACGATAAGCTCTACGAAAGTGAGAGATTGCTGGGGATTTGTCTGGAGCAACAGAAGAGATGGTGATACAGAGGTCCACTAGTCTGCTTCTAGATAATGGAGCACCACTATCCAGATCAGGTACTCCATCAGTTTGATCAGGTGCCATTGATTTCCTCAGATCCAGATTTGACGAGGTCTGAGATCAAAAGGATATACAAGTAAGTTATATTCTATTATCTATTATCCCCATATTACTTGATAGTTTTGTATTGCAACTAACGTATTCCTTACAGTACTAGCCACGGTTCATATCGAGGTAGAGACTAGAGTGAGCATTATGGGGAGTATTACGCTAGGGCAGCGGCTCCGGGAGACGCCGATATGTGGCAGATGCCAGATGATTTTATGCAGACCCCGGGACATCCCCTATTGAGATATGAGTCTTGGTCCTTGCGGGTCTGCATGGCATCGGTGTATTTACAAGGTGATTATAGTGTCTTTCTACGCCAGAAGATCAAGGAAGACCCTGAGGGTTACACACCCAACGGTCGCAAATGGGCTCGCGCGGTAATGCACCTAAAACAACACATTTTCTTACTAACATAAGTTCATAAATTTTTGATCTAACAAATTATTTTTTTGGTAGCTTTTAGTGGCGCTTAAAGGTTGCGCTCATGAGATCAAGATGCTGGGAAAAATAGGCTATAGAGATTTTGGGTGCTTGTTATTGATGAGCCATGCCAATTTTATTGAGGATACCGGGCACGGGGGGCAGCTCATCAACATGCTGCGCGAGCCTGAAGCGTCACTCGTTAAAGCTAGTGAGATGCCCTCTCCCCACTGAGAGCAACTATAGTGGGACTACCATCGTTAGGTATTGTCCATGATTGGCTGGAATGCATTCTATGACGCGCAAGGACGTCTAGTTCACCCTCCGGTATGTCATATTTCATTAGCTATCAAGTTAGTACAAATTTCTTCCTTTAGAGCAAATTTACTTAATTATTTGTATGATTGCAGGGTCCGGCCTACATGCTGCCACCGCCAGCGTAGTAGGAGCCTCCATAGATCTTTCCTATGGAGGATGAGGGCCAATCTTTCAATCTGGATGTGATCACTCAAAAGAGAGCAATGTTTCTTTTAATATTTATAAACTCGGAAATGCTATCGGTTCGGACTGCAAGCGCACAATCCTATCGAGTAGTATATTCGAGGTCGATCCACAGGGAATATTGGTTCAATGCTTTGAGCGATCGAATCACAATCTTTCGAAAGGCTAGACGAAATCTGAAAATTGAGAGATGTTTGTTGATCAATGTAAATTAGGAAACAATTAAAAGTAATTAAAATAAAGATAGAGATGAGAATTCCTAGGGTTTCGGCACACCATTGCCACTCAATCCGCCTTGACAATATATTCATATTGCGTCTGATTTCCCGTTGTTGTTTTAATGAAAGACACTACATAGGTCACTGCGATTTATGTTACGCAAGAATGACAGATCTTTCACCGAGATTCTACACAGGACACTGCGATTTACCTTACGCAAATGTCTGATCTCTCAAATACCCCAAATTACTACATAGATCACTGCGATTTACTTTACGCATGTGATGGAATTTGGTACGCGTTTTGTTGGTCTGGTTTATGGTTTCCCCGCTAAGGTTTTCTTCACATAAACCAAATAGATCTCAACGAGGCTAACTCATACAAATAGTTTCTCTTACCATTAAAGTACTGTCACTACCCTAACGGACTCAAACTAGATCATTGAAATTAGATGAAGAGATAATAAATCACAAAAGCATTTTAGCACAACAACAAGAAATCATAATCAACAGAAATATATATCAAAACATCAAGAGTAACAAGGTTTACTGCCTAGCCCTAAGAAAAGGAACTTAGCCGCGGAACGGCATGGTTACAAGCACTCCTCTCTTCTCACTTTAATCAAATCTAACCCTAATTACAAAGATGATGTATTCTTCTGCCCAGGGGCCTTATATAGGAGTGTAGGGACGTGTAGAGGTTGATTGGAGGCTAAGAAACTGATCTGGAAACAGCTGTCGGCAGTTATTCCCCAAGAGATGCCTTCGGATACGGACCGTATCAGGTGATACGGTCCGTATTAGGACCTTGGCAGTTAGGGTTTAACTGCTTCCAGCGCTATCTTCTGGTCTGTGCTAGGCCTGGTCCGTATTGGTCAATACTGGCCGTAACAGGGACTTAGTCGATGAGCGTCGCTGATCCGATTGACCCGATTCTTGCTCCATTTGATGTAAAATAGTCCCAAAACTTGTTTCCTGCAATAAAACATAAAGAAGGGTGACAATAGCCTTTTTCTCTAATTAATTAAACATAAATGTGAGAAAATATGTAAAACCTAAGCCAAAACCCTACGTAAATCATCATTATTTTGACTCTGATCAGGATGACTTTGAGTTCGGGGACCCTCCAGAGTTTGAGCCTCAGAGACGACTACCTCATGATAGAGAGGCCAGTGGTAGTCGATCTCAGACTCAGTCTGACTTTGTGACTGAGTTGGTAGCATCCATCTTCTCTACACTCCCGTCAGTCCCTAGGGGTGAGGATGAGAATGTCTGGGATACCGCGGTATGGGTGAGCAGAGAGGCTGAGGCTGATGTTGTTACACTTGATCAGAGAGTTTGACCGAGAGCATGGTCGGGACTACCCGACAGAGTTAACAGGGACATCCGGCAGCACGATGGCCCCCCCTCTAGATAGCATATCGTCACTGACCATTTTTTTTATGATAGTTTTAGTTAAATTGTTTTGTTGTATTTATATTTGGTATACTATGTTTGGTGTTTTATGTTTGCATTATCTTATATTTTGGTTCTTTTATATGTTCTACTTTATGGTGTTTTTATGGTAGTATTTATATCTTTTTTTAGATCTTTTTTTGTCACTAAATTATACTAAAATAAACTAAATTATGCTAAATTATACTAAAATAAAATAAATTATGCTAATTATGCTAAATTATACTCAAATAAATTGGGAGAGTTTGAATAGATAAATAATAAAACAAAAATAACAAAATGCATATTACAACATAAAATCTAAACAGTACTAGAATAACATAAAATGCACACCACATATTCTCATATAGCAAACACTATGGCTTAGGAGTAGTGGAACTTTCTCCCGTTGTCTTCGAAGGCCTGCAGCAGCACGCAACACACTCCTACGTTTGGAAACGATAATCGTTTACCAGATCAACATTCTTGTCGATACATTTGGGGTGAACTCTTACGCCACAGAGATGACAAAAAAACATCTCCGCAATATCTCCCTTGACACGACATGCGGGGCAGACTTCCCAATCTGGTGGAGGGTCGATATCGCCGAAGTTCTCGTAAAGAATGCTTCTAATAGTCGGATTATCCATGGTAGCATATTCTTCAACTTCGTTGGATGAAAACCCTAAATGAGATAAACGTCTCCTCAAGCGGGCTTCACCCATCCAAAAATTGTTAGTAAGTGATATGCGAGCATTGTGTTGATAAGCCAATTTTCTATACACCGTAGGATAGGGTTTGACCTCCAAACTGTACCAAATTTCTTGTATTTATGCTTATTTTAGTGTCAAATACATCCAAGAATCAAGTTACTGCCAAAGTCTATTTAAATTACAGGAAATGGGGCAAATTGTAGATCTTCTCGCAAGCTTTCTGAAAAGTGGTAGAACACTGAAAACAGAGTTACGGATCATGATCTATGCCCGTTTGAATTACAGAAATTCAGAGCACAACACAGAGGAAATCGACCCCAGTGCGGACGCACTCAGAGAAACCGAGCCCAGTGCGGACGCACTCAGCCCGTGCTGCCGATACACAGTTTGTATTTAAATTACAAGAATGAAGCAAATTGTAGATCTTCTCGCAAGCTTTCCGAAAAGTGGTAGAACACTGAAAACAGAGTTACGGATCATGATCTATGCCCGTTTGAATTACAGAAATTCAGAGCACAACACAGAAGAAACCGACCCCAGTGCGGACGCACTCAGCCCGTGCTGCCGATACACAGTTCGTATTTTGACCATATCTTGGTCATACGAACTCCGAATTAGGTGAATCAAAGCTTGGAAGAACCACGACAAAAAGATCTACAACTTTCATGAAGGAAACAAATTCAAATTCGGAATATATAATCTTGTGCGGCCTCACCAGCCTGAAAAACTGCTAAATTGGAAGGTTAGTGGGCTGAGTGGGCGCCAAAATTAGAATAACTTGGTCTCCAAGTTCAGAATCACAGAATTAGAAATATGGAAGTTAGTAGGCTTAGTGGGTGCCGATAATATGACAACTTGATCCCCAAGTTCAGAAAATGACTAAGTTAGTGGGCGTCGAAAATAAAATGACTTGATCTTCAAGTTCAGAAAATGCCATATAAGGTTGAGGAGACCACAGGAGAAAGAATCACTGCTAATCACTGCTCATCATTGCTCAATTGAAGTCATTCTGCTCCACTTTTCGGCGGTGATCAAAGTTACGATAAATTTCAAAGGAAGAGAAGGAAGAAGTCGAGGTTTTGCTTGAGCGACAAGGGAAGAACTTGGGCAGGAACTAGGAGATTGGTTGTATTCTTTTCTCTTACGTATTTTCTCAGTTTTTACCATGTTTATCTTGTATTTTCTTGTGGATGTTAAAGCACCCATGAGAGGCTAGATTTTCTCTCTAGGGGCTTAGGTCTTTTAGCATGAACTTGTTTAATTTTATCTTGCTCGGATCTTAGTTTTTATTATGATTGTTTGATTTGATGTTAATTTCTGAGATTTATTCTTTGTGATGATGCATGATTAGTACTTGAATTGTAGTATCCCGCTTAGGTCTAATAGACTTGAAGTAGATTAGGATTATATATGATAGTACCAAATTATGATCACAAATACCTTAGGATTTGGATTAGAATTGACCAATTTGAAATCTAAACCGGAACTACATGAATTATGGTTAGGGTTTGATGAATGACTTAATTGTGAAGTCGAATCCCTAATTAGAACCCCTTGAATTGAATTAAATATGGGTACGAAGGACTTAATCGTGAAGTACCGATATCTAATGATATGATAGGCTAACGAGAACTTCATGGTCTAGATAGCTAGGGTGAAGGACTTAATCGTGAAATCCAAACTGTTTAGGTACGTTATTAATTCACGAAAGTGACTCTTTTTAACATCTTAGGTTAGAAATCTCGTCATATCAAACATGAATTAAAACAAACTGAGTAGATAGAGTTAGCAAGGGATTGCAGACCGAATACCCCAAGACTTCTCAACTTGAATCACACCCGAATTTTAATTTCTTTGTTACGAGCTTTTAATTTTCATTAAAAACGAAATTACACAAAACCCCCCTTTTACTTTTATAGTTTAGTTTTAAAAGTAGTTTACTTTAGTGAAAATTAGTATTTCCCTACCTCCCTTTGGATCGACACCTAAATACTACAATCGATAGGTTGTGCGTTTGCAACTAACCTATTCATTGTGTACGAATGTTTATAAATTTTAAAAGTTAAAAGTGTATCAATATATTCTATACCTAAAATACACAACATGCGTGCGGTTTCACTTTCTCATTTTCGAAGTTCGAGTTTGGGTGCCATGGTAAGATCTAAGGTTTGAAATGAAAGTTATGGATTAGACAATTTATATTAATTCTAAACAATTAAAAAAAAAATAATAAATAAAAAAAGAAAAAAATAATAAATTTACAGGATAATCGCCTCCTATATCGCCATTTCACCTCAAAAATCGCCTTCTCTTTCTCTTCCTCTCTTTCGGTTCTATGGATTTGAGTGAGTTGTGAGAGGTAGGAGAGAGAAAGATGGTATTTATTGGTGCTAAAACAGAAAAAAAAAATTTCAAACCAGCCATTCAATGGCCGGCTGAGAAAAAAATTGAAAACCGGCTATTTAATGGCCGGTTTGGACATTTTTTAAAATACCCAACTAACGTGGGTATATTTTTTAATTTGTAATTAACTTCAAGTATTAATAAAAATGTCGGGGCCCAGACGTACTTACCCCTTTCTTTTCTTGTTCCTGCTCCTGTTGAAAATATACAACATTAATTGGAAGATACCATATCCGGGTAAATCAAGCAACTGTGTCATGGGATTTAACCTTATATTTATTCTTTATTCTTATTATGTATAGTTTAGGAAATACAGCTCACTCTCCTTTCTTCTCTATTTTTCCCAACGGCACATTGTATGATATACAATTTTGATGAATAAAGAACAATTAATTAATTTCAATTAGTTTATATTTTCCAGCTTTCCTTTCTTTTTTGATAGAAAGAGCGTGAAATGAGAGAGAGAGAGAGAGAGAGGGGAGTCAAGAGTCAAGACTCTGAGATACGATTCTGAAATGTATTATATATGTGGGGAGGAACAGGCTTTGCTGGCACGAATCGATTTAGATATACATATGAAGATGGAAAGGTTTTAGATACAGGACCAGGAGAAGGAAAGGTTTTAGATGTAGATTCGAAGAATGGAAGAGAATTTGAAGAGCTTCAGAAGATGGGATGAAAGAATGGAAAGGAATTTTAAGAGCTTCATAAAAGATGGGATGAAGAAGATAAAGGAGATCTTAGTTTTAAATAGAAGGACAAAATAGACATTTAAACTTCAAAATAAAATAAAATTATAAATTTAATTTAAATTTTCAGAATTAATTAACATATAAGGAAATAAGAAATGATTTCAATTTAAATGGGGAAATAAGAAATTCCAATATTTTATTGATGGGAATATTGGCTATTTTAAATTTTTTGATGAGTACACTAGAAATTTTCCCCATATATATTTAGTTATGTTTGACAAAGTCTAAGATAAGAATGCCAACTAGAAATGTCATATCCTATTTAAGATAGAATTGGACACCTGCACCAACTGGCTCAATTTCTTTTAAGTTTCGTTTTTTTTGTTTATTTTGTGCAAAAGGCCTAATTTCCTATAATTTTTGTTTAGTGGTCTATCAGTGATTTGTAAATTTGTTGGTTATCTAACAGTGATAAACATAAAGTAAATCAGACTATTAATAGAAAAGCATATCTTATTTTATTGATTTGTTATAAATTTCTTCTGTATTTATCAAACAAGTATATACATCCTCTCAAATTAATGAATAACATGTCAATTGGGTCATGCATGGCACATATCGGCCGAAATTTTTACCATCTTTCAAAAATAAAATAAACTATCAAATTTTTTTTTTTAATTTCTATTCTTACCATCTCCGCAGGTTTAAACTGTAGAACTAAAAAGGTGGTTTCGCAGTACCGCCTTTACTGATTTCACAGCTTGAGACTGCGAGAGTGGTTACTTGCAGAACAGTGATATCTCTCTGCTAAAAGAAAAGAGAAAAGGTACTGTCCCCCTTCGTTCAGTTCCCGTAAAATTCCTGCCTATAAAACATTCCATGTTTACTGATCCACCGACGCATTTTCAACCGTCTCCGCGACGCATTTTCAACTGTCGCTAACGGCAACGGTCCCTACTTTCCCGATTTCAACTGTCTCCGCCGACGCGTTTCCTATTTAAAACTTCCATTTTTCCGCTTTTCATTTTTTGAAATTTGAATATTTCCTCTTCTCGTTTTTCTTTTTCTGAATCAATTTATTTCTCTTTTCAATAGAACGAAGGGGGCAGTACCTTTTCTTCTATTTTGATCCCCGTGGTTCTAATTTCGACGATCGAGTAGCAGCATCGAGGAGCAGCATCGAAGATCTTGATCCGAGTGGTTTTAATTTTGCGCCGTTTCTCTATTTGAAGAGCAACATCGAAACTTCACATCGAAGAGCAACATAAAAGCTATTGAGTGAGTTTCTGGTTATATACTGGTATCGAATTTCGCATTATATCAGGATTTTTTTAATTTTTCATGTAGATTTTGAATTTCGTATTAAAAGTTACATAGATCATTTTTGTTTACATGTTTTCAACTACAATTTACAAGATTGAATTATAATGTTTACAGGATACATTGTGATCCCCGTGGTTCTAATTTCGACGATCGAGTAGCAGCATCGAGGAGCAGCATCGAAGATCTTGATCCAAGTGGTTTTAATTTTGCGTCGTTTCTCCATTGAAGAGCATCATCGAAGCTTCACATTGAAGAGCAGCATAAAAGCTGTTCACACGGAAGCGTATGCACAAAGTTTTAGTATAGCAAGCTATACCTTTTAAACCTTGGTACACCTTTCGATTCGGATTGCAAGTGTACAATCCTATCGAGCAGTATATTTAGGTATTGATCCACAGGAACGGTTGAAACAGACTGGACTCTACTTACTTTATAAAAATCCTAGAAGTTTTGCAAATGTTGTTTTTGGTTGTTTAAATTCCTAAACAGTTCAATGAAAAGAGTTAAAACAGTAAAGTGGTTTTGTAATTAATAAAAGGAGTTTCCAGGGTTATGACTTCATTCCAGTTCTGCCTCGAGGTACCCGGTCCGTGTAGTATCCTACACGGGCCGTGTCCAATGTACATGGGCCGGGTACTGTCGTACACGGTTCGTGTGGTCCCTGAGTGAATGCAGCAGCTACTGTTTCTTTGTGTTGTTCCTTTGTGTAGGGTTCTACTGACCAGACCTAATATTTCTAAACCTCAACTGTCGTTTGTTGGTTAATTAACTTGGTATGGAATTGCAATATATGCCCTCGTCGGGTTCTAGACCTCAACTGTCGTATATTAGTCCGAATTACCTAGTTGCTTGTTTGGTATACTAAAGGTAACCTCTATCCGTCGATATGAGGAAATGTTCACATGTCGGCTACTACTTGGTTTCACCTTTCGGATCACTAATCCTACCTCATGTACTTAGTTTGGTTGAGAGATTTTAAGGGCCAAAGTACCTTCTAGATGTGGCCATTCATCTAGTGGTAAACCAATAAGAATCAAACAATTTAGTCTAAGCAATTAAAATCAAACACAATCAAGCAAACACAAATTTCAACACAAGAATCCAATAACTAACATGCAAAACAGAACATTCGACTACATCTTAACCCTAGAAACTAAAAAGTCTACGCAAACATAGTTCTAAAACAGATAAAAGAGATGATAAAGATAGTGCTCATGGCAAAGTTCGAAGTAGTGAGAAGATCTGTCACAAATCTCTCGATTTTCGCCTCTCTTCTTCTTCTCCAAGCCAAGCCGTCAAGCACCAACCCTAGGTCTCCCTTCTCAGATCCAGAATGAGCCCTCTGTTGGACAGAGAGGCCTCCTTTAATGCCAATTCGCGACCTTCCCCCAACTGGTCTCTATTTCCAAAAATCAATTATGTTTCCGGAAATGCTTTACACGGTCCGTGTGAAATAGTACACGGATTGTGTGCCTGTGTCTCTAGGCTCAGATTGTAGATCTTCTCGCAAGATTTCCGAAAAGTGGTCATACACTCAAAACGGAGTTACGAGTCAAAATCTATGACCGTTTTAAGTTCAGGTGCTGAAATTTCAGCATCATATACAGGTCGTGTGGATTGTGTCCTGGTCGTGTCTGTGGTCGGGCAGAGGGTTGTATGGTCCTCATAAGAAGGTACACGGACCGTATATAAACCTTCAAAATCCAGATTCTTCCTCTGTTTCGTCCGTTTCCTGCAAAATAAGAAATAAAAGTGCAGCAGTACCACATTATATAGATATTCAATGAAATAAACACGACTTAAGAGTTTTAGGCACAGGTTTTAACACAAAGTAGGGTCGGAATATGGACAAAATAGCGGGACATCAAAAGCTATTGAGTGAGTTTCTGATTATATACTGGTATCGAATTTCGCATTATATCAGGATTTTTATAATTTTTCATGTAGATTTTGAATTTCGTATTAAAAGTTACATATATCGTTTTTGTTTACATGTTTTCAACTGCAGTTTATAGGATTGAATTATGATGTTTACATGATACATTGTTTTACTTTTTTATGTTTATCTTACAGATTTACATTTTGATCTGATTTTGTTGCATGCTTAACATTGAAATGTATCCTGTATACAATATTTAAAATTTCTGTATACAAAATTTGTGGTTTTGTTTACATAATTTGTGGGTTAGTTTACAGAATTTGTAGTTTTGTTTACATACTATATGTTAATTCTTTGTTAAGTAATATGCTTAATTGCTTTTTTTGTTAAAACCAGGATTATAATAGATTTGGACTTGAATGAAGAATTTGTAGAGGATATAGTTTCAAATTCAAGCATTCATGAATGAGATTTGAGCATGCATCGAACTTTATTGATGATGAGGTGGTAGATATTGCCCAACAGTTAGAAAGATAACCATATGCAGATGAGATCCGTTTCATAAGTCCTCCAGTTGTTGGTGATAAGTTTGATTCAGTTGCAGAAACATACCTATATTGGCAAATGTTTGGGTACCAAAGTGGGTTTGGTGTATGCAAAAGGACTTTTCACAAGAATGGTGATGTTTTTGCCGATTATAAATTTGCATGCAACAAATTCAAAGATAAAAAGGAGAATTCTTGAGGGGGGACCTTTTCTACAGAGGCGGAGGCCTGTTGTACACACGAAATGCTAGGTTTATTTGAGGATGATATATTGTTCTATTACTGATGTATGGGAAGTAAGTGACATGTCTTTAACGCATAACCATGATCTCAGTTCAGAATCCTCATTTCTTATCCCATGTTATTGGTTTATTCCGTTGAGATACCAGAAAATAATGAAATATAATGTCGACCAAGGAATGAAAACAGCTGATAATATTGATATCGTAACACAAATAGCTGGTGGGTATTTGAAGTGTACTTTTACACGAAAGGATGCTAAAAATCATTTAGATAAGTACAAGAGAAGCAAATTGAGATTAGATTATTTTGAGGAAAAGCAGAAATATGATTTGGATTCTTGGTATACTTACAAGCATGCTAAAGATAGCCATTTATGTAATATTTTTTGGGTTGACGGCCGTGGCCATGCAGCGTACAAATATTTTCATGATGTGGTTGTGATGGATGCCACATACCTTACAAATAAGTAATATGTTTGTGTTATTTTACAAGCAAATATTTATGTAACATGTTTACATTCTTAATTAATGATATAGCTTTCAGGGTTTATGTTTTTAAGGGTATGTTTTATGCTTTAGGGTTTACAGTTTTATAATTAATTTTTTTTATTCATATATTATTGATAATAATGTGGATTTTTTTGCAGGAGGACATCACTAGAGAAAGAATTATTCTGGCAATGAGACTTCTGTCTCATCCTCAAAATATTCTACAAATGATGCACAAGTAGATTTTGTTGTCAACAAATTCAATTTGTTTCTCTTTATTTTTTGTTCTGTTTCCTGGATGATGGTAATGTGTGCACAGAATGATTGTAATGTGCTTACAGGAATATGGTTATGTTTTTACAGAATGATTGTTATGTGTTTACATGATTCACTGTATATATTGACAGGTTTACAAGATTCAATTTTTTTTTTGTTCAGTTTCCTGGTTGATGGTAATGTGTGCACAGAATGATTATAAT
This sequence comes from Carex littledalei, assembly GCA_011114355.1. Classification (NCBI taxonomy): domain Eukaryota; kingdom Viridiplantae; phylum Streptophyta; class Magnoliopsida; order Poales; family Cyperaceae; genus Carex; species Carex littledalei. The sequence goes on from CM022087.1 coordinate 5,706,806, forward strand.
GTGTTTACAGGAATATTGTTATGTTTTTACATAATGATTGGATTATGGTGATGTGTTGTCACAATAATATAACATTTGCTTTTCATATTGTCAAATTTGTACATAATTCTTGACAACTGAAAATAGTATGTAATTTGCATTTGCAAATCTAAAATTATCATTGATAAAATTAATTAAAACATTTCTTCAAAAAAAAATATCTTCTTCATCAAAAAAAAAATTAAAGCGTAAAAAACAACTCTTAAGTTTACAAAATTATTCAAAACAGTTTACAGTATAAAGGATATTTGTATACCGTATCATCATACAATGTGTAAAGAATTACAAAGCTTTGAATGTACCTTCGATATATAGAACAAAAAAAAAAACAAAATTGAAAAAATATTTCTCTAATTTTTTCCTGTTTACAGAACTTAAGGCATATATATACAAAATTTAAAAGTGCTCCCGGTTCGTTTATGATTTTCAAAAGTATTTAGATACCTTCTAGAAGGTGGTCCCAAGTGTTAACTGTCAATTATGTTACTTAGGAGGACCACGCAGATATATAACTGTTTTTGAAAATTCGCTACTAATTCGACATCCATTGTATAAGTTTATAGATTTATGGTTTAGGGGTTAGGGTTTAGGGTTTACCGAATTCATTTCAGTAGTTTACAGGAACTTTGAGTTATATCCGGAGATTTTTCAGAGATTGAGGTCCAGAGACTATTAATAGCTTCCTTTTTTTATATGATTCCATCATCAATTCCACTAAGTGGGCCAAAGCATTTTTTGGAAATTATTTCCCAAGACCATCAGTCCATGACTGCATTAATTAACAATTTTGATACAAAAGTTGGTTGCGCAAATAAAACTGCAAAATCAGTTGTGTGGTCCTGCAGTTTAAACCTGCGAATCACTCTTTTGGTTTCGTGAGTTTAGACTGCAGAGGTGGTACAAATTAAATTTTTCAAAAAAATTGATGAAATAGTTTTTTTTTTAAAGATGGTGAAAAAAAAAAATCGGACATATCGGTTCGGTGATCTTACAGACAATCAAATCACTCCCTTTTCTTTTTGTCCTTATTAGTATGAAAAAATTCATGATCCTAAATTTCCAATCAGTTAGAACTGTTTGTATACTATATGTGAAATTTTGGATCCCTCATGATCTGAAAATTTAATTCCGATGCCTATTTATTCCTCCTTAACATGCCACGGTATCAACCTACATTTCCTAATTTGCTTAGTTGGTGTATCTGCTCCTTCTATGCAAGACAATTTTGTTCTGATACCATATATAGTTAGGTCTACCTGTGCTAACCAACACTTGCTCAGTAGTGAAACTACTGATTAATTGACAAAACTCTGTTTATTCATAAACATAGAAGAAAATTTCTTACCAAATTCATGTACAAAATTTCCAACCCATTCATGTACAAAATTTCTTACCAAATTTACTAGATTTATCAGGATATAAAAGTACGTAACAAACTCTAAACATTACAGCCATTCAAAATGTCTTCTCTTAATTTCCTTTCATTCACACTTATTTCTAGCTTGTTAGTTATTAGTTCACCTCTAAGCATATGGGTTGAATCCAAGGGTTGCTCTATCAATGCCATATACAGCTTTGGCGACTCCATTGCCGATACTGGTAACCTTTTGCGAGAGGGTCCAGTTGGTTTTTTCGCTTCTATTGGTAGCTACCCTTATGGACAATCATATAAAAAGCCGACTGGTCGTTGCTCTGATGGCTTACTTATCATCGACTACCTTGGTACATATTTTGCATCCCATCTGGTTTAATATTGCAATATTTCTGTCAAGTTTTATGTATTAATTGATGTTGGTGGAAACCAGTTTTTACTGAGTTTTGCAATCTACACTTATATATATTAATGCGAGCCCCACAAATGGCACCTTTAGTTATAATTAACTCAAAACTCAAAATAAGAAGGTTGCCCCTTGTTTAAGTTCTATTTATTCGTCAGATATACTTCTTCAAAGAAAGAGGAAATTATTTTTTACAAGATTTTAGGAACAAAAAAAAAAATCACCATTGTGAATTTCTTGATTAGTTAAGACTCTTATAAAATAACTGAAAAATTGTTATTTTTCATAATTGCAGCAATGGATCTGAATCTTCCACTGATAAACCCATACTTGGACAAGAGCTCCAATTTCAGCAACGGAGTTAACTTCGCTGTGGCTGGCGCCACAGCGCTTGATCGGTTGGTACTATTAGAAAATGGCATAGGCTTTCCTCCTGCCAGTGTCCCTCTCAGTTCTCAGCTTGAGTGGTTTAATTCATATCTAAATTCCACTTGCTCCTCCCAGTCTGGTATTAATTCTACTAAAAACATCTATTACTGATCAGCTCTCCCTTGTTCAATCAACAAAAATATTATCCTTCGTACGAAAGCAAATTCGGCTAATTATTTTTTTCTGTTTTATTTTTTCCTCTTCTGTGAGGAGGGGTACATTTAGCAGTTGGAACATGGATGAAACCTTTTCAAGGGAATTAATTAGTTTGGGGTTATTTATTTTCACTCTTAATTTTCTGTTTCCTTGAACAAATGTTTCATATAAAATGAACTTTTAAACAAATGTAGATTGTGCTCAAAAGATAGAACAGGCTTTGTTTTTGGTGGGCGAGATCGGAGGGAATGATTACAACTATGCATTCTTCCAAGGGGCCTCCATAAATCAAGCCATGAATTATGTACCTCAAGTTGTTCAATCAATTATTGATGCAGCCAAGGTAACACAATTTCATGCTTTTTAGTTTACAAAAAGAATGAAGGGAGAAACTGAATTTGCAAAATTATATTATATCAAGCTTTCGATGGGTAAAAGGTACTTTGTTTAGTTTCATATATCATTATTACTGATCCTTGAATTTGAGCGTACCTAATTAATTCCCACTTGGTTCATGTAAAGTTGAAAGATACCATTAAGGTCCCTAATTGACATCATTGAATCATTTCAATACTACTATACCTTTCATCAAAGATTTCACATGTACAAACCATTTCCTAATTCTAATTCAAATTGTTTATTGCATGTATAATATTCCTATCAGCATGTGATTAGCTTAGGGGCGAGACAACTCGTCGTACCTGGAAATTTCCCTATCGGATGCTCTCCTAGTTACCTCACATTATATTCTACAACCAACTCATCAGCCTATGATGAGAAAAAGTGTCTGAAAGATTACAATAATTTCTCGATGTATCACAATAAGCAACTAAAAGCTGCACTGGTAGATTTGAGAAAGAGTAATCCTGATGTAACAATAATTTATGCTGACTACTATGAAGCTTTCATGCATATGCTTGATCAAGCATCCAGTCTAGGTAAAATTTTACTTTCCAATGTTCCTCTAAATCTCCTTTTCATTTTTATGCTTTGCACAGAAAAAATGGTGCATTTGTACTAAAACCTTAGATCAATGTTTCTTCTGTCATTCTACAGTGTGGCTTATAAGGAAGAAAGAGAGGCAACACTGAAAACATCAGAATATATATATATATTTTTTTTTTTTTGAGAAAGAATAAGGGTCAAGCCAAAACATCAGATAATTAATATGCAAAATTTTAAAACTATTTAATCATTTACTGAAATATAGTCCGGCACAGTTAAAAATGATTATGTAAGGAGGAAATATTCTTTACATAACTGCTCATTATTTTGTTGAAAGTAAGGCATGATTCACAAGTTAATACTAAATCGATTCTGATCACTTCCTCAGGATTTGAGGAGGATTCGATGCTGACGGCATGTTGTGGCACTGGCGGTGGGTACAATTACGAATCAAACTTGATGTGTGGTTCGCCGGGAACAACTGTCTGTTCCAACCCAGACCAACACATCAGCTGGGATGGTATCCATCTAACACAAGCGGCATACATGGTAATCGCTCAATCGCTTGTCACGGAAGGTTTTGCTTACCCCAGTGATAAAGTACAGGAGATTTGGGATTGCTAAGACAAGACATTTGTGTTAAAAAAACAACAGAGAGAAAAAGATCCACAGCATTTTTAAAGCTGCACAAGCTACACAAATTTTCTAGACTGCATATGCAGGATAGCATATTCTGTGTGATTGTGTTTTTTTTGTTCAATATGGTGAATTTGTGAGGAAATTTTGGTCTCTTCTTTTCTGTAAGACTGTAACTCTGTTATGCAGTTTCCATTCTATGACTGTTTACAATCACATTTTGAGAGTAATCGTTTTTCTTGTTCATTGTATTTAATTTTCATGTTCATTGTATTGACTTTCTTCTAAAAAAACATATATGGGTTGTAGCCCATGGTTAACTGGACAAGAATTAAATATTGAAGCCCATATAAAACAACAAAGTTAAAGACCCTGCATTGACAATGTATAGAAAAAAAAAACAATCTGACAGGTTGATTTGACTGTATATGATCGGACCTATATGGGCATATAAATATGACCACCACAAAGTACATGCATTTTTAGGTGCCTACATTATAATTCAGTCTAATTACATATGGCCGTAATGTATGCAAGGTCAGGATTTTTTTGGCAAAAGATAATTGGAAGTACAAATTTGACTAACTAAATTATTGTTATAATTTTGGAGGAATATAAGCAACAATCTGCTTTAATTATTTTTCATAAGGTCGTTAATACGTAGTTGTGACGTGTGGTGAATTAAAATCCAGAATCAGGGCGATCCGATGGCGGGTTAAAGCCGTTCGATTCGCAACAAGATTTGCATGGACAATTATGAAATTCGTGCGAATCAAGTATACATAAATCTTGATGCGAATCAAACTGATCTAATTAAAAATAAAATAAAATTTAATTTGATGCCTGTCAAACCGCACCCCGCCCCTTAAAACTCAGCATGCATGATCTTTTTATTTCCTTCCTTTTCTTCTCTTTTCCTAATTAAATGGAAAGCAAAGATACACATAATTAATTGGGATCGACTAACAGTCCCCCCATTCAGTCTCCTAAACGTCCCCCGCTAACTAATGGTCAAAGTACAAATGGGGACCACTAAACATCCCCCCATTCATTGATTAAATTAATTCACATACAAAATGGAAAGTATTCATACCTAAGATATCAAATATTCATATATAATTCAGCAAGTATTCATATCTAAGATATCAAGTATTTAAAAAAAAAACTTGACACATTACTTACTCATCTTTTACACGTTTTTCAAGGTGGTTTTTTTTTTTCTCCATTCAATCTAACCAATATTTCTGACGATCTATGAGGAATTTTGCAAATCTAAAACCACGAACGTCTTCTACACAATTTTCTCTTTCAAATGAGATCCATGATGACATACTTTTGAGTTATCTGTCACACAAGTATTCATACCTAATCGAGCAAGTATTCATACCTAAACGTGCAAGTATTCATAATAGTGGTTCCGCCAGTGGGTATTGACAGTTAGATGGGGACCACCACCAGTGCTACATTCATTGATTAAATTAATTCACATACAAAATGGAAAGTATTCATACCTAAGATATCAAATATTCATATATAATTCATCAAGTATTCATACCTAAGATATCAAGTATTTAAAAAAAACTGGACACATCACTTACTCATCTTTTACACGTTTTTCGGGGCCAGTAACGACCAGCCTGGATTGGAGACCACAACCAAAAAGTCACGTGGATCACACCACCAGTGCTACATTCATTGATTAAATTAATTCACATACAAAATGGAAAGTATTCATACCTAAGATATCAAATATTATATATAATTCATCAAGTATTTATACCCAAGATATCAAGTATTTGAAAAAAAATTGGACACATCACTTACTCATCTTTTACACGTTTTTCAAAGTGATTTAATGATTGATATAGTTAGTTAGAATGGGGGGACGTTTAGAAAACTGGAGAGCACCTTGGTGGACACATCAAAGTCTCTCTCTCTTTCTGTGAAAGGTAGTTGCATGTAATTATGTGTAGCCATCATTACTACTAGAGTGGGATTGATCAGAAATTCAGAATTGGACGGATGGAACAAAAGGATTTTTTTTAAAAACAGTAAATAAAATAATCAAATTTAAAGAAACGACATGATTGCTTCGTTTGTTATAAAAACAGCAAAAACCGAATCCGGGATTCGGTTAAGCTATTTTTTTCCGCTTCACCGAATCGCGGATTCGGTTAAATCAAATTTTCACACGACAGATCCCTAAACTCTGTGAACTCCGTGTAACACCACCATTAACCGAATTGGGAATTCGGTTAAGATTTTTTTTTTATTTTTTTATTGTTAACCGAATAGGGGATTCGGTTAAGATTTTTTTTTTGATTTTTTTATTGTTAACCGAATAGGGGATTCGGTTAAGATTTTTTTTTGATTTTTTTATTGTTAACCGAATAGGGGATTCGGTTATGAGTATTTTTTTTTTTTAACTAATAAGCATATGATTATTTTATTAGTTTTTATTAGTAACCGAATAGAGGATTCGGTTAGTAAACCGAATATCTGATTTTTATTATTTTTTATTATTTTTATTATTTTTTATTATTTCTGTTTTTCTGTTTTTATGATTTCTGACCTCTGTCGACAAATCGTCAAAACTGTAGCAAACTATAATATTTTTGTGAATACAAATTATATTATCTGAAAACTAGACTTCGACGCCTTTCTTTTGATATAAAGAACCCAAAAATCCATGTAGTCATTTAATCATAATTGAATTTTCAATCTGGTCGAATTTCTGTTTTCTAAAGTTTCTGAATTTCTGTTTTTATGATTTCTGAATCATAATTGAATTTTACTGAATCATAATTGAATTTATCTGAATCATAATTGAATCATAATTTCAACTGAAATATATTCATTTAGTCCACGGTATCAAATACTAGTAAAAGTCCACGGTATTAATAGTAAAGCAAAAAAGCAAAACCACTAGTTCACACTTTATATTCATTCACCGAATGAGGGACTCGGTTAAGCCAAAAAGCAAAAAAAACCTTCACCGAATGCAGGATTCGGTTAAAGCAAAAAAATTAGCCTTCACCGAATATCGGGGATTCGGTTAAGCCAAAAAGCAAAAAAAATAGTGATCTTCTGTGGCAACCCACCGTATCCCATATTAAAAACAACTTCTTAACCGAATACCGCATTCGGTGAAGCAAAAAAATAGCTTAACCGAATCCCGGATTCGGTTTTTGCTGTTTTTATAACAAACGGAGCAATCATGTCGTTTCTTTAAATTTGATTATTTTATTTACTGTTTTTAAAAAAAATCCGGAACAAAACCTCTCTGGACTTTACTCCAATGCATTCATACAAAATCACTTTTTTGAGTTTCCAATCAACCTCACTTTACAGAAACAACAGAGAAATTTTTTTGCGGCTGTTCCTCTCTGGTGAATTGTGCAACGAATTAGCAATTGCTTTCTGCCCTTTTTACTGGGGTCCCTTCTCTTTAGATTTTCAATTTCTTAGAGGTGGTTGGTATCTCTATTATATTTCAGAATAAAGTAAAAAAAAATGACTAAAGTTTAAATGTCTCGTGCCTTTTATATTTTAATTGTCTCATATTTTTATTTTTACTTTCAAAGTCTAAACAGTCGATCTGAACTACTCAACATGATTCTCATATTAAAATGTGCTTCGAGGCTGAAGTTTATATTTCTTGAAATTATTTTATTATTTTTTTAATGGATACAAAATCACTATTTTTTTAGAATATTCTGGACCATAAAAAAATAGTGTTTTCAGAATTTTCAAACTCACTATAGTGGTTTTGTATCTATCTAAAAAGTAGTAAAAAGTTTCTAAAAAAATACAAAGTTCATCTTAGAGCACATTTTAATATAGAGATTATGTTCAAATGATTTGAATCGACGGTTTGAAGTTTACAAATAGATATAAAAATATGAGGCACCGAGACATGAAAAACATAAGCTCATATATCTACTCAAAGAAAATATCTTCTAGAAAAATAGTATCAAACAAAATTTCTCGTCCGTTCTATTACGAAACTACTAGCCATATATCTTCTTTCTTTGTTATATTTGTAAGCGGCCATTTTTTTTAAAAATGGCGTAATAACTAAAATGAAGCAAAGAAAATTTTTAATATAGTGAAATTTTTGCGCTGAAATAATTATTTTTCACTTTATATAGAGGCAACTAATGGAGCATTATTTTTTAAAATTGATAAAATAACTTTTTTATTATAAATTTGGAGGGATCGATAAACTATTGTGGTAATCAACTGCTTCTCAAAAACGAATGATAGAGATTTTAACAGAGTAGATTTTGTTTCATGCAGTGCACAGACTATAAAATTATCAAAACAACTCTTGCATATAGTGCGTGGGCTGCATGAAATCAAAATTACTCTGTTAAAATCTTTACAAAAAATGAGGATAGCATGAATAGGTAATTAAGACTTACTTCTTAGAGATAAACCTGGCCATGACCACACATTTCAATAGATGAAAGTCCTCATTAATTTTTATTTAGTGTATTATCTATACTCTTTTAGTTGAGCTCAAGTCCATCTCATAAATATCTACTGTCTATTCTAAACAAAAAAAACTAAATAATTATATTTAATTTAAGCTTCTTTTGACAAATATGTTGCCTTTTAAACATTTAAATAATTTGATTTCACAAAAAATAATTATTTTTAATATATAATTATGAAAAACATGACAATAAAATTGTATAATTTAAAAAATAATGAACAAATTACTTTAACAAAAAATATTTGTTTTTAATACTTTCTAGTTTCTTTAAACATATATAGTTATAATTATCAAAGTACTATAATATTATAAGGGTGGTCATCATTGCATTTCTTCTGCCATCATCGGTCACGTATTGAAAATTGTAAATATATAAATATTATACGAAACATGGATATATGAAAAACAAGTAGCTAAGTGTTTAAATGAACAAAGTATTGTTGGAAGTAATTAACTAGGTACGTATGGGACACTTGCAATGATAAAGACTAAAATAAATATTTAAAGAGAGAACTTAACACATTTTTTGTAAATAAATAAAAACGGATCGGTTAACTAACATAGGGGCACAAAACTGTGAGCTTATAGTACAATGGCACGAGTCTTCGTCTTACTTCAAAAAGACACATTTTCAATTTTCAAAAATAACATCTAAAATATATTGGGAGTACTGTACTAGACCCTTTAACCAAAAAAAACTAACGTAGGGACCATCGATCGATGTTTCCACAAACATTTCTTTATGTTTTTAGAGAAGAAGTTATCCACTATTTGTAAAAAAATTGTTTGTATTTTCACTTTAATTAAATTTGAAATTTGTTTTTTTAAATAGTAATATTTGAAACAATGACATAACTCAAATGTGCATTTCTTTTAATAAAATTGTTGTTAGTTTTCAACGGGCTAAGCATAAATATTATTTTTGTTCTAAAAATGTTCCCAGTAATTAAAGAGGCTTTTTTATTGAAGGTTAAAGATGTCTTTTTTAAGTATAACTCATAATTTTCTCCAATAAACTCAATCGTTTCTAACCATATATTTTTATCATGACATGTAGTTTAAAATATTATTTTGTCCGTTTTGATAAACTAAATCAACTATATTAATTGTATATATGTTTTCGAAAAATAATGAAAGCCAACACCCATTTGGGAGTACATTTGTAAAAAGAAAGAAAAAACTCGATTAAAGAAAATTGCTTGTGACTTGGTATTCTGTAGGATTTTATCTGAAGTGTAATTCATAATCCTTGGAGAAATTCCGAAGATTTATCTGAAGTGCCTAGACCAAAATTTAATACGAATTCTCTCCTCAGACTTCGTGAAAAAAATTCTCTCTCAGTTTCTCTCACTTAAACTTTAATTAATGTTATAGTTCTAAACTTCTAATGATTTATTAATTCAGGACACTGTTTTTTAGTGAAAACTTTTAAATTTGGTTTTGGTCATCTTAAAATAACTAAGAACAATACTGGAAAGTTAAATACTATCAAATTCATTTTTCTGAACGAATTTTATATTTCAACCGTGATAATTGAATGAGAAAAGAAAAATATGTATTTATTATTTAGCAATTTATTATTATCGGATATATTAATAGATGTATAATTACAATAATATTTCATAAGTAAATTTTCTAATCAAGTGATGATCAAAATCAGTAATGATTATAAACATATTTTTGCTATATTAGCGACACCTAAACTAACATACTCAATAGTAAAATTAAGAATTCTATTATCTAAACTTATATTACAAAAAAAGTACTATGAAATAAAATCACGAGTATAAAAAAAATGCAAAGAAGCTTTTTCCAAGAAGAGAGATAAATTTGTAAAAATATCTCTAGGAAAAAAAACAATATTCTGCACCTACTTAAAGTTTATTTTACAAATTTTGTACCACAAAAAGTTAAATTCCTTTTACAATCTACAAACGATCTATTTTCATAATACTTTTATATATGTTTACCTTCATGAATTTATCAAATTAAATCATAAAAAAAATTGTCAACAAAAGTTCAATTCGTGCCAAGCCGCATGCGATGAGGGAACAAGGTAAGTTGACATTTTTATTAATATCCAAAGTTAATTACAAATTAATAAATATACTTAGAATTTCTTAGTTTTTCAAAAAATGTCCAAACCGGCTAAAATCTGGCCGGTTTTCTCTTCCCCCAAAAGTCGGCCAAAATCTGGACAATTTTAGCATATTTTAGCATAATTAAGCCTATGTTGGCCCTTTTTAGCATATTTTACCGAAATTAGGTTATTGTAACCTATTATAGCATATTTTAGGTTATTTTAACCGCAAGTTGCCTATTTTAGCATGCTTAAGCAGAATTAAGTCTATTTTGGCCCTTTTTAGCATATTTTACCGAAATTAGGTTATTGTAGCATATTATAGCATATTTTAGGTTATTTTAACCGCAATTAGCCTATTTTAGCATGTTTAAGCAGAAATAAGTCTATTTTGGCCATTTTTAGCATATTTTACCGAAATTAGGTTATTGTAGCCTATTATAGCATATTTTAGGTTATTTTAACCGCAATTGGCCTATTTTAGTATGTTTAAGCAGAATTAAGTCTGTTTTGGCCCTTTTTAGCATATTTTACCGAAATATGTTATTGTAGCCTATTATAGCATATTTTAGGTTATTTTAACCGCAATTGGCCTATTTTAGCATGTTTAAGCAGAATTAAGCCTATTTTGGTCCTTTTTAGCATATTTTACCGAAATTATGTTATTATAGCTAGAGTGGGAAAAATGGCACGGCGGAGCCGGCTCCGTCACGGAACGGCACGGTTACGGCACGGCACGCGTGTCAGTTACGTGCCGTGACTCGCGTGTCTCGTGCCGTGACCATTCGCGTGCCGTGCCCATCTTTTGAAACTTTGGCACAGCACGGCACGGCACGTGAAAAATTTAGTCACGGCACGGCACGACACGTAGTCACGCGAGTCACGTGTAATTAGGACCATTAGATATTGATTTAATGGTAAATCTTGAATAAACTAACCTAAATTATGATTAAATGGTCACGCGAGTCACGTATGGTCACGGCACGTTTAGGCACGGCGTGACTCACGTGGCGTGACCATTCGCATGCCGTGACCACCCATGACATTTTGGTCACGGCACGGCACGTGAAAAATTAACTTGGTCACGGCATGGCACGAGACCAAAGTCACGGCGTGTTAGTCACGGCACGGCACGGCACGACACGTTTTTCCCACTCTAATTATAGCCTATTATAGCATATTTTAGGTTATTTTAACCGCAATTGGCCTATTTTAGCATGTTTAAGCAGAATTAAGCTTATTTTGGTCCTTTTTAGCATATTTTACTGAAATTATGTTATTGTAGCCTATTATAGCATATTTTAGGTTATTTTAATCGCAATTGACCTATTTTAGCATGTTTAAGCATAATTAAGCATATTTGGGCATTTTTAGCATATTTTAGGCTATTTTAACCGAAATTAGGGTTTAGGGTTTACTTAGAGATGGTTAACAGCATTTTATTTTTGACATCAGGATGCCTAGAGGACAGTCTACGGCTCGTCCAATAGTTGACGAGCCGATCAGTACTAGCAGTACCGAGCATTTCAGTCCTCTATTGTGGATGCCCCACGATGATTACCGAGTCTCATTGGCTTTTCGTGAGGTACGTATCTTTTTTATGTTTTCTTCAAATTTTGTTGAGTTTAAATTTTGTTATGTAAACACCATGTGGATTACTTTTTTCAATGCATGACACGTTTCTTTAGATATAAAGTTACGGTGCATTCACATGTAGTACTACGAGGTGATGGACCGGTACCTCATCAATCTGGGTCTCTACCAGATTGTGGACATATTGCGGACTGAGAGAAACATCATCAATGCATCTCTAATCGCAGGACTGGTGGAGCGATGGCGTCCCGAGACGCACACGTTTCACATGTCATTCGGAGAGATGACAATGACACTCCAAAATGTGAGTGCCCTTTGGGATTTGCCTATCTGGGGCACACCCGTTGGCGGTGTATCTGACAGCCGGAGATTTGCTGCTGATATCAACCGGTTGTTGGGAGCTGATGCTCTCTCTCTCATTGGGGATCGTGGGCAGTCCAAATTCCATCTGAGGATGACTAAGTTACGAGAGCACTTCTGCCCGGGTCTGACGGCATATTCCACCAATGAGCAGATTTAGAGGTAAAAACTATAAATTGTTTCTATTACATTTATTATAAATTGTTTCTATTAGATTTTTTATCTGCTTTGTATTGCATATATACACGGAGCTACGTGATGGACCTTTTTAGTTCTGTCATGTTTCCTAATTCTAGCAGTGATTGTATGCCGATGATGTATCTCCCGCTACTGGAAGACCTTGAAAATCCGTCGCCGTACAACTGGGGTGGGGCTGTCCTAGCCCATCTGTACTCCCACCTTTGCTGTGGTTGTGAGGTAAATCTCTAACTATTTTCTTACTTAATTATTTAATCAATCAATCCAAATACCCTGACGGCTAAAATTCTTGAAAATACAGAAGAAGGCGAAACAGATGTTTGGGCTGGTACTCTTGCTTCACACTGGCCGTGGTCACGGCTACCGGCATGGGGAGCACCCGATACTTGGAGAGACCCGGCATATGGGAAGAAGTGGCACGGTTATCACAACTACGTAGATCGGACCCACAGTAGTACTGTTGGGATTAGGCCAGTCCGTTTAGAGCTGCAGAGTTTGGCTGTAGAGTCTTGAGATCTACGAGATCTTTGAGAATATAGAGGCTTGTATAAATGCAGAGCTTATGTTGATTGGCTCTAGCTTAAGTGTGAGATTGTTAGTGTAATAATCTAGAAGTCAATCATAGGATAATTTATTCTATATATTTTGTTATGTAGTGGATGATTTAATAAAGATATCATTTTGTTCCTTGAGATTTATCGCATTTATGAATCATTTCGAGTTAATGACTTGAAATTGTAGAACTCCATAATATAGATGATAGATACTCTTAATAGTCACTAACCGTGGTAATTAGCAGGAACACTAATTGACCAATCAAAGGTTAGTATGTGGATTAAATTATGGTTAAGTTTTACAAACCATAGACAAAGAGTTGTCATTTTAATCACATAGATACATGTTAGAGAACATGGTATTTGACAGACCCTAAATGAAATGTTAAATGGATTGTGTTCGTGTCATTAATGTTTCATTCAGTGTTAAGTTCTAAAGTATGAGGTATTCGTCTTTTCTACATGAGAAGTGTGTATTCGTGAGTATTGTTCAATGCTATCCGTAAAAAGTAGCTATACATATGACATTTCAGTATACATGACTTGTGCGGAGGGAAGATGTTCACCAACACTCTATTATCCCTCGTATATAATACGAGTGATGATATCACTAGGCCTCTTGATGAAGTAGGGTTATCAGCGCGTGATATGATTAAAGAGTTAATCATATTTGATAATCTACTTAAAGATCGAGAAAAGATTAAGTTTGCAAGGATGACACATACCTACCTTCAAACTGATCTGATACTATGAGACGAAAGAATTAACACGAGTAAATTGTTTACTGGATCGTGATATTGTACTATACAAGATCATCTGTGTCAATTGGGTAGTCATAATGCATTCTGCCAGATGCTGCTTATGATTTATAGAATTAAAAGGAGTTTTCATTCTATTGCCAACATAACACAGATCCTATCGGGTCACACAAATAGGAAAGTAATCAGAGAATTATTAATTAATTATAAAGTGTTATAATTATTAAATAAATGTCATAGAGATGACAAGCTTAAACAAATTAAATTTATAAGCGTGTACGACACGTTGTATAAATTTATCGCAACAACAGTTGCAAGAAATATAATTATTCAGAATAATTATATTGATAATAAATGGATTAAAAATATTAATTATGAATTAATATTTTGGGTCAAAAGCCCATTTGAATTTGGGCCTAATTTAAGTTTAGAATTTAAATTAAAACCCAAATTGAATCAATTGAATTATGGCCTTATGCTCGAAGGGCAAAATTGGAATTTCACCCTTAGAATCGACTTTGGAGGGCATTTTGGTCTTTTTGAAACCGACCCTAAGCCCTATATAAAGGCTTGAGGGGTGACAGAAAATATAGAAGTCGATCGATTCGGTTATCATTCTCTCTATATCGTGTTTCCTCTCAAATAGTGATCTGTGTAGAAAAGAAAGGAATACGTAATCCATGTATATTCTTGCGAGTTGCAAATAGTGTTTTTGTGAATATGCCGGTACAGTATTTCTGGCAAAAGAAATACCGGCTCTCTGGTTGTACCTGGTGGATAACTGATAGAGGCATCAGACGACTGGTGCTCCGTAACCGAGTTAGACTGCACTTCCAATTCGAATTTGGAAAATGTACAAATGTTATTTAATTTATTTAAATGTTAAATAAATTTTATTTTAGAAATCAATCCGGGAGTAGATCCTCGGCTTATGGTAGAATGTAAAATTTTGATTTTATGTTCTTTCCGCACCGTAAGCCTAAACAGAATTTAGCGAGAAATTCCCGAGCAGAATTTCGCGAAAAATTTCCGATCAGAATTTCGTGGCTTTTTCCGAAAATATGAATTTAGCGGCTGAATTCCCCAACACCAGGACCCCGATATGGGACAGAGATGTCACATGATAGAGAGGCTAGTGGTAGCGGGTTTCATATGAGGAAAATATGGGTTTCATGCAAGAGCAAATTTCAAAAATTTAACTCAAAAGAAACCTACATAGATCTACTTATTTGACTAATGATGAACCGTATTTAGCAATTTAACTTGTTTAATCTTTATACCTCAAATCTTGGTCTTTAAACCAAGAAGTAGGGACTTGAGATGTAGGGTTGTTGCCTCCAAACAAGTAGCACCTTGTCGAGCCTTCACTTCTCTAAGTCGGCCTCGAGATGACACCCGCTTCGAACGCACGAAGGCTCTACAAGTATCCACCCGAGATTAAATGAAACTCTTGTTTTCCCTTGCTAGAGGTAATCAATCAAGAATCCAACTTAACCTTAGTTTCTACCTCTTCAATCAACTATTGATTTTAGTGTAGAAGTTGTGTGCTCAACACATGAGCAAGGTGGAATGGCAAAGAAATACCCCTCTCACCCTCTTCTTCTTCCTTAGGTATTTTGGCCACAAGAGAAGAGGAAGAGAAAGAGTGAAAAATGTGGGATGGAAAAATGGTGGCTAGGGTTTGGAAAAAGGTGGGGTATTTATAGTGTGAAGTTAGAGTATGTTTTAATCATCTCAACCATAATGGATGGCTAGATTTAAACATGACGAAAAATAACTTTTACTTTTGCCATCCAATGGAGCTCTCCATTAGATGCACTTTTATCCCACTTTATTCCAAACCCACTTCATCAAATGAACTTCTCCATTTAAGGTTAAATTGGGCTTGGGCCAATTTCTATTTATGCCATTTTCATTTTGCCACTTATGCTAACTTTTGGTCCACCCGACAATTATTACGGTTAATTGTATTTGCTCAATTTTGTTGAGAAATAAATTTGTATACCATGTCCAACATGTAATAAATTTATTCTAAGATCAAGTTAGTCATCTCCATGACACTTTTATTTGTTTCGTTTTCTCTCTTGGGTGTGACCTCGTAGGATCTATATCGTGTGGATAATAGAATCAAAACTTATTTTAATTCTATAAATTATAAGCGGCACCTAGCAATATGCATTATAATTACTCAACAGATAAAGATAATATGAACCAATCAACATCACGATGAACCGTTATTCCCCAGCAGGGCGTCTCGCGAGGCCTTGCACAATGAACAGTTATTCCCCAGCAACGGCGCCAAAAAGCTTGATCACTCAAAAGAGAGCAATATTTCTTTTAATATTTATAAACTCGTAAATGCTATCGGTTCGGACTGCAAGCGCACAATCCTATCGAGTAGTATATTCGAGGTCGATCCACAGGGAATATTGGTTCAATGCTTTGAGCGATCGAATCACAATCTTTCGAAAGGCTAGACGAAATCTGAAAATTGAGAGATGTTGTTTTGATCAATGTAAATTAGGAAGCAATTAAAAGTAATTAAAATAAAGATAGAGATGAGAATTTCTAGGGTTTCGGCACACCATTGCCACTCAATCCGCCTTGATAATATATTCCTGTTGTGTCTGATTTCCTGTTGTTGTTTAATGAAAGATAACCACATAGGTCACTGCGATTTATGTTACGCAAGAATAACAGATCTGTCATCGAGATTCTACATAGGACACTGCGATTTACCTTACGCAAATGTCTGATCTCTCAAATACCCCAAATTACTACACAGATCACTGCGATTTACTTTACGCATGTGATGGAATTTGGTACGCGTTTTGTTGGTCTAGTTTATGGTTTCCACGCTAAGGTTTTCTTCACATAAACTTAATAGATCTCAACGAGGCTAATTCATACAAATAGTTTCTCTTACCATTAAAGTACTGTCACTACCCTAACGGACTCAAACTCGATCATTGAAATTAGATGAAGAGATAGTAAATCACAAAAGAATTTTAGTACAACAACAAGAAACCATAATCAACAGCAATATATATAGAGTGAGGCTATGGTGCTATGCATAGCACCAATGGCTAGTGTACTACGGCTCAATATGGTACTTTTTAAAATCCTAACAGCCGATCCGAACCGTTCAATGTGATATCCATATGAATATGTACTTGCAAACTAAATTTTATATTTTTTTGAATTTTTGTACTATTTTTTTAGATAGGTAGAAAAATCAGTGTTTTCTGAAAATTCTGGACCATCAAAATTCTACCTATCTAAAAAAATAGTAAAAAAATTCGAAAAAATATAAAATTTAGTTTGCAAGTACATATTCATATGGTTATCACATTGAACGGTTCGGATCGACCGTTAGGATTTTAAAAAGTACCATATTGAGCCGTAGTACACTAGCCATCCGTGCTATGCATAGCACCATAGCCTCACTCATATATATATCAAAACATCAAGAGTAACAAGGTTTACTGCCTAGCCCTAAGAAAATAAACTTAGCCGCGGAACGGCATTGTTACAAGCACTCCTCTCTTCTCACTTTAATCAAATCTAACCCTAATTACAAAGATGACTATTCCTTCTGCCCAGGGGCCTTATATAGGAGTGGAGGGACGTGTAGAGGTTGAGTAGAGGCTAAGAAACTGATCTGGAAACAGCTGTCGGCAGTTATTCCCCAAGAGATGCCTTCGGATACGGGCCGTATCAGGTGATACGGTCCGTATTAGGACCTTGGCAGTTAGGGTTTAATGCTTCCAGCGCTATCTTCTGGTCTGTGCTAAGCCTGGTCCGTATTATTCAATACTGGCCGTAACAGGGACTTAGTCGATGAGCGTCGCTGATCCGATTGACCCGATTCTAGCTCCATTTGGTGTAAAATAGTCCCAAAACCTGTTTTCTGCAATAAAACATAAAGAAGGGTGAAAGTAGCCTTTTTCTCTAAATAATTAAACATAAGTGTGAGAAAATATGTAAAACCTAAGCCAAAACCCTACGTAAATCATCATTATTTTGACTCTGATCACGCCTCCCAACTTGAATTGTTGCTTGTCCTCAAGCAACGACATCCTAGCAGGTCAAAGATTATGTCTAGGTTAAACCATACAATCTCAAGGACTTGTTTAAAATTAAATTAGGGCTTAGGTTTGGTACAATTGGCATGACAATAAAAATCTAGGACTTTAAAAATATTCATGACCTCTCCCTTGAACAATTTATTCACCCCATGATTGACCTCATTATGCTTTACCCTAGAAAAATTATTATTGAACAATCTATTTTACAAATATCCTTAAAATTGAGAGTATTAATTTCCCTTTCGATTATAAATGGATCCCTTCCAA
Source organism: Carex littledalei (assembly GCA_011114355.1). Taxonomy (NCBI): domain Eukaryota; kingdom Viridiplantae; phylum Streptophyta; class Magnoliopsida; order Poales; family Cyperaceae; genus Carex; species Carex littledalei. The sequence goes on from CM022087.1 coordinate 5,725,185, forward strand.
TCAATAGGAATTCTAATGATATAAATTTTGATTTTCCTTCCCAATTGATTGGAGCAAAGTATGACAACTAAGTGTGTTGGTACTTATGACTAATTTTTTGAAAAATTAATATGTACAAGAATTTAAATTTGGGAGGTTTTCTCGAGCCTATTGGTAACCAGTCTTGTGTAGGCACCCGTACTCTTTTTATCCTCCATCTTTTATTCTATTTTTTTCTTTTTCTGGATTTTTCTATTTTTTTGGATTTTTCTCATTTCTGATTTTTTTTGTGTTTTTCTATTTTTCTGAAAATAAAATAAAATATTTTTGTGTCACAAGCACCATGATTACACACAATTCCAAGTATTCATTCATACAAGAAATTATTGCATAGTTTCGCTAGGGGTCTATCTATAATAAATGGGTATTCTAAAACACTATCAAATTTAAAAGACTTTGCAAAAATAAATAACTCAATAAATAAAAATTCTAGGGTTTGCGATTTTTGGTCAACACTCATGGTTAGCAATTAATTGTTCACTTTGAGATTACAAATAATTTTAACAATTCCGAATTTTTGGTATCATGGCCAATTGTCTAAACCTTAGTCTAATTCAATTTAAAACAATTCCTATTTGATTAATCTACTCCTAAAAATAAAAAAAATGCAAGCTAGCTAAAAAGCTCAATCTAATCATTCTAGGATTTTCGGTAAAGCCTCTAACCCTAGTCAAAAATTGAGTAAAACTACTAGCACCTAAGAATTTAAATTGCGAAATTTTTTAAAGATACATGGTCAATTTACTTTCCTACCCCCCGAATAAAATTGAGCATTGTCCCCAATGCTCGAGAGATAAAAATAAAAAAAGTAATAAAGTAAAAAGACCGAAGGAAAGATACAACTCACTGCACCTCAATCCTGAGGTGGTGGAGGTGGTGGTGGTCGCTGGATCTCCTCGTAGAATGACGGTTCGAAAAGTCCATATGGTGGCGGGTGATACTCGAATCCGGAGCCGAGAGCGTACTGATAATACTGCTGTGCCATGTAGCGCGTCTGCTGGATCTCACGCCTGCTCTCTTCAACACTCCTCCGGACCTCCTCCATGCTGTTTCGGATTTCGCCAACCTCTTGGCAAAGCGATGAGCCATTCTGCTCTATTTGTTGGGTAGTCTCTCCCGTTGTCAAGGTGAGCTCATTGAGGTTCGAGTCCATCCAATTTACCATTTGGATGAACTGATCAAGCTCAGCTGTAGGGGCATCAGATGGTGCCGCCCCTGAAGATCCGGCTCTGGTTGCCGATGTGCCTGCCTCCCTATATGCATCAAAAGGGGGCTCCTCCTCTCTTTGCTGCCGATCGATGTTAGCCTGATTTTTCATTGCGGCTTGGCTTTCGATTACATCCATGTAATCTTGAGGAGGCTCATAAGTTGGGCTCGCGGGTCGTGCCATCTTCCAGGAGGCCCTACTGCGGAGATTGAGATGTCGGAAGGGGAATTGGAGGATTCCCTTCGGTGAGTTGTAGAAATAGGGACCTGGATAGTGGCCGGTGACAAATTTCATGGCTTGGAGGCATGACATGTCAATTTGTGTGAGCCCGCTTGCCTCTTTGAGATGATCAATCGGCAAAGCGAGGTGATTGGCCAAGATTGTGGCCACGAATCCGATAGAAATTTTGCCTTTCTCTCTCTTGGCTAAGGTGACCTCACGGATTTGTTTGCAAAGGAGATGGCCGAGGTGAGGTCGCACTGGTGTTGGCTCGATCATGCATTTGAGGAGGTAGAGTTCGGGTAGTGTTACCTTGGATGAACTCTCGCCTCTTGCTAAGATGGAGTTGGCAATGATGAATTGCAAGAGGCGGACTTGGGGATGGATGATTCTGCTCGCTGGTCGAGTTGAGTTTTGGTTGTCTTCAGTGATGCTGTACCAGAACTCTCGGCAGTCAGGAGAACCAGAAGTGCCATCGTTGGTGAGGTTAAAGATGGCGCAGAAATCATCCATGGAGACTGTGTAATGCTCGTTCATCATCTGGAAAGTGATGGAGTCCTCATTGTATCTGTAGGTCGCAAGGAACTCCCTCGTGAGTACCTTGTAAATTTTTACTCCTTTGATTAGGTTTAGGAATTGCCAGATGTGGATGCGGTTTGCGAGTTGTTCGGTTTGTGCAAGGAGGCCTAGTCGCTCGAGTGTCTCCGTGTTGATCGATTTGTGGTAAATGACCTCCCTTGTTGTCATCTTCTCGTATGCTTGTTTGAATTGTGTGTGCGAGAAGACAGGTTGGTACTCGGTTGGCCGGACCTCCTCCATTGATTCATCGGAGTCTTCTTCCTCGAGACCAAAATCCCGAGGGTTGAACTCCTCTGGCTCATAGTCTGCATCTGAGACTGGTGTGTCTCTGATTGATTGCTGGGTGTCGGAATGAGAGGATGAATGGTTGGAGGATTGTGGTTGCGAACCGGAGGACCGGGAGGATCGGCTGGAGGAGCTCTGCGGTGAATTGCTCGGGCCGGCACCTCCGAGGGCTTTCTTAGCACTCCTTGTAACTGCCCCTAAAATATTTTTCATTTTTGGGGCCATTTGTTAAAATAAAATGCCTCTGTTACGGACCGTATTGGGCAATACGGTCTAGTTACGGACTGGTTTGGTTGGTGAAATTGGCCAAGTACCGGACTGAATACGGACCGTATCAGGCTAATACGGACCGTATTACCGTGGTTGAAGAAAAATCGCTAAGTACTGGACTGGACTCTGGTAAACGATTACGGACCGTATTGGTTCAATACGGACCGTATTGGTTCAATACGAACCGTATTATACTGGTAAAAATTAGGATTTTGACAGAAACCTAATTTTTTTTGTGGTTTTTGTGATTTTGCGAAAATAAAATTTAATTATCTAAACTAATGTAACAGAGAAATTAAATTAAAACAAATGCAAAATGAACTTTGAAATTAGAAAAGGGGTTTAGAAGAACCGAAATTGAAGGAAACTCGAGAGGCCGCCAGATACGGACCCTGTACGGTCTGTATTAGGGCAGGGGCGCGAAGGAGGAGTGAGGCGGGAGCTTCAATGAGTGGAAGCGTGGGTGTAGTGGCGATGGCGATCGGCGGCAAGGAGAGAGGAACTTGATTTCGGGCAAAAGGGGAAGAGGAGAAGGAGAAGAGATAGAGGGAAAGAGAGTAGAGGGAAGGAAAGAGGAAGAGGTTTAGGGATTAAAACGAAATTGATTAACGGTTATGAGACGTGATTCGCGCGGGATTTCAAACGTCTCTTCTTAACGGGTTCGCATCTCCCGAATTAGCCTTCATTACGGACCGTATTAGCCAATACGGTCCGTATTAAGTCCGTTATGTGCAAACCCAATAACCGCTGTCTTAACTCCCTTGGATACGGGCCGTATCAGCCAATACGAGCCGTATTCACCACTTATTCTTGTCTTCTTACTCTATTGCCCCCGTATCCATTGGTAAGATCCGTATCAGCCAATACAGGTCGTACCAGAGAGTATTTTTCCATCTTCCGAGATGTCTTTTGATCAAGCCTTTCCTTCAGTATGCTTACCTAATCATAGGACAAAGGTGTGTATGAGTTGTTTCTTTGTTTAAGTCATAATTAAACAATCTAAAAATAAAAATTCATAGGAAAATATAAAAGTGGCCTTGGGTTGCCTCCCAAGAAGCGCTTGTTTTAAGTCGTTAGCTTGACTTTGTGTCGCATCAGTTTCTTCCAGATATCCTCCCGTCAATGCAAGCGGGTTGCTTGTCGGGTGGTTCGCCTTCAGCGTCTTCTGTGGTTTCATCATCACTGCCCTTTTTGAAGAAGTTGGTTGGTGTTTGAGGTCCGGGGTCGAATGCCAGACTCACACCGAGTACTGCTTCGACCTCATCCAGTCTTTGAGAAATTGCATCGAGTTCTTCGCGTAGGTTTTTGATTAATGCAAGGGCTAAGAGAGAATAATTCCTGTTGTTTGCGATATTGGGGCTCTTGTTCAGATCATCGGTTTGTTGTGTCACGGAGGTTAGATGGATCTGACTGTCATTTTGTATAATGAACAATCTCTCCATTTCTACTTCGTGCATCATCTCCTCGATATCTTCAAATTCATCCATTCGCAATTCATCATTTCCGTATTCATCCGTTGTTTCCAAATTGTAGACAAGATTTATGTCAGGTGGGACTTTGGTCTCATTCATGTTGAAGATCATCTTGTTCTCGCCAACATTGAGTGAGATATTTCCATTCCTAACATCAATCATTGCCCCACATGTGGCGAGGAATGGCCTTCCAAGGATGATCAGAATCTGCTCATCTTCTTCCATATCAACTACCACAAAATCTGCTGGTATCCAGAATTTACCGACTTTGATTGGGATATCGAGCAACATTCCTTCAGGATATCGAATTGATCGGTCAGCTAGTTGCAATGAGATCCTTGTTGGTGATAGGTCTCCACATTCCAATTTATCAAATACTACCTTAGGCATTAGGCTCACACTTGCTCCCAGATCACATAAAGCTCTCTTAAAATCGGTTGTGCCAATGGTGCATGGTATCGAGAAGCTTCCCGGATCTTTCAACTTTGTTGGTAATTTGCTTTGCACGAGCGCACTGCATTCCAGATTGAGAGGAACTGTTGAGAATTCTTGGAGTCTACTTCGGTTTGAAAGAATCTCCTTCAGAAATTTAGCATACGAGGGTATGCTTGCAATTGCCTCTGTGAAGGGGATTGTGACTTGTAATTGCTTGAGTGTCTCCATGAATCTCGCAAACTGCTGCTCTACCTTGTGCTTGGCAGGCCTTGGAGGGAATGGCAGAGGTGGCTTGTAGGGTGGTGGTGAAATGTATTCAGGTTCGGGTTGTCACTCGTCTCCACCTACGGTGTCATTCTGCTCCTTAGTAAGGTCTGTCTGCAGTTCGAATACAGGCAGCTCCGGTGGTTACGGCTCGTATTCTTCGGAATGCGATGGCTCTGCATGCATCTCATCGGAAGTTTGATCGGGCATAGGAGGTCCCTGATAAGCTGTACCGCTCCTTAATGTTATGCTCTTGCAAGTCTCTCTCGGGTTTTCTTTCGGTTGGCCCGGAAATTTGCCTTTTCCGCGTGTAATACTCGAGAGTTCTTTAGCCATCTTAGAGACATTGTCTTCTAAGTCTTTGTTGCAGTTTGTTAAGGATTCGATCTTTTGCTCGATTTCGGCGTTAGCCTTATCTTGCTTCTCTAGGAATCTCTCCATTAAAGATGTGATGTCAGGTTGCTGTGGTTGGTTGTATTGCCTTGGTTGATAATTCTGCTGAGGATTGTTGTATCTCGGTTGATAATTGGGTTGTGGTTGGTAGTTCTGTTGGGGTGCAGTAGGCATTTGATTGTTTGCGTATGAGAGATTTGGATGGTTTCGGTTGTTCGGATGGTATGTATTGTAAGCGGGCTGAGGTCGAAAGTTGTTATCGATTGCGTTTGCTTGCTCCATTTCTTCCTCAGTTTTCGTCACATTCATACATTCGGTCATCTCATGCGCTCCTCTAAAATAGCCACATGCTGTTGCGGCATTGACTGCTGCTACCGTTCGCTGCTTGGTTTGCTTGTTGAGTGCCATTTGCAAAGCATCAATCTTTGCGCTCAGCATGGATATATCATCTACTCGGTGCACGCCAGGTGTTGGAGTTGGCTTCTTTTGCTCAGGGATCCAGTAGTGTTGGTTGATTGCAATCTCTTCAATAGGTTGTAAGCCTCGTCAGGTTCCTTGTTCATGATTGCTCCTCCTGCGAAAGCATCAATAGACAACCTATCGGTAGGGTTTAGACCATTATAAAAAGTTTGAACAATCAGCCATCTTTCTAGACCATGATGTGGACAACACCTTAACATATTCTTATATCTAATGGCTCACACAATGTTTCACCATCCCTTTGTTCAAAATTAGTAATTGCATTTCTAAACCTCGAAGTTTTGGATGGTGGAAAATATTTTGCAATAAAGACATTAAACAATTGGTCCCAAGTTTGAATGGAATTGGCCAGTAAGGAAAACAACCTTGCTCTTGCTTTATCTTTTAATGAAAATTGAAATAGCCTTAGCCTGATTGCTTCATCGGTAACTCCGTTGATCTTTATCGTCTCGCATATCCCTAGGAAAATTGACAGATGAAGATGTGGATCTTCATGTCGAAATCCTCCAAATTGCTGTTGCGAAACCATATTTATGAGAGCAGGTTTGATCTCAAAATTACGGTTCGTAACAGTTGGCGGGTTTATACTAGAATTAGGATCATTCACGCGCGGTACGCAATAGTCTCGTAGAAGTTTGGGTCTTGCTGCATCGTGAACTCCATTATCACCATTGTGTTGTCTTCCATTGTTGATCGGTTCGTTCGGTGAGATATTCATGTTGATCGAATCTGAGTCTTCTTCGCTTTCAGAATTACTTGATGAAGAACTATGATTGGTTCTTATCGGTGATGTGGAAGCGAATTGTCCTCTCCTACTAGCAATCCTCTCGGATCTTCGTACGGATGATTCGGCCAGCGTGCAGTGTCCTACAAAGAAAAGAAAATCTGAAAATTAAACTAAAAACTGAAAATAAAAAGGAAAATAAAATAAAAACGAAATTGAAAATAAAAGAAAAATAAAAATGCAGAAAATAAAAAGAAATCTAGGCGTTTCTAATTAATTGGATTCAATGGTCAAAGCAAGGGCGTCTCGCGAGGCCTTGCACAATGAACCGTTATTCCCCAGCAACGGCGCCAAAAAGCTTGATCACTCAAAAGAGAGCAATGTTTCTTTTAATATTTATAAACTCGTAAATGCTATCGGTTCGGACTGCAAGCGCACAATCCTATCGAGTAGTATATTCGAGGTCGATCCACAGGGAATATTGGTTCAATGCTTTGAGCGATTGAATCACAATCTTTCGAAAGGCTAGACGAAATCTGAAAATTGAGAGATGTTGTTTTGATCAATGTAAATTAGGAAGCAATTAAAAGTAATTAAAATAAAGATAGAGATGAGAATTCCTAGGGTTTCGGCACACCATTGCCACTCAATCCGCCTTGATAATATATTCCTGTTGCGTCTGATTTCCTGTTGTTGTTTAATGAAAGATAACCACATAGGTCACTGCGATTTATGTTACGCAAGAATGACAGATCTTTCATCGAGATTCTACATAGGACACTACGATTTACCTTACGCAAATGTCTGATCTCTCAAATACCCCAAATTACTACACAGATCACTGCGATTTACTTTACGCATGTGATGGAATTTGGTACGCGTTTTGTTGGTCTGGTTTATGGTTTCTCCGCTAAGGTTTTCTTCACATAAACCTAATAGATCTCAACGAGGCTAATTCATACAAATAGTTTCTCTTACCATTAAAGTACTGTCACTACCCTAACGGACTCAAACTAGATCATTGAAATTAGATGAAGAGATAGTAAATCACAAAAGAATTTTAGTACAACAACAAGAAACCATAATCAACAGCAATATATATATCAAAACATCAAGAGTAACAAGGTTTACTGCCTAGCCCTAAGAAAAGGAACTTAGCCGCGGAACGGCATTGTTACAGGCACTCCTCTCCTCTTACTTTAATCAAATCTAACCCTAATTACAAAGATAACTATTCCTTCTGCCCAAGGGCCTTATATAGGAGTGGAGGGACGTGTGGAGGTTGAGTAGGGGCTAAGAAACTGATCTGGAAATAGCTGTCGACAGTTATTCCCCAAGAGATGCCTTCGGATACGGGCCGTATCAGGTGATACGGTCCGTATTAGGACCTTGGCAGTTAGGGTCTAATGCTTCTAGCGCTATCTCCTGGTCTGTGCTAGGCCTGGTCCGTATTAGTCGATGAGGGTCGCTGATCCGATTGACCCGATTCCAGCTCCATTTGGTGTAAAATAGTCCCAAAACCTGTTTTCTGCAATAAAATATAAAGAAGGGTGACAGTAGCCTTTTTCTCTAATTAATTAAACATAAGTGTGAGAAAATATGTAAAACCTAACCCAAAACCCTACGTAAATCATCATTATTTTGACTCTGATCAATGATCCGTAGAACATGATCATCATTTAATCCACATACTAATCTCGTACCGGTAAATAGTGTTCCTTTTTAATTACCAAGATTAGGGACATTTAGAGTATTCGTTATATTATTATTATAGAGTTCTACATTTCAAGTCCTTAACTCGAAAAATCCATAATGTAATTAAATACTCAAGGAACAAAATGATTCTTTCATTTCATGAACAAAACATAGAATACATCCATAAATGGTTGGCTTCTAGATCATAACACTAACATCATACTCAGCCTGACTTTGGGACTGGGCTCGCTGCATCCATCTTCGGTATACCCCCGCCAGTCCCGACAGTCTCTAAGGGTGAGTACAGATGAGATATTGCCGAGCGGATACGCAGCTACGTCGTTGCTGGTATAGAGACCACGAGAGAGAGAGCCTGGTCGCAAGAACGCCGGGCAAACGCCGGAGCACCGCCTGAGCGATGGTCCCTCTCCGTTTTAGCAGTACCATGGCTAGTTTTGTACTATTTATATTTGGTATACTATGTTTGGTGCTTTATGTTTGGATTATCTTATATTTCGGTTCTTTTATATGTGTGCTTTTATGGTACTATTTTTATATTTTTCAGATAAAATAAATTATCATGATAATGCTAAACAGAAAATACTACAACAATAAAAATAATAGTACAACATAAAATCTAAACAGAAAATATTAAAAAAAAATTGAATAAGTGCTTTAAAGTTTTTCAAATACACCAAAAAAAAATTATAATAAAATTATCATTTGGGGTAAGGAACAAAGTCACCAACTTCAGCACAAGCTTCAATGTTTCATCCACTTTCAGCTACCCACCTTCTACAACTTCAATGCGACGGTAGAGAGACAATTTTGTCAGACAAAGATTAAAGGCACACCAATTGGCGCATCTCAAAATAAATTGAGTCGGTGTAAGTGAAACAAGTACCCAGAAAAATAGTCAAGAAAATAATATTACAATTCAATGACAAAATAAAATTACACTACATAATCACAAAGCAGATTATGTACAAGAAGAAAATATTTGTGTGTAAAAAAAGAAATTGAGAAAACCGGTCAAAATCTGACCGGTTTGGACATTTTTTTAAAAACAAAAAAATTATGAGTATATTTATTAATTTGTAATTAACTTTGGATATTAATAAAATGTCGGCAAGGTAAGACATTTTTTTTAAAGAGAGAGAGAGAGAGGATGTTTGGACGCATGCATGCATCCATGCACGTGTAGTACGTAAAGTTCGCATGAAGTACCGGTATGCATATATTGCTACGCATTAAAAATAATAGAGAGCAACAGTTGTTGGTTACAGTGGTGTTGGATTTCAATGCATATCTTTCTGTTGCTCATGAGCAATCATACTTCCCTATGAATCCTACTCCTAGACCTAATCATGAGCTACCACGACCCAGCTTTTGGGGAATTTAAATCCTCTGAGATATTTCATATTTTGCTAGACTTTTTTAAAAATCTCAACCGTTCAACTACGTTCTGCACTAAGCTCAAAGCTCAAAGCTCAAATAACACTGCCCCGCGCTATCCCCGAATAGGCACCGGAAACGTCGGTCACGCAAAATATGAGATATCTCAGCGGATACGTACTCGTACGTTACTCAACAATTTCAGATGCCTAGCAATAAAAAAAAAAAATGAGAATTTTATTATTAATAGAACTTGCGTTAGAATTTTTCTTGTGCCAAACAACGGGTCGCCGAAATTTGTATTCATATCTTTCAAAAAAAATATCAAATCTACTCTTGTATTGAATTTTTTTAGATTAACCTAACCACCCACGTTGGAGCAGTTTGCTCTTTTTTTTTACAAATGTTTAGCTAACCGCCCCACAATGGGACGGTTTGCTATAATTTTTTTTTTTTTAGAGATGGTAGTGTGTATAGAATTTGTCAATTTTTTTAGTGATGTTTAGTGGAGCATTTGTCAATTTTACGTCTCCAATTGGTGCCTGGTGGCTGTTCAAGTATTTGCATAATCACCGTTGGATCTCTGCTGGATCCAATAAGGTGTGCCAATTGAAGTATCATTTGATTTATGATTATTTCTGGTGAAACAATTTGTTCTAATATTTACAGTACTATATATTCTCATCTCCAAGTGAGTGCTTTTCTGATGTTGTTAATTAGCTTAGTACTAATATTTTATCTAATATTTATAGTAGTTTTCTAGTCATACTCTTTATAAAAAATATATATGATGCTCTAGCATGGTATTCGACTTATTATGTCTTGATGTGTCCATTATTTATGAGACCTATAAGGCAATAACAAGTTGAGATTGCAAATTAGAATGCCTCTTCGATAATCTAATGTGACAGGATCTTGTGGGGCACCGCACATTCCATCACAAAATCTGATCGATGTAACAACACATAATTCGATTCTTGTAAAGAATCAGACGATCATTATCTGTAATAATCGTCTTAACTATTGTCAATCGTTTATATTTTTTAAAATTAATTACGTATCATATATATTCATCTAGGATAGGTGTCATATAATATACAGATTAGATGTAAATATTAAGATCTCTAAATATATATATATATATATAGAGAGAGAGAGAGAGAGAGAGGTTGGCTAATATCAAAACGTTTGTTCCTAAGCCGTGGAACAAATGCTTCGATTTTTATATTTTCAAAGTTCAAACAGTCGATCTAAACCATTCAATATTCAATCTATATTAAAATGTGTTTGGAGACCAAATTTTACATTTTTTTGAATTTTCTTCTTATTTATTAAGTCAGCTTTAAAATCATTGTTTTCAATGATCTAGAAATATATAATCTGTAAATTTTAAATTGATTAATTCAGCTAATCATTAATATTTACTACTAATTAACAATTTTAATTAGTTAGTTAAGGAAAATAAAAGTTAGTTAAAAGGATAAATTAATTTATGAGGTTGTTTATTAAACCAAAAATTTAAATTTACTAAAATTATAGATTAATGTTAGCAAATACAAATATTAATGACAATTGTAAATCTAAATAAGTGAGGTGACAAATAAAATTATAAAATAAATCAAGAAAACATTCGAAAATTTCGTATTAATTTCTAAACGCGAGTTTCGTTAACTTCTTCGGTTAGATATAATTAGTTCATAATAAATCACCAAATTTAAACTTCTTTTGATTTTGGGAAAAATCTAAACCATTCAATTATGTACTGCACGGATCTCAAGACACCCCCTCCTTTTAAAGTCTTACAGGTAGTTTTCTCCTATTTTATGTGTTTGGATGAAGAATCAATTTCGAAGTAAGAATTAACGGGATTTAGATATATCCATCTGCTAATGTGCTATGTTACCTTGTGGGCAATGCTCATTGTCACTAGGTAATGTGTATCATCGCACTCTCTGATCGCAGCACTTGGATAATATCTTATTGGGTCTTTCGATCCGATTGGCATGACACGGGGTGACAGGGTGATAAATATTCCGTATTATTATATTAGTTTCCACACACAATATTTAGGTACTGGACTCCGGTTTGATTATGAATACAATATTCTCCTTGTGTTTTATTTCGGTAATCTTTTGCATGTAGGCATAATAGGATAACTGCATTATTGGTTAGCTGTACTTACTGTATGTATTTTCTTAAATAGTTAATAAGTTAGGTTAGTTAAAAGTACTTTGACCTTAGAGGATCCCTGAAGGGATAATTCTGGGTCACATACTAAGTGATTAGTCGCTCACCCATAAGTTGTTTCGTGGGTATTTAAGTACAGAGACTGGTGATCAGTAGCAGGATTGGCCAGGAGCTGTTGACCACGTAGATGATCTACGCTTTATAGGGATTTTGATTAGGTTATACGAAGTCTGATACTTTTGTTTTGTATATCAGACTCGTTAGATCATGTACCCCCTTCCTTAGATTATGTTTTACGTTATTATGGAGTGGGTTGTATGGACACTATATGTGTATGTTTATTTATTGATACTATGACTTGTGCTTTTGTTAGGATTATTCACGCTTCCGCATTTACTTTATAATGTGTGTTTGTTTAGCCTTGCGTGTTTATTGAGTTAATGAACACGAGGCGAGGATAGATCACGCCTTAATCCGGGAATTCCAGTTTCGGGTGTGACAATTTCACTGTTTATTAAAATTAGCGATTTTAAAACTGACTTAATTGATAGTAAAAAAATAAAAAAAATGTAAAATTTGGTCTCCAAGCACATTTTAATATAGAGATCACATCTAACGGTTCGGATCGACCGTTTGGACTTTGAAAATCAGAAAACCAATTGGTTGCACTATAACTTCAGAACAAACATTTTGATATTAGCCAACCTCAATATATATATATATATATATATATATTAGAGAGAGAGAGAGAGGAGGGTTCAATTGTACCATTAGTTTTATGCTCCAATATGCTCCACATCCTTTACCTCCATTTCAAAGTCTGAACAGTCGATCTGAACCGCTCAACATGATCTTCATAATAAAATATGCTTGGATGCCAAATTTTATATTTTTTTAGAATTTTTTTACTATTTTTTTAGATAGGTACAAAATCACTTTTTTAAGAAGATTTGGACCATCCGATAAAGTGATATTGTACCTATCTCAAAAAATAGTAAAAAAATTCTAAAAAATATAAAATTTGGTATCCAAACATATTTTATTATGAAGATCATGTTGAACGGTTCGGATCAACTGTTCGGACTTTGAAAATAGAGATAAAAGATGTGGAGCATATTGGAGCACAAAAATTATGGTGCATTTGAACCCTCCTCATATATATATATATAGGAAATTGCTAATATGCTATGCATAGCATAGAGGGCCTCCGTACTACGGCTCAATATTGGAGTTTTCAAAATCCTAACGGTCGATCCGAACTGTTCAACATGATATCCATATGAATATGTACTTGTAAACCAAATTTTTTATTTTTTAGAATTTTTTTAATATTTTTTTAGATAGGTAGAAAATCACTTGATCTGAAAATTCTGTACCATTCAAATCAAGTGTTTTTCTACCTATCTAAAAAAATAGTAAAAAAGTTCTAAAAAATGTAAAATTTGGTTTGCAAGTACATATTCATATGGAGATCATGTTGAACGGTTCGGATCGACCGTAAGGATTTTGAAAACTCAAATATTGAGCCGTAGCATGGAGGTCCTCTATGCTATGCATAGCACTGTAGCCAACTCCTATATATATATATAGAGCTGGGCTATGGTGAGTTGTGAAATAAGAGGTCATTTTTACTTCACGCTCATATTTTTATTTTGAAAATCCAAACAATCGATCCGAACCACTCAACATGTTCTCTATATTGAAATGTGCTTGGAGACTAAATTTTACATTTTTTGGAATTTTTTACTATTTATTAAGACACTTTGAAATCGCTGATCAACTGCGAACAGGAAAAATTTCTGGACCACCGGATCTACGATTTTCAATGTGGGTTAATAAATAGTAAAAAAATTCCAAAAAATGTAAAATTTAGTCTCCAAGCACATTTCAATATTTAGAACATGTTGAACAGTTCGGATCGGTTGTTTGGATTTTTAAAATGAAAATATGGCGTGAAGTAAAATGTTGTTTTACTTCACAACTCACCATAGTCTATCTCTCTCTCTCTATATATATATATATATATAGAATTGAGCTATGGTGAGACGTGGAGTAAAACAAGTTTGTATTCCATGGCACTATATTTCCATTTTGAAAAGCCAAACAACCGATCCGAACCGTTCAACATGTTCTCTATATTAAAATGTGCTTGGAGACCAAATTTTACATTTTTTTGAATTTTTTTACTATTTATTAAGCCACTTTGAAAATAGCTGATCCGGTGGTCCAGAAAATTTTACTGTTTTTTACTGTTCACAGTGGATCAGCGATTTTCAAAGTGGCTTAATAAATAGTAAAAAAATTCCAAAAAATGTAAAATTTAGTTTCCAAGCACATTTCAATATTTAGAACATGTTGAACGGTTCGGATGGGTTGTTTGGATTTTCAAAATCCAAAAAATGGCCCGAAGCACCGTGGCCGGTTTGCTTTGCAAAGCACCGTAGCCTTACTCTATATATATATATATATATAGATATTGAGATGAGCTATGCTACTACGTGGAGTAAAACGCGTTTGTACTTCACGCCGTATTTTTATTTTGAAAGTCCAAACGACCGATCCGAACCGCTCAACATGATCTCCATATTGAAATGTGCTTGGAGACCAAATTTTACATTTTTTAGAATTTTTTTACTATTTATTAAGCCACTTTGAAAATCTGAAAATCTGGGTGAACAGTGAAAAACAGTAAAAAATTCTGGACTGCCGGATCAGTGATTTTCAAAGTGGCTTAATAAATAGTAAAAAAAATTTAAAAAATGTAAAATTTGGTCTCCAAGCACATTTCAATATGGAGATCATGTTGAACGGTTCGGATCGGTCGTTTGGACTTTCAAAATAAAAATATAGCGGCGTGGAGCACCAATGCGTTTTACTCCATGTAGTAGCATAGCTCAATTCTATAGATATTTATAGCAAAGCGCCCCACTCTGAAGCGGTTTGGTAAACATCTGTAAAAAAAAGAGCAAATTTATTAATAAAAATTTCAAAACTTTTTCTCACTAAACATCTCTAAAAAAATTAACAAATTCTATACACACTAAACATCTCTCTCCCTCTCTCTCTATATAGCAAACCGCTCCACTGTGGAGGCGGTCAACTAAATATCTGTAAAAAAAAAAGTAACATCAAATTACAAACTACACGAAAGTAAAAGCAAATCGTCCCAATATGAAGTGGTTAGGTCATTTTTAAAAAAAAATTAATGCAAGAGTAGATTTGCTATTTTTTTTTTGGAGGTTATTAATAAAAATTTCGGAACGGGCCCGGTTAGATGAGTGAATAATACAGAGGTGCACATAATTTTTTTATGGTAACTATATAAAAATAATATATGCTTGCTAAATGTTGCTTGCGTAGCACAGAAAAATCGAGAATACAAGTTTGTAATTATCCAAAAAAAGTTTCTAAGCCTCGGTCCCAGTAAGGGCGATATTGCCACATTACTCTTTTCATGCAATATCTATTCTCATAAGATATTAATTAATTAAATTAATTTACATATAAATAGGAAATCCGTATCCTCTCGGGTAACAAAATATTTCTGTTTAGATCTGAACCGTCTGATTAGAATTCAGGCAAATCCATTCTTTGATGAAATTCATAGCCCCTTTAATATTCATACATATATAGTTTGATCAGACGACTCGAATCTAAACAAAAATATTCTGTTACCTTAGATGATATGAATTCGTAGATTGGTACCTCAAATCTATTAATACTTGTTTACGTTTGGAACTTAACTTTTTAAATTAATACTTTAATATCGAACTTGTTTGACATTAAATTTTGTAGGATATAATTTACACAGTACTTGTTAATGCTAAAATAGAAGGGATAAAATACCTCATATTTTTCATACTCACATGATATATCTTTTTTTTTTTTTGGAAGTCCAAACAGTACGTTGACCCGAATCACTCAACATGATCTTCATATTAAAATAAACTTGTCAATCAAATTTTATATTTTGAAAAAGATACTATCTTTTTATATAGATAAAAAAATCACTGTTTCTGAACCTATGATTTGTATTTTGTATATATAAAAATAATAGTAAAAATATAAAAAATTATAAAATTTGATCTCCAAGTATATTTTAATATGAATATTATGTTGAACGGTTTGAATCGACTATTTGGACTTCGAAAGGATGTGAGGCATTGCCTTCTCATACTAAAATTAGTACCATATTATACGCAAATATTTTATAAAAAATGAACATTTTGTATGACGGCAAATGAAAGTAAAATTGCTTGAAAGACCATTAACATTATATCAATGAGATAATAAGTGAACGTTCTCTCCATCAAAAAACAATATTAAGCATTTAGTTATTTTTTATTCATATTTAAGTGAAAGCTAATTTAAAAATACGGAGCTAATCGGATGTATGATTTGGGGGGAGCAAAATAATAGTGAATTGGATTTAAATAACTAATCGGATACTAGATAAAAAATAATACTCCAACTTATTATTTCAATGTTCTAACTTGAAATTCTAATTATCAATCAGAATTTAAAAAAAAATATTCTAATTTTAATTCTAAATTTAATTCAAATTACAAATCAGAATTTCAAAATAATTTTTTTTTTTTTTTTAAAAGATCAAAATCAGTCCGGACCTATATCCGCTCTCTCTTGAATTCATTTATGTTTTGACCCTTTGACTACTAGCTAGCTACACAGAGGCACAGTTTATTTCATGTAGCATCATGAAAATATGAACATGAAATGGATAGTGGCACAGACATCTGGGAGCAGGAACAAAACCGGTCATGTCCCATCAGTACTTTGTATTTAACTCGTTAATTGCATTGGTACAGTCAGAGGGCCATTTTTACTTTTACAAGGCAGACATTTATATGCATATATAACTATTTAAGTAACTTGTTTCAGTGCCTGCTATAAAAATATTTTGACAGTTGGAGCTCTTGTTTCCGTACATGCTTCTTTTGGTTTTTTCTGTTTGGATGCATTTCAGTTATGGTGTCTTGGCCGAGTTGCATGACACTGTCGTGTTTCACTGAATCAGGTTTACAGTGTACTATGACCATTGACACGTAAGTTGTAAATTGTTCTTACCAACTTGCCATTAATTGTGTACAAAGTCCATCAATTTCAGAATGTACTTCTTTCACTAATCTATCTTTGTACTGTCTTTTCTATTAAAACTCATAAATTTATAAAATATTCATTTTACTCATCATCAAAAAATTAATAATACGTAGTTTGTTTCAGAAAAATATCATCTTTTAATTATTTCCGAAAATAAATGAGTCTCTGCTTCTTATACTTGCACATGTATATACCTAAATATCACTATTTAAATGTCAAAAATTACTATCTTGTCCTTGGAAACCAACTCATTAGAAGACTGACATTTTTCTGTTTTGTGCACTTATTTTTTTTTACTTTTCTTAATAAAGGATAAAATAAATATCTTATAAATTTAAAACGAGTTATAATAGAAAAGACAATAAAAAAGAAATTTTGTGAGTTCTTTAAATTTAAAAGAATAAATATGATATTATGTACTTTAGACTTTAGAGGGAGAAATACATAATTTCAAAAATTTTAAGAAGTATATATGAAATCGCGCCCTTTTTTTCCTATAAGAATGCATCTGCTATATATTTTTTAGTAAAGATTGGAGATCAAGTCATTTAACTATTTAATATCTATAAAAAATTGTCCGTTCCGAATTTCAAACCTGTGATCTCTCACACAAAGAGCATTGTCTTTGCCACTAGACCAAAGACTGATTCTCAAATGCATTTACTATATATATAACCATATTTGCAACATCATTGGATTTCACAAAGTAATTACAATATACAAAGAGTCGGTCAATTTCAAAATATCATTAAAATTTCGGTTAAATGTCCAAATAACAAAAGCCTACTACCCAAACAAAAATTTATAAAGTTTGAATTTATAGAGTTTGTGATGGTAAGAGTTTGAATGAATGAGCACTATGATCCTATGAAGCAAATTACATAGTATGCCAAAGTAATCGATTGATTAAATTTTTACGATCACAAACAAATTAATCAGTAACTATTTAACATTCATAGAGATCCTCTTTCTGCATTTCGAATATGTTGTTGCTTAAATAGAGAAAAATCAGATTATCACTAGATTAAAATTTAGTTCTTTAATCGATTAATTAATTGAATTTTGTAATTGATTAATCGATTTGACATTCAGTTAATTCATTTAGACAACTAATTATTAATCAGATTCTTTCGAAAATTGATTATATATATATATATAGAGAGAGAGAGAGATGGGCTATTGTACTTCGCGAAGTAAAACCCCCGTTTACTTCACGCTCATATTTTCATTTTGAAAATTCAAACAACCGATCCGAACCGCTCAACATGTTCTAAATATTGAAATGTGCTTGGAGACTAAATTTTACATTTTTTGGAATTTTTTTACTATTTATTAAGCTACTTTGAAAATCGCTGATCCACTGTGAACAGTAAAAAACAGTAAAATTTTCTGGACCACCGGATCAGCGATTTTCAAAGTGGCTTAATAAATAGTAGAAAAATTCCAAAAAATGTAAAATTTAGTCTCCAAGTACATTTCAATATTTAGAACATGTTGAACGGTTCGGATCGGTTGTTTGGATTTTCAAAATCCAAAAAACGGCCTGAAGTAAACGGGGAGTTGGCGAAGCAGAATAGCCCATCTATATATATATATTTCTCTTTTTGATACGAATGCATGTACTATATATAACCAAATTCGCAACTTGTACATGTACGTGCTGAATCAGCAACACAGTGATTTGGAACGTCGTATATTCCATTATCAGAACAATCTGTGAATGAGAACAAGTAGCATTTAATAAAAGGGTAATTATATCTTCCCCATCTATCCATCCCTCATTTCATCCCCCAACTAACTAACTACCTTTTCTAACTATAATTACAAATTCTAACTACCTAATGATCCTACAAATTAATTACCCAATTTTCTTCATTTATTTCTTTCCTCTTTCTCCCTCCCTCTCCCACCTCTCCCACCACTCCCTCTCCACCTCCGTCTCCGCCTCCGCCTCCGCCCGCCTCTCCCACCTCTCCCTCTGCGCCTCCTCCTGCCTCTCCCACCTCTCCCTCTCGGTCTCCGCCTCCCTCTCCCACCTCCGCCTCCTCTCTCTCCCCCTCCGTCTCCGCCGGGTCAGATCCGTCATGTCTATGTTCCTCTTCCTCATGCAATAGCGAGTTATTTGCAAAGAACAAAGCTTCATTAATGGTGAATTAGGCCAGTGCGTACTAAGTACTAAGAAATGATAGAAAAACAAATTTTGAAAAAATTAGAGGTGTATGAATGAATACTTGATGTTTTAGAGATGAATACTTCAACGTTTATGGATGAATACTTAATATCTTAGGTATAAATACTTTAGAGTGAGCCTATGGTGCTATGCATAGCACGGATGGGGTCCGTGCTACGGCTCAAAATTTGACTTTTCAAAATCCTAACGGTCGATCCAACCGTTCAATGTGATAACCATATGAATATGTACTTGCAAACTAAATTTTATATTTTTTCGAATTTTTTTACTATTTTTTTAGATAGATAGAATTTTGATGGTCCAGAATTTTCAGAAAACACTGATTTTTCTACCTATCTAAAAAAATAGTAAAAAAATTCGAAAAAATATAAAATTTAGTTTGCAAGTACATATTCATATGATTATCACATTGAACGGTTGGATCGACCATTAGAATTTTGAAAAGTCAAATTTTGAGCCGTAGCACGGACCCCATCCGTGCTATGCATAGCACCATAGGCTCACTCAATACTTTAACTTATATGTATGAATACTTGATATCTTATGGATGAATATTATTCGGCTGCTCTTGTAAAATTAATCGAGGTATGCACATAAGTTTGTAATACTCTTGGTACATTAACTATTTACACTTATACGACGAGGATGAATACTTGCTCGATAAGAGATGAATACTTGTGCAACGGACAACTCGAAAGTATGTCATCATGGATCTCATTTGAAAGAGAAAATTATGTAGAAGACATTCGTGGTTTTAGATTTGCAAAATTCCTCACAGATCGTCAGAAATATTGGTTAGATTGAACGGAGAAAAAAAAAACCCATATCTAAAAATGTGTAAAAGATGAGTGATTGATGTGTCCAAATATGCTTCTATTGCAAAGATGAATACATTTATATAGATGGATGAATGCTAGTTGTGTTACAGATGAATATTTTTTTGCAAATTTCTAAAATGAGATGAAGGTTATGCGGTTCCCCCACTTAATTAATGCGCTGACGGTTATGCGGTCCCCCACTTAATTAATGCTCTGACAGTTGTGCGGTCCCCCACACATGTTGTTTGTAGTCTCCTACTTTCTTGTTGTAATATATCCAAATATGTTTCTATTGCAAATGTGAATATCTTCATATAGATAGATGAATACTAGTTGTGTTACATATGAATATTTTTCTGCAAATTCCTAAAATACGCTGACAGTTATGCGGTCCCTACTTAATTAATGCAACTGACGGAGATGAAACGGGAGATGGTTGACGGGGAATAGCTAGGCTCTCCCTTAATAAAATTGAATGAATGAACCATCGTTCACATCATTTAATGCTCTCGAAAAGAGAGCATTCAGTACACTGTTTTTTTTAGTATATATATTCAATTGCTACAGTTAGTCTAGTCAACCTCTATTTTGGTTTTTAATTTTAGGATGAAATTTTTGGTAAGAACTCCGATTCACGTCCAGATTCGTATAAATATTTTAGATTTATGAAATTGTTCTGATTGTCTAAATTTGTTTGTACGAATTTTAATACGGATCAGTTATATTGATCTTATATTACCAAATTATATAATGCATATTTTGGCGTAACATAGTTTTTTCTACTTCTGCTTTCTAAAAGTTGTAAATTTACAATAATTTATTAGTTGATGGTCACCGTCCAATCTTCGAAATTAAAAAAAATCGGCCTGTCACAGTCAGATCACAAATTAAACGAACCATTCTCATATCTGTATCTTACAGTCAATATTCTTTAATGGTTTATCAGGCTATGTACAGAACAAGTCCAGAACAAAAATAAAACTTTCAAAGTCGCAGAGAGCAACATCTAAAATCAACCACCATATGACTTCTCTGAAACTATATATATATATATAGAGTAGAACTAGGGTGCTCTCGAGTTCACCAAGTCCTTGGTGAACTCAAGTCCAAAACTTACCAGATCGGCTTCAAACGACGAATCCGACCGTTGAAACCCGTCTACCTTACGAGTGATACGTCTACATGCAAAAAATTTAAATTTTGAAATTAATTTTGCATAGAGTCAAGTGGTCAAAATTAGAAGGTTAATAAATTAATTTTAATGCATTCATTTTTTGACGTTTTTTGACCACTTGACTCTATGCAAAATTAATTTCAAAATTTAAAATTTTTGCATGTAGACGCATCACTCGTAAGGTAGACAGGTTTCAACGGTCGGATTCGTCGTTTGAAGCCGATCCGATGAGTTTTGGACTTGAGTTCACCAAGGGCTTGGTGAACTCGAGAGCACCCTAGTTCTACTCTATATATATATATATATATAGATATATATATAGATGGGCTATTGTGCTTCGCGAAGTAAACCCCCCGTTTACTTCAGGCCATTTTTTGGATTTTGAAAATCCAAACAACCGATCCGAACCGTTCAACATGTTATAAATATTGAAATGTACTTGGAGACTAAATTTTACCATTTTTTGGAATTTTTTTACTATTTATTAAGCCACTTTGAAAATTACTGATCCGGTGGTCCAGAAAATTTTACTGTTTTTTACTGTTCACAGTGGATCAGCGATTTTCAAAGTGGCTTAATAAATAGTAAAGAAATTCCAAAAAATGTAAAATTCAGTCTCCAAGCACATTTCAATATTTAGAACATGTTGAACGGTTCGGATCGGTTGTTTGGATTTTCAAAAATAAAAATATGGCCCGAAATAAACCCCCCCATTTACTTCGCGAAGCACAATAGCCCATCTATCTATATATATGAGGAGGGTTCAAATGCCTTCATTTTTTGTGTCTCCATCATGTCTTCATTTTTAAGAACTTTAATAACTCAAAATTTAAAACTTAAAAGTCAAAATAAAACCGTTGGATATGATCTACATTATTTTATCTATGCGCATGTAAAAAATTGTGACATTTCAACATTGTTTTGGTTGTCATCAAGAGCATGCAAAAAATACTAATATGGATAATTTCTAGACGTTGATTTTTCAAATGATTGATTCACATAAAAACCAAATTGAAATGTGATATTTTTTTTATGAGCACATAGAGAAAATAACATAGATCACATGTAACGTTTTTATTTTGACGTTTATAATTTAAATTTTGATATATTAACGTTTTTAAAAATTGAGGATGGTGGAGGTACAAAAAATGGAAGCATTTGAACCCTACATATATATATGTATATAGGACAGTGCTACGGTGCTATGCATATATAAGGGCCCTCCGTGCTACGGCTCACTTTTTGAGTTTTAAAAATTCTAACGGTCGATCCGAACCGTTCAACATGATCTCCATATCAAAATGTACTTGCAAACCAAATTTTACATTTTTTAGAATTTTTTTACTATTTATTAAGCCACTTTGAAAAAACACTAATTTGTACACAACAGTAAACTTTTCTGGACCATTGGATCAGCGATTTTCAAAGTGGCTTAATAAATAGTAAAAAAATTCTAAAAAATGTAAAATTTGGTTCGCAAGTACATATTCATATGGAGATCATGTTGAACGGTTCGGATCGACCGTTAGGATTTTGAAAACTCAAAAAGTGAGCCGTAGCACGGAGGGGCCCTTATATATGCATAGCATATTAGCCAGATTCTATATATATATATAGAGATTGGCTAATGTAATAACGTTAGAACTTCGGCCCGAAGTTCTAACGGGTCGTTTTTGCAATTTCAAAATCCAAACAACCCATCCGAACCGTTCAACATGTTCTCTATATTGAAATGTGCTTGGAGACCAAATTTTACATTTTTTGGAATTTTTTTGCTATTTATTAAGCCACTTTGAAAATTCTGATCCGGTGGTCCAGAAAATTTGGCTGTTTTTTACTGTTCACCGTTGGATCAGAAACTTTCAAAGTGGCTTAAAAAATAGCAAACAAATTCCAAAAAATGTAAAATTTGGTCTCCAAGCACATTTCAATATGGAGATCAAGTTTAACGGTTCGGATGGGTTGTTTGGATTTTAAAATTGCAAAAATGACCCGTTAGAACTTCGGCCGAAGTTCTAACGTTATTACTTCGGCCGAAGTTCTAACGTTATTACATTAGCCAATCTCTCTATATATATATATATATATATATATATATATATATATATAGGCTATGGTGAGTTGTGAAGTAAAACGTCGTTTTACTTCGCGTCATATTTTCATTTTCAAAATTCAAACAACCGATCCGAACCGTTTAACTTTTTCTAAATATTGAAATGTGCTTGGAAACTAAATTTTACATTTTTTGGAATTTTTTTACTATTAATTAAGCCACTTTGAAATCGCTGATCCACTGTGAACAGTAAAAAACAGTAAAATTTTCTGGACCACCGGATCAGCGATTTTCAAAGTGGATTAATAAATAGTAAAAAAATTCCAAAAAATGTAAAATTTAGTCTCCAAGCACATTTCAATATAGAGAACATGTTGAGCGGTTCGGATCGGTTGTTTGGATTTTCAAAATGAAAATATGAGCGTGAAGTAAAAATGACATCTTACTTCACAACTCACCGTAGCCCAGCTCTATATATATATATATATATAGAGAGAGAGAGATGGGCTATTGTACTTCGCGAAGTAAATCCCCCGTTTACTTCGGGCCATTTTTTGAATTTCGAAAATCCAAACAACCGATCCGAACCGTTCAACATGTTCTAAATATTGAAATATGCTTGGAGACTAAATTTTACATTTTTTGGAATTTTTTTACTATTTATTAAGCCACTTTGAACAGTAAAAAACAGTAAAATTTTCTGGACCACCAGATCATCGATTTTCAAAGTGGCTTAATAAATAGTAAAAAAATTCCAAAAAATGTAAAATTTAGTCTCCAAGCACATTTCAATATTTAGAACATGTTGGACGGTTCGGATCGATTGTTTGGATTTTGAAAATGACAAAATATGGCCAGAAGTAAACGGGGGTTTTACTTCGCGAAGTACAATAGCCCATCTCTCTCTCTCTCTCTATATATATATATAGAGTAAGGCTACGGTGCTTTGCAAAGTAAACCACCCTCTTTACTTCGGGCTACTTTTTGGATTTTGAAAATCCAAACAACCGATCCGAACCGTTCAACATGTTCTAAACATTGAAATGTGCTTGGAGACCAAATTTTACATTTTTTGGAATTTTTTTACTATTTATTAAGCCACTTTGAAAATCGCTGATCCGATGGTAAACAGTAAAAAACAGTAAAATTTTCTGGACCACCGGATCAGAAACTTTCAAAGTGGCTTAATAAATAGTAAAAAAATTCCAAAAAATGTAAAATTTGGTCTCCAAGCACATTTCAATGTTTAGAACATGTTGAACGGTTCGGATTGGTTGTTTGGATTTTCAAAATCCAAAAAGTAGCCCGAAGTAAACGGGGTGGTTTACTTTGCAAAGCACCGTAGCCTTACTATATATATATATATATATATATATATATAGAGTTGGGCTACGGTGCTATGCATATTTAGTGTCAATCTGTGCTATGCATTTTTTGACCGTGGATAGGCTTGGAGATCCGTGCAAAAAAATTAGTCGCTGATTCACATTAACAGAGACAAACGGAGACGGTAATTTCAAAATAGCGTTATTCAATTAGACTCCTGTCTTTCTCTCTACCCTGTCGCACCTCCTCCCTTGGCCGCTTTCTCTCGCCCCCCTCCCCCAGCCGCTCTGTCGCTATCGCTCCTCCCTATCTCTCTCTCTTACTCTCGACGGCCGATCAGAGCCCTCTTAGCCTTTCTCTCTTTGCTGGTCCAGGTCACTCGTGAGAGAGCCCGAGCACCTCCAGCCACCTCGCGCCTCCTGCCGCCTTGCGCCTCTCCATCCCCAGTAAGCTCTATTTCCCTCTCCCTTTTTTCTAAGTTTTACTTTTCTCTTTACACGAAATCTTGGCAACCAACATTTATTATCTTGAAACAAAGTTACTTGATTTCTTGATTTGAATCAATCTGTTACTTACTGTACCTATCAAAACTGCTTAAGTCTGTTCTTGATAATTTTTATTGGACCTGACCAACACTACATATATATTCATGAATCTTGAAGCAATTATTTGTGCTTGCTTTGACTTTTTACCTGCATCTATTATCAAATTGTAGAAATTCAAACCGCTTTGATAGGTACAATTAATGGAATACCAGTAAACCATCAGTGGTACATGGTTCTATTAATGTTAGCGGTACATGGTTCTATTAATGTACAGTAGCTGTTATTTTGCTAGTTTTACTTTACTGTGACAATTATTTGCTTCCATTACATAGCTTTCAAATGCTAACTTCTTCAACACTGTACATTGTAGGTATTAGAGGACAACTTTTGCATTACTATGGGTACTAGTGTAGAAGCTGATGATGCAATTTGCATTTGGGAGGAAGGGGAGCTTGGAGGTGATGATGTTGGGGAAGATGAAGTTGGAGGTGACGAGAATGTCGAACCTTTCGTTGGTATGGAGTTTAGAAGTGATGTTGAGGCACAAGAATTTTATATCTCATATGGTTGTAGACTCGGATTTAGTGTCAGGATAAATACCAAGACAGAGGCAAAAGATGGTCTCTCTTCTATTAGAATGGTTTGTTGCAAACAAGGTTTATCTAAACGACAGAAGCAAGAGGAGGAGATGACCGGATCTGATGGAAATTTAGGGACACCTCAGAAAGAAGTATCAAATAAAAGGACATGTTGCATGGCTTATATTAGGTTTAGACGGCTAAAGAATGGAGTTTGGGTTGTTAGTGCTTTCGATGCCAAACATAACCATGACTTAGTTGCTAGTCCGGCCAAAAAAAGAAACTTAAGATCTTTGAAAGGAATGACCCTGGAGGAGAGGCATATAATTAGCGAGATGCGAGCTCAAAATGTGTCGGCGTCACAAATTTGGCACTATTTAGCAGAAAGGGCTGGTGGGATTCATAAACTACATTTTAAATTGAAGGATGTGAGCAATGTAATAGCCCAGGAAAATAGGAGGCTTAATGGTGTTGATGTCGAGACCACTTTAGTGTATTTTCGCAAAAAACAAGAGGAGGATCCCGAGTTTTTCTTTGCCATAGAGTCGGATGAGAATGAAATTGCTAAAAACATACTTTGGATTGACGGTAGAGCGAGGCAAGCATATGCTCAGTTTGGAGATGTTGTGACTTTTGATACAACATACAACACAAATAAATATTGCATGCCACTTGGAGTCTTCATTGGTGTTAACCACCACTGGCATAGCATTATTTTTGGGTGTTGTCTTCTTAGAAATGAGCAGGCCACAAACTTTAATTGGTTGTTCAGCACTTGGAAGCAAGCTATGCACAACAAGGCACCAATTTCGATAATTACCGATCAAGATCCCGCAATGAAAGTCGCTATACAAGAGGTTTTGCCAAGAACTGTCCATAGATGTTGCCAATGGCATGTATTGCAGAAGGCGAGGGAGAAATTATTGGTACACTATGGCACTAAGGATGGTTTTGAAGAGGAGTTGAAAGCAATTATCATTCGAAGCGTGACAGTGGCTGATTTTGAATGCTCATGGCAGAAAATGCTTGAAAAGTATGATTTGAAAGACAACAATCATCTCAAGACGATATATGACAAACGAGAGGAATGGGTCCCTGCCTTCTTTCGAGGTACTTTCTTTGCTAACATGTCGACAACTCAAAGAAGTGAAGGAATGAATGCGGTCATGAAGTTGTTGGTGGATAACCACACCTCTATCTATCGGTTTGTCCTACAACTTGAGAAGCTTGTGGAAGGCATTTGGCAGAAAGAGAGTGACGAAGATTGTCGTACAATTAGTGAAACCCCTCAGTTGTGGTCAATGAGCAACATAGAGGTAGACGCACGTCGAGTTTACACTAGGAAGATATTTTCCATGTTTAAGAAGACTTTCAAGGAGAGTAGCAATGGTGTTGTTGTAGAGGTTGAGCGAGATAGATTATATGAGGTTAAGATCACATGTCATCCCTTTATTTCCAATTGGATCCCTGAAACACATAGGATTTGGATAGATAGGACTGATGAATCTATCTCTTGTAGTTGCAAAGGGTATGAATTTGTTGGAATTTTGTGTTCGCATGCTATAAAGGTGATGCAACATGTCGGGATGCAAAGCCTCCCTTGCAAATACATTACCAATCGCTGGACCAAAGATGCAAACAAAAATGTAAAACAGTCAATCCGTGAAATGTGTATTGGGCCCGGAAGAACCAAGGAGGTGGAAGCTATGAGGTATGCAACTATATACTCAAAATTCGTGGAGCTAGGAAAGTTGGTATCAAAATCTGGAGAAGCATTCAAATACGTGGATGGTAAAATTGATGAAATGAAGGCAAATGTTATGTTAATGATAAGCTCAAAATATGAAGTCGAGGCATACAATCAACAACACCAAACCATGCATGATGTTCTTTCAAGGCAAGAGAAAACCTCGCCAGATCCCGTATATAATGACCCACCTCCCTCGCAATGCAAGGGAAGGAAACGAAAACCACAACGACTAAAGCATGTGGTCGAAAAGATTGCTCCCAAAAGGCGAACATGTAGTTATTGTCACGAGCAAGCGGGACATAATTTCAGAACTTGCCCTAACGTATGTCAACCAATCTGTACAGTATTTATCTTATTTTATTCTATAAAATATTAACATGCTTTGTGTTGTGTGTTTGTAGCGCAACAAAGATCTTGGTACGGAGAAGACAAAACCAGAGGAAGAGGAAGTTGTCAGTAGTAATGAGGAGTCAGAATAAGATGCAGTGCAGTAACTTCTATCCATCTATTCTCCAAACACTCAAGTCATATTCTTACGATTCTTATGTACTGGTATATTTGGTTTTTGTTTACTGTTGTTAGGTTTTTAGTTTACTGGTACTTGGTGGTTGGTTTATTGGTATTTCATTTTTTCTATTTGGTTATATTGTAAGGATGATCTCAAGTAATAAAGTAAGGCCTACGGGTTTCAATTGAAATTTTTGATATTTTTGTTAAAGAAATTGTGATTCTTCACTGTGTCATTTATATGGTCAGTGTTGTCATGGATAATGTTTGGAATACTTTTGTTTTTGACATTAATGCTTGGTGCAAATAAAACTGAAGCTGTTGCAATAACTGGTGTATTTCTGTTGGATATAGTTGTTCTTGCTAAATTTTATATTAGTGATGTGTGTCTATGGTTGCTCCAGTTCTGATAGTCAAGGTGAGAATTCATGCACAATTCAATAATCATATATTGTAATGCATATTTTCATGAAACTTGTGGTACACATTGACACTAAAAATTAGTTCTGGTACATTTCGAACCTGGTACCTGAGAAATTGTAGTACTAGTTTGGTTTCTTGTAAAATATGAAATTAAATTAATCTTGCTTTAGTTGCTCAATCAGAAGTTTGGAAGTATCATAGCAGTAGAATATAACCGAGTTCACTGAATTGTAGAAGACACCGACTTTGACTATACCAAAAATATTCATAACAATTACATCTTTGTTAAGACACTGACTTTGATCATGTTCATACATACATGAATTTACAAAATATTCCTTCTATAACTGAGCCTGACCCCGACCCCGCCTCTGGTTATTCTCCAACCTCATTCATAAATCACCACATTGTATGATCTCTCTCTATCCTATCCTAATGAAACAAATAATGTCCAGCAGACATGACATACTTTCCTAACCTACTCAACATCTACAAAAATCTCAAACTAAACGCAATACATAACAGAGATCTGCCGTGAGCCCCATAGCCAAGCCACCTTCAGACATCTTCACAAACTACTTGCAACTGCAGTTCATGAACTTCAAACAATTAGTTACAATATGTTTTATATTAGAAAAGACCCTATAAAAATGAATTTGCTAGCTACAAACATTTTAGGAAAGTAAAATCTTATACAACCAAAACAATAAAAATTAAAGTATGTGCAGATTCTGGTTAGGAAATAAATAAAAACCACCTTTGCAACTGTTTCTGCAGCTAGCTAAATATCCTAAATTACTTCAACACACTACACTAAAAAGTAGAGCACTAGAAACAATTAATTATACTTAAGCACAGCATGACTTATCCAATACTAATTATATGTTCCTCTAAAACACGCACCCAGAAAATCCAAGAGAACAAATTAAATAATTGACTTGATCAGTAATATATTCTCAGAAATTATAAAACCTAATAATAACCACCATGGTCGAATCCGTCGGAGATCAGGGCGATACGAACAGGACCGGGGTCGGGATTTGTGGAGGAGAGAATGAAGTGGGTGATGGCGAGAGTTGGTTGGAGGCCATGAAATGCAAGGCGCTTGCCGAAGTCGAGCATGGGGTGGATGTGGCCTTGGCTTGGGTATGGCAGCAGCAGCACATGGATGCGAACAGGCTGGAGCTCAAGTAACGAGGCGACTGGAGCTGGCGACGCGATGTTACTCCTCTCTTTTATTTTGAATTTCACGAAAATAGAGAGTTGAATTTGGGGGAAGATCCAGAGAGACGAGAGGAAGTGGTTTTTTTATTGGAGCTCTAGGGAGATAATAAGTTAACGGAGACGGAGAGGCTCATTTTTAATTTTTGGATTCCGTTTAAGCGCATCAGCGCCTTCATCAAATACTAATCTAAATGCAGATCTGATGGTTGAAAAGTGCATAGCACTGTGACACTAAATATGCATAGCACCGTAGCCCAACTCTATATATATATATATAGATATATATATAGTTAAAAAGAGCGAATTCGGAATGGATAATACTAATATTAAATTTATATCCATCTTTGAGTGGATATGAATACAAATATAGATAGTAAATAGGCTGATTTTTTTTTAATATCCAACATTAAAAAAATAGAAATATCAAAGTTTTTGGAAAATTTTTAAAAATGCCCATGTCGCTCAGAAACTCAGCTGTCAAGAAAAAAAAAGGGCTGCCAAGTTTCTTGGCGACCGAGGATTTTTTTTCTCTGTGAAATAGGCTATATAAGCCTTGTTTCTCTCTCCTCTCACTCACAACTCACTCAAACCCAACAGAAGAGAAAAAGAAGAAGAGAAAGAGGAAGAAAACAGGAGAATTTTGAGGCAATTTTTTGGTGAATTTTTTTAATTTAATTTTTTTTATTAAATTATTTAAATTAGTAACCTATTTTTATGAATAGTAGATCACTTACAGATGTTACCATTTACCAAAATGTAGTTTGTTGACAAAAAATGTTCATTTCACTACACTTTGGTGGGAAGTTTAAGACTGATAAATTCAGAGTTTATCACACCAAAGATCCAGCATATTCATTCATGGTTAATGATGAAACCTCAAGTCTCCGATTTACGGTTGCACTGGTTATAACCCAGAAAGGTGGAACTTAGAATGGGTAACCCGATTGAACACTGCAATACCCCCGACCGTTGCTTTGCCAAATTGCCGATACTAACAGAGGATTCATGGAGAGGCCTATACGGGCGGTTAAAGGGGAATAGAACTATGATCATGGAACTCTATGTAAAGAGAGTTTCGATTGAGTCAGGGTTGGAAGTTCTGGCCAAAATTCGTCTAGACCATCATGTGATGGCCACATATGGAAGTTAGTCATCATTGGGCTAATTGAATTGGGATAAGGGAGAATAAAAATACTAAATTAGTGGTGGAGACCCTAACTGGAGATACCACTAATTGGATCAACAAAAGTACACATGGGAGTCTCGACATTCTCAGACGAATGTCGCATTGTCGTGCTTTACCATGGGGACACCCAATATAACCAAGATAGTAGGGCGATGTACCTAACAAGTGAAGTCTGAATTCTTTTGGGCTTGTCACAGATCTCCTTGCACCAATCAAGACAAGTCTGAACATGATCTCTTGATTGGTAGGGTGGTTGTTAGGCGAAAGCGGTAATCACTAAATTGGATTAGAAACTCTCATACAACAACTGAAAACCAACATCAAATAAGGTAAGAATCAAAGCAGATTGAAGTAACAACGGTGTGCCAAAACTCTGGGAATTCACATCTCTATCTTTATTTTACTTACTTTTAATTTTTGCCAAATACATTGATCAAGACCAACAAGTCTTAGATTTCAGATTTTGTCTAGCCTTTCAAAAGATTGTAATTGAATCGCTCAAGACCTTAAATCTTATTTCATGCAGATCGACACTCATTTATACTACTTGATAGAATTATGCGCTTGTAATATGACTCGATAGCAAATTGGATTATAAATGTCATTAGCCTGATCATGATTACACCCATTAATAAATGTTTATAACGGTTAATATTAATTTGAATTATTTTGCGAAAACCCTAACTTTAATATCCGTACAGTCCAACCTAACGGTTAGGGTACCATCCCCTTGCCAGTCGTTCTCAGTTAGGGTGCTATAGCGTAACTGTGATTAACACTATGATAGGATTAACAGCTCTCAGATTTACAATTGATACCAGTACAGGACGCACACAGTTCTGGCCAAACTGCATACGACACTGATTGGAGTTAGAAACCATAATTGACAGGTAATTGCGCTTGCATGCGGTTGGTGACAGCACCACATGCGTTTGTATTTGTGACCATAAACTAGATTAAACAAGTAAGTATGATAGAAAGCCTTATCCCTGGAAGTCCATCTTTTATACACAAAACATTTATTTACTATTTTATTGTTGCTACAACTAAACAACCCAAACCAATCAAAGTAAACAACCAAAATCACTAAAAACCTAGAATTAATTGTCGTTAGATCTCTTAATACACTATCCCTGTGGATCGACACCCCGATCTATACTATATGATAGGTTCATGCGCTTGTGAATCGATTGTAAAGTAGACAATTAGGGTTATAAATATTATTCGCTATGATTCTGATCCATCACCAGTAGAACAAGAAAAATAACTAGAAGAAGATGAAAAACAACTACTAGAAGATGAAAAATAACTAGTAGAATATGAATGACAAGTAGAAGAAGATGAAAGACAACCAATACTAGATGAAAGACAATTAGAAGAAGATGAAATACAACTAGAATAAGATGAAAGACAAACAGTACAAGATGAAAGACAATTAGAAAAAAATGAAAGATAACTAATAGAACATGAAAGACAACGAGAAGAAGATGAAAGACAACAAATAGAACATGAAAAACAACCAGTAGTAGATGAAAGACAACTAGAAGAACATGAAAGACTACTAGTAGAACATGAAAGAAAACTAATACAAAATGAAAGACACCGTGAAGAAGATAAAAGACAACCAATATTACATGAAATACATCCAGTACAAGATGAAAAACAACTAGAAGAACATGAAAAACAACCAATACAACATGAAGATAACTAGATGAAGATTAAATACAACTAGTAGTAGATGAAAGATAACTAGTAAAACGTAAAAGACAACCAGTAGAAAATGATAGACAACCAGTATAAGATGAAAGACAACTAGAAGAAAATGAAAAATAACTACTACAAGATGAAAGACAACCAGTACATGATGAAATACAACTAGAAGAAGATGAAAAACAGTAGAATACGAATGACAACTATAAGAAGATAAGAAACAACTAGTATAAGATGAAAAATAACTATTAGAATATGAAAAAAATAGAAGAAGAAAAAATACAACAGTAGAACATGAAAGACAACTAGTTGAACATGAAACACAACCAGTACAAGATAAAAGACAATTAGAAGAAGATGAAAAACAACTACTAGAAGATGAAAGACTACTAGTACAAGATGAAATAGAACTAGAAGAAGATAAAATAACTAGTATAATATGAATGAAAACTAAAAAAAGATAAAAGACAACCAGCACTAAATGAAATACAATTAGAAGAAGATGAAATACTACTAGAGGAAGAAAAAATATAAATAGAAGAAGATGAAAGACAACCAGTAGAACACGAAAGATAACCAATAGAAGATGAAAGATGTTACACCCCAGATTTTGACCATCCGGAGAGTGATTATTGTTGGTTGTATGCAATCTTCTAATATTTTGTTTGACTAGATTTGCAAAACATACACTAATTGAATTTAACCTTTTACGCGATTTATTGAGTTTGTAGGTTCGAAGCTTTAATTACAAGATCTATTGTGAAAGAACCAAAGATAGGTTCAGAGCTTTAATTTTAAGATTTATAATGAAGAACCTAGGTTATGAAGTGTTGAATTACAATATTCTTTTGGTGAACCTGAGAAGTCAACAACACTTACGAAGTTATAGATTTGTGTAATAATCAAGTAGTTAAGTAAAGTATATTTGAGGATTGTTGATTCTTGGAGCATCTGCCTTGACAGAAACAAATATATGGAACCAATTTAAAACGACAAGTCAGAAAGTTCCAATTTGATTTTGTGCAAGACGGATGACATCTGTATGGTTGCTTATCAAGTTTTATGGGACAAATTGTACTAACCGTTCTAAACGGGCATAAACGTTTAGAACGGTTAATATTAATTTGAATTATTTTACGAAAACCTTAACTTCAATATTTGTACAGTCCAATCTAACAGGTTTCTTTCCGTTATAGTGGATCTAGCAAATCTGAATCCTCCCACTATATAAAGCGTTATCATCACTTCAGATTTGTTAAGCTAGCCGCATCTCACATTTGAAAATGCATTTATTGTGCAATACTTGGTAGCTTCGATTGTTGAGTGAACTTAAACTTCAATATGCTCTCAACACTCTCAAATACACTCGACTTATCTTTTAGGAGATATAGGTTAGTGTCTAAGATTTAGTTCTAGAGCTTTTACATCCCCGCTATTGTGGTCTACTTGTAGGGTGCGAAGGAGTACACTAGCCAGAGTATTTTCACTCACATATATCCATAGCTATGTGACGATCCCAAGGGACTCTCCAGCTCGAGATTTTGGGCTTAACTTGCACACGAGTTAGGCTGTGACTTCCCACCATTGTTGGGCTCACGTGTCACGAGTTGTGTCATTTCTTAACTTGCTCTACCCCAGAGATGTAGGCTTTTTATGCTAAACTCCATTATCATCTTGCGTGTCAATTGTCTCTAAAATTCTACTCTATTTACTTTACTTGCACACGCTTGTTTGACTTGTTAGTTTAGAGGGCTTAACCAAAAAATATCTAAGAGTCTTTAAGACTCCCTTTAAACCCCCTCTAAGTGCCGGTAAGGACTATAAAGTTGTATCAGAGCAAGTTAACTTGAATTAAGACTTACTTAATTTGAGTATTTTAAGATCCAAAATGGCACCAACTACTTGGGTATGCAGAGGCAATGGGTATACTAGGAGAGGTAATTGTCATACCATGAGAGACGATTGGAGTGCAAGGAAAGCCATTTAGTAGACAAGCAAGGAGGGCATCTGGTAGGCAATCAAGGGCATTTAGTAGCCAAGCAGAGTCATCTGGTAGCCAAGCAAGGGCATCTAGTAGGCCATCTTTTGCAACTGGTCGATTTCTCAGAATTAATTTTAGGCGTAGTTGATTTAAATTAAGTTATATGCATGTTGTGAACTTATTTATTTAGATGCAACTTTGTGAACTATTTTATTTGCAATTTGTGTGAACTTTATTTGTATGGTTTGAACTACTTAATTTAAACTAAGTTATGAGTAAGTTGAATGTCAGTTTTTATAACTTTACTGTTTTTTTACCATATTCAAAAATTAATTATGGGATTTTTAATAAACCAAAAAATTTGGTTATTTTAATGAAAATGTAGATAAACATCAAGTCTATATGCATGCCAATTTTTGTGATTTATTAATTTTTTTAACTAGGGCAAAAGTTTGTCCAAGGGCAGGGACAAAAGAGGTAATTTGCCATTCTAAATAAATGAACTTCAAAAATACATCAATTACAGTGTTACATCTAACCTACAACAGAAACACTAAATTGATGAAATTAAAACTCCAGTACAAAATGGTAAAACCCTAAAATCATAATTTAAGCACTAGCAATCCTACTTCTTAGTAAGCGGCTCTGGGTCAGTGACAGCAAATGAAGTGCTAGCCTTACCTGTATAAGTACAAGGAACAAAGTCATTGTCCGATGTTGGAGGCTCTGGATCTAACATTTTTTCCAAACCTTAGTCATATGGGTGTTCCGCAAAGTCATCGTCTGAAATTTCAAACCGAATAGGCCGCCTAAGAAATTTCTCCATAAAACAGACTTGACAATTCTTTTTTTCCTTAAAGCATACTTGATAGTTCTTTTTTTACTCATTTCTACCTCAACAAATTATTGACCCTCTCGCTACGCCACGGTTGGATGATCTACCTCGGTTGTTACTGTTCATCTGTTTAGCCTCAAATCACCTCCGAAATCGCCTCTTCTCTTCTTCTTTTTCTCTTCTCTTCTTCTTGTTCTCTTCTGTTGGGTTTGAGTGAGTTGTGAGTGGGAGGAGAGAGAACATGTCTTATATAGCCTATTAAAAAAAACTCCGGCTACCGAGAAACTCGGCGGCCCAATTCTTTTCTCGGTCATCAAGTTTCTGGGCGGCCTGGGCATTTTTAATTTTTTCCGAAAACTTGGATATTTCTATTATTTTTATTTAATATTGGATATTAAAAAAATCGGGTAAATAGGTGTGAAAATTTAAAATTAAATACATCTTTAAATGGATAGAAATACGGAACGGATAATCTATGAATACAGATTCAAATACGAATACAAAACGAATCATTGAGTCATACGAATTTTAAGAAATTAAAGAAATCAGAAAATTAAATGAAAAAGGCAAATTAGAAAAGAAAAAAGTACAATGGAGGCTTTCATTTCTCCAACAACAAATGGATCGTTTTATAATTTCTTGTGCTTAATTTTCAAAAGGAGTTAATATATTTGAAAAATTGATGCTCCTGCTGGGTGGAGCATGGTTATTGGAAAGAATAATATAATAGAACGTGGATAAGCTTTAGAGGAAAAATATAATAGAATGTGGATGCGTTCTAGAAGTGGAACGAGACTTTTAAGTTATGAGAATTAATTATTAATGGAGTTAATTATATAAATGTTTTATGTTTCTATGAGAATTAATTTTACAGTACACATATTTTACTCTAAAATATATAGAAAATTATGTATATTTATAAAAATTTAGAAATGAATGGAGTCAATTGCTCTGTCTCTTTGCGCTCTGGACCAGAGTGAATTCTAGTGATTAGTCCCACATTGAAAGAGGCAATGAAATTGGGCCACTTATATAGCAACTCAGTCAAGTAAGGCATTAAAAGATTTCGCTACTTACATCAGCAGAAGAAAAAGTAAAAGGAAAACGAATTCCTGATATATGTTCCGTTTATGTATTTGAAAATTTATTCGGTTCTGAATCTTATCCTATCCGTTTATCCGAATTTCAAGCGATTCGAACAAATAATTCCGGATCTGTTTTCAGACCCACTCGCAACTGATTTGATATGTGTGAAAACCCTTTTTCCCTCGTCATCAACAAAATGCTCATGTGTGCTTGTGTTTTATTTTTCTCCACTAAATGGTGTGTGCAAGTTTTCATAAAATGACACGCATATATTCATTTTATGGAGTTTGTAAAATTAGAAAACTTGTGGGCTCATGATAATCTTTGTCAGTTAATAAATTTGTACATCAAATAGTTAGCAACAGAGGCACTGCCGTCTTTTGCATCACATGCAGGAGCTTGAACTGTCTTCTAAATGGCCGAGCAATAATATTTTACGAATTATGTTTGATTGTTAGTTAAAATTTAGGAAAAATCAAGTTGCTTACATTATCTTATTTCTCATATTTTATGTTTTATTTGACAACTTAAAATATGATTTAAATCAATCTGCGGAGGATTAAGACGTTGAGAAATAATCTCTGCCAATGACAATAGACTAAAGTAAATGTGGAATAAGCTAATATATTTGAAATGTGAAGTAATTTATTCCGAAATAATTCACCTCTTAGTACTCTTACTTCTATTTTACTCATTATTTGACAGTTTAAGTGTGGAGTAAGAAATTTACTCCACATCTTACTTCACAATAAAACATAATCCTTAGACGCATTAACATAGTATGATTTTCATGAAAAATAAATTAAATAAGCGCAGGGTTTGAAATGTAAGATTGAAGATCCGCTCAAAATTGCAGGGAAATTTACTGGTCCAGCTATTTTTACCACAAAACTAAGCAGCCCTTGTCTTATTATATTGATCAAAGGAGACTCAGATGAATTTTTTTATTTATTGTACGCATTGTCCACAATTTAGCTCTGCCTCTCAACTGGCCCTTTTATTGGTCAATAATATAAAAAATGGATTCAATAATTTGAACTGTTTCTCTGACCACGGAAGTCGGTAGCTGTTATTATTAAATTAATTCCGTGGTTCTTTGTACAGGTCCACAAACACACACTCGCACACCACCTGAATAAAGTTCAAACCTAATTTTGGATGTAATTTGTACCGTTACCGATTACGTTATGCCAACTCTTTTTTTTTTTTTGAGTGGATTACGTTACGCCAATTATATCATAGCATCCGTGAGAAGTCT
The DNA here is from genome assembly GCA_011114355.1 of Carex littledalei. Classification (NCBI taxonomy): domain Eukaryota; kingdom Viridiplantae; phylum Streptophyta; class Magnoliopsida; order Poales; family Cyperaceae; genus Carex; species Carex littledalei. Next base: position 5,762,592 of record CM022087.1, read on the forward strand.
ATGGTTCACATATTTTAAGGACATCTGCAATTCTGCATATATAAAATTACAAAAGAATACATTTGTATTTTTGGACTAGAAAAAAATTTATGGCAAATAAGCATGCAACATGTGAACCACTTATATATAAACATATTAGAGCAAGCAACAAATTATTAAACACATTAAATGAGTTTATCGATTGCATTATTTAATTATCGTCAGTGTTGTGTTAACTTTAACATCAAGAGCCAAATAAGCAATGCGCATAAATCGTTCCAAGAATTATTTTAAAGTCGTTGTTTTTTATTTTTTTTTATAGTAAAGTCCATTAGCACTTTAAATTCTTAGACTTTTAAATCTCAGTTTACAACAATTTAAACCTGATATGAAAACTATTTAAATATTTGACACAACTACTTTAAACAGTTGTAGACAAAAGGTTTAAAGGCTTGATACAAATACTTTAAATGGTTGTAGACGAAGATTTAAAAGCTTGATTGTAGTGTTTTAAATGCTTGAGTGTATTACTTTAAATACATGATACTTTATGATCAACATCAGAGGTTTAAACGCTTGAACGTAGTAGTTTAAATGGTAGACATTAGAGGTTTAAATTGTTGTAGACTGAGATTTAAAAGCTTGAGAATTTAAAGTGCTCATGGGTTTACTTAAAAAAAAACAACTTGAAAATAACTCAAAAGTATTAATTCATGGATCTCATTTGAAAGAGAAAATCGAGTAGAAAACGTTCGTATTTTTAGATTCGCAAAATTCATCATGGGTCGTCAGAAAAATAAACGAGAATAATCAGAGGAAAAAAAATGGGTGAAAAAAATCTTTCCTTTTTTAACTTGAAGACAAAAGTAATTATGAGTTAAAACTACTTAGATTTAGAATTTATATGCTTGCAGATAGAGGTTTAAATACTTGTGAGTAGCATTGTAAAAAGTTATAAAAAGAACTTTAAAAGTTTGGATATTAGTGCTGAAAATGAAAGTTAGACAAAATTGGAAGGTTTTTTCGGTTAAACTAGTTGGAGAGCGTGCTTAGGTATGATGGCTTAGAAAACCATAATATTTCTCTTATTTTTATTTTACAGTGTATATTGGTGCTTAGAAACATAACTAAAACACTGCTATTTTGTCAATGCCCCTAACAAGCGTCATATAAATTACACGTAATAATTTAATTTATAAGAAATAATTATATATTTTGGCAAAAATTTATTTTGGAGAAATAAGACAATTAAAACATATCGTACATTGTAACTAAAAATGAGGAGTGTATATCCTCTGCAATACTGCAAGGGAAAGAATGAAGTTTCAAAAGAACTATAAAAAATTCAGGCATGTTTAAATATGACAAGACTTCGTCTTACATTTTTATCTTCATTTGTAAAGCTCAAACAGTCAATTCGGTGTCAACATGATCTTTATATTAATGTGCTCAGAGACAAAAATTTATATTTTTTGAATTCTTTTTTACTAATTTTTTAGATTGGTACAAAATCATTGTTTTGGATGGTTCAGAATCTTCTGAAAATCAATAATTTTGTACCTATCTAAAAATTAGCAAAAAAATTTCAAAAAATATAAAATTTGGTTAGCAAGTACATTTTAATATGGAGATCATGTAGAGCGGTTCAGATTGATTGATTGGACTTCGAAACAAAGATAAAGACATGTGACAAGAATGAGGCAAGAAAAACATGATATTTGAACCTTACTCTTTAAGGGCCTGTTCGGGCACAATACTGTGCCCGTGGAAAAAAAAAAATTGAGTTTGAGTTAATTTTTTTTTTCTCACGCGCACAGTAAAATTTAGTTCAAATACCGTGTCCATTCCCATTCCCCACTGTGCGCCGAACAGGCCCTAAACATATATGCTCATGTTTGGTTATGACATAAGTAATGAAATAGGTACCTTATTATGCATTTATACCATCAAACATGAATAAAGTCTTATGAAATAGCATGAAATGAAAAGTAATTTAGAGTGTCATAAGTTAACGCACCTTGAGAGGTGGGTTAACTTATTATGCGTTATTGTTATTGTTGACATCATCGTCATTATGTTGTGTTCTATGTTGCGCTTGATTTAGTATGTTGTGTTATTTACATTTTCCATCTCTAGTTTAGTATGTTGTGTTCTAAATTATGTAATGGTATTTTTTTAATTCTAAAAACCTTCAGTTTAGTATGCCACCTACGTTTAATTTTTTACCCCATAAGAATGAACATAGTTTATGTCCATCCAACCAGTTCCAAAGATGCGTAAGACTAAACTATAACATCGATAATTTTTAAATTTTAAAATAAGTTTGTAATTATAAAAAAAGAACTTGCTAATTGTTATCAAGTGCATAAGACAAAAAAGTGGACCAAATTGCTGACTATAAAAGTACACCGTATTAATCAAATTGTCATCTTCAATACAACACAAACATAAAACATTACATACAATTCAATAATTATTTAAGCAAATACTTGAGTAACTAATTCTAACCAAACAAAAATACTTAAATAGTATAAGTTATGATTTAACTTTAATTCAATATCTCATTTCATCTTAACTCGAAATATTCAACTTATTCATAGTAACTTATTGACCCACAATAAAAAAATGAACATAAAGAGCTTACTTTAAGATCCGTACAAATTTATATTGAACGGTCCGAATCTAACTGGACAAGATAAGAATTAAAAATTAAGCGCCAGTGCCAGCGGCTCTGATCAGATATGCATGCGCATGCATGCAGTGTGAAGGTGACTATTGGGCCGTAAAAAAGTTGGGCTACAGATGATGATATAGATAAAATTAATGTCCTGTGTTCTGACCAATTATCTTGTCTCCTAGTACCAGTTTAATAATTAATTGTCCAGCGAATGATTTTAGTGCAATTGCTTTGACAGGAGCTTTATGAGTAGACAGACAACTGCACTTGTGTTGACAAGAACATTAGATACATAATTATTGCAATCTGTACCACTTATTTTTGAAAATAAAGTTTTTTTAGAAAAATAATGCTTCTAACTAATTTTACCGCTTTATTGGATACCAAATAAGTTTGAAAATTTAAAAATATTATATATAAATAAAGCTCTTACGAAGGAGATCGGTTTGAACGGCTTGAATTTTTCATTTGAAAATTGAAAGCGTTTATATAACTTATAAACATATATCATGAATCCATGATATACTTATATAAATACTCTAAAATTGATTCCTATAATTTTGAAAAAAGAGTTTTATAAGCGACCTCTCTATTTTAAACAACTAAAAGTTTTTTTTTTATAATTGACCTTTATATTTTAAAAGTCTACCTTAGTTTCTGTCGGTATATCTTATAAATTCTCAATAAAGATGTCATGTCATGTTCATGGAAGGTGAGGTATCTAACAACAGATCATTGGGCAATGTCGTGTATCTGTGGGAACGGACTCCGCTGTTATTCTGAGAGAAAAGCAAGGTCCTGCTTTTTCTATCTCAACCATTCAAAATCGTTGAGATCTGTGCATGAAAAAGTTCTTTTATCGAGATACGTGAATGAAAAATTTTAAATGGTTGAGATCGGAAAAGCAGGATGCTGCTTTTCTCAGCAGCAGAGCCTTATCCGTATCTGTGCATAATTTGCCTGATAAAATGGCTGTACTTGATTGTTTGTAAATGACACTACATGAGAATATGAGATGATTGGTTAAACTATGGGCTATATAGCTTGAAAATTTAAATCTATGTTCCCCTACAAAGTTGTACCAGAACAACCCTTTGACATTTTTTGTTTGACCAGGGTAATTGAACTACGACTCGGATATTTTGCGGGTGGAAATACACAAATTCGTACCCTTCCCATGCACGCGCTAAAGATTCTCTGCTTTTGCAAATGCAACCTCGATCTAAATTCGGAAACGGAGTGGATATAAATCGGAATATTGGAAAGCGGTTAAGGACATCAATATTATTTTTTATTTAAAGATGAATTTCATAGATCTCCCTAAAAAGATTTCAATATTACTTATTTTTCTCAACAAAATTAATAATTACATATTTTTTTTTAAATTATAGTAACTTACATATTTGTCCTGTATAACTCTATAATATATCAAATATATTCAAAAAAGTAAAATAATGATATTTAAAACCCATAATTCACTTATAAACCATTATACCCTTTCTTTTTTTCTCCTTTCCTTTCTCTCTCTGTCTGAGTATCTACTCAGATCCTTTTCATAAATTTTTTCTCTTGACATCAAACACTCCAAAAGACCCGCCATAAATTTCTTCTAAACACCGTCCATGTCACCAAAAACCTTTCGCTCCAGCGTTGACAAATAAATTCTGAGTTAACTAGCTACCACGTCTTTGTATTATAATTATGCATATCTATTCGAATTTTGGAACTCAACCTAATTATTATGGTAAAAATTAAATACAGATCAAAGAACTAGATCTAGTGGCAAAAGACAATACTCTCCGTGTGGGAGGTCGTGGGTTCTAAATCTGGATGGAGATTCTTTATGGACAATTAAAAAGAAGTTGGTAGGCTAAATCTCCATCTTTTTATCTAAAAAAAATTAAATACATTTCTGAATTTTGATATTGCATCAAAAAAGTGTTGTCCCTAACGACATCTAGAAGGTGGGGTGAATATGGGGCTGTATAAAAATTTAAACCCTATCGGTTAAGTACTGACGTATAAAATTAAATCAATGTGCAAATGTGTGTTAATGTGTAGTTCTTGGCGGAATCAAGAACTTGTAAAGTAAAGTAAATAGATAGAGTTAGATAATGTGATACAGGAGTTGTGAACGGAGTTCGACCAACTAAAGGACCTACGTCTCTGGGGCATCGCGACCTAAATTGGGCGCGCCTTTCTATTACGCAAGAAGAAGAAAAATACAAGTTGGACCGGTGAGACAACACTCCAATGGTCCAAAGAACAGAGAAGTGAGCACTAAAGGCTTAAACAGAGAAAAGAGCACACACTGCTCAAGAACAAGCACAACAGCTTGGAGTAGGCGAGCAATAAAGGCTCTAAGTCCAGACACTCACTGACTATCACTCTAATCTCCCAATGATCAATTTAGGTGAAGTGTATTTAAGGTTGCTGGAAGATATAGATGGTTTAAACACAAGCAACAATGGACTGGCTAAACCTCTCAAAGGATTTCAAAAGTAAAGGCATAAAAGCTATTGATTAATGAGGCAATGAACGAACCCTCTATTTATAATGAGATTACAGAATCTCATTAATAGTGAAACAAATATAGGATTTTTATTCACACCCGCAGTGATAGTGTTAATCTTCACTACGGCTGACGCAGATCTCAAGATCTGCAGGATTAGGATTTGTCAGATTTACTTGTGCTTAGTTTCCACTATTGACTTGCCTGATAAATTTGAATTTTGAATTTGATTTTCTGCCTTACAATGGTTAGACTCAGGTAGTCACGACATCAGATCTACTTTACCATATTTTTGGACATAAATTAAAAATAATAAAATGAAAATGGTAAAGTATGATCTTCATAATATTCATAATCTTGATCTCCATGATCTTCATAATTCAACATCCAATCAATATCCGACCATTCCAAATTGCTCGTGTGAATCATCATGTATCAAATTATTCTTTATAATTCGCGTAAATAATGTATCCGATTATCTTGTACAACTTGTTACATCAACTTGTCATGATATGTATTTTTTACTTGCTTTGACAATTAAACCTACATACATCTCAAACAAAGAAACTATAAAATTCAATGTTTATATGTTTTGCAAATTAGTCAAACATCGTAGAAGATTGCTTATAACAACAATCTCCCCATTTTGACGATTTGCAAAACATACACCATTAACAAATGCATAGTTTTTATTTCCCATAGATATATTTTTTTTTGTTTTCTCGTGTTTGTTTGTGTTTTTCTTTTCAATAGTTTTTATACCAATGCACCTTGCATCTTCTCCCCCTTTTTAGAAATCAGACAAAAGGAAGAGAATAACACGAGATAGGATACTCCCCCTCAACTTATGCACTCTCCCTTAATTTGATAATATATGTAAATTATGGTATAAAAAATAAATCAATAACTCTAAATTTTACAGTTTTAAATATGCAAAGAGAAGTTTTATCACAACAATATAACAATTAAAGCACTAACTTTATGCATAACTTTAATGCAATTAGTTATGAATAACAACAATTGTAGCGTTTCAACTATCGATTTCGATCTAGATATGACTAAACTATTTTCAATGGTATTTCGTTGAGAATTTTTCTTAACTGATTGCTACGCTATTTAGCTAACATCCTTAATCTTAAGTCTATTATTACAATCATTAAATCAACTGACGAAATAATAATTTAAGTTATCACAGTTCATATCCAAATTATCATATATAACCAATGTGATCAAGTATTTTCTTTAACAACAATTTGAACATGACCTCTTTAATTATCTCCCCCTTTAATTATTTGTCAAATCGAGATATAAGGGGAGCATATTATCATGGCTCTGGTTTAGTTGAGATTTAGGAACCCAAACAAACCTTAATTTGTTATTTCCCTTTCTAAATCTACAATTCAATGTGGCCAGTTTTACAACAGTAATGGCAAAAGGTTGTAGAATTTATGTAAGGAATTGTATCAGTAGTGCAATTGTTTTGCAAATGATCTATTGCTCCTTGAGTATGAGTCCTTGGTTTCTACACCGACTGGTTATTATTTTTATATGTAACACTTTTATTTCTATAATTGTAGGACTCAATTCTCGAGATGTCAGGGAATATCTCTGGGTGACCCATTAATTTGGGTACCTGTTTGATAAATAGTTTTATTTTTGTAGGACTATTTTTATAAATATTATTGTTATAAGACTTGTAATACCATACACCATTCCGAAAACAATTTTTATTTGACCCTTTTTGATTAAAAGTTGTAATTTTTCTAGACTAAAAAAATGTGTATTGTTTGTTATCAAAACCTAGTCCTAAACAATTTTGTTTATTAAAAATTTGAGTATGTTTTCCTTTTTCTGGCTTTGTGAGGCACTGAATTCAAATAAGAATTTACCCTTCTTGCATCCAATACCAATTTGATCCCACACATAACAAGGATCTATCCTAATGACATGTTGAAATTCATTGGGTGATCTTAAGGCCCTTTTTTCAGACTCTAAAGTTTGAATTTTTTTATAACTCTTGAATTTCTCCTAAATGTGATGTGCAATTTTCACTTTTAGTAGGACTTTTAATTTGGACTCACAATCATTAAGTTTAAATTCTAAAACTTTATTAAGAACTTTTATCCCTTTTAGATTTTTATTTTCATTTTGTAATTTATCAATTTTCAACCTTAATAATTCATTGTGTGACTCGTGTGATACCGACTCAAGTACCTTTACCTTAGACTCATGCTCAAGAATCTTAAATCTTAATTTTGGGATATGATCATCTCTTCTAATCAAAGCGACAGTGGACTAATTACTGTTTGGCTCATAAGATTCTTGTTAAACAAAATGCTTGACTCATTAGTTTGTTTGTCTAAGTTGGTCAAGTTAATTTTGGTATGAATAATCATGTCATGATTTTTGGTTAATTCAATATGACATTCATTATAATTTAAACTTTGATTTAGGGCTACCTCATTAGCTGAGCTTGTTGAGGCTTCATTTCTCATCTGCATCTTCCTCATAGTTGATAACTTTCTCAATGTTTGTGAGGAGTTCGATAGTTAGCGTGTAGGTGATGTTTTTGCTAGCAATGAATGCATCTATGTCTATACTTGCCATTAATGCAACGTTGGTTGCTTGATCATCACCTGATTCCTTTTCAGAATCATCATCATCATCACTTTCTTCCTCACCCCATAGGCTTAACATAGCCTTAGCCTTCTTTTTGCCCTTGTAACCGTCTCATCTTTACCTTGACCAATTCTGCTGACCATCTTAATCTTTGTTTCTTTGGTTTGGAAATAGTTTGTAGCATGTAAGCATCGTGTTGTTGTCCCTAACGGCCCCTAGAGGGGGTGAATATGGAGCTGTTTAAAATTTAAATCCTATCGGATGGATATATAAGTCTAAAAGTCGTTCCTATGTGCAAGTATATCTATCTAGATATAGTTCTTGGCAGAATCAAGAACTTAAGTATTTAAATAAATAAAGTACAGTAAAGTAAATAGATAGAGTTAGAGAAAGTGACACAGTAGTTGATAACGGAGTTCGGCCAACTAAAGGACCTATGTCTCCGGGACAACGCAACCAAAACTAGGTGTGCTTTTCTATTACCCAATGCAGAAAGGAATACAAGTTGAAACCAGCGAGACAACACTCCTACGGCCCAAAGAACAACTAAGTGAGTATTAAAGGTCAAGCAAAGAAAGGAGCACACACAGCTCAGAAGCAAGCACAACGGCTTGCAGTAGGCGAGCAACAAAAGGCTCTAAGTCCAGACGATCACTAACTTTCATTATAATCTCACACTGATCAATTTAGGTGAAGTATATTTGAGGTTACTGGAAAGATAATCAAAGTTTAGGCACAAGCACAATGGACTAGGCTAAACATCTGAAAGGATTAGAAAAGGGTAGTATTTGTGAGGGTATTCTCTGTCACCTTAGACAAACAATAGACCTACTATTTATAATGGGATTCAAAGCAGAGCCAGCGGCTCAATGTAGATCTCAAGATCCACATAATTTAGGAATTAGCCTATTTTACTTGTGCCTAGTTTCCAGTATTAACCTGCCCGATTAATTTGAATTTTGAAATTGACATCCAGCCTTGCAACGACTAGACTCAGACGGTCACATCCTCAGATCTACTTTACCATATTTTTGGACATAAATTAGAAAAATGATAAAAAAAAATTCTAAAGTGTGATCTTCATAATCTTCATGATCATTCGTAATTTTCATGATTCAGCATCCAATCGATATCCGACATTCAAAATGGTTTATGTGCATCATGTATCAGATCATCATGTTGTTGTAAGCAATCTTCTGTGTTGTTTGACTAATTTGCAAAACATATAATCATTGAATTTTACAGCTTCTCTATTTGAGATATGTACAGGTTTAATAATTATGGCCAAAGGTCAACGCAAGTCAATGATTCATATAATGACAAGTTGGCGTAACAAGTCACGTCCGAAGGTCAAAGTGCATATTGTGACAAGTCGGAACGTGACAAGCTGTACAAGATAATCTATTGTATGATCTCCTCAAACTATAAGGAATGATTTGATACATATGATCTGATGGAAGATTCCCACGAGCCATTTGGAATATCAGATATTGATGGAATGCTGAATCATGAAGATTACGGAAGATCATACGAAGATCAAGATCATGAAGATTATGAAGATAATACTTTACCTTTTGCGTTGTTATTTTTCTTTATGTCTAAAGGTATGGTAAAGTAGATCTGAGGTTGAGATCACCCGAGTCTAGCCATTGCTTGGCTGGATATCAAATTCAAAATTCAAATTATCGGGTATGATCAATACTGAAAACTTGGGCACAAACAAAATAGGCTAAACCATTATGTTGTAGATCTTGTGATCTACAAAGAGCCGTTGGCTCTCCTTTGAATTCCACTATAAATAGTAGAAGATGAAAAACAAATAGTAGAAGATAAAACAAATAGTAGAAGATGAAAAATAACTACAAGAAGTTGAAATTCATCTAGTAGAACATGAAAGACAACCAGTACAACATGAAAAACAAATAGTAGAAGATGAAAAACAACCAAACATGATAAAAGACAACTATAATAACATGAGAAAAGAGGAGTAGAAGATGAAAACTTGTAGTAGATGAATGGCAACAAGTAAAATGTGAAAACAACTAGTACAAGATGAAAAAAACTAGAAGAAGATGAAATACAACTAGAAGAAAAAGGAATACAACCGGTAGTAGATGAAAAACAACTAGTAGAACATGAAAGACAATGAGTACACAATGTAAGACAACTAGTAGAAGATGAAATATAACTAGTAGTAGATGAAAGACAACTAAAAGAAATGAAAGTCAACCAGTGGAGCATGAAAGACAACCATTACAGGATGAAAGACAACTAGAAAAATATAAATGGCAACTACAAGAACATGAAAGAGAACTAGAAGAACATGAAAAACAACTAGTAGAATATGAAAACTAGTAGTTGATGAATGACAACCAGTAGATCGTGAAAGACAACCTATAGAACATAACAGACAACCAGTACAAGATGAAAGACAATTAGAAGAAGATATCAAAAACTACTAGAGGTAGAAGAAATAAAATTAGTAGTAGAGGAAAGACAAATAGTAGAACACGAAAGACAACCTGTAAAAAATGAAAAACAGCCAGTAGAAGATGAAAGATAACTAAAAGAAAAATAAAGACAACCAGTAGAACATGAACGACATCAAGTAGAAGATGAAATACAACAAGTAGTAAATGAAAGACAACCAGTAGAACATGAAATACAACAAGTACAAGATGAAAGACAATAAGAAGAAGATGTATAACAACTACTAGAATATGAAAGACTACCACTACAAGTTGAAAGACAACTAAAAGAAAATGAAAAAGAACTAGTAGAAGATGAAATACAATCATTAATAAATGAAAGACAACCAGTAGAAATTGAAAGACAACCAGTAGAACACAAAAGATAACCATACAATATGAAAGACTACCATTAGAACGTGAAAGACAACCAGTACAAGATGAAAGACAACTAGAAAAAGATGAAAGACAATCAGTAGATAATGAAAGACAAATATAAGAAAATGAAATACAACCAGAAGTAGATGAAATACAACTAGTAGAATGTGAAATACAAACAGTACAAGATGAAAGACAACTAGAAAAAGATGGAATACAACCAGCTGTAGATGAAAAACTACCAGTAGAACGTGAAAGACAATGAGTACACAATGTAAGACAACAAAAGGAGGTGAAGACATCTAGTAGAAGATGAAAAACATCTAGTAGAAGACGAAAAATAACTAGCAGTAGATGAAAGACAACTAGAAGAAATGAAAGAAGTATCACATGAAAGACAATTTCAAGAAGACGAAATACATCGAGTAGAACAAGAAAGACAACTAAGACAAGATGAAAATCAACTAGTAGAAGATGAAAATCAACTAGTACAACATGAGAGACAACTAGAAGAATATGAGAAACAATTAGTAGAAGATGAAATATAACTGGTAGTAGATGAAAGACAACTAGAGCATCGTGAAAGACAACCAGTAGAACGTCAAAAAAATGATGGAACATGAAGGACAACTAGAAGAAGGTGAAAAACAACTACTCGAGGATGAAATACAACCAGTACAAGATGAAAGATAATTAGAAGAAGATGAAATACATCTAGGAGATGAAAAAATAAATCAAGTAGTAGATGAAAGACAACTAGTAGAACATGAAAGATAACCAGTACAACATTAAAGACTACTATTAGAATGCGAAAGACAACCAGTACAAAATGAAAGACAACTAGAAGAACATGAAAAACAACCAGTAGAACATGAAAAACTAGAAGAAATTGAAATACAACCGGTAGTAAATGAAATACAACTAGTAGAATGTGAAAGACAACCAGTACAAGATGAAAATTAACCAGAAGTGGATGAAAGAAAACTAGAAGCTGGTGAAAAACATCTAGTAGAAGATGAAAAATAACTAGTAGAACATGAGAGACAACTTGAAGAAAACGAAATACAGCCAATAATAGAGCTACAAAGACAACCACTACAAGATGAAAATCAACTAGTAGAAGACAAAAAACAACTAGTAGAATATGAATGACAACAAAATGAAAATGAAAGAGACAACTAGAAGAAGATGAAATTCATCCAGTAGAACATGAAAGACAACCAGTACAAGATGAAAAACAACTAGAAGAAGATGAAAAACAACTAGAAGAGAATAAAAAATAAGAAGAAGAAGATGAAAGACAACTAGAAAAACATGAAAAACAACTAGAAGAACATGAAAACTAGTAGTTGATGAATAACAACCAGTAAAAAATGAAAAACAACAAGTAAAAGATGAAAGATAAATAGAACAAAATGAAAGAAAACTAGTAGAACATGAAAGACATCTAGTAGAAGATGAAATACCAGTAGTTAACGAAAGACAACCAGTAGAACGTGAAAGACAATGAGTACACAATGTAAGACAACAAAAAGGTGGTGAAAAACATCTAGTAGAAGATGAAAAATAACTAGCAGTAGATGAAAGACAACTAGAAGAAAGGAAACACAACCAGTATAACATGAAAGACAACCACTACAAGATGAAAGACAACTAGAAGAAGATGAAATACAACTATAAGAAGATGGAATACAACTAGTAGAACGTGAAAGACAATGAGTACACAATGTAAGACAACTAGAAGAAGAAGTAAGACAAATAGAAGAAGATGAAAAAAATCTAGCAGAAGATGAAAAATAACTAGCAGTAGATGAAAGACAACTAAAAGATATGAAAGTCAACCAGTAGAACATGAAAGACAACCAGTACAAGATTAAAGACAACTAGAAAAATATGAATGACAACTAGAAGAAGGTGAAAGAGAACTAGAAGAACATGAAATAGAACTAGAAGAACATGAAAAACAACTAGTATAATACGAAAACTAGTAGTTGATGAATGACAACCAGTAGAACGTGAAAGACAACATGTAGATTAGAGACAACTAGTACAGTATAAAAGACAATTAGAAGAAAATATCAAAAACTAGAGGTAGAAGAAATAAAATCAGTAGTAGAAGAAAGACAAATAGTAGAACACGAAAAACAACCAGCAGAAAATGAAAAACAACTAGTAGAACATGAAAGACATCCAGTAGAAAATGAAATACAACCAGTAGTAAATGAAAGACAACCAGTTGAACATGAAAGACAACATGTACAAGATGATAGACAACTAGAAGAAAATGAAAATGAACTAGTAGAAGATGAAATAAAACTAGAAGAAGATTTTCTACAACCATTAATAAATGAAAGACAACCAGTAGAACATGAAAGACAACCAATACAAAAAGAAAAACAACTAGAAGAAGATGAAATACAACCAGTCGTAGATGAAAAATAAACAGTAAAACTTGAAAGACACCAGTAGAAAATTAAAAACAACTAGTAGAAGATTAAAGACAACTAGAAGAAAATGCAAGACAATCAGTACAAGGTAAAATACAACTACAAAAAAATGAAAGACAACAAATAGAACGTGAAAGACAACTAAAAGAACACGAAAAACAACCAGTACACGATGAAAGACAACTAGAAGAAAATGAGAAACAACTAGTAGAAGATGAAATACAACTAGTAGTAGATGAAAGACTACTAGTGGAACGCGAAAGATAACCAGTACAACATGAAAGACAACCATTAGAATGTGAAGACAACCTATACAAGATAAAACACAACTAGAGAAGCAGATGAAAGACAACCAGCAGAACACAAAAGACAACGAGAAGAAGATTAAATACACATAGAAGAAAATGAAATACAACCAGTAGTGGATGAAAGACAACCAGTAGCAAATGAAAAACAACCAGTACAAGATGAAAGACAACTAGAACGAGATGAAATACAATTAGAAGAAGATGAAATACAACTAGAAGAAGATGAAATACAACCAGTAGTAGATGAAAAGCAACTAGTAGACTGTGAAAAATAATGTACAATGTAAGACAACTAAGAGAAGATGAAGAACATCTAGTAGAATATGAAAAATAATTAGCAGTAGATGAAAGACAACTAGAAGAAATGAAAAACAACCAGTAGAGCATGAAAGACAACCAGTACAGGATGAAAGACAACTAGGAGAAGATGAAATTCATCCCGTAGAACACGAAAGACAACCAGTACTAGATGAAAAACAAATAGTAGAAGATGAAAAACAACTAGTAGAATATGAATGTCAACTAGAAGAAGATGAAGGACAACTAGAAGAACATGAAAAACAACTAGTATAATATGAAAACTAGTAGTTGATGAATGACAAGTAGTAGAACGTGAAAGACAACCTGTAGAACATTAGAGACAACCAGTAGAAGATGAAATACAACTAAAAGAAGATGAAAAACTACTAGAGATAGAAGAAATAAAATCAGTAGTAGGAGAACGACAAACAATATAACATGAAAGACAACCAGTAGAAAATGAAAAACAACCAATAGAAGATGAAAGATAACTAGAAGAAAATGAAAGACAACTAGTAGAACATGAAAGACAACCACTACAAGATTGAAGATAACAAGATGCATAACAACTACTAGAATATGAAAGACAGCAGTAGATGAAAGACAACCAGCAGAACACGAAAGACAACAAGAAGAAGATTAAATACAACTAGAAGAAAATGAAATACAACCTGTAGTAAATGAAAGAGAACCCGTAGAACATGAAAACCAACAAGTACAAGATGAAAGACAACTAGACGAAGATGAAATACGACTAGAAGAAGATGGAATACAACCAAAGTAAATGAAAAACAACTAAGAGAAGATGAAGAACATCTAGTAGAAGATGAAAAAATAACTAGCAGTAGATGGAAGACAACTAGAAGAAATGAAAAACAACCAGGAGAACATGATAAACAACCAGTACAAGATGAAAGACAACTTGAAGAAGATGAAATTCACCTAGTTGAATCATGAAAGACAACCCAGTACAAGATGAATATCAAATAGTAAAAGAAGAAAAACAACTAGTAGAATATGAATGTCAACTAGAAGAAGATGAAAGACAACTAAAAGAACATGAAAAACAACTAATATAATATGAAAACTAGTAGTTGATACCTATAGAACATTAGAGACAACCAGTACAAGATGAAAGACAACTAGAAGAAAATGAGAAACTACTAGATGGTAGAAGAAATAAAATCAGTAGTAGAATAAAGGCAAATAGTAGAACAAGAAAGACAACCAGTAGAAAATGAAAAACAACCAGTAAAAGATAAAAGATAAATAGAAGAAAATGAAAGACAACTAGTTAAACATGAAAGACTTCTAGTAGAAGATGAAATACAACCAGTAGTAAACGAAAGATGACCAGAAGAACATTAAAGACAACCAGTACAAGGTGAAAGACAACTAGAAGTAGATGAAAAACAACCAGCAAAACACAAAAGACAACGAGAAGAAGATTAAATACAACTAGAAGAAGATGGAATACAACCAGTAGTAGATGAAAGACAACCAGTAGAACGTGAAAAACAACTAATACAAGATGAAAGACAACTTGATGAAGATGAAATTCATCCAGTAGAACATGAAAGCCATGTACAAGATGAAAAACAAATAGTAGAAGATGAAAAAGAACTAGTAGAATATGAATGTCAACTAGAAGATGATGAAAGACAACTAGAAGAACATGAAAAACAACTAGTATAATATGAAAACTATTAGTTGATGAATCACAAGCAGTAGAACGTGAAAGACAACCTGTAGAATGATAGGTTTAATTTATATATATGTTCGGTCAGGTTTTCATCACATAATAGCACCAAATATCATGTATTTTAGTATAATATAGGATTAAATACCCCTAGAATCAAGTTACTGCATTTGCTTGTGTATAATTCGCAGGAAAACAAGAAACAGAAGAAAAGTGCGGCCGCACTCAACACTTAGAAGAAAAACCAAGCTCCAGAGAAGTGACCGAGCGGAATGCGGACGCACTAAATACTAGTGCGGATGCATTTCTTACTTAGCCAAAAATCCAGTAGCAAAGAAGCAAAGTGCGGACGCACCTAGGCCGCACCTGACCCGCACTCTGGAGGAACAGAACAGACTGAGCTTAATGCGGGCGCACAGAGAAGCTGTGCGGAGGCACTCAGCACTTGGAGAACAAAGCAGAACAGAAACCAAACCGCGTGCGGACGCAGTGCGGACGCACTTGGGCCGCATTCAGCCTAAAAACTACTATTTCGGAGGATTTTCTATTTTCGGCACTTCAGACCACGACCCAAAGGTGGGAAATAGAAGGTGGAAACGTGGGGAACACGTTGGGACAGATTTAGAATGATTCCCCACGTCCATATGCTCCAGATCTATTATAAAAGGAAAGGAATTTCTTCTCCATAATCATCACCATTCTAAGAGAGAAATTCACGAGATAGAGCATCAACCACAGGAGCAAATCAAGAAGAAAGAAGGCGAATTCTCACAGCAAACGCAAGGAAGACTAAGGTTTTTGATTAGAGAAGGATGTATTCTATTTCTCTAGTTAGTTTCTCTTTGTCTTTACTTATTTTGTACTTGAATTCATGATGAATACTTGCATCTCCATGAGAGGCTAGTTTCTCTCTAGGGGTTTAGGTCATGTAGCATGAACTTGTTTTATTCTATCTTACTCGGATTTTAATTTTTATGATGATTGTTTGATTTGATGTTAATTTCTGTGATTTATTCTTTATGAATTTCATTAGTACTTGAATTGTAGTTCACCTGGTTAGGATTTATTGAAATTGAAGTAGCTGTGAAATCGCGTTGATCGTGTCTTTCCGCTTTAAGTTTATTAAATTCTAGCATTGGTCAAGGTAAGGAAAGTACTAATTGAAATCATAAATACATATCTTAGGATTTGGATTAGAAGCGACCGTACTTTGATATCCAAACCGGAACTATAGGAATTAAGGTTAGGGTTTGGTGAAGGACTTAATCGTGAAGTCAAAACCTAATTAGGACACCTTAGAACAAATACCGATATATACTTTGAAGCATGTGACTTAAATATCCCTCTAGGTTAGTGACAGCCCTAGAATTCGAGGAACATTAATCCATCCACCCAAAGTATTTGTATTAATATTTGTTCCAAAGGCTAACTTAGGTTAGAAACCTCGTCATAATCAAACATGAATTTAAACAAACCGAGTAGATAGAATTAGCAAGGGATTGTGGACCGAATACCCCTAGACTTCTCCAACTTGATTTTCAACCGACCTTTTAATTGCTTTTTGTTACGAACTTTTAATTTACTTTAATTTTCCATTAAAAACGAAATTACACATAAACCCCCCTTTTACTTTTATTGTTTTGTCTTAGAAGTAGTTTTCTTTATTAAAAATTAGTATTTCCCTATCTCCTTGCGGATCGATACCTAAATACTACAATCGATAGGTTGTGCGCTTGCAACTAACCTATTAATTGAGTACGAAGGTTTATAAATATTAAAGGCAAAAAGAGTATAAAAACACTATACCTAAAATACTCAACATAGAACATTAGAGACAACCAGTACAAGATGAAAGACAACTAGAAGAAAATGAGAAACTACTAGAGGTAGAAGAAATAAAATCAGTAGTAGAAGAAAGACAAACAGTAGAACATGAAAGACAACCAGTAGAAAATGAAAAACAACCAGTAGAAGATGAAATGCAACCAGTAGTTAACAAAAGACGACCAGTAGAACATGAAAGACAACCTGTACAAGATGAAAGACAACTAGAAGAAGATGAAAGACAACTAGCAGAACACAAAAGACAACAAGAAGAATATTAAATACAACTAGAAGAAGATGGAATACAATATGTAGTAGATGAAACGCAACCAGAAGAACGTGAAAAGCAACCAGTACAAGATGAAAGACAACTAGAACAAGATGAAATACAACTAGAAGAAGATGAAATACAACTTGAAAAAGATGGAAGACAACCAGTAGTAGATGAAAAATAACTAGTAGAACGTGAAAGACATATAGAAGAATATGAAATTCATCTAGTAGACAATGTATGATAACTTAGAGAAGATGAAAAACACTAGTAGAAGATGAAAAATAACTATCAGTAGATGAAAGACAATTCGAAGAAAGGAAAAACAACCAGTATAACATGAAAGACAACCACTACATGATGAAAGACATCTAGAAGAATATGAAATTCACCGAGTAGAACATGAAAGACAACTGTACAAGTTGAAAAACAAATAGTAGAAGATGAAAAACAACTAATAGCATATGAATGACAACTAGAAGAATATGAAAGACAACTAGTAGAATTTGAAAACTAATAGTTATTGAATGACAACCAGTAGAATGTGAAAGACAACCTGTAGAAAATTAGAGACAACCAGTACAAAATGAAAGACCATTAGATGAAGATATGAAAAACTACTCGAGGTAGAAGAAAGACAACTAGTATAAAATGAAAAACAACCAGTAGAAGATGAAAGATAACTAGAAGAAAATGAAAGACAATTAGTAGAAGATGAAAATACAACTAGTTGTAGATGAAAGACAATCAGTGGAACGTGAAAGATAACCAGTACAACATGAAAGACAACCATTAGAATGTGAAATACAACCAGTACAAGATGAAAGATAACTAGAAGAAGACGAAAGACAACCAGCAGAACATGAAAGACAACAAGAAGAAGATTAAATACAACTAGAAGAAAATAAAATACAACCCGTAGTAGATGAAAGACAATCAGTAGAACGTGAAAAACAATAAGAATAAGATGAAAGACAACTAGAAGAAGATGAAATACAACTAGGAAAAGACGAAATACAAAGAGTAGTAGATGAAAAACAACTAGTAGAACGTGAAAAACAACCAGTACAAGATGAAAGACAACTAGAACAAGATGAAATACAACTAGAAGAAGATGGTATACAACCAGTAGTAGATGAAAAACAACTAGTAGAACGTGAAAAACAACCAGTACAAGATGAAAGACAACTAGAACAAGATGAAATACAACTAGTAGAACATTAAAGACAACCAGTACAAGATCGAAGACAACAAGAAGAAGATGCATAACAACTAATTGAATATGAAAGACTACGGTACACGATAGATAACTAGAAGAAAATAAAAGCAACTAGTAGAAGATGAAATACAACTAAAAGAAGATGAAATTCAATCATTAGTAAATGAAAGACAACCAGTGAAACATTAAAGACAACCAGTACAAAATGAAAAACAACTAACAGTAGAAAATTAAAAACAAGAAGTAGAAGATGAAAGACAACTAAAAGAAAATGACAGACAGTCAAGTACAAGATAAAAGACAACTAGGAGAATATGAGAAACAACTAGTAGAAGTTGAAATACAACTAGTAGTAGATGAAAGACAATCAGTGGAACGTGAAAGATAACTAGTACAACATGAAAGACTACCATTGGAATGTGAAATACAACCAGTACAAGATAAAAGACAACTAGAATAAGAGAAGATGAAGAACATCTAGTAGAAAATGAAAAATAACTAGCAGTAGATGAATGACAACTAGAAAAAATGAAAAACAAACAGTAGAACATGAAAGACAACCAGTACAAGATGAAAGACACTTGAAGAAGATGAAATTCATCAAGTAGAACTTGAAAGACAACCAATACAAGATGAAAAACAAATAGTAGAAGATGAAAAACAACTAGTAGAAGATGAAAAACAACTAGTAAAATATGAATATTAGAAGAAGATGAAAGACAACTAGAAGAACATGAAAAACGACTAGTATAATATGAAAAGTAGTAGTGATGAATGACAAGCAGTAGAACGTGAAAGACAACATGTAGAATATTTATTAGAGACAACCAGTACAAGATGAAAGATAACTAGAAGAAAATGAGAAACTTCTAGACGTAGAAGAAATAAATCAGTAGTAGAAGAAAGACAAACATTAGAACATGAAATACAACCAGTAGAAAATGAAAAACAACCAGTAAAAGATGAAAGATAACTAGAAGAAAATGAAAAACAACTAGTAAAACATGAAAAACATCTAGTAGAAGATGAAATACAACCGGTAGTAAATGAAAGACGACCAGTAGAACATGAAAGACAACCAGTACAAGATGAAAGACAACTAGAAGAAGATGAAAGACAACCAGCAGAACACAAAAGACAACGAGAAGAAGATTAAATACAACTAGAAGAAGATGGAATACAACATCAACGTCAAAATGATAGTGAATTACGTAGGGTTTTGGCTTAGGTTTTGCCTTATTATCTCACTGTTATGTTTATTTAGTTAGAGAAAAAGTTTACTGTTGCTCTACTTTTTTTTAGTACAGGAAACATGTTTTGGGGCTATTTTACATCATTTGGAGCAAGAATCAGGTCAATCGGATAAGCGCAACTTATCGACTTAGGCTCTAGTACGGACCGGAGATGGCGTAATACGCACTAAGTCCCTCAGCGACACAGTCCCAATACAGACCGTATCAGCCAATACGGTCCGTATCCGAGGCACCCGTTGGTGAATAACTGCGCCAGCTGTATTCAGATCAGATTACTTGGACTCCATTCATCTCCAGGCGCCTCCTCACTCCTATATAAGCTCTCTGGACTGAAGAGGAAGACATCTTTGTATCATTTGGTGTTTTATTTTATTAAGTGAGAAGAGAGGAGTGTGTTGAGACTAGTTAGGAAGCACTACTTGCTTGTGTCTTCTTTGAGTCTCTTTGTAAACATGCCGTTACGTGGCTAAGTTTAGATTCTTAGGGCTAGACAGTAAACCTTGTTACTCATGATGCTTTGATATATATACTTTTATGTTTGTGTAGTCTTTGTTGATTTAATTGCTTTTGCATTTTATGTTCTTCTTACTTGGTTTCGATGATCTAATTTAATCCGTAATGGTAAGTGACAGTGCCTTGAAGGTAAGTAGAATTATGATGGACGAGTCAAGTGACAGTGCCTTAAGAGGGGAAACCACTAGTTGGAACAACAAATTGCATGTGCGGGAGTTCCAGCATTTGCGCATCTGTGGATGAAACATCGCAGTGCCTTTATAGTAACCTCCGCGGAAGTTCCGGCGTCTGCATAAGAAACTCACAGTGTCTTTATAGTAACCCCCTTACAACAATTAAAAACTAGCATTAAATAAAGTCGAGTATCAAAGTGGATTGAAGTAACAACAATTAAAAACTTTAGGAATTCACATCTCTATCTTTATTTTACTAACTTTTAATTTTCGCCAAATACACATTGATCACAACTTTCCTTGTGGATCGACCTCGATTATACTACTCGATAAGATTGTGCACTTGCGATCCGACCCGATAGCATACCGAGTTATAAATATTAAAAATAACAGTCGCATTTTGCACGATCAGTAGTAGATGAAACACAACCAGTAGAACATGAAAAAAACCAGTACAAGATGAAATACAACTAGAACAAGATGAAATACAACTAGAACAAGATGGAATACAACCAGTAGTTGATGAAAAACAACTAGTAGAACATGAATGACAATGAGTAGAAGAAAGGAAAAGGAGGGAAACGGATACTCAATCTCAAGTGAGTAAACAGAATTCCATAATCGATCTCATAGATACATATAGAATTCTGTGGAAAGCCGTATTCGACGAAAGTCGTATGTACGGCTTGGAGGGAGATCTTTCCTATCTTTCAAGATCCACCCTACAATATGGGGTCAAAAAGCCAAAAAAAAAAAAAAATTGATTCGTTTTTAGTCCTTATAAAAAGAAAACGGATTCTTGAACATCTTTCACGCTCATGTCACGTCGAGGTCCTGCAAAAAAAAAAACTGCAAAATTCGATCCATTTTGTCATAGTCGAGTCGTTAACATGTTGGTTAACCGTATGATGAAACACGGAAAAAAATCATTGGCTTATCAAATTTTCTATCGAGCCGGGATAGATATTAGACAACAGACAAAACAAAATCCAGTATATGTTTTACGTCAAGCAATAAGTAAAGTAATTCCCGGCGTAGGAGTAAAAACAAGAAAACGAAAAAGGGGAAAGACTGTAAAAGTCTATAGAGTCCCTGTTAAAATGAAACTTTCACAAGCAATATTACTTGCCATTCGTTGGTTAATAGGAGGATCCCGAAAGCGTTCGGGTACAAGTATGATTTCACAATTAAGTTCCGAATTAATAGATGCTTCTTCAAAAAAGCGTTGCAATGCCATACGCAAAAAGGAGGAAACTCTTAAAATGGCAGAGGCAAGTAGAACTTTTGCACATTTTCGTTAATTCATGAACAGGATCTATGTGTCTACATAGATCCATGGATTCATACATCTCGATCGGAAAAGAATCAATAGAAAGAGAATCGGACGATATCTTTATGGAAACAAACAAAAAGGAAAAGAAAGATAAAAAAGAAATCATGATCAGCTAAGCCGTCTCGCTCGGGGGTTTGCTTAAGAATAGGAATCTTATGGAAATATCATGGAATCAGGTTTGATCCTATTTATTCATGGGGATTCCGTAAATATCCCATTGCAAAAATAGAAAGTTCGAAACAATGCAGTTACTAATTCATGATCTGGCATGTACAGAATGAAAACTTCATTCTCGATTCTACGAGAATTTTTATGAAAGCCTTTCATTTACTTCTCTTCCATGGAAGCTTCATTTTCCCAGAATGTATCCTTTTTTTTGGCCTCATTCTTCTTCTGATGATCGATTCAACCTCTGATCATAAAGATAGACCTTGGT